>CM059602.1:165497642-166747642 GCA_030412105.1 Cyclura pinguis
GATCGATTTTGTTTCTACAAATTTTGTCTTCCTAGAATGGTATACCATTGCTGGTGAAGTTACAGGAGATGCATGGTAGACTGTCATTACTTTTGATGCACCTGTTCTGGAGTGTGGTAGGAAAGTTTTGCCTATGTCACATTTTTATTGATGATAAAGATAACATACTTCTGTCTGGCTTGATGTAGACATGTATTATGGCATGTGTTTGTCAGAGAAACTGTGGCCTCACTGTCAAGCAATTGGTTTACTAAATAGTATGAGAAAAAAGGAAAATGAGACATGACCCTCCAAACATACACCATTTTTCTTTGCAAACAACTATTTCAATGGTGTGATATGGTCTAGAAGATAGTAGCCATTAAAAAAAAAATCCTCACTGCATCGGACTTGCAAGATTTTGGATTAAGACCATAAGAAGAGCCATGTTAGGTCAGACCAAAGGCCTAGTCCAGAAATTTGTTCACAAAGTACCTAATCAGTTCCCCATAGAGTACCTGTGGGAGCATCAAGACTAATGGACTGTTTCCCATGCAACCAGGTACTTGCAGAAACTTGTTCTTTTGTCAGCTCATCCAAGGCCTGATCAACTTCCTATGGGCACTGGGTCTCACTTTAATTATATATTTGTTGAAAAACCCAAACTTGGCTTTGACATTGCAGCACAAGTTATAAAACAGTCCAAGCTAATCTCTCTTCAAGAGAAGTTCATCTCCTCAAATCTTTTCTGAGTCACAGCTCAAAACTTGCATTGAACCAAGTAGGTACTGAGCTGAGTAGGTACTGAAATAATGCTCTTTACTACATCCTCTTGCTGATTAGCTGGAGGTAAAATATTCACCCTAGATAAAGCCCTTGAGTGAAGATCCAGTGCAGAAGAGTAACCCATTATTTTTCCCACTGGCACATTTTAGACTTGAACAGCCTAATGAGTATCACTGCATTCATGAACCTTTATTGCCCTTGCTGAACAACCCTCCTGATTGATCCCACTCAGAACTAGCTTTTAAAGCCCTGGAGGAAAACAAAAACAAAAAAACCTACCCATGCCAATAGCCTCAATATGCTTACTTCAGATAAAGAATAGTTTAGCAAAGTGCATCACTGTACATTTCCTTCTCCTATATGGCTGTGCCAAGGAGCGTTAATACCAGGGCAATACTTGGACTATCCATCACACCATATGTAAATTCTACAATCCTTTGACATATCTGTAAAACCCATACCCTTTACTTGTGATGTATACTGTCAGGATCTGGGAAACATCTTAATTATTTTGCTTAAGTTGGAACAGGATATCGAATAGGAAGGACCATCAACCAAACATACCTCTTTCTTCTTGGCATATGACCTTTGATGTCTAATGTCATAATATCCATCCCACTGTAGCTCACTCCCTCATTAATGCATCCCTGCGTTAAGTGTCCTGGGGAATTAAATCTCCATGAGCCTATAATAGATTCCTACAACCTCTTGCCACTCTACTAGTGTAAAATTTGTTGGACAAGTGGCTCGCTGCACTTTTTCAGAGGTTGCATAAGTGTTGTTATATGATCCTTTCCATGCTTCAAAAAAAAAAAAAAAGCTGTACCTATTGAATTTGGCTGGTGAAGATGGGGAAGAATTTAGTTTTAAACAACTTTTGGAGAGTTAGCAGAATTCTTGCCCCCTCACCAGTATTTGAGAATGGAAGAACTCAAGGCTTTAAAATATAAGTGGGTGAGAAAACAAAAGTGATAGATGTCATCCTCTGTAGTGGAGGAACCATGGACCATGATAAAGGATTGTTTCTCTTGTAGATTGCTAGTGGACTTTCTAGAAGCATCTTGATGTCACTTTGAGAACAAGAAGTAGGATTAGATAATTCTTTAGATCAATCCATCCGAGTTCTTCTTATGTTACAATCTTTTAACACAAACTGTGCAGGACTATCAAGGAAAAAAAATATGCCATTGTCTACTGAATATTCAGAATCCTAATATAGTTAGTGAGTGATATTGGCTGATTACATTTGGTTAAGATTGAATTCCCTTACATTCCATTAGTTCACATGCTTCCAAGAGGCAAACATATTTGGATATATTTTAGATGACTAGGGATGTATTCTTGCTGATGGAACTAATTTGCCCACTGCATTGCACTCACCTAAGCTATCATATGCCTCATAATGACAGCTATGTTTTCTCCAGAATACCAAAGGCATGATACCACATTTGGAATTCTGGAGAAGAAGTGAGGTCATTATTTTTTTTTTAAAAAAAGCCTCACTTCTCCGACAGAATGCCAAATGTGGTGTTGTATGTTTGGCATTCAGCTGCTTTCCATAAAATATTTTGGAATGTTTCTATGCCCATTTCTGCATGGGGTGAGGGAATCGCCCCGTGCCGGTACTTACCGGACTTCTTGGCTCCACGCTTGGGTCCAGGCTGGTCTGGAGCAGTGCGTGGCCACCGCTCCGCACTGCTCCGGGGATGAAAATGGTGGCTTCCGGTTGGTCGAGGCTCTCCACCAACCACTGAAGCTCGCCAGCCTAAAGTCCGCCCCCAGCAGATCACAGGCTCGCACTAGTGCGAGCTTGCAAATCTGCACAGGAGTGCGGGCACAGAGTGGCGCACTCCGTGCTTTTGAAAGACCCGTTTCAAGCGGTCTTTCAAAAGCACGCTGGATGACCACTTCAGGTCATTCTGGAGTGGGCTGAGGTGCAGAACTACACTAAGTAGGTCCAACCCAGTCCACTCCCAGGTGCAGACGTCCTCCCTGGAGGACATTCTGCACCGTTTCTTTAAGCCCGTGCCGAAATGGCCTATATCTGAAAAAAAAATGAGGTGAAAATTAGGACAGTGGTTGCAGGCTACAACTGCTTCCACCAGTAACAAATCAGTAGCATGCAGGGAAGGCTAGTACTGTTACTTGCCAATCCTCCAACATTATTGGGTCACTTTGCCTCCCATCACTGAATTGTCCCTACAGTTTTACTTCATTTCTCTACAATTTCAATGATTAAATGTAGAGAAGAATATTCTAGATTTAGGGTGTGAATGCTGATAGGCACACTGTCATGCACTACTACAGATCCCCCTGATTTGTATCAGTGTCATATTTTCAAAATGAAAGCGTTGTTTGCTTATGTTCAAAATTTTAAGACAGATATAATACATTAGCATTTGTTTTTAAAAAGAAAGTTTTAGCAAAAGTATGGCAGGTCAAATAGCTGTCCAAATGAAATACATTAATTACAATTATCTGCATCATTGCTGCATTTTAAGAGATTACAAAGTTGTGTGTGTGTGTGTATGTGTGCCTGTCTTTATGTGGGTATGTGTATCTCTATCTCACACACATGTTTGGAAAGAGTAATAGCAATGAAGCAAATACTGACAAATATAAGCAGATTGGCTAAGTATTAAAATTTTCCATATGTGAGAATAGGGAAAAAGAGAATTGGAATTAAAGTTAAACACCATCTGTTTTTCAAGACATGGTGTTTGATATAAGGGTATATATATTATGTATTATATATTTATTACTGGGATTAATAAGAATCGGCAGATGGGAAGGGAGAAATCACTAAGGAGTTTTTCTGGTTTGTGAGCAGAGCTGATCCAATGTGCTCAAAAATATGTGTGACCCTCTTCAAGGTTGTGGTTGGCCGACTGAGTGGTATTTCCCCTTCAGGGTTCTGATTGGTCAATTAATTTGACAGGTATTCCCTGTAAGTGGCATGTCAACCTGGGTCACACTGATGATATTTGTAGCTATTTCCATCCTAGCAGGTTATTGGATTCGTAATTTTAAGAACTGACGTTCAAGTGTGCTGCTGTTTCTTCCCCTTGCCTCCCCATTTTCTTCCTTGTGTGTCATCTTTAAGGCAGTAAGATCCATTTTCTATTTTTAGAGTCATCTAATTGATTACAGTAATAAGCCATATGTACATCATAAAATATAGATACTTTCCTTCAGAGCAATTACTTGGATCCACACATGGTTAAAGTAGACATGCTGTAATCAGTGGAATTCAGTCAGTCATGATTAGTTTATTCTGATTAATATTGGACTGCAGCAAATACATGGTTCAATTGTTTGAGGAAAGGGACTGACTCTTCCTATATAATATCTCTACACAATAGGAGCAAAACTGAGAGAAAAAAAATCAGAACTTCTGCCTTGCCATCTACCTTGCAGCAGGATAAAAAGTAAAATGCAATTCAGAAGTGATGGCTGTTTTGCTTTTAGTATGAATAGCTCTGACATAAGTGGTTCCTAAGGAGCCATAGTCCATTGTGGAAAGGACCTGATTGCAGAAATGTTGCTTCATCTCACTGCAGGATCCTTATTTCCCAATGAATTATCATAAGCATTTTTTTCCCACTGATACAATCCCACAGTTATGTGAACACCTCTTGGAAACTGACTGATGGAATGTCAAAGGAGGGATAGTTTTACTTCTTTAGAAAACATACTACCTTGTTTGAAAAATCCTCTTCCTTTGAAGGCATTCTTATATAAGAGGAAGTGACAATCATAAACATTAATTAGTTCTAAGATTATAATATTTCTGTGTCCACCCATATATTAGAGAAGTGCTACTTAGAAATGATAAGCTCAACTGAATTTAGTTTTTTTAAAAAAAAAACAGTTGTAAAGATTTAAAATGAATAGCATGTGTGCAGTGCTTCTACCCCTCTCCTTTAAAGTGGGTTTACCAGACAGCAGCAAATTTGAGAGCTTTTCCTGGATGATGTAGTATTCATCCATCATTAGAGTTCTGTCATGCTGATGATGCATTAATGTAATACATCATCAGATCGGCGTCACTTCTATGATGTATGGTTCACTAAAACAGTTCTAGCTGCCAGGAGCTCATTGTGGGGATTCAGCAACTTTGACTGCATCGTTTAAAAAGGGATTACTGTTTCTTTTCTTTTATTACTTCTAACTGGAAAGGGAAGATTTGAAAAATTGGCTTGTGAGGTGGGGTGGTTCTGTAGCCCCCTTGCCATTTTGGAGCACACAGGGTCATTTTGTTCAAGAGCATTGTAAGTAAGATTTGTGGTCTGCCAGAACCCATGAAGCAAGAGTCCACAAGAAAGAAGCTGACTGAGGAAGTTTAAGCAGTTTAGGCAGACATAGACCATGACAGTATGTAAAAAACAGAGGACCAAACTGACAAGTGAAGGGAGAAAGTGAGGATGTGTTTGTGCTAAAAATGGAAGAGACACACTTTTTGTGATATACCACTCTCCTCTGTTCCACACAGATTAGAAAGCTTCAGTGATTATGATATACTTGAACACCAGCAAAATCTTGCGGGGAAAACATAGAATGGGCAAGGCAGAACTCCGTTTTACAACATGATCCTGAAAAGGATTTATTAAACTAACATTTTTTTTAAAAAAAAACAAAACCCTGTAAGAATGTAATAAATCTAAGGTTGGGATTCTAGGCATCTGAATTCAATAACAGGGATGTAAATTTGAAACTCAGAACATCAGTCTCAATTATTTTATCATTGTGTGCATCAATTACTGTCATTTTCTCCCCACTGAGGGACAAAGCATTATTTTATTTTATTTTATTTTATTTTATTTTATTTTATTTTATTTTATTTTATTTTATTTTGCCACAGCAGCCTTCCTGTCTTTGGAGGATAACTTTTTTATGTACAGAAAAAAAAATTGTCCAACACATTTCCTGCATAGGAAACACATTTTCACTGATTCCCTTACAGAAAACACATTTCTCTGCAGAAAACATTTTTACACATACGTACAAAAAAAGGTTTCTGCAAAAAACAATCAAGTGTGTTTTTGCCTTCTCCTCCCTACAATTTTTTTTCTTTTTGTACAGAAAACTCCTTCTCAACACTTCAGGATGTTAAAATACTGGGAGAAAATTATGCAAAATTCATGCTGGCCTATTATTTTTTTCAGTGGGGATTCCCAACTACTGGGAACCTATTTTATAAGCAGGAAAGAAATGGTAGAGATTATTCTCTGTGTCCCTATTCAGCACTGTATAAACTAGACTTAACAGACTGAAACAGATCAACAAGTTGTTAAATGTGAAGAGTTGCATTCTTTAAATTCCTTATGCTTTAAAAATCTACATAACATAGCTGAAAATATTTGGGTCCAATCCAGAAGGGGACTGGGAACTGCAGTTTCAATGGCAGAGTGTAGTATTCTAGTTCTTGGCTTTGATATCACAAAAAAATTATTATGGGCATAGGCTAACAAATCCAGAAGTAAGTGGTTAACTGAACATCCAAACTGTCTCGGAGACATTGGATGGGGGGGTTGACTGAATACTCAGTCCGTACACTCCCTTGCTGTGTGTGATTTGTCACTGAGAGGTCTCTCAGTGGTGGTGCTGTGGAAGTTAAAGAATCCTGTTTTTGAAATGTGTCTTGAAAAGAAATATAGTGGGATTTCTCTGTCTCATATTATCCTCCATGTTCAGCAGGGACAGGAGAAGGGAAGTATCATCAAAACCATTTGTAAAAGAAAATGGAAGAAATGGACAAAGCAAGGAAACAAAATATAACTAAGAAAACCCAAATAGACATAGCTGGGTCATTTCTGACTATTTTCCCAGTACTGATTACAGAGCTCTCATATTTAGTTACCTGTCAACAACACTTTAGAGCTGTTTACTCATGTGTGTTTCATGACTGAAGGAAGGGAGAGAATGCACAAAGCAGGCTTTAAAGAAATTAAACAGAAATAAACGTAAAATGCCAAATCAGACTCGTAAGCAGAATCATCCAAGTTCCTTCCCATGATAGCTTTTTCATTCCTATAAAGAATCTGCTGCCACTGCAAGCTTTGGAAGTGGTGTTTGTTTTACGGTTATAATCCAAAAGAGCATAAAAATAATTTGAAAGCCTTTGTGGAAAGGAAAAGGATCACCAGTGTTAGTCAACAAATAATTGCAGCAGAACTACAACATAAAAGCTGCATTTTAAGCATCACTATGTGGGAAACTGAAAATTCAGCAATTTGCACGTACATATTTAAACCCTGGCTGCTTCTTGTAGGGAAGATGTCATCGGCATCAGAGATGAGAGAAGAGATGCTTACCTCTTTCCCACTAGTGGTTTTATTCTGCTGCAGTGGTCTTTGTGTTTTACTTTGTGTTGCTGGGATGATGCCCTGATGATGACAGAACAAGGTAACGGCTTAGGAAAGCAAACCGGCCCTTCTATTAGGCAGAGTGAGGTGAGCGCCTTAGACAGTAATCAAGACAGGGCAGCAAATTTTAAATTGTTCACTTATTCTTATTTTGTATTGTGTTAGAGTGAGGAATAGTTTAGATTAAGAAGCATCAATATGTTTGCTGTTAAAGCAACTTATGGCATCCCTATCAAGGAAAGACCTCTAACAGCCTGAGTCATCAACTGTTGTGCTCAGATCTTGAAAACTCAGGGCTGTAGCTTCCTTGACTGAATTAATCTACCTGTAGTGTGGACTCCCTCTTTCCTACTGCCTTCTATTTTACCAAGCATTATCATCTTTTCCAGTAAGTCATATCATCTCATGATATGTCCAAAATATGACAGCTTCAGTTCAGTTATCTTCAGTTCCAGTTCAGAGTTGGTTTGCTCATTTGTCTTTTTTAGCACTACATTGTTTCTAAAGAACTCTTCTCTAGCACCACCTTCAAAGAAGTTGGTTTTCTTCCTACCAGCTTTCTTTATTATCCAGCTTTTACACTCATACATATCAGTCAGTATTATTATCCCCATATTGTAGATGGGGAACAGAATCTGAGATGTCATGGCTGAATAGATTGTGACCTTTAAATGATTACTGAAATACTGAACAAAAGGAAATCAAACTCTTTCGTATGAACAGAAAAAGGAAAAATGTTCAACTCATTCTAGCTCATACATTCCATGATTACACAGAGTTGGAGTACTTATTTGTGCAATATAAAGCCCCTGGATTTTTCCCATTATTACAGTGCTGGGATTTCTATTGCAAATTGTCCTTTTAGTTAAACCTGGAGAGGCTACATTGTATAATGGGCTGCTGTGTTGAAAGCAGTCTTGCTGGGTTCCTCAGCAACTTTGCAAGGCTTTCTTGATGGGATCCACTAGGATGATGAGGTCAATACCCAGCAAGGTTGCTTGTAGAGTAAGCCACTGGGCTGGCTCATACTCTTCCCCTCCCCACCATTCACCCTACTGTCTCCCTATGATGTTTTGGCCTGCCTACATGGAGTTGGTTTCTATGGCTTCAGTCTTGCCCAGCTAGTTCTTATTACTTGTCTGCCCACCACTGCTCAGATTTCTTTCCCAACTTCAGGCAATGATTTCTTTAAGCTCCTTACACAGACTTTTGTTGTACCTGATTTTTTTATAAAAGAAATTGGGCATTACTTCTGCGTATACAAATTAAGACTTCACTTCACATAAATCATAAACTCCAATGTGGGGAGAAATTTAGAAAGAACCATACCTAAGTCATGAGTGTATTCACACTGAGCATGCACTGTTATTTGTAAACAACATAATTATAAACAGGACATGGTATCTGGAATTGCATTTTGTTGGAAACACTAAATATAAGAATCGGTAACACAGAGGGAATATTAGTCACTGTAGAGGTCAAGAAACACTGCTGTTCTCTTTCTGAAACTTCTTACTAATTGATCACACTTCAAACAGCATTTTATACTATAATAAACCAAACACAAGCCATTCCTCTGCTTCAGAAAAAAAGTATTTTTTTTTTGTTCTTCTCTTTAGAACCTAAACAGATCAGAGTAGCAATTAACACATGCAAAGCAAGCTGCTCCCACAATCAGATAAATTGAGCCTTTTTTCAGGTTCAGTTTTATGGGCAGAGTGATCCTGTTAATGCCCTTTATTTATCTCAGATATTTCTTTTTAATAAACCACCCAAGTGGCAAATGCCTTTGGGGCAGTTTTCAGAAACAAAATCACACACTTTAAAAAAAAAAATGAACCACACTAAAATCAACGAACTGAGCCAAACAATACTGAAAATCTGGGGTATTAACACCTAGCAAGAAAATTTTAAACAGCAAAATAGAAATCAGAATCAAGGACTGAATGCCTCTAACTAGCTTTCCAATGTTAGTTAGCAGCTAAATGTCACTTTTAAAGCCACCAGGTGGGTCATCCTTGGGACAACATTCCACAGGCTTGTTGCAAAGCCAGAAAATGCCTCACTAATTGGGTAGAAGCATATGGAAGGCAGATGCTGCTTCAAGTGACTGCCCCTAGCACCTGTCTTATGCTTCCCTTTGCTGACCCTAACACCTGCCTTGTGCTTGATTGCCTTCAGGCGATGATCTAGCTTTTGGCTAAATCCCACCCCCCAACACACACTAAGCAAAATGGCATATCCAAAAGGAGGAACCCACCAGAAACAGCAGGAACTTCTTTTGACAGCAGGATTCTGGCTGTTGTACACACTTCTACATTCACACAATAGAAAGCCTTTATTGTGCATGGTTTTCTTATTCATTTTTTTTAATGAGAAGTATTCCATATTTTTTACCCTACCATTGTTTTTTTATCCAGTTATTTCTTTACTTCCCTTTCTTTGTTTCTCTGCAGGTGTTGTTGTTGTTGTTGTTGTTGTTTTAACTTCCCTCCTTTTACATTTATATTTCCTCCTTCTTCACTTCTGTTCTTTGTTTCTCTGAGGCTTTGCCCTTCTTCATCCTGCCCTTCTTCATTTGGTGACCACAAAAGTTATAACAATTTTAGTGGGGGTGTGATGTCTGTATTTATGTTAGAGACGCCAGGGAATGATGTGGGATATGAAGATCAGTACCACATAGCTCTACTCAAAAGTAAGTGTCTCTTAATTCAATGGGACTTATTTCCAAGTAAGTGTTCATGAGACTAATGCCTTAGAAACATGAAGGGTGGTGACAGATAAAAGCAAGAATTCATGTCTGAATGGTAAACTCTGACTTCTTTAAAGATTAGCCCCTAATTTAGGTATGTGTGGGAAAATATTGTCTTCACCTTTGGCAGCAAAATATTGTATGGAGTCATAAATGTTTGTAGCAAACCAGATACTTTCAGGGCACATACTGCTTTGGGCACACAATGATTATTGGTGGACCAGCTGCAGCTCTGCTGGGCCATCAGTAGGCTGCACTGTTGGCATCAAGTGGGACTTGAACCCACAATTTGCAGTAGATATCCCTGAGGAGGAACTTGAACCCCCTCCAAAATTGTTAGGGTTACTGGCAATGCAGATGGGACTTGAACCTCCCTCCCAATAGTTGGTGTCAATTGGGACTTGAACGCACAATTGGCAGTCACCCCAGACCCTAGAAAAACATGTGGGACCAGACCTAAAATATTAGATCTGCATGGACTACCCTGAGTGGTCTACTAACCCAAGTAGTCTATTCAACTGCAGATGAGCTCTGAATCAGCATGGAAAAATCCCCAACTTTGGCCAAAGGGACTTCCCTCCCCTCCTCAGCAAGAATGCAGTCAAATGCTCATATTACATGAGCAAAGAGAAGTACCCTTTATTGAAAGAATGGAGGGGGTTGAATAGGTTTGGGGTGACAATGATCTCATACAGCAAACTGCGCATGTGCAAGAATATTTGCTTTCCCAGGACTAAAATTCTGATACATGGTTGATAATACAGTAACTTCTGATTAACAATCAACAATGAACCCCATATTACACATGCATTCACTCAGCAGTGAAGTCTAATAAATATTGTTACAGACAGGCTAGGAAGCCAGGCATCGCGCTCTGCCAATTAAAGTAAGCATAATTTTAAGTAGGACAAGCGGCTAACAACAAGAATCACCTTTAAAGTTGACTAGAATTCAAAATGGAGAACTTTAGTTAAGCAAATATAAAAAGACAGAGAGTTTCTTTAGCTTAGACATTTAAGTAGGCAATACACTCTGTGAATTAAACTGTCCAGGGCACTGAATCTCCTAACAGCCCTGCAGAGTAGACCAGGGGAAAAGATGGGAAACCCCATCCATTTTGTCTGTAGTCTTTTACTGCTAACAGCACCATAACTTCCATTGGTGACAGGAAGTGCCATTCTGGCCAGCTGGAAGCATTTTGTGGTTATTTTTCAGTTGCTTCTGGAACATTTTTCTTTTTTGGGGGGGCGGGGGTGTGCCCTGAAACAGCCCTTAGGGAAAAAATATTCCTAGATGGTATTTTCAAACAAGCTTGTTTCTCAGGGGGAATCATAGAGGGGTGTGTTTATCAATTCAGGAGCACTCTGCACAAGACACATCAAGGGTCATATATAACTTATGGGCCACACAATTCCCACTCCTTTCCTAGGAAGTCAAGAACCTGGCTCTAGAGACCTTGCTTACTGCTAGAAATGGGACTTGTGACAAAGTGTTTCAAAGTGAAATGCTTCTGCTTGTTGTTCTGACCAGTCTATTTGTCGGATTGTTCCACTGCCTCTCCATAACACTAATAGATCTTATAGTAGACTTAGCTTGGAGACTGTTAAGTAAACAGTGCTTGGTACTAGCCTCAGGAATGCACCTAGTGCTGATAACAGAAGTTCTCAGGAAGTTCAGGAGTAGGAGGTGCAACTCAGAATACTAAGTCTGCTTCTCAGACTGATCACTAAAGTCATTACATGTATCACACTGCCAAATAAACAGTAATCAGTACACTGTATTATTTGTGAGTGAATTCTGTTCTTGGCACTATTCCTTTCTCCATCTCCAATGACACCCTTATCTATTCTCTTTCTCTGTCCAGTAGTCAGCCATCATTCTGTGCCCACTGATCATGTTCAGTTCTCATTGGCTAGGTTAGGTCCTTCCCTTAGGGCTCATTTTTGTTTTATTTTGGTTTGTTAATTTTGCCTATTATTCTCTCTCTCTCTCTCTCTCTCTCTCTCTCTCTCTCAATCTCTCTTCCATATAAGATATTACACTTGACACCAGTTGTTTGTATATACAATATTGCCTCTCAACACACAGGTTCCCCTTTAACTATCATGACTAAAATCTACTGACACATGTACAGTGTAATCTTATGAGCCTTCTACGCTAAAATAAATCCAATCAGATTCAGTGGGCTATAACCTAAAAGCCTATGAACCTAAAAGAGTTAACAGTTCGGCCCTTTTCGCATGGCGTTTTTAAAGCGTATTAGGCAAGCTCCCTCCCCCCTTCACGAGCCACTGTACCTCATGACGTTCTGGCAAACCAGGTGCTATCATGGCCATGGATAGTGCTGATAGCGCGTTTTCTTATTTTCACCTGAAAGGCAAAAATAACCTCCCTTTCACGCATTGGTCGCGTCACCAGAGGGCCTGCAGAGCCATCGTCCGGTGTGCTTCCGGGAAGGACCCAGGAGTGGGTGGGGTATAGGCAGTCCCTGCTGCCTGTCCCTCATGCAGCAACTCCCAGGGGACGCTCCGCCCAGCAGCAGGCCAGCCGCTGCCCCCATCACAGCAGGGAACACTGCACGACACGTTGCCACGAGAGGCCACCCTGGGGCTGCGTCGCCACTCACACTCGAGACAACAGCAGCCCCCGGGTTCCAGCTGACTGTGTTTTGTTTTGTTTTTTAAACCCGGCGCTATCGTTAGCACGTTACCAACGTGGTACGAAACAGCCTGTTGGCAGGATCTATCGTGCTAACATTAGCACGATAGCCAGCAAAAAAATAATTAAAAAAAAGAAACACCACCGCCCAATCAGAGGTGGTGGGGCAGGGACAGGGCGGGACCTAGGCGTGGCCCAGGACACCGACATGCAGACAAGCCACCGGGAGGGGACTGGTGCTCTCTCGCCAATGCCCTGCTGTATGCGGACTGCAAGGGAGTCTCTACTGAGCCTCCTGCGATATTAGCAATATCGTGAGGGCTCTGGTTCGTCGCGCTATCAAGGTAAGGTGTGGAAAGGTCATTCATCTCTTCTTTCACCCCAGCCTAGAAATGTTCAATCCAGCTAATGCATTTGCTTTATTTTCTCATCATTTTCTTATCTTGAAATAAGTGGGAAGCTTTTGCTGCCATCACAATTGCTTCCAAAGCAGCCAAGCCTACCTAGCAATGTCTTGTTCTTGGTGACCCTTTTCTTTTATGTCATAATGTGTAGATTGCTTAGTAACTGTCAACTGACCTGCAAGAATTGTGAATTCTCAAAATTCTGTACAGAATTTTGCCTCTGTACATAGAGCAGAAGGAGAATGATATCCAATTATATCCAAGCTTACACCCATAGAATGTGCTTTAGTGCTTAGATGTCCCCTGAAGGTAAGAATTCTCAGGTCCTGAGATTTAGGGACTATCCCTTGGAATGTTATAAAGCTTCCTCCTTTTCTAAGAAATGACGAAAACCTGGAAAGACAGCTTGAAGTTCATCACCAGACTCCCTCTGACACCACACTGAGCCTAAAACTCTGTGGTCACATCCTTTATCTCTGTCACCATAGAGACCACAACCTACATATTATGACAAAACAGGTTCCACACCCAAAACAACTTATTCAGTTCTTTTATAACTTTTCAGGAAAGCTTCCATTAACCTCTCTTGATTCTGATTGGTCCTTTATCTTATGTAACCTTTTGCTACAGTGTGCAGGCCTGTCTCGTTATACAGCCTCTATAGGCCAGCTCAAACCAGTTCTTTGTGTATCCACCCCCCACCCCTGTATCAAGTGGCATTTGACTCCCCCTTCTCTTTTCTTTGCATTTCCTTCTGTCATGTCATCATACTCATATTTCTGCAGCCCGTTAAATCTATTGCAGGTACATGGCATTTCTAAAAGTCCATGAGACATATATCCCCCTTACAGAGTTTGGTGGACTACACTGCCCTATAATATCCCCCTCCAAAGAAACATTGTACCACCAGAAGTGGTCTATTATCTAATTATAATCCCACAGCCTCTTTTAAACCATGGTCACTCCTAGTTTCTAGATCCTGCGTTTTAAAACCTGCATCAGGCCCAGAACAAGAAAAAAAAAATGACATCTAAAAGAAAAATTGTCCCCCTTAAGTCTTTGAGAAGCGCAACTTTCCATTTTGGGTGTGAAAACATTTTGTCACGGTGCATGTTAGAGACTTGGAGATGTTCCTAGGAGGTTGCTTGTAGTCTGTACACTTCATCCAAACCTGGTCTGCAATATTTGCATATTGTAATAGCTTTGTATACTGGTAATTATTTCACATGCTTATGTTTTCATTGCTGCAAACTATAGAATATCCCCGTCCACACATAGTGCTTTATACACTTGCTAGCCATATCATTTAGTAATTTATGCATTTTTATTCACTTTTGTATGGAATATATAAAACAGTTCTGTGATAGTTGGGTTGAGCCCACTATAGCTGTTAATCTGCTACAACCTTGTACCTTTCTTTTGCATAAGTTTCTCGTATTCAATAACTTTGAATACAACAGTTAATGCAGCTAACATCAATCTCCACATATTGTTTTACTATTCTCCTCTTTTGCTTTTCTGAAGCAGTATAAAGCAGGTTCCAGTGTTCCCAATGCTGTGGTAAATGGTTGCTGTTCTTACAGAAATATTGCTACAATAATAGGATTATACTTGGACTCTTTGTACCCGCTAGCTGTCTTGATTTGTTAGAAACAATCCTGATGAATCCTGCGCCATCCCACTCTTCAGATCCTTTTAAACTGTCAAAGCTTCTCTCTTCTTTTCCAATGTTCCCACTTTGTTCTCAGCTTACTTCTGTTACTGCAAACTGAATTCAAAATACAAAAATAATTTGTTGTTCAGCTAACTCAGCTAGGGGTGAGGTGGGAAAGAGGAGGTAATTTTACTCTTGCCAGCAGACTTAAGCAAAAAGCAAACTGCTACAGTCTCTCCTGCTTTGCTATTAATAATGTTTGCCATCTTGATCACTGTGACGTTTCTTGCTGCCCAGCCTGACACATCTTGTGTACAGGTCTGTACAGCCTGGAAGATTTCTGGATCCAGGCAGGACACACACAGAGAGGTCTGCTTCTATCCTCCCCCCACCCCTGGGAATTGCAGCACCCATTTCACTATCGTCCCCCCTTTGGCCTCCTTCTACCAGATTGATCTCCCTCCCCTGCTTTCCTTAAACTCTGGCCCTTCTCAGAAATAAGGACAAGGAGACTTTTAATCCTGAAAGAAAGTGGTACTCTTGGTACTAATGTTGTAATGGTAGTGTGTATAATCCAGTATATAGAATGACACTCTGTGAGACTGCTTTTATAAAAAGAGAAAGTCATGTTTTATTGAAACACTGTTATTGTAATTTGTTTGTAACTAAATTTTTATAATACAGCACATCCCTTTTCTCTCTCTCTCTCTCTCTCACTATGCTCAGCTCATTTACTGTCAAATATTCACTCTGTTTCTCAGCTCTCTAACACAGCTCTTTTCCCTTTGTCCCTCACTGGATTCTTCTTCCCCCTAACTCTCTCCTATGTCAGTTAAATTTCCGTTTCTCCTCCCCGCTTGGATCGCCCCTCCCTTGAGCTCTCCAGAGTTCCATTTTACTGACCAATCATCTTAAACCACTCCTGGTCACTATGGAGGCTTGGTTACCATGACCCTCCCCTCAGGTTTCATCACAATCGCACTCTGATGTTACTTGTAATTATACATGTCAGGGATTCCAGGCAGGGAACCCTGGGAAAATGATCAGCCCACTGCAAAGATGTTGCATCATGCCCCAGCTGTGGGTAATTGCAAGGTTGCAAAAGAAACTGGAGTCGTGTGCAGATGGTAGAGGGAGGTGTGCAAACCTCTACCTGATTGGTTGCAGATATGTATATAACAAAGCAACACCAGTATGTATTGGTCTGTTGACCAAACCTGGTGCTTGGTGCAAGCTTTTGTCCGTCTCTCCTATGTTTTGTATATAACGGAACTTTGCTGCAAGATAAACTGCCCCCTGTTTTGGAAGAAACTCCTCCGTGTGTGAGTATCCTTACTGGGGAACAAGGCTGCCGCTGTCGGCTCGCTGAACTCTGGTTTTTCCACTGCATTTCTGTGAGGCCGAAACTCCTATAATCCCCAACAGTGGTTATGGGCCCAGGCCCAGAGTGCACAGCATCGACAGCGCACCTGTAGTTGTTTTTCCCCTGGATACTGGGACTGTTTTTGACTGTTTGCCTGGCTCTCCAGTGCTTCGGGAGTCTGTGTTTTGGCAGAGAGACAGTTAATCTTCAGTCCGGAGCTCATCAAGGTCACTGCGGCCAGCTGCTTTGTTTGTTGAATTTTCCTTACAAAGGCAGCAGCATGGCTGAGGGAGGTTATCTGCGTTTGAAAAGTTGACCCACGCTAATTATCAAAGCTGGCAAATTTATGTGAGAGCCACTTTGATGAAGGAAAACTTGTGGCATGTTTTGGAAAATGAGGGACAGCCCCCAGAAAGAGCAACTGCAGCTCAAATAGCAGTGTTCAGGGTTGCTGAAGAAAAAGCCAAAGTAGTTATTTTGCTTACTTTAAGTCCTTCCCAGTTGATTCACGCTGCTGCTGCAGACACAGCATAGCAGCTCTGTGAGGCTCTGAAGCATGTGCATCAATCTTCCTCGTGTTTGTCCAAAATGCTATGGACGAAAAGACTGTATATCACAAAGTTATGTCCCGGAAGCTGATGAAACAGTTATTTCAAGAGACAGCCAACAGATGGCTAAATATCCCAGAAATGCAGAAAAGTTTTATTCTGCTGGGAAGCCTCACTAAGGAGTGGGACTTAGTGGGACCCACTAAGGAGTGGGACTTTTTGATGTACAGCCTCCAGGGTGTGCGTGAGGAAGAGTAGACTTGGTAGCCGGGAGGATTTTGGAGGAAGTCCAACGTAAGCAGTTTGATTCCAGACTGCAGTCGGAGGGGAGAACACCCAGTCACCAGGAGGGAGAGGCAGCTCCCAAGGAGGCATCTGACCTGGAAGAAGGAGCAGTGTGCAGCTTTGCCAGATGCTGCTACAGATGTAAGAGAGTCAGCCATCTCCAGAAGGACTGCAGAATGCCAGCGCCCAGCAGAGGGAAGAAGACAACCCAGAAGTGGAGGGGCATGTCGTCACAGGCTGAAGGCCATGTGGTTGTGGCAAAAGAACAGTCTGAGAGTGGTGTGTGGTTGCTAGACAGTGGTGCAACTCACCACATGGTGAACAATGTAAAGCTGTTGAATGATGTTACAAATGCAAATATAACAGCAATTTCCCTTGCAGATGGGGCACCAGGCAAGGTGCAGAAGATGGGTACTGCATATGTGCCATGTTTTGGGAAATCGTTTAATAATATATTGTGCGTGACAAATTTGTAGAACTGTATTTTGAGTGTCTCCCAACTGGCCAGTGAGGGTTACAAAGTGGTGTCTGAAGGGAAGAAATGTATAATTACTGCAAATGGTGTTTTTCGTGCAAAAGGGGTGAAAAAGCAGGGGTTGTACCACATGTTGCCCACAGGAAAAGTGGCAAAAGTTAACCCTTTGTGTAACAAACCTCTACACGAAAAGTGTGTACATTACCTCCACAGAGTGATGGGTCATGCCAGCTACAAAGGTTTGCAAGAGTTGCCAAAGGTATGCCCTGGGTGACAGGTCCGAAATTGTCCTAAGTTCCTAGAGTGCTCTGTGTGTAAAAAGGTTAAGGTAAAGGCTTACCCCATTGCCAAGAAAAGCAAGTGTGTCACCCAACGGCCTTTTGAGGTTGTACATGCAGATTTCGCTGGGCCATTCAAGCCAACTGAAGGGCAAAATAGGTTTTTCCTGGTAATTGTAGACAGACACACCAGGTACTCCTATGTCTATCTGCTGAAAGAGAAAAGTCAAGCAGCTGAAAAGTTCCAAGTGTGGGTGAATGCTGTTGAGAGGGAATTTCCTTATAAAATGGCCAGTCTTGTGTCAGATCGAGGGGGAGAATTCCTGTCTAATAGCCTGCAAGCCTGGATGTGTAAGAAAGGCATAAGGCATAAAACCACCAACCCCGCATCTCCCGGGGAGGATGGTCTTGCAGAAAGAAGAATTGGGCTGTTAAAACAAATGAAGGACTGTATGATGGAGGATGCCCAAGCCCCAGCAGGACTTCAGGGAGAAGCAATAGTGACAGCAAACTACCACTTAAACAGGATGTGGAGTTCAAGTGTGAAGCAAACTCCATATTACCTATTGTATGGTAGAGCACCAAACCTGCAGCATCTACTCGTTTGGGGTCAGTTTGCTAGTGTGTATGTTCCCCCAAGTTTCAGAAAGTATGGAGAGGAGAAATCTAGACGGTTTGTGGGATATGAAGGTAACAAATATAGATTTCTACACCATGCTGGCAAAATAGTGTATTCTAGGAGTGCAAACTTCGAAATCCATTCAGGATGGGATAGACTGCACTGTAACCAAGAGGTTTTGATTCCCCTGGGTAAAAGTGTGAAAAGTGTGAAAAGACTGCACTGTAATCAAGAGGTTTTGGTTCCCCTGGGTAAAAGTGACAAAAGTGTTCCTGAGAATGGAGGGGCAGTGATGTCTGATGAAGAAAAGGACAGTGTCCCAGATACACTTGAAAGCTCTGAAGATGGAGGGGCGGTGATGACTGATGATGAAGAAGAAAGTACTGAGGAAAGTACTGAGGAGGAGAAGCCAAAAGTCTCACTCGACGTCACACCAAAGATTTCAACACCGCCACCTAGTGCTGAACCTGCATTTACGGTCAAGAGAGAGCCTCGCACTGAGGTCAGCACTAGTTCCAACAGTGGTTCCAGTGAAAGTGGGTCAGGAAGTACCCAACTTGCTGAGTCAGGAAGTAAAGTTATGCTTATCCCTAAAAGGTCAGGGGGAGGGTATTTTGTTGTCCCATGTGACTGAGGCAGAAATTTTGAGTGTAGGACTACATTGGGGTATGGTATCTGAAAAACAATATTGCGGATTTGCTCACAAAGGCCCTTCCAGTAGTAGGCCATGAGAAGTTGGCAAGTAAACTGGGCCTTGCCACCAGAGTGTAAGGTGGAAGATGAATTGTACCCTTGAATGTATGTACTGTATGTATTATGTAACATATATTGTATGACATGTATGGATTGTGAAAATGTCCTATACAGTGGCCTGACCATTTTGGAGGGGATTGTCAGGGATTCCAGGCAGGGAACCCTGGGAAAATGATCAGCCCACTGCAAAGATGTTGCATCATGCCCCAGCTGTGGGTAATTGCAAGGTTGCATAAGAAACTGGGGTCGTGTGCAGATGGTAGAAGGAGGTGTGCAAACCTCTACCTGATTGGTTGTAGATATGTATATAACAAAGCAATGCCAGTATGTATTTGTCTGTTGACCAAACCTGGTGCAAGCTTTTGTCCGTCTGTTCCATGTTTTGTATATAATGGAACTTTGCTGCAAGATAAACTGCCCCCTGTTTTGGAAGAAACTCCTCCGTGTGTGAGTATCCTTACTGGGGAACAAGGCTGCTGCTGTTGGCTCACTGAACTCTGGTTTTTCCGCTGCATTTCTGTGAGGCTGAAACTCCTATCATCCCCAACAATACATCCCAGTTTTATCAGTGAAATGTTGTACTGCATGAGTTCTTAGAACACTGCACTTAACTGTTGAATCTCAAAGTGAAATTTAAGAGGTGAAAGTTAGCATAATGGTTGTTGTTCGCAACTGCAGAAGATAAGAAAGGGCAGTAAATGGAGACTTGTTGCTTCTGTTGCTACTGATGCCTTTGAAAACGTACAGCATGCAAACTACAAAGAGAGGCCACACCATGAATTAAAAAAAAGCCAAGACTATTGCTATAAAGTCTGTATTTTATCTTTCTAACTCTTCTACTGCATATGACCCCAAACATCTCTGAGCAAGCAATAAACCATTTCGAGCACTGCTCCGGTGATTCAGAAACTCACATTACTTTTCCACATTGAGCTGTCTTGGATTATGTTATCTCAAGGAAATGAGTGCTGGAACAACAACTTTCAGCCAAGATATTCAGTTGACTGGCATTTTAAAATTCATTGAAAATAGTGGCTTACCATGACGGTGCTGTGAGTGCTTAACCATCTGGAGAAAAGCTGTTCAATAGCATATTGCCAAAAGTGAAGAAACACCTTTAGTGATACATCAGTAATAATATGTGAAAAATAATCTGTTTGGAATAGGTTCATCTACCTACCTTTCTCACAAAGGAAACAGACTACATTTAAAATTTCACCACATTCTAATGAGGACAATGAGGGTAACCTATAGTCTTGAAGTGAAATTCACCAGCCTTTATCTTACTTCACACTTGATTACATTTCAGGCCAGATGTTGTCAACTATATATAAAAGGAACCATAAAATCCCATCCCAAGTTGTTTCCAGTTGATCAGAAAGCCATGTTCCAAGCAAGCCTGTTTTGCTGATGTATGGTGCAGACAGAATATTGCCATAAACAATAACATATCTGACACTCATACTCCGCTCCCAGTCTTAAGGTCAGATCTTGTTTCTAGCCAGCTACATGCTAGGACAAGTAATGCAAAGGGGGAGCTGTAGTAGAGTTAGATCTTTCTAAATTCTTAGTGTAAAGGTTTCAGTGGCTCCCTTTTTAGATGGCAATGTGTATTATTTCCATGCCTTTTTAAATGTTAAAGGTTACTGGATTTGAGGCCCTTCTTTCTCATTCTACTGGGTGGGGCCATCTGTCCAAATTTTTGAGCTAATTTTCTGCACAGAAGAGACTGATCATCACATCAACAGCACAGGGGAAAATGTGGTATGAAGAGGAGCAAGAAATATGACTCAGTCATACGGCTGGAACATCTTACATCAAGGAAAGATACATAAGTTCCCACCTTGGGTAACAGGAAAAAAAAACAGTTAATAAGTGACACAATTGATACTGAGTTCTTATTTCTCCTTCATGTTGTAGTTCCTGAAACCACCTTGAGTCTTACCAGTATGTTATGGCACTGCACCACCCCCACCCCCATGATTAGCATGGTTTAATTGGCAAATATTATTTAATTGGCACTATTAATTGATGTTGATATAAATGACACCTGAGATGACTGGAAGGTCACACTGGAAGAGGCATATTACTGACTGTAAATGTGAGATAGTAAGGCAGATCAGCTACACCTATCTCTCAGGTAGAAACCAAGTCATTTTCAGGCTAATAGTGCATCTACTCTAAATCTGCTACAATAGGCTTAAAAATAATGAACCTGACATCTCAGAGCTGAAAGGGGAAATCCCCACCAAATTGTGAATGTCTTAACTCTGACCTCGAACACCTGGACATTTTACCCACCTCTCTACCATATTGGACTACTACAACAGCCATTATCCTTTTCTCACCTAAACACTAAGACCATTAGCTCTGTCCAGACTCCACTGTTTGTGTTGCAACTCCCATTGTCTGGTTGGCTGGGAGAGCGATTCACACTCATACCCGCAGGATATTTTTCAGATATAAGAACCCCTGATGTCAAGCTGTTCAGTGCAGTCTCTCACCTTTCTGTATGCCATGCTGTCTGTTTGATTCCTGAATGAGAACTGTCCTTAAGTGCCTACCTAAGCCACGTTGTTGCTTTCTTCACTGTTTTCCGGATCAGTAATTATCGCCTCATCCCTGAAAGTCCTCTATCCGTATTTCCCTCCCTTTTCGTTCAGTCAGCTCTTTGTGTGCCTGTATGAGTGTTTAGATCTTTTGTATGTTTGAGTGAAACTTTTTTCAATAAAACACACTTTATTTCATTTTGGAATCCCCAGCTCGTTCTTTCCTGCATGACCTCATTAACATAGGTGGAAAGATCTTGTTGTTACCCCCCTCTTGTAGGCCTCCCTATGAGCTAATTATTTCCCATTTTTGAATGGAGGAACTGGCATCACTAGTGGGCCCTTGTAGCACCCACATTTTGGTGTGACAAGCATCCAGGCCACTCAAGTGTAATTGACCATCTTGAGCTTAGGAAAGCCAGGAATGCCAGATATGCTGACCTTTCCACTTTCTGCTACCCAATATGTAAACTGATTAATTTATATGATCAGGAATGTGGTGAGTTATTTCGTTTTTGCTTTTCCCCCCCAAAGGCTGTTATTTAGGGGTTGCTATATATATGGGCAAAAATTCCTGCAGTGTTCTAGGCACATGTATTGGTGCCCCTTCAGGTGTTTCTGAATTTCACTCATTGTGTCCTTTAATCCCTGATGTTCATCCACTTCTGTATGGCCATTTCCACATTAGCCTGTTATAGTGCTATTATTCCACTTTCAACATCCTATGGAATCCTGGGGTTTACAGTTTAGTGAGGGGCCTCAAAGGCCCTTCCTCAAGCTGCAAGCCCTAGGATTCCACAGGATGTTGAAAGTGGAATAATAGCACTATAACAGGCTAGTGCGGAAATGAGGTATGTCAGAAACATTAGACCCACTACCATGCAGATTACAGTTTAATCATTTGTTTCATGAGGCAAAGGATAACAACCATGAGATGCTCATTTCAGCTGCTATTATATTGATTTCTACCAAGTAACTTCATTTTCTGATTAACCCCTTGAATGTGAATACATCCCAGAAGCTGATATTCCTGGAGGTGGGGGCAAGCTAGGCGTCATAGATTCCAGCAGGCCTCCTGTTTAATTATTAGAGAAACATGGCAAAAGTCTTGCCTCAAGCTATCTTGAGGTTTGCTTTCAGCCGCATTGTCCAGGGAGCCAATTCCTGAACTAAGATAGTAGCCAGGTATTGAAGAAAAAGATGTAATTTAAAGAGAGACTTAAGTCTGGAATGTGCAAATGACAGTGTTTAAAAATAAGTCTAACAACTAAAATATCTGCATGGGGATTGAGGAAATCTAGCTTTAATAAGCCACGAGACTATGATGTTTGGATCTTTTCTCTATAAGTAAGGCATATTTTGCTACCTGAGGCACATTTTGTGACGCCTGAAGGGCTGGAGTACTGGTAGCACTTCTACTGTGTAACCATCATAAATTATTTTAGTACATCAGGTACAGAACAACAATGCAAGGATTTCAAGAGGAGGACACCTGGAAACCAAGGATGAAGAACTGACAGGAGCTTAACTAACAAGGAATTATATGCATACCTGTGTTCAGAATTAATTTAAGTACAAAGTGTTCCTTTAAAATACTGTTCAGTTTTTATAGATTATTCAATATCAGATCTATACACCACATGAATTGGGGAGGAGAGAGAGAGAGAGAGATTGAGAGAATGAAATGAATGAAGGTCCATAAGAGCTTTGATCAGAGGTGGTGAATATATGGCTGTCCAGATATTTTGGGTTGCAGGTCCCATTGACTTCCCTAGTCAATGGTAGTAGATTGTGGGAATTGTAGTTTCAAACAACTGCTGGGTCAAAGGTTTCCCAACCCTGGCTTTGTTTAACCTCTTTTCTGGGATGAGTGATCAAAACTGTAAAGGTAATTGTCAAGCTCTAGGTCCAGTATACATAGCAGATGTTGTTAGTAGCCATATACTCCCACACTTTGATATGGTTTGATTGATAAACTGCTATGGTTGGAAGCCTTGCTGGACAAGAAGTAAGTTGACTGGACACATAGCCAGTCATAGCCAGGTCACTAGCAGAAAGGTTGCCAAAAGCTTTCAAGTACTAAGCCTCTGCTGAGACAATGAGTCTCCAGTGTTCATATAGAAATGTTGATCATTCTATTCCTATGATGTCTAACCTTCAGAGTCTTGTCGTTTGTCCCTTTCCTGCCTGACCAGTACAAAGCTATTGAACCAGCCATTAATTCCTTGTTAGCTACACCCTAAAGCCATCAGTTCATTCCAGACTCTGTTGACCATGTTGCTGGAGAGTCATTAGCATATTTACCCTCCAGGCAGAAAAAGGGTACTTAAACCCACATTTTCTCTATTTCAGATGTAGTACATCAGCTGCTGAACATCACTCTGTCACTTTGAATCCTGATTTGTACTACTCTTAGATGCAAGTCTAAGCCACATCACTTGTTCTTTGCTGCTCTCCTAGACTGGTAAATATCGCCCATTGGCTGAAATCTTGCTATCAACCTTTCCTCCCTTTCCTTCACCTAGCTCTTGAGTAGGTGTGTGAATGTCTGAATCTTGTGTGTATGCATGATTGAATTCCCCCAATAAAGCACATTTTAGTTTACTTATGTATCCCTGGCTAGTTTTTCCTGAAAGTTCCCCAAAACATTGGTGGAATGATCTTGCTAGGTTACCCCATCTCTCGCAAACCTCCTAATCTGAGCCAATTAATTCCCCACCTTTTTCCTGAGGTATAGATACTGCTGGAGAACCTCAAGGTCCCCCACCTTTTAGGATAACAATGTCATGTGTTTAGCTTGGTGATAAAGTAAAATAAAGGAGAGCTTTTCTCTTAATATTTGCATCATCAATATTATTAAGAAACAGTGCCTGCTTTGAATGAATCCAGAAAAAGCCTCTAAATTTCTATTAAAGCAAAGGAGCCCATAAATTGTTTTTCACTATTCCATATTGGTATTCTCTTTCTGTATTTCAGGTTTTATTATAAGGAAGTTGTACATATGCATGTACCTGCAAATCACCTGTCGACTTATGGCAACCCCATTTATTTCAAAGGGGTTTCTTAGTGGTTTTGCCAGTGCCTTCCTCTGCAATATGACCTACAGAACCTGGTATTCATCGGCAGTATCCCATCCAAGTACTAACCGGATTTGGCCCTGCTCAGTTTCCCAGATCAGACAGCATCTTGTGCTTTTAGGGTATTTAGGTCCTTAGGAAGGTAGACACATATCATTCTTACATTTTTGTTGTATTTTTTATCACTGTTTTTTAAAAGCACATCAGAGTAAGAACAATGAATGTCTTTTCATCTATTCTGTAAAGCTAATTCACAGTTTCAAATGTCTGAATCCGTGAGAAAGTGAAAATGATTTCTTTTTCCTTGATGGGATACTGAGATTGAAACAGGGATAAGCAATCCAATCCATCATAATAAAAAGGGAGTTAAGAGGACATGGTTCTTAGGCAAGTTGAAGTCACAGTAATGAATTCAAAATTTAGAAATCAAACCTAGTAAGGGAATCTGTGTATATTTGTAGTTACAGGATGGCATAACATCACAGTTTATCTTATTCCAGTCCCATAGTTGGCATTATGAAGATGCACAGCTCCTACGTACCATACAGAGTTAGGAATTACTAATCCTTCATATTATTTTGTAAAAGGAAAAGTGTTCTTTTATATATTACTGATGACATAAAAGAACTGAATCCTGAATACTCAGTTATCTTGCTTATTGTTAGGGGAGAAGTCTTAAGAGGCCCTTATCCAAAATGTAATGCCATGGCTTAATACCACACATGACCTCCTCCTATCACATACTTTTATGGGTGCTCTCTCCCATACAAGTGAAAATAGATCAGGCTTGAGAGATGTTTAAGATGAACAGATTTTTTCAGACCCTTATTTTCTAATTTTCACTCACACTGTGTCCTTTGTATAGCTTTAAAATCCAATCTGATGGACTGGATCCTTCTTGGGTCACAATGGGGATTATCCCCACAAACCTGGGGATAATAAAATCTTGTTGTAATGGATTGAATACTTGCAAAATTAGGTAAAATCTTCAAAAATGGACTGATACAACCTCCCTCTAGCTCTTTTGCCCCAGAGGAATTCAATAGATAGAGCTTTTCACATCCAGAAGAGGACTTGGCAAATGGGTTGCAAAGATGAGGAGCGTCTGAAAAGAAGAAGCAGTAAGCCTAATTCAGCACTCCTAACATATATGAATATATAGGTAATCAAACCTAGTTTTATAAGAATTGTTAAAGATCTGCAAAGATCTGGGCAAATCTTTCAATTTATGTTCCATACACTATTCATATTTTTTAAATCACCTATTCTTCCCATTTACAATATGAAAGCATTTGAACATTTTGACAACTTTTTATCAATAACAGCTGCAACCCAAAATCACTGTTACTCTGCCGTACACCCCTAAACTGTGATATTGTCTATTTGGCACAAGTATCAATCTTACATTTATGTCTGAAATGCCACACTTGTCATGTCCTGGACAAAGCTGACAATTAATCACGAACAGCAGCACAGTTTTTACTCACATAGGAAGAGCCAAAAAATGTCCTAAACAGAGCTGATGCAAACAAATACAAAGGGTGAGTCCAATTTGTAGTCAAAATAGGCAGTTTCCAGGTAGTCCAGATGCAAGAGAACAGCATAGGGTTTCCCAATCAAAGAGACCAGTTGCTGACCCTAGAAGGAAAGGCCAGCTGAAACCTTTTTATCCATTAATGCTGTCACCACAGGTGCTCCTTCATTAGGGCTCACTTGCTACTTAAACGTGCCGAGCAGCACAGCCCCTACCTCTGCCGGCGTCTCTCTTGCAGGGTAAGTGGTTCTGTTATCTCATCCTCTATTTATTCCCCTTGCTCAGGCCTCTGTTGTTGTCTATTCTCTTCATCTTCTGAGCAAGCTTCTGAGGAAGCTCCTGCCTCTGGGGAAGCTTCTGCCTCAGACTCAGAATCCTCCTCCTCACTGTCAGGGTCTCTGAGCCAGGGCATGACAAGGATGGCAAAGAGGACTGGCTATATACATGCAGAATTCAGTCAGAGATCTCAAGGCATGGCCAGGACATAAGTTCACTGAGGATTAATCACAGAACTCAACTTAATGAGTTTAAGATGATCCTCTCAATAGCCCAAACCTAGAAAACAATAGCCATCAAAACTCCCAGACAGAGGAACAGTCGCTAATGTCTTGTAGCCTCCTTCCTGCTGAACTTCCCCTTTTGTTTTCTAACCTGCCAATACATTAAGAATCTATCATGACTCCCATGAATACTTTCTCATCTAATGCTAAGACCATTAACCAGCTCCAGACTCCTTTGTTTGCTCAGCCAGGGAGCCATTAACACCTTCCCCTCAGGGCAGAAAAATGGTATTTAAACCCTGACTTTTTGCTAGCACATGGGCATCACTCTGCACCACAGACTCTCATTCTTCCATGCTACCCTCACACTCTCATGTTTGAGCCACTTCACCTTGATTTCCTTCCGAGGCATACCTAGGGTGGGGCAAGTAGGGTGTGTGCTCTGGATACCAATGCCATGGGGGCACAAAAAAGCCAAAGATTTCATAAAGGAGGAGGAGGAGGAGGAAGTCGCCTCAGAAGTAGAGTATGGTTGCAACTTCCATGCTTGCCCTAGGTGCTGTTTATGCTAGATACGCCTCTGATTTCCTTCTCTTCAGGATTGATAAATATCGCCAATTTCATCCTAACTCCTCACTATCCAATTTTCCCTCCTTTCCTTCTGTTAGCCTTGTGTGGTTTTGAGACTGCCTGAGTCTTGTGTGTGTTTGTGATTTTCCTCCAAAAAAAATATTATTTTAACCTCCAACTGGTGTCTCTGCAGTACTACCAGTATATACCAGAGAAAAGATGCCAAAGCCCCCCCCCCCCACCTTGCAGGTCTCCTTTTTTGAGCTATAATTGCCCAACTTTCCACAGGGGCATTGGCATTGCGGGTGGACCCCTGTGTCACCCACCTTATGGGGTAACATCACTTTCATCTGTAGATTCTCACTCTCTCCACTTAACCACCTCTCCTGCCTGAAGCTTTCCTCCTTGGTTTTGTCCAGATTGTTCCTCATGCATTTCTTCCAGGTCTCCATCATGTCTCTCAATTCATACCCCAGCTGTCAGCTTGGATTCTATCCATTCTTTGGAACTTTCTATATTTTATTTACTTGAGGCTCCTCTTAATATTCATATATACATTTTACATTTATTTTACATTTTACATTATGGTAGAAAATTTTATGACCTTGGAGTTATATTTCTACTGTCAAATCCACAAAAAATTATAAAAGAAGTAGATGTGCAATGTAAATGTACAGAATTATTTCTATAAATAATAAACAGATGGGATTTAAAAAATATCCCAGTAGAGCTACTGATTTTTGCTCTTGGGATGATTTCTGTTCCATTTTGTTCTACTCCCAGCCAATGCAATGTAATGTCCCATGCATTATTTCTGGCAGTGCAACAGAAATTACATTGTATTCTACTTGTTGTTTTATCACATCTTGTATTTTCTCGCTATGGATGTTTCATGGAATATCATTTAAATCTTCATACACAGTAACTCTTTGGAATGTGGATTTTTTTTTTTTTTACAGCTTACAATACATTTGAATTCTTAAGGGTCAAGAAACACCCCACAATTTAAATATTTTGTTTTGTTTTTTAATCCTAATTCAAGAGCGTTAAATAAACTGAATCTTACTGTTTTCCCTTTGCCAATGCCTCTGTGGAAGGTTGGGGAAATATAGCTCAAAAAGGGAGGCCTGCAAGGTGGGGGGGGGGCTTTGGCATTTTTTCATTGGTGTATACTGGTAGTAATGCAGAGACACCAGTTGGAGGTTAAAATAATATTTTTATTGGAAGAAAATCACCCTTTTGCTTTTTGTTAGATAGTCGGGCAAATTTTGCCCAGAAGTTGTTGCTCTCTTTTTTTTTTAACACTCATACAAAGTAACCTCCTTTTTTTCAACTAAAGAAAGCCACCATACTTTTCCTAAACATCAACCAAGGTAAGGTTGATAGAAGAAAATGGACATTAATTGCTCAGAACAGTTTTTTTTGTTTTTTGTGTTTTTTTATTTTTTGATAAATAATTGTGTGACCTGTTGTGTTTTTGCAGTGATGATTACTTTGAGTAAAACAACTTTTTTTTCCCCCAGAAACAGATTTGGGATCCAGGGTCCACGTTTATAGCCAGCTAGTTTATATTTAACAGGCATTCTGCACTAAGGTTTGTTAATCAAAGCCACTCAGCTCTTTTGGGTACAGAAATGTGCTGCTTAAGATAGTCAATGAAAAGCATAACATCACTCCACAGACCCAGTGCAAATTGGAAAGGACCAAAAATCACATCTGTCCTCCAGAGTGATGGAGCTGCCCATATCCATTACTGTCAATGACAGCACTGCCAAGCTCAGCATTAACCTCCCTTTATATTTCATTACTGCCTATCACTCTGGGGAAGTTCTAATTGGACAGCTGTGTGAAACATAGCCAGCTTCCATCCTGCCAGAACAGCAACAAAATTAACTGAAACCCAGAGAATACAGCCTTTAACTTCTGTTTGTTTGTTTGTTGTGGGGAAACATACGAGTGCAAGTAACCTCATGCAAATGTTAGTAACCTGATCAATTAGGAGGACAGCAAAGATAAATGATGCATGATCTGTACATCAGTCAAAGAGAATTTGAGCTACTTTGTAAGGTGAGGGTTGCAGAACCATGCAAATGTTTTTGCAATTGCTTACTCTTCACAAAGCTATTATAGAGTGGCTGTCAAAGGGAAAAAAGGTGGCAAACACTCTTGGAATTCACACTTAAGGCAACATTCACAATGCCTTGCAATGCCCTCTCTCCTGAATTTTCCATATTTTGTTGTGGTACAACTTGGAATTGAGATGGATTGAGTTGATATTTTTACATAGGATTCAAACAGACAAACAAACAAAAGAAAACACGCAAGTGGATTCTGTAGAAATAATAATTTGATTTCTAGAGGCTGTTACATAAGAAACATAGCTTCTTCAGTAATGTTACACCAAAGGGGATACAACCAACAAACGCCAGGTTGTTCTTGTTTATCTATTTTTTGTGTGACAATAAAATTACACGTACCTTGACAGTGTTGACTGTTTTATGTACATGCAGTGGTAGCAAGGCAAATTAAATCAATTTCGATTCCAGCTTGTAACATGAGAAAATACAGAAAAAATACTTCTGCAAAACACTGTAATGGAGACAATACCTTATGAGGGACATGTAAATTGGGACTGTCTCTGACAAACACAGGCAACATATGCTAACTTTTATTTAATACTCAAAATGTTTCTTTTAGAAAAAGAAAAAGAGTATAGTGGTATGTTAAAAACTGAGAAATCTTTCAGGTAGTACATGGATCTTTTGTTGCTTTTGCTACAAAACAGTTACACTGCCCCCTGAAATGTTTTCCCTACATTTGTTTCTGATCTTAATATGTCCCAATTAATTTTCCTCTCACTTTATTCAGAAGAAGCAGTAGAAAATCAGATTACAGTAGCTCTAAAGTAGCCATTATGTTGTGTCTGTGCCAAGCTACGTAAGCTGTAACATACAGATTAGATAAATATCTATTTGGGGAGTGTTCGCAGACTGCCTTATTGACCCAGTAAGCTGTAACAGCTCCAATATGTCTGGGAAATACATATTTAAACTCCACTTAGAATGCAAATTGTTGACCTAACACAACATAGCTGCTCATTTAGAACTGGTGCACTCTATCATTGAAATCCATGTTTGGTGATTGTTGGCCAAAGATTATTGTAAAAAGGCTAGCCTTGGAACCACTGTATGCAAGTATACACATTTCTCACATGGCAGAACATAATGGCTCTTGGTAAATTGCTGTAGTCTGTAGAGTAGTAAAGCGATTAGATGACTGACAGGTCTTGGAGATGTGTGTTTAAATATGGAAAACTTTATCATAAAGTGTCCTGTTTTTATTTAGAAATATTTAGAAATGTCATCATAGGTACATCTGATGATTCCACACACGCACACGCACACATGCATGCACGCGCGCGCACACACACACACACACACACACACACATCCACCATTTAAGACAAGCAGCACTTGAATTGAAGAGTTCTGAGGGGCTGCAGATTGGGCACTGGGGAATGGCATCTATAGTGCTTTCCCAGTTGTGAGGCACGTTAAGGACAAGAACTTGGAGAGCCATCAGGCATCTTGGAGTCCTGACACAACTGTTTCTCTCAACATGTCCTGTGACAAGGAGAGCACTGCAGATAAGTTCTGGGGTCATGATCAGTTGTGAATGACTATAAATGTGAATCCCAAAAGTAATGAGATCATAGGTCTGCCTTACAACCTCATAACTACTGAACATGATGCTAGTCATCTTCTGCCAGGTCAGGACTGTATCAGACCTTAAGACTTTAAAGGCCAAAATCTGAGGTCTTTGGGATGATAGGGATGATATCAGAGGGTGTGGACCCAAGTGATATCACAAGGGGTATATTGCAAGGGGAAGCCTATGATGGTGTTAGTGGACATCATACCTTAAACATCAACTACAGATGCATGGACTATGGCACTGAATTGAAAAACTGCCAGCACACACATACTTTTCAAGATCATGCTCTCATCCTAAGATTCCTTCCTCTCCCCCTGGGGACCAGAGAAAAGTATTCAAGATCTGAAACCTGGGAATCTTAATTGGTCTGTGCAGAAAAATGTTTGTGTCTTCTTCATTAGATTTTTTTTTACATCAAAATAAAGATAGGGTAATAGTTTTTATTATAGCCAATCAAAATTTAACAAAATGGCCAGCAAGCTTTGCAAGACTCTTTTTCAGGTTGCAAGGCAATGTTAAACATTAAAATGTTTATTGCATGCCCAATGAGATTGCTTGTTGGTTTACATTATAGAATGTTTGTGACAGATGGAGTTGAAATTGCAGCTTTGTACTCTGGTCTCCAAAATGATGTTTGAACTTTGGCGTAAAATAATGGTGGGGTGGAGTCAAAGTGAGTGACAAGTGATTAGAGCTCGTAGACAAAGTCAGTTAGAAGTGGGAGCTGAGGTAGGATTATTGGAGATATTAGAAAAGAGCTACAAGAATTATCAAAAGATTAAGGGAAATTAGAGATAAAGCTCATTAAAAGACATTTTAAAGAGGTAAAACAGTTGCTTTAGGCTATATATTGGGTAAAATTATTTTTTTTGGGGGGGAATAACTACCAATTCCAATGTTTTTAATATATAAGCATGAATGTATACTTATTGTTACAGTTCTGTGCAGCCCCTCCTCCCAGACTGATATGGTTTAATTGGCAAATATTTTTTAATGGGCATCAACATTAATTGGTATTGATATAAAATGGAACCTGATGTGACTGGAAGGTCAAGCTGAACAAAGCAAAAATTGCTGACTGTAAATGTGAGATTGGAAGGCAGGTGAGCCACACACCCTCTAGGCACAATCAAAGTCATTGTCAGGCAGATTACAAGGCAATTCTGGAGACAATAGACTTATGCTACAGCTGAACATCTCTGTGTAGAAAAGGGGAGTTCCCACCAAGCTGTATATTTTTTTAGGTGTGTTCCCTCATACCTGGATGTTTCCCTGCTTTGTCTTCCCAACCTCTCCACAATACAGAACTACTATGACAGCCATTACCCCTTTGTCACCTAAACACCAAGACCATTAACACCATCAGACCTATTTGTTTGTGTTGCAACTCCCATTGTCCAGTTGGCTGGAAGAGTGATTTAACCCATACTCGTAGGGTAGTTCTTGGATATAAAAACCCTCCATTCTGAGTGGTCCAGTGCAGTCTCTCACTTTGCTGAATACCATACTGTTGCCCAAATTCCTGAAAGAGAACTGTCTGTAAGTGCTTCCTTAAGCCACATTGCTGCTTTTCTTCACTTCTCTCCCTACTGATAATTATGACCCAAACCCTAAAATTCCTCTATCCACTACTTTCCTTCCTTTTCCTTCAGTTAGTCCTTGTCAGAGTGCTTGATCTTTTGCATGCATGTGTGAATCTCTCAATAAAACACATTTTTAGTTTACATTTTGGATTCTCTCTTTGGTTCTTTCCTGCAAGACATTGATGGAAAGATTTCATTAAGTTAACTCTCTCTCACAGGCCTCTTAATTGTGAGCTAATTAATTCCCCCCTCCCATCAAATGGAGGTAACTGAGGTTATTTGAAGAGGCCAGGTTCCCATGGGGGTCAAGCTGTTCACTCAATAGACTGTAGCATAAATGGTCTGAAATCTTTGTCACTTGTACAGGGATACAAGAACAACGAAGGACCATAAAAAAGGTCTACAAGAAAAGGCTATATGAGAAACTTTGGGGCTTGAAGAAGAGACAGCAACCTGTCATGTTGAAATAGATATAGTTCCTACCTACCTCTTTAGTCTGAAGTACTGAGTGTCTGCCATTTGTCAGCTAACCTAGATTCTGTACAGAGTCCCATTATTATCTTCTGCCCATATAGGTGTACGACTTGTGATGGTGGTCAAAACTGCATAGGTAGAATTAACATCAACACTCCACTTAAGCATTCTTACGTTTTGGAATTGGAAGATTTTTAGAAGGATCTTTAGTAATTTTGTAGGCTAAACAAATCCAGTCATCCTAGGGAAAAACACAGACATGTCAATGTCCCTTTCCATACCTTACCTTTTTTTGGCGCTGGGGTGTGGGGATAGCACAAGCAGCCTCCAGCGAGAGGCTCTCGCATCCCCACTGCTTCAGCTCTGCACGAGCTGCCTGCTCCTGAGCAGGTGGCGTGAGAGCCCGGCCTCTTCCTTCCACAGTGCAGCCTGGGAGTTTCCAAAGAGCTCCAGAGGCTACACATACACAGCAAGTGCACATGGGGCCCTGGAGCAATGTGTGATTGCGTACCATTTTCGGCTCAAACCCAAAAATGAAAATGTGTGCGAGTGGCGCCTGCCCTATCCTGGAGCGTCTTGCAATTGTGAGTGTGTCATGCAGATCGCTCCTCACAATTGCACGATGTTCCAGGCACCCTTTCGCATGGCAAATGCCATGTGAAAAGGGTCAATGTCTGGGTACACTGTTTGCATTGTATTGCATAACATGACATATAGGATAGCACACATCTTATAGCATCCTCAGGTTCTTTCATAATTTCCACAGTGTCTATTAAGGCCTTACACAGGCATTTCATAAAAGCTTTAACTTTTCTGTGAAAAAAATTTATGTTCCTTGTATCATATCCATAATAATCTATGTGTCAAGGACTATAATCTCATCTGTTGAGGCACTACACCTTTCTAAACAGGCATCGAGGGGATTAATATCATTGAAAATTTTTATATCTGTAGCCTCCTCTTCATCTGTGAAGACTACCAAAGAAGTCTGATTTTAGCTTTTCTTGTTTTTGTTTTTGTTTTTAATTTACTCCTTAGCCTCCACTCACCTTATCAATTGTTTCATCTGGTCCAATGAGATAGCAGATCTCTAGTGGTCCCTGTTTGTGTCAACAATCCTCTTCTCTACTCAGATTGTTGGGGCTAATATAAACAAATTATGCATAGTTAAATCTAGATTTTTAATTATCATCTAGCTTGATTGTATCAGCCAGTTGACTGCAACAGTCATCACAACACCTGCCATGGGTTTATCCATGAATGGTGGATGTTCTATCACCTTGTTTACACTTGAACAGGTGTTCTGCCCAGAATTAGGCTATTAATAACACACACACACACACACACACACACACACTCCTTCAATAAAGCTCAATACCATCCATATACACACACACACACACACACACACACACACACACTGATACACAAGGCATTCTGCTTTCTGTTTTAGACCTTTTGTTTTAGGGAATTAAATTTGGCAAATTGTAACCCGAATTAGCATTCAGCTTATGTCAATGTGCTTTGTGCTAAATACTGGATGTAATTATCAACTATGACCCTCATCACTTCCTATTCCTCTCATTGCCACTATCACCATGTGGCATCACTATCACCATCATCTCTGGTGGTATGTGACAGTGTAGGTAGTAGCTTTTCCTTCTTGTCCTATTATCCCTGTCTATTTAATGATGGGGAGGGAACATAGGCATCACTAGGCACTGAAAAAATAGGGGTTCTATATAAAGCCAGCACTTGCCAGAAGGATAGCGTATTAGAGTAGGACATTTCACCAGGATTTAATAGGATTTCAGGTCAAGACTGCAAGTCCCAGAATCCAGTGGCCATATCAGCTGGGGGATTGAGGGGATGTTTAAAAAGTAAGTTTTCTAAGCTCTAGATAACCTGTCCCAATTCCAAAGTATATTTTAATACTGCCAATTTTAGTCTCTCCCACATTTGGATTTTGTCAATTGAGGTAATTTTTTTAAAAAACAAAACAAAATTTCTGATACAAACTTCTCACCCAGTACATATAGGCATATCTGTTCTTTTGGTTTACCTCATGTCTGAATTTTGTGAATTCTGATACTTTTTTTTTTTTCAGTAGAAGCAAAATTCTCATATTGCTGATCTCCATGTCTCAGTAGGTGATGGAAGCATTTCATTCCGTGGAAGATTTTAGGCATCTTCTGGTAAATTTACCTAGCAATGTCTAGGGGTTGTGGATTTGTAGAGGACTCATGGACCATCAAAATCACCTGAATTTTTATAATATTGATTCTTAACTGATTATTGTTTTTCCACATTTGAGAAACAATAAAAGGGCTAAAGAGCTTAACTCTAAGATATGTTGGACCATAAATATTTGCTATTATAACAATTATCTTACTGTAATTTTTACATGAATCTCAGAATGGGAGGGCTAGAGACTCAGTTCTCCCACCAAGAATAGACTGATGTGGTTGAGCCCCACCAAAATGATTAAGCAAAGTTGAGCAACCAAGACTTCTATGTAGTTGGACCCCTTCAGTCCAATGTATATTAAATGATCAATCATCAAGGAAAAAAATTAGTTGTGTATGTGTGTATCTCTCTCTGTCTGTTCATCCTTCTCCCTGCATGGATGTATGTATGCACACATGTATGTGTACATCTATGAAAATTTATGCAGTAGTTGAGCCCTCCCAGAAATAACAATGGTTGAATGTCATCTACCCTATGCACAGTAACTACAGTAAGCCATATTTAATCCACTTCTAAACAGATATTGTGTTTGTAAGAGTGTTCATAGTTAAGAATAACTGAATGAAAATGGTGGAAGAAGGGATGTAATTTGCCCTCCTCATGACTGTTCCCTCTGACACCATGATAGCTGTTTTGATGGCCTGACTGAAGATTCCAAATCATAAGATAAAGTAGACTGTCCTGATGTCAGTGGCCATGTGTGGTCTTTATTTTTTTCATTAAGCCAAAGGTGAGCTTACCTCCTGGCATAGGAGAATGAAGCAGAAGAACCCGTGTATGTGTGTATCCACTAAGGGGGAAAATTGAAAAAGAAAGGCCAACTACAACATTGTGACTTGAATCTGAACAACTAGCATTCACAAAATACCCTTCTTTTCTTTAATATTTATTTCCACTCTGAATATGCTATGGAGCTAATTTGAATATTTTAGGGTTTAGGAACACTGATAGCTCACATCTCAGATGTAGAACCCAAGGGTCATTTTCTAACATACCTCCAATGTATTTTCTTTTAAAATAATGTATTGGAAAAGTTGGTATGTCAGGAAAGACTAAAAACAGTTTCAAAGTTCCCAGTGCTAGTCATGACCTATAAAGCCCTATACGGCTTAGGTTCAGACTATTTGAAAGACAGTATCTCCCTGTACAAACCCGCTAGAGCCCTAAGATCTGCAGGGGAAGGCTTTTTCTCAATCCCACCAATGGAGAGGGGTGTGTTGCAAGGGAAGGCAGTTAGGCAAGAGAGGGAAGGGGAATGTGCTCTGCAAGTGATAGTGTAAGTAACAAGGAAGAGGGATCCATTGTGAGCAAACCAGGGGTGATGAGGGAAGAAAGAGAAGGAAAGGAAGAATGAGCAGTGGTAATAACACATTGCAAGGTGGTGAAGTGAGGTGGTTGAGAGAGTAGGTGGAACAGGGAGTGACCAGTGTGTGCAATGCAGCAGAATAAGCACAGAGACCTTAAGGGAGGTTTACTGAGAGAGGATGATGGCACAAGATCACATTGTAAATTTAATGACCAAGCAGGAATTTGGGTCTCTCTATTTCAAGTCCAGCACTTTAAGCTTTACTCTATTCTGTTTGTTTCAGATCAGCTATAATATTTTTTTAAAAAAGAAAAAGTATAAAGGCTGAAACATAGCAGAAGAAAAAAAAATGCAACAATTAATGTACTGAAATTGCTTAATCAGAATGCAAATGAGATGAATTTGCACAATTATAATAATTTGAATAATATTTGTATAATATGCCTTGATTGAGGAAGTAAAATATGAGAAAGTTGCCTTCTCCAGGGTTGGGGGATCATTACTGATTTTTATAGACCTCTACCTGACTATTTGCTTGCTACTGATATTATCATAATAAAGCCACATTCCATAAAAAGTTCTGCCAAGAAGAACAAAGAATCTTCCAGTTATATTTAGCTCTGTTTTGGTTTCTGGTTGAGAGGAATCAAAAAGAAGTCACTGCTTTGCCACATAAAGGCTGCTTAAGTGTGAATGTGCAAAACAATGACTGCCAGCTGATGAATTCATATCAGCTGGAACTCATTCTGGGTGAATCTCCTTCAGCTCTCAGTGCTACAACTTCTAACAGCATCATCTAGTCTGGCCTAGAGTCAGGAATGATAGGGATTTTAAGCCATCTAGAGGGGACTAGTTTGGGGAAATCTGTGGTATACTAAAGAACATGAATCACAAATATTTTAATTTGCCTGATTCTCCCATCCCATCCTTCTCTTTTTGTTTATCTGATGTAGGTTGTTCACCTCAAGGCAGAGCCTGATTCAGAAATAGCCTTCTTGTAAGACCCTCTAAAAGACCTTTTGGTTACAGAAAGAACTGGAATTATGTGGCACCATGGATGCTGTTGGACTCCAAATCCCAGTAACCCTAGCCAGCATAGTAATGAATGCTGAGAGCTGCAGTGTTCCAACATTTGGAGGGCTTCATGATTCATGGGCTAAAGGATGGGACAAGCATAGTGGCAAATCCAACACTGCAGTCTCAGAGGAGTACCAGCACCTTCTTCCCCTCACCCCATCCAACCCTCTGTGGTACTAAAGATCTGCACCAGAGGGTTTTCTAGCCCTACGGAATAGATTATTAGGGAACATGGAGACTAGCAGAATGGGGGAGGGGTTAACTCCCCCTGCTTCTGCCAGTGGAATCATTGAATACTAGCTATTGGAACATAAGGCTTCCTCAGATGGGACAAATGTGCCAGTTGTGATATACGTTGTAGTTCTTATATTTTTTTTAAAAAAAAATATCCAAATGATGTTTTTTATTATCCTGATATTTGTGGGTTATTTTTTCTTAATTGCCATCAAGGCAGCTTCAATTTATAGTTGCTTTATTAATAAGAGACCTTTATGACACCCTGTTATTCAGCCCTATTGAGGTCTTGAGGATTCAAGCCTGAGGCTTTCTTTAGTGAATCTATCTGTCTGTATTTCAATTTTCATCCTCTCCTGCTTTCTTTATAGAACATTATTTTCTTTTCAAATGAGTCATGCAGGCTCATATATGATAGTACATCCAAAGTATGACAGCCTCAGTTAATCTATTTTGCTTCTAGGGAAATTTCAGGGGAGAGAAAAGGGGAAAGTAAAACATTTGTCCTTCAGATCATAGGATCAGCTCAGCAAAACACGTCCCGTTTTTTAAAAACTTTTGAAAGAACTCTAGCACAGATCCAGGAAATCACTAGAAGCAACCTCCCAAAATAATGGAATAGCTGTATGTGAAGGTGATAACTGGCAAAACCCAAGGAACTTGCAAGAGCTCATTCTTTTTTAGGCCAATCTGAAAGAACTGCTAATGCTCACAACTGAAACAGAAATGCATCCTGTTATACATTAAACATTAAAAAAAATGCCAAATTTCAGCAAACAATCTTCACAAGTTAAACCATAAGTGTCAGAGTAAGTTAATGGAGAATGTTGGAAAACATTTTTTTCAGAAGATATTAATCATTCAAATGCAGCACGCACTGTAATTCCCTAAGTGCCATTAAAGGATTTTGTTTTTAAAAAATGCCTAGTATGTATTTATATATTGTTTCTGAAACCTTTAAACTGCATGAGTTATCTTATAGGAAAAGCTGCTAAGATGAAAGATCCATTAATTGAATGCTTATTTATTAGCTTTTAAAATCTTGCTTTTGACAGAACACTCTTCATATTTTTAATCCCTAAAATTTTGTGTATTTTTTTTCTACGATCCTTCTCCCCCACCAACTTTTGACATTGGTTATGGTGGTGTGAATAGTTGCTCGAGTTGCTGTTCATAAAATGACATTTTATACTTTATGGGACAGGTTAAAAGTACCTTCTCCTGTCCGGATCAACCATGATTTATCTCATACGTCATCATGGTTGCAAAGTGGAAGGCAAAGTGCTATTATCCTCTTCAACTTCTAGCATGACTTCTGAGAAAACTGCAGACAAACATTTTAAGTCACAAATGTGTTTTAGGAGGAGTGACGTAACACATTTTTTCGAAGAGAAAAAGAGCAAGGGGCACAAGAGAATGAGAGCAAGAATACATGTCTGAGGGATAACACAGAATAGTGATAGACAGAATATACGTGGGGAAGGGTCCTCTGTTTCCAAGCTTTCTTTTACAAATAATTTAACACTTATTTTAGAATAAAATTTAATTTAAAAGTAATCTGTTTTTCTTAACAAGCTCAAGATGTGCACAGTCAGAATCTCCTTAATATTCATTTCAGGGTCTGTGTTTCATGGTTTTAGAGGTTTGGCCAAGCCACACTCTTTTTCTTCTTTCTTTCTTAGTGTATGTGTTAGGCAGATAACCCAAGAAAAATGCAGTTCTTTCATTCATCCTCAAGGCAAATCTGTGATATATTTGAGTTACTTGAGAAAACAGAATTCTCCTTCATCTTTTTTCAACTGAGAAAGTGAGCAGTCATTCCCCATATCAAGGGATGGGGCTCAAGATAAAGGAGGGACTTCACCAAGGGCTTCACTGGGCCAGATGGAGTCCTCTGCAGGTTAAATTATATATAAGGGATAGATGTTAACCTTCTTTGGATGAATGCATACAAATGGATAATAGGTTGGAGGAGGACAATCATATACCTTTGTTAAACATAGCATTTGTTCTATAAGAAATGAAAATTGAGCCATATGGGGTCCATCCAATTCTCTTTTTTCTTTTCCTATTTACTACCAAATGAAAAAAAAATGCACATTTGTATCAGAAGTGGCAATGTCAAATATTGTTTGTCATTCACTTTGATTATAGTCACATCAGTCTACACCCAGCTGTGCAGTCCAATACTTGTGTTATACAACAGCAAGCCCAGGACTGACTTTATATTGTAGCTTACAGAACAAAAACGCTTTTATCAAGCTTCTATAGAAAGGGTAACTTCACAGCTGTGACAAACAGATCAAAACAGTAGCTCCCTGCTAGACAAAAGGAACTCAGAAAGAATTCAGCATGACATAGACAAACTTAATTTCCCAAATGAGTGATGCACCCATTGAATTTCATCCTTGATGCCTGTCTTCAAATCTCTGAAAAATATATATTGCCGTAAGCAAAGTTTAGACTACAGTGTCAGGGGAAACAGAGGGTAGGGAGAGAGAGAAGGGAACAGACACGTTACATGTCAAGAGCAGAGTTGAAATGGTTTTTATCTATAACAATATAGCAAACAATATTCATCTCTGTGTTTTAGTGCTGACCACCCCCACCATTTATAATGTTAATACATATGTACAAACCATTCGTTAATGGTATAGACAGAGCCTGGGCGATTGAAAATAATACATTTCAGTAAGAAATGCAAAAACAAAACAAAAACAATTAAGAGTTGCAAATCTAACTAACAATGCTAATTTGCAAACTTTTGGAAATTAGGCCCCAGTCTTAAACAGCTAGTGTGGTGTAGTATATTGAATATTGGACTATGATTCTGGAAGTCAGGGTTTGAATATCTGTTCGGCTATGGAAATTCACTGGGTGACCTTGGGCATGTCACATCATCTCTGCCTCAGAGGAAGGAAAAGGCAAACTTTTTCTGAACAAATCTTGCTTAGAAAATCCCATGATAGTTTCACCTTAGGATGACCATAAGTTGGAAATTACTTGAAGGCACACAAAAACCTAAAGATGGGTGCCTAGGTTTTATTTGTGATCCCAAAGGGAAGACCCGTTAAGCATGTCTGTTTGAGATGTAGAAACTTTCCTTTGATTCTCACACAGACAAAATAAACTCTTCTCTTTTCTTTGGAAGAGAGAAAGGGGGGCATTGGGGGGATTTTTGAACCAATTTCAGATGACAATATCAGCCCCTCCATAGTACTCACTGATCCAAAAAGCATTCTTCTCATCAGTCTTCCTGCTCTCCAAAGCACCCTGCCCTACTTCCATAGGCCTATTTTGATCAAGTGAAAGAAGAGCTGTGATTGCACACATGAAAAAAGGAGAAAAGAAAAGTCTTGGTGAATTGTTATGCCAATATATAGTGCAATACCATACTTAGAAACCTACAGAAAACAAAGCATTCTCCAGACCACTGCAATTTTGTCAGAATCCTAGACAATAGGCATTTTAGATCCTCTGCTGTAAAACGCATGGGTTTTAGTTCATACTAAAATAGACCCAATGATTCATGGGGTTCATGTATGTGTTAACTCACTATTCAACCATTCAAACAATTGATTCAATGAGTCCGTACTAGTTAGGACTTCTAACCAATAGATTTATATGTCTTTCTTTCTATCTTTCTGGCTTAACATCTTACCATTATTGAAGATGTTGTTTCTGAAACAAAAGAGCCTTCCAAATGTCTCTTTAATGCAACAAAAGGAGAGGGAGAAGCATCAATGCATGCTTCAAGGTAGGAATTGGTGATAAATGCATTCAGTTTGTATGTTAGGGTCAGTGGACCAAATCTGCACTTCTCTAACAGTCAGATCAACTAGAATACAATATGTGCACTGTACAGCAAATATCTGAATGTTCTGAATTTTGTAAAGGGGTACAGAATTTAAATACACACACATGCATATATACATATATATGAATATAGATACACACACACACACACACAGAAAAATATACATAATATGAACAAAAAGTCTACACAAAAATGTGCATATTGGGAAAAGCCTACATACACAAGCTATATACACAGAAGCATGCATAAAAATGTGCTTATATTTTTATCAAACTTTTGTTGAATGTAGCTTCGGCTAAACTTCCAGGGTTTTTATTCTCATCTGAAATGCTTGTACTCTTCCCTCTTAGACTATTACTACCTTCTCCTCCTCCTCCTCCTGTTCCCATACATCAACGAACGTCTCATTGTTTTGTTTTTAACTGGGAACTCTGAACAAAGGCTGTCAACATGAAATTTATTATTGTCACATAATAGAAGAGGACTCCATAACATGGAACATCGTGACAATCTCCATGCCTTCTACTGCCTTCTCAGTTTGGCTACTTAGCACATCCAAGAAATGAATCTAGATCAGTTTTGCTATGGCAGCTTTAAGGTCTGGACAATGTGAGTTATGAAGGAATGGATAATAAAGGGTAGTTTATTTTTCAGCTACTGCCATATCTGAAACATGTCAATTATCAGTCAGTTACAATAGCTTCAAACTCTTTCTCATTGATTCACCATAGCTGTGGCTTGTGGTTGTTTGTTAAAGATGTCATAAAATCCTTCAGTCTGTGTAAGACCCTTATTGAAAGAGAAAGGGATAGAAACAAGGCTTAATTTGTGCCAAGATTCCCTGAGGCTGAGCCTCAGAGTCTGTTTTTAGTGTCTATAATCAACTCCCAGACATATGTAGGATGAAAAAGATGAAAGTGTCCCAGAATAAGTTCAGAGCATCTGAACACTAAGCAATAACAGAGATCTCTCACATATTCTAAGCTTGAAGATTTGAAGGCTGTGGTTGCAGGCAAGCACATACCCACACACTTTTTGTTCCCGAAATTAAGCTAAGTTGAAACATACAATCAATAAAAATTTTAATGAAACACTTTTCACATTTAAAATCTCCACGGTGTATGTGTGAATGTATCATTGTTTTCATAGGCTAGTACATCAATTATAAATAAAGCCTTGTAAAGCAAGCTGTGTGTAGTCTGTTGCACCAAAGAACATGAAATTTATTGCTAAAGTAATTCAAATGGACTACCAGGTAAAGCTGCCCACTTAAATGATGTATCTGAAGCTGAATAAGAGTTATTTTCATCATGTTCAGCTTTAGAAAGAGGAAGGGTTTAGAAAGATGAAAGGTTTTAGGCAGCTGTGTCATATTGGGGGGGTTGTATATGTCATAATCAACCACAGTTTGTGCAAAATAGATTTTCGTTTGCTTTAATTAGTTAACTGTAAATTCACTAGGGAAAAAAATGGTAAAAAGAGCAACATCATTTCCCTTCTTTTGTGCATGCTTCTCTCTGTTCACAACTATTTTTCCATTGATTTGCTCCTATGTATGGGAGTGTTAGTTGGACTAACATCATCACAATTAACTTTTTTGCTCATTGTGGAGGTCAGGATTCTGTTCCAATCATACAAGAACAAAAATCCACCCCCAAAATCAGCTTGTATGCATCACAAACCCACCGAGTGGGGCCATTTCCATGTTGTAAGAGAGTAGAGCAATCACTGAAGATATTTGCATCTATTATAGAATCATAGAAATCATAGAAATGTAGAGTTGGAAGAGACCACACGGGCCATCCAGTCCAACCCCCTGCCATGCAGGAACACCCTCAAAGCACTCCCGACAGATGGCCATCCAGCCTCTGCTTAAAAACCTCCAAAGAAGGAGACTCCACCACACTCCGAGGCAGCATATTCCACTGCCGGACAGCCCTGATTGTCAGGAAGTTCTTCCTGAGGTTCAGGTGGAATCTCCTTTCCTGCAGCTTGAATCCATTGCTCCTTGTCCTGGTCTCTGGAGCGGCAGAAAACAAGCCCTCTCCCTCCTCTACATGGCATCCCTTCAAATATTTAAACATGGCTATCATGTCCCCTCTTAACCTTCTCTTCTGCAGACTGAACATACCCAGCTCTCTAAGTCTATCCTCATAGGGCTTGGCTTCCAGGCCCTTCACCATTTTGGTCACCCTCCTCTGGACCTGCTCCAGCTTGACCATGTCCTTCTTGAATTGGGGTGGCCAGAACTGGACACAGGATTCAAGATGAGGTCTAACCAAAGCAGAGTAGAGTGGTACCAGTACCTCCCTCGATCTAGACACCATACTCCTATTGATGCAGCCGAGAATTGCATTGGCTTTCTTGGCTGCCGCATCACACTGCTGACTCATGTTCAGCTTGTGGTCTATTAAGACTCCTAGATCCCTTTCACACGTACTGCCATCCAGCCACGTGTCCCCCATCCTATATTTCTGTATTCCATTTTTTCTACCTAAGTGTAGGACCTTACACTTCTCTCTGTTGAATTTCATTTTGTTAGCTTTGGCCCAGCTCTCCAATCTGTCCAGGTCATTTTGAATTTTGATCCTGTCCTCTGGCGTATTAGCAACCCCTCCCAATTTGGTGTCATCTGCAATTTGGTGTTATCTTGTAGCTGGACATGTTGCAAGGTCATCAACTCCAGGAATATCCACAAGACCCCTGGAGATCTCCGTGGATCCCTGTCATAGTGTATTCAGCTGCAGGAAGATGTGTGGATTTGTCCCTGCTGATCTCCAAACTCTTTGACAACATGGAAATAACTATGTGGAAATGGTTGGGATGCATCTACTGATTACAAGGTGCATGTACATTGGGGGGTGTAGCTATAGAATTGCAGCTACATGATACTCATATGTCTTCTAATGGAAAGTTACAGCTATCAAATGTAGTAAGTGAAATATTTTAGTGGTGACCTCTCACCTCACGTACACTCCCATTCATTTACCAACAACAGTAAAAGTTCAAGAATCATGTCCTTTTTCATTTTCTTTATTTCTTTTTTTAAATTCTAGTGCTTATGATCACATGCAGTTTTCATGATCATGGTATCAAAATTAAGGATCAGCTCTTCAGTTAGGAGACATATCTGCTTCCTAACAAATAGGAGCTACAAAAGGATAGGAACATTATCAATTAATACAGACCTTTCATGAATAATAAAAAAGGGAATAGTGTTGGAACTATGTTTTTCTTATTAAAAAAAAGTTTCCTAGTCAAAGGTGTTAGTTGACTCTTGTTAAAAATATATATATCTCAGAAACTCCACTCAGCAGAAACTGTAATTAAAACAAAACAAAGCAAATAGCCAGTTGAGGTCAGACATGACTCCTTTCTCTGCAGTCACAGTGATGTTACCATGCTGTACACCCCACTCCATGATATGATTGGCAATCAAATTGATTTATCTTTTGTGCTGATTAAACAAACATTTATGGATGAAAAATCATGCTTGCAAAGATGACTGGCTGAGCACATGCAAAAGTAGGTCAGATGGAACTTCAGGGCATGGCTAGATTTCAAAGGATCAGTTGGGAAGGTCCAGGGCTGATGAGCTTGCAATAATCCCCTCCGTGACTCAACCTTCAATAGCACATGAAATTGTCTCAATAGAGCAAACAATGGTCATCAACTTGTTCCCTCTCCCCACCAAAAATCTCCTTTGTTTCCTCACCTGCCCAGACATTAACAAGCTATCACAATTCCCATCAATGCTTTGTCACCTAATGCTAAGACCATTAGCCTGTTCTGGGCCCCATTGTTTGCTCTGCTAGAGAGCCATTAACACCTTCCCTTTTAGGGTAGAAAAGGGTGACTTAAACCCTGGATCTTAGCCTGGTAACTCACAGTACACTGGACATAGCCCATCACTCTGCTGTTCAGATTCCCATTCTTGTGCTACCCCCAGACTGCTAGTCTGAGCCACATTACTTTGTCTCTTCAGGATAGGTAAATATTGCTCACTTCATCCTAACTCCTCAATATCCAATTTTCCTTTCTTTCCTTCCTTTAGCCTTGTGAGACTGCTTGAATATTGCATGTGTTTATGATTTTCCCCAATAAAACATCCTTTTAATCTCCAACTAGTGTCCCTGCATTAATACTGGTATACAAAGGTGAAAAGATCCTGTAAGGTCACTTCCCTTTCGCAGGCCTCCCTTTTTGAGCTATAATTCCCCACTCTTCCACGGAGGCACTGGCACCATGGATGGACCTCTGAATCACCCACCTTGTGGGCTAACAAGATGGAAAATCCCCCACCTTTTTCCCCCAAATAATCAAACTGCATGTCTGTGACCTGCATTTTTTTTTTTTTATGAGGCTCAGGTCCAGTTTAGCTTTCCAAAGTGTGGGGAGTTCAATCCTACCAATTTCTTTAAACTAGCACTGAATCCTATATGGATACTGAAGCCATAGCATTAGGGAACTCAGGGGGAAGCAGAAGCAGGTTAATTATTAGACACTAAGAATGACTGAAAAACTTCCACCCCATTTTAATTTTAATGACTTTTCTCCCTTCCAATTAAAGAGACAATTGAGCAAAAAGAAAGGTGCAATGGTATTAGACTGTGTCCTACTGTGAGCTGATTATCAATTGTGAAGACAGGGGAATCAGACTGTGTGTTTCAAAGAAGAAAAGGAGATCTAGACAAACTGATAAGTAGGGTGTGAAAGTTTGTTGCCCCACTGACAATAATTTAATGTGGCAATTCTCAAAAGTTGTAACATCACAGGTAAGTAGGGGCTAGTAGTTTAGCCTATTCAGGTTACCAAGTGATCCAGGAGGTATTACAGGAGCTCCATTTCCTACGCATGGTTTCAAATGGCTGAGATCCAGAGGGAAAGGAGTGAGTTCCACCTCGCTGTAGATATATGCAAGGTCTCTCAGAGTGGCCTGATGCTATCAAGAAAGAGCCAATTACTGGGGAGCAGAGGAGACAGTAATTTTGAGGCTCAGAATGGGAATTCTCAAAGGGCCTGTCACCTAATACAGTAGTAGTGGCAAGGGTTGGTTCACACCCTTATGGACACATCACCTTGTTTTTTGATTTTTGATTACCCAGCCATTGACAGTTACACACTGAACATATGAACTGACTCCACTGAAAATCATAGTTTCTGTAAGTAGTGCTGAACTGTGTTGATTCATTTATATATGCATATCTCCTCTTGATACTGTCACCTTCTACGCCCTTAAGAAGGACAGTTTCTTCTGAGAAACAGGCAAATGACCAGATGTTTCTTGGTTCAAAGGCTAGAGGTCGGATTTATTGAGTACAAAAGTATAAAAGTATAAAAATATATAAATCTGCTGCAGCAGGGTGCCGGAGGTTTGGGACAAAGGCCAGAGGCTTGGCAAGGCCTTTTTATCCAGGTAAACAGCATACACACCCACTGCGGCATTTTTCCACCAATTGCAGACCACCCACCCCATATTAGATAATGTCCAGAAACTTCCATCCATATAAGGAAATGTCCGGAGGGGCAGGTAATATGAGGTTTCCTCCAATTACAAACTGCCTTCCAAATAAGGCAATGTCCAGGGAGAGATGCTACAGATGAGGTAGCCATGAGTCCGCAGATGGGAGGGGCTAGAACTCCTGTGTATGTGACTACCTCCTAGCTTGTAATGGAGGTTGTCTTTCCTTCACTCACAATACTTCAATGATAAAGCCAGGAAGATGTGTGTGAACAAGCTCAGGGATATTGAGCTCTTACTCCTGTTTTAATTCATCCCAGGCTACAAATCCTTTCATACAGCCATGAGAAATACATTTCTCCTGTACTCAGTTATCTCTATCACACTTGTGTATTTTAATCAGAACATAAAGTAGCTTTAGTAATAGCTTTAACAAGTCTGAAAGATCCTGGCTCATGTATTAGAGGTACCATTCTAACCTCGGCAAACAGACACAATGAGAACCTGGGAAACAAGCTAGTTCTGGAAAGCTTACCAGTGTTCCAGTCTTCAGCACTAGTATCATAAAGGTGCCAAAATACTTTTTTTTAAAAAAAGATAGCAATAAACAACAGTAGAAAATTGTAGAAAGTAGTGTTTTCAGTATGTTATTTAGGGAACAAGTGTCAGTAAATTTGATCATACAGCTTTGTTGCACATCTTAGTTATACCTTTTTTAACCATATGTCTCTGCTAAAATGCCTTTTACCTGACAGTGTCTTCACAGATGCATTTGACTTTGCTCTCTCTCTCTCTCTCTCTCTCTCTCTCTTTTTAAAGGAACCTCTGTAGTAATTTAGCTGTTATCCCTTTTCTCCTACACATCACTTTCCAAAGAGTCTAGTGGAAAATCCTATCTGAGCAGCTTTCAGACATAACAATAGAATTTTCTATTGCCTCTTAAAGCCCAGGAAATCCACAGCCTTAATTTTCTGGTCATAGCCCACTCTCCTCTTATGCCTTATAAACACTGCATATTCTTCAACAAGTCACCCCCTTCTGTTCCTCCTTCCTACTATCCTCCCCTTACCTCTTAAAATAAATGAGCATTATTGCTACCCATGGACCCCCTAAATGAAACCTCTGCATGTATAACTGTAGCTGCATTCTGCAAAAGCTCCACCTACCTCTCCTGCCACAAAACAAGACTTCATTCCACCTGCTGGGTTTCAGTTTTACATTTGTTCAAGTGTGTTTTTCATGTTAATAATTTCTGAAACTGATTTTTTCCTCATTAAGAATGCTGAGGTGACAATGGTTCCTGTGGCTTCTCCATTTAAATAGATGAATATCAAGGTTTTTTAAAAAAAATAAATATAAGGCGGATGCTACTTTTTAAATGCTATTTTTAAAGGACTCCATTTTTGTGTGTATGTTTCAGCAGTAAAAGAACACCTACAGGGCAAATCCTCAGGTGGTGATATGGAAGTAAAGTGCTGCTGAGAGAATTACAAAGCTTCATTCATTGTGTGCCACAAAGCAGCCAATAGCTCAGAGATTTTTCTAACCAGCAACACTGGACTTTTTTTTTAAAAGGAAGCTAAATAATACAGGCCATTGAATTAAAACATATTATTCTTCAGAATCTGAAGCAGAGAGAATTGGTAACAAACAAAAAGAACAGGTAAGTTCCAGGAAATAATTAAGGGACTCCAAAACTTTCTGAAGTGTTCACTTCTACTACAGGAATTGCAGGAACTGAGTTTTGTTGTTTGTTTGGAATTAATTGGTCACCTTCGCACTTATAGGTTCTGACTCATGTTTTTGTCATGACAATGATGGAATTCTGTATTCAGCCTCCAAAGACCAGAGGAGGAGGAGAGAGGAGGAAGAGGCTTTTATAATCATGACACAGAAAGTAAACCATATGGTAGCACCTTATTTTTAAATATGTCTTTCTAAAAAAGCTACAAACAAAACAGCACCTTCAATAAACCTGTGAATACAAGTTCTAATATAACTAATCCAACTAATGTTCCATAAAAAAAAAAATTACTGAAACACTTCAGTTTTGGAGGGCCTTCCTAAGATACAACCACTATAGAGCTGAATAATACCACTGCTACGGGCAGAAGACATTCATAATAATTGAAGGATGGCAGGGACTCAAAGGGCCTTTCTGCACTACCCTGTTATAGTAGTGCTATTATTCTACTTCCAACCTCCTGTGGAATTCTGGGGTTTGTAGTTTACTGAGGCCAAAGAGCTCTCTGGCTGAGAATTCTAAATACCCTCCCCATCAATTGCAAACCCCAGGATTCCATGGGATGTTGAAAGTGGAATAGTAGCACTATAACAGCGTAGTGTGGAAAAGCCCCTAGTCTATTGAGCAATGAGGAAATTGGTCTTGGTCTTGAAGTAGGAATATCAGTGTATAGTTCAATATGTTGAGATACTGAACGGAATGTGACAGATAATTTTAGGACCTAGTATTGATGTTCACTATGAAACCTGTGTGTTAGCCAGTGGGATGGTGAATCCATTAGGGGTGAATCCATTAGTTCAGACTTTAAAGAAAGTATTCAAAGTACTGAATCCTACCTCTAAAATAGTTCCTTTAAAATTCAGACTGTAATCTGGAATGGATCCACTGCCCTACTGACATCAGAGTCATCAGCTGCCATTGTGTTGTGCATATTACAGAACAGAGTTTCTGTTGCTGTGACTCAGTCTGTTGTTTCTTAATAGCTGAATCATTAAGTGAAAGTATTCATCTCAGTAGGTTAAGTGAAAATGACACTTTGCAAGTTTAGGTGCCATGAGATTTGGCCACTCACAATACAGCCCTGACTGTGACAGTTTTTATTAAACATTTAAGTCTCCCCACCCCATTTAGGATTATTTTGTTTTTCTGTTCTTGTTTTTATACCTGTAAAAGCTGTGTGGACTTCCAGAGATTCCACAATGCAAGCTTTTCCTGTCACTTTCCAAGGGAATGCTTTATCTGCTAATATCTCTGTGTTGTGTTGTTGTTAAAGGCCCAGGAGAAAAGCTTCAAAAACTTGGCAAGCCTATTATCTGACAGTAGCTCTTGAAGCTCTTCTTATTCTGAAGCTGCAAGTGTTTTGTTTTCCTTCAAAAGCAGACAATCTAAATGTATTGTAAAGCAATTGCATATATCTGCTTGCAGAATGGAACTGAAGGCAAGATGTACCCCTGGGAAAGGCAAATAACCATCTTACCCATTAGAAAGTTTTAATAGATAGGCACCTCCCCTCCCCTCCACACACACAATTAAAAAACCATTTGCAGGGCATAGAGTTCAATTGGTCCCCTTGGATATTTTCAGCACTGAAGGCAAATAATTTTCCTGAGAAAGCTGACCTACTTGACCCCCTTCACAATGATCAGCTGGTGATCTTTATCTCTTCCTCCCCTGCCCTCTCTTTAGACCATATTCTAAGAGGCATTCTGTGGAGAAGATTAGCTATGGAAGATAATTCTGATTTTACTCCAAAAAGATTTAGGTGATCTGTATTACAAACACACACACACACAATGAGAGTAGGATAGGTGTGAAGGCAACTGCCCTCAGACAATCTAAAATCCATTTCTGATTCCTGAAATTCAGTTCCTCTTTGTACTGCACTCTGCTCAGTGTTACACACTGTAGACCAATGGCTTGAGAAGAAGTTTTGATATCTGGAGAGCACAGCAGGCAGTGTAAAATTCTGGAATATTTCCTGCCTGATACAGTGCAATCGTACTCCACTGAAAGTCAAGAACACCTTAGGAAATGACTTCCTAATACAGCTACTGACCTATCTTATTAGAGTTCCTTCTTTTGAGGAAGGAAAAATGTGTCAGGAATATCCCTATTGTGTACTTAAAACAAACATGGTTTCAAACTAACTGCCTCAAACATTCATGCCTAACAGTGGCCTAAATCTTATTGTTAATCCTAAGCGAAGTAGCCCCACTTAATAAGAAGGATTTATCTGCGTGTCAATTCACCACACAATTATTTGTTTAGTGACCCTAGTCTACTTAGAACTAACCAACATGATTTCACCCAACATTTGCATGGCTTTTGATGAAAACTTTTTTTAAAAAAATTTAAACTCTGATGTTGTGTATATGTTTTATATATGTGTGTGTGTGTGTGTGTGTGTTATATAATATGTGTGTGTATGTGTTATTTTATTAAATTTTATTTTTTATTATATCTGAAGGATACTTTTCAAAACTTCAAAAGGAACATTTGATGAGGACCTTGGAAAGAACATTCTTAGTGGCTGCTTTTCAGGCCATGAAAGTAGGTCCCATAGTGGGCTGGGATGGATGTGTTTCTATTGTCTTTCTGCAGGTAAGCAAAGACCATTTCTGTTTATCCAGATCTTTAACTGTAACTGTTCACTGAAGTAATTATTTCACTTGGGGTGTACTGATTTTTTTATCATTGTTATATTTTAAAAGTCTCTTCAATGTTTTAATTTGATTGTTAATTTGCTTTTGAACTTTGGTATTGTCCATTGTTTAAAGTGTATCAGATAGCTATAGATATAGATTAAAAAATTATGAGAACCACCATGGTTTAGTGGTTTGAACATTGGACTATGACCCTGTAGAACCTGATTTAATTCCCCATTCAGCCATGGAAACCCATGGGATGACCTTGGACACATCAAACTCTGTGATGGGGTCACCTTAAGTCGGAGATGACTTAAAGGCACAGAACAACAACAGCAATTACATTTTGTATTGTGCAACACTACTTACTTTGTAAGTCAGTTGGTTCCAATATTAGAAAGAAGGTCAGACATAAATCAAATAAATAAAATGAAATTTCTCAAAAATTATCTCTTTCCTCTATTTAATTGCCTTTGCTATATGATGAATCAACTTACTTGGTCAAAAGGACTACCTATGTATCTGCGTCTGTATCTTATTCTGTATCTGTATCCGTGTATCAATCTATTTATAAATTTTTCTATTTATATTTATTTACATCTCTATATCCCTCTCTATCTATAGTCAAAGTATAAGGGATTATTTCTTTTCCCTATCTCTCCTATCCCCATTTCATTTAAGTATTCCTTATCTGTAACAGAAAATGAAATCAGCACTGCCTATGCTTGAAAAGGTTGCATTTCAATAATATGCCTGGAATATTAGTAAGTTTGCCCCTAACCATTAAGCTTTTGTTTAGGAATTTACTGAGAAAGTCTGCTTCATAGTGATGTTCAGTGGATGTGGATGGCAGAGCATGAAAGAGAGTTCAAAGATTTCAAGTATATACTGACAGCAGTGTGAGATGTTGCAATCCCTTGACCCACTGAAAGAGATCAAGCTCTCCACAGTTGTTTCAGAAACAGGTCTCCAAGCTGTGTTGCTACAAAGAAGAGGAACTGAAGGGCTGTCTTATGCTGTAAGAACTGCTGAGATCGTTTATCACGAATATCAATACCGCCATATTTCACAGAGGTAGTTTTTTGCTGTGCTTCTGATAAAGCACTACTGGCTGGGTCGTACAGAGCATCAGCTCACAGTATCATTTAGAGGGTGAATAGATGCTTCTAGGAGACTTTTCTCTCAATATTCACATGCTAGAATGATCTTGTAACCTCTCTTCTAAAACTGCTAGTCAGCATGCCCTGGAAAATATTTGTTTTCTAACTATATGATCACTTCAGGTTTTGCCTACTCAAGAATCTTATTTATCTTCAAACATTGTCATTCAAAATAATCTTATACTGATTTCAAACTCTGCAGAGCCTGCCCCCACCAGGTGTGTTTCAGAACATGTGAGGGCTAAATGTGAGTGGCAGGTGTGGGTTACATGTTCTAACATATGCTTGCTTCTTTTCAAATGACCCAAGCAAGTCATGGCTTTTTTAGTATAAACTGCAACCATCTGAAGAATGTTGGCAAGCACATTTAGTTGAATTCACCCAGAAGCCTATCCCTTGATAAAAAAATATACTGTATTAGGATTTCTGCTGAGAAATACCTGGATAGCTAGATTGGGTGCAAGACAGGGCAGCCAACTCCTCAGCCCAAATCTTAACTGTGACTAGGAGTAGGAAAAAGGAAAAAAAAAACTAGAAAAGTCAGATTAGCTGGAACACCAGACTCAGTCTAATCAGAAGGCCAAGACTGAGCACACCATGAACCCCTAACATATATGACAAACCCAGTGGAGTCAGCAGTATCAGAAGATACCTGCAAAGCATCCTTCATTGTCATCTCCTCCCTTCAAAAGGCAATTCCATTAAAATCAGTGAACTCCTTCTACATCCATAGGTCTTCTCATACCCTTCATGTGATCCTAATTTGATGATGAAACCTAGTAGCACTGAGAATGGTATCACAAGGTTACCTAAGAAAGGCCTTACCAGGTGCTGCCACTCTACAAGCAAAATTCCAGTGGCCAATAAGCTCCTGAAACTCTTGAGCATAGCCTTTCTATGCCCCAGGAACCAAGCTACTCTAAGCTTCAAATCACTTACTTTCTCCAAATGCAACCTCCATAACTGATTGACAATGTCTGTTTCAGTGCTCAGGAATACTAATTGGTGAGATTGGCCTTGAGTTTTCTCATGTATCAGTAGAGTACCCAGCTCCTGCATCAGTGAGCCAAATTCTGTCAACAGAAAGGCACAGTACCACATTCTAAATTCTCCAATAAATAAGAAATAACCTATACAATGAACCACCCCTTTAGTCCTGCTCTTAAATTTGATTGCCCAATTCAGGAATGTACTGAATTTCTCAAAAGCCACAAATGAAATTGAGCACCCCACGGGCAGGCCTAATCCATATAAAACATGCCATCAAATGAGAAGCCCACCAGTTCAAAATCAGGGTGGACTGGGAGAAACTGGAATGCAGACTTGATGTGGCATTTCACTAGCTCAGCACCTAGGCTGTATCTGTGGGTCTCTATGACTACTGCATCAAAGGACATGTTCCATTCTGTACATAATTTCACTTGGATTGGGTCATTAATTGACTCCCCTTTGGATAAGATAGGTAGTGAATAATTCTGTATTCACCTGGAGCTTTCTTAGGGACCACATTTAAAGGGGACACTCTCAAGCTGGGAATTTGAGGTGATGAGAAAGGGCCAACTGCTCTCCCTTCAGTCACTTCCTTCCTAATCTTATCCCTAACTATATGCTCTAAACCAATCATGAACTTCAGATGGTTGGCCCTATATATGTCCCCTGACATAGGAGCCTAAAGCTGAATTTGAATCCCACCCTTGGGTATTCTGTGCTCCCTGATCCTGTTATAAATGCAACCAAACCAAGGGTCTCTCTAAATTAATTGGGTTTATTGTGGAGATGGAGGGGTTCCTTGTCCCCCTGTCCCCCTCTTTCCTCCTTGTTTGTTCCTTTGGCCTCCAAACTGTCTCTTACTCTTATTCTTATTCTTGAGGCAATTCCAAAAGGCCAGAGGAGGAGGAGAGAGGAGGAAGAGACTTTTATAATCATGACACAGAAAGTAAAGTACATGGTAGTGCCTTATTTTAAAATGCTCACCTAATGCCAAGGTCTGTTTACCTAAAGCGATAGCCAAATTTTGGGCTGAGCTGTAACTATCTTGCTGTATTGGGCTTGAGCCACATATTGCCCTGCCTGTGAATTCACACCTGGGGCAAAACTGTACCACTGGATCTATGGCAGCAGGCCCCAGGGCCACAGCTGCTGTGGAGAAAAGCCTACCCTACTAATTGTTCCCAGCATATTGAGTAAGCTAAATACCTGACTAGAAGGGCCCCCATGACCAACTATAACACCCAGTAACCCTTGCAGTTGTGTAATGCATCTCACCTGTATTGGCTGCAGGGAGACTGGTTTCTTTTTTTTTTTTAAGTAATTTTATTAAAGTTCCAACATATAAAACAAACAATTATCATTGTATTCTTAATTGTCATATTACAACTGCCTTCCTTCCTCTCTGGATTACAATCTTTATCATTCCCTTGAACCGTTATCAATGCATCACAATAAATTGTTAGTATTATCTACTTAATTCGTTAGTTCCTGTTTTTCTACACAACTTTACTTGTTCCATGATATTTCTCTGAATTTTATCTTGTAAGAACCTTTAATACCATGAATTATGTATTATTCCCTGCCAAGACCCCTCTCGCTTCTGAAATCATCTGCCATTCTTTATAGATATCATCATCTGATTTCCCTTTTAATCTCTGTGAAACAAAATCTGCATTTCTATTTTCAATAAAGGTTGCCCACCATTGTTCTGTCATTGGTATTATATCACTTTTCCAAAGCCTTGCAAATTCAATACAGGCAGTCGAGACCATATACAGTATTATTCTCCAATATTTTTTTACCGCAATTCCCTCTAACATATGTGTCATATTTAACAAGTACATTTCAGGAGTCTTATCAATTTGAACCCGCAATACACCACATATTATCTTATGAATTTCATTCCAATACATTTTTGCTTTAGAACATGTCCACCTCATATGAAATAGTGTGCCTGCAGTCTTTTGACACTTCCAACGTTAATCTGTACCCGTCTTATAAATTATCTTTAATTTTTCCGGTGTCAGGTACCATCTATGAAATAACTTATGTAGTTTTCTTTAAGGTTCTGAGCTACCGTGAACCTCTTTGTTCGTTGCCAACTTTGTTCCCACCATTGCAACTGAATTGGATGTCCAATGTTCTGTGCCCATTGTATCATTGCTATTTTAATTGTCTCCTCCTCACATTGTTGTTGTAATATCTCTTGATATAAATGTGAAAGTAAATGAGGTGGATTTTCTCATAAAAGCTTCAACAGATTCTCTTGTTCTTTCTGTTCTATTCCTTGAGTTTTCACGTCCATCTGAAACCTTTCTGATAGTTGTCTGTAGGGAAACCAGCTTAACTTTATACCTTCAATTTCCAATTTCTCTCTTGATTTCATCTTAAAAACATTTGTATTTGTGTTCATATTTGTTTTCTCCAATATATCTTCATATCGCAACCATTTTTCTGTATCTGACCATCTTCCAAGAAAGGCTTCTTGAGGGGAGACCCAAGTGGGTAGCTGCCTAATGTTCTTATTCTTATAATCATTCCATATTTTATATAATGATTTCCTTACAAAATGATGCATAAAATCTTTATCAATTGTCCCTTTTCCATAGAACATGTAGGCATGCCACCCCATCCTTAAATCTGATCCCTCTAAAGCCAGCATTCTCGTATTTTGTAAATCCATCCAGTCCTTTATCCAAGTGAATGCCGCAGCCTTAAAGTATACCTGTAAGTCCGGTAATCCGAAGCCTCCTCTTCTTGGTATGTCAGTCAAGACTTTCCATTTTATTCTTGGTTTTTTGCCTTGCCATATGAAGTTAGTTATGTCTCTTTTCCATTGTATGAAAGGCAGAGACTGGTTTCTGAAGATTCTGCTGAATTAGTTGCCATCACTGGGGTGGCCTCCACCTCCTCCTGCTGCACAGGTCAAACATTCACTCTTTCCTGCTGCTTGTCTCAATCCAAGGTATCAAGACAAGCCAATATCTCTTCAGCTAAACTGGCTTTAATAACCCCCTTTGGCAACCCCTTAGACCCTTTCTTGGATGCCTTAGTTTGCTTATCTTTCTCCAAAGTGTGGAGTATTGCCAATACTGTTTCTGTAATATCAACCCCCTTCATCATTGGAACAAGAGGAAGTCTAACCAGGTGGGTGGGTTTTTTTGAGGAGGGGGTAGTAGAGTCTTTGCCCTTAGGGCCACTGTCATCTTTTTGAAGTGTCATTGTGGCTAGCTTCTTAGTCCATTGCTCAGACATCCCATTTAAGTCTCAATGGGTGACATATTGGTCTAATGCTTAATCAGAACCAGCAGGATAACCCTTTCTGTGCTGCAGGGACTATGGCTATCAAGGCCTGAAAGGCTGATGAGTGTTCACATTCCACCAGGGATGAGGTCTGCATGACTAGGCCTTAGGGGGAGGGATGAGGTGGTATGGAAGTAGGCTGCAAAGGCCTACTGCTGTCTGACTGAGGCCCAGGCAGATAAAGGAAATAATATACTAGAGGCCCATATTGTGTGGTGCAAAGTAGCATGATATAGTCCTGTGGGGGCTAGTTGCACTAACAAAGCTTCAATTCTGTGATCACATGGCTGAATAGAGTTCTATATCAGCCCAGTGGGTCCTAGGCTAAGCAGCCTGAAATGATCCAGTAAGGTCTAATCACATGATCAGGGCCTACCAATGTGCTCAAATTATGCTGGACCCAAAAATGATGTACGCACATGGCTAAATAGAGACACAGAATGATCTAGGGAAGCCTACTACCTAACAGGACCCAATCATAGGGGAGGAGGGGTGGTTGGGCTATCTAACAGGTTGCATAAGATAATCTGATCTAGCAGATCTCCCTAATAACATTGGATCCTCCAGAGGGGAATAGTATGCTTGAAGCAGGAGGATGGGGGGCATTTTGGCCACGGTTGAAGACCTGCTGACGCCCTCACAAATAAGGTATGCTATGGAGGATCATCTTCAGAGCCCTCTATATAACTGGATTCACTCATTCTAACCCAGCCAGCTAGTGTCCACACTACCCTCAGCCTTTCAGGGCACCCCACACAACGTACCAAGGCCTGGCTAAAGCCACAGAATCACCTGAATCCCCCTGACCCCAGGACCAGATGGGTCTTTGCAGACAGTTAACCAACACACATACAGACAGTTCACATCAACAAGCAGGCACACACACATTCCCAATCACACTGGGGAAATGACCCAAGCAAGTCATGGCCCCATTCACTTTCATAGTCTGTTGGAGCTTCTCTCCTATAAAGTAAAGACTGTTTACCTAGATGTAATGTAGCAAACATGGAATGACATTGAACACTACAAATGGCAGGCTACTTGTTGTTGATAGAAACTGCTACAAAAGTAAAACAAACAAACAAACAACCTGTTCATGAAGAAATATTAATTTGCTTTAGAAAGGAAAATGAGTGTTGTTTCTTCAGTTCATCACAATCTGGGAGTTCTGCAACAAGGAATGGATATCAGGGTTGAGGCAATGTTAGTTCACAAAGTTTTGATGGGCAGAGGTCACTCTCCTTCTACACAGACAATTGTCTTGTTTTTATTCTAAGACAGACAAAACTTGTGTTGGGAAACTCAAACACAGTTGTGCTTTGTTACAGCCACCAGACAAACGAAGCAGCGAACAAAACGAAACATGCTTGGTTCCCATGCTTTTTTTGTTGTTGTTGTTTACAAATGAAGACTGTTTCTAGTAGTTTAATTAGGAAAAAGACCAGCAAGTGTAAATTATGAATTTCATGCTCTGGCTGATCCAAAGCCCTTGTTTAGCCAGCCTTCTGGAACAAAGCAGAGATTCTAGTATCAAGCTGTGTGAGGCATACTTCCAAAATAACAGTGCAGCTGGGTTTCTTAGTAACAGTAACATTGACACAACACTGGGAATGCAGGTCAACATTGTTGTCTTTCCAAATGAACATGAAATGTTTGTGTTAGTTCTGGAGCAGATAGATGAGGGGATAGTCCATGTCAGACACCCAACCAGCCTTATGTCCCAAATGGGTGTCTGGGTTGCCTGCCCCTAAATATCAGTTTCTATCTACTCTAATCATTTCTATCATCACCCATGGTTATCATGACAGCCACTTAGCAACTGTCAATTTATTCTTAATCAACTGTAATTGCTGTTCATCTAATGGCCAATTTACATTTTATCTTGTCTGCACAACAAACTAATTTAGGATTATTGATGTGGACTTTCAATACTCTATTATACTATAGTCATGGCTGCCACATAGTTAATATCTGCACATTAGAAACCAGGAGCCCTCGGAGGAACCTGTGTATGTGTAGATATAGATATAGTGAGACCTTCACTTTTGTGGGGATTTGAAGCACAAGACCCCTGCAAAAGTGGGGGGAAAAAACAAAAATAAAATTAAGTAAAAATCATGAACACTACTTTTCTTAGCCGTGAATTCTCCAGGAATCTCTAGGTCCCCCACTACGATTCTATGGTCACCTTCCAGCAGAAGTGGATCATAGAATCAGCCTGGAGGACCTAACAATGCCTAGAGAAATGTTCTCTCTAGGAGTCTCTGGGTCCTCCAACATAACTCTATGGAATCATGCTGGTAGACCTAGAGATTCCTAGAGAGAACATATTCTTTTCCTTGCAAGGGCAAATAAAGTAATACTTTTAAAAAAAATTAAATAAAAAATAACCCTCAAACAATCAAATTTGGTAGTGCTGAACCCATGAAAATGGAGGGCCAAATAAAGTTATCCTGTTCATTGGTCTGAATTCTTACATGGTAAGAGCTGGTAATAGTTTCAGCAGGATGTTTGCTTGCTTGCTTGCTCTTTCTTTCTTTCTTTGGCCATTTCTGCACTAGACTGTTACAGTGCTATTATTCCACTTTCAACATCCTATGGAATCCTGGGGTTTGCAGTTTAGGGAGGGGCCTTTGAGGCCCCTCTCTAAACTGCAAACCCCAGGATTCCATAGGATGTTGAAAGTGGAATAATAGCACTGTAATAGTCTAGTGCAGAAATGACCTTCCTTCCTTCTTTCCTTTCTTTCTTGTTCAGGTCAATACTTGGACAGATGTATAGACGGATGCATTGTATGTTTCTCATTTGTCTGTTTGCTTCATAAATTATTTCTTGATAATGCATTCATACCACGTTAATGCTTTAGCATATGATTTTTCTAAAGCAAAGATATTCCCCTATATCTCTCTCAAAAGGCTGCTCATTCTTATTATTCACCATTATACAGCAATAATACAATTTCAGAGTGTTAATCAGCACATTACAAAATACAAGCATTTCCAGAAGAAATAATATAAACACTGATCAAAAGTTAGTGGTAGATAACGTATTTAGTGAGTTGTAATGAATTGTAGTAATCCCACAGAACGAAATGTCATTGCATATTTCAAGAAACTGCTTCCTAACCCCAATGAAACATTAAAAGCTGAATGTCTTACATTGCACTGTAGGTGGAAAAAATATTAAACAGGGCAACTACATCATACAGTGCCTTATTAGTTAAGCAGTGTACATCTCCAAGGAACATCTCCATTATTTTACCTTCAGTACATTGCTCCTTTCTGAAAATTCAAGCCTTTTTCTTTTCCACTAATCAGATTATTCATTCAGATAACTGACCATAGTAATAGCCTGTCTTTTTTTTATGATATCCCTTCTTCTGATGAAAACTGTGGTCTCTACTGGTATCCATTATGCATCAAACTGTATAAAAACATGATTATTGAAGGCTGAAACATGTCAGCTGAAAGATGCCTAGTTTGAGGTACAAAACCTTTTTCTTTCTTCTCATACTTATTTCTGCGTTGCCAGCCTCAGCATCTAGTGTTCAAAACACATCTGCAAAAGCAAATTTTACTGTTGGAAAATGCATATGTAGCTCTTTTATTAGCTATGCATCTTATTTACCTATCAAATCCAGAAACAACGGTGCATGTCTGAATCACTGCTAACTGTCAAATGTATACCAGGCTTAACTGATATCTATCATTTTGCTCAATCCAATGGACTGGAAAGTGAGGGTGCCAAGTCAGGTAGAAGATTCTGGTGACTGACCTTGCCTACTTCGTTGTTGCATTCACAGACTTCCTTCAGTGGCATGGGATTGTGCATGGATGAGAAAAGGAACTTTGTCTTTATATTTTAGAATTCTATTCTTTCAGCGAGAGAGAGGGGAGAGAGGGAGAGAGAGAGAGATATCCTGTTTTATCCATTGACTGGAAATGTCACAGAAGATATTAAAGTTTTAAAGAATGTTAAATAGTAAGTTGACCATGGAAAGACAAGATTGAATGAATAGGTACAGTACAATACATAGGCCTAGAATGAAAGTGTAAACAAAAAACACTGACGAACCAGGATCAAAATTAAGTAACTGAAGAATAAGTAGAATTAAAAGAGAATACTAGGAGAAATATGCATAAACTTTAGGTAAGGAGGACAAGCTTAATAGTAATAATAAAAAACCCTACATGGAGTAATTGAATTTACAAGTCCTGTACCATAAAGGCTTCAAGAAAAGGGCACATTATAGTAATTCACAATTCAGGGAATTTCAGGAACCCAAGAGTATTAGTTTAACACTCTTTTTGTTGGCAAAAGGTCAGTATTTGTTTTATAACATTTGCTCCAGTTATTTTTTTCCTCCTCTTGACTGATGAAATCTCACAGGAGAAGTTCAGTCAGCTGCAGAATTCAGATGAAAATAATTTCATTTGTGTGTGTGTGTGTGTGTGTTAAAATGAGAAACAGTAGCTTTCCCATCTTGTATTGTGCTCAGCCTTTTTGAACAGCTGACACTGAACATTGTATGATCATATATAGGAACCATGTTTTGGCATACTTACATATGGATAAATTGCTATACTCAGATCTGGAGATTGTCTTCAGACAGCGTGCATCTGGACGAGGATGGGGGTGGGTGGGTCACCACCTGAGGTAGCAAGATGTTGTGGGCCACACTTTAGCCCACCACAAAAGAGGTAGCCACTGTTGATCTCTGGAAGCCTCTATCTTCCATTCTTGATATTTTTCCTCTTTACCATCACAGCTTGTTCTTCACCTGTCCTCTCTACCCAAGACAGAAACATGTCTTATTTCCCTCTACCTAGACAGAGATGACAAGTAAATAAACAGTAACAGACAGAGCCTCTTGAAAGGTGTGAGCTGGCCTGGGGTCCTTAGAAAGTGGGGGTTTCAGTTCACAGCATATAATTCCCTAAGATTTCAGGGACAATAACTGAGACCAAACGTTGGATACTTGTATTGTCCCAGGGTGGGCTGTTGTGATGCAGATTATGCGTAGGTTGGAAAGCTGTAACTGCTTGTGGGTAAGACCATTGTAGAAACTTTCTGGGCTTGCTCCTCCAGGAAAAACAAAGCCACTGTGAAACTGTGTCCCCAAATTGCAGGAGGCTATCAAGAGGCTATCCATGGTTACTTGTATCCAAACATTCTGAAAAATCCAACAGAACCAACAGGAATACACTTGCCATTTCCAGTTCCCAGCACAGATCATCCACCAAGGAGACCAATGCTTTCTTTGCATTATAGCTGGGCCTGACACCAGATTGAAAAAGATCTAGACAATCCATCTCATCCAGAAACCCCTGGAGCTAGGAGGACACCACATGATCCAGTAGTTTGCCTCAAAATGGAATGTTGAAAACTGGCTGATAATTCTCCAATATGGTGGAATTTAAGGAACACTTTTTCAACAGTGACTTTATAACTACCTCATTTATGTCTGATGGATTTCTGTCTTGTTTTAGTGGAGCATTGATCACTACTTCTATCCACTCAGCAAGTCTACCTCTTGCTTTTTTTTTTTTTTAATAAGCCAGGAAGGATGTAATACATCTGTGGTGGCTCTCACCTCTCCAAGAATTCAGATTATACCCCTGGCTTGCAAAAATTGAGGTGTCCATTATTACTGGACAAGCAGGGATCAAAGTTACATCCACCAAATCTGTATTAAATGTGGTATACAATTCAGAGTGGGTCTGAACAATTTTGTCTGCAACATGCTGAGCAAATTGTTCACAGCAGGCTGTTGAGTGATCTGCATTTTCTTGTGGGCCTGTGTGTTTTAACCACTTAGGACTATCTTCATTTCTATTTCCCGAAGTCTTCTGCATCTATAAAGCAGGTAGGAATTACACAGGCCGTGTAGACAGATCTAAACAACATGGGGGAGATGCTGCTTTCTCTCCGTCTGATGGCCTCAGCAGTTGCTATTAGTAGTCAATAAATCTTTTCTTATTGCAGTTGAAATCCATTGCTGTTCATTCTTGCCTCATCTAAACCGTTATTTTTACCAGATTTCTCTCCCTTTTTCTTTAAGCTAAATGTGATGATGATGGTAATGATGATGATGATGATGATTTATATCACAGAATTTCCCAAGAGATGGGACTCAAGGCAATTTACACCAACTGAAATGGGGAGTATGTATATGTGGAGGGGCCAGGCCTGCTTTTGCTTCTTACAGATTGGAGTAGCAGATTCCTTCCCAGTCTGTTATAACACTCTGCCCTTGCCCCCATACACCTCTGCTTTTTCCTTTAAAACTACCAAGTTAGTGTATAAAAGGTAAAGCCTCTCAGTTGTTATGCAGAATGATTTGCTGATCTGTGGTAATGTGTTTCTGGTTGATTAGAACTCATGGAAAATACTCTACTGAGTCAGAATTTATAAAAAAAATATAACATAATCTTTCTTAAAAATATAATGTAATCTTTCTTAAAATAACGAACAGGGAAAAGGTATTTAGTGTCATAAATAATTCCAAACAATACAAAACTTCAAAAGGTTTTTTTTTTTTTTTTTTTTAAAAAAAAGGTACTTAACCAGTTTCTTATAGCTCCAACTAATATACAGGCATAAACTTATATACACACAGGTCTTTGGCTTCCCTTTGGCTCAAAGGCTTAATTCCCAAGTCAAGGTCACAACTTCTGACCAAACTCAAAAATGGTTTGGTTTCTCCTCTGTCTTTATCTCTAGATCTCTGAGAAGACAACCACCCTTATTCAGATAACCATCCTGGCTGACTGAAGAGTTATAATTTAAAACTCTCTCTCTCTCTCTCTCTTGAAATCTCATTGAAGGAATCTCTAAAATCTAAGTCACTGTGCCTTCTCCTCACAAACCTCAGCCCCTCCCTTTCACCAATGGTCCAGGATTCTCTCACACAGAGACACTTTGCTTACATGGTAACCTGTTCCTAGGGCTGCCCTGCCACTCAGACTAGCCACACCCCTAAGCTCCATCACAGTATAAATAATACATACAAAAATATTGCTGAAATATAACGAAATTATCTATATAATTATAACAGATCAAAGCAAATTGAAGAAACAGTTCAACACACTATTAAAAACCTTTCTCTTACAAATTTATTTAGTTCCCCCAAACCTGCTAGAATTAACAACAACAACAACAGAGTCTTCATCTACAGACAGAGAAGAGAGGAAGCCTATCTTGCCACAAGAACTTTCTGAGAAGGCTCTTTCCCATGTTCCCACCAAATGTGTCTATGAGGATGTCAGGACCTAGAGAAGGATCTTCCTAAAAGATCTCAAAGTTCAGGCAGGCTTATATGGGTGTGTTACCAGGCTGTACACCCACACTACATGATATGGTTTAATTGGCAAATATTAATTGGCATGAAATATAGATTATATCCTGCTATGGCTGGGAAGCCTTCTGACAAAGAGGAACTGGCTGCACACATGCATTGCAAAACTAGGTCAGATTGGGACCTCAGGCATGGCTAGGTCAGTCAGGGAAGCTCCAGTGACAATGGACTTGCAGATATCCCTCAACAACTTGACCTTTAGAAACAAGACCACCCAAAACTGCTTCTATGGAATGACCAATTGTCTTTGACCTTCTATGTCCATCAGAACTCTCCTTTGTCCTTTCACCTGTCCCACCATTAAGGAGCTATCGCAATTTCCATCAGTCCCTTTGTCACCTACTGAGCCATTAGCTCATTCCAGACCCTATTGTCCATTCTGCCAAAAAGCCTTTGACACCTTCCCTCTCAGGGAGGAAAAACAGTATTTAACCCCTGGCTCTGAGTCAGATGGCTCATAGTACTTTTGGCAGACTTGCTATCACTCTGCTGCTCTGATCCCTATTTTGTACTACCCTTGGACCCTTGGTCTGAGTCACATCACCTCATCTTTTCACTTCTGAATAGATAAATGTCACCCAAGTTGCCCTAAATTCTCACTATCCAAAATTTTCCTCCCTTTTTCTTCAGCTAGCCATGTGTGATTGCAAGACTGCTTGGAGTGTGTGTGTGAGTGTGTGTGTGTGTGTGTGTGTGTGATTGTTAATTCTCCCAATAAAATAAATATTCTTTGAATCTCTAACTGGTGTTCCTGCATTAGTACCAGTATATATGGGTGCAAAAGATCCTTCTAGGTTACCCCCCCTCCTGCAGGCTTCCCCTTTTGAGCTAATATTTCCCACTGTTTCACAGAGGTACTGGCATCATGGATGGACACCTGAGTCACCCACATTTTGTAGTAAAAGATGTGCCTTCAGATGGATCCAGGGTGTAAATATAGTAGTTGCTTCAGAATTCTTTCATTCTTTTCTTCACTGATATGAAACATCCCTTTGTAGGCAGCTCCGAAGAGTATGCTAAGTATGTTCCCTGCTGAAAATAATATGACCCTTGATAAAATAACCCTTCATTGTTTTAGACTGTACATAGATTAAAATCATATGCAAACCACACTGAATTCAGCAGTACTTATTACAAAGAAGTATAGATAGGATTGTAGTCTAAAAGGACTTCCAATGACTGTCTAAATATCTTTTCTAAGTACCATGAGCATCTTCGAAGAGTATGCTGAGCATGTTCACTATGGAAAACAATATGGACTTCAACAAAACTTTCATTATTTTGAACTATATACAGTTTAGAATCCTACACAAAACCACACAAACAACATGACTTATTCCAAGGTGAATTTAGATAGAATTGTTGTCTAAAGGGATTTGTAAAGACTGGCTTAAATTTGCTAAATACCTACCATGAAGTTTGTAAAACAAGGCTAGCATCTTGTTCAGTATTTGTGATATCATAAACTAGATTTACATCATAACTTTTGTAATGAACATTCCAAAAAACAGAAAGTTTCTCCCCTGCAGAAAGCTATGGAAGAGTCCTATCAGAGCTCTCTGCTGAAGAGTGCGTTGCTTACAAGAGAGGGCTGGAGTTGTCACTGCACACTGCCCCACTTTTTAGCACCTCAGAAATCCTTCTGCTACCAGGTGGAATTCCTGAAAAGTTAGGTTTTTGGGGAACCTAAGGAGATTATCAAGACCTAAGGAAGATCAGGAGATGTTGCGATGATGATGGAGCTCTGTCACCATAGCAATATCTCCCGATACAGGATCTAGATCCTTGATAAGTTTCATGTTCAAAGTGATTTAAAAGGCCTAATTTTCAAGTCATGTGCCATTCCCATATGAACTTGCGTTCATGAATTCTAACCTTTTAACAGATATGTAATGTTGGTACATATGAACTTCCAGCTTTATGGATGACATGTTTTGGACAAAAATTGCTTTTAGACATGAAAAACTAGGATTCACTATGTTTTTGCATAGTGTCTCTCTACTGGGAGCTTTATAAAACAGATAAATCTATCTTTCATAAAAGAGCAAGCAAATACTGAATCCCTTTTAATTAGACAATTAACTCCTAATTAGCTATTAAATTTTTTACACAAGTCTGTTAAAGTAGACTCCATCAATTTTTAGCATGTGTCTACATTGGCCACTGTAGTGCACAGCAGTGTTCAGAATGATGTGAGAATTTAATTTGTATATTTAAATGGAAGGTGCCCTGCAATGCAGGGGCAAAATGTAATTAAAGTTCATTCTCATTAACTGCAGCAGTAGATTTAACTATAAATTTAAATATTCCCAACCAAACCCACATTCTGAAAGTTACTTTTTATAAAGCAATTTCTTATTGTCATTCATTTAAGTGTTTAAAGAGTAATTTATTGACATTGTTGATTGTAACATTTAAAAAAGTGAATTCTAATATAGCCTATTTTTTTTCACTTTCAAGTTATGTTTAGTTTGTTTTTTTAAAAAAAAAATACATAGCACACATATTTTGATTTGTTTGAGCCCAGAATCCATTAAATTAAGTAAGCTAACTTTTAATGGGTGTTGTAGTGTTTTTTATTTTCTTATGTTTTAAGCATCTTTTAATGGTGTTTTTAAACTTGCTTTAATGCTGTTTTAACTGTTTCTGATTTTTGCCATAAGTTTAATTGTGTTTTAACTTTTGTATTAGCAGTTTTTTAATTGCATTGTACTTTTAAAATGTTGTAAATGCCTTGGACCACATGTTGGGAGAAGGTGGTAAATAAATGAATAAATAAATTCTTTTTTGTTTTTTAAACACACACATACGTGTACACAGAAATGCACACTCACTTTTTTAAAAAAATAAAGTCAAGTGTGTACAAAGAAAAGAAGAGAAGATACCAGAGAAAAAATGAAATGCATACAGCATATGTGTTTAGATTATTATTTCTGTTTTTGAAGTCAGAGAGTAAAATTTCTTGTTAGCTCCTAGCCCTCAGGATGCACTGTTGTAGTCGTATATTTCAGGAAGCTACAGCCTGCCTTGTAAGGGTCTCGGAGGAAAGCAAGATCAATAACTTGTCACGGCAGGAGGTATTTTACTGTCTACTGGGTGCTGTATTATATTATCATGATGTTGGGGAGAGGGTGAAACCCAGTTCTCAGCATGTCATTGTGCAATTGAGCAGACTGCTATTAAGTGAGTTAAACAACTTTTTTCCCAATAATTTAATCCTCAGATCATTAAGCACAAATGTCACTTTGTAGATGCACTTTCATGTTTAAGGAGACTAGAAAAAGGAAAAGAAGAGAACAGTATATGGAATGTGCTCCTTCGTTTGCTCCATAAGGCCACAGATTGGTCTGTTGTATTTTTCCAAGGGGAAAATTATTTCAAAAATTTGCAGTCTCCAGCATTGGAGAGCTGTTGGAAACAGCAAACAGCTGTAAAATCTCTCATAATTCCCCATAATTCTTCACCTTTAACTTTTCACTGCATGATATCTTGACACATCCCTGCTGACTGAACGAAAATTGCCTTTGTCACTAATAGCTGTAGCCACATATTGACCCTGCATTTCTATAATTTAATTAGCACAAGCTACAATTATTTGTTTACTTCTACAATTGGCTTCTACAATGCAACTATGCCATTTGACCCCCCAAGTTTAACAGTGCATTCTGTTTAGGTACACAAAAGCAAATAAGTAAGCAAACAAACACTCTCACTAAATCATTGGATAAAGGTTAAGATCATTTACTAGTCTTTTATGTATATCCCATGAACAGATGTATGTAGCTCTTTTTTTACTGGTTATTTCTGTTTTAGATATGTATTAGTATATTTCTGCTGTATGACTATTGTTTCTATTCATTTCATTTCATTTTTGTTTTGTTTTGTTTTGTTTGAAATCACTGTTGTAAGCAGCAGGGAGGATCATATTGATTTAAGAAAAAGACTTAGAAATACAGAACATGGTCTACCTCCACATAGGGAGGGAATGGAGTAGTGTTCAATGGAGCTTCTTCTCTCCCTTTCCCTAGACAGTGCCAGATGAGTATTTAGACACACATAAGTGTTAAAAGAAACATGTACACAAAATGGAAGAGTGGTGAAACCACCAAAGAAGAATTCAAGCAAATAACCAAGATATGTAGAAAGAAGGTCAGAAAAGCTAAAGCGCAGAATAAACTCAGCCTTGCCAGAGACATTAAAAACAATAAAAAGGACTTTTTAAGATATGTTTACAGCAAAAGGAAAAACAAGGAAATGATAGGGTCACTGCATGGAGAAGATGGTCAATTACTAACAGGGGGAAGAGAGAAGGCAGAACTACTCCACACCTTCTTTGCCTCAGTTTTCTCCCAAAAGGATAGAAGTACTCAACCTGGGGGGTGGGTAACAGGTATGGAAGGGGGGGGGAATGCAGCACAGAATAGGTAGAGAAGTAGTACAGGAATGCCTGGCAAAACCAGATGAATTCAAGTCTCCAGGGCCAGACGAATTACATAGAAGGATATTTAAAAAAACTTGCAGGAGTCATTTGTGAACCACTTGCAATGATCTTTGAGAACTCTTGGAGAACAGGAGAAGTCCCAACAGACTGGAAGAGGGCAAATGTCATCCCCATCTTCAAGAAGGGAAAAAAAGAGGACCCAAATAATTATCGCCTGGTCAGTCTGACATCAATACTAGGAAAGATCCTCAAGCAGATCATTAAACAGTCAGTTTGTAATTACTTAGAAAGCAAGGTTGTAATCACTAAAAGTCAACATGGATTTCTCAGAAATAAGTCATGCCAGACTAATCTTATCTCTTTTTATGACAGGGTTACAAGCTTGATAGATGAAGAGAATGCTGTAGACATAGCATATCTTGATTTCAGTAAGGCCTTTGACAAAGTTCCCCATGATATTCTTGCAAAGAAGCTAATAAAATGCAGTCTATGCAGGGCTACAGTTAGATGGATTTGTAATTGGTTGACCGAATGAACCCAAAGGGTGCTCGGTAATGGCTGCTTTTCATCCTGGAGAGAAGTGACTAAGGGGGTGCTGCAGGGTTCTGTCCTGGGCCCAGTGCTATTCAACATCTTCATCAATGACTTGGATGAAGGAGTAGAGGCCATGCTGATCAAATTTGCAGATGATACCAAATTAGGAGGGGATGCTAATACACCAGAGGACAGGATCAAATTTCAAAATGACCTTGACAGATTGGAGGGTTGGGCCAAAGCTAACAGAATGAATTTCAACAGAGAGAAATGTAAGGTCCTACACTTGGCCAGAAAAAAATGGAATGCACAAGTATAGGATGAGGGACGTGTGGCTGAATAGCAGTACATGTGAAAGGGATCTAGGAGTCTTGGTAGATCACAAGCTGCACATGAGTCAGCAATGTGATGCAGCAGCCAAGAAAGCCAATGCAATTCTTGGTTGCATCAATAGGAGTATGATGTCTAGATCAAGGGAGGTAATGGTACCACTCTATTCCGCTTTGGTTAGATCTTATTTGGAATACTGTGTTCAGTTCTGGGCACCTCAATTCAAGAAGGATATCGACAAGCTGGAACATGTCCAGAGGAAGGTGACCAAAATGGTGAAGGGTCTGGAAGCCATGCCCTATGAGGAATGGCTTAGGGAACTGGGGTTGTTTAGTCTGCAGAAGAGAAGGTTAAAAGGGGATATGATAACCCTGTTTAAAAATTTGAAAGGATGTCATGTCAAGGAGGGAGTGGGCTTGTTTTCTGCTGCTTCAGAGTGGAAGTGGAATATGCTGCCTCTGAATGTGAAGGAATCTCCTTCACACTCCTTCACACTCCTCCTTCTTTGGAGGTTTTTGGGCAGAGGTTGGATGGCCATCTGTTGCAAATGCTTTCATGTGTGTTCCTGCATAGCAGGGGGTTGGACTGGATGGCCCTTGTGGTCTCTTCCAGCTCTATGATTCTATGATTCTATGATTCTACCAGTGAGAGCAGTGTTCTATGGTGAACAGAGTTGCCAAGTCAGAGTTGCCAAACCTAAAACTTAAGGACAATCCCTTATAAAGTCTCGGGGGGAGGGCCCTGGTAATGTTACAAGAGTGACATTAACATAGAGCATCCCCTGATGATGCCATTAAGGATTAAGCAAACTGAGCATCAGCCACAGTTGTACAGTGTGGTATAGTGGTTTGAGCATTGGACTATGACCGTGGAGATCATGGTTCAAATCCCCACTCAGCTATGGAACTCACTAGGTGACTTTTGGCAACTCTCATCCTGAGAGGAAGGCAAAGGCAAACCTCCTCTGAAATAATCCTGTTAAGAAAATCCCATGATAGGTTTGTCTTAGGGTTGCCATAAGTCAGAAATAACTTGAAGTCACACAACAACAGCAGTTGCATAGATTATACCATGATGATAATGATGATGATTCAGGTCTAACAAATGGGAAATTATAATTTTTTTTTAGAAAATGTTATTATTTAAGACCAAGGCTAACAAATGAAAAAAAAAATATAAAAGTACATGCACACTTTTCAAGGTAGTTCTCCAAACTCTTCACTATGAGGACCAGAAAATAGGACTCTGATATCTTGGAACCTTAGGAGGATTTGGAAGCAATATACCACTGATTATTAGCAGATGTCTATCCCCATCATGGAGCCAGAGTGGTACAGTGGTTTGAGCATTGGACTATGACCCTGGAGACCAGGGTTCAATTTCCTGGTCAGCCACGGAAACCCACTGGGTGACCTTGGGCACATCAGACATTCTTAGCCCCAACAAACCCCATGATAGGTTCAGCTTAGGGTCACCATAAGTCAAAAATGACTTGAAGGCACACAACAACAACAATCTCCATCATAGCTTCTCTACAAGGTGTCCTGGGACATTTGACTGTCCCTTGATGGATGGACTGCTAGAGTGCTATCATCCAATAAACCATTTTTAAATGCCAGCAGATGAGCATATTGAAAAAGAATCAAGGAAGGCTTTTGTTCTGCTGCAAATTAAATTCCATCAAAGGTAGCATTGGAAGTGAATTTTCAGCTTCTTCACTCCCGAAGGATTCTTATCTTGATTCCATATAGACACAGTTGTAACCAGACCTGGGCTTCCACTCATGTCAGGTGAAAATCTAGCCTAAAGCCTGATGACAATCTTCCTTCCTTACTGCACCCTTCCCCCGTAACATTATTAAAATAATACATACTCCAGAGAGCTAAACATATTTTTGGTACTGTAAAAGAAGTAGAGGACCTGACAATTCAGTATTACTACGATAATCAAATCATGAACAATTGAGTACACACACTCTCTCTCTCTTTCTCTTTCTCTCTCTTTCTCTCTCTCTCTCATGTATGCATACACACACACACACGTGTGTGTGTATACATCTATATATATATATATATATATACACACACACAGACATATGCATATACACGTATGCACTGTAGACTTTATCTCTGTCTTTTGAATCAAACACCTATGACATTATAAATCTAAAATAAATCTTTCTGGCTTTTTTTTTTTAATGCTTATCCATCTGTGGGTGAGTTCAGATAAACATTTTACCACAAACCTTTTCTGATGAAACATGATTGTTTCCTAAGAAAGTATTTGTTTCTAATGCAGGATGAAAAGTGGGTACAAGCCAGAGTGCCTTGTTGCCAAGGTCTAAAAACCAGATGCTGTCTCAAACAACAAAACAAAACAAAACCCTTATGTTGATTCCTGGGATCACTACTTTTCTCTCTGTTGGTGTCACCAACATCAAACCCTCCCCACTTCTGTCCTCTCTCCACCTGTTTGCAGGAATTAGAATTTCCTGGGTGACCTTGGAGAAGTCAAGTTCTCTCAGAGTCAGAAGAAGGCAAAGGCAAACCCTCTCCTGTTACTACCCTGGCTAGTCTGAGCTTTGGGGATATTAAAGATATCCTCTTGATATCATAATTCGGCTGCACTAGTCTAATCCTTTCCACGTGCTTGCGAGGCGACCGGACAAGCACATAAACAAGCTCAGCCGTTAATAGACGTAATATTCAAACTACAATACAGGTAGGCGAGAAATAGCTGACTCACTGCTTTAGCAGACCTCCAGGCAAGTACTCTAATTAGGTATGCGCGCAACCTACAAAAGAGCCTGTGCCCCGCAATGGCAGCTTGATGGGTTAACTATACAATACCCAAGCACTCTGCATTTGCATACTGGCTACTCTATTGAGAACCGCTACGATAACTCAATCATTCAGATTCTGACCTTTCGGAGGCTTTGTCTCCAACTCCAAATCTATTGTTTTCCCCCAAGTACGGCATAGCCTGCAGTCACAATTCTCCTTATAAAAACCCTTGATTCCGAGACCTTCCTCGGAACTCTCCCGCGTTTCATCCCGCCTTGCTGCCACTTTGCTTGGCGAGCCTCCCCTCAGCTCCATGTGCTGAGCTACATTGCACCCCAGCTTCGCTCTCTATTTTTCTGGGCTTCAGGACAAGTAAAGTATCACCCAAACCAACAACCCCTCTAAAAATCCCTCTATACCACTCCAACCTTTATTTTCTTTAGTTATCTTGTATGAGTGTGTCACATACACTGTTTTGCTTGTATTTAATAAACATCATTTATTATTTCAACTTCTGTGTTCTCCTTGACTCGATCCAACCCCGTAGACATAGGGTTTAAGATCTCGCTACATTACCCTGCCTCTCGTAATGCTAAGCAGTGCTCTGAGCTAATTTTCCCCACCTTTAGTTGAGCACATTTTGGTGTCCCTCCCGGGAGCCCCAGTTCACAGGGTAACACTCCGAGCAAATCTTGCCAAGAAAACCCCTTGATAATTTTGTTTTAGCGTCACCGTAAGTAAAAAAACAACTTGAAAGCATACAACAACAAATACTCAGAAGTAAACATTGTTTTACTATTTGGTGGGATGATGCAAACAGCCATGATACTCAGGGGGAGATTAGTTTTCTTACTGCACAGTATTTTGAATTTTTGGACCAGTTCAGACAACTGGTTTATATTTATTTTGTAGTCATGTGCCTGATGAAGTAGGCTGCAGTGTAGGACCTCTAATGTGAAATGAAATGTGTTAATCTTTAAGATGCCACTAGACTTTTCGGTTGTTTCTTTTGTGAGAGACTAGCATGATTATCTTTCTAGAAAATTGCTACAGATACACAATGATAAATTAGCACTCGGCAAATGGGTATCTATGTTTCCTTTCCTTCTTTGGTTTCCAGACCCACATAGATCCCAGTGAGCTAGGAAGTAGACTTCAAGGAGCTCCAAATAGGAGTGAACAACAGACAGGAAAATATATTCAATGTAAGTGTGTATGTTCTGATACAAAGTGGGTCCAAGAAGCAAGCAAGCAAGCAAGGAATCAAACTGTAATGTGATTTCCTGGTAGATTGATAGGCACAGATAGTGCACACTGATAGGGTCTCCACAGATTAAATGAAATGAGTATCATAAAACTGGGACAGTACAAATAAAAAACCCAACTAAAATAGGGGGCCTAAGGGCTTTGCTTACAAGGAATTGCTAACACATTTACAGCTTTTTTTTTTCTTAAGTAGGGACAAGATAACAATGTACAAGGTTGTAAATGAGTGCAATGTGAGGAAAAGATTAGGAAGAATTTGTTGACTTCTTTTCTCTTGGGGTTACCCAAGAAAACCAATTGTTAGTAGAGTCAGGACACACATAAAGGAAAGAGGTCTTCCTGTAAGGCCTAATCAACATACCTCTCACTGATACAGAACATAGTAGAAACCAGTGTCATAGAAGACTTTAAAGAAGAATTTATGGAAGATGGAATGATTATGAAGGCTCAATTGGACCTTCATGTTCAGAGCCAATACAGCTTTGTAGAGCTCATCAAACTGTAGAAGAAAGTTGTTTTATTTAATCTCTGTTTGCAGGCTTACTGGAATCATATAACAGGTCTCTATGGGAAGAAAGGATGGCTTAAATCTAGGATGGAGAACATATGATTTTCCTGAAATGGCTGGATTGCCACTTCCATGATCCCTGATATTGTTCATAGCTAACAGTGAGGACTCATGGGAGTTTAGATACAACATTACTGGGAGGCCCACATGTTGCCCAACCTTGTTGAAGGCAGATGGTTAGCCTTATTCAGCGGTGCCTTTTTTTGATGCTTTTATGTTCACTGTTCGCTTCTATGAGCTAGCATCAGATGCAGGCATTTCCAGGGGCACATCCAGATAGTTATAAGTCCCTTAATGCATCCAGTTCCTAGGTACTGTGTTTCAGGCAATTTTTCTATTCTCTCCCCACAGTAGTCAATTACAGCTGACAGGCTATGATACATGTACCGGAAATATATTAAGCATTTCCTGAAACACTCCCCATGTTCCCAGCTGTGTGTTATAGAAACAGAATGACAATCTACTGTAGACAAGGCAAGCAGCTTTATTTTTCTCTCTATACAACTTTTGTATGTGATGTCTTTTGCAGGTACAACATTATCAGTAGCAAGGTGGAACATAAAGAATGAAAGAAAAGCTAACAAGGGAACAAATTTCATCATGAAATTTTATATGAGCTTGCTGAAGTCTATGGGGTTGCACCAAGCTCTGTGAAGTTTGAATTTTCTACCTGTTGGGTATCTTTTTTGAGCTTGGAGTTTGCCTGCATCATAAATTTTTCCAGTTTTTTGAGCAGGGAGTGCACTTGGCTGTCTAGCCAGATTAAGTACTCAAAAGTGTCTCTCTCAAACCACTGCAAAGATACCACTGAGATACACATGAAGCATTTTAAAAAACTTTTTTTTTCTTTCACTTTTTTGATGGAGCAGAACTAGACTGTCATAATGATTTTTTTTTCTTGGCACAATATGACTTCCAATGTGTTCTGATAAAAAAAAAAAGACATCTGATTGACTATTTTTCCCCTTTACTTGCTTGCTACCATGATATCAGTGAAAGTATGCACAAAATAATAATAAAGAAAATGAAAGAGCAGAGAAGTAGAAGCAATCCAACCAACAGAATGTCTGAAGTATCTCACAGTCTAGTGCTAAAGCAAGAGAATTGACCTGTTTCATTCTCTATTTACATTATAGTGCTATAAAATATTTTTGAGACCCTTATGGGGAATATTATAAATACTTAACAGAATAATATATTTAACTATAAAATACATCCTTAAGAAGGAGTAGAAGAAGGTTGTACGTGTTGGCTGCCATAAATTATTGACATGTAGACTGTTCTTCACTGTTGCAGTTAGCAAGACAAATTTTCCTAAAAAGTACTCAATTCCATTTCTCCTTACACTTGTTTTCTTCCATTCCATGCCATCTTTCTCTTCTCTGGGAAATGTGATTCAGAATGGCTTGCTCAATTTTTTTGCACCACAGTGGGACATTTTAGATCCCTCATTTAGTTCGCTCGTTTTCCATTGTGTTGCTGAAAACACAAAGAGAAGACCTACAATGTAGGCATATTCTACTCTACAGCATTGCCACCTGTACAATTATAAACAATAGCTGAGATCCTGCACCAGACATGCAGCTATGGTGCTGTAGCTATGCTTTAAGTCACCATCTAGTCCCTGAATCCCCCCTTAAAATCCCATTAGCCATCTGGAGTGATGGAGGTCTGTGTTGCTCTCAAGCATAATGCTACAGGATGACAGGATCACCTCCTCCTTCCATCAATCAGTACTGAGTTGCAACAGGGCCCTGTGGAAGTCGAAGCTTCTGCTTCTCACAGTATCGCTTATCAGCAGAAGGAGGCTGGCTATGTCATCTTGTAACATTGCACCCAGCAGCAGCATAGACTTCTGTCACTCTGTATATCTGACTGAATTTAAGATGGGTTCAAGGTCATTTGCAGTCATTTGCCATAATACCATGATTGCAAAAGAGAATATGAAGCAGCTACAATGTCCTTAGTCTAATTTATAACACTGCAACTAATTAACAGAATGCCAGCCACTACTTCTAAATTTACAGCTATGAACAGAAACCCTGATACAGTGAAACAAACATGGAGTATCCCGGTTTGTCCTAGATTGTTGGAAACGAAAATTTACTTTATTGAGGGGATATTGGGAGTTTTGGGGATCAAAAAAGACCCCATAACATAAGAAAGACATCTTTGGTTTAAATTCTCCTATTTTATTCTAATTTACCCTTATATTCTCTAACTTTGGGTGACTGGATGAGACACAGCTGATCCTGCATGCACAATCCTGTGGGCATGAGTCATTTTTATATCCAGAAATACATCAGATTTCTTACTGAGATCTTAAAATTACAATTAAAACAATGCAAGTATTGATATGTTAGTATAAGCAGGCAGGTCAAACATGAAGCTGAGTCAAAATTCTCCCTGGCTCCTAAGCATTAGTTTTGTATGAATATCAGAAACAAGAGTGAATCCAGATAGCTTGAGTGTCACTTTATACAGACAAGGCAGCACATAAAAAATACAAATAATTATGGGTCACTCCAGTGCTAGCATAGGATTTGTGGGGGTCCTTGTGAGAAGATTCTCTTTCCTTCTCTCCCTGCTTCTCTCCCCCCTCCACATGTATTTTAAGTTTTATTTTTAAAGGGAAGGAAAGAAGGAAATTCCTGCTGCGACTTCAATGAACATAAGTATTCATTTTTGCCAAAAATCTTTTGCATTTTTTACCACATTCTATGTTTGTTTGAAGTCTTTGTCTATATATTGTTAGTGAGAGCTTCCAGATGACTCAGGCTTGGAAAAAAGAACATCACTTAGATAATAAGACATATAACACAAGAGATAGACATAGTCATACTGCAGGAGAAACAGAACTTAACTGTTAACATAGGAGCTCAAGCAAGGCAGAGATCAAAATCCTACTCTGGAACTGCAAAGCATAAATCTCCACATGTGGATTACACATGGATTATCCTACACAGACCTTATGATGAAGGGTAGCACAGTACAGCTGAATGCACACTTGCATGTGCAACTTAATTCACAACCAGATGTGCATATAGATCCACATATGCTTATAGATTTACATGCACAGTGGTGTTGCATACACAAGTTTGGCCTCATACCCATGAACTTACTGTAGACATTTTGCATCAGACAAAAATATCCATTCACTTCTAGAGGGAAGTTTACATGTGCATAAGACAGGATTCTTTCCTAAACCTTCTAGGCTCTGACTTAGTTACTAGGCAACATTACTCCATTTTTTATTGCTGCTGTTGTGGTGGTGTGCCTCCAAGTTGATTCCAACTTATGGTGATGCTATCATAGGATTTTCTTGGCAAGTTTTATTCAGAGTTTTGACCTTGCCTTCATCTGAATATTGCCTACAGTATGCAGTATTCCCTGGTGTCTCCCTTCCACATATTAACCAGCCTGATGAGGATTGTCATGACAGTACTATTCTAGGCCCTGAGATTTGGGGGACAAAAACTGAGACTTGAGATGACCTCCCTTTTGTAATGTTACAAGGAAGCAGCCCCTGGAGATATCATTAGACATGATGCATTAAACATCAACCAGAGTTTTACAAAGTATGTCATTAATTTAAGAAAAAGTCTGACAAATGAGTAATACACACACACACGTGCACACACACACACACACACACACACACATGTAACCCTGAGAGTCCTCCTTCTGCCCCTGAGGACCAGAGAAGAGGGGGTAGGCCTTGACATTCTGGCCCAGACCTGGAATCACAGCATGCTCAACCCTGGTTAGGTTTGGAGATCAGACAGCTTTTGGTGCCTTTAGGGTGGCTTTATCCATACTGTAAAACTACCTCTGAACTCTGGATAACCCCTCCTAGGGCATGAACTAGGACTTAGGGGGACTTCATAGGCTGAAGTCTGGGCTAAATTTGGCTCTTCTGGTGCCCTCTGGACTTCCAAAAGATGGCCCTACACCATGTAGTGATTTCCCAATTTTCAACACACCCTCTTCTAAAATTTCAGAACTATTATCCTAAACTTTGGTTAATGGGAGGCAGTAAGAACTTTAAAACTTCACTATGCTGACAGTTTTGACCCTACCCTTTCCCCTTTGGCGTCATCTACCATTAGAAAATGATACCCAGTATTCCTCTTTTTTAATGACATTTAAATCAACCCTCAGGCTGAATTTCTTGAGCTTAGTGCTGAGAAAACTTTCAATTTACTTTCTGGGTCCACTTTTTTCAGGCATGATCTACTGCTATCACTGTCCCAACATTCATGTTGCAAAATCTAATTGGCATGGCAATGGAGTTCTGCATTTTATAGAATAGCTGAAGCTCTGGTCCTTTTGCCCCATTTTCAGTGTCATCAGTCAGAGTTCAGATGGGGACAGAGGAGCAAATGAAAATGATAAAAGATTCTACAAAATGTACTGTCTTTTTTTCTCCCCAAAAGCAAAGATGTTGTGGTTTTGTTTTAATGTACTTCTTGCCAGCAAGAGGTAGGTAGGCAATTAGCAATTATACAGCATTCAGCGTCAGGTGACTAACTCAAAGTTATAAAGGGATCAGAATAGAGAGCAGAAGGTCTTTTTGTTCAAACAATGCTCAAACTGTGTGCTTATGTGAGAGAGTTGGGAGTGGTGAAGGAGAAAAAAAATCCTAGGGAAATTGAAACAGGTCCAAAGTTGTGTCCTGTATCTTAAGCATCTGATCAACTTGTACACAGCCATGGGTTACCATTGTATGACAGGATATCAACTAATACCAAAAACTACTGTTTCCAATGTTTGTTCCCAGCATCAGTAAAGAGTGCAGATAAACACTATTCAAAAACAGTGCCAGATAGTACCCATTACTGACAGTGTATGAGAGGGGGGAAGCTAGTATTTCTTACATATATGTGCACCTGGACACATAATGTATGCCTCTGTACTCATCTATACAATTAAATGATCATCAGAACAAAGCCTGACTGCCAAAGTACGAGCTGCATATTAAGTGGAGCACATTTGCAGTGGGAGCTTAGTATTTACACTGCAGCTGTTTTTCACCCACCCAGTGCTGCAACAGACGTAAGTGTTCCTGGTAGGGCATCTTTGCATTCAGAAATCCTCCATGCAGATAACATTGGTTGGACTGACAATATCTCTTTTGGTATTATCTATAACTAAGGAAGCAGTTTCTCTGATATGGAATTGTTGAGACAACTGTAAATGGTTGTTGTGATAAAACAGCAAAGGAATTACTTGGGATCAGATTGTGATCATAGAAGAGTTAAGGGCACTCACATTATGAACTGTTCATGTTGAACACACAGAAGCGAGCAGGGAGCTGGGGGTTTGGCAGTATACAATATTTTCCTTTTTCAGCTCTCGAGCTGTGAGGCTTCTAATGTTCTAAACCTGATTGAACATAGCTAAAGCTCAGCAGAATAAGAGAGCAAGGTGGAAATAATATGAGGTAGAGGTTTTCAATTCCACATTACTGATATTGATTCAGAGAGATTTTATTTCACATATACAGATAATTGCATTGATTTTCATAAACCTAGAGAATTGGAAATACAGCACACATGCACGCTGTTTAAAGTGTGGGGGGCTGTGCTATGAACTGGAGAGTTTAAAGAGCCTAAATAAGAATGTGGCTGTGGTGGCAGTAGGCAACATTTATAAAGAACTAAAGGAGAGTGTGTTTTGTGAATGCGTATCAGAATGCAAGCATACTAGTATATTGTTTAGGGAATTGGGACTCCTGCTTATATGCATGTACCTCACCTAATATAGTCGCTCAGTGATCCACAGCTGAAGCTATGCATATATCCTTCATAGAGACAGACTTTCTTATAGCCAGCTACCTAGCCCTCAGGAGACTCATAGTATGAATTGATGAAACATTATATAGAAACTCAGTTTGAACAGTCACTGTTAAAAATCATTCACTGATGTTCTACATTGGCTACTTAGTTATGTATACTAAGTGAAAATTCCTGGCCTGACCCTCTTTCCAACCCACCTTAAGAGCCAGCAGTTGCACTGGGTGAAAGTTCTATACAACTGCTAACTGTGGGGTGTGCGTGTAAGGAAAGGGATGTTTCCACCCCCCTCCCACTGAGACTGAAACAAGAAATTGTGATAGGGATCCTATTTCTGTTTGTCACAGCCTTGTTTGCTGGTGGAAGGAAATTGGTAACATCATCTTCCTTTTGCCCTGATCAGCAGCTGAACAGACCACCTTTAAGCAATGCAGCTTCTGATTTCTAATATGATCTGGGAAGGCATTTATGTAGTCTTAGAAAAAGACTATATAGATTGAATGTACAGCAGTTATGGGTCTGTAATTCTAAGTTACATATCTAATTGCAATACAGAAAGCCAGGCTTTGTTTGTTACTCTATGTCCCCGAGTCACAGTCACATTATCCAAAATAGTATCATGACTTCATGCCCTCTTGATGACCTATTGCTAATGCTCAAGAGTCCACTGCTCCTACTCTTGGTCATCCTTGATGCTGATGTCCATTCACCTCCCCTCTCCAAGTAAAAGAAGGCATGCAGTGTCAACCTATTGGAACAGTACCTCTGCCCTGATTGTTTTGAACTATTGCTTTGTTAGATTCATGCTCTTTTTGTAATTTTCATGATCTCAAAGGTGGTGGTTACTACTATTACGGAACTTGTGGATCTTTGCCTCCACTCTGCATGGCAGGAAATGGTGCTGGGCTGTGTAAGGAAAAGTGAGCAAACTCTAATTAAAGTTGAGTGGGGAATGTATGACACACCAGACCTATTTGAGCTGTTATGCACAACATTGCCATCATTTCAGACACAGAAAGTCCCTTCCCAAAATACAAAGAAACCATAACTTGACTTATTTCCCTGTTTTGTATGTACTGGGCAGGACCTAGCAGCAGTAGAAATAATCTTGTAAAGTAAGCTAAACTCTCTGCCACATACGCATGGAGAATTAATTCCTCATAAATTTTGCTTCAGTGTGCTGTTCTTTCAGACACTACTTGTATTTAGTATAATAATTTCATGTACAATCTCTTCATAATTACCTAATTTCTTGCAGTTCATGGTAGACTTTTTGTCTTGCCCCAAGATAGGGAGGAGGTCCTTGATTTCATTCTTCCTCCAGGTTACACCTCAATCAGAATGTCCCCAATTTGTGAAAATGTCACTTCTCAAATTGCATTGCTCATCACAAAATGGAAGTCTTCACAGTTTACATCCCTGGGTTCTTGCCAAAAAAAGAAAATGACCCATAATAAACCAAAAAACTTGTTCATGGCATCTCCTCTCTGCTGAGAAACATGTAAATACTCTCACTCTCTCCTCTCCTTCCTTCCTGTTCTGTATCCTCATTAAGAAAAACAATACACACACACACATTGTTACATTGCAAGGTGATAATCAGATTAAATTACAATTAAAATGAGGATCAAAACCAATTAAACAAGTTAAAGCATAAAGACTGCAACAAACAGTAAACAAAGCAGCAGCAATAAAAGCAGCCAAATAAACTAACCCTTGCTCAGCCAAAAAGGTGTTTTCAGCCTTTCTAAAAAGTGAGAGAGAAGAGCAAATCATCTACTGATGAAAGCATGTTTCAAATGGAATGAAGGAAACTGTAGCAGATAAGATTTTGTGCCTTGTTGAATCCACAAAATCTCTAAAGTGGGAGTGGGGAATATTTTGCAACCTAGGAGCCACATTCATTCACATGCAGCCTTTTAAGACCATATGGCAGAAATAAGTGTGGTGAAAGCAAACTGAGAAGGGCCAAAGTGGTTGAAGGCAAATCAACATCTTCTTTCTCTCTGTCCAAGGTCACCCAATGGGTTTCTATGGCCAAATGGGGATTTGAACCCTGCTCTCTGGAGTTATAGCCTAGGACTCAAACCATTACACCACTCTGGCTCTCTGTTTTATCTTACTAAGCCTTAAAGCAGGCAAATGTTGCCCTGTGTCTTTATTGATGCCTGGTCATTTGTAGAGCAAGGCTGTGTTACCCTGATTCCTGGGGGTCCCGGAAGGGACACCTAAATTCACTCTCAATTTTATAAGTTCTGGAAATTAGCCAAGAGCACAGCCTAGCAATACAAGAGGCAGGGTAACGTAGCGAGATGTTGGACCCTATGTTTACGGGGTCAGGCCGAGTCAAGGAGCACGTAGAAGCTGAAATAATAAATGTTGTTTTATTAAAAATACAATCAAACAGTGTATGTGGCATACTCACACAGATAACTAAGGAAATAATGGTTGGAGTGGGATAGAGGGATTTTTAGAGGAGTTGTTGGTTTGGGTGATACTTCACCTGTCCTGAAGCCCAGTTGGAAGCGGAGAAGCTTGGGAACGTGGATCTCAGCACGTGGAGCTGAGGGGAAGGCTCGCTGGACAAAGCGACAGCAAGGCGGGATAGAAGCCAAGAGCGATCCAAAGAAGCGCTCAAAGTCAGGGGTTTTTATAAGGAGAATTGTGACCGCAGGCTAGTTTGGACTTGGGGAAAACAATGAGTTTGGGGCTGGAGACAAAGCCTTCGAAAGGTCAGAATTTCAATGATTGAATTATAACCAAATTGTCAATAGGATAGCCAGTATGCAAACGCGGAGTACTTGAGTGTTGTATAGTTCGATCATCAAGCTGCCAGCGTGGGGCAGAGGATCTTTTGGAAGTTGTGTGCACACCTAATTGAGGTACTTGCCTTGAGGTCTCCTGAAGCTGTGAGTCAGCTATTTCTGGCCTGCCTGTGTTGTCTTGGAATATTATGGCGATTATCGGCCGAGCCTGTGTGCGTGCTTGTCCGGGGGCCTCGCAAGCACGTGGAGGGGAATGGGTATGTGAGGTCGAATTATTGATATCAAGAGATATCTTTATATCCCACAAGCTCGGGCTAGCCAGGGCAGTAACAGCTGGGTTCTGCCTACGCTGAGGTAGCCACCAAAGAATGGCATTATAACATAGGGTGTAAAAGGTGGGATTTGTTTAGTGTATACCCTGGCTCCACCCCAGGTTCTTCTTTTCTTCTTGGGTCTGCCCTCATGAATTGTCAGCACAGCATTCCGCTGGTCATTTCAGAGTAAGTTAGGAATTACATTCTTCTTTGGAAGCTAAATGTTTGCTGAGGAGTTGGGAATTTTTTTCCCCATGTCTTGCATTACACTGTGTGCCAGAATGGGGAACAAACTTGGAGATTTGGGATTTGAAGCCAAAAAATGTCCCCCTCCCTTTTTTTAATCTTGGTGCTTTGTAGGCGTTAATTTGGGACCATCTTCCCTCCTTGATATGGTCAGCTTGTTGCAAACTATAGTACATGGACTGAAACTGGAGCCAGTGTAAACATCAGCACCTGCCTACAGTTGAGTTCCTCTGCAAATCAGTATAAGCATTTAATGAAAGTGTGACCTTAGATATGCAACTCCCTTGTGTTCTGCTGCTTTGTTCCAGCTAGATGTGCAATGGACTTTCAGATTTTACCTAGGACTGGAGAAAAAAATATCTCTATTCTCAATCTTTGTGGCAAAATGGTCTGGAAGAGATTTCACTGAATATCTTCTAACGTAGAATAGAATTCTGGGGCAGAATTCAACCTGAGGGAGGGCCAAGAAAGAAATTTTCCAGAAATTTTGATATGGTTAATGCTAAAGGGAACTATATTGATAATACACACAGGCAGGTGAAGGAAATAATGATATAACAGAGGAGGACTGCATGGAGAAGTAGCTGAACCAATTTCCCTCTTCAATAATATATCCCAAATGGGAGGAGGACTATAATATTCAGATTAAAAAAAAAGGTTTTGAGAAATGTTGCCCAGCTCTAGTCTTGAAAACACAAGTGCTCATTGCAATTGCCTCATCTGTTCAGAAATATTTTATTCAAGCTTTAATTTTATTCTTTTTGCATTTGCACAATTGATGTTTCTCCCTTGTGGATGGATTCAGTTATATTCCATCTCACTCTACAGCATTCATTGAGATGTTAATCATTCTAGTTTGGGAATGTGCAACCTCTTCCCCACATCTGTTCCTACTTCAGATTTATTGATTGATCAGAGAGCCCAGAAGGGAGGTCCTAATGATGCCGAAAATGCAAGTGCCTAGAGTGTAGGCAGTACTCTGCAATTTCTCATGGGGTTTCATAGTAATGCATATATTTATATATCCTTCTTTCAACTGCAGTCCTCACAACTGCTTGTAAATTTTATGAAACCTTGTCTATGCATTGGCAACCATAAATTTCAATGGAAGTGGCAATTTGTGCCCCTTCAATAGCTGAGCTGTGATTTCCCCAACCAAGCTCGCCATTGGCTATGCTGGCTTGGGCTGATAGAGAACTGCAATCCAACAACATCTGGAGGACCACAAATTTCCCAGCCTTGAATTGACAGAGAGAGAGATCGAGAGATCAGTATGTGCTTGTGCTTAACCATTATCTTTTCTGCTTACATCTCTCACTTATTCTTTCCTACTCTGTCCCTGGTGATAGGTTGCAGACTGTGTATTTCCTCATCCATGTTAACACTATTTGTAGCAGAGCACTCCAGACAGCCAATAAATCCTTCTGGGTATTGGTTGTTGTATGCCTTCAAGTCCTTTTTGGCTTATGGCAACCCCAAGGTGAACTTATCATTGAGTTTTCTTAGCAAGACTTGTTCAGAAAAAGTTTACCCTTGTCTTCTACTGAAAGAGTATAACTTGCACAAGGTTACCCACTGGATTTCCATGGCCTTGTGGGGATTCAAACCTGGGTCTCCAGAGTTGTAGTCCAACACTCAAAATATTACATCATGCTGGCTCTTCCTTCTGAGTATGCACAAGCAAAACAGACATTTTTAAAGGAGGCAGGATGAATTTTGTAATATATCTTTAGATCAATAGCCATTACTGACTATAATAGCTAATATGTGAAGCAATATTCTTGAAAAACAAGTGGGATATGCTATGGGACTCATGACCTAGGTGGTCACTGCAAAAGCCCACACTATATAGGTGTAGGGATGTTACTGTTCAGCTACAATCGTCCCTCCACATTTGTGAGGGTTTTGGGTGCAGAATCCTCATGAAAGTGGGAAAATTGCAAATAAGTCTCTCCTCTCCCCATGATCTCCTTTCGGTTTCCTTCTGGGGCTCCTCCTCCCATTCCCTTACCTTGTGTCCTGGCACACAAGCCTTTCTTCTCTGTGTTGGGTCCAGAGGCAAGGGAGTGGAAGGAGAGAGCTCTGGAGGGCAGAAGAAACCTGTGCTGAGGCAAAAGGTAAGGGGATTGGGGGGTAGGGAGGCAGCACATACTTTCCCTCTGCCCTTCAGAGTTCTGCCTCCCACCTCCTTGCCTCTGGCCCTATCATTGTGAACATGTACAAGATAAAAGGTAAGGGAATGGGGAAGAAGAAAGGTGGGAGGCATGGGTACCTTGCGAATAATCAAATATATTTTTTTCAATTTTTTAAATTTGATCATGAAAGCAAAAAAAGAATGAAAAAAGAAAAACAGAACGTGAGAAACACAAAAGTGAAAAAAGAGAATTTGTAACAGAAAAATGCTTATTTTGTTATTTTTCTCCCAATCTATTAACATAATATATATATTCCACATATTATAAATCATACTGCTTCTATACTTTTTGTTAAACATGTATCTAAATCTCATTCACATTATATCCATTATTATTATTTATTCTCATAATTAAAATTTAGGAAAATATACTATTAATAATTTCATTCTTATTTCTATCATTTTCAGCTAAGTTTAACCTCTTACTATTACTAAATATATTCTTATTACTAAACCTATCATTACTAGTAACCCTATATGTGAACCCATCCCCAGGGCCAATTATATTTCAGATTACTCCACCTTCCAAAATTGTAGTTCTTCCTGTGGAGGTATGACACATTCCTCTTTTATACAAATCTTTTCCACAAATATCTTTCATATTACTTCAAAATCATTCTCTTTCATTATTCCTTTTTTAACCTTAATTCCACATGTTAAGCGAATCATCAAATTCATAAACATCAAACCCATGAATATGCAGGAAGGGCTGTATTTTATTCTCACAAGTAAGAATGAATAATTTCCACCATTTTCTCCCTGATGCAGAAAAAAACCCCAAATGTTTCTGCAGAGTTCTCAAACAGTATTCACACATCTGGAAGTGTTTCTGAAAATAATTCTGCACAGAAATACACATGGGCTTTTTATATGAGAATTGTGAGGTCTTACAAAAATGAAACACTGTTTCTAGCCAGCCACATGTGTTTTTTCATTAAAGATTGCTGGTTTTGGCATAAACAGCAATCTTGTGCAAAGAAAATCATGTGTTTACTTTTTATGCGAGATTGCTATATTTTTGTGCAAGATTTTTGTTTAAACTACCTGGAAACCACGGTTTTGCATAAACTCCACAATTTTCACACACACACACATGTGTGCAGAGTATTTTTCTGAAATATTTTGGGATGTGCAAATACTAGGTAAAAAACTGAAAAATTCTTGCCAATGTTTTATTCTTCCTTATTGGGTTTTTGTAGGGGGTGGAGAGGAGGGGTAAAAGAATGGTAATCATTTGTTCCATTCCTGTATGCATGCAAGTGCTAGATTCTCGAAGAGTCCAGCAAAATTGAAAGAAGTGAGAATGTGGTTTTACAACAGCAATTTCAACCACAGAAGAATCAGATGGAGCCCTAAGGGGATCTTTCATGTCATCTCAAAGGACTTTGAAAAACAACTTGAATAAAATAAAGTTTCTAGTACTCTAGATTCTAGTATGCTAGAACTGGAAAAAAAAAATCTAATCTAATCTAATCCAATCCAATCTACTAGAATTAATCTGGGCCCCCACAATATTCTTCCTTTGTTACATTTAAACTGGTGTGAGACAAATCAGCATCTGGATGGGAGACAATGGGAGCTCCATCAATGTTCCAATCTGAGATTTCTATAAAGAAAGAGGTAATTACTGGCATCAGTCTGTTCCACTGATCCTGGCAATTTACGCTGAATTACAGTGTTATTTCGGACATATTAATGCAATAAGATCAACTTGGGAAAGTTGGACTAGCTATCCCTACATCACAATGGCAAATCTGTCTTTACAGACTTGTTTTCAGTCACAGATTATTTTCACTGAAACAAACCGTTTATAATTCTTAGGCCACAGCATGATGGCAAGGTGAGGAAGGGGGCTCTCAGTGATTTTGATTTGTGTGAAGAACAATAAGTTTGCCCAACCTGTCAGAAAAAAGAGACAAGCACACAAATATATGGGTAAACTAAAGGCCACTTTACCATTTAAATTAATCTGCAGCAGGACTATATAGTACAGTGCACGGTCCATATTTCATGGGCAGGCAAACCCAGACCCTAGAAACAAGCCAAAAAATAGCTTGCACCTGGCTAGTCCATTTCAGGAAGTCTGAACATGCTAATCTCTGCCTCAAGCTCAGAGCGCTAAACAAAATAGTCTAAGCTGTAAGGGCCTGCTTTGGGGGTCCCTGGGATGGGCTACCATACCTAATTGGAATTATATGTAATTGGCAACACATTTTATTGGCTCTGATATCAAATTCAAGCCTGAGAGGTGACGGAGAGGTCAAACTGAGTGAGGGAAAGAATTTGACTGTAAATGTGAGAAGGATAGGTCAACTCAAAACTTCCTTCAGGTAAGATTGAGTCATTTGTCAGGCAAATAGATGCTGTTTCTATGGATAATAGGCTTAAGCAGAAGCTGGAATTTTCCAGGGAATCCAACTGTGAGGAGCCCACCAGGACACTGATTGACAGATATCCCTCCCTTGTACACCTGGATTCCTTCCTCTTTCCTCGCAGCACCCACAATAGACAGCTATTACAACAGCCATCATGTCTTTGTCAATCAAAGCACTAACCCCCTCAACAGGCAAAAGGCCCATTGTCCACAACAGGTTCCCTTTGTCTTGCATCTGGAAACTTCACTGCCACAGGCTATTTTCAGGGTACAAATACCCCTGATTTCAGGATGCTTAATGCCGTCTCTCAAAAGTCTTCCCACCACTCTGTCTGGGTCCTGAATGAGAACTGTCCTTAGGTCCTACCTAAGCCAAAACACATTTCTGCTCTTCACTACTCTTCTGGACTGATAATAATAAATGCCCCCAAACCCCTCAGCCTCTCTATAATTTTTCCTTCCTTTCTCTTTTGGTTAGCTCTTGTGTGAATATGTGATTGTGTGTATCTTGTGTGCATGCATGAACAAATTCCCCCCTACAAAAAAAAAAAAAAAAATTAAGCTTACTTTTTAATCTTTGGCTGGTTTTTTTTCCCCGTGTGTGCCTGTAAACACTGGTTGGAAAAATCTCGTTAAGTTGTCCCCCTCTCACAACCTCCTGATTTTGAGCTAATTAATTCCTCACTTTTTCAAAGAGGTATTTGGCATTGCAGGGTGGCCTTTGTGGCACCTACGTTTGGAGTAATAAAGCTTAAAGACTGTTCTCATTCCCATCCCTGTGTCCAAAGACCGAAGGGTGAGTCCAGACAACTCCCTTTCACAATACGTGCCCATGGGTATTCATCAACAATTGCCCAGTGTTCCACTCTTTCCACACTACCCTGACAAAAGTGACCAATATGCTAAATATTTCCAAATTAAATGCCAATGTAACACACATGTAACAGGTAATTCAATAAGTAGCCTTTCCATCTCCTCTTCCAGTCTACACTGTGATGGGTATCACCACTAAGCTTCTCGCTTTTCTCCTCTCCTTCTAGGAGGCCACATGCTATCCTCCATACCATATAGTCACTGCTATGGGTGACATGCAGATAAGGGACCAAATATATCTGAAATGAAACAAATATCAAATTTCAGAACACAGGAAAAGTGGGCAGAGAGAAAAAGGTTTGAAATCACTTTGAATCTAGGGGAGGGAATTAATCTACTGAGCTCTGCTACTCTCTTTGATGATTCAGGACTCTTTGTACATAAGCAGACACTCCTGCAGAAAACCCAATCTTGTCTTGAAGAGTTAAAAGTTTTGGCCGGTTGGTACATTCCCTATAACTCAAGCATCCATTTCTTGAACAGACGTTTGACACTTGTGAAATGGGATTTTGAGATTTTATGCTGCTATTCTTCAGAGACTTGGCATTGGCAATATATTCTATAGTGTACATGAGAAAAGCAAACCACCTAATTTTAGAAAGAATATTTAACCAAAAGAGAGAATGATATATGCATTCCACCAGAAGCATGAGTATTGTGGAAGGACTGAATAAAGTGGCCCAAAGGACAAGTGGGTTGGCCTAGCAGGGGATTTGTAAAGAAAAAATGTATTAGCTTTGTTGATACGTCGATACATGAATGCTGAACTGAATTCAGCTTTGGGGAAGAAGAGATTACAAATTTTTCAGTTCTATTTTGGGTGACAAAAGCAGATAGGCCAATGGCAGAACAAGAGAAGGGTGCTTGCTGCTTATGTTCTACCATGCATTAGGTCTTACAGTAGGCAATTGGTGCTCTCAAGATCTTTTGGACAACAGCCTCCGTATGTCTTAGCTATCATGGACACCGACCAGAGATTATGAATCTAAAATATCTAAAAATAGCAGGCTATCCAGCCATAAATTAAAGTACAAAGTATAAAAAGAGAAATTGTGAAAGGAAAGTAAATATTTTTCCTACTCACACTATTAATGAGCTTGCAAGAAAGCTGATTTCAGGAAGGTTTCAAACAGCACCAAATTAATAACCAAACAATTCAGTGTCAATCAACACTTAGAAGACTTTCTAAAGGGATTATTAGACAAAGGAGCATACAGATTTTGTCTACGCTGTTGAAAGAACCAAGTGGTGGATGGTAGATTATCTCCTAACTCATTTCGGAAGACCAATATCTTGAACCAAATTCAGTATTTCAACAACTTCTGTTCTGAAACTGAATAGAAGTGGAAATGTGTAAGATGGGAATTTCATATGCTGAAACATATGGTAGTAAACAGTGTTGTATATCTTGTTATGCTTCATCCATGCATATTTCAGTTGTTGTCGTTACTTCAGACTTGTATCTTGTGAACCATTGCTTCTGGCTATTCAATGTAGCTCAAAAGATGTATTTTGAAACTTAAATTTGGTACAATTCTTTATTGATTTATTATCCTAGCTTGTCTACTTTTCTGTCATTTTGGTTCTTGTAGGATAATTATCATTCCTGGTTGTGTATGAAAAGGAGTCCTGTCCTTTTACCATTCTATGTGGTTGTCTAATTCAAATGTGGGGTGTATTTGTTTATTCGTTCAAAGCACTGGACGCTGGTCCTATTCTTCCCCCTCAGTATTTTTATCCTTTATTTCAGCACAATTTGCAAAAAACATCCTTCAGGGGGAAACTTTGAACACTCAGTCTAATTACATGCATATCTCAGCATCTGCTGATTGCATTTCTTTCAGCATTCCTGAAGAAATAGGTATCTGCTGAATATAGGCATATCAAGAACCATAAATGTCCATTAAAAACAGAAGGTAATAATTAGCAATGAATTAGATTGATTTCTAGGACAGCACAACTGTCATTGTGTATGGTCGCTCCTCCAAGCTGAAGCAACATATAAGTAGCAAAGGTATTTTTATTTAATGCATACAGTGCATATTAAACAAATTGCCACTCAAAATAATGACAAACTTGAATAAATTCCAGTAATTAGCTGCACATGTTCTTAATTTGCACATATCCTTTGTTCCTGAGAAAATGACAACAATTATACCAAGGAGCAAATAGAATTGCTATGTTTATGTGTGAGTGAGAAAATATTCTGGCAGAACAATTGGAACTGGCATGGAACCATTTCCAATGAATATTTGCATTTAATTGTGAGAGATAAATACCAGAAGGCCAGCATATGCATGACTACATTTGCACATATTAATCCCCATTTTCATTGTCTTATTTTCTTCCTTTTCCCCTTCTGCCCCTTTTCCTTTTTTTTTTTTTTAATATATATTTTCCCCATGTGTAAATTTAGAATGCATATTCTTTGGGACAATGACTTTCCTTCCTTCCCTCTTATATTACAGTGTGTGAACCTCTATATACATTAAGTTTATATTCTAGAAAAAAATGACTTAAATGTATGTGGAAGGAGAGACACTAATGTGGACATTGTTCCTCTGTTCTATGTGTGAGTGCAATCTCCACATTTATCTGACGTTTTGAGTCAGAATGATTTCATTCTAGAACCTGCTCAGAAACACCTCATTCTATGCATGTTATGCATTCAAAGGATATATAACAGATGTCCAAACTGATCCCTAGAGAAGCTTAGCCTTTGAAGAACCATCCATTTCCACCAGGCACTTTGGAATTGATAGCCATTGCCTGAGGTAGGAAGGACACTCTACCAAATCCTTGAGGACAATATCCTGCCATGTGTTGTCCAACATCCTGACCTACCCTGTTCTTCCTCAAGATAAGTTAATGGGCGTTGTGGCAGGAAAAATGTGGAGTGAGTGGCAGAAATATTGTTAAAAGCACTCCTAAGTTTTTTCCAAATGCTCACACAGAACATTCTCTCTCTCTCTCTCTCTCTCTCTCTCTCTCTCTCTCTCTCTGTCTCAGACAAACACACAACACACACACACACACACACAGTTTGAGTTTTTGGACCATGCAATGGGAATGTACACAAAAGATCTACGTCTTCCAGGATCAGCAGCAAGGGGATCCTTTTATTTGCTTACAAACTAATAAAAGATTTTGTTTCAGTTGCTTATAACAAGACTATGACTCCTTCTCCCACAGCTAACTGTTCTCCATAGTTTTGGTTGAACAAAACTGCAAGCTGAAGAAATGGGACACCACGAACACCACATTGTGTTCCCTAGATAAAGACTCAGACACAAATGAGGAAAATAAATCATTTTTATTCCTCCTATCCCTCCATAACTATTAATTGTTATTGCCTTCAAAAGCAAATGAATTGTGCATCTCTATATTTGTACAATTGTGGAGGAAATTGTATTGAGAAGCAATATTCAGGAATCCTAAATTATATGTCATTTAGTATCTAATATTTAATATCAGCTTGAGAAAGCTGGACATCTTTTTTTTTTGTATACATACATATATATGAGTGTGTGTGTGTGTGTAGATAGATAGAGAGGTAGGTAGGTAGGTAGGTAGGTAGGTAGGTATAGTTTTACTTTTACATCCTCATCATCAATCATCCTCATCATTATTGCTTTCAATTGCTTTGGATTTCTTCTAGAAGATGCTGAGTTACTGAACCATAACATAGGCTCCAAGGGATTCCAAGGGATTTACATAATCTTTTGGCACTGGAAATATAAACATCTGTAAATACTTTCATGACAGATTCCTAGCATCTGCTACATTAAAAACAAGAACCATTGATTTTTTTTTTCTTTTCTCATCACAAATAGCAGGACAAGGAAGTATGTGGACAAACATACTTACAGTTTATTCCTGTTTAAAATCAATTCTATGAGGGGATCATAATCCCAATCTGAAACTGCGTAAAGCATTTTATGGGGAATTGAGTGATTCTTGCAGACTGGGGAAGCATGGGAGGAACTTTTATTAATATTTTAGTGTGCTTGGTTTTTATGGTTCTATATTTTTATTTCATGGTTTGATACTCTTGTGAGCCATCTTGGAAACTCTTTTGAGTATGGAAGCTGTGATATAAATTAATAGCAAAACATAACATAAAACATCACATAAAATAGCTAAGCAGCCATTCCTAGCAGGTATTACCAGAAGAATCATGTTCTGTCAAATAGTATGAGTTTGAGCCTGAAGTGTCAGTATATACAACAATCTTCCAACTTTCATCTCTAACTATCACAATCCAATTTTGGCTTTTTATATGACTCTCAAAATTCTACATGGGGGAGAAGGAAGTAGTAATTCTGCCCAAAGGGTAATGCAGTAACAAAGTGGAACAAAGCACAAAAGAGCTGAATTTTATCCTAGTTAGATCAGCTGCCCTCACAGGGTTTCAGGGAAAGTTATGGAGCTTGCACATTCAGAGAAAAGTAACATTAAATTAGGGATGGACACACACACACGTATATATGTATGTGCATATGTGTGTGTGTGTTTGTGTGTGTATTCAAACAATATGTGAAAAAAAATTGGTTCAGCAACATGACACATTCATCCAGAAACCTTACAACTTTGAACAATGCTTCTGTCTCTTTTTGCCTACTGATCATGTGATTATCTGTCTCAAGGCCAAGGCTTGGGCCATTTCTCAGAGGAGAACAGTAAAGGTGTTAGGCAATGAGCTTGAGGCAGAGTTGAGGTCTGCTCAGCAGCTTGTCTCTGCTGCATATCGGAGGAGCCTTCTAAAACTTTTCCTAACAGCAGAAGGCAGGACTCACCCCCAGAGAACATGGAAGGATCCTTCTTTCTAAAGCTTTTGATGTTTCTGTAATGAGGAGTTAGAATGATCCTATTCTTCACTTCTAAAAATACCTCCAGATTCAGAAATGGGGAGTAAGAAGGATCTATTCCTCACTTCAGAAACTATCTTCCAGACTTGAGACTTGACTTGAAAGTATCTTGCAAGGATTTGACTTGAGATTTGACGGTGGAAACTTGAAACCTCACTTGAGACTTGGAGTAAGAGATTTAAATACATCACTGCCAGATCACTGGTTCTCTTCCACTGACTTAAACTGAGAAATCAAACATTGCTACCAGTCATGGACTAGCTGGTGCTCCTTGGATTGAAAGATTGAAAGAAAAAGAAGTCAAAGATCTTAGGATGGGGTTGTCCATAAAAATTCTAGCTTTGCTTAGAAATGCTAAGAAACATCCCAGACAAATTCTGACAATAAGAAGCATGTTGAGTCATAAAGTCTTGAACAACTGACAAAAATTTAACCTCTCTCCCCCACGCACTTGCAGTTTGAGAATCTTGACTGACTGTGTCTCAAGGGAATGGATTTAAATATAATGAAAACCTCTTGTTTAAAATTAAGTAAGAATAAGTCAGGGCTCCCGAGCTTTCAGTTATGATATATTATAGGCTACTGTTCATTCAGCTCAGTTTGCATTACTGGACCTTTTACTTGGTAAAAACTGTCTGCAGGAAATGTTTTCATCTTGTTATTTCATTAGTAGACTTTCCTGAGGGATAGAAAAAAAAAGTAAAGAAAAAAGATAATTACTTCAGTGGGCATGTCCTGTTATTTCTGTGCATGGTTGGGGTAGAGATTAGAAAATCCACTGCTAAATGTAATATGAAAGCAACTGAATAATAGCTGTGAGTTTTACTTTTTGTTAAAGAAGATGTTCTGATTTCATGTAGGCTTATCATGCCCATAGTGGAGTTTGCAAAGTAAATAGATTATCTAAGAATGAGAGAGAACAAATTCTGTTGAGATGCTTCTCAGATATAAATTAAGACAGTGAATGTAGGAAACATTGAACAATTAAAACATACAGTCTAGCTGAGACACAGTCAGAGTGGGAATTATGTAAGTCATGAAAACTGTAGAATCCCAAATTCTCTACACATTTGCAATACCCTGACAGCATCAAATCCCATCTGACATTGAAAGCTAAGCAGGATCAGCCCTGGATAGTACCTGGGTGGAAGACCACCAACAAATATCAGGTGTTGTAGGTTATATTCCAGAGGAAGGAGCTGGCAAAACCATCTCTGTGTATTCCTTGCCTAAGAAAACCCTATGAAATTCATGGGTTCACCACAAGTCTGTTAGAAGTTGAACAACACCTAGTAATGAAGAGTCAAGAGTTTCTCTACAGTGGGTAGCAGTAATTGAGTTAGATAGTTGGAGTGACCCATAGTGTCTTCTCTTCTTGTCTACCTATCTTGATCCCACCATTAGTCTCTCAGTTCTTTACTAGAGTGAAGGTACATTGGATTAGCACACTGAGTAACTTACCTATCTTAGAATGGAGTTCCCATAATAGAGCCCTCAGTTTATTTCTCCAAACCATTGGTGTCTTTGTTCCTTAATCAGGATATTTAACCACTGTACATACTCTCTATCAAGTTCAACAGGTGACTTGAAGGCACACCCACACCCACTGACACAAAGAACAATCTTCTGGCATGTTGGTGGGGCAAGGAATAGTGAGTTTCTAAGGAAAATACATCTAATCAGCCAAGCACATTTTAGGATGTAAATCCTTTGTTCATGAGCCTTAAAACAATGTTTAAAAGTGGTCAATGCATTTAAATGCAAAGACATAAAACAAAGTTTTAAAAACATAAACACATGTGTTCCCCCCATATGTATTTCAGTAAGCAGGGAAGGAGAAGTTCCTCCTCTCCCTGTCTATTGAGACCAAAGGATTGAAAGAGAGGAAAATACCCATCCTCAGTTCCCAGTGATCAACACAGGTTTTCTGTTTTTCTGTCACTACCAGCAACAGTAATTCTAGCAGAAATAACACTGCAAACTTGCTGTTCTCTGATACTGCCAGTAGCTATTAGCAGAATCAAGTTGCATGGGAATGCAGCCCAAAGTGGGTGGTAATCTCATGTAAGGCTAAATGCCAGCATGAAACCGATAGTCGATAAGTGCCATAAGGGAAAGATGAAAAGAACTTTGAAGACAGAGTTCAAGAGGGCTACTACTAGTAATCCTAGAAATGTGATAGTGGGACTAGGGGTTGTTGATCATGGTTGGTACTACTTCCTGGGCAATTTCATCAAGCTCACTGATTCTCACATGTGTTTTCATTTTCCTCAGCAGAATCTCTTGAATATTGATTTTTTTCCCCCCATAGAGAATGTAAAATGTAGATCAGCGGCATATATATCACTAATGGAGGGCATAGTTTGGGCATCCCTGCTATGTCTCACAGTGTTTCAATATGCTTATCAGGATCCATAATAACATATTTACTCTTGTGCCTAGGATATCTTCATGCCAGTATCTCAGAAGCAAAGAAAAAAAAAGTTGAAAAACTTGTTTTTTGACTGTTAAGAAGCCCTGATGAGAAGAATGAAGAATCCTGGAGTGATAAAAATCTTTGCAGTTCAGGACTTTTTCTGCAGAAAATTACATGTGGTTGTTTTGCACATTTTCGGTGCAGGAAATAGCTATTTCAGCACAGAAAATAATATTACAATGCAGAAATATTAATTCTTGCACATAAAATGCATTTTCTTTTTGGTAATGTGGATTTATTCTGCACACAGGTTTCACATGATTAATTTGCATAGACAGCTGAATTTTCTACAAAGAATGCTATGTAGTTTTATGCACAGTAGTTGATATTTCTGCATTGAAATAATATTTTCCATACAGAAAATGCTGTTTTTTGGGGGGGGAAAGTGCAAATTTTGGGCAGAATAAGTCCCAAATTGCAAAAAGTGTTTGAAAATGGTGTGGTTTTTGAAGACTTTCTCAAATCAAGAAGAAAATTGCTGAAATTAGTTATTGCTACCTTTGAGAAGAAACTAAGCAATGAATTGCATCCTTAGTTGGAGTACTTATTGCATGGCGGAAACAGGCCAATGTTAGCTGGTGAGACAAGGCCTCTGGAAACTAGGTAAGACTGTTTTCACTCATCTGGGTTAATTTTCAACTGGATTGTATCTTTACGGAAAGTTGAATTATAACTCCCACATGTATTGCCCAGCCTTAACCTGCAAGTTGGTATGAGACTTCCATTGTTTGGTTAAAGATTATTCCTCCCTCTCCCTCTATTTGACCATGTTACATTATTATAGTTTCTGGACATTATTAGTTGGTTGCTTTTTATATTTTATTTTCTAGCCTTGTTATTGTGGTTGTGGTGGCAAATTTATCAGGTACACTGAGCCAGTGGCCCCTCCTTTCCTTCTCTGCTACATCATTTTAATGGCAAGCTTGGTTATGGCCTCTTCTCACCTTTTTATTTATTAAATTACTTGTTTACACAGACATGAGGCCTGAAAAAGAAAAAAAAAGTACCAAAGAAAAAAAAGGAAAAAAAGCCTGGAAAGAGAACTCCATGTAAAAAGACTTCTTTGGAGTTATCATCCTTGACTGAAATAAGATGTCCAGTTTTGTTTTGTTTTATTTTTATTTAACATAATATTGCAACACTTTAAAAGGATGCAGCCTGTCCCCATACCTATTGCTACCTTCACTAATAGGGAAAGTGAAAAAAATATTGAGAGGTATAAATTTACAGGTATGATAGGGGAAATATTAAACTGGCTTTCCAGTCTTGAAGATCCTGGGTCAGCCGTGAAGCTGTGAAAAAGCTGAAGAAACTGTTTCAGAAGTGCTTTTTGAAATATTCAGTTCTGACATTCATCACCATTACTAGTTAGCAGATTTCACCAGAGAACCTAATTCAAATATCCGTCACTAGTACAGCTTTTCCCTGGCAGTAGAATATGAACCATATGGTCCTCCAGATGTCCCAGTTTTCCTCACCATTCACTAACCCGGCTAGGGGTGCTGGAAATTGCAATCCAAGACCATACGAGGGTCACATGAGTCTCACCCTTGCCTTATATTCATGTGGGTAAGATTTTCTAGATACCAACTGTATCTAGATGGAAAATTGCTCTTACAGAAAAGTTGACAGCCCAAGCTAAAGAAGTAAGAAACCAGTCTCATGACTCTTTTTATGAAATATGGTAGATGTTCTTGCCTCCCATTAATGGAAATAAAAATGGTTATTAACCTCCATCAATACATACTAACACACGGAAGGACTATGACTGCTTTGCCTACTACTATGTAGGTAGTAATGTGCAGAACATTTTTATTTATTTATATAATTCAATATTGCCAGTACTCTGCTTTACTTTTTAATGAATGTGACTGTATTTTATTAAAAAAAATAAAATAAAAAAGGAGACGTGGGCCTTTCCTGCTACTATGAGACCTCCTCCCAACCTGCTCCTTGTTTCATGAAGTATGTCAACAGATTTGATGCTTTCCACAGATTCTTTTGGTGAGGGGGAGAAGCAGCAGATTGTAACAAGATGTCAGTCCTGAAATGCCGTCACAATAAGTCCATGGTGGGAGGTATGCAAACTGTTTTGTGTGAGAGAAAGAAAACTTGCATCTTAAACAGATTCTGGAAAACATTCTCTTCAAAGAAGCCTACACAGAGTGCACCAGAAGGCCATGAAGACATGAATGACAATTGCCAGCTCTGTCTGACTATAAAAACTAAGGCAATGTATTGCAGCTGTGATTTAGAAGAACAATTTAAAAAGAAGAAGCTCACAGCGGGATATTTAGTCGAAATCCTTTGATTAATAGTAGTAAAGGCTATAAAGCTTGTGTGACTATATTACTGCAGGCATTCAACCTCATTTGCCTTTAGAACTTTGGAAATGCATATCTTGGCAGTGGCTTTCAGTTGATATAAATGAAGTGCATTTAGTTCTTAATCTTATATGCAAAAATGTCCTTGACTTTAAATGGTGGTATATCTTTTCTGCAGTGAGAACTGCCACAATGAAAGCATCAACAATCCATGGCCATTTCTACATTACTCTGTTACAGTGCTATTATTCCACTTTCAACACCCTATGGAATCCTGGAGTTTGCAGTTTAGGGAGGGGTATTTAGAATTTCCAGCCAGAGAACTCTTTGGCCTCAGTAAACTATAAACTCCAGAATTCCACAGGATGTTGCAAGTGGAATAATAGCACTATAACAGTGCAGTGTAGAAATAGCCCATGTCACCCTATGCTGTCCTTCAAATATGTACATCTTCCCATGTGCTCACATTGCTCATTTGGATTCAAGTTACAGATTTCAGTAGCTGTTGTAGTATACTGCACATAATTTCTTTGCAGATAGCTATACACAGTGTTCTTCACCTTTTGGGAGCTTGAAACTGGAAAGCTGGAAGAGATGTGACAATTGCATTTATATCTTCTTTGAGAATCATAAAGCACTGCAACTTCTTATTTGTGCAGCAGTCTTCAAATAAGTTACCGTATGCCACCGCATCTGTTATCCCATATATATCAAGAAATACTAACACAGGAGAAACAGGAAGAGACTGTGAAATCTGCAATGATTTTGTGGGCACAGAATATTGGGTTTTCAATTCAATTAGATGAATGGGAACAGAGCTGGAAAAGGACACAAAAATTTACAATGGCTCAGAATCTTAAAGAGAACTATTTTAAAATATTTCATAGATGGTACACGACACCAGACAAGTTAAAAAAGATTTATAATACAGGTACGGGAATGTGTTGGAAATGTCAGAAAGGGGTGGAACAATATTTCATATGTGGTGGTCATGTCCCAAGGCAAAGAAATATTGGAGTGAAATACATAAAAAGATGTGTGAAATACTGAAGGTTCAATTTGTAAAAAAACCTGAATTTTATTTGTTAAACATGACAAATATTCTTGAGAATACTAACATTAAGAGGCATTGGAGATTAATATTGTACATGATAACGACAGCTAGAACTGAATATGCCAAATTGTGGAAGTCTCAGTAAATACCCACAATCGAACAATGGTGGGGGACATTTATTGAGAATAGAAATGCGGACATTGTCTCACAAAGATTAAAGGGGAAATCGGATGATCAGATAAAAGCAGAATGGCAAATTGTAATGGGTAATTGCTGAGAACTGCCAAGTGAAAATGTTCGAATTATGGTTGAAATTAAAGAGGAATAACTGTAACATAACAGAAGTTGATGAGAGAAATGCAAGATCAAGCATATAAGACAAACATGGAATTGTGAGGCATAATTTTTTATATGTGAATCAATATCTAGAAAATGAAAACTAGATCAGAGTGGAAGAACAAAAACATTACATGTAAAAGTACAATTTGAGATGATTTTTTTTATTTGTGAAACTTAATAAAATTATTTAAAAAAACAAATTAAAAAAAACAAATAAGTTACCATATATATTTATTTATGTTATATGTGCTTATTTACTTATACTAAAATTTCTATCTGACTTCTCTGTCTACATAGGGAGATCCAAAATGGACAATATTTTATTTTTAAAAAATAAAGCATTTGTACTGTTTGTAAACTTTGACACTGCAACTCAGACAAAATAACCACAGTATCAGTAAAATAAAGGCCCTTTCTGCACCAGGCAATTAGAACGGGGCAGTGTGTCCTCTCACAGAGGTTGTCTGCACCTTGGAGTGGACTAGGAGTGGACTACTTACCAGAGACCCGCACCTCAGTCCGCTCCAAAATGACCCCAAGTGGTCCTCCAGCATGTTTTCTAAAGACTGCAAAAAACAGGTCTTTATTTTCCTGGAAAGTGCCATTGTGTTCCTGCTCCCTTGTGCAGATTCGCAGGCTCACTCCAATGTGAGCCTGCTATCTGCAGAGGGTGAGCTTTAGGCGTGGTGAGCTTCAGTGGTTGGTTGGGACCCATGACCAACCGGAAGCCACCATTCTGGAAGCCAGAACTGCCATTTTGGAAGCTAGAAGCCACCATTTTGGAAACCGGAGTAGTGTAGATACACAGACCTCGCACTACTCCGATTCGCCCTGGACCAAGAAGGAGCCCTGCGGAAGGGCTTCAGGGACAGTCCGCATTGCTTCAGACCCAGAAGAAGCGGTAGGTAATGGCATGGAGCAATTCCCTCGCCTCATGTGGAAAGGGCCAAAGATAAGCAAATAAGATTGAAACAAAGTCTATCTTCAGAAAAACCTCCAGGTTCCCATATTTTCACTTACTGGGTGCCATAGTATCATAGTACCAAATCATATATTGCCAGAAACTAGCATTGCCATCTTTTCTAATTCATGGAGACATGCAACACTTAAATTAACTTCTGGTTTACATCCTAGTTATTAAAAAGAAAAGCAAATAAAACAACAACAACATTTCTCTTGGACTGAAAACAGCTCAAGGACTGGGATCAAAAGCATATCATAGTTTGTCCCTTTAAAACTATCATGTTGTTGTGTTCTTTCAAGTTATTTCCAACCCCTCAAAGCCTGCCAGTTCTTCACCCCGATGTATATGGAACTTCATCAAGGGATGTGGCATGTATAACAGAAACCCTACACAGCACACTGTTGTTGAAACCATCAATAATTATTTCTGAATTTAAGAGTAATTTGACTTGTGCTCGCTCTCATAAAGTCAGAAAGCATAGATTTTTTTTTTTTTAGATTGCTGTTCTAAAAAAATACACACGCTCACTCATTGCAAAAAGACACAAAAATGTCTTAGGTAGTATGTCAACTTTTGACCTGGACCAACTTAGAACAGTCAAAACAAATGGATCTGTATACCAGATCCAACAGATCAAACAAACAAGTATAAAATATAAAGAAAGGAGGGAAACAACATTCTCCAAACAAGAGGGGGAATTAAAGATACATTAGACTGACACTAGAGGAATGGATACTAGGAAGTTGTACAAACTGGGAAAGTTCAGGTGTTGAAAAAGAAATCAATTAAGAATGGTTATGTTAATGTAGTTGACTCAAAGTAAACAAAGTCCAAAGAACCACACTCCATGATTGATAATCCAAAATTTGGACAATTTTGTGGACATGTGTCTTAGTTGTAGTCCTCAATGCAAAACTGGTTCCAGTAGATCAGTGAATAGAAACAAAAGAAAAGATGCCTGCATAAATTTAGATGTATGATTCATAAGTACAGTGCAATCTAAGTACATTAAAGTCAGTAAGAGTTTTGCCACTGATGTCAAAGTGAGCTGAATTGCACACCCGTTAAAGCCTAGCAGAATTCTTACCAGTGAAAGCTGATACTTTTATAGCTATGCTGTCATGAATTTACTAGACAGCTTTGCTGTTCTGCTTTTTTGAGTAGTATTTCCCAGGACCTTGGTTATCTCTCCTGGGTAGATTAATAGCACCATGGTGAGGGTGAATTTATTTTCTTGGATTTAGAATTTCCCCTGACTTCCTTTGACAGCCAGATAGAGATGAGTCTCTTCCAACTTCCTAACTAAAAAGCAGGCTTGTTTCCATGTCACTAATGACATTACTGTTTCAAGATGAAAGCCAAACTGATCTTCTGGTATTAACAGAGAGGGGGGAGAGGGCATAACTAAGCCACTTAGTGAGAAATATATTTACATCTCAAACACATTAAGAACATTTTCCTTCAGAGCTTTTGGAGTGCAGTCTATATGTAAATACGAACTCTCCAAAGTTTTCATCTTCAAATGAACAGGTCTCTCTAAATATTTCACTGTTAATATGTTACCTTCAAATAACTTTGGTGTCTGAGTTCCATATAAAAGTGCCATGCAAATCAGAACATTGTGAGTGCTGATGATCAAAAGTTGATACATTATTCAGCCCTGCTGTCAGCTTTAAACTGATAGCTTCACACACATGCACACACACAAATACCTACAAAATATTCAGAAGGTCTAACAGCTGACTGACATTATAATAAAAGCAGTGTCATCTGGTCCTTTTTACTCTTACTGCCAACAGTTCTGTTTGGTCTCTTAAGCTTACTTGGAATGCTCATGAACAGTTCAGTCTAGAGACACCAGCAGAAGAAATGGCTGATAATGTGTCATTTGCATGTGCTAAACCTAAAAGTGTCAAAGATTTTGTCCTGTGTACTCCCAGATTTTTTTTTCTTATGTCAAAGAGACCTGTGTATTGTCAAACAAACAACACACACACACAAACATACAGACAAAACAAGCCTTGTTTAAGTGTTCAGAAACTATGTTTGTGGGAAGGCCGCACATGTTCTCTGCCTCTCCACAGGCAATAAACCAGATGAGAGGCTGTAAACATGTGTACTTGACCACAGTTACAGCCCTCTCTGTAATTGGGAACCCTGTACAGCTAACATTCCCAATGATGGGAATGGGAACGTAATTATAATTTACGTTCAGACCTTCATGTCTTAAGAAGCAATTGGGCCAGTTCTGCATCCCTGCCAAGGATTCACATTCACAACAGAATGACCATTTTCTTGGAGGTCTCTGTTTTGTGTTTTGCCCTTCTCTGTACTCGTAATCTGTGGCTTAATATATTTTCCAAAGCTAACTCTGGAAGTATAGATCCACACAGAGAAAAGTAAGAATGAGATCTTTGGAGGATACTTTGTATTTCAAGGGTTTAAAGATGATGATCGTGGTGGTGGTGGTGGTGGTGGTGGTGGTGGTGGTGATGACAACGACGACTCTTCCCAGTTTGGAGCTCAGAGTGGTTTACTAAAGTTAAAACAGATGCAGCTTTTTAAAAAAAAATATAAAAAAATCACATTTATTTAAATATATATATATAGAGAGAGAGAGAGAGAGAGGGAGAGAGAGTCATTAACAGCACAACCATTAAAAAGAAAAAAATAAGCAATACAGCTCAATACAGCTCAATACAGCTCAATACAGCTCATCCTGAATGGCCTTGATCCCCAGTTTTCATAGTCATGAAGCATTTGATCACATTGATTGTGATCAATGGAACGTGACATCTGTAAAACAGGTCATAAACCACTTTACCTTTTGTCACAGTCCAGATAGTTGCAAGTGGTGTCCCCTACTTTGTTCCTTCCAGTGAAACATCTGGAGTGAAGCTATGTCTTCTCTTCATGGAGCCTTTTGGTTGGCTGAGACCTTGACATAAACTGGAAGCCATGTATACATATGTACATAAACACACACAGCTATGAATTTGCAAGTACCATAAGATCATTTTAAAAATGATTGGAAACTGCAGTCCCATCGTTAAACTGACAGGAAAATTTTATTTTACACATAATGTATACTTTTTAAATGGAGAAAAAAACAAAGAAAAAGCATGAATGCATGGTGCTATACCAGCCTATCCTTAGTAAAGGTTAATAGTCAACAAAGAAGCTGCTGAGAAGGCAGAGGAACAGCACCTGTTTATAAATTTCATCACTCTTATCTGTGTTGTCCACAAACATATGGCACTAATTGAACACAACAAAATGGATCTGCATTTTGCAATGCACCATGTTTCTTGTCAGACAACAGAGAGAGAGAGAGAGAAATAGAGAGACAGAAGCATGTGCATTTTTAAAAAATGTTCATGTGAATCTTATTGACACAACTTGTTCTTGTTGGTCAAAGTCCCAATCCAAAGAACACTCAAACAAAGTAGCCAAGACTGTGCATGTGGAGCTATGACTAGTGAAGTTCCCTCTAATCCACGGGTGAGGATTATATGACCTTCTATATGCTGCTGACTGGCAATTTCCAGCATCCTTCTCCACCAGCTATGCTGGCTAGCTATGCCTGTATTTGCAGTTCAACAAGGTCTAGCGGGTTGCACAATTCCCACTCTGATTTTACTGGGGTTTGGTGGGAAAGGAGGACCAAGGGAGACAGAATCAAGCCTTCTATTTAAATTTCTAAGTCAGAATAGTGGTTAAGCTGGCTAGGTCTCAGATATCATGTGTATAACCACTACTCCTGGATTGGTGAGTAAACCAACGTTTGCAGTGGGGGAATGTGTATCTATCCATCTGTGGACTTCCTCCTTTCACCAGCAATCATTGTTCCCTACCTTCTAGGACTGGGGTGCATTATCAATTCTGTCACTCTCTCCTGCCATCTCTTTTCTGGCTTTTTTAAGATTCTTCATTGCAGCACACACTTTAAGTTGCACCTATTGCTTTCATTCTAATCTGAGATATATTACAATACATGTCTCACTTTTCATTATAATTTGGAAGGTAGTTAGCATGGTAGGCTAAAGCCAGATTGTATGCTGCTTTGGATGGACAAGCTCCCTGTGGGACAACCCTGCAGTCTCTTGATTTGCTGAGTGCGTCACTGTCATCTTGATTCCCAAATGAGAACTGTCCTTAGGTGCCTACCTAAGTTACATCACCACTTTTCTTCACTTCTTTCTGGACCAGCAATTATCACTCAAGCCCTAAAAGTCCTCTATCTACAATTTGCCTCCCTTTTCATTCATTTAGTCCTTGTGTGTGAGAGTACTTAGGTCTTTTTGTGTGCTTGTGTGAATCTTCTCAATAAAAAAATCATTTTAGTTTACATTTTGGATTCTGTGTATGGTTCCTTCCTGAAAGACACCATACCCATTGATGGAAAGATCTTGTTAAGTTGCCCCCCTCTGAGGCCCCCTAATTTTGAGCTAATTTTGCCATGTGGAGGCACTGGCATCATGGGTTGATACCTGAGGCACCCATGTTTTGGGGTAACATCCTCTCATTTTGGCACCTTTTGAGATATTTTTGCACAAAATACAATTTTTTATACAAAAACTTTCACAAAATATCTGTAACAAGGCCAAAGATATGAAAAATCTCACAGCAGTCCCCTCTCCCCAGCATATTTTGGTGAATAAAGGCACCCTTTCCAATACAAGATGAGAAAATTTGTGAATGTTCTTTACATTCCTAGATTATAGCTGCATTCCCATGTAACAGTACTTCACAGTTTACTGTTACATTCACAAGCCTTGGGCTCATTCTTTTCACCCTCCTCTGTGGTTCATTGACAAGAATGTAATCAGATCCTTTTACTTTCATTTTCAATTACTTGCAGCTCTTGTTGCTTGCAAATTTGAAAACCTGTAGTTAAGTTTGGCTATAATGTATGGAAACAAACCAATTTCAAACCATGGTTATTGATCTTGACTTGTTTGAATCAATCATAATCAACACTAACCACTGTTCTTGATTTAGACAGCATGATGAACTGCAGTTAGCTGAAAAGGAAAGCAAAACCTCTGATTTTCTCATGGCTGCTAAACTATGGTTTAGCATCAATTGCAAACCTGGCTGACAGCTGTAAATCAAGTTGGCATGTTTAAAGTGATGGATTATACCCATCTCTTCTTTCTCAATTCTTTAAGAATGTGCAGCTTTTAAATAATATGCAGACCTGACAATAACAGCAGTTTTTAATCATGATTCTGTCATTTCAAAGCAGATTTATTGTGATCATGCTATTCCTTGACTTGGATCTTACAGCTGAGGATTTTAGCTGGGGCAGAATATGATTGTCCTTCATTCTTGTGAAGAATATGTCTGCCTACTTACACTAAGTGACAGTTAAAAGGATGAACACGGGGCCTGTGGGATTTCTCTTTCTGTTTAAACACTACTTCACAAACATAGAGTTCAAAAAGATCTGCTTAGTATTGCTATTTCCTATGCAAAGCATAAACTATCTGTCAACATTGTTCTAAACTGATTTCCCATTTATTACTGCAATAAACTATAGTTGATACTGCTAGTTCCTAAATAATGACTGAATGTGGAGAAGTCAAATGCAAATGAATTAGAGTGGAAGGGCAAAGTCTCGACAGATACAAAAGGAGCATACACACCCAAATTTAATCTTGTTGATTCTTTATTTGTGCCTTCAGTTTGACTCTGACTTGTAGTAACCCTATCATAGGGTTTTCTTGACATGATTTATTCAAGAGAGATTTATGACTGGTTTCCTCTAAAGCTGAGAGTATTGTTTGCCTAAGGTCACCCAATCGGTTTCCATAGCTAAGCAGAAATTCAAACTTTGGTTTCCAGGAGTGTTAATCCAATTCTCAAACCACTACACCATGATGGTTCTTAATTTTAAGGTTACATGACCAAATAACTTGATCCCATGTTTCTATCACAAAGGTCCATTCCTATTTAATACCATCACCTGCCAAAATCTCTTTTGTATTTTCATAAAGAGATGAGAAGTCAGAGATAAAATAATAAAAAATTACATGCCTAACTTTCACTTCTTATTGTGCGACCCCGAATGTTCCTCCTATCTTGATTACTTCCTCTTCAACCCTTGTTTTAAAACTTCTTTAAGATAATCATTAAGCTAAATGACCAGTAATGTCCTAAGTCTTCCACTCCACCTTCCTCTGTACTGAAAAGCCACATCTGCTAGCCACCAAAGAAAACTAGTGAAATGGGAAATTCAGTCCTTCAGGGAAAATGCGGAGTTCATGTGGTCATGTAGTCAAATGCAGTCAAATATACATTAGAATGTACTTCAGCCTACTCTATATCATAGCAGTTAGAAACATTTCTCCTTACCTGCACTTGTTACACGAAAAGAGTGAGCTTTTGCATGATATTTCCTATATAGTGATTGCCAAAGTTTAAGTAAGATTTGAGATAAAATAAAAGAGGGTTACGCTTGAAAACATCCATAGTAAGGAAGCCAAGGGACTTTCAAAGGAGATAAGGGAACTTTTGGTAGAATTAGAAAAATCTCTCTGGAGCCAAGAGAGCCAGTGTGTTGTGGTGGTTTGAATGTTGGACTACAATTCTGGGATACAAGGGTTTGAATCTCTACTCAGCCATGAAAACCCACTGGATGACCTTGGGCAAGTCACATTCTTTTAGAGGAAGTCAAAAACAAGTCCCCTCTCAAGAAATCTTGCCAGGAAAATTCCATTGTAAGTTATCCTTAGTGTTGCCATAAGTTGAAAATTATTTGAAGGCACACAGCAGCAGCAGCAGCAGCAGCAGCAACAACAACAACCACTAAGAAGGGTAAAACATTGAATATTGCCTACTAAATTTTACCTTAAGTGATTAGCATCTGAAAAACACTTCTTAGAAATGAAATGAAATGAAACATCAGTAGGAATACAAAAGCAGGAAAATTTCTTAAGGGAGTTTGCTTAGTTCCTTGGCATTTGAGCACTATTATATAAATACTTAAAAATATTTTTTCAAGTGTTTCAAAGTATTCTTAATGGACAATGGTTTGGGGGATTGGGCAGTTTAACAGCAGAAATTTTCAGAGATTACAGTGGGTGTGTACTTTTAGAAAGAATATGGTACTCCCTCCCTTTGCTTGAATACATGTACCTTGGGACAGAGAAGTGCATCTTATAAAAAGATGAATGGATGTTTCCAAGAAATGTTTTTATTTAATATATTAATAATTCATACTGTACTATGCTTGTCATAATAAATGAGACATATTGATTTGATGAGACATCCCTCCCCATCTCAAATATTCATTGATAAATTCTGATGTTCTTGAATTAGATTTCCAGTAATCACTGACAACCAGGGTCAAGGGCTATATTAGCTAGCCCCCGCTCATTGGTGTTCTTTGCACTAACAAATCAAGGCTACTAAACTTTCTATTTGTCAGTCGTATCATTATTCTCTCTGCTGATGGATACTTCTTCACTGTAGTCCTGTATAATATGAATTCTAGCCATTAAGATTTATTCTACCAAATCATTTTTCTTTTTCCTTTTTAATATAATTTCAAGTCATATTTAAGAAATCAGTGAATCATTGTAAATATTGAGTCCAAGGCACAAAACAGAGATGATGGATAAGCACTTCTTTTAGTGCATGAAGAAACAGTTCTTTGATGTGTTCTCAAAATGTGCTGTCAAAAAAGTATTTCACTTCTTCCATTCTTTCTAAAATTATCTCACTGTACATGCCCCTATGTGGTGGGCACTTCATAAAACTACTTTTCAGAAATACGACAAAATCTGGGTGAACATATGGAAAGTTTAACTTTTGAATTCTCTTCCTAAGAGGTCTTTCAGGTATTCCTAAATATACTGTGATTATCTTTTAATGCATTGTGAAACATAATAACAAACTGGAATCAAGGTCCTTTCTATAGCATACCCCATTAGTATGTTCTTCTGTTACAATCCCAGCATTGCTATTCATGCAATGCCGTCAGGTTAGGAATGCTCTTTTCCACACCCTTCCACCTTAAGTGGATGAGTAGAGGTATTGCAAACAGTTTTCCTTCCACATTACAGCATCCTTGGCCATTCCCTTTCCCCACCCTCAGTCTGCCCCACTGCTCCTGGTTGGTCATTTTTTTTTCCTTTTTTTGGAAACTGTACTAGCACAGCAGTGTTGTAATGGCATGACATGCCAGAACACTATTGCACTTCTGTGCTATAATGTTTAAAAGTTTATTTAAAATAAAGAAATAAAAAGTTTTAATTCAAATGAGAAATTTAAAATAAACATGGGGAGGTTGTAGATTTTGAAGCTACCATGCCATGGGAGTCGCTGAGGGAGGGACAAGCTTGGTGTGCCCACACCCTGCCTACTCCTTTACCCACCACAACAGGAAGTGCTATGAAGAGCTATTATGGTACTGCACTGAGCCAGCTGATGGGACAGAAGTGCTAAAGGAGGTTTTTGATTGTTTTTTTTTTTTTTTGGAAGTAGAATAAGGCAGTTTGGTGGCACTTGGAGATGGGATAGCAGCTGGATAGCAATGACATCATGAGGTAGCACAACTCCTGGACAGGAAACAACCTGCTGTTGTTGCAGGATAGTGATGTTGTGCAGAAATGGCCCAAGACAGAGTTGTGTTCTCCTGCTAGTTCACATTTCCAGCAAAACCCTACCACACACAATCATGCATATATATTCTTGTGAGGGAAACAACTTGAGGACATGCAAGAACAAACAAAAACAAGAGTGTGTACAGACCAAAGCTAAGCTTTTCTCAAACAGTCAGCACTGGTACTATTCTTTCTGTGCCCACTTATGGGCATATAACCACCATATTTGACAGTATGAAGTACCCTTCACTCAAATGCACTATCTAGCTATCCATATCTGCATTCAGCTTTGGTCTAAAACTTCTATTCAGTTTCCTTAAAAAAAGTCGGACCAGTTTTGATTTGCCTGCATATAGTTTCAATCATGTAGCATTCATAAAACTTCTTCCTTCAGTTTTCTCCTCTGAAAGGCAAACATGTCAGCCTGTTATCAATCATGACATTATTGCAGCATTGCATTTGTATCAGCTCACATTCTGACTGACACAGCTTGGCTTAAGAGGTCAAAATGGCCATTGAATCAATCACACTCCTTTTTTTTTTTTTTTTAAGATGACTGATTTCTTCTCTCCACAATGATTCTGCCTTTCTTTTTGAAAAATGTGGGGGAATTATGGAATTATCAATGATGGCATGAATATCTAAGAACTGCAATGTAGTTTTGTGTTTTGCACTAGAAATAACATTTTTTTCTTTTATATGCAGGTGTAACATGCAAAAAAAATATTTTCCATCTTGCACTTTTTTATAGCCCTTTGTCTGATGAAGAAACATTGGCTTCAGAAGCTTACATAGAATTTTTTGTGCCTTTTTGGTCAGCCCAAGTATTTGTCTTATGGCCAACATGGCTGTCACATGGACATCTGGGCAACCCAGAATAAAAGCAGGCATGGTCTAATTCTCCCTCCCTAGAGAAGCAGCACCCTTTTATATGATTATCACCTCCTGGCTCCTTCTCAACACGTAATCACACTTCTGCTTTCCCTAAGCCCACAACCGTTGTGAATATAGGACAAAGTGTTTTCAGGTTTATCCCAAATGAATGTGTCACTTGTGGTAGTCTGTGTAAATCAGCTAAAATTGAAGAAACACTGTACTGAGGCTGCTCTTATTTAAAAAAAATAGAATAAAATCTTTATTGAAAGAACTAACAAGGGAAACGTATTGGGCAGTTCAATGTTATCAAACAGAAAAGAACTTCCAGCTCTTAACAGGCAAATACTTCCCTTGGTTAACCAGCGCTTAGCTTTTCTCCCACTCTCTTCCCCCTTTTCCTGAATGAACCTCATTCATATACTCCTTTGGCTTTTCCAGCTCAAAGGGTTTACTTTTCCTACTCAGAGTTCCACTCTTTGATCTCCTTCAGAGATGGACAGGTTATGTCTTTGCCCCATACTTAGGTATCTAAGAAACTAACCCACTCCCATAAACAATCTTTTTGTTTACTGGGTGCTCTGACTCTCTTTAAACTCACTGAAGGAACCATCTCCCAAACACTGTTTCTGGTATTTGTCTGTTCTGCTGGCTCACCCACATAGCCCCTCCCTCTGGCTCAACTGAGTTCTTCAGTCAGAGAACCAATCAAATTAAATTACCCTTTGTTGGTAGGGCTGCTCTGCTGGCCACGCCTCCCTCGAGTTCATCACAGTGCCTACCTCTACATTTTTACTATTTGAATAATACCAAATTTAGTTGTGCAGAAATGGGATCCTACACCAGAGGATGAGATGTTTATTTTAAACTGGGTCTTTATTTTGTAAGAAACTAGGCCAAAGTCCTGTGTCAACTTATACTTAACTAAATAACTTGTCATGGCCTGATCTCTCCACCCTAACAGAAACATCATTCAGCCATGTTGTGACCATTGGCAGAATACAAAACAGGTTAGGTAACTGTTTTGTATTCATAATCACTACTTAGTCACACTTTTGGCTCTATTGCCATGATTGTTAAGTCTCAACCAACCTACCTTACTCCCCATCAGCTGCATGTTGAAAAGGAGCTCCATTCTGCTGATGATCAGAACACAGTTAAATTATGTTTCGATCACGCTAGGTTTGGAGGGGTGAGGCCAAGAGAATTTACTTAGTTAAGCATAAGCTGATACAGGATTCCGGCCCTATTCTTTTCAACCAGCAAAAGGTAAATTTATCACCCTTGACTTCTATTGACTTGCTTTGCCTCATTCAGAACATAAATTCCTCTCCATTCCTGAGAATAAGACACTCACTAAAGAACTAACTGCTCTCTTCCTACAAAGATATGTTTAAACTTTGCACCAGCTAGTAGGAGGTTTCAAAGTGGCCCTATGTATTGTAAAATGAAGAATCAAAATATATTCCTCTGTCTTTGTGGCCTGATGAGCCTTATTTGGTAGACTGAGGTCCCACCTTTATAATCATCTGATAAACATGGTAGGCTACTTCACTCTAACATCATCACTTTTCCCTAACATGCATTTAAAATCCATCTTTGTTTGTTAAAGCAACTTTGGGTTCAAAAGTTTCAATGGGAAGGTTTATGCCTTTTTGGTTGGTTTAACAGTTTTGTTACAGTAAGGATTCCAGCATAGCAAAGATAACTAAGGGCCTTTCCACATTACATAACTATTGCACTATGATTCCACTTTAACTGCCATGGCTCTGTTCTATGGAGTCATGGGATCTGCAGATTAGGGAGGGATATTTAGAATTTTCAGCCAGAGAGCTCCAGTACATCCCAAAACTACAAACCCCAGGATTCCACAGGAGGCAGCCATGGTAGTTAAAATGGAACCATAGTGCAGTATTTAGTAGTGCGGAAAGGCCTTAATTCAAGTAGAAGCCTCCACATTCAGCTCAACATTTTGCTTTACATGAAATTTTGAAGCTGTGCAGAACCTGGGTGGATCTGTTTTTCAAAATGTTCTAAGTACACTCGTATGTTTGTTTGTTTGCCCACTTCCCTCAATTTTTTTTTTTTAAAAATATGTTTTGCCTGATCAAGACTCTCCAAGAGCATCTCCAGAGGGAGTGGACATCCTACTAGTAATTAGAAGGCACTGTGTAGTGCAATATGTTACCCTGATTTCTGGGGGTCACAGGAGGGACACCTAAATGTGCTCAAACAATGGGGAGGGAATTAGCACAGAGCACAAGTTTGCAATGCGAAAGGAAGGGTAACATAGCGAGATCTTTAGCCCTATGTCTACGGGGTCAGGCCGAGTCAATGATAAGGCAGAAGTTGAAAATAATAATAATTGTTTTATTGAAGTACAATCAAACACGTGTATGCAACGCATTCACACAAGGAACTATAGAAATAAAGGTAGGAGAGGATAGCGGGATTTTGAGAGGAGGTTTGGTATGGGAAATACTATACCTGTCCTGAAGCCCAGTAAAGCAAAGAAGCTGGGGAGCATAGATTCTTAGCACGTGGAGCTGAGGGGAAGGCTCGCTGGACAAAGTGACAGCAAGCCGGGATGGAAGCCAAGAGCGATCTGAGGAAGCGCTCAAAGTCAGGGGTTCTTATAGGGAAAATTGTGGCTGCAGGCTAGTCCGTACTTGGGGAAAACAATGAGTTTGGAGCTGGAGACAAAGCCTCCGAAAGGTCAGTACTTTAGATGATTGAGTTATAGCCAGATTGTCAATAGAGTAGCCAGTATGCAAATGCGGAGTGCTTGAGAGTTGTATAGTCCGCTCATCAAGCTGCCTGTGCGGGGCAGGGGATCTTTTTGTAAGTAGTGTGCATACATAATGTGGTACTTGCCTTGAGGTCTCCTGAAGCTGCATTCAGCAATGACTGGCCTGCCTAGATTGGGATGTGAATGGTTCGGCTATTGTCGGCTGCGCCTGTCTGCGTGCTTGTCCGGGGGCCTCGCAAGCACGTGGGGAGGAATGGGTACAGAAGGCCGAATTATTGATATCAAAATGATATCTTAATATCCCACAAGCTCAGGCTAGAAACAGCGGTAACAAATATTTGGTCTTTGTCTTTTAAATGGAATTTCTACACTAAGAGAAAAGAGGGAAGTAATGTTGAGAACAACAAAGGATTAAGAATGAAGAGCAGCTACATGTATGTCTGAAGCCGCTGTAAAATTCTGTGAATATGGCAGGATGAGAACATGGAAACTGCCTCACCTAAAATGGATCCAGAATAGTTTCTACAATCTGCCTGAGTCAAAGTTTGGTAGTGGCAGTGAACACTGTCCATTTTAGAAATTTTATTTGAGGCTACTTCACTGCTTCTTTTTTGGTGGTATCAGTTTTAAACCCCACTATTCAGAAAGTGTAAATGCCTATTATGTGTTGTAGGTTTTGCTGGTGGCTTTTTTGGGTGGCAAATCTGCTCTCAGTTTTAGTCAGAACATCAAATTGCTAATCAAGGTCCTGAATCTATTGCGGGCCGGGGGGAATACAATTTAATAGCTTGGATAGTTTTTTTTTGTAGTTCAGACTAAAATCTTGAATGGATTCAGAACACCACTGATACGGAAGCCAGCAACCACTCTTTCAATTAATATGTTAAAAGTGGAATTATTTTCTTTTATATAGAGAAATAAGCAAAGTGAATGTGCAGAATAATAATTATTTAATGCCAAAAATGTAAAAGGTGCTTTACGAATAACAGGGATGAAAAGTCCAAACCCCAAGAGAATAGTAGTCTAAAACAAGTTTAGGAGAACAGTGGAAGTGGGAAATGGAGGCATGACTAAGCAGGGGAATAATATGGCTGAAATTGATTTGTTAGTCTTATCTAGAGCAAAGAAAACTGACAAGTCAGGCAGCTACCACAGACAGCAACCACAGTCTGTTTACTATCGTCACTGTGCCTGACCTGATCAGTAGCTGACTTCAATCTGGCACCCCCAAAATAAGGTATAAACACAATACATTATTTAATATAAGAAGATAAAACTATTCCAAATTACTTGCTTTTCCCATGCATGTACAGTGCCATGTTTTAGCTTAGTCGTTATGTTACTTGTGTGCCTATACTTATTCCAATTAGCCTTCATTATATATGTATTCCAATTAGTTACTCTGGGGACACAAGTTTTCATTAATTTCAGTTCTGAAGGCAGCAAAAAGTAATGTTAGTAATTTTCTTCCCACTGTGAGAAAGTCTTCAAAACATGCACAGTTTTCCAAGTCTGTTCTATGCAGACTTGTACCAAATATACCAAATATTTCTGCACAAAAAGATTAAATCTGTGCAGAAAATGCAGTTTCATACACAGAAAATACTGTTTTATGTATATGTGCACACTCAAAACCCATATGTGATTTTTTTCACAGGATAAATCCTGCGTGTTCTTGTCACTCTAGGATTCTCCTTGTCATAGTTCCCTAGGTTCAGGAATCACAGTTTTGATTTTTTTAAAAAAATATTATTTTTATCACTGTCTTGAACACATCTCACAGATTCCGTTATCTGAACTAATCAACTCATCCCTGACTGTACTAATTAACCTACTTGCTCCAACTCCTTTCTTACACAGACTCTTATTCCAAAGTAACTCATTTTTTACTGAATACAGCTGTTCTAACTATTGTCTCTTTTTGCCTCGACTCTCTAAGTGATCTAATTCAAATCTCTCATTAGTGTCATACACATTAGCCTTTCAAAGACCCCATTCAAAATGTTCATCCAAAATGTTAACCCCACAAGATCACTTACTTTATTTTATGTAGTACCTTCAATGGATAACCATATTAACCAATGCATTACCTTATTTTCTATAACATAAATGCAACAACATTTGTAAAAGTTCATGACACATATATTGAAAACTCTACTTTTAGTACCTATTCAAATTATCTCTTTACAATCTTTTCCTAGCCTACTATGAGCTTGAAAATTGCTGTTTAAAAATGTAAGCTACGATTCTTATTATTTCTTCTTCAGTAGGTCCCCAAGAAATAATAAAATCTGCAATTAAAGGATAAATAATAGCAGCTGTAAGTTTTACTTTAATTGATTTTTTTAAGGCAATAGTATGCTTACAAAAGGCTAAAGCTGCCACTTTTGAAGCATGTTGTCTTTGAATCAATTAGGTAGCTACAGTCAAACACAAAATAAGACTTTGAAATGACACAATTTCTCAGGTAGCATTAATTTATATATTAAAATCCACTCAGATTTTAAGAGCAGCTCTGAAGAGGGTCAGTGGAGAAGAATTATTATTAAGTATTTCAATAGCTCTTTTTGGTAGACAAAACCCTTTTGTTATCCTTAGTCTCATTAATATGTAGACCAACTTAATAAGGTAGTTGGCTGTTATTCTCTTAAAACATGCATGTATGCACACACACATTATGCATTTTTATGATAATAATAAAAAACTTTTATCCACCAGAGCACCACCTTTCTATGGTGGTCAGATTGTGTGCTCCGGTATTGGAAGAGGCTATGTTGCTGACAATACTTCTGCTGCTAAGGTTTCCCACATCAGACAGGCTTTATGGAGCCAGACTACATGTGTCAAACAGCTACTAGGCATCAACAGTAGTGTTAGTTAGCAACGGAGGGCTTCTCATATTAAATGGCAGTGGTACCACTAACTGGCAAGTGACAACACTTGTTAGTATACATAAATAGGCACCAGTAAACAGCATTTGACGTCTTTTACCCTGTGGATCCTATGATGAAATAATACAAAACGAAGCAAGAGATAGTGCTGAAAGATGAGATTCTGAGTTCAGAAGACACTTGTATCCCAGTTTCATAGAATTCAGGTTGACCGACATTAATTTTTGCTCTGTGAGAAGGATTTTCATTTTGTAAAAAATTAACATACAGAAAAGTTTGTTGTAAAATTATTTTAGACTGAAATAAAGAACCAGCATGGTCACACAGATCTTAGTTACAGATGACGATTCTCTGAGGTTCACATGCACACACACATATTTCATTCAGGTAAGCTGATGGCTGAGCTTCCCATCCCAACCTCAACCAAAATGAGTCAAATTATTCCTTAATGTTTATTAAATTATGGATTGCATTTATATCATTTTTTCCCTCCAAGGAAGTCCATATTATACACATGGGTCCCTTCTACTCTATTCTGTCTTCATAACAGTCCTATGAGGTAGGTCCGGCCGAGAAACAGTGACTGGTATAAGGTTATCGAGTGAAGTTCATGGTTCTGTAGGGGCTAGAACTAAGAACTTCCAAGTCTATGTCCAGAATTCTCAATATGGAGCTACATTAGTTCTCAAGAATCAGAAAATGGCTTGATCAGTTTAAAATTGCCTTACTGGATTTCATGATCTCCTGAACCGGTAGCCAAAACCATCCAGTTCCCTTCCTAAAACCAAAATATATGTTCCCAAAATCATTTCTATTTCTTCAGCCCAGGCACACAAGCACTCCAGCATCAGAGATGACAAATTGCGGCAGGCAGGAAGCCCCAGCCATTTCCTACTACCTGATGTACTGTAAGTTAGCAAGTCAAATAGCAAGCAACATCTTGCTGATGGAGAGAGGATGGTGAGAAGTCCTCCTTCCTTTTATTCTTCTCAACAGTCCCATCAGCATAGTAAATCAGGGGATGAGCCAAAGATTAGATCTGGATATTCTGAGTATTAAAAACCAAACCAGAGAAGAATTTGGATGTTGTGATGTTTACCACATTTGAAGTGAGCATTGCAAAGCATTTGTCTTCTGTGAGAGAAATGCAAGTCATAATGACAAAGCAATTATAACAAATAATGGAAGACATCAAGTTGTAAGAAGCCATGCTCTTCCTTAAGTTGACTTGGGTAAAAAGTCTGAAATGATGTTTTGCTAAGGCTACACTTTGGATCTCATAATTTTTCACCTAAATAGGTATAAAACTTATTACTGAGCTTGGAAGAATATATCTAGAAACATAGAATGCCACTCTGAGAACATACAAGATAAATCTGTCTTTTTGGTTTTGATATAGGAGGAAAGACCAACAGATGGAACAGATAGTTAGGCTTAGAGGAAAAACAACAGAGTGGTATATCTATTTTTATATGATTTTTTGCAAAACGTGCACAAACAAGTGCCACAACTATTTGTGCAAATAGCTAAAGTGAAACTTGCTCTAAAAGTAGGGTTTTGAAAACTGCTGAGATCATATTGGAATGGTCTTGACAAAAGGAGGGTATAAAAATGTTAAGAGTTTGAATGTCAATTTGCCCCTCTCCCAGTACAATTTCACTCTGTGCAAGGAGAGGGGGGAATATGCACATAATAAAACTCTTGCTTTACCTGATCCTTCACTGTGTTGTTAGAGTCCTACCAGGATTCAGATCTTGAAGAAATCATAGGGCTCAGATTTTGCGCAGGCACAGAATTGGACATATTTGTTTTGTCAATTTCCCTTTTTTTTTACCCTTTTTTTCCATTCCCCTGGCAGTTATTGCCATTCTCTTCCACCCTCTGCAATGACCAAAGCCCAGGACTCATGGTTTTGTTGTGATAGTCCCCTGAATGGCTGTTCTGTGGTTCATGGAAAGCATAAGAAATTTCAGAAGCATCTGACTATGTTCCACAGAAAGATACAGACTAATGATATTGTCCACTAAGACCCCAGAGAATATCAGTGGAAGGTGTCATTGTTCTATAGTTGACCATGGGACATAACCAAAGACTTAACTGATTTTTCCTTTCACCTGCCACTGGATGGTCACTGCAGGGGGCTATTATGACAAAACTATGAATCCTGGAGGTAGTGAGCGGAGAGCTATAGCAGAGCTCTCACTGAAGAACTCGTAAACTATCCTTGGCAATGTTGGGTCTTAGCTACTGTAAAGTAGATTTATTTGTACAAATACTCGACTGTGCAAATCATACCTTGAGAAATGAATCATGCATAAACATCACTAGTTAAAAAAAGGCTTCACCTTTTTTTTCTAGATAACTTATGAAATGCTTGAATATTGTTTTTTTGGATTTTTAAAAAACTGGGTAGACTTCGTGACAACTTCTAGAAAATGTATTATATGATTGATGCTCATGGCATAACCTCCAGCAGAAAGACCTTGAAATCTCATGAGAAGGTCTGCCCTTGTCAGGAAATTAAGTACAGTCATGAAAAGTAATTGGCAACATATGTCAAGAGTCACAGCAGAGGGACTAGACCACAGTTCTGAAGCTTCATCTTCTAGAACAAGGACAGTTGACTCCAGTCAGGTTACAGATAAGCTAAGTAGCTGGAGGGCTCCATGTAATTGTAGCCTGGAGACCGAAATAGCTTCATGCCAATTGAAGTCATTTTTCCTTACGATAAAACTCTAAGTCTGAGGGAAAAGTGAACCCATTCTTACTGATATGTAATAAAACTAAGGATTCAAAATTTATCCTGATTATATTTCTAAGGAGATACTGTTTCTGTTTGGTTGTAGTACATTGGATCCACCAAGCACTTAGCACAATTCCATTTGTGGAATGTGTCTGTTCACAGGAACGTGGGAGACAATTTTCAACAATCTTCCCTCTTCCCAAAAGCCCTTGGGGATTTCTGGGAGTTACAGTCCGAAAGGTAAGTTATCCAAGTTCTGACACAATACAAATTGGCTATCCTGCTCAACAGAATGAAAATTAAATTGGGGGCAATATAATTACTTTACTTCTTCCCTTGTAGGTTTGATTGAGTCTGATGCTGCCTTCTTTCTGGTATTTAGTGAAAACATGCCTTTTAAATTAAAAACTCATTGGTCTAATTTGCCTTACAAACATGGTTTTTAACTGTTTTAACCTGATGATATTTTAATACAAATTACATAAGTTTATTGCTTTAAATCCAGAATTACATGATGTTGTTTATATTGTACACTGTTGTGAGATGCCATGAGGTAGGGCACGATGTGTGTGATAGTAATACTCCAATGTTACTTTGGAAATTCAATTGTAGTAACCAAATTTTTACTAAAAAGCATGTTTAAGTTTGTGGGCTAAATTGAATTAGCATCTCTATATAGTACTCCAGTATTCTTAGCTAACTTGCCTCTGTTTCATTTCATCAAACAGGTATTGATTGTCATGGAACACCAGTCCATGTCAGCTCCTCCCTGGACACATGCAAATGTTGAACAATGCTCAATTGCTGTCTCTGCTTTCTCCTGTCGCTTCGCCTCACCACAGTAACTTTCCCTCAGTTACTCACAGTTAAGTGATTCTCTATTAGAATAGTCAGCACCAATCAATTAAAGCAAATTAAGACTGACAGTTACACCAAAGAACAGATGAGTAAGCATTCTGCAATTAAGCAGGATGTTTGAATGGGAAAAGAACTGGCGATTTCATTCCCATGAAAGCTGATTCTACTGAAGAAAATGTAATTGAAAGTGTAGCAATAAAATCTAAGTGGAAAAAATTCCGATAGTTATGGGACACTGAAAACATGTGGGATTGTGCCTTGGGGATGCATGCCAATCTATGTCAATATTATGTATGGTCTTGAGCTACCTGACTTTCAAACATGAGATTGGAAGGAGTGAAGGAGATTTCCAGAAGCAATATTATTATTGCTTAGAAGCTATGATGTTAACCCATGGAAAACAGACCTTCCATAATAAAATTGTGGGGAACCTACTATAACTAACCTGACAACTTTGGTGGATTTGCAGGGCTAATTTTCTGACACTGGGACCCTTCAAGGGATTTAGAAATTTTCAAAAATGTGATGGAAAAAAAATCAAAATGGTTAGAAGTTCACTTCTGCTTTGGAAAAATATATAAGTAGATGAATAAATAAGGGGGAATCAGGCAATCTTTCTTGGAAGACCCAAGGAGAGGTAATTTCCCTTTGAAAGAATTACCTTTGCTTGGGTCTTCCAAGAAAGGCAATTTATTCTTTTTTTTTTGGGCCAGGAAAAAAATGTTGGGGTCACAAAAACAGTATTGAAAAGTCACATGCAGCTCTAGGGACAACATTTTCCTACCTCTACTCTTTAAAGAGGTTTTACCTAAGCAGGTCAGGACACCTTAAGAGACACCACACCCTGTTACTTCCTGGAACTGATTACTGATATGTGAGCATTTAACATATTAGAAAGTCTCTTGTATGGTATGGAGGAGAACTTTCTTAGGAACTACTTGCATGATACTTCTAGCCATTTTCTATCATTAGACTTGGAGGATGAATTCCCCTCCCCTACACAGAGTAGTATATGCAAAGATTTTTCTACTACAAGCAGCAACAATTGCTATATCTATAAGAGTGCTTGAGGAAGGACTCTGGACTTGAGCAAAGATTGAGATTACTTGTTGAAGGTATCCAGTACCGGGCAATTACCTCATGGAAGTATACCCTACCGCAGCTGAAAAGTTCTCCTCTGAAGATGGTGCACAATACGGGCAGGTCTGGGGAAGACTGGAGGTCAATGGGATTGTAAAGAGGGAGCCTTATGTAATTTGTTGCTAATTGTTGTCAAATCATTTTCAGTGTATGGTGGAGCTATGAAAGAGACATCTCCCAAGAGGTGGAGCCTTTTTAGGATTTGCATATTCAAGGGTGTAGCTTCTTTGAGAGAGGCCCTCTTCTGCACCATGGATACCTAACAGAAGAAACCCTGGCCCATCTCAGAAAATTCTATGGCATAGATCCTTCCTACAACAGAAATGCTGTACCAGAAACTTGGACAATGTTGCCATGGAAAGAAGCCACATTATGAACTCTTTCTATGCAAAGTGAATTTGTCTGAGGAGCCCTGGATAGAGTCCTGTGTCATTTCCACACCAGACTGTTATAGTGCTATTATTCCACTTTCAACATCCTATGGAATCCTGGGGTTTGCAGTTTAGGGTGGGGCATTTAGAATTCTCAGCCAGAGCACTGAATAGCCCAGGATTCCATAGGATGTTGAAACTAGAATAATAGCGCTATAACAGACTAGTGCGGAAATGGCCCTGGTGTGATGTTGCATGCATGTTAAATTACTTTTTTTAAAAAAAATGCAGCATCCAAATTGCACTCTGTGATATCACATATTGTCTTACACCTCTTAGTTTATTGTTTTCAGGACTATGAATCCACTTTTAAATCAGTGAAACTATCATTAAATGACATTAAAATTAATTACTAATTTTTATAATAAATAGGACTACATTCTTATTCGTTAGTTAGAAATAGATGTGACATCATGATAGAAACAGCCTGTGGGAAACTTTTCTTCCTGTATAAAACTCTGGGGGTTTTGCTGTGAGCAGGACTCAAAGAAATCCAAGTTTTATAAACTATTCAAGACACTGGGATTCTACATTCCAAAGCACACACGGTCTGCAATTGTAATGTGGTTTGGTACATACCTGTATTTCAGTGTAGAGCTCTCTTCACTCCTTCGCAATTGATTTTTGTTACTATTATGTTCTCTGCTCACAATCTCAAAATCCTCCAAGCTATTTTTCCAATGTGTTCTGATAACAATCTGAAGAAATATTTCTCTTCTGGCCATTCATTTCCACTGGCCTTTTCTTAGCCAGCATGAATGTCCTTGGCTATTGTCATTCCTGGATGAATTTCTGATCTACTCAATGCAGCTGGATGAACCGCAAGCTCAATAACTACTTGAACCACAGTATAACAGACTCTACTGCAAATGTAGAGGGGAGGTTGTCCCTCCCCCCCCCACACACACACAGTTCAGAAGATCTTCATGAACGGCATTCAAAATGTAAAACTTTCCCTTTTTGTGGTGGAGTTGATATCACTGAGATTGATTACTATAATATTTATTGTTTGTACTCACAGCTAAGCAAACAATGGGATCAAGCTAAGAGTAGCCAATGAATTTTGCTTAAAATGAAAGCTTTATTCAAGAATTCTATTATCCAGTTTAAAACAATAAGCAAGGAAAGCAGTGAAATCAATGTTTTCCCCACTGAGTTGTTCTTCTCAAGTGAAGAATAATTATTTGAAAGGAAAATCTCTGTCATGTGTGTAGGTTTTCTATGTGGTTGGAAATCCTGATTATTTAGGCTCCCAGATCATATGGAAAGCTTCCACACACAAAACAGGCTGTCTTCTTCAGGATATCAGTCCACACACATGGAGAGTAGTAGCAGAGAGGGCTTGGTATAACACACTCCCTTCCTCATGTGTTGGTTTAAACTGCTGAATAGAACACTGAATAGAGCTGAAGTCTGAAGTGGATATAAAGGTTCCTGATCAGTGAAAGGTTCAAGGGAATTCAACAGACACTTAAATGATTTCAATTAAATTAAAGATTATTTTGGAATGTAAGGCAATGCAAATTCATACTGCTACCAGATTCCAAGCTATTTGAAGTTGTCCACCCCACCCCATCCCTTTGTATCCACACAATTCTTAATGAGGCTAAAGGAGTTTCAAGAAAACTAGTGCTATTTTTCAGGCACTTTTCTAACTATATCTGCTTGGAAGTACCTTAAACTGATTGTAAAGGAATTAGTTTGCAAGTACTTGTGCTTAGAATTTTGCCCCTTCCATTTTCCCTCAGAATGAGCTTGTTACTGGCCTGCACACTCTACAGAACTGATATGGTTTAATTGGTGAAATATGATTTACTTGGCAAAATACATTGGTGTTGACATAAAATGGACTAGAAGGTTGAGCTGGGCAGAGGAAAATAACTCACTGAAAATATGTGCTGCAAAGTAGGTCAGAAGGTCCACTCTAGACATAGCCAAGGTCGCTGTCAGACTGATTGCCAGGTAATTCCAGAGATAATAAGTTTAAACTGAAAGTGTAGCATCTCTGATACCAACAGTAGCAATGGGAAGTTCCTACCAAAACACTGATTGTTTCAGCCTTTCTTCCTAACACCTGGACACTTCCCTGCATTGTTTCCTTTAATAGCTCTGTCCACCATTACAGAGCTATTATGACATCCATTAACTCTTTATCACCTAACTCTAAGACCATTAACTCTGCCATCTGGACCCCATTGCCTACTTTGCAACTTCCATTGATTGCTCGGCCAGAGAGCCATTCACACTCATGCCCTGCAGGTAGATTTTGAGCATAAAAACACTCCAGTTTGAGCAGTTCAATTCAGTAACTTCCTTGCTGAATGCCACACTATTGCTCTGATTTCTGAGTGAGTATTGTCCTTAGACTTGCACCTAAGCCACATTGTTGCTTTTTTCACTGGTCTCCTAATAATTAATTATTGCCCATTCCCTAAAACTCTGCTATCAACAACTTCCCTTCCTTTAACCTTCAGTTAGCTCTTGTATGAGTGTGTGAGTATTTGGATCTTTTGAATGTGTGAGTGTGACAAAACCTGAAGGGAGGAGCATGGTAACCAATCCTCCATAGTGACCTGTAGTGGTTTAAGATGATTGGTCAGTAAAATGGAACCCCGGGGAGCTCAAGAGAGGGGCAAACTGAGGAGGGAGGAGAAATGGAAGGCTACCGGAAGGGAAATAAATATCTGCTGACATTAGCATATTATGCAACCTGATATCCTGAGGCAGTTGCATTAAGCAATCTGGAGACTTCCACCATTGCCAATGCTTTAATCACTATATTCTGTAGACTAGGAATTCCCAGAGAAATTGTGGCAGACTTGGGAACATTATTTACCTCCAGGTTGATGCAAAAACTATGGGAGCTGTGTGGAATCAAGCATTTAACTTCTACTCCTTACCATCCTGAGACTAATGGACTAGTAGAATGATTTAATGGTACCCTGACATGAATGATTAAAGCTTATGTGGTAAATAATCCTAATTAATGGGATATGAAATTGCAACATCTATTGTATGCATATTGAGAGGTGCCGCAAGACAGCCTTGGTTTCAGTCCATTTGTATTGCTATATGGTCGGAAGATTCGTGGACCATTAGACTTAGTGAGACAAGTCTGGATCCGGATTCGAACTCTGAACCAGAGATTGTAGTTAGGTACATCGATGACCTATTAACCACCCTGAAGTCTGCATTAAGTCTGGCTGGAGAGAACATGCAAAAAGAGCAGAAGAAACAGAAAACCTGGTACTGTAGATGAACCGAGGAAAGAATATATCATCCAGGAGATGAAGTACCATTCCTGAGACCTGTAAAAGGGAACAAGTTGCAGTTTACTTGGTTTGGACCTGTGACCATCACAAAGCGATTCAATGATGTCAACTATTTAATAGTCTTGGGGGGTCATCAAGGAACTAAAGTAGTTTATACCAATATGTTAAAGCTTTATTATTGGAGGGAGAATTTAATCTGTTATGCAATTACAGATGGTGGGGAGGAACAAAACTGGTTGACGTGTTGGGAGAAAGGAAATTCATCCAAGCATGGAATCCAGGCAGTCCGTATAGATGAATCCCTTTCTGATAAAACCAGAAAGAGGTATGCACCATGTCATCCAAGCTTGCAGAAGTGTTTTCCAACATCCCAGGAAGAGTGAGAGGGGTTCAGCATTGTATTAATACAGGAGATGCTATACCTATTAGACATTAAAGAAATGCTGGGACAGGGAATTATAGTTCTTTCTGAAAGTCCTTGGGCATTGCCTGTGGTATTAGTTGAAAAGCCTGACCACACTATTAGATTTTGTGCAGATTACAGGAGGCTGAATAGTATAACCTACGCAGATGCTTATCCCATGCCCAGAATGGATGATCTAACTGAAAGAATGGGAAGAGCTAATTTAATCAGTAGTCTCAACGGAACCAAAGGTTATTGGCAAGTTCCTATGTGCCCAGAATATCAGGCCAAAACAGCATTTTTTACCCATGTGGGCTTATTTGAATTTACAGTATTGCCCTTTGGGTTAAAGAATGCTCCTTCAACCTTTCAAAGACTGGTAGATAGAGTCCTACAAGGATTAAATGCTTTTACTGTAGCATGTATTGATGATATTGGTGTGTTTAGCAATGACTGGGGAGAACATCTTCATTATCTGCACCAGGTATTGGAATGAATTAAAACAGCGGAGCTTACTATTAAGGCACCAAAATGCCATATAGGGAAAAAAGAAGTTAAGTACCTCAGTTATATTGTGGGTAATGGTCATATCAAGTCTGAGAGGGACAAGGTCAAAGCCATAGATCAATGGCCAATACCCACCACTAAAAGAAATATGAGAGCTTTTCTAGGTTTACTGGGGTATTATAGAAGGTTTATTCTTAATTTTAGTTCTGTGACAGCACCCTTATCAGAACTGACTAAAAAGGGTTCCCCTGAGAAGGTGAAGTGGAACCAGTTATGCCAGGGAGCTTTTGATAAATTAAAGGAAACTATTACATCAGCTTCGGTGCTTATCACTCTTGACTTTGAATAAAAGTGTTCACAGTAACCATGAATGCCTCAAATTTAGGTCTTGGGACTGTATTAAGTCAAAAGGGTGAGGATGATCAATTGCGCCCATTGATGTTCCTCAGTAAAAAGTTGCTGTTAAGGGAAAGTCATCTAGCCACAGTAGAAAAAGAATGCTTGGCTATTGTGGGAGCTCTGAACAAATTAAAACCTTATTTATGGGGAAGGAAATTTGTTTTGAGAACAGATCACTCATCATTGTGTTGGCTGAATCATACAGAGGGAAGCAATGCCAAATTGTTAAGATGCAGCCTGTTGCTACAGGATTTTAACTTTGATATTGTACACATCAAAGGTCAAGAGAGCATCATTGCAGACTCCTTATCCAGAGAAATGGAAGAAAGATAAAATGTAATGAGTGTAAAAGTTGGGTTATGTAATGGAATAATCCTTTAAGGTTACCCCAAGGTCTACATGTATTCTTCTACAAGGATGAGGTTAGAGGGGGTTAGATACCTGGCTGGAACAGCCTGAGTACAGGTATAGTAGAGAAGTGTTAAGTTTTATTATATTATGTTAATGATAATAATATATACACTGTTTATGTTAATTGGTAAAATATTTTAATACATATTGATTGATAGACATATTGATAAGTATGTATTGAATAGTATGGTGAAATTCTAGTTTGCTAATCCTCATTGCTTTTGGTGAGACCTGTTAATAGGTCTCAGCAATGCAATGAAAGAGTAAAGGGGGGAGGTCTGTGAAGAAACCTGAAGGGAGGGGCATTGTAACTGAACCTCCATAGTGATCAGGAGTGGTTTAAGATGATTAGTAGGTAAAATGGAATCCTGGGGAGCTCAAGGGAGGGGCAAAACAAGCAGGGAGGAGAAATGGAAATTTATCTGACACAGGAGGAAGTTAATGGGAAGAAGAGTCCAGTGAGGGACAAAGAGAAAAGAGCTATGTTAGAGAGCTGAGAAATAGAGTGAATAATTGACAGTAAATGAGCTGAGCATAGTGAGAGAGACAGAGAAAAGGAGTGTGCTGTATTATAAAAATTTAGTTACAAACAAGTTACAGTAACAGTGTTTCAATAAAATGTAACTTTCTGTTTTTGGGCCAAGATAGGATCTGATGGAGAAAGATGGTGGCAGCAAAGTAAGGAGTGTTTGTTTTGACTCTTCAAAAATTAAGCTTTAAAAGATAAGAACCTCAGAGTTGGATTTTAGAATTGGAAAGTTTCAGAAACTAGCCATAGGTTGTTTGACTAGAGAGGAGCTGGATACTTTACATTTTGAAACTGAGACCTTGAAGCTTCTTAAGTTCTTATCTCTTTCACTGAGTGCTGTTTGGATTGATAGTGCAAGTTATAATTGCGCTGAACTCCTTGAAGTTTTGTGGAGTGGATATTTCTATATCAACAGTATGGTCGAAAAGTGTCAACAATTACAGCAAGAGATAACGGTTGGTTGGAGACATTGCTGCTGATATTCAGTAAGTCAGCGTCTGTACTTACTTCTCTCTGCATGTACATTTGTCCACTCTGCATACAGACCTATTGTAACTAAACTGAGAGGTGGGAGATGAAAAAAAAGAATAACTGGGATAAATGCTGACAGCGTGGTGTTTAGCAGAAAGATGTATAAAGACTTAGGAATTACACCTACCTTGCAAAGTAGTTCTCCAGAACCTAGGAAAAGGCAGAATAAAATCACACAGTATTTCCAGCAGAAGAAGGAAAGTGATGAAAATGTGAGTGCAAATGTGCACTGTGAATCTTTGCAGAATGGATCAACCTCTATGCCTCTTGTGTTGGACTGGTCAGTAGATCTTAAAGGGACAATATAAGAATGCAGGACTTTAGGATCTTCCTTAGACCTGGTCACAGAGTTGAACCTTGCAGAATATATGTCTATTATGACAGAATCACACCAGGTAGATAAAGCTGATATGAAAGACAAAGAACTCAACAAACATCTCATGCAGAGACAGATTATTGAGCTTGCTTATAAGGGGTCAGCCTCAAAATATAAATCTATTTCTACTCAAACTGAGAAACAGAACTAAGCGATCTTCAGATTCTGGGACAACTCTTTATGGTTTGTAGTGAATTAGCTCTTATTAAAAATTTGCTTTCAGAAAGTAATGGACTGTTAACAACACTGGTTGAGAACTACATAATGGAAGAGATGAGATCAGGACTAGAAGGAGCTGACAAATATCCCACACAAATGAAGGTGGAATCAAAGAGTACTGTAAGGAGTCATCCCAAAGATATTAATAAAGGGACACATAAGGGAGAACATAAAAAGCAGAAAAAAGTAAAAACATTAAAAATATAAGAAAGAAAGTAAATAAAGCATATTGTTGTCAGTCAAGGGAGCTAAAGAGGCTGATTAAGTTGCTAGACACATATGCAAACTCAAACTTGGATCTAAACAAGCCCTCTCAGAGGGCCTGTAAGAAGAAAAAAACAAAAAAGGAGCAACCAATGTCACAAATTCACACCAAGTGCCAGAGGAAGAAGGCATGATAGAGGAAAAAACAGCAATTGCCTCCAATGAGAAGGGAATGTAGGATCCATGGGCAAATGTACTTAGCAATATAGGGAAGATGGAGGACAGTTGTAATGCAAATTTAAGCTCAACACATCATCACATAAAGCCAATGGCAGATTTTTACTCAATAAATGCTTGGAACCTGGTGATGATTCCACATAAAATGGTATTTGCTAACTATCCAAAACTAAAGGTTTTCTTGCATAGAAAGAACGTATACTACATTTCCTGCACATTTTAAATGCTTTCTTCCCAGGAGCAATGAGGTTTGACGATATTGTTTACATAGAATATCTGTATTTTGATGGAATTAATGGCCGGGCTGTGGTTAAATTTAAGGACCAAGATCTAACTAGCTTTATTTACAAAACTAGGGAGACCTTTTCAAAACATGGATTAATAATTCTAAGATTCTTTGAAAATCAGGCCCCACCAGTTCCATTATTTGGAGTTTTTGCCACTTTTTTCAAGGATAATAACTCTGATACAATGAATAATATTGGAAATCTTATAGATTTAAACCAGACTCTCCTTCTTCCCATACTCATTCAGAGATCCCAGGTTCAAATCTGGAAGAGTTAGCTATTATTGACTGTTTAAACCAACTTAATACTGAAAGGGTTGAGACCTTTATGCCAGAAGGAAAAGCACTACTTATGTCTTATTGAAGATTGCCATATATTGTTCAGGCAGAGATTTTACAAAGATTAGATTTACCGAGAAATTGTTTAATAGGAAAGCACCCATATGAAATAGAAGGATTAATGGACTTTAGTGAAAAAGTTAAGGAGTATAATTTGAAAATGATAAATGAAGAAAGAGCTGGGGAACAAGAGAAAATTCCAAGTAGTCAGGAAGCTTTGGACAGGGCTGATGCAGTTGAGGAAAAAGGAAAGATCCACACTGGAAATGTGCATGGTGGAACAGAGAAACCTGGCCTAACAAATAATGAATATTTGGACAATATGGGGGTCCCAACTATTAAGGAATCCCTGGGAAAAAAGAAAGATAATCCTAGGGGCCAGGTTACAGTATAAGTAAATTTAACATTAAATAACATCAAGCAAAATGAGAAAGATATATCCCCCATTACAACTGAATCAAATCCTGGTGCACTCAAACCTTTGTCCTGGACAGACATGAGATACCTAGGTGAAGAGGAAAAAGGATCACTACAGAAAGAATCCAACCCAGTGGACAATTTGCCTGGTATGATACACCCAGTGATCTCAAATGTTAGTAGACTGTGCCCATCTATAGAGATCATTGAACAGCACGAAGAAAATCCATGAAATTCAGCCAAGCCACCCACTACTAAAGAGCCATGTCACAACCAGACAAATCTGAAAATTCCATCTACTAGGGCATGACATGGGCTAAATTGCTTCCATGGCCAGCTAAAATTCCTTTCATGGAATATTGCAGGATAGAAGAGGAAACTGGCAGATCCAGCCTTCTTGGATTTTATAAATAACCACAATATAATCTTGGTACAAGAGACTTGGGCTAGGGAAGACATATTTCTAAATGGCTTTACGGCATACTTGTTGAAAGCAAAACCATGTTCCAAGGGAGGATGACCACAAGGTGGATTGGCATTACTGTTCTCCAAAAATATCCATGTTATTAAGATCAGACTTGACCCCCTGGCTAACATTGCAAATACTCTGCTTATTAAATTCAAGTTGGTATGGTTGCTTACTTCTAAATGTTTACCTTCCACTGCAACGCCAAAATAAATTGGTGAAGGACACCTGGCACAAACTGGAAGACTACATTGGCAATTTAATTTCCCTATACCCAGAAGTCTTTGTTATAATGTCTGGGGACTTTAATGCTAGAACAGGGCAAAATGAAGAAGACTTATATTCACATTTCCACATACGTCAGCCTGTAATGGATGAGGCTCTGAAGTTGCTAATTAGACAAGCTAAGGATAAGGGTTGTAACTATGCTGGGCTATGTCTTACACAAATGATTAACTGGCTGAATTTTGTAATCGTAAATGGATGTATTGATGGTGATAAAAATGGTGAGTTTACATTTCTATCTAGCCTACAGGCATCCACAATTGATTATCTCGTAGTCTCTTATGATTTACTAAGCATGGTCTCCAGATGTAGTGTAGAAAATTGTACTGATAGTGATCGTTTGCCCTTAGTTTTATATATAAATTGTGATCTTCAAATGACATACACAGAACAAAATCCAGTGTTAAATGGAGATATTAAAATAAGACCCTCTCATGTCAGATGGTCTCCTAAGCTGGAGAATGATGTAAAGGAGCTATTATATTCAGATAGATATCTTCATAAATGAAATGGTCTGCTGTCAGCAAACTGCACAGAAATTGTGTTTGGAGAGTTTCAAGAACTGACTCTGGATTTAAAAAGCTTCTTACTGCAAAAATGCCAGACCAGGAAATGTGCCTCCTCCAATAAGTCAAAACACTGGTTCGATAATGAAGGTATTGTAATGAAACAAGTGCTTATTGAAAAAGATGAAACTTATAGAGAGAAAAACTTGCCAACAATACCTTCAGAATGGTTTCAATTAAAGAGGAAATATAAAAAACTAATTAATATAAAAAAAATACCAGGCTCAGAGAGAGTCCTGGGGAGATTTAATTAAAGTAGCCAAGGAGAAGGATACAATGACCTTTTGAAGAATTGTTGCTAGGGGGTGACCTAAGTCCTCAGTCAATATGGAATATTATATTCCTGTAAGTTCATGGGAAACCCACTTTAGTAAGATATATGAAATAGGGAAAAATGGTCCCCAGAGCAAAAGGTACAATTTATGTAACTACCCTGAATGGCATGCTGTAATAGCCTTGGAAATTAAGAATCTTATTTCCAAACTTAAAAGCAGCAAAGCCCCAGGAAATGACAATATTCCACCTGAAATATTCAAATCTAACACAGACTGGCAGGCACCTGTGGTGGCTGCACTACTTACAAGCATTAACCATTCAGCATGCATCCCAGAAGATTGGGGGCTGGTGTCAAGGTCAGAGACCCGGGCAGCAAGCCAGCCCAGAGAAGGGAGTGGGAGAGACAGCAGAGTCCTGCCAGGAAGAGTCAAGCAAGCACTACTCAAAGGATGACCATTTACCTAAGCCAGAGCAACAAGCAAAAGCTGTAGTCAGAGTTCCAAAAGCCAGGGGCCAAGAGATCAGCTCAAGATATCAGAAGCCAGGTGCTGGAAACAAGGAACAGGCAAGGGAAGGGCCTGTAAGAAGTTTGCCACAAACAAAGGAAAGCTTCCAGGCAGGCAGTTATATAGCCCAAGACACAGGTGTGGCTAGTCACCGGTTCTTGAACTTAATCAAGGAAGCCTCCCTTTGCTCAGCTCTCTTGAGTCTCCGCCTTGTTTGTGGGCTCATTGACACAGGCTCTCAAGCATCTTCAGAATCGGATCCCTGTTGCCCTAAAGGAGAAGGCAGAGGAACATCCGAGCCTGCTTGGTCCATGGCAGCAGGGGGAGCTCTTGAGCTGCAGGACTCATCTCCAGCCAGAGCCACAGGGACCAACAGCTGCTGCTCGTCGTCAGCAGCTGTGACAGGGGCTTCAGTTATCACAGCTGGCTATTATTATCATCCCAATCTATAAAAATGGAGACGGACAGATTCAGCTAACTATATACCTATTAGCTTATTAAATATCATTAGTAAGCTATATGCTAGCCATTTACTAGAAAAATTACAAGATTGGCTAGAACAGGAAAACATACTTAATGATTAATAGGCTGGATTCAGGAGCAGGCATTCTACTGTAGACCATGTATTAGTCTTACAACATCTTGTAGACAAGTATTCAGCATCTTCTGGAGGGCACTTTATGCTACCTTTGTTGATTTCAAATCAGCCTTTGATCTTATTTCAAGAGACAAATTGTGGGAAAAGTTTGAAGATACTAATATCGATTGCCGGCTGCGTTCTCTCATTTGTGGTCTATACGAAAATACTCGACTGAGGCTGAGATGGAGGAGTGCAGGCCATTTGACTGGGCCTATTCCCACTTTTAAGGGAGTAAAACAGGGTTGTGTATTAGCACCAACTCTGTTTAATTTTTACATTAATTCCTTGATCAAAAGCTTAGCAAAGGTGCACTCCCACCACCTCAGTTTGTCAAATAGACTCCTGTCAATACTGCTTTATGCAGACGATGCAGTGCTGTTATCATTGACAAGTGTTGGATTAAGGTGTTTGCTCAGGGCCCTGGACAGCCATTGTAAAAATGAACAATTGCAAATCAATTATGATAAAACTAAGGCGGTTGTGTTTTCCAGGAAGAGGACAAACTATGAATGGCAAATAAATCACCATAAAATTGAGCAGGTGTCCTCCTATAAATACTTTGGAATAATTTTTCACTCACGTGGAACCTGGAGGGTACATTCAAAATGTGCAATTACAAATGTGCAGAGAACTGTGAAGGCACTCCTCTCCTTCTTTTATAACAAGGGAGGGCAGCACATCCCATTGGTAATCCAGGTTTTTAGGGTCAATGTAATATCCCAGATGTTATATGGCTCAGAAGTATGAGCACTTGATAACTTTGTCCCTCTGGAAGCTGTGCAGACTAAATTCCTGAGGACAATATTTGACATCCAGAGCTGTGTTCGAAATGCAATTGTTCACTTAGAAGCACGACAAATCTCTGTGGAGGCCTGCATATGGTTATGTTAATTTCATTTCTGGTCAAAGATGATGTTTGTACCAGTTGGACTGGCTCCACTTATACTAACCGATTCTTATCAATCAAAGTGGAAAAAGTCATTAATTATGAAATTACAAATCTTAGGCCATTCAAAACCTAGGGTATACCAAAGCTAAAATAGTTATCTCACAGAGAATTAAAGACACTGAATTTCAGCATCATCTAAGCCAGATGGCATTATATCCAGCTCTTAGGAATAATAGAAGGCTACTTATATTCCCAAACTATTTGATAGATCTGACCATTCCTAAATTCAGAAAGGCATTTGCACTAGCCAGATTCAATGTTTTACCATCTGCATTGCTGGAAGGTAGATATAAAAAGATCCCTTTGTTACCCTGATTTCTGGGGGTTCCAGGAGGGACACCTAAAAGTGCTCACAACAATGGGGAGGGAATTAGCACAGAGCACAAGTTGGCAATGTGAGAGGCAGGGTAATGTAGCGAGATCTTGAACCCTATGTCTACAGGGTCAGGCCGAGTCAAGGATGAGACAGATGTTGAAATTAATAATTGTTTTATTTAAGCACAATCAAACAAATGTATGCAACACACTCACGCCAGAAACTATGGAAATAAAGGTAGTAGCGGATAGAGGAATTTTTGAGGTGGTTTGATATGGGAAATACTATACCTGTCCTGAAGCTCGGTTAGAAGCGGAGAAGCTGGGGAGCGTGGATCTCAGCACGTGGAGCTGAGGGGAAGGCTCGCTGGACAAAGTGACAGCAAGGCAAGATGGAAGCCAAGAGCGATCCGAGGAAGCGCTGAAAGTCAGGGGTTCTTATAGGGAAAATTGTGGCTGCAGGCTAGCTCGTACTTGGGGAAAACAATGGGTTTGGGGCTGGAGACAAAGCCCCCAAAAGGTCAACATTTGAATGATTGAGTTATAGCCAAATTGTCAATAGAGTAGCCAGTATGCAAACGCGGAGTGCTTGAGCATTGTATAGTTCGATCATCAAGCTGCCTGCGGGGGGGGGGGGCAGAGGATCTTTTGAAAGTTGCGTGCATACATAATTGAGGTACTTGCCTGGAGGTCTCCTGAAGCTGCGAGTCGGCTATTTCTGGCCTGCCTGTAATTTGTTATGAATATTACAGCAATTATCGGCCGAGCCTGGGTGCGTGCTTGTCCGGGGGCCTCACAAGCATGTGGAGAGGCATGGGTATAGAAGGCCAAATTATTGATATCAAAAGATATCTTTAATATCCCACAAGCTCGGGCTAGTAATGGCAGTAACACCTTACAGTAAGCAGGCTAGCCCATGTGGAATGGGAGAAGTAGAGACAGTGGGTCATGTCCTACTTCACTGCAATTTTTAACAAGATCTAAGAACTGTTTATATAACCCCAATCATACAAAAGATCCCAGGTAGGCCTGGGGAATTTTATTTAGACTATTTTCTGTCACACTGGAATCCCAAGGTCACAACTACAGTGGCAAACTTTTGCGCAGCAGCCATTAACCATCAAAAACAGTTAATGGGTTAACATTTTTATATTCTCTGCAGATGGGTTTGCCGCTTTTCTCCCATGGCGGCTGTATGTTTGTTTTTTAAATATTTGAATTTTAGCTCTATCTATTTGTTCCTAATGTCAATTTGTATTTTATGATTGAAGTTTTTATCAGTATTTTAATAAATTTTAACAAAACTCATAGATAGGTATGTTATCTTTAAGTTTTAAATCGTATTATCTTAAATTTTGCAATTCTAACTCCACTTACTTGTTGTTGATTGTATTTTATAGTCAATGGTTTTAACAACTTTTAATGGAATCTACTACTGTTTTAACTGTACCTTTTTGTTGTTCTAATTTGTAACTTCTGCTGGCTGTTTGCTGTAATAAATGAATGAACTTTCTATTTTTTATAAAAGCAGTCTCACAAAGTGTCATTCTGCATACTGGATTATACATGCTACCATTACAACATTAGTACCAAGGGTACCACTTTCTTTCAGGATTAAAAGTCTGCTTGTTCTTATTACTGAGAAGGGCCATAGTTTAAGGAAAGCAGGGGAGGGATACCAATCTGCAATTCCCAGTTTGGGGGAGGAGGGGATAGAAGCAGACCTCTGTATGTGTGTACCCTGGCTTGATCCAGAAATCTCTCAGGCCATACAGACCTGTACACAAGACGTGTCAGGCTGGGTGGCAAGAAATGTCACAGTGAGTTAATCTTTCTATAAAATACATTTTAGTTCATTTTGGAATCTCTGGCTCATTCTTTCCTGCAAGGACCCCATAAGCATTGATGGAAGATCTTGTTAGATTACCCCCCTCTTGCAGGTCTCCTAATCTGAGAAAATATTTCCCCACCTTTGAATAGAGGTATTGGCATTGTGGGTGGACACCTGAGTCACCCACATTTTGGGGTAACAAGCTCTACTGAATTAAATGGGATCTACTTTGGGTTACCTGGAACTAAGATTGCAGCCTTTGCTCAGTAATTATATAGACTTAAAAACTGCAATCCAAAATTCTCATATTCCAACCTGTCCCTATGTTAGCTTTGGTGGGGGAGATGAAAGCAATTTGTTTTGGGATTGCAAGTTTAATTGTCTGGTTTGTTGCTTTAGAAGTGTACCAACCAGGATCTGATCCAAATAGTTAATTGTAAAAATTGTATTTGCTTATCATGCTCACAGAGATTTTAATAACAGCTTGCCCATCATTTGTAAAATACACACATTTGTGCTGCTGCAGCCTGTTTGGCATGGATACTAGAGATCTTGGCCAGAACTGGAACATACGCATATCTTTTGCGACCTACTGCTGTATTTCATGTGTAATAAGATCAACTCCATCCAGCTGGATTATATGCAGGATTCTTCAATGGGAGAGAGCATAAGAGAAATGGGATACTAACTGCCCTGGAAACTTCAGCAAAGTATGAATGTGTAAGTTGTTGCTTTTCCATTTCATTATTCCAGTCAAGTTTATTACTAAGATGCTTTTTTTCCCTTTTATTCATTCTGTTAAATTATTAATTTTCGTTACATTATTTCTCTCTGCCCTTCTTTGTTTAAAATTGATTGGCTTTGGCAGGATCCATGCATTCCCTTATCCCACAATGCCTTAGACATACCATCCATGTGGTGGTGGTAGTGGTTGTATATAGCCACCAAATTGTAAGGGAAAGATATGCAATAGAATGAAAAAAATGAGATATGCAAAAAAAAAAGAATGACTAATTTCCTTTACCCCAATCCAAAAATCAAAACAGATAGTACTAAAAGTGTGAACTATAAAACATACACCAGCTCCTACCATCTTCAGTAGCAGCTGCAGCAGCAGCTGCCACAACAGCCAAAAATTCTACATCAGCTACATAGTCAAAACCTGACAGAAACATCATTCACCTGTGTTCTGGTTGCTGGCAGAATGAACCTTCTCAACTGCATGCAACCAATGTTCAGTAATGTAGTTGGAGGGGTAACACTGTCACAGTCATGATTAAGCATCAATCATCAATACAAACAATTAAAGATGAGTAAATCTAGTCAGTTTCTGGGTCACTTCCTGATCAAACAATGGCCTAAAGTGGCACAGAGAGGGCCAAAAGGTTACAAGATTGTTCGGCATGCCCCAGAGGGTATTGCAGAGCATCTAAATGCAAAAAAGCGGGGAGAGTCCCTGCCCTGTTACCCCAAAATATAGGTGACTCAGGAATCCACTCACACTGTCAGTACCTCCACATGACAATGGAAAATGAATTAGCTTAGTATTAGGAGGCCTGCAAGGGGAGGTCACTTAATGAGATCTTCCACCTATGTTTACAGGGTCTTTAGAGGAAAGAACCAGCCAGAGAATCTAAAACATAAACAAAAATGTGTTTTTATTGAAAGAAATTCACATAAACACAACAAGAGATCCAAACTCTCCCTCTCTCTCTCTCTCTCCCCCCCCACACACACGCACACACACAAGGACTAGCCGATAGTAAAGGGAAGAAAGTGTGGATGGAGGACTTTTAGGGTTCAGATGATAATTACCTGTCCAGAGTGAAGCAAAAAGCTGTAATGTGGACGACAGTTTTCATTTGGAAATCAAACAGACAGTGTGGCATTCAGCAAGGTGAGAGACTGCATTGAACCCCTCAAAACTGAGGGTTCTTATTCCTGAAAACTACTCTGCAGGAGGTATGGGTGTGAATCGCTCTCCCAGCCTAGTAGGCAACGGGAGTTGTTAATCCTCTTAGTGTTTAGGCGACAGTTGGGTAATTGCTATCATAATAGCCCTGTACTGTGGAGAGGTTGGGAAGACAAAGCAGAGAAATGTCCAGGGGCAAGGGATCAGGGTTAAAACAATCACAATTTGGTGTCGATTTCTCCTTTCTGCTCCAAGATGTACAGCTCTTAGCAAAAGTCTATTGTCTCTAAAGTTGCCATGCAATCTACCTGACAATGACTTTGGTTTTTGCCTGGGAGGCGGTGCAGATGACCTGCCTTGCTATCTCATGTTTACAGTCAGAAATCTGCCTCTTTCAAGCTTGACCTTCCAGTCACCTCAGATTTTATTTATATCACCATTTAATATAGTGCCAATTAAATAATATTATCAATTAAACCATACCACTTGGCGGGCAGTGAGGCTGTAACAGCCCCCCTTCAGTTCTTTTCTATTGGGGGTGCAACCCTCCAAGTTCTTGTGGGGAACCAGTGTGGCCCCCAAACTCCTGATCTTTGCCTGCTGCTATGCAGCATCCTCTTTTAATGCTACTTTCTCTGGGGCAGACTTCCACAGCTAGCTCGTAAACTGGCAACTATTTCCTCAATAAACTTTTCTTTTCTGGAAAAGCTGTGATTGCATCTCTGTCAATCTCCCTGGCTTTCCTAAGTTATGAGGGTAGTCCACAGACTGCATCCATAAATTGCACAAGATGTGCTGCTATGCAGGACTATAAATTTTCACTTTTGGTATTCTTACATAAAAGGATGACAAAAGTCTTCTTACCACGGAGGGATGTTCAGACAGGTTTTGCTCATTTTTAATTATTTTCCATTATTTCACGACGATGGTTTGTGAAAAATGCTACGTTTTTAATACAGAAATGGCACATGCAAAAATAGGATTTTTCATGAAAAATATTGTATCAATTAACTTTTTTTTAAAAAAAATCTTCTTTATTGTAAAATACAGCATGTTTTAAGAAATTTCTCTCAACTGTACTCATATATTTTTGAGAAAAAAGAGTTAGTTGGTGGGATACCCCTATCAGTCAGACAGCAGCCTGTCCTTTCCCATAATAGAGCCATAGCCACAGGGGGGAAAGCTTTTCCTAGCTACAATCATTCACTTATATCCCAAACGGACTTACTCTGTGAAGATGGGAGTAGTAGTTGGCAGATGAGTACAGAAACACATGATATGTCCCAGACAAGTGTAGTTAACAGTAATTTGAGGGAATCAGCTCAATGACACTATCTTATATGATGTCAGAGGAATTTTTCCCCTATAGCATCTATTTTTTTCCCTGGGGCAGGTAAAGGAATAATGGCCCCTAAAAGGGTTGGCAAGTAAAACATAAGAAAGATAAGAAGGGAAGAAATATGAATTCAATAAACCGTAGCTTTGATTAAAATTAGTTAAAATATCCAACAAACAACTGGTAAAACACTTGCACTCACTCACACCATGCACTGGATTTAGGATAAATAATAACATATTGAAAAAGGTTTTTTAAAAAATGGTGCAGATACAGGTTCAAATTTAAAAATTCAGTGAACACCTGCCTTATTACTTGTAAAATTTGATCTACTGCTGTAGTGTTGAGGTTAATGTGACCAAGAAGCCAAAAACTACAATTCTGTAGCCAGACAAATTCCTCAATCTGAAGACTGCTAGCTGGCCCACCAGATAAGGTAAATGTGGAGATGGTGAGCAAGGATGTGCCAACATGCTGCTTTGGATGATGATGTTTGACAACTGCCACTGTCCCTCACCTTCTTTCTCAGTGTAACTTTCTGACTCAACAAGTGATTTCTCAGAGTATTATATCTATGCTCTAGACTGTAATCATTTTATCCATGCTCTAGATTTTCCAGATCTACCTATTGGACGTATTGGATGCATTCAATACACATATACACTGAATCCTTACAACGTTTTTTTTTTTAATTGAATGGTTTTTAGAAATTATTTCAGCATAAATGAACTGTCATATCTGCAATTTAAAAGTAAGATAACAACCCACAAGCCAGCTTATCATAGTGAAGTGTTACTATGACTGTACATTGACTAGAAAAAAAAAATAGACCCTTCAGTCAACCAAGCCTGACTGATATTTTTCCCACTGGTTAATTGACTAGAGCTATAAATCTGAACTAGCCATTTAGAGCTACTGATTAAATCAATTCTTCTTTCCAGCCAAAAGTGTTCTTGTGCCAGTTAGTCTATAAACCATTCCAAACTGAAAGGTTAAGAGTTGGACATTTGCTAGGAATTCTGCAGAGACCATATGGGATATAGTAGGCTTGAAATCATTATGACTCTGTTTCTAAATCTAGCTAGCACCCTGCTGCACACGAAGAACTCCTGCACTCCTGTTAGTGATAGATGTTGTGCATGTGGAGCTATCGCAGTGAATGAAAAAACTCTAACACAGTATGGGTGGCACACCGAATATGGCACAGATGTGGAACCTTACTGTTTTCTGAAGCCCTCCTGCCAAATTTGATGTCATATTCCTAAAATTTGGCAGTGTGTCAGTGGCAAAAGCAAGTAATTTTTCTTTACAGCAAGGGATACAAACTACATGTTCCTTATTTTGAAGATGAATCGCACTTCCAGAAACTTCCTAGAACCAAGATTTTTGGTGTTCACTCCCCATAAATATTGTCTTGAAGGTAGTGGTGTTTTTTGTTTGTTCGTTTGTTTTGGAAGTTGGAGGTTGCAACCTTCAGTGGGTTTCTGGGGAAGGTGCAAATAATCTCTCATCCATCCATGAAAATTTGCTGATTAGACAGGGAAACCACGTGTATTTTTTTCCAATATATTCACATATTAACACTGAATGGGAAGGCTGGACTATTTTTACAATGAAATGAATGCATTTCTTCACTGGGATAGTTGCCAGGTGTGCTGCTTTAGCTGGACAGAGTATATCTACATGAGCAGCTGCTGACTATTTTCATATTATCAGCCATGTTAGGTATGTGTGATTCATGCTTAGGTTTCCATGACACTAACAAACTTTGGGAAGAGTCCTCAGAAAGTGTTACTGACATCAAAAGGACTTGAAATCTTTTCTGAGTGATAAAGCTCTACTGATAGTGGTGGGACCCGAGAATGCTTAACTTTCTCTAGATTGTGCCTTCTGTTGCTTCTATACCATATATTCCTGTAGTGCCAAGAGAATAATAACTCATAGTGCCCACAGTAATCATGCAGTCTCCTGGGTAGTTTTGTGACAACTGAAGTGCTACTTCAAAGATGATGTGTAGTTATTCTTCTCCAGCTGTTCTAATTATATATGGAGAAAATAAAACATAAAACCCATCAATGCGATGGCTGTGGTTTGATGAAAACATCACCAAAATATATTTATCATTTGGGAGAAGAGGGAACTGTCTAAACAAATAGCCTGCTGAAGAACAAATAAGATTGGCACATCTTATATGAGTGATTTTTACTTCTCTCAATTTTCTATAAGCCTACATTCCCATGCTTTCTGCTTTCAGATATTGCTTTTCCAAATCCATTGTCCTTGTTTTTTCCCCTGGGTTGCAACTCATTCTGTACTGTTTATATTTCTTTACTTTCTTCTTTTTCTTTTCTTTATCCAGTTGTAACTGCATGTGTCTCTATAACTTTATTGTCAGTGGTCTCTGTACAGGTCATTGGAAACTTCCAAAATGAAAGTGATGAGCCATGATATTAAGCATCATGATCAGTCCTTGGGAAAAAAAAAGATTAGATTTTATCTAATATGACTGCAATTCAAAAGGTAGTAAGGGATATTACACCTATAGTAAACTGTTGTTTTTTTTGTGTGCCTTCAAGCCATTTCTGATTTATGGACACCCTAAAGCAAACCTTGGAAGGCTCCAGCACCTTACTGAACCAGAAAAACATGCAGGTTGTCTGAAAAAAACATTTGGACTGGGTGGTTACAAGAGTTCCCAAGCACGATTTCCATATCTTCTTTAAATGAAGAGGGCCTACTGGTTTCATTGTTCTTGTCTTCGATAAAGACTAAATACTCTATAAATTTAGCTTTCTGTGGACAGTTATTTGTATGTTTTGTACAATTGTAGTTCTAACCAAACAGTTCTGTTCATTTCACATCCATGCAAATTTTTATTACATCTAAACTCCATAAAACCTATGGAAGTAATGACTTTCTCCACACCCTCCCTATTCATTGGTACAACTGTTGCAAACTGAAGTAAACCTATGCCCTATGAGGATAGACTTAGAGAGCTGGGTATGTTCAGTCTGCAGAAGAGAAGGTTAAGAGGGGACATGATAGCCATGTTTAAATATTTGAAGGGATGCCATGTAGAGGAGGGAGAGGGCTTGTTTTCTGCTGCTCCAGAGACCAGGACAAGGAGCAATGGATTCAAGCTGCAGGAAAGGAGATTCCACCTGAACCTCAGGAAGAACTTCCTGACGGTCAGGGCTGTCCGGCAGTGGAATATGCTGCCTCGGAGTGTGGTGGAGTCTCCTTCTTTGGAGGTTTTTAAGCAGAGGCTGGATGGCCATCTGTCGGGAGTGCTTTGAGGGTGTTCCTGCATGGCAGGGGGTTGGACTGGATGGCCCGTGTGGTCTCTTCCAACTCTACATTTCTATGATTCTATGATTCTATGATTCTATGATTCTATGATTCTATTAGAGACTGAGTCTGCTGCAGTGATTTGAACACTGGATTATGACTCTGCAGATCATGGTTTGAATCTCCAGTTGGCCATGGAAACTCACTAGGTGACCTTGGACAAGACACACTCTCTCAGCCTCAGAAGAAGGCAAAGATAAACCTTTCTGGAACAAATCTTGTAAAGAAAACCCCAAGATAGGTTCACATTAGTGTAACCATAAGTGTTTACATTAGTGTCATCTTGCTCTCCTTTCAGAGACATTGCTCCTGGAAGGCTAAACCACCATTTTAAATAGGATTACACAGTTTGCTCTTAGAAATCACCAGATAACTTTAAGGAACTATCCTGTTTTCCCCCAAAAAGGAGTTTTTAATTCTGAAGTAAATTTTCAAACAATACATTCACCTTTTTTTCCCAAGCACTTCTACAACAGATTTATTTCTCAGTTAGGGCTGAGTCTAAGTAGACAATCTTCAGTTATTTTGATTGTTTTGGGGGGGGGGGGAAACACCATTGAAATCTACATAAAAATTACTCACTGGTAATGGAAATGGTCACAGTTCACAATAGTACCTGAATGATCATTTCCGTGACACACAGTTAGACCTGTGCTCTAAATATAGAAACTGCAGAATCTACAAAGAAATCACATGCATACCTTCATGTGGTAGGCATCAGTGCCTTTTCAGGTTAGACCAAAGGCTATCTGGTCCAATGTTCTGTCCTTACAAAAGCCAAAAAAATACATATTAGAAATCCACAAGCATAGAAATTTAACAGCACCCTGTGATTCATGTTCCCCAGCAATTGGCATGGAGAGACATATTGCCTCTGATTTTGGAGGTAACACACAGTTGTCATTACCTGTAGTCACTGGTAGAGCTGCCCTCCATGAAACTAAACCTGTAGATGATCCTTCACATGCTTGAGGTGATTATATAATGAACAAGACCCTCAGGTAATAATATTTGGGCCTGATATTACGTATACTTCTTTAGTTCACGTCTTTTAAAATAAATAAATAAAAGGAAGCACATTCAAGTACAGCTCACTGAGAAATTGACAGCTTGAACATGTATTTCAGTTTTTTTTCAGAATAGGCACCAATATGTTAGTTCCAAGGTGGCCAGTTTGTAACCAGGGCATTTCTTGCTGAATTGGGAACCAAGAAAACTGCAAATTCTTAATGTTTCCCATCCTTACCTTTTCATCTTCCCTTCTCCTTCTTGATTTCTGACACACTGGAGTGCCCTTTGTTAAAACATGTAGATGTGAGGGGAAGGGGGGAAGAACCCTAGTAGAAAGCAGACTGTGACTTTAGCCATTTCTGCACTACACTGTTATATTGCTATTATTGCACTTTCAACATCTTGTGGAATTCTGGGGTCTGTAGTTTACTGAGGCCAAAGATACCCCACCCTAAACTGCAAAACTGCAGAAATTGTCTTCCAGATCTGTAGTCGATGCAGCGTTAAGTAAGGAATCCCCAAGAAGAGCAACTTAGATAGGTGCATGCTGTGGTTCCCAAGCCTTGTTTTGTGGCACTGGTCAGAAAGCTGGGTTGCAGAGCTCTGTCCTTTCTCAGAGCTCTTGCCAAAAGTCAAAACAATTTGGGTTTTGGCAAGATCAATTGTTTCTTTTTACATTTCAAGGTTACAATAGCATATTCCTGGCCATGAAAATATTACCATTCTTCACTTCCCTCCTCCATCAGGTTTTTCTCCTCACAGCACAGCTGTGCCTTAGAGAGTATTCAAAGAACAATCAAGTCAGCTAGGGGCTAACTTTCATCACAACAGGTGGCCAGTTTATTATCAGAATGTGAATATTTTCCTTTGTTAGGAAGAACAATGGTAGAAAATGCCTATAGCGCTTAGATTTCAAACGTATTCTCCAAATAGTTCTTCCAGCTTACTTGAGTGCTTTTTTTAAATATTAATTTGACACTTCTTACGTTTAAATAACCCCCTCACTCTATGGAGTTCAAGACAGTCAAAGGAAAGAATAGGAAGTACTACCTCAAATTTCAGTTGTAAGCTTTCAAAGCCTTGACTGTTTTATTAATAGCTGGGGAAATGTGTATTATGAAGTATGCAGGTGTACTCAGGATTATAAAAGCTGCTGGATGAAATGGTGAAGTTGAGAGGAAAAAAAGCAGATGGAAGGTCAGTACGCATCACTTGGGTTTTAAACAGGCCCACATTATTTAATGAAAACAGATGGGACCAACCAAATCAAGTGGCCGTAAAAAAACACTGCATGATAGCAACTCATGTAAGTGGTTTTGAATATGAAAAGCAATATCTCAATGAGATATCTTCTACTATCTGTTATTTATTAAAGTCTACTGGGACACAGACCAACATCTGAATGTAAATAAACATGATAAAACAATCAAACAAGGTTTCCTCTGTCTGCTAATACAACCATCAATTTGTCCTGACCCTTCAGGGGCTTCTGACAAAAAATTTGAACACAGGCCATGCTTAAACATAACATAACATAATATATCATACCAAGTCCACTGCTTCAAAACTGAGATAGCTTTTTTTTTTGCCTCTAAATTTAAACGTGCAACTGGTCTGTATAAAATATAGTGAATAAAATAGCCATCAGTACTAAATGCTCCACATGAGTCTTCTGAGACCTAAAATCTCTTTGAGTCCATAACATGCCTCTCTCAAGTTGCAAGTAAAAAAATACATGCTTCTCAAAAAATGCAAGCATCCATTCTCAAAGTCATCATCATCATCTGAAAAGATCAGAAATGTAAAAAAAAAAGTGTGTGGCGGGGGGGAAGAACAGTCAACAGGGTTTTCTGAAGTACCACCCAACCTGGTTCCTTTCCCTGAAGTGAAACATTGCATAGGCAGTTCTGGAGAACAGTGTAGGTCATTTTTCTGATCTATCATTAACCACCAAAAAAAAAAAAAAAAAGGTGAGTGCAAAGGCAGTGGCAGGCAACTGTTCTGTTGGGGAACATGATCTATTGTACCTCCCCATAAACTGCCTGAAGGAGAGGAATCTCCCTGCCTCATAAGATGATCAATGTTGAACAAGGCAGGAAGTTGGACACCAGAACAAAGCCCTTTTTACTTTGATTTTCAAAGCTCTGTGCCAGACTCTAACACTTCCTTAAAAAGTTGAAGGCATTAAAGGGCCAGAACTTACCACTCTTTCATCTCTGTAAGAACTCGCAACAGGCATACTGTATTCCTTTGTGTATTAGTTCCATGGAGGGCATAGATTTTATTGGACCAGACGTAATTCTTTGCTAATTTCATTCGCATATGAAGGAAAAAAATAATGTTTGGAACCCTCCCCCCCCCCCAGTACATGAAAGCATTTGAAAACTGTAACTTTTCCATAGTATTCATAGTTTGGGAATTTTCTGCACAAAATTCACTCAAGATTTTTTTTTTTTTTCTGAGACGGTAGGAAAACAGCATTTTTTTTGTACAGAAAGGGTATTTTCTGTGCAGAAAATAAAATTGTTCTGTGCCATAAATGCCTTTTTTCCTGTACAGAAAATGCAGTTTTGTGTGGAAAATAAAGGTGTGAATTTTGCATGGAGTAAATCTTGAACTGCAAAGTTTGCCATCCATGCAGCATTCTCTTTGTGAGCATCCCCTAAAATTCTAACCATATTTTTTTTCATCCATTCTTGAGTATGTTTGAATATTCTTGACAAACCTACTGTCTCTCCTCTGGGCTTGGGGGCTTCAAGTTTGAGTGTCTCTGGTTCTATTGTATTATTCAGTCTAAACCTCACCACTGCATTCTGGTCGTTTGACCCAAAATCTAGTTGTTACAGAATCCCCACAGAACATGATCTATAGTTTAAACATTCTGTGATACAACTGTGAAATGGCTTTGCAAACAGTATTTATAGGTTCTATTGATTTGTCATGTACAGCTTTTAGAAACAAAACAAAACATTTTATGTGCATTTTATTGTTATGAGATACAAGGTTTTTTTGTTTTAAAAAAGTAGGTAAATCTACCACATAGACCTATCATCTTTCTCAGGGGAAAAATGATCCAGTGGGAAATGGTGACCCTATATTCCGACTTTCTCAGCAGATGAAAATATCAAATAATTGTGATCCAATCTGATATCCCTGTATAGCAGCACATCTTAAGAGGTAGTAAATGGTCTTTATGGTATTTGGCATTTTATAGTTCCATGTTTTATCTTCCATTCAGGCATAATATATAATCAAGCCTATAATATCTCTCCCTTACTACTATTTCTGTCACCTTTATTGAATCTGCCAGTATGAATCTTCTGAAACTACTGAAGAGCAGATACATATTTCAGTCCTTTATATAGCATATTATTTACTCCTTTGCTAATAAATCGACCTTTAATTATTTTGTTGACAGAAGCTGCCTTACAATTTGCTCAACTCACTGGCAGATGTTCTTCATTATATTTGCTAACTCATTCCATAAAAGAATGTTAATTTCTGATCAGGATATTTGCTTTCCCTCCTAAATATCTACTATATAAATCATCTAGCCCATGTTAAAATATTAATAACAAAAAATATTGTTGAATAGCGCATTGTTCATGTGTGTATGTTTGTGTGTGCGCTAGTTCTCTGTTTGTATTTTGTTTGCTGCCAGAGTAGGAGAAAAGGGGGAATTGAGCACTTAGGTTTCTTTTCACTGGCGAAACAGACACCAGGAAAAAAAAAATGGATGTGCATTAATGTCACAGATGCCAGAAATGGAATAATGTATTCAGATCGACCATCATGTATTACAATTGGACACTGTGTCTCTTACATGAACTTTTGTCCAGCAGAATGTACACAGAAGTAAAACTACAATAAAGGGCAATGAGTGGTATAGTCTCTATAGTAATAATTCACTTCACCAAATTTTAGTTATTTGTCAAGAACAGTTTTCCCCCTGTAAATAATAATGACAACAACAAGACTGAGACAAAAAGAAGGAGAAGAATTCTGTCAATGTTTGTAACTGGAGGACTTTTTAAAAATCCCAGTCTACACACTGCATGCCTTGGGGAGTGGCAATAATGATTCAATTGAGACTCAGCATGGTGTAGTGATTGAACACTGGACTACAACTTTGGAGTAGTTTGAGTATTGGACTAGACCCAATGGTTTACCTTTTTCAAGTCATATACTCTCAGCCTTAAAGGAGGGCAAAGACATACCTCCTTTGAACAGATCTCGCCAAGGAAATTCCTTAAAAGTTTATCTTAGGGTCACCATAAGTCACAGACAACTTGAAGACACACAACAACAATATGGTTCAGGAAAAATGACATTACTTGTTTACAATTTGTCCTTATTCAGGATAAATCACCCTTCTTTCCATTAGGAGCACACTCGAATTAATTGGGGTCAGGAAACATTTCACAATACAAGAATGTCTACGAAGTATAATTATATAGTAAGAAGTACAAGCTCGAGATCATCTTGTTTCTTAGAAGCAAGATGTTCAAATAATAGGAAGGTATGCAGAAGAAGACTGCCTACTTTGAGAGATTTTTCACATCTCAGTTAGGGGTAGAAAGAATATTTTAAAATATTCCAAAAATGGTGAAAAAACATGTTTTTGAAGTGTTGAGAAACTGTGATGAGAAGAATCCTGGACTGACGAAAATCTTTGTAGTTCAAGACTTATTCTGCACAAAATTCACATGTGGTTGTTTAGCACAGAAATCAGCATTTTCTATGCAGGAAACAGCCTTTTCTGCATGGAAAGGAATATTTCAACCACAACAACAACAAAATATTAATTCCTGCACAGGAAATGTTGAGTTCTATCTATAAAATGTTATTTTGTAAGCAGATCAACCATGTGCAAATTTTACATGGAATAAATCTCCAATTAAACATTTTCTGTGCAGGAAACAGCACTTTCTTCACAGCAATTAGTATTTATTCATTGACATATTATTTTCCACACAGAAAAAGATACTTTCAGTGTACAAAATGCTGGTTTCTGTGCAAAATAACCACATAGGAATGCAATTTCTATCAGGTGTGGGAGGAATGGGCCAGGAGAAGTTACCTAATTAAGTATACTTACCTAAGTAGGTGATGAAGAATACTAGACCATATTCTCTGTTTTGGTGACTGTTTATTCTTTTCATTTTTTTTTCAAAATAATACAGTAAAAAAATGTGCTGACAACATTTATATAAGTACTGTCCAGTATTTTAAAACTGAGAGGAACTATTATTTTCAAAGTTCAAGACAGAGATTCTGACTGTTGCATACTCAAAACTCCCCCAAGCTGCCGTCATTGAGATCCAAAAAGGGAAAACAATAAAGCAGGGAAGCAGTGAGATATAGAAAACAGCAGAACAGTGTTGAAGCAGAATAGGTATGGCTCATACTCCTGCTTAGCCATAGCTAGGGCTGTGCCAAGACATTTTGCTACCTAAGATGAAACAGTAAATGCCACCCAAATAAAACTCAAAGCACTCAAAGGAAACCAAGTTATTTTAGTCCAAGTGGCAGAAAATGCTTCTAGCATCTCTCCTCGATCCTGTCAGTAAATATGCAACGTTAAATAACAGAGAATTTTCTTCCCTTTCATAACATCTAAACTTCACTGTCTGAGTTGGCAGCTGCATTTTGCCCAATGGTAGGTCTGGACCTGGCCAGCAACGTAGTGTAGGTTGACAATTTTAATGTCTAGACTCATTAGTCTTATAGAATCAGCTTTGTTACGTGGTATATTGCTTGCTTACTTCAGAATATGGTTAAATCAGATGCCCAAATCCCTCCTACTTATTCTACTGGGAGGAATAGACTGGAATTTTCTTTCAGAGTGCTATTCTGACAGAACCAGTACACAACAATGAAATATATTAAAAAGCCTTAGACTATTATTGACGCAATCTGACCCAATATGAATAATATGGATTTATTGAGGGAGAAAAATCAAATGCCCCCAAATCAACTGGAATTTGATTGCCTATGTTTGATATAACTCTGTGTATCTTTGGAGGATGCTTCAAGAGCTTAGGATATTGTGGACTTATTTTTTTTTCATGGACAGGGAGAGTCCATGGAGTCTATGAAGAAGAATCCATGGAGAGATAAGGCAATCCACCATAAAAGTTTTATTTTAGTAGGAAATTGCTGTGGCAGAGATGGTGAGGGGAAAAATATCTTACAGAAGGATTTGACTCCAGTGGTAGATAGTGATGGGTGCATCAGTGAATAGAGCTAACTTTAGAACAGCTAAACAAGGTGCTTAATCTGTTCACAGGCTGGATTTAACTCTGCTGAAGCTTGCACTAAACTCTGAACAGGATTATTCACCCCTGTTGTGGCTGCTGGCTTCAGCCACAACTACTCCCTATGCTCCTCCAATTTCCCTACATCTCTCTACAAATGGCAGGCATAGTCCCCCCTCCTCCATGATTTCAGTAGAAGGTTAAAAGGTTGAAAAAGCTGTCCCCTATCTCCTACCCTGGCTATAACAAGGCATCAGAGCAGAGAAAACTGCCAAATTGACATAATTGTTGCTAGGCAGACAAGTTTCATGTCCATACAGTTATTTCTCCTCTTTCTATGTATCAATTTTTTTTGTTGGTTTGTGTTTTGTATTTTTAACAATTCCACGGATAGAAAGACAGACAGCTGATGGGTTGGCATGGCTTAAGCTTTGTCACAGTTGAAATTCTTAATTGTTAAAAGGATTAACATTGGCTGATATTTGTTCCTCGTCAGTCACAGTAAGAGCCATCACTGCCTCCCAATTTTACATGCATTGTTAGTGTGCCCTTCATTTACCTCAGAGCTATCAAGATCTAATTGAAGTGTCAGGTTTAGATCCTCTTTTGATGATGCAAGAAAGGAGACACCCTCTTTTTCCATAGGTAAAACTAATCATAAAACCATTAAACCACTACAACTAGATTGACCCAGTTGCTGTTAATGTGAAGTACATTTAGCAAAGGCATATTCTTGGAGGTCAGACTTTGTGACACTCATTGCACTTACATTACTATTGTTTAATTACATGTATCCAAGCTTTGTGAAGACCTATTTGTTCAAGTTAACAGGAGTAGACATTTTATAGACAAGTAAATTTCATGGAGGGCTGGATATATTTTCAGATGGAAAATTCCAGCCATCCATGAAATTAAAGGGAAAAGGGCTGCTTATAAAGGAAGGTTTTACAATTACAGACCCTGTCCACTTTTCTTCTTGCATCTCTCTACCAGCTTTCTATCAGAGCTTTGGTTCTCAAGAGATTGCATTTTCTCAGTTACTCAGAATATGTGCGTGTGTGTATATATATGTGTGTGTGTGTCATTCATACAACCAGCGGGTGTATTGCAGATCAAAGAAAGTCATCTGAGAATCCTTCCCATGCAGCTTTTAAACACGCATATCTGAATCTACTGTGGAAATCCTTACATTTATGTCCATTCACCAGTACCTTCAAACAATAGCTAGTACACTGGACTACTAATCTGGAGTTCTCACACCAGGAAATCGGAGAGGAAACCACACAATTAGCAGTTCTTCCTTTTATATATTAAGGCCTGCTTGATGATTACATAAGAGAAGCTATGTTTAGTCAGCTCATAAGTTATATAAACTGAATGACCCTTGTTGCAAACAAATAAATGGGTTTGATGAGAAAATAAGTTTCATGTCACTGTGCTTACCTTTACAACTGCATCAGAACATGTCGGAGGTGCAAAAGGTAAGCTTAGAAAGTTACTAGGTGAACCATCACTGAATATGATAAGGATGGTGGTTAGTTAGGCATGGCTTCAGAATATTGCTATATTCATTCTCTCTGGATTTGTGTGGATTCTGCAACAACCAGCTTTTTGGCCAAATGACTAAATCCTAGTATTGAGGTGTAGAATGAACAATACCATGAAACTGGAAATTTCCAACCTTGAGGCCTCCAAGCTTTCACAAAACTTCATCGAAAAGAGAATGGACAACTGTCTTCTTAATGATGTGTAAAAAAATCAAAATAAAAGCAGAGTACAACAAAATGGGGACTAAAAAAAAAAGATCAGAAACTGAGAGAAACAGGAATTGACAGACTCGTCCGTCTCCACCAAGAGACTACTGGGAGCCTTTTGTGAGCTGCTCTCAGCTTTTGAAGAGAAGTGTGGGATAAAGCAGGACAAACACAGAAAGATAACAACATGCATATAAAAGATTTCCCTTTGTTCCCTGCTTCTTTACTGAATTCTAACTGTCCTGTTTCAGATAACTGAAGCTGACCTTTGGCATCCTGCTGAATTGGACAAATGTGTATGGGAATTTGGGTGAAAGCTCAGATCATTACGGCTGAGCAGAGGCTTAGAAATTTAGCACATATCAGCCTTCAAAACATGTGTTAAAATGTCCATAGCTATACTTATCCCAAAGTTTTTTGTTTGTTTGTTTTTAAGCTGCAGCTTCCAGAAATATCATGGCCATCAGCTATGATGGTGGACAATTTTGGGAATTGCACTCCAAAACAACAAACAAACAAACAAACAAACTCTCCAAGCTCTGTAATATTTAATCACAGAAATATGATAGAAAACCTAAGTCTGTTCTATAAATGTGATGGACAGTGGTGGTCTGGGACATCTACAGAGAGGAGTAGGAAGCTTCACAGAAATGGCTTTGGAAAATAAGAATGGTTTCAGCTCCTCTTATCTCTCTGGTATTATCCTTCTGTTTTGTGTCAGGTTGTGTACGCAAAAGACCATGGCATATTTCAGTTGGAAACAGCATCCATGGTGCTATACGGGCTTGGTATGCTCCATCAAGCAGACTTCTTCCTCTTTCTCCCCTGTGTGTAACCAACCTGTTTGATGTCAGAGGGCCAGTTAGTTGCCAGAGGAAGGCAGGAGCATGTTGGCGATGATCAATTCTGCTTCTGCAGCCTAGACAATTTGATCCATCTGGCTCTTATGAGAAACTGGCTAATCCAGAGGATGATATATTCTCTGTTCTTCTGCATCAAATAGGTCAGTTGTATGTGTGCTGTTACATACTGATATGACAGTAGGTTATACCTGTATATGTTCTCAGTAGGATTTCAGTATGTATGTACCAGTCTCTAGAGTTCCACGGAGGTGTTTCAAATGAATACTGCAAGCACAATTAGAACTTGCCAAGGATTTTCATTGTTAACAAACAAAAAAAAATAAATAAATAGAAAAAATCAAAACCACTCAACAAACAACAGCAGCAACAAAAACAAAGGAAAGATAGAGCCAACAGAGGGGGGAGGATCTAGTAGCATCTTTAAGTCAAAATGATGTATTTTAGCATTGAACTATTTTTCTTGATGGACTGAAAACCCCAGCATTCCTTGCCATTGACTATGCTGGCTAGTCCTCCTGGGAGATTCAGTTAAGCAACATTTGGAAAGTTGCATAAGCTCCACCCTAACCCAAATCCAAGTGATAAGGTGACTTCCCACTCCTTGGAAGTATAGTAGTTCCTTTTTTCTCCATCATAGTCCCTCCTTAAGGGTTTCACACCCACTGAGCTAAAATAACCCATGGTATTTACCTATGTATAATGCTGTATTTTGACTATAACATTTATATCATTAAATATCAAGAACACAACATTTGCATTTTGTGGTTCCCACCCATACCTTTGGGGTCACATACTACCAGTGGCAGAAACAAAAGTCTCCTCAGTGGCTCCATTATGGTTGCCATCTTTTTTCTTCCTAGAATATTCTGGAATGGTATAATGTCTAGAGCATTCTGAGAAATAAAATGATAATTGCCATAAGATAAAAAAGTTACTTTTTTTATGATGTTAGAAAATATTAACAATGTTAGAAAAAAACTGGGCAAGCATAATTCCTTTTCTTTTCAGTTACATAAGTATTGATACGTTTCTCCCTATATTCATTAAACACCATATCACCACTTGTACAACCAGTTACACAACCATATTCCTTCCTACTTTGCATAACAAGGTTCCCTCTTTCCTTCCTTTTTTTTTTTTAATTATATGCGTGGTCCAATAATCCCAAGATTTTGGAAAGGAGTATAAATAAAATCAATTTGAAACAATTTAGAACAATTTAAATGTAAAACAATGAGAAAAAATTTAAGCAGTCAAAAATGTATTACATAATTTAACAGAACAAATACAGATTGCCAGAACACAAAACCTGTCATGGCTCAGCCCCAGGACTCAGGTACAAACACAGACCTCCTCAACAGCCACAACACAAAGACATGAATAGAACGATATTTACTGCAGCCCAGAATAAATGAGAAAGGGACAGTCCACAAAACTCAGAGAATTTATATAGAGAAGACACATTAATTAGGCAAACAGCTGTTGGCTAATAAATACAAGGGATGAGTTGGGGAGAAATATGTTGCAGACAACTGGTATTATTGGTGGAAGCAACATGTTTTTCATTTGGATCCCTGGCTTGTGTTCCTGGAAAACTTTGATCCTCACTTCATGTGCTGAATACACTACTGGAAACACCCATGAACTGACACTCTGAACTTATTACTGACTTGGACTGCTGAAATAAAAAAATGGTAACTGACTAATAAGCTTTTGTGAACCTTGTCTGTGACTGCTACAATAGACTTGGTTGGAGGACTGTGAACTGTGACTGACTATATGGACAGGACAACACCATATCAAGGTCCAAACCAGTTCTGTAGCATCATATTCAACAAGTTGGTCAAATCGTTATGAAAATGCTTGTATAGTCAGTTGTATAATGGGAAAATCCACTGGATTCCCTTTCCTCTTCTGCATAGGCATGAACTAGGTTTCCATGAGCACAACATGATTTGTTTCCCATCATTAAATGAGTAATGAATGGCTACTAAGAATAGTAACAAAATAAATCTGCTTTCACAAACACTTACTATCCTTGTTGTTGTGTGCCTTCAAGTCTTACTGATTTTAAAATAATCTATGATAGGTGAATTGAATAAGCCACAGTTTGTACATTGCTTCATTCATTTTCAGATTATACATTTGTCATTGATTAATTAGATCTAGCGGTATGATTGCCAAGAAAAGGCTGTCCCACATCACTGTAACTCACTAAAATTCACCCTTTTGTAGCTGAAAATGCTAATGAGCAGGCCTAGCTGGAGCAAAAAAATAATTTTCTGTAGATATAAATCATAAATATGTATAATAATAGTGACATTGATATGTAAAATAAAAGCCTATATTTCTGGATTATTTTCTGTACTATGTCCAGGATATAATCAGAGTCATGCCTTCTAAAATGCAATTAAATATTTTGATTTCTATAGCTGGGACATTTCAAATAATGTTGACATTAAAGTATTGAAAGACGTCAGAAAGAAATAAGTGTTTTATTCAGTGCTGGATTTCTATGTAAGATGTGTGGGAAAAGAAGACTAAAGTTAATAAAAGAAGAGTACATTTTTGAAGAAGTCTCTTGAACAGTAGCATTGTACACTTTCAGTTTAGGAAGTCACTGGCAAATCCTGGGAAACATAAGCATAGACAATCATGGATAATCATAAAAAGACTTTCTCTCATGTCTACATATGCACAGATCTTTTGAAACTCAACCCCTCCTTTTTTTTTTCTGGCTTCATAACAAAGTATTAATTATTTCCATGATAACATTTTAGATGCCTGATTATGCTTCTTTTTTTCTCCCATGGAACAAATAGATACCATCCTAGTATATTCATATGTGGAGTGGGGGGATTGTCTTCTTAAGCTCTGAACTACTTTTTACAGTCGTTTTACAATGGATTTTGCTGACCCAGTCCCTTCAGTCTACGGACTTACAAAACTTTCTCATGTGTTCTCTTCTGTATATGCAACTATTTCAGAAAATCCTTGAGTGTTACAGCCTTCCTTTTCCATCTGTGATAAATCAATCCTCATATACATCACTGACTTAACATATGGGCTGGCATCCTGTTAGTGACACATGCCAGCATAATGTTGGTGTATGCTTTTTAGGGTCACTGTAGAAGGAGGAATTCACTACCTACAGCACACATTTACCACCCCCAGAACTCAAAGCATCTTGATTCTCCATCTCCAACACAGCCATGTAGTAGCTGAGGAGAGTGAATGGTGTCTGAGAAGAATCTGGCTATTTTCTGATGATTAGATGCATGACAATAAAGTCACATTCTGGAACCTCCCAGGAGTCCTTTGGAGATTGTGATCATCGTTTGTTCAGATCTATCATTAAACCATACTCTATTACCATAATCTACCATAGTCTATTATTACTACAAAAATAACTCTAGCCTCTTCTGGCCCACAGTCTCTCTGCAGCAACAGCCTCAAAGAGAAGTTTGGAAGCTTTCGTTTGTATTTTAAATTGACCATTATTTCCTTTGTCATTTGAACCCTGACTGTTGCTAATCAGTACAGTTAGTGACAACAAGCCAGTTTCAAACTACAATTTTTGAACCTGACTTGATTTCATTACCCACATTTAAGACCAGATATTTCAAATGCTCAAATGTCACATTAAACTTTAGCACTTAATCTAATATGGAAAGCAGGAGTCACTTTGTTACTATTCCTTCTGGAAGAACCAGATAGATAGATAATCTAAGCCACAGGTGTGGTTAGATTTTATCATGTGATGGTAAATGATTACTTATTGCACCAGTGGGTAATTTTTTGAAGAGTCTGGGTAGAGTTTTCCAGAAAGTGTCAGAAACAAAGAAAACACCCATCCCCAAAGAAATGGCAAAAAGACCATTTCTAGGGGCCTTCTAGGGACCATTCCTTGGAATCCTGAGATTTGCAGTTTATGGAAACGAACTCAGAATTCTCAGTCAGAATGCTCTTGTGCCTTACCAGGCTACAAACCTCAAGATTTAATAGCCATGGTGGTTGAAGTAGAAACTGCCAGGGATCCTAGGCAAGTAGAAAGGTGTGGTATGAAAGGTCCCTTAACTTTTTTTCAGAAGTTTTATTTTTGTGCTAAGTAGTGCAAAGAAGTCTTGCAACCTTTTTAAACCATGAATTGTACTAAAGGTTTGAAGGAAAGGCAGTCAGGCGTTCCCACCTCTAAAGTGGGTTGGCCTTCCAAAAACAGTCTTGGTGGGTTGTTTGCAGCCCCAGGACCACACTTTTGTCCGTCAATGATTTAATGTTATGACTGAATGCATCCATAGGTTAGATAATGAACATTCTTCTCCTGTGGTCACCTCATGTAGTATTTATCAACAGAGATGTCCAAAGAATGGTCTTTAAAAAATAACCATATATCTAACAACACTGGAACATTCTTCTGAGTCAGTTTCAGGGAGTTATTCAGAACAATGCTAAAACCATTTCCCCTTAATTTCATTTTGGCTTCTACAGCTACCAGTAACAAGAGATCACTGTAGTATGTCTGAAAAACAAATCAACCCTAATTGATTTTTTAAAAATGAATCATATGTATTGAGTTCATCTGCCCAGACACAAGGAAATTGCTGCAACTTCTCAATACTGTTTTAATACGTTTGTGGTAAACTAACTTTTTTTTTTAATATAGCCATAACAGGATTGGGTACAGAGAGATGTGCTATAGAAATTAACTAAAACAGATCAATGCCTATAAGCTCTTATAGTCTGGAAAGGTTACACTGTGTCATAACAGTTCTTTTCAAACTTTTGACTAAATATACTGATGAACTGTTTCCTGTGGTGATATTTGGGGGAAAAAGTGGCAATTATTTTGAACATTATATAAAATATGTACACTATAATAACTGAACATAAGTAGACTTGCCAGTATTAGTTATTTATCAGTAAATGGCAGCAATGATTAACTTGGTTGTAAGGGGTTAGAGAGACAAAATGATTTTTAGCCTTTTATCATGGAAGTACAGGTTACTACAGTGGTGATGAAAAAAACAAAGAAAGAGGGAAAAATCTCTTGTATTTAGGAGGGATATTGCAGGATAATGTCCTTAATGTTGTTGGTTAGTCTGAGCAAGAATAAATCCAATGAATCAATTGTTGAATGGTGATTCAACACATAGGCAAGTCCCACAGATTTAGTCAGTCTACTCTAGCTGGAACTATCAACAGGGTTCAGACCAGTCTTTAATCCAGTATATTCCAGCATTGTGAATCTCAGAATTAACCAATGTTCTGCAATACCTACCCACGAATATTCTGTACTAAAATGTTCCTAAAAAGAATCAAAATGCATATTTCATGTTTGTTTGCTTGTTGTCTCTCAGACCAAGGTCCAAAAGGTGATGCCCAACAGATACTGTTTAAGAGCAGATTAGAACAATTTCTTTAAACAGATTTTTAAAAGATATACAATTACAATGGTCAGAGAAACCCAATTTTAAGAAACAAAGAATATGTATAACAGTACAGTCTTAGCTGTCTGCTGGAGGTCCAAGGAGAGATGAAGCCATCTCAACTTCACCTGGGAAGAAACTCCACAACTGGGTTGCCACCCCAGAGAAAGTTTTGTGAAGAGTACTCACCAAGCTTGTCTCTTCAGCTAGTGGAACATATGTCAGGCCCTCTGCTGAAGATCACAAATTCCAGGAAGATTCATATGAGAGGAAGTTGGCCTTTCATATGCACTGGTCATACGAGAAATTTGCAGGTCAAAACCAGCATCTTGAGTTGAATTTAGAAACAAATTGGAAGCCTGTGCAATTGGTGTAAAACCAGTGATTTGTCATCTCTATGGGAGATAAGGAACAATAAAATAGCCACCACATTTTTCACTAGCTACAGCTGTTGGACACTTTTTTACAGCAGTCCTACAGAGAATGCATTACAGTAGACTTAAAAAGAATAATAAATATAATATAATATAATATAATATGATATGATATATAAGGCTATAATGCTAAACACAATGACATGGAATTTAGTCCCTTTCAACTCTACAGGATTTATGAAGTATGCATTTATAGGACAGCATGATCTGCTCTCCTGCCCAGACTGTTTATCAAATGAGGAGTCAGACTTACCTTGACAGAAAGAAAGGAAGGGAACTCAGTAGACACCCATTCTGGTAGCTGCAGGGCCATCTTCTGTTCTGTTAACAGGAGAATGAAGATCCACCCAACCCCTGAGAAAGACATGGACAGAGTGTCTAGAACAGATGGCCCCCAGTGTGTAGCTACAGGAGAGTTCTTCTTGGAAGGAGTCCATCTGATTATCTAACTAACTACAGTTGGGAAGCCAGGTTTGGGGTGGGAGATGTCAGTGTTATATACTATGCAGCAGCTCTGATCACGAGTACTGGAAATCACCCATATCCTGGTGAGCCTCTGCTCTAAAGCCTGTATTGCTGTTTTAGACTCTCAGATTGGCTTAGGACTCTCAGATTCTTCTATGGGTCTGTTTACTGCTGAATTCTTAGATCTGGCTTCTGATATCAAACTGTTTCAACTCATGCTCTGTTCCCTTCTCCTAAGAAGATGCCCTTGCCTCCTGGTAAAGAACTTTGCTTCCCTCAACCATGGTTCACCTATGCCCAGACTCTGACCGGCTGGACTCAACACAATTAAAGTCAGAGCATTGATTGCATTGCACTGTAAAACACTTACAGTATTCACAATGAGTATTCTCAAACTTGTGATTGTCTGAACTGTCCATTTTGCTATTCACCTCTACACAACAAATCTCATGGCTTACGGTCTAGGATTTGAAGGGTCACATTCTAATATATGATCCTGCTTGGGCTCTGAAATCTTCAAAGGATACCCTTCCTTTCCTTTTGGTCACAGTTGTCTGCAATCATTGTAGCCCCCATTTTCTGTTTGGTTTGTCAACTCTTTAATAAAAACTATCACATCAGAATTCTGATAACTGGACAGGTCAGAGGATAGACCTGAAAACATATCTTGGGTGTGTAAATAAGAGCAAACCCAGTGAATTTTGATGGGCCCAGAGTTATTCTTTGGTTAAGTTGGTCGGCCCAGTGGATTCTTCTGTGTCCAAGTTGGAGGGGAAAAAAGACTATTCCTTTATTTTTAAAGACAATTGCCCATAAAGCAAAAGACCTTTATCAACAAGGTCCTATTTATTTCCTGCTTCCTTGGCAGTTCTCTTTATATCACTTTCACTAATTACTGTTCTTTGTGGGCAATCAATACATGAAGCTTGTTGCTTTGAGGGAATGCTTCTCTTTTAAGCCTAAGTTTCATATTCGATAGTTATTTTCCAACAAACCTGCACAACATGAAACATACTGAACTGAACCCACCAGCCAGACATTGTAACCTGTCATGTGTTTGAAAACCACCTTTGTCATTTCCAGGTAAGTAGCAAAAAAATTGTAGGTTTTCTGAACCCCTAGCGGGTCTCCACACAGAGCATGTGGGCTGCATTCAGCTTGGTGGCTCAAGTGTTGTGCAGGTTGTATTTTATAAATTAGCTGCAGTTCAGCAAAAATGGTAGTAATAAGTGGAGTTTGCCTTTTCAAGGAGATTTCTATGTCAAGGTCTTAGATGAATCAGTAACATGCACTCTCCTCTGAAAAACACCCAACCCTTCTGAAGAGGTCTAAAAAAAGTCTAATAAAAGAATGCACAGGTTGTTCAAAAGAGAGTATAACATTCTACTGATGGTGAGTTAATAACATTCCATTGATGCAGCAGAGCAATCTTAATAAAATAGTATAAGGCTTAAGGCACCCTAAGTAGGATGAAGATCTAAGAACATTTGCACTGGAAAAGAAGCTCAGAAGTTTTACTAATTAACATCTATTTAGACAAAGCAAGCAGCAGGTGAAAAGGAGACAGTTGGGATTCCATCCTATGAGAGGAAAGAAGGTTGATTTCAACTCCCTACTTCCAATTTGTCTGTTCCTAAATGTTATCTTGTGTCAAGTGAGCCTCGGATAAAACAAGCAAAGTGACAACTTTTATCTGAGTAAGCTAGTTTTCATTCCTACTCTGGGAAGGTCTGTATATATCAAAAATAGTAAAATAAATATTATTTGTGTAACTGTAGGAACCATTTGGATAATTGCATTCATTATTGAAATTAAATTGAATATTGCTTAAAAATATTGCCATGAGTGTTCCTATTTTGTAAAATATTAATATCTGTCTAATAGGTAAGAATGATTAATCTGTTTTTGAAGTAGTAGTAGATTTTTTTTGGGGGGGGGAGGTCTAATAATCACAGTCCCGTTTAGGAAGGATGTTGGAGAATGACATTCTCATAGGTTTCAGGGTTAAGAACATATAACAGAGCTGTGTGAGAGAGAGAGAATGAGGAAGAGAGAGAGAGTGGTGGTGGGAACCAAGTAGATAAAGTACAGCTCACTTCTATGCATGTCTTCTCAGGATTAAGTCCCATTAAAACCCTTTTTTCTGGCTGCAGATCACAGCTCAGTTCCTTGAAACAGCTCTGCATATGACAACTTCAGTTCCTTTCAAAACTTTCCCTGTCTGAAAACCAATTATTGGTTCATGTAAGACTCTCTTTTGCTTTAAATAGCAGAAAAGAAGCTTGCACCCAGATGAGGTCCCTTTCTTGCACAGACTGCATTCGGTTCATCAGTCGGAGGTTCTCCTTCCCTGCATTAGGAGAAGTGAGTCACAACTTAGTAGGAGAGGATATGTTTTGCAAGGATAAGGCTGAATATTCAATCACTGATATCTCTAGGTTTAAGAAAGAACACAGACACTAACCAGTCCTGTAACAGGCCAGTTACTATGCTGGAGGATAAATTGACATTAAAAATACTGAAAAACTTGTTGCAGAACACTACAGCCTACCTGGACTTTCTCTCTTGGACCTCTCAGTGATAATCTTTAGTTGTTATCCCACGGGAGACAATTTTAAAAATGAATCAATTATTGACCCCTTTTCTCACTTCTGACACACTATGATTTCCTGTGTGAAAGTCCAGTTGTTCTATTATGCCAATTTTGTGTGGAAGAACCAGCCCCTTTCTGGAATCTCTGTTGCTACAACAGTACAATGACATGACATGGAAATGCCTCATTCTCTCTCTTCTCGCTCACACATACACACACCCACACCCTTGCTGCAGTATGATCAGGATGGAAGAGAAATACAAGAGAGAGGGCATGAGAGCTTAGCTTTTATTTCCTGCTTGTCCCCAACCTTGTAGGGATAATGCCTGAATTTCCTTCCACAAAGCCATGAATGCAAAACATGAGGAGGAAGGAGGAGAGGTACAAGGAGAGCCCCCAGCTGGCTTTTGATTGGTGCTGCACCCAGTGGGAAGCTGCACACTTGTGCTCTCCTCCCATCCTTCCCAGACACTTCTCAGAAAAAAATAATAATGGAAAGGGACCAGGATAATGTTGGAGGAGGTAATGGGTAAAACAGACTGTATGTGACAAGATTTTGGCAACTCAAGGAAAGACAGCAATCACAACTGCACAGTACTTTTAGAGACCTCATAAATGGAGCAAGAGAGGGGCCTTGTGTGATAAGGTCCATATTCTTAACATGTGGGAAATAGGAAAATGCTTGGCTGTTTAGACAGGGGGAAATCTAACTGTTTAGATAAGCCTTTGTTGTAGAAGATTTGTTTTTGTTTGCCTGTATTTTAAGTGTGATTCTTTGTTCCTTGTTGTGAAATTGATGTGTCATTTTTATTTATTGGTAAGCCGTTCTCAGCCATGATGCTGGAGAATAGTGTACTCATCTCAGATGAATATGATTTTTTTCCCCTCCTAAATAAAGATGAGGGGGTCTGATTGGATAGGGCACAGTGAACAGATGGCAGAGGTTTGAAATTCCCCTTTCCCCTTACCACCTCTACAATCTGGGAGGGATGTTAAAAATAACTCCTGAATTGGTATCAATTTCCCCTTTTCTTTTTTAGGCTCCATGTGCGGTAAGTGTATGCCTGATTTCAGGTGTTTGAGAAGAGGCTGGAAGAAGTTTAGGCATACCATAGTATTGATCTTGATCAGATGCACACATGCTATTTTGTGGGTGGGATTCAGCATTTGGAGGAGTTGCTTTAAAGTTTGGACTAAATCCCAGAGGGGATTTACCAGCTTGGTAATATCAGAGACACCAGACTTTACTGTAAAACTAACCCCGCACCTTGAATACATGATAGAATCTACTCCTTGTTACTGTAAAGTCGTGAACCTCATCTAGAAAAACAGCATTAGCTACTAATATTACTGATCTAAAATCTCCATCTGTTTCAGTGCAAGAGTTGATCGCATGCTCATTTTGTTCCCTTTGAAATGAGGTCACCTGGAATATACCTGAAACTCTTATGCTTTTGTGAAAAAATGACAACTATTTATAGAAATTTAGCTGATTCCAGAAATATAGTGATAATGGTGAGTGTATTATTCACTTGGCCATGTACTTTTCAGGTGGACTCATTTATCATTTCCTGTGCATACCATGACTTGCTTTGATCAGTGATTCACTTTGAAGACGCAGCAGCTTGAAACTGCATCCAGCACGCTATACAATCTGTGTGGTCTTGCTTTATGAATTGAAAATAATTCTTTAAATGTCATCATGAGGGCTCAAGGACTTGTCTGATTTCATTGGCAAGCACATCTTGTGAGAATTCATTCCATCTAAGAGAGGTCTTTAGCTTATACATTCTTTTAGCAATGCATTCCCTGAAAGAGGAAATTCCAAATAAGACTTCTGTACCACTTATCAGTGTCTTAAAATGCAAGACATATTTCTGATCTTGTTATGATTTGAGGAACTGCAAGATCAAGATGAAGACTGGTGACTCACAAACTGATAGATGGCAGGCAAAAAGATTTGAATGAACAATGCAGCTTGAGTGGTAAACTGTGCATCTGGTGAAGACCTCTTTGCTACATACTAAACTCTGCTTGGATCCATTCAGCACACCTCCTACTGCATCAGTTTGGTTATATGAATTGGCACTAAAAATGCTGACAGATTGAGAATGTAGGAACTTTGCTGTTTTTCTCCCTTAAAATATGTTGCTTGGAGTCATTTGCAGATTCTTTTCCACCTTTCATTTGAGATGTATTACCTTTTTAAATTATATAGAGAACTTTTGGTGCAGAGAGGAAGTGAAAGAGCTTCAGGATGAAAAGCAAACACAACAATGACATGCCAATTATTGTATCAATTTAAAAGAATCTATATTCTAATATAAATGTATAAATAATTTTTCTCCATGGAGAAAACATCAAATGTCATTCTCATTCTGTCATAAGCTGATTGACAAAGACATTTTGTCAATCAACATATGACAAGATGTATGGCAATGCATGTCAAAATTTTATCAACAAAGGGTTAAATCCAGACCATGTTAGTTTAATTTAGTTCCTACTAAAAATCAATGGGACTTCATTCATAATGACTGTAATGTCACATTGATGTCTTTGGACCATACCAATGGCTAACTTAGTTTGAATTTAGCCTAACATCTATAATCCAATGCAGAGATGAACTGCTTAAATCCCACTGACATCAACTGAATTTAAACTATTTTGAAGCTGAGCTACATGGTACACTAGAGGTACTATGGACAGTGGCATTTCTATGGGAAGGTTTTGAGAATTGTTGTTGTGTGCCTTCAAGTCATTTTTGAGTTATGGTGACTCTAAGGAGAATTTATCATGGGGTTTTCTTGGCACAATTTATTCAGAGGAGTATTCCCTTGCCTTCACTGAGGCTGAGAGAGTGTGGGTTTTTCCACACTACACTGTTATAGTGCTATTATTCCACTTTCAACATCCTATGGAATCCTGGCATTTTAGGGAGGAGCATTTAGAATTCTCAGCCAGAGATCTCTTTGGCCTCAGTAAACTAAAAAAACAAAACAAAACAAAAGCAAAACAGAATGCCACAGGATGTTGAAAATGGAATAATAGCACTATAACAGTGTAGTGCGGAAAGTCCCCTGTGACTTGTCCAAGGTTACCAAATATGTTTCCATATTGGAATTTGAATCCTAGTCCCAGTCCAGCACTCAAACCACTATACCACAGTGGCTCTCAAGTTTTCAGAATTGATTCTGTAACAGCTAAGTATATTCACACAGTGATACAATTTTAATATCTCTTTTTTTTCCCCTTAATAACTTCCAAGTAACAACAGCCAGTTACTAGGGTCTGGTGAAAATGTCATTTGAATCATTTTTTCCCACAAGAACTTATCAAAATCTGTAGCTGTTTTCATAAGCAAGACAGCAAGTACCTGAGATTTTTTTTCCTTAAAATAAATAAATGAAGTATTCTAACAGAACCAGATCTCATCTCATCTTGGAACCTAAGCAGGGTTAGCCTTGGTTAGCACTTGGATGGGGGACTTTCAACAAAGATCAGGTGCTGTAGAATATATTTCAGAGGAAGAAACTGGGAAAAACGTCTTTGGAATTCATGGGGTCATGATTAGCTTACAGGAAATTTGAAGGCGCATACATATAGAGAGTGTGAAATTAATTAATCTCTCCTCTCTTTCACGAGTTAGGTCTCAAAAGTCTGAGTGTGAATTTCTCTGTATTTACCATTTTCAGTAATTAATTACGGTTGCCACTCCTCGTCTTTTTTTTTCTGACAAATGTCTCATATTTCCCAGCTATGAAGGCAGATCATACTTGATCCACTCCAAAGTTTGGAGAGGACCCACTTGATCCTCTCCAAACTTGATCCTCTCCATTTTGCCAGTGTAGTTGGCTGGGAGGGTAAGGAATACTAACAACTTTTCCAAACTTTCACATTTGTTTTCAAAGATGAAAGAATATCAGTCTTGTTTTTTTTAAAAAAAAAAAAATAATAATCCAAGAGAAAGCAATAAAATTCGTCCATTACTACCAACTTCTTGCTAGTGGAATGAGAAAAAGGCAGTGTCAGTGTGGTGAGAAGAAATTGTTGCGTGGTAATTTGGAATATGAAAATCTCCCAGATTCAGTTTCATTCAATTTCTGCAAATTCCAGCTGTTTTCTCTTTCTGCCATTGTTTCAGATCAGCCAGCAAGTCTCTCTCCCTCTCTCACTCTGTGTGGGTGTTTGTGTGTGTTTCTCTCATAGGAACTTGTATGTATTTTGCTACATAATTTCCCAAGTGTAGGGAACAAACTTATTTTTTTTTTTTTTAAAAAAAAAGCAGGCTTTCCACACTTAAGAGGCTTGGGAGAAAGATCTTTTGTGTGTGTGGGGGGGGAGCTTTATTTATTTATTTATTTAGTTGTCACTGCCATGTTTTAAATCTTATTCTGTTGTATTGTATAAGTGTTAATATATTCAATTGTGTCTTTATTTAACTTCTTATCATCATTAGTTTATTGTGACTTAGGACTGAAGGAAAGCCTCTTCCATTCCAAGTTACAGTAAATTTCTCTAGGAGATGTATTGTCTTGAGCCTTCCTGTTTAATCATTCAAACACCAACCTTTTCCAATGATCTTTAGTAAACAGGTGACATGTGTACATTATTCAAGTAGTTAGAGAATGTACTGTATTCATTTATTCAAGAATGAATACGTTTTGTCTTTGAGCATTGAATGACATCTTGTTTCTTTTTTTCAGTGTTCAATACAACTAGAAGCTCAAGATCATTACCTTAAAAAACAAGTGATTAATAAGAGCAATGGCAGGAAACCTATTTGTTTTGGATGATCTTCAGCAGGAGACTGCAAATACCAATTCCCAAACTAGATACCTTTCAGCCCACCTTGTCATCGTGGCATAAACCCATCACAACTATCACTCAGGGCAATTACATCTTAGACTCTTACTTTCATTGGGACTTACACATGAAAAGTATATATATATATATATTAAAGAAAACACTTGTTATACATTTAATGGTTTTCTTCCCTCCTGTTCTTTCTCTCCCCCTTTTTTCTTTTTTTCCCCTTTCTTTCTTCTTTTTTTGAGTGAAGAGGAGTGAAAAGTCTCCATTATAGAACTGATCTATCCGCAGCAGGTCAGTTTTAAGCTTCTTTCAGTGGAATGGAAGCTGAGAGTCTTTTCATTTCTTATATTGCTCTGACAGCTTTAATGGGACATTGGCATTGCACTCCGCTGTTTCATGCGTTTTGTTTTGATTTGTTTCCTATGGTAACTTTAGGCTGGTTGGTAAATGACTATATTTTGTATCCAATATTGCTGTCTAGTCTGTTGGTGCAGAGGTCAAGAAGTTAACAGCTTTATTGTGTGTTTGGAGCGGGTGGTTACCTTTAATTTCTGTTAATAATGCAACAAACAGAAAACGTCACTATATCAATAGGAGTAGTAACATAGGACTGCTAGTTCCCATTTCTCTGCCTCTTGTAGCCAGTGCCAAATACTTTCAAAATTCTGGATGGATGCCATTTATTGAATATATGAAAAAGCCAGTGAGGACTGGGGATATTTTTTTTTCCCCTTGTTGGAAATGACAAAGGGCTTTTTAAAAAGAGACAATAACATTTGCTGCCTAGGCAGTATCATGTCACCAAAATATCGTCTCCATATTATCTGACAAGTATTGCATATAATTCACATAAATATTTTGCTGTTCTGTTGGAAGACCTTCTGTCAGAATTACTTGAATGTAATGTTGAGGGTGCAAGAAACATAGATTCTTTCTGCACAACACAGTTATAGTGCTACTATTCCACTTTCACCATCCTATGGAATTCTGGGGTTTGTAGTTTACTGAGGGCACAGAGCTCTCTGGCTGAGAATTCTAAATGTCCTTCCCTAAACTGCAAACTCCAGGATTCCATAGGATTCCATAATAGCACTATAACAGTGTAATATGGAAAGGTCCATAGTATTTGCTTCCTCTGTTGCTGTAGGCACAGTATGGTACGAAACATGGCTTCTTGTAGCCTTCTTTCAAAATGGTTTGCCTGAGCAGGTATTTCCAAATTTACCTCAAAATGTTGCTTTAGGCAAAATGTCAATAACAGCTCTGTGTGTAAGGCTTTACTTTTATACCACTTTTGACCAAAAATTCCTGGGGAGGTGGAACACTGTTGGGGAAGAGTAATAGCTCGAAGGAAGGATTCATGTTTTGCTTGCTGAAAGTCTCAGAGTCAACCTCTGATATCTCCAGATAAGACTGGAAAAGACTCCCCATATCTAAAGCCCCATAGAATTTTTGCCAATTAAGGTAGGCCATAACAAGCTAGATGGCCCAATGATCTGACAATATAAGACTCTCCTTGTTTCTCTCTGCATCACACACAGTTGTTTCTAGTGTACCACAAATGGTCCAAAACAGTGACACAGCCGTCCATAGTTTCATGTTATAGCCTTAGCTACAATTATGTACGTCATATATGAGGCAGCATGGCTGGGTCTGAAACAAAAAATACTTCTCCCCCAAAAAACTGACCTACTGATCATATATTGTTGTTTGTTTGATACTGGGCAATTTTAATCTTATTCCCCTGCAGGCAGCAAAACTTGTTCCAGTTGTTAAAGAGCTGGGCTAGGACTAGGAGGGTAGGAATGTAGGTTCTAGTTCCCTTTCAACAGTGAAGCTCACAGAGTTACATTGAAACTCACTTAGAATCCCCGTCTCTCAGCTTACTAGGTTATTGTAAACATAAAAATGAGGAGGACCATTTATGTCCCCTGGAGTTCCTTGGATGAGTGATAGAATATAAATATGTAAATATAATAAAATAGATAAATAGCTAAATAAGGCCATTTCCACACGATGAGGCTAAGCCACTTTTGGGACAGGATGGCAGCAGTTGGCAAGTTGTGCTTCTGCACAACATCACTGCTGGCCTATTGCCATCCCATCCCCAAGCATCATGCTCACACAATTTTCACAAAACCGAAAAACATCCATTTTGCACTTGCAATTGCGCGGCACTCCTGGAGTTCCCAGCCATGTGGAAGCGCAATGGTGACACTTCCTCGCGTAGGGCAGCAATAGAAAGTGTCTGGCTATGCTACAGAAGGCAGAGATGGTGCCATCACACTCCCTTCTGCAGGTGAGATGGGGAGGGGAGCATTGCTGACGCACTCCGTTCCAGACTGGGATTACAGCACAACGAGGCAGAAGAGCATTGTCATGAGGAAATGGTCTAAGTCTCTGATTAGTCACTATATGTGATGTTTAGGCTAGGTTAAGGCCACACTATGTCAAGAATGGTCTAAGCTGTTGCAATCTTTCTGCCCTCCTAAACCAGACTTCTCCTATCTTTGCAATGTGTCCTGCAAATAATGTCAAGGAACAGATGGCAGATTTTTTTTGTCTCCAATGCCTATTTTATTTTTGCATCTGGAATCCAGGCTAATTAGAAAATAATTACTGTAACTGAATAAGAAAATTCATTTTAATCCAGTCATTAATCACATTTTTCTGTTCTCAATAATAAAATAATTTCAAAATATATAGAAAGGCCAATTATATGATTTGATACATGTGATTTGCCTTTATGATTCAAACATCTTTGTAGCCACCTGCTAGGCCCCTCATCCACAAAAATACTAGTGATGAATACATTATATCCGACAGCTGTGTTGGGGGTGTTTGCTCTGCAAATTATTTTCCCTATAGTTATAATCTGTGAATAAGGCAGCCATAGAAAACAGAACAGTTTTGTTTCTTTCTCTGCTAAAAATATGCTGTTTTGATTTCATTTTGAATTGCTAAATGTATTTAAGCATTTCTGGTTATAGCAAGAATAGCCTGTCACGCAGTATGATGGTACTAAAATACTAGACAATTGGTATTGTACCACGCTAACGACACTTGCTGCAGCATCATATTGTACATGCAGGTGGTCCCAAGTTTTGAATGGATTGGGGTTTCAGAGAATCGTGTTTCCATGGGGCCAGGCTAGATGTGATATCATACGTGCAGTTAGCAATTACATATCTATCTATCTATCTATCTATCTATCTATCTATCTATCTATCTTAAGAATCTCGAATATGGATAAAGGCCCAATATAGAAAGGTATCTGACATGGGTGAGAAGCATTCTTTAACCTATTAAAGAGTAAAAATAGAAGATATGACCAAATCTCTATTGATACTAAGGATGTAAAGAACACCCCCCCCCCCGGTACTACTTAATCTTCATCACTGAAGATTTCAACATTGAAAGCTATTTTTTTTTTCTCTTTTGGGGATAATTACAATCCCATGAAGTTTTTTTTTAAAGATAAAAATCATTCATTTTGTTTATTTGTTTGAAGTATAATGTTTTGGTATGTGCTCTCTCACACACAATTTCTCCAAAAAAATCATTTCAGGTTTTTTCCCCCAGAAATTTCATATACGAATGAATATGATGAGGTGCAAAAACTGACGTAATGTCACCTGGGGAGGGGGGAAGTTTTTGATTTTTTTGATCCTCCAGGCAATTTTCCACCCCTTTTCAGACTTGGTGGGATAGATAGAAGTTTCTTAAACAAAACAAAACAAATCCCAACCCAATTATGTCTATCAAATTAACCTGAAAAAAAAAAAGAACTTTCAAAAATTGGTAATCATATGAATGATATTCATTTAGTTTGACTCCAATATCATGGTGAATTTTGAAGCCAACTGAAATATCTCTCAGGCCCAACAGGATTACATTATTGGGGTTCTTTCTCCTCCATATAATGGTTAAGTCTCAGATGTAGAGCAAAGGACTGATCCTTCAGCACTGAAACTGCATGCAACAGAAGAAACTCAGGCAACAAAGGATCTGATGCCCTACTGATACATCTAGATCCTTGCTACCATGTAGTATGTGGAGAAGTAGAATCCATTATTCCAGAGCAATATCATACATTATGATATTATCACACAGTATGATACAGCTTATTTTTGAATACCCTCCCAGAGAACATTATCATAGATTCTAGCTTTGTGAAAAGTTCAACAGTATATGTGCAGGTCACATTTGAATACACATTTTGATAAACCTGTTAATTCAGGGCTGAAGAACCTGTGGTTTACCAATAATTTCAACAGTGCCTACCTGATAATAAGTTTGGAATCTAAATGGGCCACTAGCAAATTTTTTTTTAAAAAAAAAAATCAACATACAGTGAGTAAAAGTATGAATGAATCCTAACATTTGTGAAGCTGGCATAGAAGAAAATAGAAAAGAAAAATGGAAGAATGAGTAGTAGTTAGATAAATAAAATTGATAAGGTATCAAGAAGGAAGATTTGCAAAGGATTGTGTTGTTGTTGTTGTTAATGTTTGAATATATTATCGAGGTACACATATAAAAGATCTGATGATGGGGTATAAGAGTTCTAATGATTTACTTGTCAAATGTTTTCTTTATAGCTTTGTATTTAATAACCCTATACCTATTATATTATTTTCACTGTGAGATTGGTCTTGTTAATTTTTTTTAAAGTCTTTTCTCTATTTGCATAGTTCATGCCCTTGTTTAGTTTGGGATGATGCAACGAAACATATGCCTTCATGACGATGAACGCAGATTAATGTAATTTTCTTTCAAAAGAACTGCCACCAAGCTCTCTCAGTTGCAGCTATTCCACAGTGTGTAATTACACTAGCTCTATAGTGCTTAAACTGGCTATGTGTAATGAAGTGAATTTAAACCTGGACTGTTCATTTTGCCACATTGCTGGCAAACACACTTCGCATGGCTGAGTAGTGCTATTTACTCCTGGTTCACCCTTTTGACCCACAAGAGTACAAAAATCCAAATGCTAATAACTAGACAAACAAATTGTTGGAATACTATTTTTTTCATTGTTTTTTCAGAATTGTTATTTCATAATTCACTGGGGGACAAGCAGAATATATAGGGGTTCAGCAAAATCTAAAAGCTTACTTTTTTGGAAACATTTTGTTATATTTAGGATTTCAAAAAGTCCTCTAAATCATGTTATACTAGTAAATCACTTTGTTTTCAAGATCCTTATTTTCGATTTCATTGAGCAGATTGTGGTGGATTTCAGTATGACGGCCAAGATTAAGCAACACATAAAGACAAATAGAAACATGAGTTTGATTAGTTTGAACAGGAGTTCAGTAATTTCCAAAGTGGCTTATTGAAAGGGACATGCTGTCATCCATCTAACCAAAATTATACAGAATTTGAGATGGGCAATGAAGGCATCTGAGAGAGAGAATGTTGCAATAATAGATAACTTTAACAATCTTCATAACGACTGGATAAATGCATGCTTGATCATAACAAAGATAAAATATCTAGATATTGTAAATAACTGTCCCAAAGCAGCTGACCAGTGGGAAGAGGAACCTGGATTTAATCCAAAATGGTATTGCCCACAACCTAGTACAAGATGTGAACACATCTGAACTAAATGAGAAGAGTGACAAAATGGGAACAAATTTAATTTGTATGTAACTGGGAAAGTTCCAGGAGTTGAGCTATGATGCATACCACAGGTCAGAAAGGGAAGTATAAAATCAAAAATGTCACCCCCATGGCTACTAAACAGTATGATGGATGCAATTAGAGATAATATGGATTCCTTCAGAGACTGGAAGTATTGCCCAATTGAGGTGAACTAAAAAGAACTTGTGTAAAGGAATATAATCAAAAAATTAAGATGCAGAAAAAGATTTTGAGGTGCTTATTGCTCATAAATAATTATTTAAATGCATCAGGATCTAAATACTGAGGAGAAAGAGATAACATAGTTGTTGCTTTAAGTTGTTTCTGACTTATTATGCTCCCAGGGTAAACCTATCACAGGGGGGTTTTTTTGGCAAGATTTCTTCAGAGGAATTTGTCATTGCCTTTCTCTGAGGCTGAGAGTGTGTGGTTTTCCAAAGTCAGCCAGTGGCTGAGCAGGGATTAGAACCATTGTCTCCAGAATCATAGTGGCAAACCACTATACCACACTGGCTCTCAGATAGCATAGAAGCTGAATGAATTATGTTCATTTGCTTTCACTGCTAAATATATAGCGGAAATTGAAATGTTCAAGCAAATGTTTCCAGTATGATACAGTGGGGAGATAAAGGAGGCAGCAGTGTCAAAAAAGAAAGCCTCGGAGCTCAGTGACAAATTGCAAATAAATAAAACACTATCCTCAGTTGGTGTCACCTAAGAGTTCATAAAAGAACTCAGAAATCATAGGTCTTCTGACTAAAATGTGCAACATGTCCCTGATATCAGCCATGGCACCAGATTTGAGAACAGTGAATGCAGCACCAATTATTTATAAAGGCATCCAGGGGACAGCCAGGAAACTACCAGCTAGTTAAATTAACATCTGTGCTATATTTTGTTGTTGTGTGCCTTCAAGATATTTCTGACTCATGGAAACCCTAAACTGAAACTACTACAAGGTTTGACATTTTTTTTTCCAGCAAGAGTTAGCCTTTGCCTTCTTCTGAAATTGAGAGAGTGTGACTTGTCCAAGATCACCCAGTGGGTTTCCATGGCTGAGCAAGGATTCAAACTCTGGTGTCCCAGTGTCCTAGCTCAACATTTAAACCATTAAACTATGCTGACTCTGTGCCAAATACATTGGTAGAAAACATTATCAAGGGTAAAAGCATAAAGCACAGAGACCAGCAAACCCTGGTGAAAAAGAATCAACATGGTTTCTCAAAGGTAATTCCTGACTCACTAATCAATATGCAAATGGCCAGGAGTGATCCAGTAGACATTGGCTGAGATTCTGTTGGAACACTGGTGGAACATATTTCCAGTTATGGCCAGTTTGTGAGACTATTGCCAGCTATGAAACACATTTTTTCCATGTTGGGATATCCCCAAATGCCCAAGCAATGGCTTGGGGTAGGAGGCTCCCAGCACCATCCTCCTGCCATGTTGAAGCCAGGCAAGAAAGATTGTCTTCCCACTGCCAGGTTTTCATATTCCCAGTGAAAATGTGCTGAGTTTGTTCATTTTGGTTTATTGTTAATGTACATAGCTTATCTCTGTTTGACAGAACTTTTTGGAGAAGTGATGTAGACATTAAGTCAGATCCATTTATGGGAAAGGGCATGCTTCTCCAGTCTCCAAAGATGGGGTAGAAGTTCTAAGAAGGGATATGAAGGTAAAGCCCACTGGCCACTTCCCAGCTAAGTGGCTGACTTGCTGGTCTTCTGCTAAACATGTTGAGGAAGGGGTGGGGGCTACATAACTACATAATGCAGTGGGACCCTGATCTTATCACTCCAAGTTGATTTTCCTAGCAGGTGAGCTGGGAGGACATTGTCTAACAGGTGGGTAGTCTGAAGACTGGATACAGCCCCTAAACTGTACCACATCCTAGCTGTCATCTAAGCTGCAATACTGTAGCCATTTTTATCCTAAACCATAGTTTGCCCTTGTCTTCATATTTCCTCTCCATACAACCCCATCACCATCTCATGTACAAGGGTGCTAGGAATGCAACCTCCATGTCCAGCAGTCAGAAACAAGTTGGAAAGCAGCAACTAAACAGAGATTTGGAAAGCAGAAGCACATAATAGAGAAAAAAAGTTGGGCAATGGGAATTTATTAAAAGCACATCCAGAGACAGATGATAAACCACTGATACAGATTTGTGGCAGCAGAGGAAAGTTTAGAAGACAGATCTCCAGTTTTTTGGTTCCCTAGTGGGATGCTGCTCACAGTTCATGAAGGTGGGGTAACATTTAGGATTTGTTGATTTATATAAATGTGTATGTGTGTATATTAGTTTTGGGAGAGAAGGAAGGAAGGAAGGAAGGAAGGAAGGAAGGAAGGAAGGAAGGAAGGAAGGAAGGAAGGAAGGAAGGAAGGAAGGAAGGAAGGAAAGGCAGGCAGACACAGGCAGGCAGGCAGGCCAAGCGACCAACCGACCCTGTTTAATTCAGCATATTTTCCTCTGAGCTGAAAGCCTAAATTATCACTTCCAGTTTCCTTTATGACATTTCTGAAATAGCTCTAAGAAAAATATCAAGAATTATGTGTAAAAATTTCAATCGTGAGGAACTAATTTCTTTTCTGAACGAGTGCCAGACTCTTATGGTATGTTTGACCTGTTACTACAGTGATAGAGGTGTCTCTCAACAGGAGACCCACATGTTCCAGCTTTATAAGCTCTGTAGGTGTGGCCTCTAAGGGCACACAGCAGGTCTTCTGAAACTGTTGTATCTGTGGAGCATCTGACACAGGAAGGAAAGAAAGCAACAGTGACTATGCTAGTGCCCTTTATCCAACATTTCATGGCAGAATAAAGGTATTTGTTGAAAGAGACAAAAATATGTCTTTTGTCCAAGTAGAACTAATGTTCTTCAGTCTCTTTCACTCTCCATCACCCTTCTTAGGAGGTACTAAAACAGTGGAGGTTGCTTCAGTCCAATGGTTCAGCAATTCTGGAACATTTATGTTACACTCTTTTCTTAACCTACTTTCATAAGTCTGGGATTGTTTTACATCTCATTTTGTTCACCTGCTGTGAAGTAGAATCTATCTTAAGTCAGTTTATTTTTGGAACTGTGCTATCTTCCAGCTTTCATAACTCTTCCAGACCTGTCACTCTCAAGATGGATGTTAAATAAGCTCTCCATTTTTACCTTGAAAGAAAAAGACGGCTTTGTAAATCCCTCACATCTGTTTGTGTGTTAGGCAGCAAGGTGCAAAGAGTGGAGAGAAGCTGTCTCTTTATTGAAATTGATGGTATGGTAGATCAAGGTCTGCCAAGGAAAGACCACAGGCATAGACAATCTTTAAGCAAGTCTTGTCAGGAATACTTAGCTCTAAAATCTTTCCACGGCCAACTTGTCACTTCTTCCATTCTTAATTGCTTTGAAGTTTGAAAACATGAGGCTAGTTCAGATGAAGTGTTTTGATCTACACACAAATAATCCCACTGACCAGGAAGGGTTGTATCAAATTGGCAAGGATACTTCCTTGGTCATTTCACCCATCTTGAAATTGGATATATTGTTTTGATCAAATTTGGGTCCAAATTCTCTGAATGGAAGAGTTTTAAAATTATAGCAGAAGCGTTTCTCTCCTCTTCTCTCCTCTCATCTCCAGTGAGCTTGGTTTGCAGTACTTTCGTAATTCTAAGCAATTCAAAATTACTGCCATCATTTTTTTTTTAAAAAAGTTGCCTTCTTTATAACCATTGAGAAAGACCCACAGTTTTACAGTCTGAGTGAAACATTCCCCTAACTGTTTATATTATTCCAGAAGTACAGCATGAAATGAGAACCAGCATGGTGTAGTTGTTTAAGTGTTGGCTTAGGACACTGGAAATCAGGGTTCAAATCACTGCTCAGCCATGGAAAGCCACTGGGCAACGTTGGGCAAGTCACACTCTCTCAGCCACAAAGAAAAGTCATGGCAAACTCCCTGTGAACAAATCTTGCCAAGAAAACCCTGTGATAGGTTCATCATAGGGTTACCATAAGTCAGAAATGACTTGAAGGCACACAACAGCATGACACATCCCTCAAAGAAAAAGCAGTGATTGAAAGAGGCTAATAGTGAGACACACTGTGTGCCAGTTCATGCAACCCTACTTCCAAACACGTCATTCTCTCTCTGTGTTTTCAGATGTGTGTGATTTCTTTCATGCAACACCTCCAAAGACATTTTAGTTGAAATGAGAATGAAATGCAACAGCAGCAGCTTCCTCTCTTTTCAGTGGGGTAGCAAAGCCATTCCAGGTTTTAGCCTATACTTTAAATGAGATATACACAATGCTGAACTTATTTGGGGAATAAAGCTCAGGATTTTTAATAGCACCTTTTACAGTTCAGAACAAAATCCAGAGCAGATTCATCCACTGACAGAAGAAGCCACCAACTACCACTGGTCAATTATATCTGCATAACTGCATAGCATAGCATAACTGACGATGGTCCCCTCTCTTTTCTTCTTTCTTTTCAAGGGATGGTGCACAGATATTAGCAATAAAATCATGTCTATACTGATTCAGAAGTAAGACCCATTGAGTTTAATGATACTTCCTTCCAAGAAATTGTGCTGAAGAATCAGTTAAATAAGAAATATAACATTAGTAATTACCAGTTTTAGAAACCATTAGAAAATAACAATCTCATTTTCTTTTCTTTTTCTTTTTTTTTTTCCTTTTTGTTGATTCACTCTTTCTCTTCAGCCCTAGTATCTGGAGAGGAACAGATTACCATAGTAGGAACTGTTGCTTCAGATCTAGTCAAAATACTCAGTTTCTGATATGATGTTTGTTAGTCTGTAGATTTACCCTGAAAATATTTGCGTAGCTTAAGTCACATTTTGTGGTGTCTAACAGTGAAGTGTGAACATACATTAGTCCCTTTTCTCCTGACCTAAAGTCCTCAGCCCAAAGGATTTTCAAGTTATTGCATCCATGATACATATTAGGATGTTCTCGCTGCTTGTAGGACAACCTAAACTGAGCTCTGCTCTCATACTGTTTCCTAAAAAGAAACACCCATGTGTTTCTGATTTTGTCACATTGGTCTTTTGCACATGTTTGCAGTGCCATAAATTTTGGTGCAATAAAATACGCTCAAGTGCTCACTGTAATGTCTGTATAAGGGTACATGACAGTACAATGCACATTGCCTTCAATGTTGCTTGTGTAATTTTCCATAGTGGTGGATCAATGAGACATTTCATTATTCAGTATTAGAAAGCTCTTAGAGGCCTTTAGATGCTGTCAGAATTCTCTATGGAGAATCTATGGTTTCCAGTAGATATTTACTGGTATATCTAATCAGTAACAAACACATTCTGGGAAATGATACTGAACATGAGGATGACATTGATGTGAAAAGCTGAAACTAATAGCTGTAACAGACATTCTACTTTATATGGGATCTATTTATGTGGTTTTCGTTTCACAGAATCTAATATATGATTACTGTGCATGGACAAGGGTCTAAGAATATACAATATTTGCATCAGTATTAGTAATGCAGTATATTAATACTTGTCCTGCTCTCAGTGTTGAACAAGAACGCAAAGTGCCAAAGTCAGAAGCAAAAGGTAGCTGATGTCAATAGCCTAGGGTCAAGAAAGACATAAACCAGAACAGAGTTCAGAGAAGCCCAGTAGCAGAGTAGTAAAACAGTCCAAGCATCATAAATCCAGGACTTACATGAGCCAAGTTGTCAAGTGGGGAACTAAAGTTTGCAATCCACAGTTTGGCTAGAAGAAGTTCCCTGCTTATAAAGAAAGCAAGCTCACTCAACTCTCCAATTCCATGAAGTATTTAAAATGTGTGGTTTGCAGCTCTGTTCTCCCCAGTGCCATGAATGTAGTCTTTTGCTCCATCTGTGAGAGATGGCCTGTGCCAGACACCAGAGCCTCCTCCTTCCTCCAGGACCTTTCTCCAGGAGCTTCTCCTTCAATTCTTCTTCCTGCTCTGAAGCCTGCTAGACTGAAGAAGGTTCTGACTGGCTATCAGGTGTCTGCTCCATCTCCCCCACTGGTATGTCTGCTTTATCTTCCAAGGAAGAGGAACTCTCTAGGGGATCGTGACAATACTGATCAAATAGATTTGATAGTGGGTTTTTTTGAAGAATAAATAAATATGTGGATATTGTTACTCCAGGATTCTGTATATCAGCTTTATTTCATTTTGAAAATTTCTTTAAAAAAATGAATGTTCTAGTCAGATAAGCCATTGATAAATTTAAAATAATATTTACTTGTCTTATAGAGTACAGTTGGCCCTCAGTATCTGCTAGGCTTTGTTTCAGGACCCCCTGTGGATAACAAAATTTGTGAATGCTTAAGTCCCATTATGTACAATCATGTAGCAAAATGGCATCCCTTATATAGAATGGAAAATCAAAGTTTGTGTTTTGGATTTTTTAAATAATATTTGCAACCCATGGTTGGTTGAATGAATGGATGCAGAATCCACAGATATAGAGGGCTGACTGTAATAATCCTCTTTTGCCCATTTGACAACATACCTTAGAAAGGAATTATGAATTTTCCATAAATCAGTGTCAATTCAGTGTCAAAACAGTCATTCCTTGAAGCATGACTACAAGAGCCTTTCCCCAGTTTTTTTTTTCCCAAATCATCCAGATGGGATGGCCGTCTATCTCAGTAATTAGTGAAGAGTCAGTTTCTGATGGCAAACCCTTAGATTAGTCAGGATACTGTGGGGTTCTTTCATCAGCGGAACTGGAATGGGGGAGTTATTTCTACTCCTACTCCTCTTCCTACCCCTTTCTCCTCTTCCTCCAGACTGGGAAAGCCCTCTGGAGAAGATTTGTGTGTGTGTGTGTCTGTATCTGTGTGTCTGTGATATAGAGGGCTGAACATAGAGTAAAGACGAAAAAAATCCCCTCAAGCTTGTGGTTAGCTGTTAATTCAATGCTCAATCTAGGCTTCCTTGGGGGGTGCTCAGCTTTAAAAATTCCTTAGATCAGAACTTTTAGACTATCTTGGAAAAGGAAAATGTTTTCAGTGTAACTATTTTTATTTGTAGTCAGCCAGGCAAGATGAGGTTTTGGCCTCCCCACTGCTTGGCAGGAAGGTGATAGAGGGCAGTTCTCCCCTTTTAAGACCCCAGACCTGTTATTTGACCTCTTTTGCCAGAGAGCTATCCTCTATCCACCCTCCTTACAATATGGGCAAGTCACCTTTACTGGCTGAATAGGATTTTTTTCCCTGTGCTCTGATTGGTCTCTGGACACAGAGTTGAGGATGAGGATGAGGATGAATCAGAATCATAGAGTTGGAAAAGACCACAAGGGCCATCCAGTCCAACCCCCTGCTATGCAGGAACGCACATCAGAGCATTCCCAACAGAAGGACTTCCAGCCTCTGCTTAAAAACCTCCAAAGGAGACTCCACCACACTCCGAGGCAGCATATTCCACTGCCGGACAGCTCTGACCACCAGGAAGTTCTTCCTGAGGTTCAGATGGAATCTCTTTTCCTGCAGCTTGAATCCATTCCTCCTTGTCCTAGTCTCTGGAGCAGCAGAAAACAAGTCCACTCCCTCTTCAACATGACATCCCTTCAAATATTTAAACATGGCTATTATGTTCACTCTTAACCTTCTCTTCTGCACATTAAACATACCCAGCTCCCTAAGCTTGTTCCTCATAGGTCAAGTAAGTAGGGAAATAAGTAAATAAGCAGGGAAATAAGTAGGCAATAACTAGGCAAATGAGTAGGGAAAATAAGATCATGAGGATGATCTTATTTTCCATACTTCATGCTGTGCGGGACTCATTGCCTTAGTCATTTGAATTGTGTGTCATTTGCTGTTTTGTCACAACTGGTAAGGCACAGACACTCAGCTAATTTGTATATCAGAGGTTCTCCCAGAAGCTCTGAAAGGCAACAGAGCCTTTCCTACAACCCACTCAATGCCACCCAGCTCAAGGGCAAAAGGAAGTGTTTCCTTGACCCACACTTGAATCCCACCTCAAGTGCCAGCTGGCACCTTTGGGAAAGGGTGATTGCTTGGGTCTCTACTTTTTATTCACAGGAATTAGGTGACAAAGATTCACAGGGAAATACACTATGGTTCATAGCCTGAAGTTTATACCTCAAGGAGGCTTACAAGTTGCTCAGAATTCAGACATAGGCCATTTCCACATGTGGCGAGGGAATTGCTCCGTGCCAGTACTAACCAGATCTTCTGGGCACAGACCAATGCGGACTGTCCCTTAAGCCCTTCCACAGGTTTCCTCGTCTCATCCAGGGTGAATCGGAGCAGTGCGAGGTCTTAGATCCGCACTGCTCCAGTTTCCAAAATGGCAGCTTCCGGTTGTTTGTGGGTCCCGACCAACCGCGAAGCTTGCCACGCCTAAAGCCCGCCCTCCACAGATTGCAGGCTTGCACTGGTACGAGCGTGTGAATCTGCACAAGGGAGCAGGTATGCAATGGCGCGCTCCAAAAAATTAAAGAATGGTTTTCTACCGTTCTTTAAAAAGTGCACTGGAGGACCAGTTGGGGGCATTTCAGAGCGGACTGAGGTGCAGATCTGAGGTAAGTAGTCTGGACCTAGTCCGCTCCAAGGTGCAGACGACCTCTGTGAGAGGACACACTGCGCCATTTTAATTCCCTCAGAATTAAAGTGCAGAAATGGCCATAGATACTGGTTTATATATAGATGTCTTGAACTTCAAATGCTGAGGTATATATGTATGTGTTTTGTTATCAGTTTATTTTGTGAATGATTCACAGAAACTCACAAAGCATAGTTGCATGTCAAGGGAAGTAATACTCCTACTGGATTCTGGATTCTGGATCTGGATTGCTACATTCAGTCCTGGGTCCCTCACTTTAAGAAAGATATAGACAAGGTAGAGCAGGTTCTGAGAAGAGCAACAAAGATAGCAAGAGGTATAGAGAATGAAACATATGACAAAAGGTTGATGGAGCTGGAAATGTTCAGCTTGGTGAAGAGAAGATTCAGGAGTGACATGATTGCACTCTTTAAATACATCAAGGGCTGTCACAAAGATGAGGGACAATTTGTTCTCTGCTACCCCAGAGAATAGAACCAGGTCTATTTTTTTTTTTAAGTTACAGGAGTGTGGATTTTGATTGAACTTTAGGAACTTACTGACAGTAAGAGTGATTCAGCAATGGAACTAATTGTCTAGAGAGGTGGGGGTATCTCTGTCCCTGGATGTCTTCAAAAACAGGACGAACAGGTACCTGCTGGGAATTCTTTAGCTGGAGATCCAGTCCTGAGCATTGGTTTGGACTCACTGGCTCATGAGGCCCCTTCTTCCAACTCTATGATTTTGTGATATGCCTACCAAGTTAATTGGAAACTAGTCTCAGCCAACCCATATTTTCCATAAAAGCAATTTTTCTTGAACTGTTACAGGCTTCCTAATAAATTAGTTGAATTAATTGAATTATGATTTTTTTAGACAAGTGAAGAGCCACCACATTGTATGGGAGCCCTCCCTTGATTTTACAAATCCTTGTTAGTAGGAATACTTTTTTTATATATATAAAAGGCTTATTGGCACAGTCATTAGAAAGGAAATAGATAGATAGAAAGTTTATTTATTATTTTAAAAGTATACACTTAGGAATTGAGACTCCCAGTTTGTGTGAATAATATATCTGTCACACCAATGTTAGCTGATGAGCCTGATTAATTTTAAAATTACTGACAACCAGTCCAGTTCCTGTGCTGTGCTTGGTAGATGCATGCTTATTCAGTGTGAACTGAAAGTACAGCCCATTTGTTTTTCTTCCTCCCCACCCCCAAACATATTTTGCTGCCAGCTGAATCTTTCAGGAATATTTATATGGTGACATCTAGTGGCACTAAATTAATCATGTTTGACTGTTCCTAACAGATTACCAGTGGTTTTGTTATATACTGCATAATGTAGTCACTTTCTGGCAGTAGTTGTACGAATTGGAGACTTACAAATCCTTACTTTGGCACTTCCCAATTTACCTAATATCACCTGGTGTTCTGCTAGTCATCTTTTTTTTCCCTTCCTTTTTCATTCCTCAGCACCAGTTTCCCAAGGTATCTTGCTTGGGTATTGCCGAGGTTCCAAGTCAAGTCAAGAACCAACATCATCACATTGTTTGAAAGGATTAAAAGTACATTCCCAGGTGTTAGCTGACTTTTGAGGAAAGCTGAAGACTGCTTCAACTAAGATTCAGTCTCCTTTAGCAGAGTTCACAGATGAAAATGCTGAATCTCTTGGGTCTCTCTGAGACTGGTTTTAGCAAAGTAAGGCAAACACACAGTATGCAACTTTTAGAGCCTAAAAATTTTACCAATTGCATGTAAAGGTACATTCAAACATTCGTACATGCAGTGCCTAAACCCTGACTAACTTCAGGAAAGGTTCAAGAAGAAAAATAGCTCACTAGAACCTATGTTCACCATCTTGATGAAGGAGAAAACAGAAGAGAGGAAGAGAGGGAGGAGTCTTTTATGTGCTTGTAAACATACAAAGAAGGTTCTCTGTCCATATGATGTGGTTGCTTAGCTACATCCCATAATGAGTGACTGACCAAATGGGGAAAATTTCAGAGACAGCATGTATAAGATAGAGACATGCAGGAAACCCTTAGTGTCTAAAGCCTCATTGCTCAAATGGGTGAAGGGGTTTAAAGTAATGCTTATTTGGGAAGCATTTTCCAAAAATATTGCATGTTTTATCTCTTCCAGGGTAAGGGTCATGACCTTGGCCCAAATCCTAAAGCCAAAAATGTCCTGCCTTCCAAAATGAAGTGCATGTATTGGCGCCTCCAATTAGTCGTGCTATTGAAAACTGTGGTCCCAAGATTTAAAATATCAGTCCCAGTGGTTCAGAGACAAATGTTACAAGCCACAGTATTAACCTAACACTGCCACAGGAGCAGCAGCAGCAGCAACAGTGGTAGCGACAGTGGCAAGTTCTCACTCCGGAGCTTTCTACTTCTCTATCTCTTTTGATAATGTTATAATAGCAATATCCTAATCTAAGTGTAAAGACCTCTGGAAAATACAGCACTCTAGGGAAATTGACATTCTGAGTGCCCTAGAAAGCTACATTTCCTGTTGCCATATTATAAGTATTGGAGGAAGAGAAGTAGAGTTCTCCATAGAAAAAGGCATCACTGTTACTAACAGGTCACTCTGTAACAAGATAAGCAAACAGAGTAGGTGTTCATGGCAGATGGAGGAAACAGGCAAGTTAGAGAGAAGGATAAGACACTGTTGTCATTCAGAATATATTGGAGTGTCCATATTCAGATATATTATTGAATACTAAAGTCAGGATCACCCATGTAACAGTATTTCTAATTTTTACTTATGGCTTTGTAAGCTGGACAGTAAAGAAAAGAAGGTGATATTATGAGACAACATGACTCATTACAAAAGATTATAATACTTGGTAAAGCTGAACACAGTATAAAAAAAAAGAAAATCCACAATGTAGGTGGATTTAGTCAATCAAAGAAGTCATGGTTCTGAGTTTGCAAGATGGGAGCAAGGCTGTTAATAACAATGTCTCTCTAAGGTCTCTCCTTCATAAGGTCACCTTAAGTTGAAGCTGACCTCACAACCACAACAAAACCATATTCAGAATTGGGCTGGGGTGGGAACCGAGCTAATTATGGTTTGGAGGGAAATAATTTATGGAGTCCAATTCTAGTGTCAATGGAAGTTTGGATGAATAGTACTGGATACTGGAGAAGCCACAGTATGAATAAAGCAAAGACATTTTCTGTTTATTGTTGTACAGTTAAGAAATTCAGTCTTTTTTCTTAAAATTATTCTAAGAATATTTCTGCCAGTATACTGAGGTGAGTCAACCAAGTTTCTGATACTATCCAAACTTATTCAAATTGAATTGATTAATTAACCAATTAATTGCTTAAACATAGGAAGATTAATCAATTAAAAAATAATAATCAGGAGACAGTTGTACTTTAAACTGATAGCTTTATCCAAAAGGGGAAGAAGCCTAATTTTGTTGATTTATGGACCAATTTTCAAAATGGTGTGCTAAAAGCAAACCTAATTGAAGTGAATGGTTTGTGGATCATAGGTTTAATTTCCTAAAGGGAATGTAATGTACCAGATTAAATGAAATGTAAGAGCCAATACCACCCAGCCTATTGGATTCAGTTTCCAATTTACTACAACAACCTTTGGATCAGGTCCTTAGCCAACATTTTTTGTTGCTTGACTTTAGATGCACAAAAAGATGGAGTAGAGAAATCAATTAGATTAAGTGCAGAGCCTTTCGTATTATCAAGGATTGTCTCAGGAATATAAATGGTCTCAATTACCAAATAGGCTTTCTGAACGGCAGTAAATTAGTCAAAGAGGAGAGGAAAATATCAATCTATCTATCTATATATTAAAGATCTCCCTCCTTCCTCTCTCTCTCTCTCTCTCTCTCACACACACACACACACAGATCAGCATTTGTGCTTCAGTTCCAAAACAGAATTCAGTTTCTACAATCTTCAACAGTTGTAAAAGTTCCACATAATCTTTGTTACCTATCCATATTTTCATCTAGCCTTGTTTACTCCCATTTGCTGTGGTTTTCTTTATATGTTCTTTATGTACATTCCTTTACAGACTGTGCCAACTTCATCCAGTTACATTTATCTGTTGCATGCAGCCCAATCTCAAGTGAGTTTATTCATTCAGAATTAAACCCCAGTATGCTCAATGGAACCTACTTCTTGGGAAATGACTGACTCATCTCATAGGTATATCTAGAATCCTGAAATTATAAAAATCCCATGCATCTGATCCTTGAAATTATGAAATCTAAGACATCCCTTCCCTCTTTTTTTTTTCCATTTGCAGCCTTTTTTTGTTTATTCTGTTCAAATAAATTGGTCACTTGTTTGCAAACGGGGTTTGGTGCTAAATTCAGCAAATCTGAGAAGAAACAGTGGACGTGAGAACACACACAGGATGGAGCTACAGCAGTGTGGTGGTGGTGAAATAATTGTGCACCAAATAAGAATTCTTTCCCCACTCAATGAAATTTTCCTTCATTGCTAGCACTGAGGTCACTCAGAACTTCCACTGAACATTTAGAAATCAAGTTTAAGCATTCGAAGAATATAAGTAAAGTTTTAAAAGGGAATGTGAGCCCAATAAATACGATAGTTACAGGTCTGAGCAATTTTTAGTGCTTCATTCTCAGTAATGCTATAAATTTGGGGACTGAAGGACAATTGCATTGAGATCAGAATTCTTGTTTAGGTACTCCCTGGCACGCACATGCTCACACACAGAAAAAAAAAAAACCAAAACATTAGCTTGTATAGGCCATATGGGTGCCATTTACTGAGAATTTCGTACTCTGCCTATTGATGAATGGAACTTCCCAAAGGTACACAGAGAGCTTGAGGAACTTATTGTTGTGGTCTAAAAGTCCCAGTGACTGTGCTTGTCATAGGAATCTGGGAAATGTAATCCATACAAACAAACAAACTTCCCAAAGTCTGGCTATGTGATACGGTGTGGTATGTGCCTCTGCTTTCCTGTTACTTAACTAAACATCCTGAGAAAATTAAATGGAAGCCATTTTGTTCACATCTCCAAAAACAGCAACTGGGTGCTGATTGAGAATGGTGAAATGGCGGAAGAACAAATTTTGGACAAATATTTGAAACATACTGCCTAATTCAAGATGTGAATAAATTTCTGACAACAATGCCATCAGCACTTAATACCCTTACAGAAGTCTGCAATTAAAAACCAATTATAAAGCCACATTTTTAATCTTTGATGAATGAATTAGTTGCTTAATCACACCAATAAATCAATGGATGTTTTCAGCCCAGCATTTTGTATCTTTCATACTAGTTCCTGACATTGGCCTGGGAAGATACCATGCATTCAATTTTGTGCTATGTATGAGGAATGATTTAATTAATTATACTTCTTTCTTGTCCTTTCTTTCCTGTTGCCATTGCTCCATTGGTGTTGCATGATTCTTATCAATACGGTTTTGTATTCATAGATGAACCTTTCAAATGCTTAGAGAACTTAATTAACTAAGTCAGGGCTGGACAAATCTAACGGTAGATTCCTAAGTGATAAGTTGGGGTTGTAGATTTTGTTCTTGAAGGAAGTAGCACATAATTTGAGCAATTTTATTGTCGTAGCAGGAAAGTTTTAGAAAACTGTTTCACTTTTAAAGACTAATAATGGTTTGGGAGTTATTCTGTGCTAAAATTGTGCATTGTATTTTTTGTATTGTTTGCTGCAACTTTCTGTGTTGTTAATATTATAATAAATAAAATAATATAATAGAAGGGGTTTTTTGCACAGAAAATCTTTAAAATGAAAATGATGTTTTCTGTGGAAAATGCCATGTGTGAACTTGGCACAGAACTGTGAAAATTCTCATCAGTCAAGAGTTCTGCTCATCAAGATTTCCCAAAATTTGGGAAATTCAGTTTTTAACCATTTTTTCCCAAATATTTTTAAACTATTTTTTTTCAGTTTCTGTCTGAAACAGACCAGCAAAGATTTCTGATTCCCAACAGTAGCCACAAAATTATTGCCCCCCCTCTCCAAATTATACTAGTAAAGTTAACAAAATGGGGATGAGGAAAGCCAGCAGTGATCCCCCCTGCAACCAAATTGGGAAATAATGAAACCAGAAACAAAAAACTGGGTTGAAAAATGGGCTATTTTATTTAATTCTAACCTATTTATATTTTCCTCATGAAAGCTGCCAAAGGAGAGCAACCTAGTGTGAGGGCTGCTGAGGCAAGTGGTCTGCACCCGAGACCTCTCCTCAACTTCACCTGAGTGAAACACCTGAGCCCCAGAAAGAACCCCAAAGTTGCTCCTCAGCTGGTGTACATCTAAAAGGCCAACTTGAGATTTCCTCCCCCAAGTCATAAAACTTTTTAAGTGAAGGTTTAACAGTCAGGCCAGTCTTAAGGGAAGTCTCTTTCTCCACCCCTAACTCCCATGACCTAAAAGGGCAGTTCCAGAGCCCTCTTCTTCACTAAAAGGGCACAAAGCTGTTCACCAGATCCTCCTTGTATCTCCACTATCTGCCACAGATATGGGGCAAGCATCTGCTTAGCCCCTATCCCTCACCAGGCTGGTCAAAAAAGCCCTCACCCCCTGTTGCAGATTATCCAAAGAGACTGACTTCCCTGTTTCAGACAAGTGCACACTGTCAGCTCTGTATAGTTCTGATCTATAGAATATGATATCCAGTTGTAGCAGATAATGGCCTAAACTCTTGCTAGAGCATTTCACATCTCCCTATTGGCTCTACACTGTACTCTGTCAATGCAACAAGGGACCCCCTCCCCCTCCCCATACACACCTGCCAGGGTAATATAGCAGATCACAAAATTTCCACTCCAGGCCAATTGGTATGGATTACCCTCATGCTGTGAATTTCCTATAAAATTAGAGCTTTACCCTATAGCAGGCCAAGTTCATTCCCACTCAGGTGAATGGCAAGAATGTGTTGTAGAGGCCTGTGGTGCTCCCCAAAAAACATAGGCATCAAGCCATGCCAATGTAGACCCCTCTTTCCAAACCATTCTACTATAGCAAGGTCCTCAAATCCCAAGTGGGATCCAAAAATGGCTGTTGCTGGCCTACCAAGCTGCCCAATAAATCATACTGTGGCTGCACATCAGCTTGTGATGCCAGACTGGCCACAACCTAGAATCTGCAAAAACAAGAGAACAGCAAAACACATTAATATTGCAGAGGCCTGACATACTGATGACAGGCAGAAGACCTCCAGCATCCTATCCTTTTAATGGACTGTGGGTCCATGTCCAAGGCAGAAGTGGTTGAGACCCTATCTGAGATGAACGAGTCCCCAATTTAACATCTCTTAAGCCAATTGTAGATACTTCTGGAGGTCATCAACCAGAATGGGTACTCAGTTAAAGGCAAGTGGTCAACATGAGAAAATAATAGACCCAGTTGGACCCCCCAGTTTGAACGTAGCATTACATGGATCTCACTGGGCAAAGGGACTGATCACTTCAGGTCTGTAGCTGGAATCAAATGCCAGCCCTGAGGTGATCCATCTTAAAAGAACATATTGTGAATATAATTTGGCCCTGTCCAATCTGAAGTCTCCAAATTCCAATGCTTTGCCTAACTTATTGCTTCTTGACCCAACTCCTAGTACCCTCCCAAAAGGTGGCCAGAGTAGCAGCATTGAATAGCTGGGCTTCATATAGTGACATGCAAATCATGGTCCATATTCCACCCAAATTCCTAAGAATCTCAGGATACACTGGTATCTTGATATCACAGTGGTATTCTATAGGGTGTAGCAGGGGGAAACAGGTAGACTGCTGCAACCTACATTAAACACAGCCACAACAGTTGTGCCAACTGGGGTATTTAAGTTAGAAGCCTAGAATGAATGAATGAATGCATTCATTCATTCATTCATTCATTCATTTGTTGCATTTCTAGACTACCTTTCTCCCAGAATTGAGACCAGGGAGGGAGATCCAGCCAAATGCACTATCTCAGCTTTGCAACTGTTCTACTGCCCTGGCCCTAGCACTCCCACACCAGGCCAACTGCACTGGTGGCCAACCAACCTGATCCCCAGCACACAGAGTGAAGTTTCCCAGCACCCTCACCATCCACCAAATGACCTCCCTGCCAGGCAGTCCGATGACCAGGTTGTTGTATGGCATGTTCAGTAGGCCCCATCACCCTGTGATCAAGCCCCCAATCCCACTTGGTACACTTAGCCTGCAAAGGTTGAACTGTTGTACAAGTTGTGAGGGTGTGTAGAGTACTCCTTGTCTCTTGGCTGCTACTCACAATTAACTGTTTACAATGAAGTTGGAAAGGCAAATAGCAAGATCTAGGGATGGAGGGGTCTTAAATAACCTGTGACTCCACCACCATTCTCTCTCTCCCAGCACAGTGCACTGAGACACTGTTTAATATTGTCTCCTCTTCTTGGGAGCCCAGCATGGCTATGCTGGTTGGCAAAGCCAAATTCTGTGTAAGAACTGTGAACTTCATTCAGTTCTGTCTCAATATAATATATTTGTCTGTTTATTTATTTATTTATTTATTTATTGGGGGGATGCCTTTTGCACTTGGCTTTCAGTTTGTTTTTTAAAACACTATTCCTGCAAGAACATCACATAACTGACTAGTATTATAGTGTCTACATTGCAGAAAAGGAGTTATGGCTAAGGACACAGTAGCTTGCCAAAGATCACCAACTTTTATGGGTGAATGAAGTTTTGAATTAGGCCAATATTGTTTCACAGCTCATATTTTTAAACAGATGAGGAACCATCTGATGAGGCTTTTTCTGTAGTGGCAACCTGAGCATGGAACTGTTTCCCAACGGAGGTCTTTCTAGTTCTATCCCTTCTGAGTTTCTGAAGTACAGTGAAGAGTGTGCTGCTTTGCATGGTCTTTGGCTATAAAAATTAAGAGCCTTGGCTTATTTATTTATTTATGTATTTATTTACGAGTAAGGGAAGAGTCTTGTAAGGAAAACTGGCCAGCCTAGAGACTGCCCAAAGGTTTTGTTTTGATTGCCAACTTTGAGCAGATAAACTGAAATTGATTGATCTAAGTTGATTGATGATATTGACTGATTTGTATAAGATTAACTACGATTGAGTATTTTAATGCAATAAAGAATTTATTTTGATACTACCTATCACTCATATAGTGTTAAAAAGGTAAATAGGAAGGGTAATGGCAATGCCCTGAATCTTAAATAGATGGCGTAAAACCCTAATTAGTAACACGTAGTGAAACTGAGATGACAAAGATGATGATGATGATGATGATGATGATGACGACGACGACGACGACGACAACGGTGATAATGATGATTTGCCTATTAAAGACTACGTTTGTGTGCGTGTATTTTAGAGAGGTTCATATCTGTGATAAATAGGGGAATATTTCAAAAGAAAAAGAAGTCACTATTTTTTTTTTAATTTTATTTGCAACGTCTCTCTATTTCCTAATTTTCAGGGCTCCAACAACTGCACTGAGTGCATGACAGAAGGAACATTGTTCCTTATCCCTATTAAGAAAGTGCACTTGAGTGATGCAATATTGCTCAGAATATCTCTAATTTTCCATTCCTGGCATGACATAGCAGGTAAGCATCCTAAATGGGAAACAAGCTTCAGTGTACTGTCATTAGATCAGTAGAAACAAAGAAAGAAGGATTTTAAAAACAGCAAACTGAGGCACAAACTATTGCAATTTAACTAATAGTGACTCCATGCAACAATGACTCACATCTACATTACAGTGTTTAGAGAGAGATCTGTGCTTTTGAAAGGGGAATATGATGTACAATTTAGCCAATTGAAGATAATATGCATATAGTGCATACCTATGAATGAATATAGTGCATGCCTATGATTTAAACATGCATTGTAAAATTATTTTCACCATTGTTAGGGATAAGTATGCCAAGCATTTGATTCCATTCTGTGGAAGGTGTTTGGCTGTATTGCTCTATTTTATACATAACTCAAATGAATTCAAAATATATAATTGCATATCCTTACTTGAAGACAGCATCTCAGAGTGTGTTATATACTTGAGTACAGACACCCAAACAATGTGGCAGCTAGGAAGGATTTCATAACTATACATTTTTACTGTAGAACAAAAAGAAGTAAAAGCTTCAACGTATGCCATCATTTTATTTCCATGCATTTCCCAAGACAAAGAGAAAGTGGTGATTTTCAAACATTGTAAAGTGGTGATTTTCAAATACTTATTCAACAGGTGATGGGGTACATGTCCACTGGGCAGACTAGAAATGTGATATTGATTGATTGATGGATTGATGGATGGATGGATGGATTGATTGATTTTGGCCACAAGAGTATCTCTCTATCTCTCTTCTTTTTCTCTCCCTCAAGTTGCAAATTTTTATTTATTTCTTTAATTCAGGAAAGAATGAAGATTTTTTAATTACTCCCAAGAGTGTTTTATGAGTTTACTGGTTTTAGGGGAAATTTCATCATGTCCTTTCAGCTGTTTTATATTCAAAAGAGGCTTTTATTCACTTAGAAAGAAAATTGGAAGTCAATGTTTAATTTATTTCCCCAGTGAATAAAAGGTCATCCTGAGACTAAAACAAACCAGGCAGGCCTAACAGTGTGGCATAGTGAAACTGGCAATTTAAATACTCAGAATAGGGGGGAAATTAAGGAATACAGCAAGAGGAAGCTATATAAGTTGTTGAGAGAGGGCAATATGTCCCTCAACTCCAGGGTCCTTTTCACACGGCATTTGTCATGCGAAAGGGCGCCTGAAGCATCGCACGATTGTGAGGAGCGATCTGCACGAAACACTCACAATCGTGCAATGTTCCAGGATAGGGCAGGTGCCGCTCGCGCACTTTTTCATTTTCAGCTTTCAGCTGAAAATGGTGTGCTATTGTGCATTGCTCCAGGGCCCCGCACACACTTGCCGTCCATGCGGAGCCTCCAGAGCTGCGGCGCTCGTGCTTCTTGCCCCAGCGCAGCCTGGGAAACTCCCAGGCTGCACTGTGGAAGGAAGAGATGGGGCTCTCGTGCTGCCTGCTCAGGAGCAGGCAGCTTGCGTGGAGCTGAAGCAGCAGGGACTCGAGAGCCTCTTGCTGGAGGCTGCTCGCGCGATCCCCACACCCCAGCTTTGCAAAAAGGTAAGCTGCAGAAAGGGCCCAGGAGGCTACCTACACCTTACAAAGAGGAACCTAAACTTCTCCACTTCAAGAAGTGCACCAAAGAAGAACAAGGGCAATAGTGAATTAAACCAGCAGGCAACACCAATTGGAAGAAGTGGGCAAGAAAGGAGTCAGGCAAAGATGTAGAACATCAGTCTTGAGATGCTTCTCACTTCTTGAGTCGGGATGGCAAGCTTAAAGCATCCGTCAGTTACACTTCTTGACATTTAACTAATTTTGAGATGTGTTATTGATGATAATAATGATATGACAGCTTACTTGAGGAGAGGGTGATTTTGTCTTATTTTACCAGCAGCCCAGATAGTAAGATTCAGAGAGACAGAATATGGAAGTGGTTGTGGTGAGATTATGTTTTACTAGCAAACTTGTAGGACCCAACTGATGACCCCCCTAAGGGTATTTGGTGATTTAGGCTGCCACTGGTAACTTCACCAATCTCTTTGCTAACTGTAATTGCCTGCCTAAGCATTTTACATGAAAGAAGAGACTGTGATCTGCTGCCAGGAATTCAGCATTCACTGTTTCTTGGTATGTTTGCTTGGCTGCTGGGATTTTTCTGCCTTGATCTTAAGCAAGACTGCCTGGTGTTTGTTTTTTTTGCAAGATGCTGGAGTAGGCAGTTGGTAGTGCAATAATGTCCTGTCAATTTATTCATTTGTTGTGTACTGTGAAGGCAGATAGCTTCCCAACTCATAGGGCCTTTCTGCACTACATTGTTATTGTGCTATTATTCCAGTTTCAACATCCTGTGGAATTCAGGGGTTTGTAGTTTACTGAGGCCAAAATGCTCTCTGGCTGAGCATTCTAAATGCCCCTCTTTAAACTGTAAACCCTAGGATTCCGTAGGATGTGGAAAGTGGAATATGAGCACTAGAACAGTGTAGGGCAGAAGGGGCCGTAGTGGTCCAAGGCAATGCTTTTCCTTTTCTGTGATAGCTCTGACAATCAGCCTATGGTGGAATTATCCTTTGGAGCCTCATATGTGAACACTAGATATTTTGACTTATTTTATTTAAAGTACATTTGGAGTATATCATGTGCATACACATGTGCATATATAGCAGACTGTCGTTCTAATGAGGAATTTCTGGCCCTCCCAATGTAGCTGAACTACACCTCCAGTCTGTTCCCCACTGGGCAGACCCTGTCCCGGGGGGATATAAAATTAATATCAAATATTACTTCCATGCCGGAGAGGTTGCCTGGGTGGGTACATAGACAAATAGGTCAAACGACTGAACCTAGGTCAAGGCCAGGAAAATCCTCAGTCATGTTTCCCAAGGAGACCTCAGGCTAGACATGTCTGCATGAACAAAGGGTCCTCAGCCACAGATAGCCAACTTGAGGGGATTACAGGTTTTCCCCAGGTTGAGCAACTCCAACTTCAGTGAATCTTATAAGGGTAAGGTCCATTTGCATGAACCAAACATGCAAACTATCAAGTTACTATTGTGTGGCATTTTTCCTTCTATTTTGGCCATTGTTCTTCCCAGGCGAGGGCCTGCCCTCGAGGTATGTTCCGCCCTATAAGTAGTCCTCATTTTTTAGAGTCTCTTCAGAGAACTCCCCGTCATGCTAGCAGACTGGCGTCTCTTTGCTGAGCTCCTTCCTTCTCACTCTGTCCCGGACTGAAGGCTTCTGGACAGATGCAGATGCACCTCTGCACCCTCTCCACTATATCCCTTATAATTTTTTACCTCTTTGCCTTCTTGATAGGCCTTGTGTACATGAATGAGTGACTGTGTTAGTGCATGAGAACATAATTGTTAATACAATCCATTCATTAGTATGATTGTCTGGCTTTTTGCTTGGTCTGACCCTGTAAAAGTTGGGTTGTAGGTCTCGCTGGGTTACCCTGCCCCTTGTTTGGCCATGCTAGTGCTCCACTAATTTCCCCAATCTTTGCATTTTTGGAGAAAATCAAGGTGTCCTCCAGGGGACCTCTAGAAGTCAGAGTAACAAGTCATCATCACAATGTTGCCTGGTCTTAATGGGATAGATAGTCCCAAAATACTGCAAATCTATCCATCCCAACCTAACAGATTATGTCAGATGTTATTCCACCTGCAAAAATACAAGCATATGCACATAGCTGGTTTCAGATATGTTCTCAGCAAGATATCTCAGCTTCTGAATTAGACTTGCCACTTTTTTTTTTCTAAATAACAATTTGAAGCAAAATGTCTGGGACCTTTTAAGGGAGAAAGGAATTCTGAAGGGAGCTCGATATGGTTTTATGAGATTAGTGATTTGTTTTCCCTTTGCGCTTATCCAGAATAAGTCAAAACTGGGATAAAGTCTTCACAGCACATTAAATTTATATAAGATAGGGAATATCTTAATAGTTTTTTCCCCTATTCACCCAAGCATTTTCTTAGAAAAAAGTTTTCCCACCAAAAAAACCCCCATGATATAGGGCTGATTTTTCATGTAATTATGTTGGCTGATGTAGTCATGCTTTATACACACACAACACGCACACACACACACACACACTTAACATTTTTTTTCCTGAAGTGCTGTCTGCTTTTCTTATTGATTTTATCATCACTTTGGTGTGTTTGTCATTGCTGTCAACTGCATTATTTACCAGTTACAAGGAAAGGTGGGGTGCATGTGTATGTGTGTGTGTGTGTGTGTGTGTGAAAATTGGGACTGATACAACTACTTGTTACATCCTTCTCTCCCATTTCAAAATGTGCTACTTCATGCATCTGATTCTAGCTTTGTGACAAGCAACTCTCCTGTGGTTGGAGGGTTGTAATTATGGAAAGGGGGGTGGGAGTTAACACATCATTACATGTAGAGAAAAGAAAACCAAGTTAAAGTTCTTTTTGTGTCATTTGACTTATTGTTAATGAAAAATGAAGCTGGCAACCTGGCAGTTAGGAAGCCAGAGAACCTCATGTGAATTTTGATGATAATTAAGTGTGAAAAACGGTACCCAGAAATATGGCCTAATAACCTTGACTGTCTCAGTTTGATAGATTTTGAAGCTCTTTGAGCATGGTGATTGAGGTGAGAAGCTTGTGAGGGCTCATGACATTTGGATGGAAATGATGTGTGGAGCTGTGACATTCAGGAGTCTTAAAGGGCCGTCTTCTGTCATTCATGACATGATGATCACAGCCTGTCAAAATTCTACCTGCCCAGATTAAGGTTATAAGCAGAAACAGCTGTGTTGGAAAGAGAAGGATGTTCATTGCTGACACACCTAGCTGTGAGGAAAGTGGATGTGCCCATCCTTCTCTACTGGCCATTGATGGAACACAGTTGCAAATATTTTCTGTATGCATTTTTATTTGCTTTCTGTTGGGGATATGGAGGAATTCTCTGTCTCAATGTAAATGTGTTTCTCCACCTATGCTCCTGTTCCATGTTTTTGTTTGGATCTAGTTGTGAGACCTTTTTTCTTCCCCCATGGAGACACATTTTCTCTTGTTGCTGCTGCTGTTCCTGTCGTGTCCCTTCAAATAGTTTCTGAGTTTTGGCATCCTTAAGGTGAACCTATTTTGGGTTTTTCTTGGCAGACTGTATTCAGAGGGGGTTTGCCTTTGCCTTCATGTGAGGCTGAGAGAGTGTGACTTGCCAAGGTGGGTTTCCATGGGCAAGCAGGGATTTGAACCCTGGTCTCAAGAGTTGTTTTCCAACACTCAAACCACTATACCACACTGGCTCTGCAATTTCTTAATGATTCTATACCATCTTTTATGAAGTGCAGATTTATTCTTTTCCTAATGTAAAACCACACTTCAGCTCATGGGGAATATACACATTTTGTGCACATTCTCCTTGAACTGTAGTGTGGTTGTATTTGTCATTTGATGCATTTTTAGCCATTCACATGGCTTAACTGCATGTTTGATTTCATGTGCATTAAATGTACCATATGCAGAATACAGTGGAAGTTGAATAATATCTGTCAGAGCTACCACTGTGCTCAAAACATGTACCACAAGCCTTGCTTGCAGGCTATGCAAAAATGGATAATTTTGATGAGAGTCTTGAAATCCCCAAAATTTATTTCCGTCTTTGCTTTCCAGTAGCAGAAAATCTGTTCATGGTACTTAAGTCATGTTGCCATGTCTTCCTGTGTCAGTTTTTTTAGCGTTAGCAAATCGTACATGTTTTGAGCACAGTGGTAGCTCTGACAGATGTTATTCAACTTCCACTATATTCTGCATATGGTTAGGAAAGATGTAATTCCAGTAGTTTGACTAGTTTGCTTTATTCACATCACTCATTTGACAGTTCAAGGAACACTCCTAACTTTTTTAAACAGAAAATCAAGTGAAATGTTTGTTTGTTTCTTATCCTGCAGTACTGTAATTCAGTTTCATTGACATATTAGTGATATTATTTAATAGTATTCAAATGTTATTTTCCTGTTCATTTTTCACTGTACTCTATTTCTTCATAAATACTGAATTCTTGAAGTTTCACAGTGAAGTTTAACAAGTATAGCACATTATGGGAAATATGAATGAGCTTTACAACAAAATGTTAAAGCATGTTTAGTGTTCCAGTCATGCATCTGTGCCTTCTTCCAAAATAGTCTATTTCATTTCTTCTCTATCCCAGTTTTCTATTTTCTTCCCAACACTGTGAGAATTCATCCTTCTTAGTTCTCATTGAACAGATTTTGGGTTCTTTATTACAGGATTCATCTTAAATTTATCTTTCCTCCACCCCTGTAAATGTTGTTGTTTTGATCCTTCTACCCAGCATATGGGTAGTGTTCCAGTTCCCTAAGACTGGACACTCAAGCAGTTCAACATAAGCATACAGCATTTTTACCCTTTCCCTCTGCTAAAACAAGCCATTGCCTCCAGTTCAGTCTTTATCTTTTTCATGTGCATAATTACTCCAAGGATTGCTGAGCCGAATATCCTAATACCACCTTTATGGTGTTGGAAAATATGAGCCTTGACTTTACTTGCAAGTAAAGTGGTTAGTATTTGCAAACAAAACAATTAGTCCCACACTGCGACTGCCATCACCACCAGTACCACCAGTACCACCACCACACACGGGGTCTGGCAGAGAGTGCAAAATTTGTTTTCTTTCTTAGAAAAACATATGAAGTAGCCCTTGGAAATAATTTAGATTTCATAGCTTCCCATGATGAGACACTCTGTGACATGCATTTTTCAGATAGGGAGGACAGGGAGAGAATAGTAGATTGGAAAATAGAGGATGAACAGAACTCAGACCAGCTAAGGGCTATGCGTAAATTCTTAGAAAAGAATGCAGACTATAAATTACTGAGTGTATGCATGCTAAGGTTGCTGCCTCTAAGACATGGAATTATTCTTCTTTCACAAGGAGCAAATATTCTGTCACTTTCATGCATTTGGGATAGTTAAGCTTCTTTCTTTCTTTCTTTCTTTCTTTCTTTCTTTCTTTCTTTCTTTCTTTCTTTCTTTCTTTCTTTCTTTCTTTCTCTGTAACCTTAAAATAGAAATCCCATCACTTTGTTAAATTTTCAGCATGACACCAACCCTCCAACATTTCACAGCTGAAAACTGGGGCATATGTGGCCAAGCAACATCCAAGCATGATCAGGATGGCAAAAGTTGTTAATGAAGAGGAATACATAGGCTAGGAATTTGCATTTCCCTGACTCTAGTGGAAAGGGCAAGATTCTACCCCTTACTCAACTCTCCTCTCCAGTCCTGCTAAGTCAACTGAGTACAAATTACTTCTTGCACTTTTAACTTAGTTTTCAGGAATGGAAGTAAAACAAGATAAAAGGGGGTGTGGGAAGAAGAGAGAGAAATTGGAACATTTTAAAAACAATTGAAAAAGTGAGATGACAGAGGAATAATTGAGTCTATCCATGCCACATTGGGACACTTGGAGAGTTCAATGTGCCAGTTGTGAGCATGACCTACACTATCTAAGATTAATACAGGTGTTCAACTTGCACACAAAAGGACTAAAGACATGTTGGTGGTACATAAACCTTGCCTACAATCTCCCCATGTTTTGCTGGGATATCTTGAGAGGGCTTATGTGATCCTAACCCATCAGTATAAGGATTCTTCACTATACAGTTGCTTCATCTCATCATGTCCAAGTAAACAGGGACAGAAGTCCTTTCAGACCTTTTCCCTTGAATTAGGAAGGCTAGTGACTAACAAGATGGTATAGGTATGTATTGACTGGACCTTGCACCTTTAGTCTTTATAGACTGAGACCTGTTGTTGGCCCGAGCAAAGCAGACCCACCCACTAAATCATTGCTGCTGAGTCACCACCTGTTGATATGTGGTGGATTTGTAATATTTATTTGTTTGTTTGTTTGTTTGTTTGTTTAGCATCTTGTCTTTCTTATGGTACTCAAAGCAGATGGGAATAAACTGACATTAGACAAATCTGTCTGTTCTACCGTTTGTGGAGTGGGATAATGTAACAATAATGAACCACTTGATGTTGTTACAAATTAAGTATATGTGTTTTAAAGATCTCCTTCTTTGATCCATTTGGCTACTCCAAACCTGAGCAGTTGCATTGAATCAACGGAATTTGCAGTGTGTCGGCTCACTCTTCGACAACCAATTCAACAGACCTACTCAAACTAGGTCTAACCAATAACATTCAGAGGTGTATTTCTGATATTGTTAGTGCCTCTTGATAGTTTCAGCTGAAGCCAACAGTCAAGCTAAAACAAAGGAACAAAATAATGAATGAATATAATTAAAATGTAAACATTTCCCTATTCACCCAAACTGTAGTTCAAGCAAAAATAATACATGGTTCATATCAAAAGATATTAGCTAATGTTTTAAACAGTAATTGTATCACAGTTAAAGCATTCCATGACCAAGCATAATGTGCAAGACAAGAGCCTCCCTGCTCACAAAAAAAAAAAAAAAAAACAGACAAAAGGAGAATGACTGTGCCTCAGTAGCCCCAGTAGCAACTTCTGAAATTCATCTCTTGGCTTCTTTGTCATGAAGTATTTTCTCTGAATTTATGTCAAGTGCTTCTGAGGGTACTGCTATCACTGACTGAAAAACTGGACTCTGACAAAGAGAGTCAGAGTGTGTCTGCTCATTTGAAATGATGTCTCAGAAACACTTCTATGTATATTATTTGTGTACACAGGGGTGGGAGAGAGGAAAAGAAAAAAAAGTTAGAACTGGTTGATCATACAGAAGATTGTAGGTGTGTATAGCTTATATAACAGCAAGACCAACACAAGTCAAATGCATTCGGAATGAGTTTTGCTCACTCATAAAGGCTCTCAGATGCTATTGTGCTATGCTTTATCACGGTTCATTGCAAGCTAGATCTACTTTTTCTAAAAGGAATCTTTGCAATGAAAAGAAAGTGTGACATTTCCCTTTGAAATCCATGGTAATTCAAGACAAAAGACATTCTTCCAATAAACATAGATAAACAGTTATAATGCACAGTTAGGGATGTAATTCTTCATTATTTTTCTTTTTTAGGAAGGAACAAGTAATTTTAGCCATTTTCTTTCCACTGTGAGGAAGTCTTCAAAGCATACACAGTTTTTAAAACCTATTTGTGATTTTCACGTAACTTGCTCATTCACAGAAAATAACACAGAAATACTATTTTCTGCATATTAAAAGCTGTTCCCTACACAGAAAAATGACATATTCTGGGTAAAAAAGAACAAAAAAATGCATTTTTCCCGCATAGAAGTCCCCAACGACTGCCTTTTCTGTGCAGGAAATAGAAAATGCCATTTTCCTGTGCAAAACAACCACACATTAAGGTCCTTTCTGCACCAGGCAATTAGAACAGGGCAGTGCGTCCTCCCACGGAGGTCGTCTGCACCTTGGAGTGGACTAGGAGCAGACTGCTTACTGGAGATCCGCACCTTAGTCCGCTCCAAAACAACCCCAAGTGGTCCTCCAGCATGTTTTCTAAAGACCACAAAAACCAGGTCTTTATTTTCCGGGAATGCGCCATTGCGTTCCTGCTCCCTTGTGCAGATTCACAGGCTTGCACCAATGCGAGCCTGCAATCTGCGGAGGGTGGGCTTTAGGTGTGGTGAGCTTCAGCAGTTGGTCAGGACCCACGACCAACCAGAAGCTGCCATTTTGGAAGCCGGAACCACCATTTTGGAAGCTGGAAGCCACCATTTTGGAAGCCGGAGCAGTGCGGATCTACAGACCTCGCACTGCTCTGATTTGCCCTGGACCAAGGAGGAGCCCTGCAGAAGGGCTTCGGACAGTCCACGTTGCTTCGGACCCCAGAAGAAGTGGTAGGTAATGGCACGGAGCGATTCCCTCGCCTTGAGTGGAAAGGGCCTAAGTTTGCATAGAATAAATATTGACCTGAAAAGATTCTTGTCTGCCCAGGATTCTGCTCATCAAGGTTTCTCAACACACACACACACACCATTTTTCAAATATTTCCAAATATCCTTTCCATCCCTATGCACAGAGCATTCAAGATAATCTCTGCATGCACGGAGTTTATTATAGTTCTTGGTACACCCCTGTTCCCTCACTTCCCCAAATCAGCATACAGAGTAGACACAAATGCTTGCCCTGGTGATTAGCAGGTTCATGTTTTAATTCTGCCTCAACATTTAAGGCTCCCTTCTGGCTTAGTGCAAATTATATGAGCCTGAAGCCTGAGTGCTCAGTAATAAAACAATGAGGAATCATCAACAGATTCTTTTGGAATCAACATGGAGAGCTGAAAACTCTTAATAGAGAGAGTTTTTCACTGCCTAAACCAATTATTATGATAGGTGAAGTATGTGTGGAGGGAAGTCTTACATATCACCAAGAACTTATGAAGGGCTTGCTGTTACAAGTCATCTCTTGGGGAAGAGAGACTTATTTTCTTTCCCAGATGTATGTCAATGGATGCCCAATATTTACACTATCAGAGGAAAGAGAAGCATATGTTTCTGTCATCATGACATCATTGCTCCAATTGCAGTTATAGTTTTCCTGTAGCAATAAATGGAAATCGTTTCTATAGGAGAGAGTAAAGGTGTACATTAAGCAACACCATTGGGAGGTAAGTAAAGTTGTCTCCATCATCCGTTGTCACACTGCCCTTGCAATACCAGTGATATAGAAACTATAGCTCATATACTCTTGTACTGTCAATGTTATAAGGCTATTCGTCACCATTTGATTACCCCTCTTCTAACTAATTTTCTTGGACATTTTGATGCTTTTTACTTACCTTATCTGTTGGATAATCAGAATCAAACTGTTATACTTGAAATAGCAAAATGTTGCTACATTATATGTAAGATATGTTTCCAAATGGTTAATAGTTGTTGATGTTAGATATTAGAAGTTAACTTTGCTACTTGTTTTTATGTCTGTACTTATTATTTATTCACTGGTCAATGATCGAAATAAAGTGCCTGTCTGTCCACTGTCACACACATGAGTCACACACATGATTTTACCTTATCTAAAGAATTCTACAGGCTGCAGCTCATGTGCTTTGTCCCATATAAGTGAATGGTACTGGCTGAAAACCAAGCAAACCTTTATATGCAACAGATTTGCCCTGGACAACATTTTGTGGTGATGCTGGATTATGAAAGAATATTGGGGAGCTAGCTTTTTAAACAGACCATAAGATGATCGTTTGATGTGCTGCAACTGATTGCTAATAATATGAAAGCAATCCAGGTTGTGGAACCTAACGTGTTCTCTCACACATAAACACACAAAAAAGGCAACAGGTGTTGTTTTGAGCATCCAGTCACATTGTCCTTTTCTGTCACTCCATTTTATGAATTATTCATTGTGTGTGACTTAAAAAAGCCTAAGGGTGACAATAGAACAGCAATGTCAGTAATGCATTGTCCTTTCACCCTGCAAAAGGTCCTTTCACCCTGCCTACTATTCCTTATGGTGGTTTTCAGTTTTAAATTATGCCACCGACTGCTACGATTCTGGTCAGATAAATATGAAACTGGGGGTGGGGAGATATGGTGCTGGTGGCAGAAATTCACAGCAAATATTATCTATTGCTAAACAACATGTTTTAGGTGTGTCTGCTTCTTAGCCTTTCAACTCAGCCATGTCTCCCTGTCACTGTTCAGCTGAATTCTCTGAGTGACACCTTGAAGTAGACACCTTATTTTCCAAGTGCACAATGCTTAGCTGAATGAAATGAGAGTAGAGAGAACAGGTGTTCAAAGACATTTTACATGGATCCCGTTGCTAAGGAAACCACTTCTTTTGGCTGCCAAACACAGGCCATGTCTGTCAAATTGGCAAAAGCAAACAAGGGAAGAGATTAAACATATATACACATTAAAGACACACAGTTTGCTCTACATACCACAGCTTTGGAAAATGGAGTGGGGAAAAAAAAATCATAAGATTGAAGGTGTTCTGGATTTTCCTTTTCTTTTCCTTTTGCTAACTCATAAAAATAGATCTTTAAAAAACTCTCTCCAGAAAAACCTTTTAACACAATGGTTAGATCCCTCTGAAAAAATCTGTGAAATAAGAGGGTTTTTTTTTTCTTTTTAAATGGTATATATTTGCAATAACTTAGTTCCATAGTCTTAAGCAACGACATAATTTCAGAGCATATGCAAATGAAAGTAACTCAGGAATGTAATGAACAAGTCATATATTGAAGTTTAACAAGCATGTGATTAGATATCTATTTTAAAGGTAGCCCATTTTTGCCTAAAACTCTAGCAATTGGACTTACAGAAGAAACTAATTAGAATTTCATATCCAAGAATCACATCTGGTGCTTGTGGACTCAAGAAACTATCACACAGCTCAGTTGTCAGCAAGTAATATTTCCAGACCAAGAAGAGTCCTTCCTCTGAGATTCTGAATAGCTGTTGCTATGGAAAGAAGGCAATATTGGCACAACGATCATGACATTGGGACAAAAGCCTAACCCTCTGAGGAGAGACCATAAATGCCAGCAATACCTCTACTAGATTTGCCAGCTTCCTTTCTTCTGGCCAAGCTAGCGGGTTGACATACTCACCAGCAGCACTGACAGTAGGACTCATGTAGCTCTTGTACCCAGCTCTTCTAGACAGTCAGCTTCTGCTATGGAGCCAGCACTTGGTTCTCACCGCAACTGGGAACCAAGCATTCTCTTGCCTTCCTTTCACCACACAAATTTACTGCCACTGCTACCCAGAAAAGAAGCAGCAAGAGTGGTTAATAGCAGCAGGGGCAGCATGACTGAGTGTAGCTACTAGGCAAGTCAAACTTTCTCCAACACTGAGGAAGAGACTAGTGGTGTTTTTATAGGCACAGCTGCAAAAGGATAGCAGGGGAGGGTATTGAGGATGAGTAATGAGGAATATTGACTTAGCAGCTTTATTGTTGTCATAGGTGTCCAATGCTAGCAGTCCATAGCAGTCCCAATGCAATTCTGGTGTTAGATGGCTAGATGAAGGGAAAATGTCACTAAGGCTACAATCTTGTGCACATGATGGCTGGCCAACTTGAGGTGTTTTGTTTTTTTTGAAGAAACAGGTTATCTGGATCTATTTCAGTCTGGTTTCAAGCCAGAGTATGACACTAAAATGGCCTTATCTGCACTGACTGATGATCTAGTCCATGGCAAGAACAGAGGGAGTACTGCCCTGCTGATCCTCCTGGATATCTCAGCAACTTTTAGTACCTTTGATCATGTTATCTTACTGAACTAGGGCCATTTCCACACCGGGCTTCTGTAATGGTGCAGAGCGACCTCTCGCGGAGGTCTTCTACACCATAGAGTGGACTGGCGTGGACTACTTTTTGTAGTTCCACACCAGAATCCACTCAGGAGTGGCCGGAACTAGCCAGGCTGCGTGTTTTTTCGAGGTTTTTAAAAAGCACGGAACGCGCAGCCCCGCGCCGCTCCACCGACCAGCTCCGACACGGATTTGCAGGCATGCGCAAGTGCATGCCTGCAGATCTGCTGGGGGCGGGCTTCCAGCTGGTGAGCTTCTCCGGTTGGTGGACAGCCTCCACCAACTGGAAGCCACCATTTGGGACGCCAGAGGACTGCGGAGCAGCTAGCTCGCTCTGCTCCGCGTCGCGATGGACTTACTCGGCTGCCGGTAAGCTCCGTTTTTGGGCGTTTTTGGGCGTTTTTGCCCGTTTCCCCCCCACCACATGTGGAAAGGGCCTAGGTCTTTGCAACGGTCTTTGCAATGAAAGCAAGAGATATTCTTTACAGTGGTTCCTCTATCTAAGGGATGGTTCCAGAGAGTAACAATAGGGGTCTCCAGCCCCAAAGTCACTAAACTGGGGATTCTACAGGGTCCCACCCCTTTCTATTCAATATCTATATGAAACTACTGGGGAAAGTTATAACGGGGTTTGGAGAGGGATATCATTATCATGCTGATGGCATTCAGCTCTGCTTCTCTTCATTAGAGTCAGCTGGGGCACTTCAGATGCTAGACTAGTGTCTGGATGCTATACTGGGCTGAATAAAGGGCAGAAAAATGAAGCTGACTCATAATAAGGTAGAGGCTATTTAGACTGGTGGTTTGGGGCCCTGGGCACTGCACAAACAGCCTGTTCTGGATGGAATCTTACTCTCTGTGACAGAACAGGTAAGTTTATTAAGAGTATCCCTAGATGCATCTCTGTCACTGGAGGCCAAAATAAACTTTGTGTCTCAGAGTGTCTGACACCAGCTTTGACTGCTGCACCAGCTACAACCTTTCCTGGACAGAGATAATCTAGCCACAGTAGTTCATGCACTGGTAACTTCCTGATCGGACTATTGGAATGTGTATTTGGAGCTGCCTTTGAAAATGGCTCAAGAAGCTGCAGGTCATGTAACATGCAGCAGCTTGATTGCTGACTGGAATATCATATATACTGGATACAGTGACAGTTTTGAAAGAATTGCATTTGCTGAAAATAAACTTCCATTCTGAATTCAAGGTGCTTGTGATGACATTCAAAGCCTTAACAGCTTGAGACCTCATTTCTTGAGGTTACACCTGTCACTATATGAGCCCACCCAAGGATTGTGGTTTGCTGGATCTCACCAGCAAGGTCAGTACATTGTATAACGACATAGGAGGAGGTCTTCTCAGCTTACCACCTTATCATCAACAATCATGCTCAGACCTTACAGATTCAGTCATCGTCATGGCTTCCTTGATTGAGTCTATCCATCTATGTAATATTCCTCATTTCCTACTGCCTTCTACCTTACCAAGCATTATTGTCTTTTTTAGTATCTTCTCGTGATATGTCCAAGGTACAATAGTCTCATATTGGGCTTTATTGTACCAGCCTGTTGTCTTGCAGCAAAGGTCTTATTTAAGAAAATGAAAACATACCAATGCAGAAATAATCACTATTACACCGTATCTGCAATAATGCTATGTTGGTCATTTTGTGACCCATGTTTCGCTCCAGGTTTCCCACTCCAACCTGCTGATGCTGCATCCCATCCCATGTTTCTGCTACCTGGAACATGCACTATACAGTGGGCCATCAACTGCTGTGTGCTTAACTTCTGGAAACTAGCCGTACATTCCTCTGTTCTCCTCTTCTTCCTTCTCCTGCTGCTGCTGCTGTTGGCAAGGGTGATTGCTCCTCACCCATCCCTGTCAGAAGCGAAGGATCATGAGTGCCTGTCCAAAAAGGGGCTTGCCATATGGAAGTTGATAATTCTTCAAAGCAGAAGTGGGAGGATAAGAAGGACTGTCCAAAAAGGGCTTGTATGGAAGTCAAAAACTCTGCTAACCAGAAAGGAGAGAAGGACTGTCCAAAAAGGGGCTTGAGAACAATACCCACTGACACCATATGACTGCCACAATATAGGAACTGCATCAGAATGAAATGACTGCAGAAATAGGGAATAGAGGAAAAGCAGTGTTATTGGAGCCATTAGCAGACATTTCCTATGAATGAAAAGATATGACCCAATAAGGATGGGAATGCAATCCAACCACAGGAGAGTGAAGACTTTGTACAATAAGGAGATATCAAAACTGGAATTTTTTTTCAGAAGAATTTGAAGGAAAGGGGAGAAAAAGATAGCATAGGTTTTGGGGAACATTCTGTATATCCCTGATTAAAATAAATCTCTACCTTTTGCTTTAAGTTAAAATCAGTGTGAATTTGGACATTTGGAGCAATTTAGCATGGATCCTAGTGTTAGGATCCTTCTCAGGAGAAACATATTTCAAGGGAAATTAAAGGTATTCCAACTAGGCAAATTTCTCCAGACAGCTTTGCATCCAATTAAAATTAGCTCTCTTTTACTGCTATGGATGGATTGATTGCCTATGTCAATCTGCCATTTGCTGATAATACTGACAGTCCTGTAATTATTTTCCCTTCAGTTCTAATAATAATTAATGTATATTAGAAATATTTAAGAACACAATGCAGTTATACTATTCAGGTTGTTAGCAAATCTGAGGGTTTTTCAAGCAGAAATCCTAAAATTTTGAAAGAAAGAGAGAGAGAGAGAGAGAGAGAGAGAGAGAAAGAAAGAAAGAAAGAAAGAAAGAAAGAAAGAAAGAAAGAAAGAAAGAAAGTATAATTCCTGTTAGACCTATATCATATAATCTCTCCTCCACTTTGTTCCCATTTCTGCTTAGCGTTATTATTTATTCTGTCATCTATGTTATTTGTCACATCTGTTATTTCTTCCTCAAATGAGCTCAGCGTTCTTGATTTCCCTAGGTCAGTCATCTCTCGTTACAATGCTGACTATAATTATATCTGACCAAGCTCAGATCATATTCAGAAATGAACCAACACCACACATTTTCAGACTTATCGAAGCCATACTTTGAGCTATATTTAGTTCAGTGTGTTCAATCACTATTTATCTCTGGTTAGCATAATCAAACTAAGACAGGTCTTATGACATCGTCAACAATAAATTCACAACCCACAAACTTATAGGAACTAAAACCAACTAAAGCTCATGGAATCAGACCTCAACATCACTCTATCAAAGAAAAAATATGAAGATAAGGAAACAGTTACCAAAGGGACTGGAGGAATGGGAAGAGAGAAAGGAGGGACAGCAGGAGGAGGAGATACTTCAGTCCCCTGTGCTCCAGAGAAGGTTAGCCAAACCCCATCCTCTGCTTCTGATTATGTTTTCTGTACTTCAGAAGGGCTTCCTTCAACCATGTCATGAGAAGAATCTCAGCCCTCACCCCCTTCCATTTAATATCTTCATGAGAGGTAGGAAATGGAACATCCACCACACAACAGGGTTAGTTAGTTAAGTATCTAAGATCTCAGTTGGTGTTTAGGATCTCAGTCTGTAATAATACCTCAAAAAATGTTTCCTAGGTCCTTCTTTTTTTCCAGCACCAAAAGGTTCCTTAAGGCCCCTTCCCTCTTACCAGAAGTAAGTCTGTGAGTTCCCTCTCTCTTTTGTTCATATATTGTTGACAACAGGAATCAATCAGGAATCTTAGGCCATTTCCACACAATGACGCTCCCATGAGTTGTCCTGTCACAGTCCCAGCAGCACCCCTGCACTGGGGAAGGAAGTGTCACCAGTGTGCTTCCATCCGTTCCACGTGGCTGGGAAGGGCGAGAGTGCTACACAATGACAGGCACAAAATGGATTTTTTCCCATTTTGTGAGTACTGCACACATTGCTTGTGGACAAGATGGTAGCAGGCCAGTAATGATGTCATCCAGAAGCATGACCAGTGGACCGTTGCCATCCTGGCCCCACAGTGGCACAACCTTGTTGTGCAGCAAAGGCCTTATTTTCTTAGAATCTTCTAAACCTTTTGTTTTGTTTTGTGTTTTGTCTTGCCCCTGCCCCTTCTCTGCTTGATTATGATTATGTGAAGTGTTTTATTTTACTTTATGGGATTTTAATGACACTTTTATTCACTAACCTTGTGCATAAGAATGAGAAGCAGTTCTATAATGTTTTAATAAACAAACAAGTAAATAATGCACGGCCAGAAGTTGCAACCACCTTTCTATATTGTTATAGTTTCTACTTAGTACAATGCTGAGGTTTTTTTGGGTGGGGGGAGGGGCAACACTTATGGAACTGTCAAGGAAACTGTCACTTCCCAGACTCCTCCATTGTATAGTATAGTCTTAAATATATACCTAAGGGATCTTCTGCAAAAGACAGAAATCTAAGACCACAATGAAGTCTAAGTGGCACATTTGCTAAATAGCTACCAGTAATCTTGACATTATTTATAGATTCATAAACCTCCGTTCAGGACAATTGTCCTTACAAGGTAGTGTGTGAGTGTGTGTGTGTGTGTGTGTCTGAATGCCATTTATGTTGTCTGCGACTACTTACAAGAAGCCACTGGAATATTTTATTCTCACCAATTAATGGGTTTCTTGAACTCTTCCTCCATTTCAAAACCTATCAGAAGAATATCACATTCTCTTTTTCCCCTATTGCAATTGTTACTGTTATTGTTATTTCAAAATGGCAGTATATAAGTGCATCAGTGAAATGGCACATATTTGCATTATAAGTCTATAATTCTTAAAGAAAAAAAAAATAGAGAGGAGGCAATTTGCCCTTCAAATCATCAGGCCACCTCAAAAAACAATGCCACAGTTTGTTTGTTTGCTTTTTTGTTTTAACCTTTGGAAGAGCTCTAGTGCAGATCCAGGGCATCATTAGAAACTGCTCCCCTCAAAAAAAAAAGAAAAAAAAAGAATTAGTGGAAATAGAAGCAACAATAATTGGCAGAATCCTGAAAAGCCCAAAGTTCCACTTCTTTAGTCCACTCTGGAAGATCCCAATGTAAAAATCAACTTTACACCCATTTATGTGTTCAGTATACATCATTAAGACATTCTGCCATCCAGTTGTTGTTATCTCCTTTTCTCTCCTTCTTTTTCTTTTTTTTGTTGGACTTGGGTGTGCACACTTCCTTGTCCACTGGCTTGAGAAGTGCAGGTACATCTACATCTATTCTATAAAAGTCAAAGTTTGTCCGTGAGTTTGTCTGTTCGTCTGCATCAGGCAGGCGAAGACCTCACCATATGATTGGCTGAGTGAGGTGAGAAGACCTCATAGGATTGGCTGGCTGTGAAGATTCTATAGAATCCTGGGGTTGGCAGTTTAGGGAGGGGCCTTCAGAATTCTCAGCTGAGAACTCTTGGGCCTCAGGCCGGTTGCTATAGAGAAGAGGCCTACTCAGAAACCGAACCCTCTGTGTGTACAACTCTGAATACAGATTGGATTGGGGAATGTGTGGAAAAGTTACAGGTACTGGAACAGACAAAGCCTAGCAGCAAGAAGGAAGACAGTGTATTCCCTTAGGAGCCCAAACTATGTATGTAAATAACTCTGAATACAGATTGCATTGGCAAATATGGGGGGAAATTACAGGTACTGCAGAAGACAGTTTGGTGAGTTCTTAAGAGGAAAATAAAATCCCAGGCAACACCAGGTAAATATGCTAGTAGTAACTATTCCTAATATTTTCTCTAGTATTCCTATCCAGATGTGTCTCCAGAGGATTTGTGATCAGCAAAAGGATTTTTGTGATCAGCCACCATTCTCACCTCCTCATCTCCATCCTGTATCCTACTGGGACCCCTCATTTCCTGCACCCCTTTTGTCATTTTCCTGATTTCTTGATGATGGGAACATGCATGAACATGCATAGCTTCCCTCCAGTACTCTTTCTTGTCTCCACATTCATCCTCAGAGGACTTACCTCATGATCCCCTGCTGTCTGAGTCCTCCTTATTGCTGGGCCTTCAGCACCTTTGGGTCCTTTCCCCCACTTCCTCTTGCTCAAGTTCAAGTTGAACAGGTCTGGGCAGGCCCTTCAGGTTGGGATGCTTCATTTTGGAGAGACACGGTTAGGATTTGGGTTAGACACTCCAAGTATGATCAGCTCAGTGGATTGGAGAAATGGGGCCCCGTCCATAAAAAACCTTGCACAATTTTTTGAGTAGGTGGTCTAATAGGCCTCCCCTGCCTTTTCCCACTTGGACAATTCCCTCCTATGTGGTTCCAGCTGATACTGATTCTGAAATCAGCCCTGGGGTTGTTAGGGTTCCCTGCATCTGAGTATGGAGGGCATTTGTTTAGAAGAGGGGCTGCCATGGTGGCAGCAGAGAAAGGTCTTTGGTGAGGCAAGTGGATGAGGGAGGTGGAAATCCAGGGCATACGTGAGGTATATTTGGCCAGATATGACATATGGTAAGACTCTTTTTGTTCAGTTGCAGAGGTATGTTGGGAATATATGGGAACAATCTGGGCGTTTGGTGGAAATATAGAGAGCAATTTGGCTGAAGAGATGTACATCATGGATTGCACACTACAGTAGAGCTGAAGGGGAAATGATGATGACATTAGTTATATCAGAGTCATGGACTACAAGCATGGGGAAAGAAGATGAAGAGAGCGTCATGTGGGGACAAGGACCATATTGGGGGTCCATGCGAAGACTCTGGAGACTTGGAATTTTTGTACTTGATGAGCTAGTGTACCTTGGGGCCCAGGTCATGTGTATGCACACAGCAAATTCAGTGAGGCTTGGTTGCAGCTGTGGGCAGAAGGCAGGTGGGTGGGCAGAAGGCAGATGGGGATAGCTTTTTGTTGCAGTTGGCATGAGTCTTGGATCCAGGACAGATGTTACCAGTGTCTCCCAGGCATTGGTAGTATTGAGGGGGTGGGTCTTATTAAGGCACTCATGGGTATGGGATAGAGTCAGTCCTGTCCAGCTCAGGGGCACATATCTTCCCTGTACTCTCTGGTATATCCTTTCCTGTCATCCAAAGAATTCTGGCATTGGGCTGGAAGGTTGGTCTCATCTATCAACAGGTGGGCTGGTCAATGCCTGGATCTGGACCTATATGTATGTCAAACATATTTACAGCTGTAACCAATAAAGAAATTGTGGCCTATTCCTTCCAACTTATCCTGGTGTGTTGGTGTTTTATATAACATGGAGTGAGACTTGTCCCCGAACACACAATAAAATTTACTTTCAGGTTAAGATCCAGTGAATGGCTTGTATGCACTTCTAGGGAGAAACCATTCTATAAACTTTGGGGCCACTAATGATCTACCTTGGGTACTTCCAAGACCACTGCTAACCCCTATCTCTAGCACCTATCAACCTAGTAACAACCCAGAACCCCATCCTGGAATGAAGACTAGAAATATTAAGTTGGATTCAAACTTGTCATATATTTATTGAACCAATCTGTAACAAACCAATTAAAATATTTGTTTATAACTGAAGCAACACTACCTTAAAGAAAGACAATACCAACCTGGCTCTAAGTATGACCCAGAAAAACACCTGATTGCTTATAAATGCAGGCAAAATTACTCCTGACCAGTTTTGTCCAACCCCTGCTGAGGAAAACCATTTAGATCTTATTAGCTTCACTGCCACCCTGTCCCTCTGGCTGGTTGACCTTAAGTTGTAGGTGCTGTGTGACAGTAAACTTTCACCAGAGAGCTGTCTCAGGATGCTTAGCAGTGTTACCTAAACCCAAACCTTGGACTTGCTCATCATACTAATTATGGTATAAATAAGTAGCCAATTAAGCTAAATCTAGTAAGCATGGAGTAGGTGAAGAACGGTTAGTCCACAAGGCCAATCAGAAATAACAACCACAACAAAATCATAAGGCAACTAGTTCAGGTCTTTATGCTTTATAGGATGGGTGGATGGGTTTTGCCAGGTTGAAACAGAGAAGAAATATAAATAACTTCCTAGTCTTATATAGACCTATAGACACCAATTCTCACAAGAATAGAAAATCCTGTGGGAGTCCCAAGTTTTACAAGACTTGATTGCAAGCTTCCAAAGAGGATGGACCCCCCCCCCAAACACACACACTGAAATAACAGACAGATGAATGGACTTCAGTCTGATTTTACAAATTATATAGACAGTCCTGATTCTAGAAAATTAAGGGCTTTCACGCGCCCTCCCCCAAAAAACCCCTTTAAATTGGTCCCGAAAACAAATAGGCAGCTATGGTAACAGACACAGTTTTAGTTTAATGTGATTGGATTGCTTAGCCCCATGAGCATTCCTGCTGCTTTAGTCTGCTCCAAATGATGTTTTCAAACTCTTTTTCAAGGCAATCCAACACAGAGCACATTACAATCATCTAGACTCCCCAGAACAGGAGTATGTGGCGTTGTAACAAGGTCTGCTTTCTCCAGACTTATTTCCACACTTCATCTTTCATCTATCTGAATTTCATTAGTATTCCCAATATAATTAAAGTTCAGATAGAGTATTCAATAAGAAGCAAATGTCACTAGTTTTTCATCCCCTGGATTACACTTAAATTAGAGTACCAAAGATAGCTATTATAACACAAACTCAAAGGTTATCTGTTAGCTGATAATAATTTCCAGACACTATATGATGGATACTAACTATGAATTCCACTTTTAAGTATAATAATTAGAAGACAACTTATATTACAAGGTGGTATTCAATGCATACAATGTCCCTAATGAATAGGTTGCTATTTCTGTCTCCCATGAGGCAGGTAAAAATGGGTCAAAATTAGTATTCGTGGTTTTTTTTCCCCCTGAGTACCAAATTCAGAGTTCGTCCAGTTCTCAGTACTTTAACATCACAAATCAGCTGGTGCAATCCTGAACCCTTTAACCCGGTATGGAATTTGTACAAGGTTTTGAATGGCATTCAACTTAAATTAAGGTTGAGGCAACCTGGAGGGCTCTGCTTTGCCAAGAATATTGAAAAGCATTGGAAAAGAAGTTTTCAAAAATCAATAAAAATATAAAATAAGCTCAAAAGGGCTTAGCATACACTTAAGAGCTTCTTCTACTATGTCACTGAAAAGGAAAAAGGAGATATATTTCAGTGGAATGGCCATAGTAGTTTCATGAGAAATCATATAATATTTGTTTCTTTTTACCATGCCTAGAGCATTACCTTGCTAGGAACTTTAAATAGACAAATCATTCTGTATCTAGGTATAGGAAAATAAAAAAGGAGGATGGAAGGGGGGAGGAAAAAGGGAATCTAGCAGCATCTTTAAGAGCAAATGTTGTTTATTTTAGCTTGAGCTTTCATGGATATAAATCCACTTCTTCACATGCAGTACAGAGTGTTGTTAAAGCCTCAGGTTTAATGGATATTTATACAGTTGTAAAAGTGGGATAGAATGTAATTGGATCCAGAAAGATGTAAATCATTCCCTTGCCCTAAATTTGGGGTAGTGGAAGTATTCAATAGTGTAATTCTACCAGCAAAGAAAAGTTTCACCCACCAAAGCATAGTGTACTGCAGGGAGATGAAGAGAAAGAAGAAAACCTCATTGCCATGACATTGGATTTTTCTCCGTGTCACTCTTCCTTGTGTTTAATTATAAGTTCATTATGTCCACATCTTTTCCACACCTGCTTACAAGATTTAAAAAAAAATAACAAAGAATTATTACTTATTTGTTTATGCTAATCCAACGTATATATTGCTGTAGCTGTTTTAAAGCTGAGAACCACATGTCAAAAATAGGGGAAGTCCACAGCTCTAAGGATGACTTTGTTCCATGCTGTATATTGTCGGAAGATGCAGGGGGGCATGCCGTAGATCTTTAGCATGACCCACAATTACACTGTCCTTAAAAGCAAGAAAAAATACGTCTTCAGTCCCATAAAACTGCCAGTGAATGAGGCCAGCCGGTTTGACTAAAACCTACAGTTTATTGAAGAGAAGCATGAGTACATATTCAGCAAATCTATGTGAAACTATGTAAAATCCATGTCTGAACACACAGACAGCAACAGCTAAGAGAATACATGAAGAGAAAAAATACAGAAAGAGACACTGCCTGTTTTCAGGCTGTTCTTAAGTAGAATCATGTCAACAAGTTTTCACACCATGGGACAGGGAAGTTCGTTAGACTAAACACACCTTTGTTATGAGAGAAGCGAAGCTGCAGAGATTCTCAGGCAAACTCTTATCTACTTGAGCTGGGAACAAGGACCTCAGCAGACAGAGGACAGCGCAGTAAACAAGAACACAGTTAACCCTTAACACAGACAGAACTGTCTTGGCCTGCAAATGCCAACATACATACATACATACATACATACATACATATATATATATATATTAATCCAGGAAGAGCAAATTAGGCTAGTTTGCTTAATTTAATTAAATAGCTGCAGAAAAATCTTTCCCCATCACTACTTGTAATACAGATTTCAGAGCTTCAGGATTATCTCCGTGATAACACTTTCTAACCTTTTGCCCCCTTTTTTTGAGGGGGGGGGACTATAAGAATAAAAAGTGAGTGGTGACTCAGTATGCCCAGAGATGGTTCCTGATATATACAATGCTTTGACAATGAAGGCCTGAGGAGAAAACCAACTTCTTGAAGCTAACTGGTAGCATCATCACACTCTCCTTCCACTCTATATTACAAAACCAATGATTTTATTAAAAGGGTTTTGCCTGGAGGGATTCATAGCAAAAGCAAATAAGCAAAAGCAAATAAGTTCTACCTGTCACGCACACAGTACATTGACTAGTGCAATCCCATATACACCGTTTTCAATTTATACTTTATCACACATAAATCTCCAAATGAGCCCCACACTAATTTTAAACATTGTTCACTTCAGGCACTCTTGCTCCCTCCCTCCAACTTTCTGAAGACAGGTTGGATTTCTCCAAGACTAATCACCTTTCCAGAACTACTTTCTCAAGAAAGCAACATTCCAAGCTCTGGTCCTAGGAGTTCAGGGCTTTGCAGAAAAATTGGAGCATACCTCCTCATTTAGGTACCAACCCCACAGTGTCATAATGTTTCTTTTTTTTTCCCCTTTTGTTCCTTATTCCATATCCTTAATAGTAAGTACTTTACTATACACTTTACTTCTCTGCTAAGCATGTAAAGAATTGTCTTGTAAAGGAACATATATGGATTACATTTCCAGTGTAACTGCTGCATTATAAATTGAGCACAACCATGAGATGAACAGCAGCATTCGATATTAGTTTCCAAACCACTTTTATAGATGAAGTGGATTACGGCTGGAATCCTGTTCAGGACTTACGTCTTTGTAAGTGGACTTACATATGCAGGAATTAGAATTGTACAGTTCTGTAATATCTATATCCAGTAGAGGGCTGCTACAAAGCCAGCAAAGTGACAAAGTGCATTGTTGCGTGATATAAGGTGGAACCAATGCACATCGGTTTCAATGTGCATCGCACTAGTCCTGGTGTGGATCAGGCACTGACACACAATAGACACTCTTGCTGGTGTCCCACTATGCATCTTTGCAACTCAGTAAAGGGGTTTCTTAACACCTCTGCTATGTAGCCAGGTGTGCATAAAGTTACCTAATGTGAAAGGTCATATAGGATTCCAGTGTATAGTTCACAAAAATCTGTGCCACATTAAACATGTTAATATTTAAGACAATATAAGAAAGAAAGAACCTAATTTTCCTTTCCTTTCCTTTCCTTTCCTTTCCTTTCCTTTCCTTTCCTTTCCTTTCCTTTCCTTTCCTTTCCTTTCCTTTCCTTCCTTGGAACAGACTAACACAGCTAATGAACTCTGAAAGTCTGCAAGAACAAAAAGTCTGCCTGAAGTGAAATTTGAATTTGGAGCCCTTCAGTGAAACATCAGTGTTAATAAATCTAAAAGACATTCATCAGGCATTTTACATTTTCCCAACCCTGAGTGTACTGATAAGATGTCTGACATTACCATGCCATGGATGATAGCAAATTAGCAAGACTCCAATTTTCAGGAAGAAGAATACTGGAACATCACATATAAATGATAAAAGATGCTCTGGTGTTAAAGACTGACTCATTGTTCTCTGTAAGTTATACATTTTTAGCCAGTCTGAGCACGGATGAGTCATATACCTAAGTTAAAGTTACTATCCAATTCCAATAGCACATGATGTCTACCTGTCACTAATTTTGCATACACACATCTGTTCATACCAAATTATTGGGTGCCAACTCAATTTTAGAGGAAAAAATGGTGAGAAATTCATCTTTTATACAACTAAATTATTGTTTTTCCCCAACAGGGTTTGTGAGGGAGCATGAAATAACTTTTGGCAAAGATCAAAATATTTGTGCATTCAGACACATTGACAGTTTATTTGAAGATGTAAGTACACTAATGGAATAAGCCTCTAAACTGTTGATTTTGCATTCACATAACTACTCTTTTAAAAAGTTCCAGTGCGTATAAAGGCCATGCCTACTTAGTTTCACCTGTTTATTTAGAGTATCAATGAAAACATTCTTTAATCCCTGAACCTTAGGCTGCATAACAATGCCTCTGTAGTCAAAGAACTGCAAACATCAAAAGATTAATGGGACTGAATTTGCCCCTAGAGTATTTCCATTGAGTTCAGTGGAATTACACCACAAATGCACTTGCTGTTTATTAATCCATTTGCTAATCCTCCTTCTATGAAGACTAAGAGCTGTGTGGAATTAAAATCAAATGCATTTATTTGATTTGATCATCCCTTCGAGTAACAACAATAAATGTACTCTGAACTAGAAGATGACTACAGATTACTATTGTGCAAAATATACTTTGCCAATTTGATGGCCAATACATTTTGGTTATTGTAAACACTCTGTACCATAGAGGTGAATGAGCATTTTGTAACAAGGGTCACCACTTTCATATCCTCTCCTTTCAGAAAGAAAGAAAGAAAAGAACAGCATCTAATCTGAGAATATTGACTCTAGTCCCAAAAAGTGTGGGTTTGGGGATTTGTCTGCCTCATACTCACAAATGAGCTTCACTGTGTTCTTTAATGCTGTGCCAATAGCACACCAAAAGTCACTGTAGCATAATGATCTTTCTATGGGAAGGTTAATAGGTCCCTTGAAGAACACATGTAGAAGATTGCTGATTCTAATCGTGGCATCTCAAGGTAAGTTTGGGAAATATCACATGTAACCCTGAACAGTTGGTGTCATCCTGCATGGGCAATACTGACCTTGATGAAAAATGGCCTGACTTCATGTAGAGTAGCTTGCCATGTTTCAAACTGGTTTATTATAAGAAATAAGAAGATTGTCCAGAGATAAATATAGGGTGCATACGTCCTATGCACTAATGATCAGAGACCAAAACATCCTCTTTGAGTGATGGTAGAGCGTAAAGCTCCACTCCCATTATTTCATTAGGCTTCTGCTGTTTTGACTGTATAATGAAGCTTGAAGTGCATCCCCATAGCCATGGTTCCAAGGAATAATTCACCTGGAATTGCACAGTTAGGAGAAAGAAACACCTTGCTGGAACTCTGAGAGGGGATTGTTACTTACTTTTTCCCAGCTGCATAACTGTATGTTGATGGTGCTCATCAGACCTCTCCCCAAACCCATGGCATGATTGATCATGAAAATGCTGTCCAGTGCAGTTAACTTCCCGGATGAGGTTTTCCCAGGTGGAGTATGTGTGGGTCACTGCAGGAGGAGACATCCTTCTGCAACAACAGAAAAAATCCATAAATCAGCATAAGGAGTGGCTACACTATTTTATGTCAGCAACAGGATTCCACACTGTATGTGCTACACTTGAATACATCTAAGATTACTTAGATAGTTAGATAGTTTTGACATATATGTGGACTATTTTATTACCATACATTTGATGACTGGCAGACAAATGACTGAACTTTCTCTCTTCATTGATTCCAGTCATTATATTTGATGGCATATTGTCAAGGATGGCCATGCTGGTTGGAAGATTTGGGAGTTGTGAACCCAAAAAGTATTTTTTTTTCCCCAAGCTACATGTGTATCTCAGGTACTTTAAGGTTAACGTGGGGTTTCATCTTTGTCATTCTATCTATGGCAAATCATGGCTGACATCCTGGTGGGAACTTGTGTCCTGTAAACCAGCATAACAATCATGTCAAGTTGAATGGTTTCTCTATGCAATGTTTTCATTCTCAGGAGTGGAAAGGAAACATAGCTCTGTCATCAGGACCATTGTGCAAAAGGAGCCAGCAGTGTGGCTGTTGTAGAACAGTTCCAGTGAAAAACATGTCCTGATGCAAAATGTGTCCAATTATGAAATGTCAGCTTCCATTGCATAGTGGAATGTCTTGCACAGTATCCCATTGTACATCATTACAATTTACTAGGTTGGTTGTATATCACATCAGTGACACAGTTCCATCATTATAAAGTTACACATCTCAGTCTCTGATCCAGGATCTTATTCCATAGCCCATGTCTTTATGTTTGTGTTATATTATGCCTCCTACAAGGAACTCATGACCAAAAATATTGGTTTGACTTTTTTTTTCTTTTGCTTAGAAGAAATCATGCAAAGTGTATAGGACAAGACTGGGAATGGATGACTCTCCAGATGTTGTTAGATTGCAACTACCATCACTCCTAACTGACATGGTTAACAGGGATGGAGGCTCCAAAGTTTAGAGCACTAGATATTCCCTGAGACAGGAAGATGATTGTGCCACAGAGTTCCCCAGTGAACAGAGAAGAGAACTGAGCTAGCATGCCTACTGCTGGTTTATGCAGCAATTACTTGATTTAGGATGTTTTCATTGCTTAAGATCCAGAGACATTTTCAGTAAGGTTTTCATGTTTATTTCTGCCTTGTACACTTTTAGGTGCAAATGAAAGAACACAGTTCTCTCATATTCTCACTCTGGATTTTTTCTCAATTTTTTTTAATGCATATTTCATGAAAAAAAAAAAAGGGTGGTGGGATACCATTTGTGCACACAGTTTCCCATTCTGTATTCAATGGGAGTAATTGAAGATGCAAATTAGACAGGCAGTGTTCACCCTCACATACACACTTGGAATTATGAACATCTGTTTGCACTCAGGAATTTGAAATGTGAATTGTATCCTTTGCACCCATGAAGAGTGTGCTTGCAGAGGTTTTGCATAAACACGTCTTAGTTTCATGGAAAAGAATACTGTTGATGGAAAATTTGCCTCATTAGGCTACTAAAATCTAAGCAATGCTTTATTCACCCTCCCCCCCATCTTTATTTTGCATTCAAGTTGGCTGGAGTAGGAGCTTGAGGATTTTAGGTGTTGGATGGTTTCTATGATTAAGTCTGAAAGTTATCTTAAAAATAGAAGTTGCTATTCTTTACTCTTTATTAAAAGAATCTGGGCTAGCCAGATTCTCATCCTAATAAGGTGTATCATGAATCACATAAAACATCTGAACAGCAGTCATCTCATTTCCAATGAAGGACAAAATCCTCTCAGTTCTGAATAGAGATGGGAAGATCAGTCATGCCATTTTCTGGAGACTTCACATACTAAAGTCTCCTCTGTGTCATTTCTTCACATTTTCTCAAGATAGCCTTATTTCTATTGTTTATTCTTAGCTATAGTGGACTCATTAAATTAACTGTTGACTAGGGATCAACACAGAAATTTGTATGGGGTTTGTATATGAACCCCATGAATTTCATACGGTTTTCTTTAGGCAAACAATACTCACAGGTGGTTTTTCTAGCTCGTTTGTCTAAAATATAGCCTACAGCACCTAGTATTCATTGATGATCTCCCATCCAGGTACTACGCAGAGCTGAAACTGGTTAGCTTCCCATAAATTAGACAGGATCTGGTGTGTTTGGGATATTTAGGCCTGTTCAACATGAAAGTAGATATCACCAGTTGAATGGGTCTACTCTAGGTGGTACTAAGAGTAGAATTCACGCCAATATATTAATAGTTTTATATTAAAGGATGTTTGTATACATTTATTAAGTGAATAACCCCCAAAAGGTGTTTTAGATTGAAATAACTTGATTTTGAGGCCAAGGTAGTCAGAGGAGAGCAAGGCTCCTGGACTGCCATCCAATCAGGTCTGCTGGAGGTGCTTCCACCATCATCCCCACTCTCTCTTTGCCATGGAAGGAAGAAGGGAGAAGAATGATGAGTGAGGAGATTGTCTCACATGCTCCAAAGACAGAAGAAAGTAGGAAAGTCATGGAACCCAGCTATTGTTCTGGATGCCTGCTGGAGAAAAGCCAAAGGGGGGGAGTCATTTGTGATGCTGTGTGTGGATATTTGGCATAGTCCCACAATATTTTGTGCTAGTCAGGCTTCATCTGGAGTACTGTGTTCAGTTCTGGGCAACTTATTTTAAGAATAATATAGACAAGGTGGAGGAGGTTCAGATAAGAACAGACAGGGTAATAAAAGGTACGGAGAATGAAACTTATGAGGAAAGATTCAGATAGGCAAAGAGAAGCCAAAGAGGTAACATGACTGCACTCTTTGAACACCTCCAGGGTTGTCACAGAGAGGAGGGGGCAGGCCTGTTCTCTGCTGCCTCAGAGGGTAGGACCAGTTCTAATAGTTTGAAGTTTCAGGAGTGTTACACCAGGAAATGGGGGATTTTGGGGTCTACCCGCAATGCGAGCATTTCCTAGGAATTTGGGGAATTGTAGCTCAAAGGAGGTCTTTGAGAGGAGGGTAATGGCAGTATCTTTTCACCTGTATATACCAGTATAAACTGTAAAGAGAGCTACAGTTAAAAGTTAAACAGAGTTTTTTATTGGGAATTAACAAACATACAGAAAATTAGGCACTCTCAAGAACCATACAGGTTTCAGAAAATGAGGCTAGAAAGGTTGGATAAAGAGAAATTGGGTAGAAAGGGTGATAGTTACCAATCCTGAAGCAGAAGATCAAAGCAGAGTGGCTCAGACGTTAGCACGAACAAAAAGAGCTCTGGGCACCATGTATTATGTCCAAGTACTATAATTTACTAAGACTGGAGCTGAGGTTTTTGTACCCTATTTCATGTCCTGAAGGAAGGTGTGGGGACAATGAGGTAATGGCTTTCCCATGAAACTGACCAAGGAGTCTGGAATGACTCATTTCCTTAACTTTAGATGAGAAAACATTGATGGGAGTCCTGCCAATCTCTTAATGTTTTGGTCACGTAGTGCGACTGGAGAAGGTCTCTGTAGGATATGCTCACAGTAGAGGTGCCGATTGCTTCATCTGGGCAGTCTCACCTGCTGTTATTTTTCAGGAGTGCTTGCAACTTACAGTTTTTGAAAGCATATCCCAAGCCCATCAGCACAGAGCTTTCCTGCCTAATCATCTCTGAACTTATGACCTGATCATGTCTGAGGTCATCCTGACCTGGCATATGTCAGATCAGACAGTGTACTTTCAAACATGTTTTCCAGCCATGAAATATGTCCAATTAAAAAAATAGCACATCCTGCAGAGTGGGGGTGTATGGTGTGTTAACAGGAGAGAAGAATTTGATTGAACATTAGAAGGAACTTCTTGATAGTAACAACAGTTTGTCTTGTTAATTGAATCTAGAGAGGTGGTGAGGTCTCCTTCTCTGGATATCTTTTAAAAATATACAGCTACGTGCTGAGGTTGTTTTAGTTGGAGAGCCTGCATTGAGGAAGGGATTCATCTTGGAGACCCTTCCAGCAATGTGATTCCATGATCCTCCGTATGAATAGGGTACCAGCCCTGAAGAGCATATGCAATGACTACTACTGGAAAAGCAATAAAGAGAGTAGGGCCATTTCTGCAGTACACTGTAATAGTGCTATTATTCCACTTTCAACATCCTGTGGAATTCTGGGATTTGTAGTTTACTGAGGCCAAAGAATTCTCTGGCTGAGAATTCTTAAATGCCCCTCCTTAAACTACAAATCCTAGGATTCCATAGGATGTTGAAAGTGGAATAACAGCACTATGACAGTGTAGTGTGGAAATGGGCTAGGTCTTCCCTGAGTGAAGACTTTTCAAGAGGACACTGTTGGAGTATTTTTGTTTCTTTCTCCTGAGCCGACAATCCCTGTCAATTGCAACTACTTGAGACTTAAAAAAAAAAAATCTTGATTGTGACAGAGGCAATTTCTGCACTACACTGTTACAGTGCTGTCATTCCATTTCCAACATCCTATGGAATCCTGGGATTTGTATTTTAGGACAGGGCATTCAGAATTGTCAGCCAGAGAGTTCTTTGGATTCAGGAAACTACAAACCCCAGAATTCCTCAGGATGTTGGAAGTGGAATAATAGCACTATAACAGTGTAGTGCTGAAATGGCCAGAAAGCAAAATGGATGGATTCCTCCCTCCCCTAACCCTGGTTTGAAATGTCATATCTTTTATGCAAAAATATGACATATGACACGTTTAACAAAACTGATTGCTTAAGACAAATGGAGCCTTTATTTTATTTCATTTGGAGAAAAATGATTGTTTTTAATAGGATAAGATAGATACCCTTCTATTTGAAGATTCAAATAGTAGCCAATAAATAGTATTCATTCTTTAAAGGGACATTTATTCCATGTAGAGTTCAGGACATTGGATGTTTACCACTTCTAACAGCATTTTAAATCGTTCATCTATAGCATTTCTAGTCTGATGGGGATGTGCACAGTGAGATTTGAGATTGTTAAAGTTAAAATTCTTCAAAGAGTTTTGTTTGATTTTTTGTAGTAGAGATTTTGGGATTACTGTAGAGCTTTAAAAATATTGTTCAAAGTAATGGCATGTTATATCCCACTTCTGTAGATGGAGATTGAAGATTTGTTCTAAGAAGAAAAGAATCTGACAAATTAGGGTTAATGATGGTACATTCTTTGAATATGTTTAGAAAAGTAAGAATGGGACAATATCATGATGTACCTCACAAATGTCTTTTTATTGGGCTACTGCACAGTGTTGTTGGAGACAAAGAACTATTAAGTGTCTTTCTCATAAACAAAGGTTTATAACTTCTATTTCATCAACACAGAAATAAAGCCTTGAACCAACTCTTCTGAGCTCATCAAATATTCAAAAGCATTCCTTCTACTGTTTTCATCTTCCTAAAAAGCTACCTAGAAACATTTTATGAAGAAGGTATCTTCATTTTGCTATAAAAGGGATTAATGTGCCTGGACATTCCTCTCAGAAGCCTCATTAAAATGAATTGGAGGTCTAGATTAATTCTATTCTATTGGTTTATTCAATCTCAACAGGGCTTCAGAACTTTCCACTGGATTTTGTGGAAGCTAAGAAAGAACAGGATGACACCAACAGACAGTCTTGTGGTTCAGTAAGGATTAATAGATTGCTTTGGAATAAGCTGATGCTAAAATAAATGTACTGTTCTTTATGGTGCCATACGGGATGTTATTTTGCTGTAGGGATAATATATCCTCACTAATTTTTCATATTGAAGGAGGCAATGAGTAATTTTAACAATTTTCTTCTCCACATGAGAAAGTCTTCAAAAATTGCAGAGTTTTCAAAGATCAAGCACAGTTCAATACTTATTTTGGACAAAAATGACTTGTGGTAGTGTAGTGCAGAAAACTGAATTTTCTACACAGAAAACAACATTCTCTGCAAAAAAAAACCACTATTACTGTGCAGAAATATCTTTTTCTGCACAGAAAGTTCTATTCTGTACTGTAAAAATTCTCATCAGTCCAGGATTCTTCTCATCATGGTGTCTCCACATATGTTTTTTACCTTTTTTTTTTTAATTTTTTCAAATATTCTTCTCATCCCCATTTTAGTCTACAGATTAACATGGTGGTTAATCTTCTAAGAGTTAATGAGCATTCATCTCAATTGGAATTTGATATGTTCTGTATCTTTCACAACGGGTCACTACCATCTACAAGCTCCATATTTGTCCTATCTCAGTCTTGGGAGAACTGATAAATCAAGCAAAAACAAACTGAATATCCCCCAGCTTGTTACTTACTTCCAGGCAGTAAGCAAGGAGTCATAAATAAAGTCCAACATAAACAAAATCCAGCAGGGTTTCATGGCAAAGGAGAGTCCAAGGTCAATCCAAGCATTTGTCAAGGCATCCAGCAAGGTAGCAGGTCAGAGATGCTCTGACAACACCTGGAGGGGAAGGACACCAGCTAAATACACCCAGAGCCTAGCACAGTTGTGCCTTGGTTGATTGTTGCCGGTTATAAATTCTGAGAGAGCTACACTTGGTCTCTCTTTGCTGCCTGTGCTATATGAAGCTGTTCTAGGTAAGTGTTCTTCTGTATCTGAAGAGGCAGGACTCTCTGCTGGAACTGGCGCAACCCTCTGTTCTGTTTCCAGCACTATAATTTCTCTCTGTACAGCAGGTCCTGGCATGCCTTCTGTTTCAGCCTCTGGCATGCCCTCTGCTTCAGACTCTGAATCAGAGTCCATGCTCTGGAAGCAAGGCATGACAATATTTAAAAGAGTGCCCATTTTGCCACCATCATTGTCATTGTAATCATCAAAATTATCACTATCAGTACTACCACTACCACACACACACACATCCATAATCTTTTGCACACCTCCCTCTACCATCTGCACATGACCCCAGTTTCTTATGCAACCTTGCAATTACCCACAGCTGGGGCATGATGCAACATCTTTGCACTGGGCTGATCATTTTCCCAGGGTTCCCTGCCTGGAATCCCTGGCAATCCCCTCCAAAATGGTCAGGCCACTGTGTAGGACATTTTCACAATCCATACATGTCATACAATACATGTTACATAATACATACAGTATATACATTCAAGGGTACAACTCATCTTCCACCTTACACCCTGGTGGCAAGGCCCAGTTCACCTGCCAACTTCTCATGGCCTACTACTGGAAGGGCCTTTGTGAGCAAATCTGCAATATTGTGTTCAGATGGACAATACCGCATACACAAAATCCCATCTTGGATCATTTGCCTCACATTTTGGTACCGTACCCCGATGTATTTAGTTCTACACTTTAAGTTTTCTGCCTCAGCCATTGCTATGCAAGCTTGTGAGTCTTCATGTATTTCCAGAGGTATGCTGCAAGGCTCTTGTATGTCTGTCAGCATTTGTCTATGCCACTGTACTTCGCTAGCCATTTCTGACAATGCTGCAAATTCAGCCTCTGTTGTGCTTAGCACCACACAACTCTGCTTTCTTGATCTTCATAGTATGGGACTCTCCGCATACCTGGCTACCAACCCAGTCACTGACTTCCTGTCTGCTGGGTCAGCAGCAAAAGAGCTATCGACATAGCATTCCAGTGTTTTTTGGCTTCCCACCATTCTCAGACACAGATCTCTTGTCCCTTTGAGATATCTGATGACTCGTTTTACAGCCACCCAATCTATCTGTCTGGGTTTGGAAGCTCTCCTGCTTAACAATCCAACAGCGAAACTGATGTCTGGTCTCGTGTTGTTAGCAATGAATAACAGGCTTACAATGATAGAATGGTATAGTTGAGGGTTCACAAACAGCTCACTTGCTTCCAAATTTGCGAAGTCTGTTGTCATGGGAGTTCTGACTGTCTTTGCATCACACAGACCACATTTAGCAACAAGACTGTCGATCTTTTTCTTTTGGCTCAGAAAAATCTCACCATCACTGGTTCTCTCCACTTCGACACCTAAATAACACTTCAGACTGCCTAGATCTTTTAGCCTGAATCGTTTCTCTAACTCCATCCGCACATACTTTACATCACTGGCACTTCTGGCTGCAACACAAAGATCATCAACATATATCACTATTATGACACAGTTGTCACCTACCCCCTTGGTATATACGCATGTATCCGCGATCCTCCTCGTATACCCAAGTCCCACCAATTGCTGATCAATGCATTTGTTCCAACAACAAGCACTTTGACGAAGACCATAGAGAGCTTTGTGCAACAGGTATGCTTTGTTGTCTTCTGCGCCATCATACCCTGGTGGTTGCTCCATGTAGACTGTTTCTTCTAGATCAGCGTTCAGGTAAGCTTTCTCAAAATCAAAATGTTGAACAACCGTTTTCCTCTTGGCAGCAACAGCTAATACCATCCTCAGACTTTCTGGTTTGGCTGTGGGAGAAAAAGTCCTGTCAAAGTTGGTGAACCTTTCCTGGGAGAAACCCTTTGCAACTAGGCGTGCCTTATACTTCTGTGTACCATCAGGCATGTTCTTTAATTTAAACACCCACCTGCAACCGACTAGCTTCTGGTCTTTGGGCCTGTCTACCACCTGGAAGACCTTTCTTTCGACAAGTGACTGGAACTCAGAGTCCATGGCAGTGTTCCACTTTTTCTGTTCCTCCTTGGGATACTCTAACAGTTCCTGATAACTTTCAGGCTCACTAGCCACAACACTGAACAGCTTGGCCCCTTGAACAACAAATCTGACAGGGGTTTTTCTTACCCTCTTGGATCTCCTAGGAATGAGCACCTTAGTTCTTCCTGACTCAGTTTCACTAGGACTACTGCTGCTTTCAGTGTGAGGCTTTTCTTTGAGTGCAGTCCCAGGTTTGAAGCTAGGTGGTGATGAGGAGTCGTGTGAGGTTCCAGGTTTTTCCTCCTTTTCATCATCAGACATCACTGCCCCTCCATTTTCAGGAATTTCAGGAACACTTTTGTCACTTTTACCCAGGGGTATCAAAACGTCTTGGTTACAGTGCAGTCTATCCCATCCTAAATGGATTTCAAAGTTTGCACTCCTAGAATACACTATTTTGCCAGCATGGTGTAGAAATCTATATTTGTTACCCTCATATCCCACAAAGCGTAACCGTCTAGATTTCTCCTCTCCAGACTTTCTGAAACTTGGGGGAACATACGCACTAGCAAACTGACCCCAAACACATAGATGCTGCAGGTTTGGCGTGCTACCATACAATAGGTAATATGGAGTTTGCTTCACACTTGAACTCCACATCCTGTTTAAGTGGTAGTTTGCTGTCACTATTGCTTCTCCCCGAAGTCCTGCTGGGGCTTGGGCATCCTCCATCATACAGTCCTTCATTTGTTTTAACAGCCCAATTCTTCTTTGTGCAAGACCATCCTCCCCGGGAGATGAGGGGTTGGTGGTTTTATGCCTTATGCCTTTCTTACGCATCCAGGCTTGCAGGCTGTTAGACAGGAATTCTCCCCCTTGATCTGACACAAGACTGGCCACTTTATAAGGAAATTTCCTCTCAACAGCATTCATCCACTCTTTGAACTTATCTGCTGCTTGGCTCTTCTCTTTCAGTAGATAGACATAGGAGTACCTGGTGTGTCTGTCTACAATTACCAGGACATACCTATTTTGTCCAGCAGTTGGCTTAAAAGGACCTGCCAAATCTGCGTGAACAACCTCAAAAGGCTGTTGGGTGACACACTTGCTTTTCTTGGCAATGGGGTAAGCCTTTACCTTAACCTTTTTGCACACAGAGCACTCTAGGAACTTAGGACAATTTCAGACCTGTAACCCAGGGCATACCTTTGCCAACTCTTGCAAACCTTTGTAGCTGGCGTGACCCATCACTCTGTGGAGGTAATGTACACACTTTTCATGTAGAGGTTTGTTACACATAGGGTTAACGTTTGCCACTTTTCCTGTGGGCAACATGTGGTACAACCCCTGCTTTTTCACCCTTTTTGCACAAAAAACACCATTTGCAGTAATTATACATTTCTCCCCTTCAAACACCACTTCGTAACCCTCACTGGCCAGTTGGGAGACACTCAAAATACAGTTCTGCAAATGTGTCATGCACAATACATTATTAAACAATTTACCAAAACATGGCACATATGCAGTACCCATCTTCTGCACCTTGCTTGGTGCCCCATCTGCAAAGGAAATTGCTGTTATATTTGCATTTGTAACATCATTCAATAGCTTTAAATTGTTCACCGTATGGTGAGTTGCACCACTATCTAGCAACCACACACCACTCTCAGACTGTTCTTTTGCCACAAACACATGGCCTTCAGCCTGTGACGACACGCCCCTCCGCTTCTGGGCTGTCTTCTTCCCTCTGCTGGGCGCTGACATTCTGCAGTCCTTCTGGAGATGGCCGACTCTCTTACATCTGTAGCAGCATCTGGCAAAGCTGCACACTGCTCCTTCTTCCAGGTCAGATGCCTCCTTGGAAGCTGCCTCTCCCTCCTGGCGACTGGCTGTTCTCCCCTCCGACTGCAGTCTGGAATCGAACTGCTTACGTTGGACTTCCTCCAAATTCCTCCCGGCTACCAAGTCTACAGTCAGCTCTTCTTCACGCACACCCTGGAGGCTCTACATCAAAAAGTCCCACTCCTTAGTGAGGCTTCCCAGCAGAATAAAACTTTTCTGCATTTCTGGGATATTTACCCGTCTGTTGGCTGCCTCTTGAAATAACTGTTTCATCAGCATGAGGTGCTCTCTTACACAGCTTCCGGGACATAACTTTGTGGTATACAGTCTTTTCGTCCATAGCATTTTGGACAAACACGAGGAAGATTGATGCACATGCTTCAGAGCCTCCCAGAGCTGCTATGCTGTGTCCGCAGCAGCAGCGTGAATCAACTGGGAAGGACTTAAAGTAAGCAAAATAACTGCTTTGGCTTTTTCATCAGCAACACGATACGCTGCTATCTCAGCAGCTGACGCACTGGCCAGTGGCTGACCCTCGCTCTCCAAAACGTGCCACAAGTTCTCCTTTATCAGAGATGCTTTCACATAAATCCGCCAGCTTTGATAATTTGTGTCATTTAGTCTTTCAAAACACACAAAGCTTGTTTCAGTCATTCTGCTGCCTTTGTAAAAACAAAACACAGGAACGCAGCTGGCCAGCCTCCTCCTCCAAAGTGTCCTTGAACAGCACCGGACTAAAAATTAACTGTCTCTCTGCCAAAACACAGACTCCCAAAGCACCAGAGAGCCAGGCAAACAGTCAAAAACAGTTCCAGTATCCAGGGGAAAAACAACTACAGGTGCGCTGTGGATGCTGTGCACTCTGGACCTGGGCCCATAACCACTGTTGGAGGATGATAGGAGTTTCAGCCCCATGGAAACACAGCGGAAAAGCCAGAGTTCAGCGAGCCAACAGCAGCAGCCTTGTTCCCCAGTAAGGATACTCACACACAGAGCAGTTTCTTCCAAAACAGGAGGCACTTTATCTTGCAGCAAAGTTCCATTATATACAAAACATGGAACAGACGGACAAAAGCTTGCACCAGGTTTGGTCAACAGACAAATACATACTGGCATTGCTTTGTTATATACATATCTACAACCAATCAGGTAGAGGTTTGCACACCTCCTTCTACCATCTGCACACGACCCCAGTTTCTTATGCAACCTTGCAATTACCCACAGCTGGGACATGATGCAACATCTTTGCAGTGGGCTAATCATTTTCCCAGGGTTCCCTGCCTGGAATCCTTGACACAGAAGGTGCCAGTTTCACTGTCCCTTCTGTCCCAGAATAGATAGAGAAGACTTGTGTCTGAAACCTTGGGTGGCTATTATTAGCAGTCTACAAACATATTGAGTTTTGTGAAATCATATTGTGAAATGATATCCATGTATGACTAGGACCATTTCCACACTACTCTGTTCTAGTACTATTATCCCACTTTCAACCTCCTATGGAATCCTTGGGTTTGCAGTTTAGGGAGGGGCTTTTAGAATTCTCAGCCAGAGAGCACTTTGGCCTTAATAAACTACAAACCCCAGAATTCCACAGGATGTTGAAAGTGGAATAATAGCACTAGAACAGTGTAGTGTGGAAATGGCCTAGGTGTCCTTGCTGTGCTATTCAGTGTAGCACTTTATCTTTGAACCTTGGGAATGGTCTCAGGGAATCTCTGAATGTCTCTGAAGCCCAACGTGGTATGTTGTTTTTAGCACTGGACTACAACTCTAAAGATCGGAGTTCAAATCCCTCTTTGGCCATGGAACCCACTGGCTGACTTTAGGTGAATCACACTCTCTTGGCCTCAGCAGAACACAATGGCAAACTCACTCTGAACAAATTTTGCCCAGAGAACCCCATGATAGAGTCATCTTAGGGTCAGCATAAGTTGGCAATGACTTGAAGGCACAGAATAACAAAATGTCTCTAAAACTGATCCAGTCTGAAAATGATTATTAGTCACATTTACTCAGCTGTCTGCTGCTCTCCTCCTCCTCCTAGGCCGTCTGCTGGCTCACCTGTCTCTGACAACACTGCTTGTCCCTCTTTAGGGTCTGTAATTTCTCCAGATTTCAAACAGATGTGTGGAAAACACACCCCAACAAGGTACAGCTATTTTGGATCCTGGCAGATGCCAGGATGGAAGAGATTTCAATTTGGATTTCCAAGGGATATCTAACCATAATAGATATGGTTTGAATTGATCTGAATTAAACCAGGACTGGATCTAACTAGCTCTGAAATTAACTGTGAGAGAAGTGAACAGCCATATTTGTCAGATCCGTCAATAAACGAAACAGTTCTCATGTTAGGTTCACTTACAGCTTTGGTGAGAAAGGGCAAATCTGTGTGTGAGAGAGTATGGAAAGAATGTATACCTCCTGTTACACAACCACCAGTGGATGAAAATGTTCTCACTATACTTCAGGGCTTAGGCTTCTAGGCCTAAATATATCTACTGATACTTTTTTCCTTGTGTTTAAAAAGAATGCATCATTTGAGACACTTTCATAGTGGAGTGTGGCCTATTCAAATAGAAGATTAAATTTGCACATTTGTCATATGGTTGCTTTTTGTCTGGCTAATGACAAATTGTAGGACAGAAGCAGAATATTTGCAACCGTAAGTATGGTGTGATAACGTGTGACTACAGATGGTTAGGAATTTTGTTTCAGTTCATTTTTATACAAATGTATTCAAATTTCAAATTTAAGATGGAGATAATTTAAGAATCAAAACAGTAGATGAAGGAGAAATAGAAAGTGACAAGATTCATCCATCTACATCTAGGGCTGTGAATAATAATCTATTAAAAAGTTTGGGCTTGAAAACCCATGCATTCAACTATGTATCCATAAACCCACTTTTTGGCTGTAAGTTGCAATATCAACCTCTTGTTATTCTTATTTGTCTAATTGCTGCTGGAATGTTTTGCTAAGAGCCTTTATCTTAGAGTGCGGCAATAAATTCTGCCTCTTAAGTCCTACTTAATGAGCCTCTGGAATTCTTTCTGCTTCACTGGGACCCTCTGCTGCGGCAAAGCCTTGCTTCACAGATTGCACTCTGCTCATACTCAGAGGAGCCAAATCCTGCCAACTCTGACACATTATGTATAAATTGTCACCTAGTAGAAGTCTAACATTGTCTCTGCCCTGTCCCCACCCCCAGTTTCTAGCAGGAAGCATAAAAGGGAGCCTTGGATTTTGATATAAGAAGTTTCATCCATATTAACTTCATCCAAAGAAGAACTTCTTTGTTTTGGCACCTCTTGGAATTCTGACTGGCACTGATGTTGGTTTAGCTCCAAGACCAAGGTAAAACATGGCTTTTTATAAAAAGCCTTTGAGGTTCAGGAGATTTCTTCCAAAATGTGCACATGTACAGTTTAAAGCTGTTTTAACCTTTCTAACCTGTTTCTACTTGTTGAAATATGTAATATAATTTTAATGTATTCAAATTATTTTGATTACTTAAAAATTTATATTATTTTAAACTATTTAAATTTGTTTTGCTTCTATGCCACCCTGAGATGTCATGATGTAGGGTAGGATATAAATATTTAAAAGAAATGGAGGGGGAAGAATTAAAGTTTTGGTTTCTTACTGGTTTTATTTTAACATTAACAAGGCCTTCTATTTATAAAAAGAATGAATAAAAATCCTGCCCCGTGAAGAAGCAGTTCTTCAGTAAGTTCCGCAGTACGTTATTTTTCTCTTTTGATAAAGTTACTAATTATATATTCACTTAGTAGTCAAAACTGTATAGACTCTTGGGAGACAAATATTAAGCAATTATTCAAATATGTATTAGATTGTATTTTTTTTCTGCGTTCTTGTTTTATGTTTTTGTTTTAATTAACATAAAAACAATGTCTGTGCACTTCCTCATAAATTATAGTGTTATTAAGAAATTTGATAATAGAGGATATGGACAGGGGACTCAAAACCTCTGATTTATTTATTTATTTAGATTACTCACAATATTTTGCTTGAGGAAAAGAAGAGATCTTGGCACTGTTGATAATTTCTCAATCTCATTTACTTATTTATTTATAGGGAAGATCTTTTCAATTTAATGACATGGGAATAGACCATGAAAGTGGTGCAAGAAAATACTGGTCTAATTCTCCTTTGAATCTTATTTTTGCTATAATGTCAGAGAGAAAATATTTATTTAGAATTATGTGTGTGTGTGTGTGTGTGTGTGTATTAGAAGTAAATTTGACATAATTTAGACAGTCTTGTTGTTTGTTGTTGTTGTATGCCTTCAAATAGTTTCTGACTTGTGAAAAAGCAAACCTATAACAGGAATTTCTTGACAAGATTTGTTTCTGGGGGGAGAGGCCCATTGCCTTCCTCAAAGATGGAGAGAAGCTGACCTTCCCATTGTTACCCCGTGGGCTTCCATGGCAAAGCAGAGATCTGAACACTGGTTTCCTAGTGTCTTTGTTAAACACTCAAACTACAATATCACACTGGTTCTTACAGTGAAACTTACACCCAAGGAATTGTACCTAGATGTAAGTTAGAGACTGAACCAAGTTTTCGTGGCTTTTGATTTTCACATCAAACACACTTTGAACAAGACATACCAGTAACTTTTCATTGAAAAAGGATGTCCATTGTGGAAAACTGTATGTTGTTGTTTTTTTTCTCCCTGTTAACTCAAACATATTTATTAGATCCTTTCTGCACTACACTGTAATAATGCTATTATTCCACTTTCAACATCCTATGGACTCCTGGGGTTTGCAATTTAGGAAGGGGCATTTAGAATTCTCAGCAAGAGTGCTCTTTTGCCTCAGTAAACTACAAACTGCGGAATTCCACTGAACATTTGAAAGCGGAATAATACCCATTGAGAAAAGCATGGACCTTTATGTATAAATTGTCATCTAGTGGAAGCCTAACATTTTCTCTGCCCTGTCCCCACCCCCAGTTTCTAGCAGGAAGCATAAATAGAAGCCTCAGATTTTGATAGAAGTTTCATTCATATTAACTTAATCCAAAGAAGGCCTTCTTTGCTTTGGCACAGTGAATATCACTATCACTGTTTCATCTCCTCCCCAAAATTTCTGCACTACACTGTTATAGTTCAAGGTAAAGAAGCTGTAGTTGTTCAAATATGATTGAACTATGATTCCCTGCACTGTCACCATTGACCATGGTGTCTAAGTCTGATGGGAACTGTAACCTATACTAATGTTTTAAGAGAAGATCAGAGAGAGAGAAAATGCTACTTAAGAGAACATTATATATCTCCTTTGTAACATCTACAGTTACTCTGTAAATAAAAGGAAAGGCAGTTACACTAACTTAGAGTTTGTTCATATATTTCTGGTTGGGAATGAGAATCATGAAGAACCTATGAAAGTTGTTACCAAAAAAGACCAATAGACAATGTAACTCACAATTGTCTGTCCTGATTGGGAACAATTTTCCTAGATTTCCTGTGATTCTGATCACCAAACTGAAAAGAAACTAACGTCTATATGATTTCATTTCCATATAGTCATTCCCCAGTCAACCTTTCCTGTCTTTCCTCCTTTTTCACCGTCAGAATTTATACCAGAATCTTCTTGAGCCAAGATCTTATTTCTCTGCAAAGTGAATGCACATGGTAAGTGGGGAAAAAGTGGGAAAAAACAAAGTAAAACTATACAAAAACTTTGTTTATGGCCAGTGAATATATTTCCTTGTGTTCTCAGCATGTGTTAACTCAGCAGGACATTCAAGGAAGTAAGATATTTATATCTCAGGAGCAGTTTAATATTAACTATACATTTAAATAATTTCTCAGCACCGGTCCTAAAAACCACTTTGCATTTCACTTAGTGTTTAGCATACATAAGTCTAAATATAGGCAACTACAAAACAGGTTGGGTGATATTATCAGAGAGTATATCTTTGTTCCCGCATGTTTATCATGTTTCTTTATTTTGGTTTTCACTAAATATTTCTTCTTTTCTTATGTCACACTGTGTGTTAGGTTTCATTGCCATCAAATTTTCCTTATTTGTCCCAGTAGCAATCTAAATGTTTTTCATGTCAAATGTTCACTTTTAGGTAATTTCAGGGTCACAATTAACTTAATTCCCATTGATTTCAGTGGTGCTACTGTAAGTATAATTAAGTCAGAATCCAGTAAATAGTGTCTCCTTAGAAATGATTTTTTTTTTAATTTTAAATAAAAAGAGAGAGAATTCAAGTATAATTGGGATGTGAGGCCAAACAGAATCTCAGTTTAGCTCAGAATCAAAGCTGGAGGAGGGACTAGTCATACTGCTTTGACTGTTTCCCTTGTTCTGTTTTATACTTTTTTTATTCCACTTTTCTCCCACTCTGAAACAAACAATGATAAAGACACCACTTTTCTACCTAGAATAATATGGGCTGTGTTATTTTGACGGCTTTATGGTTGCACCAAGCACTATATCCTCTCTTCTCACAAAGAGAGAGAGAGAGAAAGGAAGATGACAGCAAATTGCCTACAAAAGGAGAGAAACTAACTCCTTTTAAAAACAACCAATTAATAAAAAAGCTTTCTTTGCTCTACACAGAGTGCAAGAACTCTATGGTGTGTACTTTCATATATTTTCTTGATAAAGTGTTATCCATTCCATCAAGGCAGAAGCACTTAATTTTTCTGTAGCTTTGATGTTGCCCACTGGCCAGAAATCAAAACAAGTGAACAAACAACTTCCCCCACAAACACTGTTCTTCAGTTATAGCTTCCGAAATCCTAGAGCCATTTTTTTTAAAAAAAAATTACAAGGTCATCTCTATGAAGAAAGCATTAGAAAATGCCCACATAACAAAAACAAATTGTGTGTGAGAGAGAGAGAGACGGAGAGAGAGACAGAGAGAAAGAAAGACCCTTCGGGTCCTTTTGAAATTCTATAGGGGTTCATACTGTCCCTCCCCATGCATATTTTTATACAATCTGCCCCCATCCTCAAGCAAGGATAGTAAAGTGAAACCTTTTTTGGAACCCCCCACCAACTGAATTTACACAGCCCTTCCCTCAGTCCCTTTCCTTATGTCAGATCACTGATTACACAAATTTGTAAATACAAATCTTGTACAAATGAAGAAAGGAAAAGAAATTCACTTTTTCTTCTTCTCCCCCAAACAACTCTAAAGGGACATCATGCTATGAAATCAAGCCACATCCAAACCATTCTTCTGTAATGATAATTTTCTTCTCCACAGCACATTCTGATTGTCATACAAATTTCCTCACTCTACCCAAACAACAGCAACACAGAAGACTAAATAACACCTTCTCCTTGAATTTTCTTTGCACTCAGCTCCTGCACCAAAACCTCTGAAATTTGTTTGGCTTCTTCCCACAGGCTAGACAATTTGCCAGCAAAATCTATCCATGTTTAGAGAAAGAGGAGAGAGAGAAAGAGAATTCCCCCCCCCCCTGCATTGGGAAATCACTCCCTTTTCTAGATACTGAGGTCGGACACCTACCAGTTAATTCCAACTAGAATAAATCCATTGAACCAGTTTTTGAATGGACAGTCAGGCCAAAGACAAATATCATTCATTCTGTGAGTCTACTATAGTTGGGATTAATGATAGGATTCAAGGCTATATCTCCTATTCCAGGATGTCTGGACCATGGATGTGAATATATATATTATGAATGTGTGTGCACGGGTGTATTAACATTTTTTTCCTCATTCTCAGTGAAGTCCCTGTGACAGAGAAAGAGACTAGAACCTTTAAAAAAGAAAACTGAGAACAACAATGGTAAATAAATAAATAAATAAATAAATAAATAATATGTTCCATATTTTCTGCACAAAAGAATGCAAGGTCTCCTCTCAAATAAAATAGCAAAACTTGTAACAAAGTACAAAAACTTTCATAACCTTGCATAATGTATAGAACACTTTCAACTTTTTTTTTTCTTCTCAGCACAAAGCAAGCGGGGATTTAAATCCCTTGTCTGGAGCCCTTACAATCCTCTTATTTGTCTGAGATCAATACATATCATGGGTAAGGTCCCATTTTTAAACCATTATTGTGACCTCATTATTCTCAAGAAGGTGTTCATTAAATACCTTGTTCACTTTATTGTTGATCTGCCCCAAACTTTTTGATATTTGTTTGTAATAAAAATCAGTTTAGAAACAAAACAAAATAGGGGAGGGGGAGAGTTCAACCAACAAGAAATATCCCACATGCCCTTCAAAACAGAGTCACTGGTTCTTCTTCAGAGCTTAGACAGGCCTTACTCAAGAGCTCAAAAGATTTTCCCGAACACTTCATTGAAAGACTTACACGGAAGGGCTCAATAACTTTGGGAAACAAAATATTCCAATCCAGAAGGAGGAAGGGAAAATATGATTTCTCCTGCTGCTTTGTTTTATTTTGCTTGTGCAGAAGGTACAACATTCTATTGTGTGAATGTAGAATAAAGGGCAAAGACTCACCTCATTGCGTGCAGAATGGAGGTTAACACTAATGAGAAATAGGTAGGCTTGAGAAGACAAATGCATGACAGAGTACTATGTTTAAAAAGTACTAATTATTTGGTACATTATACCTCAAATTCATAACATTACACCCAGTGTTATTCAGTGAGAAAATATGAAAACTTCAGCACACTGCTAATTTTTTTTTTTTTTTTTATGTTTTGAACAATGCAATCACCTGCTGGCAGAAGCTCAATAAGAAGAGAACAAGTTTGAACTTGCTAGGAAATGATGTTCAGAGGTTTGAAACAGCTGCCAAGAAGGTCATTTCCCACCAAACGTAACAGTAAGGGTAATGTGACCAAGAGAAGAACCTTCCTTGAAGATCTCAAAACCTGGGAGAATATGATTTTTCAGATAGACTCCCTTCAAACCTGACTATGAAAAGCTTTACAAAACATAGCCATCACTGTAACTGTGCCCAGAAATAGACCAGTAGGCAATGGATTTGTTATAATAAAGAAGTTATGTGCCACCTGTAAGCAGCCCTGTTTGCCAATCTGGCAACAAGCTCTTGGAGCCTGTTAAAATTTCTACGCAGAGTGTATTACAGCAATCCAAACTGGATATAAATAAGGCATGCATCACCATAGCAGGTTTGGACAACTAGTTTTAACTATGTGAATGTTTTTCTGCCCAGCACAGAACCCTGGGCATCCAGGGTCAGGGTTAAGGTCAGGACCATGCCCTAACTATGAACCTGTGTAACCTATCTAGAAAAGGCTGAATCGCCATTTTCTGATCTATCCTTCAACAGACCAGGAACACCTCTGTCTTGTCTAGATTAAGCTTCAGTTTGTTCACCTTCACATAGTCAATTACTGTTGAAAGACAGTAATTTAGTAATGTAGTAGTTTAGAATTGAAACAGCTTCAATTGATTTAGTTGAAAGGAAAAACAGAGTTGGGTGCCATAAGCATACAACTGATACTGGAAGCCAAACCTCCAGACAACTTCTCCTCAGTGATTTCATGTATATATTAAACAGAGTTGGGGATAGAGCAGAACGCTGGAGGCCTTCACAGATGAATAGCAAAGGTATCAAAAAAGAATCTCCTAGCAACACTTTCCAGGTCCAGGAATGACCCACTATAAATTGGTACCACTAAGTCCCATCCTATTGAAGCATTCCAGAAAATACCAAGATTGATGATCTTGAAAATCACCAAAACATCCAGCAGAACCAATAAGATCATGCTTCTCTGTTCAGTTACTGGGCCAGGTCACCCACCAAGGGAACCCAAAATTCTCTGTCTTGTAACCATTCCTGAATCCAGATAAAAAAAGATCTAGATAATCCATCTCACCCAGAAGCTACTGGATTTAGGATGCTACCAAATGCTCAAGTGCCTTGCCTAAGTGCTGAATACTGAAAACTGGATGATGTTTATTCAGTGCAGTGGGATTCAAGAGAGGACTTATTCATCTGTGGTCTTATATCTGCCTCCTTTAGGCAAGTTAGAACACTGTCTTGCTATAAAGAGGCATCAACCCACTCACTTGGCCACTTTTACCCACTCACTTGGCTAGTTCACTCTCCACCCCAGGCTGTTTAATAAGCCAGAAAGGTCAAGGATTCAGCACACATGTGACAGCACTCACGTTTATAGGGGTCGTATCCATATCCTTGAGCTGTACAATTCTTTTAAAAAAAAGTTCCCAGGACAACTACGGATCAAAGTTACATCCCAAAGTTACAGTTACAAAGTTACAAATTTACACTGGGCTGATATCAATGGTAATGTCCCATCCATATCAGAATAGGTTTGAGTTATTTTGTCTGTAAATTAATGAGCAAGTTACTCACAGTGGTTTCCTCCCTCCCTCCCACCCTCCCTCCCTCCCTACCTCCCTCTTCCTTCCTTCCTTCCTTCCTTCCTTCCTTCCTTCCTTCCTTCCTTCCTTCCTTCCTTCCTTCCTTCCTTCCTTCCTTCAAGCTGGGCCAGGATGTAAAAGACTATAACTATTTGAAGCAGCTTTTATGGATGACTCCTTGCAGACACAATGTTTTCAGAGGAGAACAAGTTTTCTTCTGTATTGTTTTTGTTGCCTATGTTGCCATGGAATAGAATCTTAAATAGGTTCTGGCCTATGTTTGGTTGAAGTCATTCTAAGTTTTCTGCCCATCTCACTCATTTTATTGTTAGCTGATCTTTATAAAAGCATAGGGTAAGTTAGTTTGGTTTCAGACAGAATGCTCTGGAGAAACTGTGTTCACTACCCATTCCAAAGATCAACCAGACATTTGAAAGAATCATCTTCTGAGGCCTGAGGAAAATTCTCAAGAATGATTCAAGACCTCCCCCCCCCACCCCACAATAAGCCTTCAAGTCAGACCAAATATAAATCCCACCAGATAGTGTTCTCTCTATGACAATTAAAACTATACAAAATTCTGCCTCTGCAAATCTTCTTCCCATTCAGCACATAATACAGTCTATGCCCTGCAGTGTGAATGGGGCCAGACATCATTTGGAACAGACAAATGAAGGATATTTTTGGGCCATTCTGTACAGGGCAGCCTCATCATGGATGTTGAAGTCCCCCAACAAGCTGAGGGGCCTCCAGCACCACTTCAGACATTTCGGGAAGAATGGAAGTTGATCAGCAGGGGTAGTGCTACACTAATGGAAGGTTATTCTGTTCTATGCACTTTCAAATATACACATTTGAACCCAGCAGACTGTAGAACACAGCACCTAGTCAAGGAGACAGAATCATGCTAGAGCACTGTAACTCTGCTTTCCTGTCACAAAGCATATTTTGACATTAACTGACCTGGCATTCACCTACAATATTACCACCCTGATGTGAACTGGGGAACACCTTTGGGGTGATAAACAACCTCTTGCTGTGCCCTATCCCATGGTAATGTGGTTGCCTCACCTCTGCATCTCTCTCTGCCCTTTACAACACTGAAGGGTGCTCCTTACTTTTGAAAACACTTTCCAATCATTACCCAGAACAAAAAAACACTATTCCAATAGGCAGATGTTAAGCGCAAGGAATCCTCCCTTCATTTCTTGAACAAGGTAACATGTCCACATTTTCAACTCTCTTCCCATAAAGAAATGACTCAATTAAGAAGCAGTTCTTCCCTTGTAGGAACTCAGCTTTTACTTCATCAGCCCAGGCAGATGGCACAAATGAACGGGAGGTGACAGAAATGATATCTTACCAGATAAATGTGTGGCCACCTGGTGGGTCTGGTCACTGAATCCATAGGTGGTGAGAAGCAAAACTACCCACATGGCCTCCTGACAATAACACATAGCTTTCTCAATTGAACTACCTGTCTGAGATGACATTTGATTCTTCTGTTGATATGTGGAAGATTTAGCTGAGTTTGGCATAGTCTATTGAATCCTTCTCTTGATCTTACTGTTGGCAACTTCACTAAGAAAAAAAAAGAACAATTGTTTATGAATGATATTACTGCTATGGCTGTTGCTACTGCTAATATACTAAAATGACCAAGAAGGCAAATCTTTTAATTACCACACCAACCCTTTCACCTATTCAATACCTTGCATGTTTCCTTAACAGTTTTTCATGTTATTGCATATTGTCTTCTGATAAGCCATAGAATATTTGGAAAATAACTTGTGAGGAGAAAAATAGAAATCCTTTAGTTTAATGTCAACTGGAATGAAAAAAGGTGTGAGTTGAAAGCTCTCCCATCCAGCTTCCCTCCCTCCTCCTCTTTCCATGCCTTCCAGCAGTGAAAAAAGCTCAAGTCTGTTTACACTGTGACTGCTTCATTTACAATTCAATTAGAGTGAATGGCACTGGAGGCAAATTACTGTGAACAACATTTCTGGATTCATTTACGAAGATGCCTACTCGACATTGAAGGTTCAGTTACCAAGAGTTAGACTCCTACTAAAGAACCCTGGGATGTCTATTGGGGTTATATCCTTTTTAATCAGTAAAGTGTATGCATGATGTGCTTTGAGCCCATTTATTCGCATCTCCTGAAATGTTTGATGTAAATGCTTCAGGGCCTACTTCAAAAAGAGAAGAGGAAAGGGTGGTGTGGTTCTTTAACAATATAGATTTCTCTACCATAGAAGTGCTGTAATGCAAAATGATAGCACAGGTCAGTGGCTTGCAAAGTTTCCAGTCTCAGGTGACTCATTTATATTGACTTCTCTGCTGAAGCACTTGTCTGCATTATAGAAGTTTCTATGGTCTAGGCATGCCACAGAACCCTGTAGAATGTATGTAATATTACATCTTAGAAGGAGGGCTGGCCAAAGACTGTTTTTGTTGTTGTTTCCAACTTTAGTCCTTTGGCTGTCTGAGCTTTATCTCACCTTGTTTTCCATTAAAAAAAACAGGTTGTGTTTCTGAAAATCAAGTTACTAAATCAAGTTACTAAAGAGGTGGTGAAGGGTGGATGGAAGATGAGAAAACATACACAGGAAACCACTCTCTCTTTCCATCCATTTGCAGTCTTCTACCTTCCAATCTTCTCCATTTTGCCTGAATTATAAAATCATGGTGTGCATTTCCTATTGTGAACTTTTAGCTGATACTTGGTAAAACTCTTCTGCAGAACATGGTTGGTAGAAGTAGGCAAGGCCCACTGTTTTTAAAGGAAGCTACGTGCCATCCTCAATTTTCATAATGGGACTCCTGATAAGTTTCAGAGTGCTATAATTGTGGTCTACCATATTTGATACATTGCCAAATATATTTTGGGGGAGTGGGAGAAGAGGGAACCAGATAACTATTCAAATATTTTATATAGCTCTTTAACAATTTCTTAGCAGTCTCCTTCTCCTGCTCAGTTGTTCCTTGGATACATTTGCAACTGTCATTTCCTTCTGGTCATAGGGCAAAGGTGAAAATCCTGTTCCTTTTTTCTGAGGCAAAGAGGAGAAAGAGGTCTAGAAGGAAGCTACTAAAGGACAGAATGGCAGACAACAATGGATTGTGGTTCAAGCAGTGAGGCTCACCCTAAAATGTCAGGGAGAAGAACCCCTGCTGTCACTCAGACAATGGGCAATGGAAGCAGATATCACCTACAGATGGTTATCTAGAAAGTATTACACTGGAGCTGTATTTTCAAGGCATGAAAGACACTGTCACAAGTATTCCACAGACCTGGAATCCTTTAGAAGTAGGCAAGCAACATACTTTCAAACATTATGCATTTTTCAAACATTTGTGATAAGCATTACTCCCAGGGATGATCCCCTGAGTGAAAAAACTGGTGTCAGATAAGATCCTCAATAATGTGTTTTACTATTCCATACTCAGCAGTTAATGCCAGTTTGACGTTTTATGATCTCACATTTGCAATTCTGGAGATCATACAGTTCATTTCACCTATAAAGAATGGTGAGCAGGCCTAGTTCCTTAATCTTTCAGAAGAAATGATAAAGTAAAGGGAACTATGAGAAAGAGACTGAAGATATAGATAATGTGATTTTCATTTGATTACACACCGTTCATGTCTGGGCTGCATTTGCATTCCACAACTTTGTAGTTGAGGTGGTGTTACCGCCATTGCTAGCCTGAGCTTGTGGGATATTAAGATATCTTTTGATATCAATAATTCAGCCTCCTATACCCATTCCTCTCCAAGTGCTTGCGAGGCCACCGGACAAGCATGCACACAGACTCGGCCGATAATCGCTGTAATATTCAAAACAAATACAGGCAGGCCAGAAATAGCCGACTCGCAGCTTCAGGAGACCTCCAGGCAGGTAACTCAATTATGTATGCATGCAACTTTCAAAAGATCCTCTGCCCCGCGCTGGCAGCTTGATGATCGGACCATACAACGCTCAAGCACTCCACGTTTGCATACTGGCTACTCTATTGACAATTTGGCTATAACTCAATCATTCAAATACTGACCTTTTGGAGGCTTTGTCTCCAGCTCCAAACCCATTGTTTTCCCCAAGTACGAGCTAGTCTGCGGCCACAATTTTCCCTATAAGAACCCCTGACTTTCAGCGCTTCCTTGGATCGCTCTTGGTTTCCATCCCGCCTTGCTGTCACTTTGTTCAGTGAGCCTTTCCCTCAGCTCCACGTGCTAAGATCCACGCTCCCCAGCTTCTCCACTTCTAACCGGGCTTCAGGACAGGTATAGTATTTCCCATACGAAACCTCCTCAAAAATCCCTCTATCTGCTCCTACCTTTATTTCTATAACTTCTTGTGTGAGTGTGTTGCATACACTTGTGTGATTGTATTTTAATAAAACAATTATTATTATTTCAACATCTGCCTCGTCCTTGACTCGGCCTGACCCCATAGACATAGGGTTCAAGATCTCGCTACGTTACCCTGCCTCTCGCATTGCCAACTTGTGCTCTGCACTAATTCTCTCCCCATTGTTGTGAGCACATTTAGGTGTCCCTCCCGGGACCCCCAGAAACCAGGGTAACAGTGGTTCTCAATTGGTGCCTTTGTGTTGTGTTGAAATAAGAAAGATATAGCTTTTTAAGATTTTGTCACAATTGTTTAACTGCCATATATGTTTTTTAGCTATTGTATTTGGTTTTTATCTTGGTTTTGATTGATTTTATTACTATCATTTCTATTCAGCCACCACCCTTTACAGGTGAGCCCTTTTGAAGACATGATAGGAAATCAGGGTATTTTTAAAATAAATGACACAGCCTGTCATACTGATGAAATCTTTCTATGTCTAGATAGTGTAGATATACTAGGGATGCAAATCCTTGTTATGTTGCATTCACACACATGAGATTAAGGCCATTTCCACATGAGACTGTTCTAGCGGTACGATTCCACTTTCAACATCCTATGGAATCCTGGGGTTTGCAGTTTTGGGAGGGGTCAGCTGGTTTCTCGTGCGGAAATGGCCTAAGAAACCATGCTTGCTGGTTTGGCAAAATATTTCCTGTACTGTTCACTGTGGCATCAGACATTTGATAGAATGTAGTTTGTTTGCCCAAAAGCACAACTGTAGAAAAATATGATAGCTATAATAATAATCTGTATGCAACTACTATCTTTTTCATCAATCTTCCTTCATCTATCAGCATTTTTCAAGCCTTTTCCATCAACCATTTTTTCTTGTCAATCAGGTAGTCTTTCTGTGCTTTCTTTACATCTGTCTGCTTTGCTTTGCAAATGGAGAAGATGATAATTTTGTGCAGAAATATTTTTACACAAATTAGGGAAAGCTCATTTAAAAATAAAACACTCTATGTCTTATTCCCTTCAAGGAGGTGAGAATTCTCATGGAAGCTATAGAGTTCTCAGTAGGGTGACACAACATGCCAAGACAGCCTCTTATATTGACAATAAGAAATTTTTTTGAAAATTCTGGTTACCCGTAAGATATAAAGATATGCCATAAATTCCTGTAATATTGTGAAATCACATTTGCATCTTGTTAAGCAACACTTAAAAGTATGCTATTGTTGTTGATTTATACAAGCAAAGCTCCCCTAAATAACTGGAAAATTGGTTTTGTAAATGATAAAACTGACAGCAATGACATTGCAAGGTTTCATGCGAGTTTGCAAAGAGCAATTTTAAAGCAAGAAACAGAAATAAACTAAATCATTTTTAATCTTCCTTCAGCAACATTGCATTCATTTGTTTTGAGAATCGTTCCAATTTTCTAAACGAAAACTCAAAAGCAAAGGCTCCCATACTTTCAATTTATACAATGCTGGAGAACAATCCCGATAACCTTTATATTAATTTGGAAGTGTGACAAGCAAAATTGAATGGAAAACCTAGATGAAACAACCAACTTTCTAGAGTTTGTCTCAAAATGCATTTATTCAAAGATAATTAGACAGTAGTCAAAAGAGAAAGGGGAGAATTATTTGACAATGAAGGAATAATTATTTAGATACAGGTTCCTATTTATAGATGAAGAGGATGAGATGTCTCAAGAAGAACGCAGAGGAGGAGGAGGAGGAAAAGAAAGAGATGGAAATATTAGATTGCCACACTGCCCATCACTGATATTTGTAATAATAAAGTTGCAAGCATAATTCAGTTGCATAGTCAAACAGTACACACAATAAAGAGATTGGAGTAAAAAATGAGATTAATAATAAATAATAGTGTTCATAAAGATTTATTCTGTAAATCTACCCAAGTGGTGATGATTCAAAATGGCAATAAAAGAATTGTTGTTGTTGTGTGCTTTGAAATAATTTCTGCCTTATGGAGATCCTAAAGTGAACCTATAATGGGTTTTTGTTTTTTTGGCAAGATTTGTTCTGAACGGGTCTTCCTGTGTGGATGAAAGAATGTGACATTCCCAAGGTCACCCAGTGGGATTTCACATCTGAGTGGGGATTCAAATCCTGGTCTTCAGAGATGTCCAGTGCTCAAACCACTGGCTTGCAATAAAAGAATGGGTCTAATTAATTTAAAAACTAACAGCTTAAAGGACAAAATGCCATGAAGCAATACTCTAAATTGGGCAAAATATGTGTTACAGGTAGAAATGCATAGTCTTTATCAAAGTGTTCCTCCTCAATGTGCTCCATAACATAGCTCTCAATCCCATGCCCATCTGTCAGGCATCACCACATTTTTGTCCATGAACTGAGGTATGTCAGGTTTAAGGATTTTTAAACATCTTGCAGCCTTCTGTGTACCCCTAACACCTTCTCCAGAGGGTTAAGGCTAGGAATGTAAAGCTTCATATGTTTCATCCCCACACATGGGAATGAGGTTAGGGAGTAGAAAATACATTTTGTGCCTACTGTATCAGAAATTTTAGCATATTTTCCCCTTTCTTTTTCATAAATTTTGCATTTTTTCATAAAAATGGTTTTGCATAGAATTTGTTCCTTTGAAGAAATCATATTTTCAATAAAGTATATTTTACCCAAACTAAATTTTTGGTCAACAAACAATGAAAGTATTATAAAGAAAGTTATGTTTGTTCTCAGACAAGGTAGAAAATCCCATGACAGTAAAACTTTATTTGAGGATGAGAAACATTGTGATAATTCTTTATCGTCTTATCTTGGAAACACTCCAGTTTGTGTCTGTGCAGCTCTTAGGGCTAGAGATGGAAGCAGAATTGTGATCACATTGTGCTACAGTAACATCATGAGACTTGACACAGTCCTGATCTTTTATCATTCTACTGCATTCAGTTTGAGCTCACTGTGAGTTTAACCAGTTGGTCTTAAAAGTTATTATCTGTCAATAAATCACACAGATTAAGATCCAGTGACCTGTTTTTCAGTGCTTTCCAAAGCTGTCATCCAACATTCTGAGTCACTGAAATCTGAGTTATTTTCAATTGTTTGCCTCAAGTAGTCTGAGCAAGTAAGTGGAAACTGATGAGTGGGTTGCCCTAGGTGGTGATATTGCCCCAAGCAGTATGTTTCATGCGTATATAAGTACCTTGTTTGACCACAAAAAAAAAGGGGGGGTAGTAATATTACCATGTCTTAAAAGTACTACAAGAGAGTGCAAAGACTGAGACTGTGATAGTGTATTCTATAGAAGCAAAGTGATTCCTGCACATTTTTTTCCAGAAAACACACTTGCTTCTCCTCCAAAAGCATGCAAATTGCACTTTATTTTCCTCCACAAAAAATCAATCTATTTTGCACAAAAATGACTTTTTTGGGGGCGGGGGCAGAAAACACAGAATCAGTGGAGAAAAACAATGTATATTTTTCTGTATGTGAATTTTTTCCCAAAAGTCCTGTAATATTAACAATTTTTTTAAAAAAATGTGTAGTTTGTGGATTGGGAGAAAATCACTGATTTTCCTCTACTTCCTCTTGAATGTGGGAATGAAGTAAGTGGAGACAGCATCTCTAGTTAGGATTAGTCACAACCCTCCTCTGCTAAAAAAAAATGCCCTTCTGCTGTCACAGCTCTCAGAAGTATGCCAATTCTTCTGGCAGAACTGTCCTCTTGAGGAAGATCATCCAAAAGATCCTCAAATGATTCCCATAGCAAAACAAGTTTTGCAGAAATACTTTTCTCTTGATTTTAAGGTGCAGAGTTACACACTATACATAACACAGTGTTTTTTTCTGAGCATGTGTACTATGTTTTGTAAATTGCAAATTATCAAGTGGATTTTTTAAAGAAATGAGGAAGAATTAAAAAAAAAAAGCACATGCAGGGTAGATAACAGCAAACTGAATTTCAAGGACATCTACTATACTTTCTTTAGTCACCTTCCACCTTCCTCCAAAATGTAGATGCTGAAGGATGATCCCTATTTAAATACATGTTTAATTACCATGTACATTTTTCTATCCTGAGCTTTTTTCATGCAGGGCTTATTATTTTTTAATATGACATTTATCAAATGCTGGAGCCGTAATTTCTGGTGCCATGTTTGTCTTGGAATTCCATATGAATCTGACATGAGAGTTATTATCTGCTTAAATTATAGAGAACCCTTCAATCAAACCAATGGCTCCTTTCTGCCTTGAGAATTTGTTCTCTTATCTGCTAATCTGATTTGCAGGCTCTCAAAAAAGCTGAACATTAGTTTTCTGTCCATTTGCTTCATGTGTGTTTACTTCCATTTAACATACAACTATTTAAATTAAGAATGTTAAGTAGCTGATAGTATGATTAGAAAAGTCTATGTTGCGTGCAACAGTGCTGTGAATTCTCACAGAACACTTCACATTCCTTCCCTTTCTTTTGAAAGTATTGTTTTATACTCCATATATTCCCAGGCAGTTTCTTTGGAAGTTTTAGGGAAAGACTCTTACACTGCTACTTTCCCTCTAATGGCAGGCTAATGTAAGATATGGGCCCTTTTTGCACCTTACCTTTTCCCAGTGCTGGGCTGCACGGCTCACGCAGGAAGTCTTGAGAGGGAAGCTGTCACATTCCTCCTGCTTCAACTCCACAGCTGCTTCTGGTGTGCGAGCGCCCTGCCTGTTCTGTTCGCAGTGCAGCCTGGAACCTCCCAGGCTGCACTCAGGAGAGGACGCATGACCAGCCCGGTTCCCGAGGCTCTGCATGCCAGGTAAGTGCGCACGGGGCCCTAGAACAATGCACGACCGAGCAGCATTTTCAGCTTTGAGCTGAAAATGAAAAAATGCATGTGCAGTCCGCGTCAGGCCCTTGAGCTTCGTGCAAATGTGAGTGCGTCATATGGACCACTCCTCACTTTTACACAACGCTCAAGGGGCCCTTTCACTTCAGAAAAGCCATACGAAAAGGACGATGGTCATTTATTGAAATAAATTGAGCTTCTAAAAAAAAAAGGGCAACTTTCACAAAATATCTTATCCCATCTTTGCCACCACAAATGACAACCACATATGAGATCACTTATGTGAGACTCTTCTTTGACTATTGTTAATCTGCATGTTCTGCCTTTAAACTTTTTCCCACTCCAAACAAAAACAAATGACAACAATCTCTTATGTTCCTTATAGGAGAGAAAATCCCCTGGTAGTCTCTCCAGCACTCCTCAGGCAGCCTTCAGGCATTCTGCACTTCCTGGAATGTCTATAGGAGGATGTCATTATGTTATGTTCCCCATGCGTATTTTGAAAAGCATGAGAGGGTTAAAGGCAATGACGAGACATGCAATGAGGTAAATAAATAAAAAGGTTAAGTGACAAGCATACCATCCTACTGTCTCCCAATGGGTAAACTTCAGCAGACAGAGATCCCACGTAATTCTTTAAAAAAAGAAAATTACTGACATTGTCACATGCACATGCTTTCATAAGACATTCTTTTCAAACTTTTTCCTCCATGAAAGGATGGTGAGAGGAAAGGGGACATGAATATTGGGATAGCCTTATCCAAAAATCATCTAAGGTTTTGGCCATTACTACTTCTTGTACTTCTATAAGTTAAATATACACTGTGGAGAGAATAGTTTCCTTCTGCTATCTTGAGCATGCCAATGAACAGCTCCTTGAGTATCCTTGGGTTTTAGTATTATGAGAAGGGACAAAACTGTTTTCTCATTAATCTCTCTAACCATTAATTATTTAAACCTCCATCCTTTTCTCTCCCCAAGACATTTTATTTCTAAACTGTAAAGCTCCAAACTCTTTATCCTTTCCTCCTGGGGTGTTTTGATCATTGCATTTATTTTTCTTTACATTTTACCACTCAGTAATATATCCCTCCTTTTTTCCTTTAGAAGTTATACCCAGATCTGTAAACAACATTTCAGACATGGCTGTTTTCCCAGGCAAATATGAAGTTATTATAGCTGCTGGTTTTTGTTACCCCATAAGGCCGAAATAAACAAAAATGTATTTAAATAATATTATAATAAAATATTTTCCCCACCTTTTATAATAAGATCCCAAGCTGCCATATAAACGAAACCAGTTCAAACAAATCTTAAGATGTGTGCCTGCATGGCAGAAGATTGGACTAAAGGTTCTTTGTTGTTCCTTCCAACTCTAAGAGTTTATGATTCTATGAAATTTAAAACAATTTCTTTTTTAATAAAACAGTACGATTAAAGAAAACCTAGAAGTAAAGCTGTACTTCCTTTTCCAGCTATACATTTCATACCAGAAAAAAAATATTTTGGGACTGAAATGTATTCTATGATTTATTTGGAAAGAAAATATGACTGACTGCATTCTGAAGGATGTGCCTTTATTATAGGGTATTAACATTTCTTAAGGATTATACTTGTGTGTGTGTGTGTGTGTGTGTGCATGTATAGTAAATAAATAAATATTATGTAAAATAAATATTTTGTAGCCATAGAAGGTTGCCCTTGTTTGGTAGGAAATATACTCTTTGAATTGATTCAAAATGGATTCAAAGAATCTAAACATGCCGTCAAACCATTTAAAAGTTTACAATCCCATGTCCACTCATCTGAAAATTAATTAATTAATTAAATTTAAAGTTATTGAACCAATCAAACAAAGGCTTACTTTTATACTGAAAGATAGGAGATCACAGTGTAACTTTGGCAATACTGTAAAAGTATGTCTGGCTACTTTAAGAGAAATCCCCTTAATTCAAAAGAATTTACTCTTAGATTGTAGGCTGCACAAGTAATCCTAGGTACATTCATTCAGAATTGTCCCATATTTTCACTGAGGCCCTTTCCGCACTTTACCTTTTTTTGGCAAGTGCATGCGGGGCACTGGAGCAATGCGCAATCGTGCACCATTTTTGGCTGAAAGCTGAAAATGAAAAACTGCATGAACAGTGCCTGCCCTACCCTCGAGCGTTGCGTGATTGTGAGTGCATCTTGCAGATCGCTCCTCACAATCCCATGACGCTCAAGGGGCCCTTTTGCATGGCAAATGCAAAAAGGGTCTGAGTCTAGTACTGGATACAAAAGATGAACTGCGATTAAAAGAACATTCTTAACTGTCAGCAATGGTCAAGGTCAACTGAACCAATACTGGGCCAAGTGCCACTGTAGTAAATCCATATTCTGTTCACTCTAAGAAAGTTGGAAATTACTTAGGCTTAGTTACTTGGAACTTGACTTAATTCTGCATTGGCCTTGCTGTTGTGTCCTAGGAATGTAATTCTTCACTAATGTTATTCTTGAAGGAAGCAATGTTTAATTTTACCAATTTTCTTTGCATTGTGAGAAAGACTTTGGAAAATGTGCAGTTTCTGAAAACTATTCACAATTAAGGATCATTTCCTCTGCATGATTATTTTGTGCAGAAAACAGCTTGTTCTGCTCAAGAAACAGGTTTTATTTTTAAGTGAAAATAAATATTTTATTTTGTGCACAGAAAGTTTTTTTTCCTATGCAGAAAAGGCTATTTCCCAAAGAAAACAACCATGTGCAACTTTTGCTCAAAATGAGTCACCATTTACAATATTTTCTATATGCCTGTGCAGAAATCCACAGAAATCCAGTATTTTTCTCATCAGGGTTCTTCAATACTCAAAAAAACATGTTTTTGATCTCTCCCCCCTGAATATTTTAAAATGTTCTTTCTATCCCTACTGTGTTTCTTGGTTGGTAAGTATATGGGTGTGATATAACTTCATTCCTATCTCACGTGTTCTCCATCTTTTTTTCAGTTCCTCTGTTGGCAGATCTTAGACAGCAAAGCAGTTCTACAATTGTTGTGTTGCTAGATTTCTGAGATTAAGTGGCAGAATTCTGACTAATCCTAACCCCTGTTATTTTTGCACTAACATAGTTCAAGTATATTGACTCAAATCAGATTGGTCATCTCTACCTATGGTTCTTTCTGCATGAGCCTCCCATCACAGCATGGGGATGGGAGAGAAGTGGTACTGTGATTATGCTTCTGCATGAGGTTGTTGCAGTCCTGTTCTTCTTCCATCCCCAGGTGGCACAATTAAATCATTGATGTTTTTTCCCATCAATGGATTAAATCATTGGTAGATTTTTCCCATCTATGATCCATGATCACATGACCATCCCACACTTACCTGGCCTGCAGAAGTGCTGGAAGTGGGATGAAGGCACTTCCTGCCGCAGTACAGCCTGGGAAATTGCTCCGCTGCACCACGGAAGGAAGAGACATGTCAGTTGTGCTTCCTTTAGCAGAGAGCCAGCTGGTTCAGAGGAGAGTGTTCACGTCCATGCTTTCATCCCACCAAAGCCACTGCCAGAACAATGCTGGGCCAACAACAGAGACAAGTAAGGTGTGGAAAGGGCCTATGACTAAGTCAGGACTCAACTTTAGTGGCTTAAAAGTTGAAACTGGAAAAAAAAATATACATGGATGAATCCACACTGCAAATGAAGTTATTTTAAAACACATTTCATCACCATTTTGTTGTGCTTAAAATGCCGCTGAAACTTTCATCAGACTCTTCTAAAGCAGTACTTGAAGGAGATTTTAAAATTTCATTTTGGATGATCTCACTATCTCAATATGTTTGTCAAGTTTCTCAAGAGTAGTTTACATATTTTTGCCTTAAATGTTCTTATCATGCTGTCTACAATGTTTTCTGTCCAACTAATGTATTATCTGCTCTCTAGTTTGCAAAGATATTGCTCAATTAAAAAAAAAAGGAAAAAAATAAAATTCTGTTGCTCATCTACCATTGAAAATATGTTTCTAACTGATACCATCTTTTCAGAAACTATAAATACATTTTTATCTCCATCAGTATATTCTGAAGGTATTATATGACTGACCAGTCTCACACGAGCCCTGCACAAATAGTCATGGAACATCATTGCTTGTGGGCTATCAAAGATAATTGTTTATTGATTTTGCAATAAAGTGATCATGGATTTAAAGCATGACTCTTGGGTTTCAGCATGAAGACAGTGCTATTCTAAAACCCTAGTTATCATTAGCGAAAAGTAACAGCTTTGGATTAACTATTTTTGGCTAAGATCCAAACATGGTGTTCATTCTTAGCCTTTCTTGAAAAACTGCAAAATTAAGGGAACAGAAATTTATCCAGCAAGACAAGAGGAATTAATGCTTAATAGATCATTTGGTAATGAAATGAACATAGTATAGACTAAGAACATATATATAATATCAGTGGAATAATGTTATCATGGTTTCTTAAAATTAAGGTAATAAATACAATGTTGACAGCAATATGCTCATTATATAAGTGAGAGGATGTCATTTAGTACATACTGGGCATAATCCAGCCAATGTTAAACACTTTTAAATCACATTGATTTCAATGGGAGTGATTAATGCAGGTGCTTAGCAGTCCCACTGAAAATCAATTAGACTTAAATGTCTTTAACTTTGGCTGGATTGTGCCTTTTTTAAATTTATAAAGAGTTCAATCTGTTCTACCATGAAATCTCAGGATATATTAGAACTAATCCAGCCTAGATTTTTATAAACACTCCCTCAGTGAAGAAAAGTTTAGACAATAATCCATTTTATGTATTAGCCAAATATGGTTACCCTCAAAAATTTGGGTCCTTTTCTTGATTTCATGTTATCTTAAATAAAAAACACGCTCCTTGATATTTCATCCAAACAGATTGACAAGGCGAATGCAATGGTAAGAAAACTTGCACAGTCTAGATGTTTTAACCTTCAGCCTCCATAGTTCCTTAAACATTTTCATGACAGCTGGGATTGATGGGATTTTTATTCTCAGAAAGAAAATTGAGGAATATTGGTTGACATACCCCAGATATAATGAGTAATATACTTCCATAGCCACTGTTGTAGTGTGTGTGTGTGTGTGGGAATATTACTAGTTCTTTATGCTGCTTCCATTGGAGCCCTCAGATGACTATGGAGAGGGAGGAAGGAGGTGTAGTACAGACTACCTGCACACCCTGCTACAGTTTGCAAGGGAGAGAGAGGATCTTTTATTGACTTCCCCTCTCCACAGAAATTTAACAAACTTAGTAGTGTCCTATGGGTCTGGGCAGCTTTCAGTGGGGAGAGGTGTGGAGTGACTCTTCCCTACCCTCAGAATGGAGTGGCATGAAATGAGACACTGTATTTCTTAGGCTACATATTACACGGTTAGAAAAAAAAGAAGCTGATTGCTGTTTAGATAACAACCACAGGATCACTGTCATACCTTATTCCAGTCTGATAAAAAAACCAGCCTTGTTGCAACAACATCTTCCAGCAGTAACCAACTCAATGTCTCACTCTACCATTAAGCAGCTTAGTGAAACAATTAATAGCTGATAGGAAAAAAACAAACAAACAATAAAAACCTTCAATAATTAGCCTGATGCCGTCTAGAATTCACTTTGGGGTGGTGGTGGTAAAAAGGTTACAACACATATGTGTGTGCTCTGAGGTCAAGATGTGCAATGGAATTCTACTCTTTATAATTACCACAGCATAGTAAACCATCCTGTTATGAATGTTCAAGTACCATATAATAAACACTAATTTACAAATCCATATTTGTTATCACATTAATCTCCACAGAGATTGTGGACTGAGATGCCCATTATTTTGATAATCTCTATTAAAGTGAAGATATTGATTTGAGCAGAGTGTTAGCCATCAGAGGCTTTCTTGCAACAAACAGGATTTACAAGAAAGGCCTATGAGTGAGAGTCAAAACAGATAATTGATCATGTTGTTTATTTATATCCTTGCAAATTCTTTATCATTGAAATTAACTACTGTGAAAGGAATTAATACTTATGTTTTATAGGCACATGGTTTAGAAATCTTTGTTCACAGTTTCCTTATAACATCCCTTTCCACACTTACTCATATACTACCAGGCAGCTTCTTTTCCTATCTAAAGGCTCAATGACATTGTGTTGTTGGGCTGAAAATTCCAAAATGGTGGCACAATTACTCTTTACATTAATGTGGGTGAATAACATTCTCTTGACCAGCTCTTTTGCAGCATTTGGATATTAAGATTCGTTTTATTTTGTTGTATGTCCAATATGGCTACCCCTGAATATATTTATTTCTATCGGTGTAACTAACCCATATAGAAACAGAGAAAGAAAAGAAAAGAAAAAGTTTTTTTTAATGAACATACACAATCAGCAATATAGATTGACATCAATCCAAACCTAAACTTTCAAAAACCAAGCAAAACAAATACGCACGCACACAAGCACACACACACACACACACATGTGGTGGGGTAAGGCAAATGGATAAGGAAAATGCCCTTGTGTGACAAAATTGTGAGATTGGAATATAGACTCATTCAAGAAAATATAGAATAAGGAAGAATCGAACAAGAACAAGCCCATAAAGGTATTTGCTAAACTCATTCTCACAGAAAACAATGAATAAGAAAGTCTTTGAAAGGTATATAGCATTTGCGGATCATTCCCAATGTTGAACTTATTCAGTGCAAAACTGCATCTTATTGCACAGTGCAAAACTGCATCTTATTGTTATGTAGAAAAAGCACAGCATTTTCTACATAACAAAAGAAGAGAAATGTCTGCACATGAAACATCCTTTTCTGTGCAGACAAATATTAAAAATACTATGTCTTTCACAGAAAATTCTGCTTTCTGAAAAAAAGAATGAATTCTGCTCTGCCCAGGTCAAGTCCCAAACTTGAATGTAACTTGTCAGTCCAGGAGTCTTTTCATTAAGGTTTCACAGCATTCAAGATTTTCAGTTCATTAAAAAAGAAGAAGAAGAAGAAGAAGAAGATACCTTCTATGCTTATTAGAAAATGGGGATTGACAGCATGGTGTAGTGATTTAAACATTGGCTTAAGATCATGGAGATGAGGATTCTAATCCTTGCTCAGTCATGGAAACCCACTGGGTGACCTTGGAAAAGTCACAGGCCATATCTGCACTATACTGTTATAGTCCTATTATTCTACTTTCAACATCCTGTGGTATTCTGGCCTTTGTAGTTTACTGAAGCCAAAGAGCTCTCTGTCTGAGAATTCTAAAGACCACTCTCTAAACTGCAAATCCCAGAATTCCATAGGATGTTAAAAGTGGAATAATAGCACTATAACAGTGTAGTGCAGAAATGGCCACACGCTCTCAGCCTCAGAGGAAGGCAAAAGCAAACCCTGTCTGAACAAACCTTGCCGAGAAAACCCTGAGATGGGGTCATGTTAGGGTTGCCATAAGTCTGAAACAACTTTGAGGCACACAACAACAATAGCTGGTAGAATAAAGGAACAAAGAACGTAAGCTATCCTCAACACAGAATTACCATTGAAGTCCAAGACCCTTTTTGCACCTTACCTTTTCACGCTGCTGGGTTGGGGTTCTTGCGCGAGAAGTCTTGGGAAGAACACTGCCATGTCCCTGCTGTTTCGGCTCCGCAGCTCCTTCCTCCTCGCTTGAGCACCCCTCCCCTTCCTTCCACAGTGCAGCCTGGGAGTTAGAGGCTGCGCTGGGGCAGAAAGCACGACCGGAGTGGCTCAGGAGGCTTCGCATGGCAGGTAAGCGCGTGCGAGGCCCTGGAGCGATGTGCAACCACACAGCATTTTCAGCTTTGAGCCGAAAATGAAAAGGTGCATGCGCGGTCCATGTCAGGCCCTTGAGTGTCGCGTAAATGTGAGTGCGTCATGCAGACCGCTCCTCACATTTACGCGACGCTCAAGGGGAGCTTTCGCTTCAAAAATGGCATGCGAAAAGGGCCCAAGTTTGGAAGACCTAAGCAAAGTCCAGCTTTTTCTCCTGTACCCTGATGCTTCCTTTTTATAATGTTGTTTTGTAGAATTTTGGTGATTTTAACCATAATTCTTTTGGTGCATGATGCTGGCATAACTTTCCCAGTGTAATTAGCGGCAGTGGAAGGGCAACAAGTCATGAGTGCAGTGGTAGTGAAGTAAAGAAGGGATTGTAAGGATACTCAAAGCCAGCAGATTTTGACAGCTTTCCCACACTGCTTCATAGGCCCTTTTTGCATGGCAGTGTACAAGCAAAAGGGCCCCTTGAGCATCGCGAAAATGTCGGGAGTGGTCTGCATAATGCACTCCCATTTGCGCCATGCTCAAAGCCCGCAAGCGCAGCAAATATGCATTTTCTTATTTTTGGCTTTTAGCCGAAAATAAGCCGCGTTTGCGCAAGGCTCACAGGCCTGGGCCGCACTCACCTGCAGTGCGGAGCCTCTGGAGCCAGGCCCATCATGCGTCCTCTCCTCAGTGCAGCCTACAACTCCCAGGCTGCACTGCGGAAGGAAGGGGTGGACTGCGGGAGGGGCTCTCATGCGAGCAGGAAGGAGCTGCAGAGCCCGAGCACCAGGGAAGCAGGAGGCTTGCAAAAGCCTGCCTGCCCAGGCCTTTCACGCAAGGCCCACACTCCAGCAGCATGAGAAGGTAAGCTGCGGAAAGACCCATAGTCCTGGAAAAAATGCCACCACTAAGGTAGTGCACCAAGAGGATTCCAGCTACATGGTCTGGCTTGGAAAAGGCAGTGGCAGCTACATGTAGGTCCCAATAGCTACGCTCCAATTCACCCCTTTGCAAAGGTTGTGGCTGGTCTAGTTAGGCTTGTATTGGGCATGGGAGGAGAGCAACCACTGATTAAGCCCTGACTCTTGGGGATGTCACTCAGGTCTACACTGGAGCAGTAGGCCCAAATCAGGCCTTAGAGAGGGAATTGGTAGGCACATTTAGGCCTCAATGGAGACTGGTAAAGATCTTGTTGAGCCTGGCCTACCTAACTGGTGCAGTTAGGCCTCATTAGGCCTGGGGAAGTGTTGGTGAGCTGGGCTAGAACATTCCTAAATTGAGCTTCAGAGGAAATAGGTTGTCCCAGCTAGGACAGTTAGACCCTACCTGGCCTGAAATAGAGTGGCTGGGGGATTGGTCTTATTTGTATCTGTGAGGGTGCTTAGGCTTTTGGGCCTTTGTTATGCCCAACACAGTTATAGGCCCCAGATAGGAGGGATAGGCCCTGATTAGACCCATAGGCCCTAGGTTACTCCCCTTTCCAGACTGGGGGCTACATTGTGGCACATTCGACCTTCAGACCACTAGTTAGGTCCTGGTTAGGACTGTAGGCCCTGCTGATGCCTCTATAGGTCCATAGGCTTTTATTTGGTCTCAGTCTCCAGGTTGTAGTCACGTGGAGGGGGTTTAACCCTGATAGGCCTTTATGGGGTGATTTGATTGTTGGACAAGGACTACAGTCCTAGGTGGGTACTTTATGGGTTTGAAGAAAGCACCCTTATGTTCAGGTCAGGGAGACCGATCCTAGCCTTCTATTTTGCCATGCTGGTTTGTCACCCTTGACTAAATATCAGTTGTACCCCATCACTTTCAGGGTGATGTTTTTATTAAGTTTAAGGGAGTTGAATTTGAAACCCACCCATTTCAGTTTGGGCTCTTTCAATTGTATCAGTGATAGACATGGTTTCCCACTTTATTAAAAAGATTGGGCACTGGAGGCCTTCACCATATCAGAGTTATATTTGTCTGTTGCAATAATAATATCTTATGTGCAATAATCATATCTTATATGGTTCTCTCCTTCCATATTCTAGTTTATGGCTGGTGAGTTATAATCTGCAGCCATAGTATGATCTATTGGATAGTGTGCCAGGCATTTAGGATCCCAAATGAGATTGAGTGATCTGGCTGTGATTGAGCAGCTAGGAAAGAGGATCCTTCAGTGGCATGGACTATTCTCAATGTTGTTAGGGGAGCATAGCTCCCGCTACATGTGTTGGTCATTCACCTGGGGTTGAGAATGACCTGGGTTTGTCAAAGGGAAGCCCCTGATTATACTAGCTATAACTGATGTGGGGAGGGGTTATACAGTCTTCTTGGCCTGAGGTTTCCATATTGTGGCCCCAGCAAATATGACAGGGGAAAGAGACCTGAGTATATGGAAACAGCATAGAGGAGAGTGAATAGGGAAATTTGGACACCATGTTCAAAGGTCTGGACCATTTTGTGTCACATCTTCAGATAATTTTTCAGGAGCCTGAATTCTGCAGAGCTGATAGCATTCATTTATCAGAGGCGGGTAATCTATTGTCCTGGGAGATCTGCGACAAGGAGTGAGGGTATTTTTTAGCCAGCCTGTAGGAGGCTAGGAGCCAAGCAGATACTTGCCCCTTATCCATGGCAGGTAGTTTGAGGAAAGAAGTAGGATTTTGGTGAACACCTATGACACCCATTTGATGAAGGAGAAGACTCTGGATCTGCCTTTTTAGGTCATGAGACCCAGGCGGTGGGTGAGGAAGGAGATTTTCCTCAGGGTTAGCCTATGGGTTGAGTCCTCATTTAAGTTGTGTAACTTGGGGAAGGGGGTTCTCGGGTTAGTTTTCCAGTAGTGGGCTGGTTGGGGAGCAATCTGTATTTGGTTCTCCTTGGGGCCCAGGTATGTCACCCAAGGGAAAGTTGGATGAGGATGGGGAGGAGGTCTCAGGGAGGCATCTGCCTCAGATGTTCCCACACTTGGTTTCCCCTCCCCCTTTACACATCTCAGGGGTTTAAATTTAAATAAGTTAATAGTTAAATAAAGTGGCCCATATTCTATCCAGCACTTGTGTCTAGTTTCTTTATTTCAATGGTTGATCAGCAAAATTGAAGTAGCTCTGCTATTGTTATTAGCTTTGCTTATAGTGGTATACGTTAGTGAAAAGCACCATGCAGGAACTATTGGTGAATCTCCCTGTCTGAATATTCAATGATACTTTTCTTCAGTTCTGCTTTCTGAGAACTAGGTAGAGGACTTTGAAAGGTTATTTTTACTCACTTTAATAGGATGAGTTAATTTACAATTAATGCCCTAAACTCTAAGTGCTATAGATGTGTGTGTGTGTGTGTGTGTGTGTTATGCAGAGTTCATCATATCTTCACAAGTTATATCATTCTTAAAGCATATTTTCCACATTACTCTGTGTAAAAGTGTTAGGATGTAAATCCCATATTGTTCAATGGAACTGTGTCAAATATGCACACAATTGGCCCACTAATATAATATATTAATGGGCCAACTGTCTTCTATCTCCTGTTGGTATTAAGGTGTCCTGGGTTATTGAATTTCTGATTGTTGGATTTCTCATCACCTTATGAACTGATGCACTCATATTTTAGAGTGTCGGAATTAAGATCTACAGAGGAATGTTCACAGATAGGAATAGGTTACTCACAATAATGATCATCAAAGGGAAGAAATATTTACTAATTTAACCTTACACAAGGTCTTTGATATCTTCCTAAATTCTCTGGTTTTATTAATATAGGTCTATAGAACATGTTGACCAGATCAATGAACACATTCTAAGTAACTTCATGTCCTTGTGCAGTAGGCTTTAATACAGGTCCAAACCTTTCCCATCATCATCATCATCATCATCATCATCATCATCACCACCTATATCATTTCTCTCCCTCACCCAAACTGGGCCACAAATCAGCTTAGAAAGAGCTCCCTTGTAGAGCTGACTTTGCAGAGCTGGTGCTGAAGTATTTGATCATACCATAATAGACCTGAATGCTTCAGAAAAATGATATAGGAGATTCCTAAGCACACCATCTTCTATATTCCTTCTTGCTTCTAAGGACCCAAAACATATGCCTCAATATTGATCAGCTTCCATCAGTATAACCAGAAGTGATATGGTAGTGACCTTAGGGGATAGTCAGTATCTGGAAGCCATAGCAATAGTATATCCTAAAACCAACTGCTAAGCTCAAATACTGTAAACCCACTGATCAACAGAAAGTTAATAAATCAACCTGGTTCAATTGATTGTGATCCCCATGGAACTATTCATTACTTCAAAAGGAGTCTTAATCAATTGATCTGGGTTGACTTATTAATTTCTCATTGATTCAGTGGGTTTGCATGACTTGCGACTAGCAATAATTAGTTCCATGGTCTATGTGAACTGCGTACATGTGTTGTCTCAAATATTGTACAGATAGGCATCTCTCAAATAATTGGTGTGATTAAATTGGTAATATAGCTGTTCCTTTACTCGGTTTATACTGAAATAAGCCTTTTATAGAGGACAATGGGAAGATGGCGTCTGCAGGATTTGAGGGTTTGGACTCATGTAAGTAAGATTAGCAGTAACACATTTATTATATTTTGTTTCTGATCATCTTTATTCTGGAGGAAATAAATCTTCCCTGGTAGATTTAGAGATAACTGCAACATTAATCTGTAATTCTATTGGAGAGGAAAGACAAACCAAATCCTTATTATCTTTATCACAATTGCTTATTTACTGTAAATTTTGCTGAGTTGTACAGTTCCCGGGGGAAGCTGATTGCTTTGCGATGTGAGCAGAAGGTATAATATTTCTTCAGTGATAACAAGCAGTAGTAATGAGCAGGTATGGACACTGAATTAGGAGAAAGCAATGAAATGTGTGAGCTTATTTTATGTAGTAGTGGAAGAAAAACAACATTGCTGAGATACAGAGCCCAAAATTACACATAGTGGGGAAACATGAAATTACTGGCAAGTTTCATGTAGGTCCCCTTCTACACCAGAAGTAAAAATACATGTGGTGTGCTTGTATCATGATCTCCACTTATGATTTTCCTTTTTTTTTTTTCCTCCCCCAGCATTGGCTGGCACTTGAAAAGCATGAGAAATATTAAAATAATGCCAGAAAAAAAAAAGAACCTGTACATTTCTTCCGTGCTTTGCTGGGATAGCACAAAGGGAGAAACTTGTTGTATTGTATGGGATCTGTATCACATGAGACCCAGATCCATTAGCTGGCTAGCTTGCCAATTAATTGCATGTCCTATCTGCCTGCTGAGAAGATTAAACAGCATAGTGGGATAATAGATTCCACTACAGTGTGGATTGCTCTGTGATTCTAGCATCGTCTACAAGTCATGTGAACCCCAGCCTCGGTCATTGTATCTACACCCGACTCCCAAAGTCCTTTAACAGATTACTGCCCTTGGCTAGGGGCAGTTAGGTCTGTCTGTCTTCTAAAAATGGACCTGTCCTGATGGCAAACTCTTCCAAGTAAAGCTGAGACAAAGACATACATACCTTAATACCAAAGTAAAGGAGAAGTTTTGTTTTGTTTTTTTTCAGTGAGGAGACAAACTACCCACAGGCAGGAAGCCAATTCTAGCCAGTCTGATCAACTAGCAGTTAGCATCATGGTGATGCCTCATACATTAAGACAGATCAACCAGAATGAGTGTAAATAGGGAAGTCAAAGAAAGACTGAAGGCCACAATTCAATGCTGCTTCCCTGTGTGCCCAGGCAGTGAACATGATTGAAGTTTAACCATCTGAGATCTGCTGCCTACCACCTTCTCCAGTCCCAGACAAGGAACTAGATTCCCTGCCTAGGGAAGAACTTATAGAATCATAGAATCATAGAGTTGGAACAGACTACAGGGGCCATCCAGTCCAACCCCCTGCTATGCAGGAACACACAGCAAAGCACTCCCAACAGATGGCCATCCAACCCCTGCTTAAAAACCTCCAAATAAGGAGACTCCACTACACTCTGAGGCAGCATATTCCACTACTGGACAGCTCTGACTGTCAGGAAGTTCTTCATAAAGTTCAGATGGAACCTCCTTTCCTGCAGCTTGAATCCGTTGCTCCTTGTCCTAGTCTCTGGAGCAGCGGAAAACAAATCCGCTCCCCCCTCGACATGACATACCTTCAAATATTTAAACGTGGCTATCACGTCCCCTCTTAACCTTCTCTTCTGCAGATTAAACATGTCCAACTCCCTCAGCCGCTTCTCATAGGGCATAGCTTCCAGACCGTTCAGCATTTTGGTCACCCTCCCCTGGATACGATCCAGTTTGTAGATGTCCTTGAATTGAGGTGCCCAGAACTGGACACAGTATTCTGGAAGAATCAGTGCAGCTCCACAGCTGCTGAATGAGAGAAGCTATATTCACTTCCTCCCAGCCCTTCATCCTCATGACAGAAAGAGGGATTCTTGGTAAGAAAACCCTTGCTTCTTTCTCTGTTCATCCATCCATACGTAAACCACTTCTGTCCAAACAAGAAACAAATTTCCTGGTGAGTACTTATTGATTCAAGTACGGCATAAGAATCATCTGTTTGAAACCACTTTGGGACTTTTGGAATCAAAAAGTCAAAAGTGGAGTAAAAAATGTTAAGTAAGATAAACACCATGGATTCTATCTAATAGGCTCTATGGACTAGTGAAACAGTCACCATGCTCCCAGCAACCTCCCTACCTCTGATGTGCTTCAGAGGAACATCAGTCCCTGAGGAGAAGAGTTGGGATACCATTAAGATAGAGTAGGGTGAAAAGAATGGGTATTCAAGTTTCCCAAGTAAATGTCTGCTTGTGTGATGCTAAATTTGGTGCCCAGAATGCTCCAGGACAGCACTAACAACCATTTAACTAATTTTAATTTCAGTTATACCCATATTTGTCCCATATTTGTGGACTGCTTTTTAAAACTTTTTTTTAAAAAAAAATTGAAAAAGTTATATTTACATTATTTTGTACTATAAGCTTGCACAATACTTTCTAACTACTTGTCATGCACTTCTCCCTTCTCTACACCTCTCTAACACACATAAACATGCACGCATACATGCACACAACTTTTTATTCATATAAATTGTGCATTACAAAATGAAGACCAGGGCTTTTAAATAAAAGTTATATGCTAACTTGAGATTTTGCTCTCCAAGATAAAATCTATATCAGACTGTTTCTTTTCTTTAAACAACAATGGTACTAAGGAAAATGAGTTTTCTACATCAAACAATTTCACTTGTGCATGAACAAAATATTTAAATATCAAGCTTGTGTTTTGAATTCTTGGCAACATTGCTTCGAAGTTATTATTCATTAGGGTTTATTATCACCGAGTGTTTCAAATTTACATCAGCCAAAACATTAGCTGTCAGCTGCATGGAACTACAGTGTTTCAAAGAATGCCTTGATCCAAAGACTCAAGTAAAGTGTAGATGGCAGCTCCCAAAGATCTTGAAAAGCATTTTCTCTCAGAAGCATGGAGAAGTAATGCTTATGTAAAAAATCATTCTTTTCCCCTAAATCATTCTTACCAGTTTCATTAGAGCAATAAAATGTGGAATCTTAGGTGCTTTTCACACCTTACTTATTCCTGGCAGTGTCCAGTGGTGATCCTGGCAGCAACTCTTCTGGGAGCAGAGCATAATAGGAGTGCTCCCCTCTGCACTGGCTGCCTGTGGGATCCAAGAAGTGTGATGACCATGCCACTTCCTTCTGCAGTACAGCCAGGTACTGTCCCAGGCTGTGTTGGGGCAGGAAGCACAACTATTGCACTTCTGGACCCTCTGCACACCAGGTAAGTGCAAGATGGCAGCACAATCACAGGTCATTGATGTGGAAAACTTATGAATTATTTACTCTGTGATTGCATTGCCTGGGGATAGGAGAAGGACGGAACTGTGACAACATCATACAGAACCATCATTGTGGTCCTATCTTTCTCCCATCGCTATTGCGGGTTGGGAGGGTGGAATGGAAAGTGTCCCTTTCACACAATCACATTATTCAGTATTACAGTACTATACCAGGAGTGGGAAGTGTGTGGTTCATAGGCTGCATACCGTCCATGAGGGTTATTATGTGGCTCCAGAGCCCACACATACAATAGGAAAAAAAAAACATTTTAAAAATGTAGAACCAGCCCCGCCTGGTGCTGTTCTCCATATAAATGCTATTTTAGGCCTCTGCATGTTAATATGAACCCATTTTTTTAAAAAAAATAGGAAATAAATTAACCTCTGGCTACAAATGTATGGATGGAGTTTGTAGGAGTCTGGGGTGGGAAATAAGGAATCTGGAAGTACCTGAGGAAGTATATTTCCTGTTTTTATCTTAACAAAAAGGTGTGTATTTTTCACAGAGTAAACTGTGGCCTGGAAATAATCTTCAAAAACTGAACACTTGTTGAAAGAACACTCATAGAGGAAATACAGTTACTAACCTTACTTGTTGCTTCCTTCAGGAACTTAGTTAGTGAAGAAGTACAGCACTACAATTATATCCCTTATCCTTCCATACTTGGAAGGAAAACATGCACAACCTCACCACTCCTATATCCTAACATCCATGATACCTTGGATGTTGGGAAGAAGTATAAAGAACACTGGAAGATGTTACATTCAGACAGGGTTTCTGAGATTGACTGAGAGTTGACACCAAGCAGAGGCCAAAATGAAGCCCTCCCTAATATTAGCACCAAATGTTATAGCCATTCTCAATACAAAAATTGTTTCACAATGTTTTGTTTTGTTTGTTTGTTTTCACTCTGCAGGTACCCAAGGCTCAGGACATCCACAGATCCGGGTCCTAGAGAAATGGGAAGTGCCCTCCTAAGCTCTGTACTCATGCAAGCCACCTAGCTGTGGTCAAAAATATGCATAGCCCCAAGGAAAAATGGTTGTACGATACAGTATTATGGGAATTTCCCAAAGAGAGTTTCTGATAGAACTTCGTACCATTCAACATGTGATTGGTGTACTACTGATTCTTTTGCTGACCAGAAAAATTGTTTAGGGGTGATCAGATGTGTGTATGTGTGTGTGTCTGTGTGTGTCTCTGTGTGTGTGTTTCATTTCATCCCATTTCCATATTAGATTGTGAAATTCATGTACATTTTTTGGACAGTTCTCCAAAATGTATGAATTTAGTGTACATTTTTTAATTGATTGCAGTCTTGTTGTTGCTGTGTGCTTTCATGTTGTTTCCAATTTATGATGTCTCTAAGCCAAATCTATCATGAGTTCATCTATGGTTGAGAGAATGAGATGCACCCAAGGTCACCCACTGGCTTTCCATGGCCAAGAAGGGAATCAACATAGCTCTCCAGAGTTGTTGTCCAATGCTCTAACCATTACACCACGCTGGCTCTCATTTATGCATTTTTAGCTATGTTCACATCTGAAAAGCAGACTTATAGTTTAAAGCACATTTAAAAAAAAAAAAGATCAACTATAGCACTCCAGAGGCTGTCAAACTGCAACACGGGTTAGAGGTAGCCACCTCAGAATGCTTATGATCATTAGTTGCTAGTTTGCATGTCTCTCTAAGAGTTTGGGCTCAAAGTGTTTTCTTGTTACTACCTGTCTATTTGTCTTAGGCCATTGCCACATCTTACCAGATCCCATGGCTGTTCAACTGTGATCCTAGCAGCACCTTTGCAGGGATGGGAGCATGGTGGGAATGCTCCCCTCCACACTTGGTTGGCTCCCTGTGGAAGGGAATGTGAGCGACACACACCTTCCTTCCACAGTGGATCTGGCCTCTTTCCCATGCTGCGCTGTGGAAGGAAGCACGTCTATCAGCCTTCTTCCTCTTCCTGATGGCCAGTGGTTATGGGAGTGTCATGCGATTGTGGGCACTTAACAGATTTTTTTCCCATTACGTGAATATCCCATGATGGCAACAGATGGTGATGGGTTGGCAGCAGTACCACAAGGACATTGTGCAAAAGTTTGACTTGTGAACAGCTGCCATCCTCTTCCCATTGCAGGATGGTGATGTCATACAGTAATGGTCTTAGTCACACCTTACCTCTTTCTGCATCAGTTAGCCAGCAGCTAAGCTAAGTTTGTTCATTCTCCATTTTGTAGTTTGTGGTTCTCTCTCCACCATGTCTAAAAAACACATGCTTATAGAATCTTTTACTATGGGATTTGAAGAAACCTTTCATATTTGTAAGTAAATCTACTTCACATGTTTTTGCAAAGATAACTGAGACTGCTTTATTAGACTCTATGTTAGACCCTATGGTTAATGATGTGGAACTGGCTGTTGCTCACCTTCTGTTTGAATATACTAATTATCCTGCTTGTGAAACGCACTACCATTCCTCACATTCCCCAACCACTCCTGTAATCTGCCAGCATTGACTTTACTGACTATGGGGTGCTGCATTTGGCTACCCCACAATACCTAGGAGAGCACCAGTCGTTGACACCAACCATTAGGGATGCTCACTTGTTTTATATTGATAACATTGCTGCAACTATTATTGCTGACATATTAAAAAGTAATCATAACTAATGTTCTTTTTTAAAAAATTACGTATTCAAGGGTTGGATTTTAATCCCTCCTGGTAATCCCTTCTCATAGCCTATTGAATGATGAACGGCACCCCTGACACTTCAGAGATCCCTGCAAACAAAATGAGCGGGTTTTCTGACTCCATGAAAATTTGTGATGTGCCAAACCATTTAAGCTAATTTCCTCCCTGTCTAGGAGGCCTCTGAGATCAACACACAATTTGATGTGAGTTTTCAGCTGTATATTAGGGGGAGAACAGGTTTATGAGCTATGATTAGGACAAAAATAGCATTTTGGATTGTTTAGTCTCCACTCACATACCATATCAAACATTTTGAGCATATGTTTTGTGATCTGCTTTGCATCAATTTACCAAGAAACTCTGCATCTTCTAAACGAGGTCTGTCATGCTTAGATGTAGATCTGTTTCAAACAAAAATAAAGGATGAGAGGGAAAAGCAGAAACCTCTTTATAGTACAGTCCTGAACAGGCTTTGATAATAGGATGAAACCCTAACACAAATTCTAGCATGTAGACATGACGAAGAAAAGCTTTGAATGTTTCATTACAATTTTCTGTTTTTCCATTGGGAAATCATTGTGTTGGATGTTGGCTTGTAAACTTTGCCATAAAAATCATCTGGCCTAGTGAATTAGCAAATGCTGCTTAGAAGTACTTAAATAAGGCAGCCTTTTATCTGGCCCTCACTACATATAAAAGTCAGTGCAATGCAAGGATTTGTTCACTCTGTCATCTCATTTTGGTATGACTCTGGGGTCTGATTTGAATGTGATGTTATCAAATAAGAAAATGTATGCATGTCTATCATGTTAATTAATTTTAAATGGTTTTAAATCTATAGATTCTTCAATTGCTTTAAAAATCTATCCAGAGAGAGAGAGATGGTTTTCCATGTTTTTAATCTGCACTGGGGTTAATAATTTGTAAGCTGCCTTGAGTCCCATTGCTGGGGGGAAAAAAAGGGGGGGTAAATGAATTAATAATAATGGATGGAATCCTGTATGAGAGATACAGGATTCCATCCATGGTTATTGTTCTACAAATTTAACCCCAAGCTGCTCCTGTGCCTGCATCTGACTAAGTGGGAAATACATTCTGTGACTGACGGGGATCCATTCTCCTGTCACTTAGGAAGCAGCTGGCTGACCTTTCTATCCCCTTCCCATGATCCATCTCTGGTGCAACAGGTGGAGGGTGTGGGCATGAGTGGCAACATCAATCAGCTGCTTCCTGATTGACAGTGGAACAGACCCCCTTCAGTCACAGGGGATGCTTCCTGGTAAGTGAGGATTGATGGAATTTTGTGGTTCCTATGTAGCCCCCATACTAGGTTATGCATTCATAACTGCCATAGAGGATTCTGGGTAATAATAATAATACATGTAGTGGCTCCGAACACTCAGCATGCCATTTAATCTGGGTGAACAAACTTTCCACAATGGTATCACAAAGGATCTGTGGTCTGTATGTGTTCTGTACTTTTAGGCTAGCAGTGCATAAGTAGCCTGGTTAAAATGGGTAGTTAGTTATATGGGAAGAGAGAAATTTACATGCTGTTGTTTGAATAAATGTTGTCAAGTACTGAGAGTTCAGAAACACACTTCATCCAATGGGAAAATGCATACAAAAATGTATGTATTAGAAAACTATGTACAAACATGTGTACCTTATGTTTTTTTCTACTGGGAAAGGAGGCACATGCTGCTGGGATTCCGAGAATGCAAATAAAGGCCCTTTCCACACCAGGCAGTTAAAACGGGCCAAGGCGTCCTGGCACGGAGATCATCAGCACCTTGGATCGGACTAGGTGCGGACTATTTAACTTAGTTCCGCACCTCAGTCCGATCCAACCCGCCCCCAAGTGGTCCTCCCCTGCGCTGAGTAAAGACTGGAAAAATCAGGTCTTTCCATTTTCTGAAACGCGCCATTGCATTCCTACTTACCTGTGCAGATGTACAGGCTCGCACCAATGCAAGCCTGCGATCAGTGGAGGGCGGGCTGTGAGCGTGGCCAGTGTCAGTGGTTGGTCTGCTCCCACGAAGACACTGGAAGCTGTCATTTTGAGCCGGAAGCCACAGGAAGCCACCATTTTGAGCCGGAGCAGTGCGGATCTACAGACCTTGCACTGCTCCAGTTCGCCCTGCACTAATGGAGGAGCCCTGCGGAAGGGCTCAAGGGAATGTCTGCATTACTTCGGACCCAAGAAGAGCCAGTAAGTAACGGCATGTAGTGATTCACTCACCTCATGCAGAAAGGGCCAAAGTAAGATAAAGAATTTCACAGCCCTGTTCCAGTTAACCAGAGTGAGTCTAGTGTGTGTCCAAGATTTAGACTGTCTATGTACTAGCTTCCCAAATCTGTATATTATGTGATTTGATAGCTCTGCAAATTTTGCTCAAAAGGAAAGTACCTATGTGTTGACTTACTATTCAACAATGTTTTTGAATGGTTCTGTTCTAATTGGGAGTAACCAACAGGATTCTAGCCAACATTTCTGTCCTGACATGTATTTTTGTATTAGTTGTTGGGCTAAAGTTGGACTAGAAATATTTCGATTAAATAAATAAATAAACAAATAAATTTTTCAAATCACTACTTCATAATCTTGAGGATCAAGCTGATCCATTAGGTTTGCATAAGTTGGTGGACGGACTAGTGACTCTACATAAACAAGTCTTTAAGAAAATGTAATTATTTGAGGCTGTGAAATGACTGGAACAGTAACACTGAAATATAGGCCCTTTCTGCACCCTACCTTACCCCAGTGGTGTCTGGTGGGGATCTCAGCAGGGGGTCTCCTGGGAGGGGAGTGCAACAGGAGTGGTCCCCTCTGTACCAGCTGCCTCCATGATCCAGGAAGCACGATGGGATCGCCTCTTTCTTCTGTAGTGCAGCCGGGTACTTTGCCAGGCTGCCCTGGGACAGGAAGCACAGCAATTGCACTTCCAGATCCTTCACACGCCAGGTAAGTATGAGATGGCATTGTGATTGTGGGTCATTGATGGAAAAAAACCATCAATTATTTATTCCATGATTGCACTGCCTGGGGATGGGAGAAGGACGGGACTATGAAGACATCATGCGTAACCATTGTCATGGTCCCATCCTTCCCCCATCTCCATTGTTGGATGACAACGTCCTGTGGAAAGGGCCAAAGTTGACCAACACTTTCCTAATGAGTTGTTTTTGTAGTGAAATTCCCACCCTGTGATGTCATGAGTTTAAACATAAAAATGTTTGATTTATTGTGTGAGTATGAAGGAAGTAACTGTTGGGAGAGGAGACAGAATGGAATGTTGAAGTGGATGCTGATTGGTGGAATGTTTGAGGAGATTTGCATGGGGCAGGTGGTACACGGATGGCAGTTAGACTTAATGGTTAGAGTGGAGTTCAAGTCTACCTGAGGTTTGAGAAGAGTGCAGTTGGGAAATGTATTTGAGAGAGGTTTGAAATAGACAGGGGTTAGAATTAGAGAACAGAGACTGAGTTGTGCGATTGGTAAGACTGATTTAATTTGAGAGGAGAGGATGTGGAGTTTCAAATGTTATATATAAACAATCTGCTGTTTTATGTTTAAATTTTATAAATTTTATTTTTTATTTATTTTTATCTGTTTTTTTATTCACTTTGGCCTCCAAAATTGCTGTTGTTCTTACAGCTGACTTTTAGACAAAGTGTCTCTTGTGGCAGCATTGAAGGGGGAAGGGTGGTGTCCTGTTGGGTATAAAGTAGAATAAATCCTCATAGGAATCTTGACCATACATGTGTTGTCACACAAGGGGGAAAGGAAGAAACCCTTCTGTGTGGCAGAAGCGGGTATCAGGAAAAGCCCTCACAACAAGAGGTGCAGTGAACTTTTACCCCAAACCATGGGTGACTCAGAGGTCCACCTATGGTGCCAATGTCTCCATCGAACAGTGGGGAACTACAACTCAAAATGGGAGGCCTGCAAGAGGGGGTAATCTTACAGGATATTTCCACCTTTGTATGCCGGTACTAATGCAGGGACACCAACTGGAGATTAAAACCATGTTTTATGGTGGAAAATTACAAACTCACAAGAGTCAGGCAGTCTCCCAACCAGACAAGGCTAACCGAAAGAACAGGTTGATGACCATTTGTTGTTCTATGGAGATAATTTTGTATGCTATTGTGTTTGAAGCTTGAGTTGTTGGGGGGATTAAACAAGCTCATCAGCACTGGAGCTTCCCAGCTGGTCCTTTTAATTCATGACCTGGCCAGGCCCTGAGGTCTGATCTGCTTTTGCAGGTGTTCAGCCAGTCCTTTTTGCTAGCATGGCTTTTCAGCCATAACACTATGTGAGTTATACTTTCTATGCCAATTAAATTTCAAATTATATCCTATCATGGAATGGGGCATATAGCATGGTAACAGCACACTGTGGAAGGCTTTGCATTTAGTAGGTAAAGTGTTCAGGACCCTCACATTTGGACACAGTGGTGGGATTGCCTAAGTGGAAAACCTCACACATGGTACACAATAGTGGGATAAAGGGTGGAACCCTGAAATAAAAGGTAGAAACCCCACATTTGGTGTAGTAAGCTGAGATCGCAATATACTTATAACAGAATGATAGTTCAATTGAATTTTAATATCATTATTTGTTGTATTTTCACCTATATTTGTTTGCAATTTTTCTTTTTATGCCTGGATCTGTTTTTGACGTCCATTTCTTGTCCCTATGCTGAGAAAAAGCTAGGAGGTACAAGTCTGTCTCCACCAACATGCAATTGCTGCCAAATAATGAAGAATAAGTCAAGGAAAAAAAGTACGCTTATCTATATTTCTAAATTGTCATTCGTTAGCCTTTACTAATTTGAAGGAATGGACTAATCCAAACTTTCTCAACAACAACTCAACCCCCCCCCCCAAAAAAAAAAAGAAATCAAAGCAAAAATTTCTGGAATATGAAGGTAATAGCAATGAAGTTAATTTGCACTGGTGTGGACATTTTTTAATGTGTCTGAACAAGACGAAGGAAAGAAAAGAGAAGAAAAGGAGGAAAAAAAGAAAAAGAAAAGAAAAAGAAAGCAATAACTTTTCCTACTATAAATATTTTAAGAAATCATGACCCCTCATTTGATCTTTTCTTCCAAGGTTCTATGATTCAGTCTGTGCTAATTAATATGTACACCACTGTGAATAACCTTCTTTCCCCTGCAAAGGCCAAAATATAACTCATCTATTTTGGGGAACAATGCATACACAGTTTTGAATTTTTCCAGCCTTCTGGTGAATCTAGAAGTAAGCACATAAGGAGAGTTTTGATATAACATATATTGCCAGCTGCTTGTGGCTTTAATAATTTCTTTCAAGGCAATTAAAAATGAGGAATTATGAAGGGAGACTGTATGTTAAAACTTCAGTTCATTGTACTTTTTATTAAGAATATTGTTTAGATTGCTTGAGATTTTGGGGCTGTAAAACTGACCCTTTATCTCAAATAAATTATCATTTTAGTTTAAAAGCTATTAATTGAAGCCTGGATTAAGAGATGGAGGAAAAATGACATAGTCTCTCTCTCTCTCTCTGTCCGTCCCTCCCTCTCTTCCTCCTTCTCCCCCTCTTTCTCTGTCTTTTTGAAGAAACATAACGTTTCAGGGCACAAGGATGGTATATATGCAGAAATGAGTGAAAGTCAAGTCTAATGATAAGGAAGAATTGTTCAATTTGGGAGCTTCTTTTGAATTTAGGTACATCTTTTTGGCCTTTCTGAAAAGATAACCTGAATCTTAATCTTTTTTAAAAAAAATCACCCCCCCTACACATATATTTAATATCTCTTTAGCCTGCTGACAATGCACTGTGATATAGGAAAAGAAGCAATCATCCCAGGATAGATAGGGCACAAGGGAACTTCTTACAACACAAAGCTGACAGCTAAGCTTCAAAATCCTTCCTTAAAAGGTTTATTTAAAACATAAGCTGCAAAGAAACTTGGATTCCTGCCCCCTCCCCAAGTAATGTAATACTCAAAAATGTTACGCATCATCTTTTTTCTTTCTTTCTTCTCTTTCTTTTTTTAAAAAATGAACTCAGTTTTCTATTTTTTTCACCTGCTGAGCTTGACATCTCCATCAAGGTGAAAGAGGCAATACACACACACACACAGATACACACACACACACACAAGAATCTGTTTTAGTTAAAGTTATTTTTATCCTGGATATATACAACCAAGAAATACTGTTCCAACCCTGCTCACACTTCAGTTAGGAATGTGGAATCAACATTTTTCTAGTTTATTAGTTCAAAACTGATCAGAGAAGTAGTTTTCCCATTTGCCTTGAAAGCAGATTGCATGAGGCAGGATGTACACACTTGGGTAAATACATAGGAATGTATTTTCTGCCAAGAAAAAAAAAACGCGTATGCCTAGGGAAAAAATAAAAAAAGACCATATATTTCTGAGCAGACAAATATCTCCTGAAATACGAACAGTAATTGGGAACTGAGCAGAAATCTGGTGCAGCTGGATTTCTCATCCAACAGGGAGAATCTTGCACAAATTATTCATTCTGGCCTGCAAGGACAAAGAACACGGAGATGTTCTTCCCTACCTAATGACACCCTGAAGAAGTCAGTTCTGAACAGGGGCAATGAATTCATTTGAAATGTGACATGCATTGACTGAAACAAGTAGGTATTGTGCACTTAAAATGTACCGTGTGTCCATTTTGTGTTCATTACCAACTATTCTGGTTCCTTACAGATTTGAGTATATGCTAATAAAAATAGTGCCTAAGGGGGAGAAATACATTAACAATTGTAAGAGATGTACAAGTTTACACTTAAGGCTATTATGATTAGTAGATACTGCAGAGGCTTTACTGAGATATCTGTTGCCACAGAGGAAGATATTATATTATCGCTAAGGATAATTTCTTTCTGCTGGTGATGTATCAGACATGGAAAAAAAATACTTTGACTATAGCTTTTTCATTGCACATTAATTAGTACCCATCCAGGGGCCTGAGAACATTTGGATGAGATCTTCAGAGGTGAATCAGTCTGTATATATACTATACAGCATATGCATGGCATACGAAAAGGTCTTATTCTGCCTTACTAACCTTTTCCTGGATTCCTCCCACCCAAGGGATTTGACTAGTAAGACCTTAGGCATATCTCAGTCGATACAGTTGATACAGTGTGTCATGAAAACCTGATTTTCTGTGAGTTGGTGGCATGAGGGATCATAGGTCACATGGAGGAGGGACAGGCTGTTAGGCCACCAGTCAGGGTTTCTGGAATCCATCTGCCCCTTTAAATTTGTTTGGGCCATGGGGGGCGTCAGAGACCACGGAAGTAGAGTCTTGGGCATGCACTTTCCTTCTCTCCCACTTGAGAGAAACACACATGTACACTGAGACACCTCTCCATATATATTTTACTATGAGCTCTTTTTTTATACATCAACTTGTACAATAAAAAGACAGCACTGTTTCTCTTAACACTGTTGTTATTTATGAGGTATTTTAAAACATGCACACATATTCTCAGAAAACATATCAGGTGTTGGGTTGGGAAGCTTGTTTGCTGGTTTGCAATCTTAGTTTGGGACCTAGTTTTCTTCTTTGGGACCTAGTTATATGTGGAAGGACATGTTGTATGTATGCACACTATGTTTATGTTAGCTGATGTGTAATAGTTACTGGTGATGTTAAGTGTCACAGGAGATTCCATGGTCTTCAAGAGAAATGTGTACCTAACAGTAAAAGAAGAACTGGGACCATGGTGTTCGTTGCTGGCTATCAGTGAAGAAATTTTGCGAAGAGGTCAGCTGCAGAGTCCCAGTCATATTCAGAACTGCCCTGAACCTGAGAGTTCACTAGTTTGCAGCTTAGTAGAGGAATTGTCTGTTAGTGAAATGGGATATGAAACTTCAGCATATGCACTATTCCAAGTAGCCATTAAAAAGAAGTATTAACAATTGTTAGCATTTTTGAGTATTAAAAACATAGGTAACACTAGTACACATAAATAAATATAGCCATACATGTTTTAAAACAAAGGGAAAATGTTATTAAAAAGTTGTTGTTTAATTTAGTGCTTATATTCCTTTAGATATGAGTAGAGATTATTGTTATTGAGGATATTTGTGGTCTAGTAGTGGTGAAGAAGCCAATAACTGAATTGTAAGTCACCTTATGGTATCAGTGGGCAGGATCCTGTTAAGGTGGTCCACCATAACTCTCTTCTTCATCCTCACCAGTAAAATACACTTGGCACTCTCTTCGGTTGGAAGATAATACTCTGTGTCCTTCTCCAAACAACTTCTAACACTAGTCATGCACATTTTGCAAAAATGGAAAGGCCTGCCTCTGCATTCTTCCCTCTAAAATACCATATAGATCTCAAAAATGGAAAAATTTCTGAAGCAAGATGTGGTCTGTTCCACTGAAGATTAAAAGTAACAGTATACCAAAAGCAAACAGACAAGAATCAAGGCCAACTCTAGGAAACAGGGATGTTCTCATGAGTGCCTATAAGTCATTGTATGTTAACCTGTCATGTGACTAAGATCGTCAAGAACACCTGCTATAAAAGAAAACTGTAATGTAATTTGATCATCATCACCACCATGATCATCATTTTTTTTTACCTGTTTTTCCCCAGACCCAATGTGGGGTACAACACAGATGCAACTAAAAACAAATTATGGCTATAATACAGTAAACCCACCAAATCATTTAAAATACAAATGTATCATGATTAAAATATATCATAATTGAAAGTACAATTAAAAGTATAAGAACAATAAAAGTATAATTAAAAATAGACTGGGTAGAGTCTGGGCTGGAAGAGATAGGTCTTTAGCACTTCTTTGAATTTGGACAGCATATTTTGTTGTCAAATGTCTTCTGGTAGGTCATTCCGCAGTCTGGGGTAGCCAACAAAAAGGTTCTCTGGGTGACCACTGCAAGTCTAGTCCTTGCCAGTTTAAATGATTGGCCTCCAGAGGACCTGAGTGTGTGGGGTGGACTGTATGGGAGGAGTGATCCTGCAGGTAACTTGTGCCCACACCATGTAGGATTTTAAAGATAATAACCATCACTTTCTACTTTGCGCAGAAACTAATTGGCAGTGATTTTAATATTGGTGTGATATGTTCAGTCCTCACCCTATCTGTAATCAATCTGGCTGCCATATTTTGGACCAGTTGGAGTTTCTGAACTTGGTATAAAAAGAGTCCAATGTACAGTGCATTGCAGAAGTCCAACTTTGAGGTTATCAGTGTGTACACTACCATCTTTATGTTGTCCAGTTCTAGGAAAGGGTGCAGTTAGTGTATCAGCCAAAGCTGATAATAAGAACTCCTGACTGTCACATCTATCTGAGTTGACATTTGTAGGGATGGATCCAGGAGCACTCCCAAGCTGTGAACACAGTCTTTCAGGGGGAGTGTGACCCCATCCAGAACTGATTGACTCACCTCCAACCCCAAATTAAGACCCTTAGTAGTAAGTACCTCCGTCTTGTCTGGATTCAGTTGTTTTTCTTCATCCAGCCCATTACCTCCTTCAAGCACTCATTCAGAGGAGACATACCATCCTCAGCAGAAGGCTGATTTTGAAGGCATTCAGAAATATACTTGGGTATCATCAGCATACTAATAGCATCCAACCCTATGCCTCTGGAGGATCTCTCCCAATGATTTCATGTAGATGTTAAAAATCATTGGTGATAGAATGGCGTCTTGTGGTATCCCATATAACAGCTCCTTTTTCGAGGAGCAGCTACCCCCAAGCACCACCATCTGGAACCACCATGAGAGGTAAGACTGTAGCCACTGCAACACAGTGCCTCCAATTCCCAACCCTGCCAAACATTCCTGAAACCAATTGGGATAGGCCATGTTCATTGTGGATACCATGAACTCCTGAGATGCACCTGACAAACTGGCCTTGAGTGGCATGTTGAAGTCACCGAGAAGCAAAAGTCTGGAGGACTCCAATAACAGGCAGGAGGCCAGTTTTGTGAGCTCAGCCAGGGAGTGTGTTAGACAGTCGGATGGATGGCACACTAACAGAATCCCCAGTCTATCACTGGTTTTCAGACGCAGGTAGACACATTCAGTGTGGATTAGGTCCTTGCTAGGTATTCTGGGCAGATTAAGAAGGTTCTTATAGACCATAGCTACTCCCCCTACCCTGGCTGTGCAAATTCCCTCACCTGCTCACTAACAGAGTACCCAGCTGGGAGAGCCTGAGCCCATGTTGGGGCACTGTCATACCCCAGCCAAGTTTCTGTGAAGCATGCCAGGTCAGCATCCTCCTCCTGCCTAAACATATAGGAAGTCAACAAAAGGGTATTTAACTCAGGGACTGGATTTTCTTTGCAATCCCAGGCATTCAAGTGTATAGTCTGTCCATTTACTCAATTATAAATAACCAGCATCGTTTCCTGTCATTTCCACCTAGCTGGCCATACTTCTTCCTTAATGGAAAATTATTTCTTCCCTACTTGTGCCCCCATTAATCCCTATGCAATAGCACTGCAATTTTTGTTTCTTCAATGAAATATCATTAACGGTTTTTGAATAGAACATTCCTCTATTGATAATTGTCAGCTTTTAGTTTTGTTCTCTACACTTTTGAGCAGCTGCAAATAAAATTGCTGCTGTTTTTAGGAAGGCAGTCATGTCTCAGAAATTTAATTGCAAAACTTTTAAGAAGTACAGTTCTGCATTTTAGTAAAAGCTTGAAGCATTATGACTCTGGTATGAAGAGAAGCTGTCCCCATGTAAGATTCCCACATAAATATTTACTTTTTCAAAGAAACAATGGAAGTTGCTATGTCCTGGTGTTTCTCCAAAAGATAGAGGACCTTGAGGTCCACCAGTAGGGCCAGTATGTCATTAGAAACCTGGAGAATTATAGCTCAAAGGAGGCCTGCAAGAGGGGAGTGACTGCCGGATCTTTTCACCTGTGTATATCAGTAGTAAATGTAGGACTTTGTAGGTTTAAACAGGGTGTTTTTATTGGAAATCAGTGGACACACACAAAAGAAATCAGTCAGTGTCACAAACCATACAAGGCTAGCAAAAGGAGAAGCAAGAAAGGTTGGATAGAGAGAGATTTTGGGTGTAGAGGATGATATTTACTGGTCCAGAAGAAGGTTGAAGTGGAGTGGCTCAGACTGCAGTGTGAGGGTAGCACAGAGCACAGAAATCTGAGGGCCGACATGCAGAGTAACACGCCAATGTGTGTCCAAAGTACTATGACTTGCTAGGGTTTAAATATTCTTTCTCCTAATCTGAAGGGGTGTGTGTTATTTGCTCTCCTTAAATGGACTGATTGTCTTACTTTGGGGGACAAAACATCAATGGAGGTTCTGACAGGCTCTTAATGTCTTGATTACATGGTTAGATTAAACTCTGCATTTCTGTCTATAAGTACATTGCATAAGAAACAATGACATTATAGATGTCATTTCCTTAAATAATTTTTAATACACAAAATAAAGGATTTTTTTTTTTACCAGCATATAAACATAGCCCTGGTGGCACAGTGGTTAAACGCTAGTACTGCAGCCACAAGGTTGTGAATTCGATCCTACCGGGCTCCAGGTTGACTCAGCCTTTCATCCTTCTGCAGGTTGGTAAAATGAGTACCCAGCTTGTTGGTGGCGATTAGCTAACACATTGTAAACTGCTTAGAGAGCACTTAGCTGATAAGTGGTGTAGAAATACACATGCTATTGCTATTGTTATAAAGTCAAAAGATTTTTTTTCCCCGTAAAATAGGATTGTAGGATTGTTTATAGGACTAGAGGTGAGATTGGAGATGTTATTTCTTCTTCTTTTACGTATATGTATCTCTCTGTGTGTGTCTACATACAAATACATGCACCCGGTATATGTACACACATAGACACTCACATGCACATGCACGTCATTGTAGATAAAAGGGAAAATTTCTGTACCCATGGTCTCTAGGTTTTAACAGTCCATGGTCTCAACCTACCGTTTTAGGCTCAGATAAGGTGCTTTGTTCCAATAGGAAATGAGCCAGAAATGAGTGGGGAGAACCTTTCCACAGTTTTGCTTTTAACATTTTAACTGCCATTGTCCCATCCTATGGAATCTTGGAGTTTAGGGAGGGTTACTTGGAATACTCAACCAGAGAGTTCTAGTGTTTCACTAGACTGCAAACCCCAAAATTCCATTAGATAAAATGATTTCATTTAAGGTGGAATCATAGTGTTGTTATGAAGCGTGAAAGGTTCCCTGGCTCTAAGAGAGGTGACACCCTATTGTGGCTTTCTATTGTAAATGAAAAGGGAAAGAACAATGTGTGTGTGGGGGAGGGACCATCTTCATATAAATCTATTTCTTGTATCTAATTTATTTCTGCTTTTCTCCCAGTGTTCACTATGGGGTTTACTACTTAACACACCACTTTTCCAACAGGTGTGAGGCTCTATCTAAACCTCTACTGTTATCAAATGTGAAGGCTTCCACAAACCTCACTGTTCCACCAAGGGTGAGGGCTTCCTCTAAAATACAGTAACTATTCTTAGAACTGTAGTCTTAGTGGGTGGAAAATAATAATGACAAAAAATACGTGATGATATATGGCTGAAAAATATTGAACATTGAGAAATCAAATAGGAAGAATTCATCAATTTTTAAAAGGATGGGATCTCTGTGTTCAACACAGTTTGATTACTGAGGTTAACATTTTATATCAAACAGGTTACTGCAAAAAGAAACACATTAATAAGAACATTAAATTATTAAACTCTTAAGGGTCAGTTGTGAATATGAAGTTCAACCATTTGGGGATACAGATAAAGCTTAATAAATTCCAAAAGCAAAGATATTCAACAGTTATGCAATGGAATTCATAATCCTAGCAGCAAACTGTCTCAGTATTAGTTGACTAGGACAAGGAGCAATGGATTCAAGCTGCAGGAAAGGAGATTCTACCTGAACCTCAGGAAGAACTTCCTGACGGTCAGAGCTATCTGTCAGTGGAATATGCTGCCTCAGAGTGTGGTAGAGTCTCCTTGTTCAGAGGTTTTTAAGCAGAGGCTCGATGGCCATCTGTCGAGAGTGCTTTGAGGGTGTTCCTGCATGGCAGGAGGTTGGACTGGATGGCCCATGTGGTTTCTTCCAACTCTACATTTCTATGATTCTATGATTCTATGAAAGACAAGAAGTAAAAGTAAAAAGTGACAGAAATAGTGTCAGAAATCTGAACACAACAGATCAGCGAGTTGTGTGCAGAAACAAAGAGAACTACTGTAATAAATAATGCACAGAAATAGAAGATGACAACAAAAAAGGAAGAGCAGGAGACCTATTCCAAAGCATCTGAGAAATCAAAGAAACATTTAAACCAAGAGTGAGGATGTACTACAACTAGCAGGGGAGCACATTATATGACCAAGTAGAAATAAGAAGACAAAGGAACAATACACTGAAGAACTATATAAAAGAGAGGAAAGGACAGATTTGTTCAAGGAAGAAGCACTGGAAGATGAACTAACTGTTTCAGAAAGTGAAGGAGAAGCTGCATCTGAAGCACTTGAGAGAAATAAATCACCAGGAACAGATAGCATGTCAATAAAGCTACTGCAAGCTAAATAAACAGGATCTTCTCTTGTTCTAACTCAAATCTGTCTACAGATATGGAAAACAACATAATGGCTCAGAGATTAGAAACACTCTATATACATTCCAATGCTGAGAAAAGGAGACGCTAGGGATTACAGTAACCACAGGGCCATTGTATTAATTTCCCATGCAAGGAAAGTGATGCTCAAAATTCTATAATAAATAAATAACCATGTATGAAGTGAGAAATGTCAGATATCTATGCTGGATTCAGGAAAGGAAGAAGCACTAGGTATCATATTGCAAACATTTGCTGCATAATGGAGCACAGCAAAGACTTTCAGAAGAAAATCAGCCTGTGTTTTACAGATTATAGCAAAGCCTTTGATTGTTTAGATGTTGAAAAATTTTGGATCTTGTGTGCAACAACGTTTTACTATTCTGTGTAACCTGCACTCAGGTCAAGAGGCAGAATAAGGAGAAACTAAATGGTTTCCAATTGGCAAGAGGGTTAGGCAAGGATGGATTTTATTATCCTATCTATTTAACTAGTACATTAAACATATAATACATAAAACAGAATTAGACTCAGAAAAATGAGGTGTGAACATTGGAAAAAAGGCACATCAGCAATTTGGGACAGAAAACTGAGACTGATATACTATTTCTAATTTCTATGTATGGTTGTGAAAGCTGGACCATGAAGAAAACTGACAGGAAGAAAATCAACTCATTTGAAATGTTTTGCTGGATAAGAATTTTATGGATACTGTGCATTGCTAAAAAGACAAATAAATGGGTCTTTGAGAAAATGAAGCCCGAAGTCTCACTAGAAGCCAAAGTGATTAAACTGAGGCTGTCATACTTTGCCCATGTCACGAAGACATGACTTACTAAAAATGATAATAATGTTTGGTATGGTAAAAGGCAGTAAGAAAAGAAGAAGACATCAGCATAGATGGCTAAATTAAATAAAGGAAACCACGACCTTGTGTCTGCAAGATCTGAACAGGGCTGTTAATAATAGTGTGATTTGGAAGTTTGTCATTCATGGTGTCACCGTAGTTTGAAGTAGACTTGACAACAGTTAATAGAAACAAACAAGGAACCTTGATTCAAATAGTCATTGCAGAAACACAAACTGTGTTAGTTCAATATTTGCTTGTCCAGCCTTTGCTTAAAAACCTCCAAGGAAGAATACTCCACCACACTCCGAGGGAGCATATTCCACTGCCAGACAGCCCTGACTGTCAGGAAGTTCTTCCTGAGGTTCAGGTGGAATCTCCTTTCCTGCAGCTTGAATCCATTGCTCCTTGTCCTAGTCTCTGGAGCAGTGGAAAACAAGCCTGCTCCCTCCTCGACATGGCATCCTTTCAAATATTTAAACATGACTATCAAGTCCCCTCTTAACCTTCTCTTCTGCAGACTAAACATACCCAGCTCTCTAAGTCTATCCTCATAGGGCATGTCTTCCAGGCTTCTCACCATTTTAGTTGCCCTCCTCTGGACTTGCTCTAGCCTGACCATGTCCTTCTTGAATTGGGGTGCCCAGAACTGGACACAGGATTCAAGATGAGGTCTAACCAAAGCAGAGTAGAGTGGTACCAGTACCTCCCTCGATCTAGACACCATACTCCTATCGAGGCAGCCGAGAATTGCAATGGCTTTCTTGGCTACCGCATCACACTGCTGACTCATGTTCAGCTTGTGGTCTATTAAGACTCCTAGATCCCTTTCACACGTACTGCTATCCAGCCACATGTCCCCATCCTATATTTCTGTATTCCATTTTTTCTACCTAAGTGTAGGACCTTACACTTCTCTCTGTTGAATTTCATGTTGTTAGCTTTGGCCCAGCTCTCCAATCTACCCAGGTCATTTTGAATTTTGATCCTGTCCTCTGGCGTATTAGCAACCCCTCCCAATTTGGTGTCATCTGCAAACTTGATCAACACACCCTCTATTCCTTCATGCAAGTCGTTGATGAAGATATTGAACAGCACTGGGCCCAGGACAGAACCCTGTGGCACCCCGCTAGTCACTTCTCTCCAGGATGAAAATCAGCCATTCGGGATCACCCTTTGGGTTCAGTCGGTCAACCAATTACAAATCCAACTAACAGTAGCCCTGTCCAGCCCGCATTTTACTAGCTTCTTTGCAAGAATGTCATGGGGAACTTTGTCAAAGGCCTTACTGAAATCGAGAAATGCTACATCCACAGCATTCCCTTCATCTATCAAGCTAGTAACTCTATCATAAAAAGAGATAAGATTAGTCTGGCATGACTTATTTTTGAGAAATCCATGTTGACTTCTCGTGATTACCGCATTGCTTTCTAAGTGATTAGAAACTGACTGCTTAATGATCTGTTCCAGAATCTTTCCGGGTACTGATGTCAGGCTGACTGGGCAATAATTATTTGGGTCCTCTTTTTTTCCCTTCTTGAAGATGGGGACAACATTTGCCCTCTTCCAGTCTGCTGGAACTTCTCCTGTCCTCCAAGATTTCTCAAAGATTATAGCAAGCGGTTCCGAAATGACCTCTGCCAGTTCTTTTAATATCCCAGGATGCAATTCATCTGGTCGTGGAGACTTGAATTCATCCAGTGTGGCCAGGTATTCCTGTAGCACCTGTCTACCTAATGTGCCTCATTTCCCCTGCTTCCTCACCTGCTCCCCAACCGCCAGGTTGAGTGCTTGTATCCTTCTGGGAAAAAACTGAGGCAAAGAAGGTGTTAAATAGTTCTGCCTTTTCTCTTCCCTCTGTTAGTAATTCACCATCTTTTCTGCGCAGTGACCCTATCGTTTCCTTCTTTTTCCTTTTGCTACGGACATATTTAAAGAAGCCCTTTTTATTGTTTTTTTTTTTTTTCCATTACTGCCTGAAAAGTTTCATCTGTCATCAGTTGAGGTTTCACTTTCTTTTTGGTTGCTGGTACTGTCTTTTTCCATTCCTCTCCGACAACATCCCTGGCTTCAGTTCAGAGTTCTTCTGCCTCCCAGTTAATCAGACTTAATAGAACAAATCTCTTTTTTACATCAACTTTACATTACAGAGACATTCTTCACTTTGTATTTCAGCACGATGGTTGATTTAGTGCTCTTCTTTAGATTTATTCTATTTTTTGATATCAAGAGTTCATTGTCTTTGTCACAATCTGCAGCTGGTCTTGTTCTTGCCGAGAGAATGGAACTTCTCCAACTTCTGCTTTCAGTTATGTAGTCTGTTTGATTTCTATATTGACCATGAGATGATGTTCATGTATATAGTTGCTTCTTTGGTTGCTTGAAGAATGCGTTTGTAATGAACAAATAATTGGCGTTGTAATATCCAATCAGTTACTCTGCTGCTTTGTTTCTTGATCCTAGGTCAGATTTTAATGCAATGTTTGATTCTCCTCTGTTTTCTACTTTTGCATTCCAATTCCCCATGATTAACAAGAATTCCAAGTTTGGTGTGTGATCAATTTCCTCCTGGACTTCAACACAGGATTTTTCAATTTCTTCTCTTTCTTCCTCTGTAGTTTGAACATAATCTTGGATTATAGTTAAATTGATGGGTTTTCTCTAAAGTCTTATTGTTATGATTGATCTGACTTTGCATTACATCTTTTGACTGCTTTTGTTCCATCTCTCTTCACTATTCATAGCACCCCGTTTCTTCTTAGATTTTCATTTCCCGAATAAAAAACTGTGTTTTTCTGAGTCAAAATGTCCTGTTCTGTAGCTTTGCTCACCTCAAGTATAGCAACATTTACATGTTCCATTTCTTGTTTTACTATTGCCATTTCCACACCGGGCTAGTAAAATGGTGCAGAGCAACCTCCCACAGATGTCTTCTGCACTGTAGAGTGGGCTGTGGTGGACTACATTCTGTAGTTCCATACCTCAGTCCACTCTGGAGCGACCGGAACTGTTTGCGCAGCGTGTTTTTTAAAAACCTCCTTTTAGAGGTTTTTAAAAATCACGGAGCGCGCAACCGCATGCCGCTCCGTCGCCTGGCTCTGGAGCAGATTTGCAGGCGCGCGCAAGTGCGTGCATGCAGATCTGCCAGGGGCGGGCTTCCGGCTGGCGAGCTTCTCTGGTTGGTGGAGAACCTCCACCAACCGGAAGCCGCCATTTGGGACGCCGGAGGATTGCGGAGCAGTGAACTCGTGCTGCTGCTCGTGGCAATGGACTCGGCCGGCCGGAAAACAAAGCCGGTGAGCACTGTTTTCAGCCGTTCCCCCCTCCCAACTTGCGGAAAGGGCCTATGTCTATCTTCCCCTGATTCTTGCTTTCCACATTCAAAGTCCCTAGAATATGTGCAGCTTTTGACTTTCTTTTGACTTTCTCTGAGCATGTCAACAGCTGAATGTCCTTTTGGCTTGAGTCCAGTTGCCTCATTTGCTTCAGCACTACTCATAACTATCCTGTGTTGTACTCCAGTAGCTTTTGGAGTGCTGTCCAACGTGAGAGTTCCATCTTTTGGCTTTATCTCTTGTTTCATTTTGGATTGTCTCACTATAGAGTATTCATAGTAAAAGACATTGAAAAGGGATTTACAGTGCTTCCTCCTTTGTACTACTAACTAGTGCTCTCTGTGGTGCCACTGCCATTCTCTCTGAGAGATCCTCCATCAGAGTCACACACAGATACCAACTTCTGTTCTTCTCTGAAGCTGTCCGGCATATTTAGTCAGCAAAAGCCTATTCGATATAGAAGATCCTATGAGCAATACTGCCGCCATCAGCTTTGCTTTTAGCCTCACAGAAGCACACAATTGCAAGACTGTGGAAAGGTAGTGCTGTGGAAAGGAGGGTCAAGATACCTGCTGATCTCAAAAGTACGTGTAGGCCTAATATAGAAAGAATAAGAAATGAAGGTTACTTACTAAGCCAATTATGATTGACCTATGATAAATCTTGGGGTCATGGACTCATAATGATAGTGAGAAGTTCCAAAAGGAAACCATGATTTCAAATCCAGCTTTGTTCAGTAACTAAATTTTGAATAAACAAGAGGTTGCTCAGTATCTGTGTAATGGGGAAACCATAGTTTGTTTAAAAATAAAGGCAGAAGCCATTGCTCAGTGCTAAACTACATAGTCTGCACACAGCATGTGTTACACTGAATTCTTGATAATGTCAATTAAAAGGATGAGGCAGCTTCTTACGTGCCTCAGTATACCCTGGTGGCTGAAAAATGTGAAGAGGGTAAAACTTGAGTTCAAGGCTCATAAACATAGTGAGGACTCCTGTTTTCTTATTACATATAATAAAGAATTGGACCAGCATGCCTTATTAACCTGAAGATACTTCATCAAAACAAAAATCAATCTGTCTATGGTTGTGGTTGAATCAGGAATCTCAGGGTGTGTGGCTGGTTGCCATTTTGGTGAGCGATAATATACCAAGCTTCAGAGCCTGCTTCAGATGAAGACGGGACTGAAGATGGATAATACTAACCTCTCAAACTGGTCAGCAACATGATGCCATTGATACTGTCTAAACCTGAAATATTAGGTGACAGTCTCTGTTTTCATCTGATCATTAGAACAGCAGTCTTCTGTTGTTGCGCTTCCAGACAAAGCGGTGACCTGAACATCTGTGACGTGTAGTGCACACAGACACATGCGCACATGCGCGCACACACACACACACACACACACATATATAGATTTCACTATGGCTGAGAATGGCTCCATTTTGATCCAGCAGCTTGAAACTTGTCTGAATTCCAACCACAAAGGAGAAGACTGAGGACCTCTGTATGGAGCCATCATGAAATTATGAAGACAACATAATTTTGGTAAATGTTAAAGTACTTAATGGATCATCATCTAGTACACATCTCAAAGTACTGTGAAATGCTCTGAGTCATGATCTGAAACAAGTTGACTTGCTCTTCAGATAAGGCAATGCACACAAATTGACATAAAAATCCAGTCAACTGTACTTACATATATTACAACTAGAATTAGATCAGGGTGTATTGGCAAGGCCATTTTTTAATAGAATTCACCTATTATTTTTAAGAATTTTTTTTTTTTTAAAAAAAGAAGAACAAGTCTTTCCTTCAGCGATAAATGTGCAGATCTTGAATGCTATTCCTTTATAGCAAAATATGCAGCAGTTTACTTTGATGGTACATAATCCATATATATCATTTAAAGGATGTAAAACTAAGAAACTAAAAGATACTCATGAGAACAGTTCTGTTTACATATGAGATTTCATGGCACTGGTTTCTCAAAAAGTCTATTTCAGTTTTTTAAGCCGCCAGTAAAAAAGTGATGTGCTGGAGGAAGATCATAATGCATTTTCCCACTTTGGGGTATGTTTAATGCTTGACTATAATCAGATGATCTACAACAACTAGAAAGAAATGTAGTAGAATTGTACTGGCTGTTGTAATGGGAATTCCAAATGGAAAAGAAAGATAAATTAGTTCTGCTTTGTGTTCAAAATTCTTGATTCAGCACTGTTAGATTTCATTATTATTTTAATTAACTCTAGACAGCATTATTTCTTTTTGTTCACCTGGCTCCTGTGGTTGCCTACCAGTGCTTTCACCTCCTAAGCTCTGAGTTATTGATTTTTTGGGTACGACAAATTACTTTTAAACAGGCCCCTGATGTGTTCTTCTAATGACAGTGTTATGAAATAATAGTTGTTGCATGTCTTTCCAGCTCAGCTGAAGGTCTCTTAACAAGGATTATAAGTGTCCCTTTGTTGTATACCAGAGTACTGGTGCTTGTCTCAATTTCTTGCCTGGTTTGGTAGAATTGTTTTAAATTATTATAATGGGTTGTACATGTATCCTGGGACCAAGGGAATAGAAATTAAAACAAAAGCAAAGGAAAGTCTGATGTGCAATTTTACAGTAAATTGAGTAACAGAGTTATAAAAGTATGAGGAAGATAGACAAGTCTAGCCCTACTGTTAGACAGAGTCAGGGAGCCACCTCAGGTTGAGGAGCATGAGGGTCTAGGGGTGAGTAGAGCTAGGTGTGCCACATGACTTGCCCCAACATCTCCCCCCTCCACAGGCCAACTGCCTTGAGTTGAAGTGGAGGTTACTCTCAGGTCCCCAACACTGATGTAAGAAATCTTAAACTGAACCAAATGGAATTGAAACTGCCTCTGGCCAGAAGCCATGTAATGGCTTTTGGTAGGGGCTTTCATAGGTTCCTATGTAACACCATAAATGGAGTTGGCAAATCGCACCACAGAATTAGGATCACACAAGGGAGTGGGGAGGATTTGGGGGTATGGCTAGATTTTTTTTTTTTTGTCTTTAATGGGATATCTTCTTGCCATGAGGAGCTGAAACTTCAGAATGCCTTACAGGTGTATTCAGATACTGCAGAATCAGAAGGTTTCAGAGTTTATTTCAGAGGGTGATGGTGCACCCATATGTAGCGTAGTGATTGATCTTACATTTTTGGAGTTTTTCCCCTCCTTTTGTTTGTGGTCTGAGTATAGTCAGAGCAGTCAGAGATAACTGTAACATTTGTTTTAGAAACATTGGAAATAAAGTATTAACATTAAACCATTCAAACTTCTGACAGACTCTGACAATAACTCCCAGTCTAAAACACCAGTTCTCTGTGTTTTTTCCACAGTTGCTTACCACAACTCAGCCATGCTCTCTGGCCAAAATCTCACTGAAGGCTCAAAACAGACAGAAATTTTGCCTTATATAGAATTTCTCTCATCCATAAGGCACTCCCCCACACACCACTGAATTACCTCATCCTTCACCTCAGATAGAAAAATGGTATTGTCTAGCCCCTGAACATTGGGTTGCCAAGTGATCAAAACTCATCTGATTATTCACTGTGACTTTAACAGAAGTTACGTCTGCAAAAATGGGCATGCAAAGCCCTTAACAAGTCAGCCAAATACTATTCAGCCTACTCATATAAGATTTAGAACTGGAACAGGGAAAGTAATATGCTTCACATTATTGCTCAAGTAGAAATTTCCGTGCAACTGGCAAAGCTCTTTCTTTTTCAGGGTTAAAATGGTCACACAGTGGCTTCCACTGACTTTCATTGAAATAGATGCTGAACCTCCCCTCAGACATTCCTGTGCAACACAAGAATGTCATGTACTGAAGGGGACAGGGAAGCACCCTCATGTCCCTCACCGACCTGACTAGGCAGAATGCCCTTCAAATTTCCTTCTAATCTTTGCCAACCAGGTTGCATCTTAAAGGCGTCAGAATAGACTAGATCACTGAATAATTGGCAACTCTACAAGAAGAAGTCCTTAAGGAGGTTTGGGAAATTAAGTTGCTGTGGTAAATTGACAAATCCTTGGGAGAAGTATGAGAGTTCCTTTTCCTGAGAAGATACTCCAGTTTTATCAGGGGAGGGGGAGGAGATTTTAACCATTTGGAAGTCTACTGAAAGCTCTTATAGTGGGAAAATACCAGATCAATACTAAAGTAAAAATAAAAATAAAAAAATTCTAGGAACTTTATAAAAAAAAAGAACAAAAATAAACAAACTGTACTTATTCTGATCTTAACCATATTACATGAACATAACAATCATATGCATTGAATGCTCTACTTGTGTACAAAAGTTTAAGGTAATGCATAAGTGAGGCAGTAACAGGTCTGTAAATATTACCTTAAAAGAGAGAGAGAGAAAGCAAGAAATGGCATGCAACAGCTATTATGGTTGTGGAGCAGAAAAGTGACCCTATAAAAATGTCATCAGCACGTTCCATGTTATATATTCTCCATCAAAGATTTTATATCTTATGTCTTTGGTTCATAAGGCAAACAAGATTTGTGTTAGTGCTAGATTGACTTACTGTACCTTGAAATCACATCAGCCTTTGTGCATAAATCTATGAAGGCTATTACAGAGATAAGTGAAATCTGTTGTGATGCTTTTAATCAGTCTTTGAAACCCTCCCACACTCTCAATCTCTCTCTCTGTGGAGCTTTACTGACCAATCATGGAAATGAATAAACCAGACAGTGGAGATTGGAAAGGGTTACTGTATTTTAAGTACAAACTTATTTAAACTTTAACCCCTGAGAGATGCAAAGGCGGTGATGTGGGGAGCAATGTAGCACTGTAGCAGATGAGGAAGATGGTCTCACCCAGACCTCCCCCACAGCTTCCCCTGGGTGAAACATCTTAGCCCTGAGGAGAACCCAAGGTAAGAGTTGCTCCCTGCTGGCCCATAACTGGAAAAACCAACCTAAGAGGACCACCATCCTTAAGCTGAGGGCTCAGGTCTCAGGCCAGCCCCAAGGGACATCTCCTTCCCCACCCTCCTAATCACGTTACCTAATGAGGCAGTTGCAGAACCCTCCTTTTATCAAATTGACGATGTCTTTTCCCCAACTATCTGCCATAGATAAGGGACAAGTGTCTCCTTAGGCCATATCCACCACCAGGCTTGCCAATAGGTCCTTCACTCCTTGTTGCATATCTTCTAGGAATAGCAAATTATCTTCCTCTGACAAGTGAATGCCATCAGCTCCGTAGAATTCTGGCTTCTGGAAGATTATTTAAAGATGTGGCAAAAAGCAACCCAACCCCTTCATTAACTCATTCTAGACCTCCTTATGTACACTTTGTGAAGAAGTTGCTTTGGGGTTAGCTATTTGGAATGCCAGTGCAACTTGATGAAAGTTTGCTAGGTATCAGGAATAGCATCTCAAAAATGAAACTCAGCACAGTGGTGTGTGTAGGAGTGGCTTATGGATGAGGGAAATTCTGTATAAGGCAAAGTTTCTGTCTGTTTTGAGCCTTCAGTGAGATTTTGGCCAGAGAGCATGGCTGAGTTGTGGTTAAGCAGCTGTGGAAAAGACACAGACAACTGATGTTTAAGGCTGGGAGTTATTGTCAGAGTCTGTCAGAAGTTTGGATGGTTTAATGTTAATACTTTATTTCCAATGTTACTAAAACAAATGTTACAGTTATCTCTGACTGCTCTGACTATATTCAGACCACAAACAAAAGGAGGGAAAAAAATCCAAAAATGTAAGCCGCTACCAGAAGCCACTACATGGCAGGCAAAACTCAGATGCCCAATGAGCTCCTGAAACTCCCTGAGTGTGGCTTTTTTCCATATGAGAAAAACAGAAACTCTGCATACCCTGCAAATTTTCCATGGGCAATCTGCATAGCTAATTAACTATATCAGTTTCAATACCCCAAAATACTACCTGGTGTGCAGAATCTGCAGTCTTTTCCTGAAGCAGTGGAACTGCATCCCCATGCACCAAGGAATAAAACTCAGCTGAAAGGGAAGCACATTGACTGGGGTCATACTGTTCAACAAACAATCAGTAACAACAACAACAGCCCAAAATCCTCCTGATGCACTGGTAAAAGGCAAAGTGGCTACTTCATACCACATTTCAATAATTCTGCCCCTACAATTCAGCCTGTGAACCTCCTTAACTCCCACCTCAAACAAAGTATACTGTATAGTACACAGTTTAGCAGATACAGCATCATTAACTGACTCACCTTTCAGACAGGATGGTTGGTGATTAATACTGTATTCACTGGAAGCCCTCTTTGGCATTATGACAAAAAGAGACACACTTAGGCTGGGTGCAGTGAGTGAAAAGAAGGGACTAACTACCCTTTCCTCTGCTACCTCCTTCTGAACCTTTCCTCTGACGATGTGGTCAAGGCCCACAACTGATTCTAATTCTTAGTCCCATAAGGATGATGGATTCCTTGGAACAGAATCTGAAAACCCATGGTAAACATCATGGTACAATCACAGCAAAACAAGTAACTTATGCAGCCTAATGGAGTAGGATCCTTTAGGAGGTGGGGCCATTTCCTGCCCACTTCTTACCGGTTGCTCTTCCCCAATACCACCTACTACCACGGGGTCCTCCACAGACTGAAAACCTATGCATGAACTACGTAGGCAGTGTGTGCATGCACCCGGAAGTTCCAGAAAAGTAACTTCTACTGTCATTCTTGGATACCCTCAGACCAAACATGTCCACTAAGTTGCCCACATCACGTTGCAGTTTCTTTAAAAACACTGAAGGGCAATAAATCTAAAATACTAAGTTTTATAAGTTTCATTCTCAGGGTAGTGTCCAGAACAGGGTTGTTAATTGGTTTTCTGTCTGAAAATCTCTTGAACCATTTTTGGCTAAAATGCTTCATTTTGCATGCCTGGGAGCACCCCTGCATATGGAAAAAAATGTTGTTGCTGTTTTTGTGTGTGCTTTCAAGTCATTTCCAGCTTATGGTGACCTTAAGGTGAACCTATCATGGTTTTTTCTGGGGCGATAACGTGTGACATGCCCAAGATCACCCAGTGGATTTCCATGGCTGAGCAAAAGTGATAATATATAATTACATTGATTTCTCTTTATTTTAAGTATTACAATCGTGTATGACACTTCCACATCTTTGTTTTTAACCTGACGTGTGCTATGCAATAAAATATTGATGTTATTTAATGTTTATAAACAATGTTGTTTTTTAAATTCTTTTTACTATTAAAAAGAATAACAAAAATTTAAAAAGTATATTTGTACGTGTATATATATGTGTATGTGTGTGTGTGTGTATATATGTATATATGTATATATGTGTGTGTGTGTGTGTGTGTGTGTGTGTATATATAAAACTTCAAACCAATAATATATTCTTAAACATTTGTATAACAAGCAAAGAAGCCAATTTCAATACACTAATAATACCAACAAAATATTAATAAAAAATAGAAGAAATAAATGTACTACATAACAAAATCTTCATTTACAGCATAATTTCAGTAATCTAAAATAAGATATAAATATATGTTAAAGTATATTGAAATAAAGTATAATGAATTAAAGTTTAAATACCTACCTAATAATCTTCCCTTATTTATACTTCTTATTTTGTTCTCAGTTATAACTTATCTATCTCATGACCAACAAAATTTATTATTTACTTAGTAAATCAATATTAACTTCTACCTCAAATAGGAATTTTACAATTATAACATAAGATTCTTACCTCTCAAAGTTTCAGAATCCAAAGATTTTCTCTCTTTAACTACATTATTTATGAGTGGTTCTGGCTTTTAATATTAACTTCAATCTTTTAGTTTTAACCCAATTGTAGCTGTTTTCCCCCCATCTGGATTCCCAAAGAGGGGCAATTAAATTCCATTCTTCATTAAATTGCTTTTTAGATTTATCTGCTAATATAGATGTCAATTTATCTAATTCAAATAGATCATATAACTTCTGCAACCATTCTTCGGTATCTGGAGCTTCTTGTTTCCATCTTTGTGCAAATACTAATCTGGCTGCTGTGGCCGTATAAATCATCATTTTCCACAATGAGTTCTTTCTGAAACAATGTTTTTGTACACATAAAATGTTCTTTAAGTTTTTTAAAATATAAAAAGCCACACACATTCCTTTGCATGAGAAACTGTATTTGAATGGCAGACCATTTGCTTTCAATGCAGAAAATCTCAAGTTCAGTCCCTAATATCTGATTTAACAGATTAGGGAGTAGGTGATGGGTGCAAACGTGGGAAGCAATACTACACACAAATATCTTCACTAGCAAATGGTTATTTATATCTCCTGTGATGCAGATCAATATCTAAATTAAATAAGTCTAACATTTAACTGAATAGACCAAAGACTGTTCCCATCTCTAAGGAAGTGATTCAGATTTACATTATCTGTCTTAGCTTCTGCTAGAAACTATGAAGATGGCATGTAAACTGGCACCAAAAGCTTTGGGGTCTGCATTTTAATGGAATAGCAGACAGGCAAGGAAATAGCAAATCTGGGAGGACCCAGGAGTGTGGTTTTCTTGATTGAATTTACCCACCTATAGGGTGCTCTCTCCCTGTCTTTTTTCTCATGGTATGTCCAAAGTATGGCAGCTTTACTTTAGTCATCTTTATTTCTAATTAGAATTCAGGTTTGATATGCTCTAAGACTCATTAGTCTTCTTAGCAATCCATGGCATCCATAGAACTCTGCTCCGGCATCACATTTCAGGTGTTGATTTACTTCCTGTCACCTTTTGTCACCATCAAGCTTTGACATACATATATAGAAATCACAAATACTATGGCCTGGATGATTCTGAATCTGTTATTTAATTATGTATCTTCACACTTATTGAGTTCCTTCATGGCTCCCTTTCCAAGACTTAGTAGTCTTCTGGTTCCTTGACAACACTCCCCATTTTGATTAATGACTAAGCCTAGGTATTTCAGCCAAGGTTCTTTCTTACACATTCTTAGATTTTTAAATCTAAGTTGGATAGACACAAATCTGTCAATATCAGTTTCTCACTTCTCCAACTGTAAATCTGTTTTGTCCTGTTTCTGCATCAGTCTCATTTTTTTTAAATGTCTGCACAAAAAGATACGCATGTTTTCACATGTATGTCTCTTAACATATGCATTTTTGTTCATGATGTTCCCTCACATTCACACTTTTACAATCAACTTTCCCCAGTATCAGACTCTTCTGTATGATATTTTACAAATGTGTGCAGTTTTGTGTTCTGGTTGGAAAAGTACACTAAGAACTACAAATGGTAATTTTGTTTCATTTCACATTCAGGAAGCATGAATTGTGTATATCTTTGCACATACACATTTCTTCTTGACTGCTAAACCAAACACCATAAACACCATAAAAGTTTATGAATAGATTCACTTTCAAGAAAAAAAAAGGGAGTAAGAGATAAATTACCTTTGTCCTTTGATTTTTCTACATGGTACGTAAACATGCATAAGTGTATCTAATGCTACATGTGTTCCAGAAGTATGAAGTATGTACAGCTAAAGTCTGAAAACTTTATTACCAAAGCATTCTGGCAAAGATGAATAGTGGCTGCTGCTGTGTGCTTGAAGCAGACAGTAGATCTAGTGGACTTAAATGTTATTTTAAATGAGAGAGAAAAGGGAGGAAGGGATAAGGAGAAAAGCTCAATCTGCATATGTAAGTTTCCTCTCCCCCAAAACATTTTACGGCTTAAATTGTAACTCATCAAGTAGAATCAAAATGGACATTTCCAATTTACCACTTTCTAATTAAGTGGAAATTTTCATGTGAAGGGCAGCTGATCTGGCCATTCCTACAGACTCTGTGGACCTCAAGGCCCATTTCTGCACAACATTGCTATAACAGCAGTGGGTTGTTACCAGTCCAGGAGCCATGCTACTGTGTTATGTCATTGCTATCCAGCTGCTATCCTGTCCCCAAGCGTTGCCAAACTGCTTTATACTATTTCCAGAAAAAAAACCATTAAGCATCTCCTTTAGCACTTCAGTCCCATCAGTTGGCTCTATGCAGTACAGTAATAGTGCTTGACAGCACTTCCTGTTGTTGGGGTCCCAGCAGTGAGCGGGTTGTGCGTGTGCCCAGTTTGTCCCTCCCTTCCCAACTCCTATAACATCAAAATCTATCACTTCACTTTTTTTTTTCACTTCGGAAAAAAGGATAGTAAGTAGGGGAAAGGGGAGGGGAAGGAGGGTGGAAAGAGAGGAAATTGGGAGAGAAGTAATATTGAGACAAACATTAAAGGGGGGGAGGGAAACGGGAGGAAAAGGGATGGAGGTTTTAAAATATATATTCCAAAAGATTTAAATGTCAATAATTGCATTAACTATATGTAGGAATGTATGTAGGAATCTGTACATTATTGATAAAGAAATTGTGTAAACAATGTATTAATGAGACACATGAGATTTATGTTTAGAGTATATTTTAATAAAATTTATTTTTTAAAAAATCTGCCACTTCTCTCTTTTTTTTTTTTTAAAGTTTTCCTTTGTGTTAAAACTTTTTGTGTTTTTGAATACATTTTTAAGCATTATAGCATGAAAATGCAACAGTGTGCCAGCTTGCAGTGTGGTTGCAACAGTGATGCGCTAGTACACCTTCCAAAGAAAAACAAAACCACCCAATCAGGGGTAGTGGGGCAGGGTGAGGGCAGAGAAAGGGAGTGGTCAAGGATGCTGTAGCATGGAAGGAACACAAGTGGCAACACTGCTGCTCACTCTCTGAAGGCGGAAGGGTGTGGAAAACAGTGTTCCTAACCCGCTACCATCGCACAAGTTGCAATGCTGGGATTGTAACAGTATAACATGCTAATGGTGTCTAGTGTGGAAATGTCCCATGGTCTCACTGGGAGTGTGGAGTTATTATAAGTGAAGGTATACCAAACAGTATGTTAATCCCATCAAAGATTACTAGGTGGATTTTCATGTGCTCATAACCACCACCATCAATTAAAAAACATGCCTGGCCTTAGGAAGACAACTTGGAAGTGTTACTTTTTTAAATAGAAATAGTTACTTTTGTCATTACTTTGGTCAGCCGGCAGATCATTACTTGCTATGGTTACTGACTTCCAAAAAAAAATAATCTGAAATGTATCTGGATTGATTACTTATTGTTAACATTGTTGAAAAATACAGAATGTTTATATTGATAATACAGCATGTTGATAATAATATTGATAATACTGATAATACAGAATATTAATATTGTTGAAAAATATCGAAAAAGATGCTTTCTAAGTCACTGAAGTGGAGAATTCAGATATTGCATACTGGAAATTCTGAAGAAAATGCAAAGGACTGTATAAAACAATCCTTCCCTAGCACTTTATTCCCACCCAGAAGGCTTGGATTATAACCTTTTCATATAGTCCAACCAAAGATAGGATTTCCATCTTTCTAAACTATGCAGTTGCTGCTGCCTTTTCAGTTTCTACAATTTTGAACAGGCTCTTGTTTTGAACATCCAGCCCAGCAAGGGAGTTTCCCCCACACATGTACCAACAGTGATCCTTTCTCTCTCTGACAGTCAAAGAGGAAGGTATTTTAAAAAAACAAAAAAAACAAAACTGCTAACCAGAGTCTACAGTACAATTCATGTTTTCTACGTATGTCCCATCTTGCTCACCCCTCATTCCTAACTATCTTCCTTGCTCCATGCTAGTTTCAGAACAGCCCACATACATCATCAAAAAAAAAAAAAAAAAAGATGTATAAACATGCCTTTTGGTCCTCTAGAGCTAAAGTTTTATTAATTCGCTCCCTGTGCACCTCACTTTTAACTGATTGACTGGTCTCATTATTAATTAGTGGCCTAGGATTTTTTTAAACTACTCTGAACTAATGTGAACCATTAGTAACACGAAGCTTAACTGTGAATGGCTCACAGGTGTGATGGAAACAATTCACTTTGGTTGGAAGAAAAATGTGCCATGTGAAAGACAAGGAATAGGAGGACAGCAAAGTCTACTTGCCGTTGTCTGAAAAAAAATCAATTGTTTTCGATCTACACTTGAAATTTAGCTGAATCCTTCCTTCTTTTTTATGATACTTGCAATCAAAAGATGTGTCAGCACCATCAAGAGAGAGCAGCAGGTCAGGAGAAGGGTATGATACAAGTGTACAATATGTAAGAGATTGCTTCAATATTTTCCAGTAAGTGCTAGAACGGCAGTTACTTTGCAAGTGATTAGAATTCTTGTTGAAGTGCACAGGAGGTGCTGGGGAAAAGAGATCAAACAAACACTGAAGAGTAGGTATTTTAAATTGCTGGGTGAAAGAGGTTTTGAAAGTGTGTTTGTGTACATTTGGATTTGCTATGTAATAGTCTGAGCATAGCAGGATCTAAGGATGATTTTGAACTGGCATATCTCCCAGGGTATGTCCCTGGCAAAGTAGCTGTCTTTTGTGTGATATTGTGAGTAGAGTAACTGATCAGTGCTCTGGTTCTTAGAGTAGAAAAACATATTTCTTTTTTTAAAAAATAAATAAATAACCAATTATGGCCTGCGTTATTTTGTTGTCTGCAGCAGTCACTATCTTTTTTCAAAAATCCCCTTTAAAAAAAAATGATGACAGTCACTGAATTATCTCACAAGGCTTTGAAGATATTTGCTATCCAAATATCCCTGAAACTCTCACCTACATCTCACTCAAGGAAAAAAGCATTCCACAAAGGTGAGAGGTACAACATTGGCACTGCCTTATTACTAAACATAACAACATCAACAAAAGTTTCTCAAGCAAGGCTTAATAAGAATAGGTGTTGGAAAATTCTAATATTCTCTCTACCTCATCCCCCTTGTTCTGGGACAAATGGGTCTTACCTAGCATAAGTATCAACTGTTGCTCTGTGTTATTTAAAATGATTGGCTAATGTATCCAGACCATGTGACACAGGATAAATCCTGGAATGAGTTATTGGTCTTACATAAAAGTCCATGCATTTCTCTCTTATACTCTGCCCTTTGAAATCTTGCTTTTAGCACCTTCTCTCTGTTATGCTAGTTCTCTCCAGTAAGATGTTGGTGAATTAAGATTGAAGCTACTATCTTCCTTAATCCTTTTGTTAGTAAGTTAGAATCTAGTTTCTCCAATGCATATGTAATTGTAAAGTTTATCAGTAAATCTTTTAAGTTTGGAATGTGAAACTGCCTGCCTTATTTTGCTTTCCAAGTCAGTCTCCTTTCAGTGAAGTCATACAAAGATTGAGACATGTTTTTTCTGCAACTCTGCTAAAGGAATACTAATTCCTAACAGTTTTAGCTTCCATAGAATTTCCTAAAGGGATAAAACTCTGGGAAACTCTAACTCCTACCAATTGGAAACCTTGGCTGTTCTGCACTACACTGTTACAGTGCTATTATTCCACTTTCAACATCCTATGGAATCCTGGGGTTTGCAGTTTAGGGAAGGGCCTTTAGAATTCTCAGCCAGAGAGCTCTGTGGCCTTAGTAAACTACAAACCCCAGAATTGCGTAGAATGTTGAAAGTGGAATAATAGCACTATAACAGTGTAATGCAGAATTGGTCCTTATTACATTTTTCCCTGTCGAGTAGGATCCAATTCACCAGTAGTTTTCCCATTCTTCCATTTCTTATGCATTTCTCTTTTACATTTCAGTTCACCTGAAAGTTCCTTGTACACTACCCTGGCTCCTTTGGATACCTCCTACTTCTCTTCCTCATTGGAATTGTCTACAACTATGCCTTCAAAATCTCACCTTTAAGAAACTCCCATGCACCACGAACTCCCTTCTCTTTGAACATGGAATTTCACCCAGTATTTTCCTAAGCTTACTGAAATCGGGTTTCTTGAAGTCCAGAGTGGGTGTCTGATTACATTTCGTTTCCCTTTTCATCTACGGCCATTTCCGCACAGGGCGAGGGAATCGCCCCTTGCTGCTACTTACTGGACTTTTCGGCTCCCTGGTCCGGTCCACACCACTCCGGAGCAGTGCATGCTCGTCGATACCCACTGCTCCAGCATCCCAAATGGCGGCTTCCGGTTAGTCGAGGGTCTCGATCAACTGCTGAAGCTCGCCAGCCTAAAGCCCAACCCCGGCAGATCGCAGGCTTGCATTGGGGAGATCCTGCGAATCTGCATAAGGGAGCAGGCTTGCAGTGGCGTGCTCCGTGCTTTTGAAAAACCTGTTTTTAGTGGTCTTTCAAAAGCACGCTGGACGACCACTTGGGGTCATTCCGGAGCAGGCTGAGGTGCGAATCTACGTTAAGTAGGTCCGACCCAGTCCGCTCCCAAGTGCAGACCTCCTCCCTGGAGGACGGACTGCACTGTTTTAAAAACCCAGTGCGGAAATGGCCAAAATGGCAAATATGAAGAGAAGATGGTTGTTCCCACCCAATGAGTCCATTGTTTCCACTCCACTGGGCAATTCAACTCTGTTGATTAGGATCTTACCCCACATAACTGAGTGCCTTGCTGCTTCCTCCACCTTTTGTACAATGAAATCGTCTGCAAGGCCAGTGATGAATTATCTGGATCTTATACTCTTGCAGAGCATGACTTCCAAGCAATATCAAGGTGAAGTCTCCCATTAGGGCTATATGGGACAGACAGCTGTACTGGTAACTAAAGTCATCATAGCAGGACTTCCTTTGATAATCTGTAGAAGGTAACCAGCTACCAACACATAATCACAGGTACTTCCAAGAGTGATGAGTTTAGTTTTTCAAGACTTTGAGCACCACTTGTGGCCCAAGCCAAACATAGCCTGAGAGTTAAGCATTGTGGGATTTTCCCGGTACATGACAGCTCCTTTCTTCAGATCTTCCCAACCTCATGTGCTCCAAATATTTTTGACTACAATGTTCGTAATCTCCAGCCAGTGTGACCAATCATCAGAAATCACGGGAGTTAAAAAAAAAAAGATGGATTCCTGGTTGTACAAGTCTCTTCTTGTTTTTGCCATTTCAGGCAAACAGCAGAGCAAGATTTACTAGAATCTTTGTAAATCACCTTACATGGATGATGGTGATCCACAAGATATTCACCAGACTGGCCTAAGATATTTTGGTTTCCTAAGGTACAGGAAAAAATGGTGTCCCTATCTCCCAATTCCATGTACAGAAGCTGGTTGGACTGTCAGATGTATTCTTCTTCAACACTAGGAATAGCACAGTATGCACTACCATAACCAAAGGAGACAGGGTATCATAGAAGATTCAGGATAGACCATGTGGTACACATGTGTTGCTCTACCCTATGCCTCCATCCTGTAAGATGTGCTTTTTCATATGGCTGGAAATACATGAAGGTATGCTGACCAGAAAAGGTCAAGTTGACCTGAGACACGGCCTGGCCATAAATTCAAAAGGGATTAGGTGGAAAACCCTGGCATAAAAGAGGTTCTAACTAATCTTTCAGTTGATCTCAGAGACCATCCTTTTGATCTTACCCTATGGAAACTTTTCCTACACCCCTTACCAGTTCAGATTTCAAGAGGCTATCACAATTCCCACAAATTCTGTCACTCTTGTATGAAAGCAATCATTAATTCTGGAATACTTTGTCAATCCTGTGAGAATGTTTTATGGCTTTTCCAGAACACCCTTTCTGGATAGGAAGAAGGGTTGGCCCCAACAACTTGTAGCACCTTGGACGTAGCATTTCGGATGCAGCATTTTGGGTATAATATGTCTCTCTCAGACTGCTGTTTGTCTATGCTACCCTCAGATGATGTCAGAACCTCTCTGCTTCATCCTTCTGCTCCGGAATTGGTAATCATCACTCTCTTCTCCCAGTTTTATTCTTTATCCAACTTTTCATACCTTACTTTATGACAGACTTGTATGGTACTTAGAGAGTCAGGTTTCCTCTGTGTTTGTTGATTCCAAATAAAATACTTTGTTTATCTTTAACTGGAGCCTCTCTGCTATTAGTACTGGTACAGATAGGTGAAATGACCCTGACATTGCCCTCCTCTCATAGGCCTTCTTTGAGTCATAATTTCTCCAAATTCTAATGACACGAACACTGCTGATAGACCCCAATGTCCGCTAACTTTTAGCAGTGATGTATTTGAGTCTTTTACTCCAAGTCTCAAGTCAAGTCTTAAGTCTCTACCTTCAAGTCTCAAGTCCTTGAAGATACTTTTAAGTCAAGTTTCAAGTCAAGTTTTAAGTCTGGAAGCCAACTTTATACCCCAACAAAATTCTAGAATTATTGGATAGAGTGAAATAAATTCAGTTTTAACAATTTAAGCAGAATTGGCTCTCCACATTTGCAATTTTGCCATCTGCAGCTTTGGTAGTGGGGAATAGGATCCTATCTTACTCCCCATTACTGAAGATTCAAAAGATTTAGAAGGAAGGATCCTTCCTCCTCAAGCCCATTGCCTAACACATTTGCTGTTCCCCTTTGAGAAATGAACCTGCACTCTGGGGGTAGGTCTTGTCTTTTGCTCTTAGGAAACATTTCAGAAGGCTCCTCCAATATGCAACATGGACAGACTGCTGAGCAGACATCAAACCTCCCTCTAGCCCATGGCCTAACCTGTTTGCTGTTCCCCTCTGAGAAATGCACCCACATTTTGGGCTTGAGACACATTGTCATATGACTAATAGGCAAAAAGAGATGTAGACATTGTTCAAAGTCATAAGGTTTCTGGATGAATGTGTTGTGTTACTGAACCAAGGGTAGCAAGTCAGTCATTAAAACTATACAAGTCTTGAGTCGAGTCAAGTCAGTGCATCATTTATGACTGAGTTGAGTCCAAGTCGAGTCACTCAAGTGACTTAAGTCTGACTTGAGTCCGAGTCTATCAACTCAAGTCTACATCACTGCCTTTTAGGGTAACAAGATTATGGTTCTGTCCCACAAAAACACCCCACCAGTCCTCAACGTCAGTATCTGTTACCTGAGTCAACCATTCTCCTAATTGCTAAGACTGGGTCTGCTTCAGATGTAGAGCAATTATGTGTTCAATTAATGACAGCCAGTGATCTGAGTAGAGGGATAGATGTCTCATGCCCCCACCGTGGAATGAGAGACTTCTGACACTTTGTCCATATGAAGCTGGTGGTCCATCCACCCCATTTTTCTTGAGTCTGACTCCTGAAAAGCCCCAAAGATCCTTCTTTTAATTTCAGAATATAACAATATAAAGAAAGCTCCCAAATCTCCAAAATTTGGGATCCTACTGTGACTTAACATTCACACAAATGTAATATTATATACACACGACCAGAAGAAGAGTGAGTTAGTTTCAGGTCTAGTCTAATTATATCTAGAACTAACCTCAGCTGTTGTTTTTTTCCTTAATTTTTTTGGTTGTATACAATTGCTTTATGAAGACCTGAGTATTTCAGGATCTAGTTGAAAAAAAATGTCGAGAACAGAGGTTCTGTTCAATCTTATCTCCATAAGTGAAGAGTTCTGGATTCTTTTGTGCCTGTGATAGTTCTCAAAAACACAAGTGGTGGCTGTGGAATTTTTAAAGAATAGATAAGTGTGTGCCTTTTTTTTTTTTTTTTGAGTGCATCCTACCTGAGAATGTTGGAAGTGCTAACATACTTTTCTTCTTCTACCTTCTTTTCTCCTTGTGTCCCTAGCAGTCTTTCTCTTACAGCAGAGATATATTAATTGTATAGTGTAGTGGTTTGAACATTGGACTATAACCATGGAGACCAGGGTTTGATTCCTTGCTTGGCCATGAAAACCTAGTGAGTGACCTTAGACGCATCACACACTCTCAGCCCCAGAAAACCCTGTGATATGCCTTAAGATCACTGTAAGTCAGAAACAAGTTGGCCTTTCTTTGCAAAAATAACACCTGCAAGTTTTGCTTGGAAAATCTATGGGAAGTGAATTATCTTCAGAAACAGGAAGAAAATTGCTAAAATTATATTGCTTCCTTCAAGAAAGAAGTTTGCAAAGAGTTACATCCCTGGTCTCCTCCTCACTATAAAACAATGCTGAGTGTCAAATAGATGTTAAAGAGAATGTGAATTCTCTGCAATTACCCATTTTCCTTCTCACAACGTGATTTCCCCACAAACATGTGTCTGAGTAACCAAACTTGCAAATTAAACTTATGTTTATCTTCCAATAAGCAATCACAAAATGCCAGATGTGTCACTGAAGAAAATCACGTGTAACAGATAGACATTTTTCATCAGTTGGGCAAGCACTTCTACAAATATGCTAAATGTACCTGAACCCTGAGTTCTTGGTATAGATGGCCAGTGTCTTCCTCTTTCACTTGGATGACTTCAAAGCAGCACATCATTTGATACTATCTGATGGCATAAGACATCTTCCATCAAACCCCTATGTCACCTTACTTCACACTCTCACTATTACATTCTAGGCTTGGCCATAGAATCTACAGTAGGTCTTCTGACATTGTGGACCCTGATGAAGTGCCTGATGGTGCTAGATCCCTGTCTGTTTCTATATCTGTTCCTTTAATTATGTAGATTATAAGTGTATTGAAGACAGAATAAATCTAGTGTTGTGCTACAAATAAAGTTCTCTCTAAGCTTTTAACCGAATAATACAGTAGAGTATTAATATTTATGTAATCACAAGACAGGGTTAGTTGCGAATATAAATAAAGATGATCCACTTTCTGTTGCTAAAGAATAAGGTTATAGAAAGTCACAATATGTCCCTGTTATTGAGGGCACCCTTGCAACTCAGATGTATTTCTTTTTCATGCTAGCTTAAATATGACGCCATCCAAAAAGAGAATTATGGGAACCACAGTTTGGTTGGCCTTCTGAGTTCTCTTGGTGAGAAATCCCTATCCCCAATCACAGAACAAGATTTTCCTAGGCTACTTCACACCAGTTCACATACGCCTCAGGTGTGAACTGTGTGAAAATGAACATCTAGCCTCAAAATATTCTAGATTAAATAATGAAGTACAAAGCATAAGCATCTATTTTGGCCATTTTAAGGGAAAGGGAAAATGAGAAGGAAACATTGTAAGAGAATATAAAATGAACACCCTTGTTCTAAACACTTTCAGGTTTTATTGATTTTAGTGGAACTTACTTCCAAATAAAGTCAGATCATGAAAGAAATACTCTTCTTGAGGATTTTAAAATGTCTTTCAAAGTACAATCTTCTGATCAATATGAAATTTCCCATTGTAATCAATGCAGAAACTTTGGAAAAGGGACATTAACCAAATTGCTTTCTAAATGTATGAGCTATTAATTCAAAGTGATTTGAGTCCTTTCTATAACAGCTTTGAGTAAACCCTAGATAAATATTCATTGCATCCTGTTACAGTAAATGGACGTGATAGGCAATATTGAAAGCTACCCAAAAGCAGTTACCAAGAATTGATGAGAGTAACCAACTGCTTGAATTTATGTGTTTAATGCTAAACAGGTCTGCCCGCCATCTATGTCTCCATCCAAAATACAATGATGGGTGAACAATAGGAAGTTCATAGAAGAATGAAGTAGTGCTCAGAAATTATGTAGGCAATTTCACCTCTTTTCCTTCTGTATCATTTTCTGTTTTCTCAGAACACATGTATTGATCTCTGTATACACAGACACAGAGCTAGTGCTCTCATGAACCTGGCTAACATGTGGATGCTGCTCATAGGAAAATATTATCACATTAGGGCCCCTTTTGATTGTTGAACTCCTTTAGCATGAATAATACATGGAGAAGCCTGTTCCATTTTCAAGTTTCCAGCCCACTCACCAAACACATGGTCTATACAGATGTTCACTTCTACCATGTGCACACTAATGTGAGGATGGCTCCACTCCAAAGGTCTCCATCTACCTTAAAATGTTTACTCATTTACTATGTAGATCAGAAAATGTGTTTGTACATTACAGCAAGAATGAAAGATGATGTAAAAATCAAAAATGGGAAAAATGGGTTTCTAAAGTCTCAGGAACCCCTGATGAAAAGAAACTTAGATGGAGAAGAATTTTCACCATTTGGGACCTACTATGCACAAAAATGCACATATATATGTGTGTGTATTCAGAAAACTAGCATTTTCTAAAATGTTTCTTAGACAGAAAACAGTATTTCCTGTGCAAGAAGTTTCTGTGCAGAGTATGATACGTCATGTGCAGAATACTTGTTTTCTGCATCAAAAAAAGTTGTGTTCTACATAGGAAGCCTGCTTTCTGTGCAAAAAAATCTTTTTTTCCAGATGCGGGGGGCACAAAATCCCCAGTTTATTTATTTATTTATTTATTTCTATGGAAAATAGTTCCAAAATGCAAATAGTCTTCAAAAGCTGGAAAGTTTTTAAGAACTTTCTGTTAGCATGGAGAAAAATGATAAAACTATTTCTTCTTGCCTGTGAAAACAAAATTACCTGAAATTTGTATCCCTCCATTAAAGCCATTAATGTCTTCCCTAAAATTGATCTAATCCCAAGTGATTTTGTTTTCCTTCCTTCTGAGGATTGCATTATCCAACTGTAAACTTTTCCAGGACTGGATAAGGCTGAATCCAACACTAATGAAGATTTTTAAGTGGATAGGACTCAGAACGAGAGTGAGAACTCAAAACAAGGCTGAGATCCAAATGAAACTAGACTTGGGTCAACAGAAGATCAAAGTCTACACATGGCCTTATCCATAGAGTGCCTACACAAGATTAATTCCTGTAAAAAAACAAAACAAAACAAAAGCATCTACAACTGATAGTCAACCCCAGATCACCACATTTAAAATTTCATCATAGGCATGTCTCTTGAAAGAATTCTTGTCCTGCCTTGGGATCTCTGAGACTCTGAGAAGAGAGCTAAAGAGCATCATTTCCTAAGTAACAGACTCTTTACTAGACAAAGAATATCATTAAAGTACTGCTGCAATTCCTTTACCACCTTCTCTGCTCCTATTCTTAGACTCGATGTTTGTACAGTCCAGTTCACCTGAAGACTCCAGTGATGTCCTAGGAAGTATGGGTCTACAGACTGAGTTTTGGAAACAGTTCATATAGATTGACTCTAAGAAACCATGCCAGTGGAGCTTTGTGCTGATGATACCAAAGTAGATTTCTGGACATCCAGTTCCAAAGAGAGCCAACAGTGTTTTTTTTAAGGCAGCAATTTCTGTTAATCTATGAATAATTATTCCAATGACCTTTGGGGAGATGCTGTCTCTGGGGAAGCAATTACAAATTTTTCTCATTTAGTCTGAGACCCTGCTTAACACTTCACTCAAAGTCCTGTAACACTGCATTTAAATCTTTGTAAAATCTATTATAATTGCACCTTAATCACAAGTATTTCCCAGTACTTAATAGGGCACACAAAACCAACATCAAGCGGAGTGGAACTCTATCAGTCTAAGTGGTCATTAAATTACCCCCCTAGTTCCCTCTCTGTTTCTAGTCCATTTTTAATAACTGTTCATTTTTCATTCTTATTTAAAAGATGCCATGTCAGTAATCTAGACAAAGGAATACGTAAAACTCTTTCATGGAACTGAAATGTATGATGCATCAGGAAATTTAATACAGTAGAATTCACTGTTGCTGTTTAAGTGTGCTGTTTTGAAGAAAAAATATCCCTCAGCTAATTTTTTTGGGGGGGGGTTGGGGAGAGGGAAATGACTGAATTCTGGGAATATTTTGAAAGCTAGATTAACAGATGGGACTCAGCCAAAGATTGCTTCCATTAGTTAATAATCATGCTTCATCGACATGACATCAAAGATGGGAACTGAACAAGTTGTCCATCATTAGCTCAATAATAGTTTCTTTTAGAGGTGCCTTTAAGAAGCACTTATTTTAATACCATATCACGCACTATCCATCAATGTGTCCTTGATCTCATGAAAACCTGGATTCTCTGTGTTAAGGACGTGAAAGAGAAGGAAGACCAGAATTCACATTTTAAAAATGAGTTGTGTGACAGCTGTAATCTTCGTCTCTTACACACTGATCCATGTGCCAGCAAAGAATTTATATTAATTGATGGAGAACAGGTAGCCTTTGGCATTATGAGGCATGCTGCTGTTAGTGGGGACCCTGAAATAAGCAGACAATCTTGTTTTTTAATAACTTCTCTACAGTCTTGTGGATGGGTTTTCCTTTTATTTCCCTCAGGAATATATATGATCTACTCAGTTATCTCTGTCCAGCCATCAGCCAGTCAGAGTGAAAAGAGGGAAGATCCAGATTCTGTTGTCTAGGTGACTGTGACTGTTGGAGAGTACAGCTAAAACTGAGAGCTTCACTGACACTTTTCCAAAATGGATTCCTGCTTGCTTAAAAGGGAAGTTTATAATGTAACACTGATAAAAGCATTGCTATCATGACCAACAGAAAACCAGATCCTTACTGAGACACTTGTATTTGATACACAATTTTCTCTGATAAGAAGATCCAGAGAAACTGCAGACCAGTTAGGCTGACCCCAAAAATAGGAAAAAATATTAGAACTGATTATACTGGAATCTGTCTGCAAGTATCTTGACAACGCAATGATCAGTAGAAGCCAACATGAGTTTGTCAAAAATAAGGTCTATCATGTTCTGTTCTAGGGCCAGTACTCTTCAACATTTTTATCAATGATTTAGATGACAGAGTGGGGAGAATCCTTACAGGTTTGTAGATGACACAAAGCTGGGTGACACACTGCAAGATAGGAACAGAGCTCAGCCTATTGGGCTGAAATTAGAAATAAAACACAACATAGACAAATGCAAAATTCTACATTTAGGCCACCAGAACCAAATGCACAGATATAGAATTAGGGGTACATGGCTCAGCAGTATTACATGTGAAAAGCTCCCTGGGATTATTGTTGATCATAAATGGAACATGCGCCAGCAGTGTGCTACAGCAAAAAAGGTAAATGGTATTTCAATCTGCAATTATAGAAACATAGTTTCCAAGTCAGGGGAATTAATAGTTCCACTATATTCTAAACTAGTCAGGCCTCATCTGGAGTACTGCATTCATTTCTGGACACCTGATTTGAGGAAGGATATAGAAAAGTTGGAGAAAGTTCTGAGAACGACAACAGGGATGATAAAGGGTATGGAGAACAAAACATATGGGGAGAAGTTGAAGGAACTGGACTTATTCTACTTGGTGAAGAGAAGATTGAAGAGCTACATGATTGTAGTCTTTAAATACCTCACAGAGAGGAGAAGGTAAGTCAGTTCTCTGCTTTTTGAGAGGGCAGGACCTGGTCTAATAGTTTTAAGTTATAGGAGAGTAGATTTCAATTGTATATTAGAAGAAACATCTTGACAGTAAGAACAGTATGGCAGCGGAACCCATTGCCCAAAGAGGTGGTGAAGTCTCCTTCACCGGACATTTTCAAAAAGAGGCTGGACAGCTGCCTGCTGGGGCACTTTAGCTGGAGATACTGCACTGAGCAGGGGGTTTGACTTAGCGGTCCATGAAGCCCCTTTGAACTCTTTAATTCTATTATCCTGACCCAGAACTGTGCAAGAGTGAAAATCAAATGGTGCACGTTTCTATTCCAAATATTGCAAATGTGACAGTTAAAGTGGATTAATGGCACTAAAACTGTGTAATGTGAACAGGGCCAAGGTAGCAGTGCTAATTCAGCACTATAAATTTGGCTGAATATGCAGCTTTCAGTGCCAGACATTTAAGAAAAATCTCTCAAAGCTCATTTTAGGATGGGTAAATCAGTCAATTTTGCTTTCTTTCTCTATCTATCTATCTATCTATCTATCTATCTATCTATCTATCTCCCTATGTTGTTTCCATCAACTGCTGAACAAATTTTTCTGTTTTTTGAAGCTTTTGTCTAAAAGTTAACCAAATAAATTTCTTATTCATTAAGGTAAGCAACTGAATGAATAGAGGCCAAATCCGCTATTGTTTCCCAAAGAAAACTTCAAAGTTCTTTGGTATTCAGTTACACAGAAAATCACAGATGGGTGCTGTAGTGCAGCTGTAAAATTAGGTAAGAGGCCCCAGGAGTTCTACATTTAATTAAATGAAACAATTTTGAGTAGTTGCTGCAGTCCGACATTTCAGAATCTGCCAGGTGGCCTTGCTGTGTTACATGAAAAGTAACCTTTCCATGCTATGGAATGATGACTATTTAAAGTTGTTTATCTTCTTGCAGCAGTCAGTTGAAAAAGCCTTTAGAAATATGGTATATGAATTTTATTGAGTTTGATTAACTACTGGACAACATGTCTATGACATATGATGTAAAGCATTACCATGTTGGTTCACTCTATCAAAGTTGTTTTACAAACTGGCAGCATCCAACAACTGTAGAGCCAACTGGACTTGGGCAAAGAACTATTTCTAATAACTATTTCTAAATGGCTCTCAGGCAGACATGTTATGTTAAGAACTGTTCAGGTCTACTTCTGAATCAGTGATACTAAAGTATATCTGCTTTCTCCCTCTTTAGCTATTGGTGTGGGTTGAACAAAAATGTCAATTGAATATATCGGAAAAAATGGTACATTTCAGTAAGTATATAGTTATACCAGTTATTTCATGCTTTTGTATTCATGTAAGCCATGATAGTTAACTTTATCCCTCCCCTCCCCAAAAGAAAAAGAATAGTGTTACACTTATCTTATCAGCTGTCTAATACAAAGAGGTCAGGGCTCACTTACCTGAGTCACTGAAAGAAAGCTGCTTTGAAGGTGTACTTTGTTGTCATTGTTCATGGTACATGTAACCAAGCTTATATTGGGAATGAGGATTGATGTACCTGGAGCATAATAATCTTTCAATCTGCTCTGGGTTCTTTATCTCAAAATACAATTTCAGTCTTACCATGTGTATGGGTTCTGATCTCATTAATATCATTCCACAAAAAGTAAAATTCAAAGACACTTTTGAAGTCTGTGGTAAGGCTGAGATTTTCCCTGGGTAGGACGTGGGATTCATACATTTTGGGCAAGGGAGTCTGTACCATTTAAAGACATCATTATCTGTGAAAACCCACCAGATGGGTATAAGGCAGAGTGTTTTTCTGTTATTTCTGAATGTTGGAATATACTCCTGTTTGAATTGCAATTAGCTTCCACTCTCATTGCATTAGGAAAGTTATGAAAGCACATCTTTTCTATATGACTTTTTTAAACTTCAAATACTAGGATGTGTCATTTCAGTAACCAAGGTTCACATTCTGTTGCAAAAAGTTCACAGTGTAGTTTTCCTAAGACATTGTCATCTACATTAAGAGTAAATTATGTCCTTAAAGTCAAACTACCTTCCATGCAAGTTTTCATCAATGAAGATAAATAATATTTATTCCAATAAATATTTCCCCCCTTAAACATCTTTTATGTTGTTGTGTTGTGGTGGTGGTGGTTTTGTTTTGTTTTTTTCCAGAGTGTGGATCATACTGAAGGAAAACACTCTTTTCAGGTCCAAAACATGATACAGATAAGATAAATTGAAGGTCTCAATTTGTCAGTAAGTTGATAAAAAGAATTTTTTTTTTCAGATACACTTTTGGAAGATATACAAAGATTTCCTGAATAGCTTAATTATCTGGAGACATCAAAAAAGAAAGAAAGAAAAAGAAAGAAACCTGGATGGTTATTAGAGAGAGGATTTGACCATCCCAAGTCTTAGGCCTTTTGAATCATCTGTCTCCACCATCCTGAGAAGAAAAGAAAAGAGAGAGGAGGAGGAGACCAAACTATGTGTGTGCTTACAGTGTTAAATGAATGTATTGTTACATCAGATGCTTTGTACTAAGGCAAACATAACCTTTTCCTCATAGTTTCTTTCTCAATTTTAGAGAGTGAAGCAATTTCCTCGGAGTTATTTTGATACAGAATTGAGATGAATTAATTTCTCCTCTATACAATTCACAAAGAAATCTAATCTCTTTGCCATCATCATAAACACACAATTGAATTGGAATGACCCCAGTCCTACATTAGATACACTATCTGGAACAGAAACATGGGGGAAAAAATCTTACTGTTACTGTGATTTTAGTTGAGACCAACTTTCTTAGAAGAGTGAAGCAACCAGCTGAGGATTCTACAACTCCTGCAAGAGATCTTGTATCCATTTCAAGAAGAAGACAACAAGTGTGTGTGGACGGGAGGTAGCTGGTGTGCTTTCTTCATTGTGTGCAAAATTTCTCCATCCATAGCCAGTTACTTTTTTTTCTTTGCAAAGCTAAACACTCAACAGGGACAAAGGGACAGGGTGATTGACTGCAACGCTCCTTCCAATGTTACAGTTGTAACCATTCTGTGGAATATTGCAACAGTTATCACAATTTTTTCCAGTTTTGTGTATTTTAAGGAAATATACGTGCACAAGCGCACATACACACACAAAGAGAAGAAATCTCAAAATGCACAAGATCTCCCGGGGACTGAAAAATCTTACTATGTTCCATTGAGATTTTTTAAAAATTGTCTCATTTATTGTGTGAATTATATACTGAATTTGGAATTATTCATGTTCACCAAACTTCACCTTATGGTATGAAAAATGTGTAGTCATTGCCCTGAAAGCATACATTCTGTGGCTCCCTTATCTTTCAGCTGAAAAGTCCAAAAATTTGGTTCAAATTTCACATTAGGCAGTATCTGGTGACTACTCTGCTTATGACACTATTAATATCTTTTGGTGGTTTCTATCACTGGAATTCATCATATATTTGAATGATCCAAATTCTATTAAGAGCTTACTTACATATTTCAATACCTTGTCATACAGATTTTCTTTTCTTTTCTTTTTTTCAGACTGTAAGATTAAGCAACAAAATCCAAGTAGGTTTTCCAGCATCCAAACACATTAGCATTCACTTTAAAATCTGCAGTTATAAAAGATCATGTTTAATCATGGAAAAAATGTATGGCTGTAAACAAAGCGATGAGGTACTTTTTCATATAAAAGGTTCAGCTCAGCTTTGTTGTTAAAATTAAACTAAGTGTCATATTTAATATTTATAGTTTTGAAGAATGAATTATGGAATGTGGCAGTCTATTCCTTTATAAATTATACTTAAAATATTATGAGTTAATGGAAAATACACCATAATTGGATAAATGGTATGTGTTATAAAGATGGTTAATAAATAAAAGAAAGAGAACAAGGAGCAAAGCAGATTTGAATTTGTTCTTAGAAGACCATCAATTGAATGTTCTACCCCTTCAACTCTGGGATGAAAGGAATATTTGAAAATTGGCAATTTTTCTCAAGCATCAAAAAACCCTGATCAGAACAATCCTAGACTGATGACAGTTTTCACATTTCAGAGCTTATTCTGCACAAAATTTGCTCATGGCTGTTTGGCACAGAAAAGAGTACTTTCTGTATAGAAAATTCTGTTTCCTACAGAGAAAATATTGTTTTCTATGCAAATCAACCACATTCATATTTTGTGCAAAATAAGCTCCAATAACTTCACTTCTGTGCAAGAAATAGCATTTTCTGTGCAGCAAGTTATGTTTTCTTTGCAAAACAGCTATGTGCAAATCTTGCACCAAGTAAGTCCTGAATTTTTAATAGGTTTCAAAACTGCATGGTTTTCCAAGAAGGAAAGGAACAAAATTGCTAAAATTACTTGCTCTTCCTTCAGGAAGAAAATTAGTGAATAATGACATCCCTCGTTCTCAGATCTTCATCTGCAAATAGAAGAGGTCCACTATCTGTTTAGCTCTGTTTTCATTACTTTTCCATTATGCTCCAATATCAGTGACAGTGGAAAGGAAGAAATTTTTTGCTATTCTCAAAGGAAGCAACAAGCAGTACTAGTAGTTTTCATCCCTTTGTGAGAAGTCTCTGAAAACTGCAGTTTTCAAAAACTATTCATAGTGCTGGACTTATTCCGTGTAAAATTTGAAGCTGGATTTTTTTGCATAGAAAACAGCATTTTCTGTGTGAGATATAATACAGAATATGTTGTAGCTGTGGATTTATTATGCATATCACAGGTGGGCTCTGTCTCTCTCTTTGTGTGGTGAAAGCAATATTTACTGTGCAAGTAACACCATTTTCTGTGCGTGAATAACTCATGTGCAAATTTTGCACAGAATGCCTTCTGAACTGTAGTTTCTCATCGGGCCACAGTTTTCCTTGTCAGGGCTTTCCAACACTTGAGAAACAAAGTTTTGACTATATTTTTAGACTCCCCCCCCCCACCATCACTAGACAATGGAGAAAGAACATGTTAAAATGGATCAGGTTAGGCTTTCAACTGCTGGAAGGGAAGTGGGTGGGAAATGTGATAGTAAAATAACATGTAGACATCAGCATGCTGCTTCCCCATGTGACATAGAATAGGAAGTGGATTTGGAGCTGGTTAGAGGAAACCCACAGGAATCAGTGAGACTCACGTTAACCATTGTTAACTTAAGTTCCATTTACTTACAAGTTATTTCCTTTACTTGGACACTTGTTTGCAGGGATGTTAATCCAAAATTAATCTGGATCTGGAAAGTACACTGTGTACACATTTTTGATAAGTGTATTTTTACCATTGATGGAGCCCGTCTTCCATGTTCATGAAGTTTGTATTTGTGCATCCCCCTCCTCCCCGTATTTTAGAGTATCAATGCTTGCAGCTCAGGAAGTAGAAGGCATCAGTTTTGATTTAGAATACTGCTGTGAGAAAATTTCTTTGAAATTCAAACAGACAGAGACCTTTACACCTTTTAGCCGCTGAGATCCATTTCAGGTTGAAATTTCCAGTTTAAACATGTCTGTGTGTATGTGTGTGTATTATTTTCTTCCTTTTCTTTTTTGCATTTACTATTACATTCCATAAAAATTAGGGATGGGCCAACCGAATCCTTGAATCCCTGGTAGGGATTTGAGATTCGCAAATCCGAATCCCTGTGCCAAAATAGGCAAACCAAATCTTTTGAATCTGTCACCCAAACAGTTTGTTGGAGACTTGGACTCCTGAAAACCTGGGAGACCGGGATGCCTGAAAACTTGGGAGACTAGACACACAAGGGGAGATGGCAAGTAAGTGAATTTTAACCTTGGAATAATAATGGGCTTTGCTAACAATTTCAGAAATTACGTCTGGGGTTGTATTCTAAGATATTAAAATTGAACATTTAATGTTTAAGTTCAGCACTTGACTGAGAGGTACAGTCTTCTGGAAATTTCAAGGACAGCTGAAAGATTCCCTTGCAGAGCTCCCTTGCAAAGCTCTTTCAGACACAGTTCTGAAATTTGTCGATTTACAAGGTGTCACAGCCTTCTCTGCCGAAGTGTGCTGGTGCATCATCAAACTACAAACCCCAACATACCATAAGGAGCTATGCAAAGAAAATCCAGTTTTAACCTGGATTATCTCTCTACTGTAGTATGTGGCCCTGTTTACACAGGCAGGAAAATGTGGGATTAATCCACATTTTCCTGCCTGTGTAGAAAGGGCCTTCATGTCATTTGCAGTCTGGGGAGATCCTTAGGCAGAACTGGGAAAACTGTCCTGGCCACATTTCTTCAGAGGGAGGTTTGCTTTTGTCTTGGTTTTTGCTAAGGCTGAGAGAGTGTACCTTGCCCACGATTATCCTTCTTTCCTTTGCTTTTTAAACCCTTTTGAAAAAAAGGGATTCCAAGATTCCAGATTTGTGACAATTGTGGATTCCCAGAACCTTCCAGGGATTTCGATCTGGACTCAGATTTGGAAAATTCTGGATTCGTCCCTTCTCTATTAAAAATGCGAAGATAATATTAGGAGAAAAGAAAGCAAGAAATATCTATTGAAATGTTTCTCATTCCCAGAGGTCTAAAAGTTTTAAGTACTGCATAGGATCCATGCCAAGATCCTTCAGTAATCTGAAAAGATAGACAGAATTTAATGTTTTAAAAGTACACAAAAAATCCAGTTACTGGGGTTATTGAAGGAAGAAAAAGGCTTGAAGCTTGATAATGAAGACAGGAGGCTTATCTCTTGCCTTTTCTTCAGAAATGAAGTGTTGGACAGTTTCCTGTTGATTAATTCTCTAAATCTTTCACTGTCATGGTCAATCTTGCCTTAACCTTTGCTAGCATTTCCATCATTCTTTCAAATGGGTGGCTCAGTTCCTGACAGCACTAATATGAGCCCCTTTGTGTTTGTGTGTGTGTGTGTGTCCATGTGTGTATGTCTATGTGTATAACAACACTCAAAATGCAGGGAGGGAGAAAGGTCTGGAATCTTCTGGACATTTCAGTGTAGAAGTTTGCAAACAAGTTCACCACCCTTTATAACTCTATATCATTTTGTTGGACTAGATTCAGATTTAGTCATATGTAGATTCACAGATTGAAAAAAAAACCCAACAACTTCATTTAGTCATGTTTGTCCATCCTGAGTCCCATCATTTCCAGTAGACGTTTCACTCTGAAGATGAATTTTTTTTCCTGGTCCAAATTAACTTCTTTTTATAAATTTGACATGGCAAGAACCTGAACTTCAGAACTGTGAATGTGGGAGAAAGGCAAACTCAGAGATTAATTCATACCTAGTTCACTTAAGCATGGCCTATTCTAAGCATAAATCTAGATGCTACTACTCATTCATTGTAGAATTCCATGTGGTTTTAACCATGCTGTATAATCTCAGATCCAATCTGCTTTATGAGCAAAAAAGGATAATCATAAAGACTGATCTTAAAACAATTGTGTAAATAATCAGCAAAGTTAGACAATTGAGGGAGCAAGGAAGAGTGGAGTATACTTTTGGACTAAGAGAGGCCACAGTTCAAATTTTAACTCAGCTGTGAAGTTCACTGTGGGACCTGAGGCCAGTAGGTCTCTCTTGGTCTGACCTACTTCACATGCTTTTGCCCAGTTGTGTCATTAGAGACAGAACTATTTGTATCTTCTTCAATAGCTGGCTGAGTACCTTCTGAATGAGAGAGAAGGGGGACATCTTCCAGCATTTTTTGTTTTGTTTTGTTTCATTTTGTATTAACTCATTACAAGGTTCTGAAGATACAATACATTCAGAAATGGTTTGGCATTGCCTTCATTTGTGCATTATTAGAAAGAATCAGTTACAGTTCTACTGATATTGTTTCTAAGGGATCCTTCACCCAGTGTCACCTTCACTGCTGCTGCTATCCAGGAGCTTGCTTTCTGGACCTTTTCTGCTCTTTTCTTAAGAGTATTTAATATAATCTTAGCCTCCTGTAGTGCTTTTTGCTCTAGTGGGGAAAAGAAGGTCTCACCAAAAAATGTTGTAGTGCACCACAATTATTCCACAACATCAAAACTGATTAAAAACTTACAAAAGCTGCTGTTTAAATGTCACTGCAGAAAATTCCTTCAGCACCATATTCTTCAGAAGTTTTGTTTGAGGAGGAATCTTCAAACTTGGTTTTAATTTTAAATTAGGTGAAATGTGGTGGCAAGCCAGATACGTATGAGAGATCATGATATACAATACTAACTTTTAATCAACTTTTTTTTTTTTACTTCAAAATTCCTTACAAGTTTCAGTGAAAACAATTCCCGGTTTTTCTACCACTTCCTTCATACTGACAAATTTAGTACTCAAAGGGAAGTAACTCCTTTTGTGGAGATTGATATGCTATTATTTGTGGAGATTGATATGCTATTATTTCCATATATATTGGAAATATTATTTCCAAATATATTGCTTCTGATTGTGATTTTTATTCTTAGAGGGAACTGCTGATGCAATGAGCAACTGTCACTGTTGTTTTCCTTCTCCTTCTCCTTCTCCTTCTCCTTCTCCTTCTCCTTCTCCTTCTCCTTCTTGAACTCTTTCTCCCATGATTGCAGAAGGTCAGAGTATAAATTAAACACTAGTATTTATGCACTCTCTCTCTATAAAGTTAACACACCTCATTGTCTGAAATGTATTTTTGAAAACAGTAGCATTTTTGCTACATGTTCCTCCTTCTGAATAATCTCTAGCTAGTAATGCTGAGAAATCATTGTGCATTACACCACTATTGCATGATCTCTTTCAAGAAATTCAAGATGGCATATGTAGTTGTCTCTCTCCTTATTTTATCCTCACAGCAAGCCTGGAAGGTGGGTGAAGTTGTGAAGAAGGGATTGACCAAAGGCCATCCAGTCAGTTGTATGGTTCAAGATGTAATCCTCTATCTTCCCACGATGTTCCATTTCCTACTACTACATGTCATCATTGTCCTTCTATATCCCATCCAGTCAGCAGGTCTGGATAGGATTTGGTCTGTGAAAAACATGTTAGTTGACCCAATTGGCTGTTCATTCATGCTATACTATTAAGCAAACTCTGTGAGCAATGAAGGAATAGTATCCTAAGCATGAAGTATCACTATAACATAAGGCAATTATAGCAGCAGTAGTAAAAGATGTCTTTCATAAAAAATTATGTAATAATAATTAGTATGTATGTATGTAGTATGTTTTCTCCCAGTTAATACAATACAACAGTACCATTTACTTTATGTTTCTAAAGCTGTGTGTGATTCCAATTTCTGATATTACAAACATTTACAAAATAGTCAGATACAGGATATATGTCTGTGCCCTTGGCTTACTAGGAAATGACAATTGAATACAGATTCCATATGAAGGATTATTCTCTATCCATGTCATATGACTGATCTCAAACCACTGAAAATTGTAAATAAGGGATCTTTGTTCTCATGATTGAACCCACAGAATAGAAGAGGCTGGCAGAACTGGTGCACATGGATGTGTTTTAAAAGTCTGATTTTGATTGTTTAAACGTGAAATTGCTTTTCTTTGGTCATACAGAATCAAAGTAGAATTGATAAGCATTTTATTAGACATATAGTCAATAATACATGGGCTAGTAGCAATACAGGCAGTAGCTACCCCTTTTATTTCTTAAAAACAAAGCAACAAAAAAAAAACCTTATATATACCAGTGCCTCTGGCAATAGAGACAACATCATTTGAGAGGGAGAAAAGGCAATCGCAGAAACTCAGAGCTGCTTTGGCCTTTTTGTAACCTGCTGATATGTTTTCTCAAATAAGTAGATTAAAGTTTGCATTATAAATCTGGAGTGATTAATGTTTTATTACCTGCTGTGATGGAGGTAAAATAAACTGTAGATGCAATCTTGCTAACCAGACTTAATTTCCAATAGATGGAGAGGCTAGAAAAGTAACTGAAAACCAAGAAAGATAGAAGGAATTATGGGAGGAAATTTGTAGTCCAGAGATGAAACCCAAACCAATATCAAATCTTACTACAGATGAAAGGAACAAGATGATAATAATATGGTGGCTAAAGAGGAGAAACTGCATTGAATAGGAGGTAGGTGTAGAAGCCAGGAGGAGGAAAACAACGTAAGGAGGAAATGAGAGAAGAGGATGGATAAGAGGTTTTAGAAATGCAGAATGGCAACCTTGTATTTATCAACCAGTTCCCTGCACAGAGGGACTACAGTAGACTTGAGATAATGTAACAGGTACAGGACTGGTTTCTCTGTCTCATAAGATTTGTACAGATGAAGACTGTAGCTATCTGAATAAACCAGAACAAGTTGCCTGTGACTTCCTCTGATAACTAGACACCTTAGTGCTGTATAGAAAAAGAATCTATTTTGGATATATAGGGATCCTGGTTCAAGCTATACAGAACCCATTACTTGCATCTGCTGTCATCAGTAGTAAATCTCCTCTTGATCATAGAATCATATAGTAACCTTCTTTTGGAAAAAAAAATATTGCATTTCCTATTACAGGGAACACCAAAGACACCAGTATAGTTTAGGAAATGCGCTATGAGGTGCCATTTTCAGACTTTCAAAGGCTTATTTTGGAAAGTCAGTGTGCATAATTAGTCTTACTCTCCTGGCAAAGAAGCTTTTGTTTAAGTCATGTTAACCACAGCATGACTGCTTACAATGAAACCAAAGTTCAAAGCCAGATAAAGGTCCCCTTTCCTAAAGAAATATAACCCTCAGTTCCACACTTACATGAACACTAGAATTCATTTGTATATAGTAAATGAAGTCGTAGTGGGAAATCTATTAAAATGTGTTTAATCATTCACGTCTTTGATTTAACATCTGTCTAAAACCTAACATCAAAATTGAATAATTTATCATGTAATTGCATAAAAGCCCAAGTAATGTATGACATTAATTAAAAATTAATATAGAATTCATATAAAGAAAGTTTTTGATTACCCACTCATTGGGGTGACTAAAGTTACTTTCAATGAGGAACTTGGAAACTGTAAAAGAACTGCTTGCTGAAACAGTAGCATACTTTATGGGCTACCAATGGTTTCTTAACAAAGTTATCCACTGTCTGGATTTTAGAATTTAGCTTTTTAAATGTATCATGTCTTCAGCAACTGATAATCTATTCCATGTACCCAGTCATGTAATTAATGCCTAAACAGTATTTAGAGATATTCAGACAATTCCCTTAAACAAAACAGACATTCTGAATGTGGCTAGAGAAGGTTTGTTGCAAATTTCACCTCTGACAAAGGGTGAATCACCATATTTTCAACTTGAAACTCAGCACAAATGAAAGTAATCTAGTCAAATATTAAACTGCCAAATCTCCTCCTTGCTACCACCTTGAAATTTAACAGATGAAAACATTTGGGTAGGAAGAATTTCATACACACATCAAAGATCCACCATTATAAGCTTCAAAATTCTATGGCTTATAAAAATTCCACTTTTGGGATAAATAATCTGAAATTTGGCATTCATGGACTGCTTAGTAATGTCTATAGAAAGGTGATATAGAGACTACATTTAGTTCTGTAAGGATGTTTTTATGGCCATTGACACCTATAGAACCCCTAGACCAACCTTTATCTAGCCAAAGAAAGAGGATCAATTGCTGTTCCTGGAAGCCTCCAGATGCAAGAGTTTCCTTTTGATTGCAAAAGGTTGAAAGGCCTCCTTGTATAATTTAATATCCAAAAATATCTTTTTTTGAGAACCAGTAGTGGGCTTATGACCTCTTTAGATTTTTTTTGGGGGGGTATTGTTCATGTGACCCCCAGAGTGTCCCAGCATATAAAACTGGACCTCCCATGGTTGTCCAACCCTTTGTCTTCAATATAACAAAGATTAAAACAACTTGATACAAATACATGAAAATTAATGTTGACCATTCAACATTCAACTATTCTTCACTAACTTTCTTCTTAAAAGTAGATTTCTTTACTTTGTGAGAAAGTCTTTGAAAACCGTGTAGTTTTTGAAGGTTATTGATGATTTGACAGTTATTCTGTGCATGATTCATACATGATCATTTTGTGCAGAACACAGCATTTTCTGTGTAGAAAACACTGTTTCAACTCAGAAATATTAATTCTAACACAGAAAGTGTTTTTCTCTGCACAGAAAATGCTATTTTCTATGAAAATCAAACATGTGCCAATTTTATGGAGACTAAATCCCCAATTACAGAATTTTCTGCTTAAATGTCCACCATTTTCTGTAAATGAATTAATATTTCTTCACCAAAATATTACTTTCCACAAAGAAAATGTTGTTTCCTGTGCAGAAAATGCTGTTTTCCGCATGAAACCACCATGTGAAAATTTTGTGCAGAGTAAGACATTAATTGCGAAAATTCTTATCAATCTAGGATTCTGTTGATCAGGATTTTTCAACAGTTGAAAAACACGTTTTTGATCTTTCTTCAAATATTTCTGACTATTATTTCCAATTCTATTTTGAGCAGATGTTTCTATCCAATTTTAGTAAAAAAATAAATCGAATCAAAATACTTATTTACTTTGTTCATGGTCTTTAGAGGAAAGAAATCCATTGTTGTTTATTGCTGTTTTGTGCATTCAAGTTGTTTATCATTAAGGGCAACCCTAAGGCAAAAGTATTGTGGGTTTTCTGGGGCTGAGTGTGTGTGATGGCACTCAAAGTCACCCAGTGGGCTTCCATGGCCAACCTGGGATCCTTACTGGTTTGGTAAAGTTATGAGCTGTGATATACAAATTATTTAGCTTTTCCTGTTCCATTGAAGCCTATGACATCAACTACTTGCAAACTTTTGCATCTTCTGCTTATACTGACATTGAAATGCTAGCAGTACTCCAGATTATTTAGAGGGATTCTATTTCCCAGAGAAAAGTCCACCGCATTCAGTGCACAATGCCTAAACAAACAAGCACTGATAAATTCACAGAAGGACTTCTGTAATGACAGAATAATCCTCAAATTATCCACTAGGGAACAGAGGTTCATGACAACATACAATTTGTCTTTGCTAGATCCAACCATTCCAGTTTTCCTGTCTCAATTTCAGCTTGAAAAACCAAGGAAGGAATAGGTTCATTGTGTTATACACAAACACACTTTGTGACATTGTCCAACTGCATTACTAATTATTTTATTTCTTAATATTATCAAACCTGATTTCTAACTTTCAGTGTTAAGCCAAAAAGAGATAGCATTGACTATGGCTATTTCCAGATGGCATTGCACTCCCACTATGAGGAAAGGATGGTAGCAGTCCACAGGCTGTGCTTATGTATGACATTGTTGTGGTCCTGCAGCCATGTCACCTCCACCTGTCACAATCGTGGGGTATTTGCTTAACAGAATAAAACTGTCAAGCACCTGCAATGGTGGGATGATCCTGTTTTTACTGTCATATGGAAGGGCAGGAAGTGCAATGGAGGCACTTCCTTCCCCAGAGCAGCATGGGAAAAAGCCAGCTGCACTGTGGATAGCAGATGCATATCGCTCATACTCCCTTCTGCAGGAAGCCAATCGCGTGAGGAGGGGAGAACTCCTATCAAACTTCATTCCTGCAAATGATCCATGATTGGTTAATAGGCTGTTTTATTTTATTCATTGAATAATATAAGTGGATTCCAACGAGGGTCTAACAGTGCAATATTGTTAGGTTTTAATAAAATCTGTTTCAGTGGAGGAGTATTTAGGGAGAGACAAGGATTAGAAACACTATGCTGCTGATTTTGCATACTCTGTAGAACTACATAATCTACTTTTCATATATGGTATTTTATATGCTAAATACACATATTCCCCCTCCCCATTTTTATTTTATGTTGTATCATTAGGCTTCATGGAAACCTGATATAACATATTGTTACAACTGAGCCAATAATATGGTGGCTTTCTTCATGAACATTCTTCTGAAAACAAAAACAATATAAGATTTTTGGGTTATATTGAGGAGGGGGGCATAGTTGGCTTTGTGATGTTGTTATATAGCCATATGGCAAAAAATAAATAAATAAAGGAATATGATTCGATTAATACAGAGGAATTGTAATAATATTCTACTGCATGTTTCGAAAGCCTTCTTTATTTGCACACTATTTTCTTAACATTCCAATGAATTTCAAATGCATTTTTTTTAATTTTTCAGAGGAAAAATAATTTTACCTGTTTGCTTGCTTTGTTTTCTGTGTCAAAAAGCTTTATTTCCTTTGTTTTTAAAAAAATTACTGAAAAGCACTCATCATGTAACTGTCACCACCCATCTCTTTGGCTATAAAGATGCAAATCTTTGCATGTAGTATGTGATCCCTGATGGACTTCCACACCTTACACAGAGTTCTCATAGCCTATAAGCCTTTTTCAGCCCTGAATGGAAAGAGTCTCTTCCAGTCATACACAGAGATATCAGGGCTTATTGTAAGACTCTGTCATCGCTATGACACTTTCCTTTCAGCAAGATACAGTTAACAGGACAGAAAAAAGGATACAGAGGACTCAAGACAGGTAGCTTCTTAAGGTAATAACATTAGCCTTTGTCTAGATGCAAGGTCAAAAATATGTACTGGGATGGGTAGCAGGCCTAAAAGAAACCTACAGCCACCCTGACATTCCATCCCCAACCTGGCCATGATGAGAAAAAAAAAAGATCTGATATTTATGTTTATTTGAATGCAAGTAGAATATGTCAGATGATCAAGAATCTTGATAAAGTAAAGGTGAGTTCTGTTCCCCTTTAGACCTACATGTTCAACTTAGAGATCAGGGATTGAGGAGACATGGGGTGAATAAGTATAGAAATACAGAATGTATGGTCCAGTTCCTCAATCAACACATATTCCTTGCATGTTTAGGCAAATGTCTGAAGAGTGCTACTTCTATTGCCCCAAAACAACTTTTGGTAGCATACCTAAGACCAGCAACCCCCCCCCCAAAAAAAAAATATTGTGGAATTGGTAGGAAGTCAGCAACTTCTTATCACAAAATCACAAGCTGGACTATTTTTTCCCCTGCTCAAACCTTCCTCATACCAACTGAAAAAAAAAATCACTCCAGAGCAGATAGAAAAGGAAATAATAACAAAAATAAACCAAGAGAAAAATCAAATGAAGCTTACTGGTACAAACTAATAAAATCATAAGGGAAACAGTTGCCTTTACACAGAGAAGGACACCAAGTTATGTTGACAGGAATGGCAAATTAGATCATAAGATCCTTTACAGAATATATACCAGGTCATAACACTTCTCACAGTTCAGAATAGGAGACCTTTATACTACCCATAGCAATTGCTGCAGCCACAAGGGGTTGTTTCAGACTGGGCTTTTATCACACAATCACATTTCTGAAAAGCTGTTCCAGAAGTGTGTGTGTGTGGGGGGGGATTGGAATACTTACATAGTATTTTGAAAAATGATAGCATAAGCATCCCTCCATCTGGAAATGTCTTAGGTGTCCATAAAGAGTAACACTAAGGCTCAAATAACATGTCATATTAAATATCTCTGTATAGGATTCTGTCTTCCTCCCCCCACCCCAGTGCTTTAATGCACTGACACTCTTCACCTCTACTGATACTCAGATTTGGCAAGAATGAGCTATAATGTGATCTCCTTCTGGAGAAATGACCTCAGGCTATGGGCCAGGCTTCAGGTTCATTTCAATGATTCATGCTTTCTTGTATTCAAAGTTTACTTTAGTGGATGTTAGTGCACTGAGACCTCAGCATTTGAATGGTTTAGAGACAGCTACCATGGACCTGATTTTTATTGAATTCCCCCCCACTTCTCATTGCTTTCTGGATATGAGCAGAGGAGTTATAACACCAAAGCCACATCCAAGCACATTAAGCCCCACATTAATTTCCAAGTCAACCACCCCCAGCAAATTATGAACTTTGTTGGAGCTGTTATTTTCTGTTGCATACTATTTAGCATTCTGTTCTTAATACACTATTTTTTGAAGGAAATAATGATTCTGTTAATACTTTATCCTGAAAAATGGCTCAATTCAGACAGCTTGCCCCAGAATGCTAAGAGAAAAGATATCTTGGAAAATGTGAAAAACTGACAGGATGAAGTGCAACAAGCAATACGTATAGCAGTTGTTCCTACCAATAGGACTGGTATAATAGAGCAATTAGAAAGTTCTTGAGTTTCAAGAGAATGAAAACCTGAATCTGGTCTTCACCATTGGGACACCTGCATGCAATGTTGCATGGCTATGAAATGGGAAGAGAGCCAGTGTGCTGTAGTGGTTCAAGCATTGGACTATGACTCTGAGGACCAGGGTTCAAATCTCCACTGGGGCATGAAAACTCACTGGTTACTTTGGGTGAGTCACACTCTCTTAGGTCATTTCTGCACTACACTGTTATAGTGCTATTAATCCCCTTTCAACACCCTATGGAACCCTGGGGATTGCAGTTTAGAGAGAGTCATTTAGAATTCTCAGTCACTGGGTCTCCTGAACTTAAAATGGCATTACAGTGCAAATCAATTGAGATGTATCATAGATGGAGTAACAGGAAAGGAGGATTTAGATTGGTTAGAGGTAGATTCAGTATAATTAGAGAAGAAGAAGAGATTTTTTTTTTTTTTTTTTTGGCAGGGGATATCCTGTTAAGAGGGAAATGGAAAAAATAGAAAACCTCTTTTTGAAAAATATATTAGACATCTGGAAGAAAAATAAGGAAAAGTTAATGCCTGCTACTTCACCATTAACTCCAGTAGTGATGGTGGAAAAATTTCTGGTGAATTTGAGAGGTGAATTAGAGAAGGAATTAAAGAAGTAGGGAAGTTAAAAGACTGGATGAATGTAATGAGGAATAAAGATAAAATAAAGAAAAGATTGCAGGGTACAAAGATATCATGGATAGATTGTATTCAGTTAGAGCAGTGGACAAGGAATTGGAAAAGGAATAATAAAGATTTTAGAGAATATACTTAATTTGAATAAATGATTAATCAAAGAGAAAGTATGGAGGAAAATGAAATTTTGAAGGGTACCACAAGTGAAATATATAAAATGTTGTAAAAACATAAAAATCAAGAGAAATAGCTTAAAAAATATGGAAGGAAGAATTAGCACAAAAAATAGATATTCAGGATTGGGGGGAAAATGAAATCAGCATCACTTAAAAAATTATCTGTACAGATAAAAGAGGATTATTATAAATTGGTTTGGAGATAGTACCTAACACCAGTAAGGTTACATCATATCGACAAGAAATATTTGAAGTTGTGTTGGAGGGGCTGTCAAGAAATTGGTACTTATATTCACATGTGGCGGAGTTGTAGATGTGTACAGAAATTTTCACAAATGGTGTTTAAAGAGATAAAAGAGACAACAGAAACTGATTTAGAAATATGCCCTAGTATAGCATTGTTATCTATATATGATAAAGTTAATTGCAGCCAGGCAATGAAGGATTTGATTACAAATTTACTAACCACAACAAGGCTAATTATATCAAGGAAATGGAAAATTCAAGGAGATTTTCACATAGAAGATTGTTATAAAGAAGTATGGCAGATTGTGATTAATGATAAGTTAACATGTGGAATTAAGGTCAAAAACAGAATAATGAACGAAAGGGAGCAATTTTGATACAATATGGAAGGTGTTAGTGGAAAAGGTCTTAGCAAAAGAGGAAGGTGTTACACCTCTACAAGAAGAGTTACAATTTTGGAAGGTGGAATAATTTGAGGTATCCCCATCTGGGGATGGGGTGCACTTAGTAATAGTGATAGGTTTAATTTAGGGTAGAATAGGTGGAAAAAACATAGTATATTGGTATGTAGGGTAATAAAAGTAATTGGGTAAGGATAATTATGGTTTAGGAAAGAAATATGAAATTATGAATATCATATTTTGAAAAGGATAGAAATAAGAATGAAATTAATAGTGGTATATTTTGGAAATGTTAATTATGGATATAATTAATAACAACTGTATAATGAGAAAGAGATTTAGAAACATATAATCAAAAATACATAATCAGTATGAGTTATAATACGTTGTTTAAGTAATACTATGTATAAGAAATCTGGAGAGAAATAGAAATATAAGCATTTTTTTTCCTTTCCCTTCACTTTTATATTTGTCACATTGTGTATTTTTTTTATAATAAAATTTGTAAAAAAAAAAGAAAAAAATAGAATTCTAGGCCAAAAATCTCTTTGGCTTCAGTAAACTACAAAGCCCCAAATTCCACAGGATGTTGAAAGTAGAATAATAGCACTATAACAGTGTAATGTGGAAATGGCCTTAGGCTTAGAGGAAGGCAAAGGTAAAATCTTGTTTGAACAAATCTCACCAAGAAAACCTCACAATAAGTTCAACTTGGGGTAACCATAAGTTGAAAACAACCTGAAGTTGCACAATAACACAACAATGAAATGGGGGCAGGGGAATAGTACCAAGCTTGACAGCTACTAGCCCTGGTGTTTGAGGCCAGAGAACATGGTTCAGCAAATATAAGAGAAGAGGGATTCTTGTGATGGTTAACAATCATTTTTGCATGTTGCTAAATTTCCAGTAGCTGATTCAGAAAAAAAAAAGATATAATTTTTCCTTGGGGAAAAAAATGGAGTGGGGGGACATAGTGGCTACAAGCATCTCACAGGTTGCATTAAAACTAAGATAAGAAAATACTTCCTCAGAAGTACTCTTAACTAATGACAGTCTGATATTAGAAGCTAAGCAGGGTAAGCTCTGGTTAGTACTTTTATTGGAGACCACCAATGAATACTAACTAGATTCTATAGACTATATTTCAGAAAGAAGAACTGGAAAAAACACTTCTGAGTATTACTTGCCTAAGAAAACCTTATGAAATTCATGGGGTTATCAAAAGTCCACAGGGAATGCATAGAAATTCAATCTTTGAAAAAAATGTTTTTTGATCATTTAAAATCAACAATCAGAATCAAGAGCTAGATTTTGGAAAATGGTATTATAGGAGCATGGTTTCAACAGGAACCAGAAAATCTAGTTTCACCAGAAATAAGTGTTTTGAGTGTTGGATTACAGCCAGGGTTTGAATCCCTGCTCAGACATGGAAATCCATTGGGTGACTTTGGGCAAATCATACTCTTTCAACATCAAAGGAAAGGAAAGGCAAGCCCCCTCTGAACAAATACTGCCAAGAAAATTCCATGATCAGTTCATCTTAGGGTTTTTGTACATCAGAAATGGCTTGGAGGCACACAATATTAGCAGCAACTGAAGTACAAGTGTTTTCCCAAATCGCATGTGAGGGGAGTTTCAGAGGAAAAAATCCATTGGAGTAGTAGAATGAAAGCTACGCCTTGTGAATTCATTTCACCAAAAAATTCACCTAAATATCTTAATACCTATCATTCTTTTCTTGACATTTTGTTCCATACAGACTGAACTATGAAACATCTCCCTTCTTCCCTGTCCCCAAGTCACCTTTTAGCTGATCCAGCTCCCCCCACCCAAAAAGAGAAAAAAAATGCTAGCCAGTTGAGACCAGAGGAATGACACGTAAGCATCCAGCTGGATGCACAGCAGTGGGACATCCTCCAAGATCCCTCTTCCATGTAACCTCTCTATGTCACATCTTTTTCCCCCAAAAAATGTTTCCATAACCCTCAGGAGCAACTGTAGGAAGACTAGGGAAAATTATCTGCAATGGGTGAGTGACATAATAGAATTTCAGTGTCCCACCTTGTTCATGTGGAAATACTGTCTGCTAATGAAAACCACCAGAGATTACAACACTGCAACCGTGGGCTGAATTGCATTTTAATAGTTATATTTTTGTAGATAGGCAGTCCAAGCAGAGAATACACTTGAGATTATTACTGACTGTGTTTTGAGAAACAGCTTCATGAGTAATATTGTTCTGGTGCCTAATAAATGTAAAACAACAATTAATAACAATTATGGCTGTAAATGGTAGGAAAGAGGAGAGCAATTATCCAATTATCTGATTTGTACAGAGATTCAGGTAATTAGACAGCTCAGTTCTAAAGTTTGCACCTGTAATTAATTACGTGTGTAAAAATGTAATGATTTAATGCAATTTATGTAAGCTTGCAGTTATTTATTTATCATTAGTGCACAAATAATCTCAACAAAGAGAAGCTTCCCTATCTCTACTTTCTTTTACAGCCACATTATCTGAATTTATGTTATGTTCCTACCAGAAGCCTTTCCTTCTGGTATTCTTCATTGTTTAAAACATAAAACATCTGGTATTTCAATTGTTCATCAACATTTGGTTGATTGTTTCATACTAGCTGTGTTTCTATTATGAATATTAACTGTTTTATACTTTTAGAGAAACATTTCAGCAAATTCCTCTCCATGAGAAAGAATCTTGGATTTGCAGCATGTGGCAATCAAAGCTTTCTTTCTGCAAGTTATATCTAGTAACTGGCAGTTAAACTATTCAGAGTTCCTGAATATATTAGAAAAATGCAAAACTATCCTCAACAATGGTGTTAATTTCATGTAGAGATATGTCAACCGAATCCTCAAATCCTTAGCAAGGATTCTAGATTCATGAATCCGAATCCTTGCACCAAAATAGGTAAGCCAAATCTTTCGAATCCACCAACGACATAGTTTGTTAGAGACCGGGATGCCCAAAAACCTGGGAGACTGGGATACACAAGGGGAGATAGCTGTGATAACTGAAGCCCCTGTCAGAGCTGCTGATGACAAGCAGCAGCTGTTGGTCCCTGTTGCTCAGGGTGGAGATGACGAGCAGCAGCTGTTGGTCCCTGTGGCTCTGGCTGGAGATGAGTCCTGCAGCTCAAGAGCTCCCCCTGCTGCCATGGGCCAAGCAGGCACGGACATCCCTCTGCCTGCTCCTTTGGAGCAACAGGGATCCGATTCTGAAGAGGCTCTGGAGCCTGGTTCAATAAGCCCCCAATCAAGGCAGAGACTCGAGAGGGCTGTGCAAAGGGAGGCTTCCCTGGCTAAGTTTAAGAAGCGGTGACCAGACACACCTGTGTCTGGGGCTATATAACTGCCTGCCTGGAAGCTTTCTTTTGTTTGTGGCAAAGTTCTTACAAGCCCTCCTCTTGCCTGTACCTTGCTCCCAGCACCTGGTTCCTGATAACTTGAATTGTTCTCTGGACTCTTGACTCTTGGCTTTGGAACTCTGACTATGGCTTTGCTTGGTGCTCTGGTAAATGAACTTCCTTGAGTAAGTGCTTGCTTGTCTCCTCTTGGTTGGACTTTGCTGGCTCTCCCACTCTCTTCTCTGGGCTGGCCCACTGCCTGGGTCTCTAACCTTGACAATAGCAAGTATATGAGTTTTTCCCATGTAGTAATAATGGCTTTTACTAACAACTTCAGAAATTACATCTAGGGTTGTATTGTAATATATTTAAATTGAACATTTAATATTGAAATTCAGCACTATTTTCTGTGCTGAAAATCAATGGCATGTATAAATGCTAAGGTCAGTGGGCCTGATGCCTATAAGTAGTGGAGTGGAAGGCAAGGTCACACCATATCATCCAGTGATTTCCATATGTAGGCCAGTGTACCTCCTTCTGCAAGATAGTGCCTGGTTTTAAACCTAAAACTAGTATAGGATGAGAAGTGAAATGTCTGTCATGGTTTCTCATGAGCCACATGACAAATCACATGTAGCAGAAAGGAAAAATTGTTTTTAAAAGTTGGTGCCTCTAGGGCCTGCCAAAGGCCTAATTGGCCAGTGGGCCCCTAGGCACACAAAAATCACGGTATAAAGCTGTGTGTGTGCCCGCTCGCTCGGGCCGCCTGTGCCCGCTCGCTCGGGCCGCCTGTGCCCGCTCGCTCGGGCCGCCTGTGCCCGCTCGCTCGGGCCGCCTGTGCCCGCTCGCTCGGGCCGCCTGTGCCCGCTCGCTCGGGCCGCCTGTGCCCGCTCGCTCGGGCCGCCTGTGCCCGCTCGCTCGGGCCGCCTGTGCCCGCTCGCTCGGGCCGCCTGTGCCCGCTCGCTCGGGCTGCCTGCCTCTCACCACTCGGCTGCCTGTGGCTGCCTGCCTGTGTCTGCTCATGCTACCTGTGCCCACAGCTGCCTCTCTCTGCAACGTAATATAATTATTCTCCGTTCTTTTGACTTGAGACTGGAGGGTAGTGATTGAGAATTAATTGAGACTGGAATAGAGACTTGACTTGAAAGTTCCTTGCAGAACTTGAGACTGGACTTGAGGGTAGAGAATTGAACCTGGACTAGAGGCTTTTTTTATAGTCATTTTATTCAAATTCACATATAAAACATACAATTATAACTGTCAGCTTAATTGAAATATTTTTGATCTTCCACACTGATCTAGATTTCATTATCAATATTTCTTAACATGCTTATAACATTGTACTACATTTTACTGCTAATATTACTTGTTCATTCTTGCATTTCCATCTCCATATTCCTGCTTCATGATATATATCCTGTAGCCCCCTCATAATTTATCTTAAACCATGAATTACAGATTTCCATCTGATAGTACCCAGCAATTACCCATTACAATTTGCCATTCTTTTTGTATCTCATCGTCTGATTTCCCTTTTAATCTCTGAGAGACCATGTCAGCATTTTTGTTTTCAATAAGTGTACTCCACCATTGTTCTAATGTGGGTATTTGCTGAGTTTTCCACAACTTTGCATATTCAATACGAGCTGTTGTTATCATGTACAGTAGTATTCTCCAATACTTCTTTATACCAGTACCTTCTAATATATCAGTCATATTTAACAAATACAGTTCTGGTATAGCAAACTGAACTTTCATTAACACACAAATTTTGTTATGTATTTCACTCCAGTATTTCTTAGCTTTTGGACATGTTGACCACATATGATATATTGTACCGACCTCTTTCTGACATTTCCAACAATGTCCAGTACCTGTATTATAAGTCTTTTTTAATTTATCTGGTGTCATGTACCATCTATGAAATAGCTTATAATAGTTCTTTCAGATTCTAAGCTACTGTAAATTTCTGTGTTTTTTTCCAGCTCTGCTCCCAAGACTCTAGTTGAATTGGATGTCTGATAATTTGAGCCCATGAAATCATTGTTGCCTTTACTGTTTCTTCTTGCCTCTCCTGGTGTAGTATTTCTTGATGCATATGGGCTAGTAGATGAGGCAGATTTTTGAACAACCATTTAATTACTCCAGTTTTCTCTTTTGGTTCAATTCCGTATGTTTTTAAGTCCATCTGAAACCTTTCTGTTAACTGTCTGTAAGGGAACCAACTTAATATTATTCTCTTTTGTTCTAATTTTTCTCTTGTTTTAATCTTAAGGTTGTTGGACGTTGATCTCTCAATTATATCATCATATCGCAACCATTTATCTCTTTCTGTCCATCTGCCAAAAAATACCTCTTGCGGTGAGACCCAAGTGGGGAGCTGCCGTATATTTTTAGTTTTATAATCATCCCAAATTTTCAAAAGCGATTTTCTGATATAATGATGTGTAAAGTCTTTATCTATTTTTGCTTTATCATAAAACATATAGGCATGCCACCCCATCCTGAGGTCTACTCCCTCCAATGCCAACATTCTCATATCTTGTAGGTCTACCCAATCTTTTATCCACGTAAAAAACACTGCCTTATAGTATGTTTGAAAGTCTGGTAGTCCCATTCCTCCTCTACTTTTTAGGTCTGTCATAGTACTCCATTTTATCCTAGGTTTTTTCCCTTACCATATAAACTTGGTTAGTTCTCTCTTCCATTGTATGAAAGGTTTCATGTTCGTTATAATGGGAAGATTTTGGAACAAAAAGTTCATTTTTGGCAGAATGTTCATCTTTATTGCAGCTATCCTCCCCATCATTGACAAACGCATAGAAGTCCAGCTTTCCAAGTCTTTTGTTATTTCTTTCCATTTTTTTTCATAATTATTTTGAAATAACTCATTGTTTCTTTTGACTATCCAAATACCTAGATATTTTACCTTTTGTCCTCTATTAAATCCTGTTTTTTGTACTAGTTCCATCTCTTCTCTTTCAGTCATATTTTTAGTTAAGAAGATTGTTTTTTCCTTATTAATTTTAAAACCAGAGAATTCTCCATATTCTTGAACTATAGTAATCAATTTTTCAATACATCTCCTTGGGTCATCCAATAATAAGACCAAATCATCAGTGAAAGCTTTTAACTTGTATTGATATTTCTTAATTTGGACTCCTCTTGTATCTTTATCTTCTCGTATAGCATTGTTAAGTATTTCCATTGTCATGATAAACAGCAGAGGAGACAAGGGACATCCTTGTCTCATCCCACTGTGCAGTTCTATCATTTGTGTTCTTTCACCATTTATGACCAGTCGAGCTTGTTGTTGGCTATAGCTTGCTTCAATCCATGAAACAAATTTTTCTCCTTCCTGCATCTGTTTAACCGCCGTCTTCATAAATGGCCAACAGATCATGTCAAAAGCTTTCTCTGCATCTACAAATATCATGGCCATTTTCCGTTCATTATGCTTTTCATAGTATTCAGTTATATTTAGGACCATTCTGATGTTATTTCTCAAAGATCTTTTCGGTAGAAAGCCATTCTGGTCCTCATCAATCACCTCTAACAGCACTTTTTTTAAGCCTCGCTGCTAGGATTGAAGCAAAAATCTTGTAGTCTGTGTTCAAAAGTGATATTGGTCTATAATTCTTTACATCTCTCAGAGCTCTTCCTTCTTTCAGAATCAGCACAACATTAGCTTCTTTCCAGGTATCTGGCATTCCTTCCTTTATTATGGTATTGAAATCTCATGTTCCATAATCTTGTAATATCTTGCAGTAAAGCTGTCAGGTCCTGGAGCTTTGTCATTCTTCAAATTCCTAATAGCCTCAACTACTTTCATCATAGTATTAGATTTGTTCAAGATTGATCTTTGGTCTTCATTAAATCTCATTTTATTCATTTTCTCCAAATATTCTTCCACTTCTTGTTGTTTTTTCACCTTTGAGATCTTACTCATCAGCTTCATGTAGTAATTATAAAAAGCTTGTTTTATTCCCTCTTGTTTTGTAATTCTTTCTTCTCCTGTTCTAATCTCGGTTATGATATTTCTGGCCCTTCTTTTACGCAGCAAACCAGCCAAAAGCTTTGAAGGTTTATTAGCTTGTTCAAAGAAATTATATTTCATTCTCCTTATCTGTTGCTCTATTTCTTCCAAATTAAGTTGATTTAATTCAGCTTGCTGTGCCTTCATCTGTAATCTAATCTGTTTATCCGACGGGTTTTGTCTCATCTGTCATTCAATTTCTTTCATCTTTTCCAAAATTCGCTGCTCAGTATTTCTCTTTTCTTTTCTAATCTCTGTGAACTATCTGATAAAGTTACCACGCGTCACAGCTTTGCTTGCATCCCAAATGGTTTTCATCGACAGCTCTGACGTCAAATTCTCGTTAAAATAGTTAATAATCTCTGTTTTTGCTTTTGCTATGTACTTCTCCTTATTCCAAATCTCATCATTCGTTCTCCATGTTCTTTCTCTGTCTTTGATCCTTATCTTTAGTTGTATCGGATTATGGTCAGAGCATAAATTGGGAAGAATATCCATATCTGTAGTTTTCAATAATAGTCATTTGGATACCAACATCATACCTATCCTTGACATTGACCTATGTTGATCCGAATAAAATGTATGTCCATCCAATTGCCCATTCTTGTATCTCCAAGTGTCATATAAATTTAGATTGTCCATCGTATTAAAGAAACTCTTAGGAACTTTACCGTTGTTTCAGGGAATTAACTTTTGCGTTGTCCTTTCCACTTGGGGATTGATTATTCCATTGAAATCCCCCAAAACAATAATGTTAGAATTTCCTGTTTCATTAAGATATCTCAAAATCTCTTCCTGTATTGTAGGGAAGAATTCACCTTTAGCTCCGTTTGGTGCATATATTCCAGTTATTAATATTTTATCCTGTTTCAAAGTAACTTCAACTCCTGTATAATGATCATTGCTGTTCTGGAAAATTTGCTGTGCACCAAAATTTGAATTTACATATATCAAAACTCCCCTCTTTTTGTCAATCGTAGCTGCAAAACAGCTACCTAGTTTCAAATTCCTGACATATCTCAAATCTTGAGTTCTAATTCAAACTTCTTGCAGACATATTATATCTAAATTCTGTTTCTCTATATGATGAAAAATTTGTCTTCTTTTGTATTCAGAGTTAAACCTCTTAATGTTCCAAGAGTAAATCTTCAAATCAATTTTGTTAGGTTATATTAATATTTTATTTCTGACGATTGGCTTACTCCTTCAGTATATCTCTGTCTACCTCCCCTTCTTCCTGTTCCAAAATTCCTTGTGCTGCTTCTGTTGCTTCCTCTTGTTCTCCATCATCTTCTTCTTCTTGTAGTTGTTCTCTTTCCTCCTCTGGAGGTAGCTGTTCCTGATCTTTCTCTCCTTCGGGAGTGGCTTTTTGTAAGTTTTTCTTCAATCTGTCCATCATTTCTTTTGCTTTGTGTACTGAGTTAATCCTATATCTCTGCTGTTTATAAGTAAAGGACAAGCCTTCAACCTTTTCCCATCGATAATTAATCTGACACTTTTGCAGAAGGTTAGCCAATGGTTTATATTCTTGTCTTTTCTTTAGGATTTGATAAGGTAAATCTTTGGAAATTCTGACATCTTTATCTTCAATCTTCAGTAATCCATTGTAGCTTCGTTGTAATATTTTATCTCTAACCATTGTCCGCATAAAAGTTGTAATAATGTCTCTTGGTAATTTCCTCTCTCGCTACTCTGAGGAAACTCTGAACATTCTGTCAGTATAAGTCTCCATCTTTTCCTCTTCAATATCAATGAATTCTGCCAAAGCTGGTACAATTTTTTCATACAAATTATCCGCAGAAGCCTCTGGAACACCTCTAAATCGAAGACATCTTACAATATCGGGAAACTCCTGCTGAGTAATTTGAAATTCATCTTCTTGTTGCTTCCCCTTCATCTCAGTCAACCCCTTTTCAACTTGTTTAACTTGTTGTTTTATCTCCTTTGTTTTTGTTTTTAGCTTTCTCACATCCTTTGTTATGTTTTCCAATTTCTTCCACAGTTTGTCTATTTCTTGCTTCATGTCATCTCTCATCTCTTTCCTTGTTTCTTGTATATCACTTCTTATGTCATCTTTCATGCTTTTAAACTCTTCCATCATTTGTAACATGAAATCTTGAGGTTTCTGGGGTATTTCCACTGATGTCCGTCTGGTTGTCCGGGAAGTTGTTTTTGTCGCCGCTACCACCGCTCCTCTTCTTGTCCTTTGGTCCATTTTTAATTATTTTGTAGTACCTAATACTGAATGCTTATTGTTTAGCTTAATCAATGTTCAATATAAAATTCAATTCATTATACATATGTTTTTTACAGTTACCACATAAAAATGCTTACTATTTATAACCCTGTAATTTTCAAATTCTTACAATAATTTGAACTTTATATCTATAATTCTTTCACACTAAATTAAATTCATTTCATGTAAAACTCAATCACATAGATCCTTAGCTTGAATTAATTACTTTAAATTGAAATTAGCACTACCCAGTCGCTATACCAATGAAATAAAAATAAAGATAGCTGTATATATGTAGATTATACAAGTATCCAATGTATCAATTTATATAGATATATAGATTTATTCTATAAGATTATATATAGCTAACTAAAAAAGACCACTTATAATGAAATCTATTACACTATATTCAATTCATATGGCAAATTCATTCAATAAAGTCATACAGTGAGTTCATTCAATAAAATCAGTGGGCTGTGCCTAGGCCCAATTCTTTCACTTCCCCCTCCCAGCGAATGCTGTATCTCCTCTCTCTTCTGGAACTATTCCCAGACCTTGACTGTGAGAGCTTCTCCTCCTATGTTGATAACAGGAATCTGAGCCACACCGCTGCGTAGGGGTAAGAGTCTCTCTGTCTTTCCTTTCCTTCCAGCACAGCCTCAAAAAAAAAGACTCCCTTTTGGATATTTTTAGGTCCTCGAATTGTTCTCAGCCAAACGGACAAGAAATAAAAAGAACAAATGTAGTTGCAAAGCAAAGTTTGCAGTTTTAAAAATCAAGCCACAATCCAAATGTCTCAGTCCCAAATTTCAATACTTAATGTTTCATTGTTCTGAGTTCAATGTTCAATAATCCAAAAGGAAAAGAATCCAAAAGGAAATATCAACGTCCTGTCTTGTCATGAAAAGAACACTATAATCCACAAGAATCCGTTGCGACCATGTCTTAATTCCAATATTCCCAAAAACACAGATGTAGGGTCCCAAACAAACACAGACTTATTTGTTACCAAAATTCCAAGTCAGTTCAGTCAAAGTGGAGGGCGAGGAAAACAGAAAGGCAAAAACTTAAATTTAAACCAAGGATAACCATGTTCTCAGTCCGGTCTCTTCATACCGACCAAAGACAAAAAAGCACAAACAACAATCCCATCTTTGTAACTCTCCGCTTATGCTCTTTTGGTCAAAACAAGTCTCATCAAATGTCATTTACCATGTCTTCTTAAAAAAACCACTAGTGAAATCTGTTACATTCTTAATATACAGTCTATCTTCAGAATGTTATAGTCTTCCTAAAAAATTATCCACCATTTCGTACTCACAGTCTGCTGGGTCACTTCGTATTGCCACTTCTGCTCGCTGCTGCTAGTTCCAAATTGTTACAGTATCAACAGAATAAACTAGATCAGATGCTTACTGTCTCAAATCGTGTCTTCTTTTTTTTAAAAAAGTCGGCGGCAGAGCTTGTACCGCAAATACGGCATCCCTGCTGGATCCGTCATAGCCCTTTGGCCCCCCGACGCCTCCGCTCCTTCTTGTCAGAAAGAGCTTGGCACCAGTTAGAGCCCCCTTTGAGCAATCTTCCACACTCCCTTTACTGGGGGGATGTCTAGCTGTTTATCCGATCAAAAAAAACAGCTGGATTCCAGCAGGAGATAGCACGGAGTTGCAGAGCTCACTCCGTGCAACCTCTCACGTGCGCCATGCAACTGGAAGTCCCGAGGCTTTTTTTTTTAAGTCCCTTGTTGCAGGATTGGAGACTTGACTTGAGACCGTAGGGTGCAGAATTGAGACTGGACTAGAGGCTGGTGTTTTTTTAAAAGTGCCTTGTTGCAGGACGTGAGACTTGACTGGAAGGGACAGTCTTCTTGAGATTTCAAGGACAGCGAAAAGATTCCTTTGCATAGCTTCCTTGCAAAGCTCTTTCATATACAATTCTGGAGTTTAGAGTTTTACCAGGTGTCACGGTCTTCTCTGCCAAAGTGTGCTGGTGCATCATCATCCTTATGACATCCAAACCCCAGGATGCCATAAGGAGTTATGCAAAGAAAATCCAGTTTTGACTTGGATTATCTCTCTACTTTAGTTTGTGGCCCTGTTTACACAGGCAGGAAAATGTGGGATAAATCCAAATTTTCCTGCCTGTGTAGAAAGGACCTTCATGTCATTTTCAATCTGGGGAGATCCTGAGGCAAAACTATAACAATTGCCCTTGTTAGATTTCTTCAGAGGGAGATTTGTCTTTGCCCATGCTCTTGTTAAAGCTGAGATACCCAAGATTATCCTTTTTTCCCTTGCTTTTTAAACCCTTTTTTAAAGAACGGATTCAAAAGAGTCGAGATTCGTGAGATTCATGGATTCCCAGAACCTTCCAGGGATTCAGATCCAGAATTGGATTTGGAAAATTCTGGATTTGTCCCATCACTAATTTCATGCAAATTTTCCTTTTAAAAAAATTAATATACTACCATTTTGTATCTGCCACACTTCCAAGAGAATCATCAAGGCATGGTAGTTTGAGCATTGGACAATGATTCTGGAGACCTGGGTTCGATTTCCCACTCAACCCAATGGATGCCCTTGGGCATGTCACATACTCTCAGCCCCGGAAAACCCCATGATTGATTTACCTTAAGGTTCCCATAAGTCAGAAATGACTTGAAGGCACAACAACAACAACAACACTAACACTTCCAATTCTCACAGTCAGTCAAAGTAAGTTACCTGCTTCATGTGCTCATAGATCATTAGCCAGTTTCACATGCCTTATTTGTCATCATGTGATTAAAAAAGAATATGTCTCTAACTACATCCTTGATTATATTCAGCTCTTCCTGGATCCTTGTCATCTATCCACACATTAAAACTGACATCAGGGGCAAGGTAGTCTGTGTAGGCTTACCTGAACAATCAGGTTTCCAAGAGACCGGGAAAGCTATGTATACAGAGAACAACACATGTAAGGTTTCTTACCTTAGATGAATGTAGTGTTATGTATAGTATAAGGAAACAACCAAGAATATGACAATGTTGCTGCTTTACTTATATGACACCTACTTATGAGTAATAAATGATGTCCCTAAGACAGTTGAAATAGCAGTTCATATCTTCATATGAAAGTGAAATGAGCAATTTTGATGAGAATTTTAAAACCATCAAAATTATTTACCTTTCTTAATCTATCATCTATTTCCTTGCTCAGAATAGTTATGACACCCAAAGTATCATCCTATGGTTAAGCTAAGATTTAACCTCACTGTATTTATTTATATGGAAACGCCCCGAGAGGCTATATCCCCCGGACACAATATAGAATAGAAAAGATATTCATGATTAAGTATTCTTAAAAAGAATGGAGTGGAACTATTAATACAATTCTGTCTACTCAGAAGTAAGTTCCTTTTAGTAAATGAGATGTTCTTTCAGATAAGAATACATAGTAGAGATGAGAAACATTTGGACCTTCACATGTTGGTGAACTACTTGTTTCATAATTCTTCCAAGGCCCTTTCCACAGGATGTTGTTGTCTCTTCTTGGGGGTGGGAGAAGGATGGGACCCAGAAGAACATTCTGCATGATGGCATCCAGGTCCCATCATTCTCCCAACCCCAGGTGGTGCAATCATGCTGCAAATCATTGATGGGTTCTTCCCATCAATGACCGGCAATCATTCAGCTCTCCCTCTACCCTCCTGCACTTACCTGGTGTGTGAACGGTCAAGAAGCACAATGGCTGCACTGCCCAAAACTGCAAACCCCAGGATTCCAGAGGATGTTGAAAGTGGAATCATTGCGCTATAACAGGCTAGTGCAGAAATGGCCTGGGTCTCAGGAACACCACTGAGAAAATGGTCAATTGCCATAATTTCACATTTTGAGACCTTCACTACTCATCCCCTCACCCCACAAAAAAATGTTTGTGAAAACCCTTGGGGCTTTTTTTTTTTACAAACACAATGTGTGGAGAAAACTGGTTGTTTTACAAAGTATAGATTTCTAGATAAAAATGGGATGGTATTGCATGAACCATTTTTTATCAGTTCTGTTCCTGGCTAATGCTATATTCTGATTTGGAAACACCATTTACAGATAAGGCAGGAAGGTATGAAGTTATAGAAGAACTTTACAAGTATGAAGAGGAGCCAAGGCTATTTAAGCCTGGTCTTCTTCCTGCATAGGCTTCTTTTTCTGCAGCAACTTCTCTCCTGCCCATCTGAATCTGTGCAAGGTTACCTGGCCGCTGTTGTCTTTTTTCTTTCTGTTTCAGCTTCTTTACCATTAATTTATATAGTGCTATCCATGTATATCATGCTTTACAAATAAAGCAACCAGAAACAGTGAATCCTTCCAAAGATGTACAATCTAAAATATGTGTTATCCTCACTTTATTGTGTAGTTGGGATACAGGAGAATAAGTGTTGCTTCACTCCTTATGGTAGGTTGCCACTGAACATAAGTTCCCCTCTGATGATCATTCTCATTGGATTTAATAAATTATGATCCTCATTCTCCCTCTTTATATCCTGTCTCTCTCTGCAAAAATGTCCTGATGTATATTAAGGAAAGTATAAATTTTGTAGTTTTGCCCAGCAGGGTGGGCTTTTGTTTTATTTTATTTTATTTCATTTCATCGTGTGAGAGTATGAAATAAGGAAAGATTTATATCCCAACATATTTCACATTAGTCAGGCTGGGTAGGGCTGATGAAAAATGAAGTTTAACAACATTTGAAACTCTGCATTTGAAAAAAAAAAAGTGCAAGCTTACTTCAGTAAATGGGGAAATGTGCAAAAGAAGTGCACATTTTTTTAAAAAAAATACAAATATCTTTTTTACTTGAAAATATGCACACAATTGTGTGTGACATTCCATATCAGAAAAAAAATGCAGAACTGAGATAGGGCAACAATACCACTGGGATAGTGAGAAGTGGAATGAAATCAAAACTGACAGTTTTTCACATTCCTAGCAAGCACCTATAATAAGGAATCTATCACAGGCACAACACACAATTTATCTCTCATCTTACATGAAGAAACAGTCATAGAGAGAACCTTTCAGCTCCATTTATATTGGTGTAAATCAACAGTAACTCTAGTGAAGTGACTATTAAATTCCTATGATGAACTTGATCAATTCTTGTTCCTGAACTCAGGCCTGCCCAAAAGACATAATATATGACCTTGAAAACCCAGCATCTTAGCTCAGATAATTTGTACCTTGCCCTAATGATTTGGTTTATATGGTTAAGAGTCCTAAATCCTCATTCTCTCTCTCTCCCCCTCTCCTCCCTGTCTGAATGCATTTCAGTACACACACACACACACACACACACACACACACACACACACATATAAAGATTGATGGTGTGTTGAAATGTGCTTTGGCCTTCATGTCACAAAATAGGGGTGCTGGTTGCAGGAAAGCCATTCTGAGTGATTATCAGGAAGACATTTAATATATTCAATAAATGATACAAAAATTGGGTGTATTTTTTTTTTCATGAAACGTTTGGTGGTAAGTTATAAGGAGCTGATGCCATCTTTGGAGTATTTTGATCTTCAAAGCAATGTGCCCACTCATACACAACAAAGTATAATTGGGCTAGTTACTTTCAGGGGGATAATTGTGTTATGTGCCTTCAAGTTATTTCCTGCCTACGGTGACCCTGGGCCTATTCACGCTACAGAATTATAGTGCTATTATTCCACTTTAACTGTCATGGTTCTGTCCTATGGAATCCTGGAATGTGCCATGCTAGATCTTTTGGGGAGCTACTTTGGATCTGTTTAGGTGACCACTGGTTTGCCTGTTGGGCTATCTTTTTTTTTTTCTCTATTGATAATGCAATCTGATTTACCTGATTGTATGGGTCACATCTGGCAGGAAACGTGGCCTTGGAGGGAGGTTCATGCTTTAAGAGGCAGTCAAGGGAATCACATCAGAGGAATCATACAAGCTGCACCACCCTTCAAGCACAAAGAGGACAGATAGTGTTTTAAACTATGGCATGGAGACTGATTCTAGTGCAAAACTATGGTACTTTAATTCTTGATTGCTCCCACATAATCCAGACCATTTCAGAGACATTTGCATAACTATGGCTCTTACTGAATTCATCTATAAAGTGCATCATGACCATCATTAGAAACAACCAAGGCAATGAATCCTGTTCAGGTTTCTCATAGCGTGTAACAGCTAGGTTTCAATGTGCATGTATGTTTATGTGCCCTCAATTCACCTGTCAATTTTTGGTGACCCCATGAAATTCAGAGGGCTTTCTTAGGCAGGAATACTCAGATGTGATATCAGCACCTCATTCCTCTGACATATAGTCTAAAGTACCTGGTATTCATTTGTATTCTGTGATCCAAGAACTAACCTGAGCTGATCCTGCTTAGCTTCCATGATCAGACAGGATCTGGTGCCTTTAGGGTATTTAGGTCCTAAGTAACCATGTACTTGGCTCTATATGCACCTGCTTCAGAGCTGATCAGCAAGAACTAGAGCGAAAGAAAAAAATTATACTCAACCTACTAATGTATGAATAATTCTGTATCTGGTCTATAAGTTTTTCATATATTCAGGCATATGTCCTTCCCAACTAATTTTCACATCATTCTGTGATTTATTTTTAAATGCACAAAAAGGCATTGTTCTGTTCATACACAACTTGCCCCAACTTACAAGGTCTCTGCATCTTTCCCAATATGTCTGGTTTTGTATGCATGTTTCCATCACATACGCATTTTTGTACACAATTTTTGAGCTAAACATTGCATCACAAAGTCAAAGGATAAATGTGTCCCAAACTGCATACTAGCCTGGGAAGTGCTAATTATATTGTCTCAATTAAAAAGGAAGATGAAACCAAATTCTCTAGCATTTGTAATTGGGCTTTATGGCAATCCTCTTCCATGCCTACAGCTCTATGGATGGATGGATCATGCCCAAGCTTTTAAAACACATGAGGTGATAATTAGGAAGTGATATTCATGGATTTTGTTACAGAAGGCCTGGCATGCATTCATTACTAAAGATTCTGATGTATATATGCATTTAATTTTGTGACTTAAGCACTCAGAATCAAATTGTCATCTTGGCTGTACTAATCAAACTGTGTGCAATAGATGGTGTTTTCTTTCTTTTTTCTTTTAACATCTAGACAAATGTGATTGCTTTTTCATAGAATTACAAAATTAGCAATGATGGGAGAACATTATATGTAATACACATCTGCAATTAATTTGGTAAAGTAGTTGATATAGCATGCTGTAAAAATCACACATCCAATATTAATTTAAATTGCTTTAGATATGAAAACTGTCATTTGGAATGAATGCTTGTGAAGGATTACAAACAAAAAGAAATTATGAGCAATGAACTATGGAGCTGGGAGGAAGTAATTGTTGCTTATTGCCAGAATTGTTAGATCAAGTTATATTCAATTTCTCCATTAATGACCAAGATGGAGGAGTAAATATAACACTAATTAATTTTTCCAGACCTTATTAAAATGGTAGGAATTAGGATCACAAATATTTGCAAGAGAAAATCAGAAACCTACTTACAAAACTGGTAATGAATATAACAAGAAAGACCTCCAACAAAATATTACAATCCATCCATTCTATTGTCTTTCCTATACCCAGTATTCAGTTTTAGCCCTAAACCTTACCAAATCTTGACCCCCTGAATCCTTATGTTTATAAAGGAAAAAAACTGAAGCTTCCTTAAGGCCAAGAAAAGGCTATACCACTAAATTCTAAATTGCTTTTTTAAATACAATAGAATCTCCCCCCCTTCTTTCCTTTTTTTTTTTTTTTTTTTTTTGCTTTTTAAGCAAGGAAGCAAAACTTGAAGCCATTTCCAGTTTTGAAAATTCCCTCTGGACCTATTATAGCTGTCTATTGGGGGGGGAGGGGGCATGGCAATGCTCCCTAAAGGATGTAGTTGGCATTTTGAAAATAAAGTAAGATGACAAGACAAGGGAGTCTTGAGGACCATAGAACAGTCCAGTCTCTAAACAGTCAACATTCAAGGGACATCACTAAGCGTGTTCAGGCCTCACTGGGTTACTTTTGTTTTCATTTTTATAATATTTGATTGTACTTCTGAATACCTCAGGATTCTCCTGCATCTGGTGACAACTACCTCTGGTGTATGAAAGCCTCCACATTATACAAGTGACAGCATACCCAGTCTGAACATCAGAAACCAACGGAATAAATGGAAACTTGCAACAGAATAAGGTTTCTGTGTGTGTGTGTGTGTGTGTGTGTGTGTGTGTGTTCGTTCGTCTGCCTTCTACCAGAATTCTACCTTCACAGGCAAGAGGCCATCCATAATGACCTGAGCACCAGCTGATGGAAATGTATATGAATGGGGGATCACTTAGTGGTAAGAGAACAAGTGAGCAGAGGTCTCAGCTTGTGAAAGAGTGATATGACCTTTCATATCTGTGGGTATTTTTCTCCATCTCTATTTCTAGCCACTACGTTCTACTGTCTGTCTCTCCCAGTTTTTTAGATTTTTTGTTTTCCTCCATTCCCTTGTCAGCCATAGATCTATGGTCAGTGTGCACACTCTTTCCCCATTAGTCTGTTTTAGAGCTCTCCTCTCCCTAGATTAATTTTCTTCCTAAATACTTAGTTGTATTTCTTCAAACCATTTGGCTCCCCCTATGTGAGCTGATATCTTCATCCTGAGTGTGGCAGTTATTGTGTTTCCATAGGTCAAGGCTTTCCAAAAGATGTGTCGCAATACATTTATGTGTCACTTGCAGTGTGTAGGTGTGTCACCTCCCTGGGCTGAGAAAGACCCCCCCCCCGCCAAGCCTGGCCCACTACCACTGCTCTCACCAGAGTCTTTTCTTGCTGAGGACAATGGCAGCAGACCAGGATCAGGGGAGGGCTGCCTTTCCTGCCACCACCACTGTTTCTGAGCTCTTTTCTCACTAAAATGTGGAAGCTTAAAAATGCTTGATGATGAAATACTAGTGTCTTCATCTAATATTTGACCAAATATTGAAAAGTTCATCCTATCAACCTCATACATCTGATTAAAATGATTAGTAATTATTGGCTTTATTCAATTTTTTAAATTCTTGCACATATTAACATATTTTGACTCCTAAATGACAACAATCTCAAAAACGTATGTTATTATTTATAAATCATATTTTTTAAAAAAATATGAAAGGTTTTCATGCATTATGTTGTGTCCCCAAACGTTTCGCTATTACAATTTATATACGTGTCCATACGTCTTACAGTGGTTTAGTTTAACCTCTGGTTTGCTAGTAAAACTGAATTACTGTGTTGCAAAATGAGGCATGTCTTAAAAAGTGTGTCACCAACATGAAAAGTTTGGAAAGCTCTGCCATAGGTGATCAGTCCCAGCAAGTGGAATCAGAACTTGCATCTGGAGTGATTTCTGCTTTACAAATTGTTTGTCCCTGTTGTATTCCTACAAAATTATTAACTCTCTTTGATTGGCTTTGATTTATAACCCACACTTCCTCATGAGAGCAGAAGGCAGCTAATTTTTAAATTAAAATCATTTTTTTTCCTTACAAGTGCTCTGAGGCAGTTTGACTGCTGTCCCTTATACCGCAAGATTGTGTTCCTGCAATAACCAGGGCCCTTTTCGCGTGGCATTTTCCATGCAAAAGGGCCCCTCGAGCATCTTGCAAATGTGAGGAGTGGTCCACACAATGCACTCACATTTGCGTGACACTCCAGGGCCTGGTAGGCACCACTCACGCACTTTTTCATTTTCACCTGTAAGCCAAAAATAGTGCACGGTCACACATTGCTCCCAGGCCCCTTGCACACTTACCTTGTGTGCGGAGCCTCAGGAACCGGGCTGGTTGTGCTTCTTGTCTCAGTGCAGCCTGCACTGCGAAAGGAAGAGGTGGGGCTCTTGCACAAGCAGGAAGCTCATGAGGAGCTGAACAAAGTTGCACACGAGGACCTCTCACAAGAAACTGCTCATGTGAGCACTGCACCCCAGTGCCGAGAAACGGTAGGATGCAGAAAAGGCCCAGGAAGTAAAATCCACTAAGCATATTCTTCTACTCTGTGAATTCTAAAAGCAGGTTCAACAATGTATGTTCAGTCCGTCGTTGGCTACTCTACAGGGACAATCAGACCAATCTTATGTCAATTTTTTAATTGGAAAATAAAAATTCCAGAGTGAAGTTTTTGTCTGAGGCTATCAAGAATAAAAACAATTGACCTCCATGTTAGTGATAGATGTTTGAAATGGATACTGCTTCTATGTCTTGACTATTTCAGGGGCTGTATTTCTTAACAGTCATTGTGACTTTATTTTACATGTTGTCAGTTTGAACTTGTTGGGTCTATGGTCCATAAAAAAGAGTTGTTGTTTTTGTTGTTGCTGCTGCTGTTGTTGTTGAAAAACACACAGTTAAAACCACAGATTAGAAATATATAAAATCATAAATCATTGTAGTGGAAAGACATAAAAAAGAAAGCAACAAATATTGGCTAAAACACTTGCTTTCCCTCCCAAAAGTCTGTAGAAATATACGTTTTTAATTGTACTTTGTAACATTACTGCAAAATACTCAGTTGATGGTTTAGTTCTCATCAGTCTGAAGAATGCATGCTTATTCATCTAATGCTAAAGTGTTGCTATGATCATCATTGTCATCACTGTCATCATTACCATCATCTAACATTTTCAGTGTTTTCTTGCATATTGCTACCACCAAGGTTGATCAGACGTATGATAGTTCTTTCAGGATTGTTGTTACTCTGGAAAAGTGGATTTCTTTTGTTACAGTTCAGGTAGGTGGTTCTTTAATGGAATGTTGGTCTCTGATTGGCCACTCATCACTTACACACCACAAGAACTTAGGAAGCTTCCTCTCCAAATCAACCATATATATTAGAAATGTCCTGAGGGAGGGCAACTTCTTATACTTAGGGTCTTTCCACACTACACTGTTATGGTGCTATTATTCCACTTTCAAAATCCTGTGGAATTCTGGGGTTTGTAGTTTACTGAGGCCAAAGAGCTCTCTGGGTGAGAATTCTTAGTGCTCCTCCCTAAACTGCAAATCCCAGGAGTCCATAGGATGTTGAAAGTGGAATTATAGCACTATAACAGTGTAGTGTGGAAAGACCCTAAGATGAAAGTCATGCAAAGGGGCCAAATGGATTTGCAATCTTAAGAGGCCCTTAATATGCCCTGCAAACTAGAAGATAGGATAGTGAATGATCATCTCTCAGCCTGTGGTATAGTAGTAAAATTTAAAGCTCAGACATTAATTCCCAACAGCTATGGCCCAAACAGAGTCCAGAAATGAAGACAGCAATATTGATTCACAACAACAAAACAGTTATGATTCGTTTAATCTTTACCAAGAGCAAATATGTTGTAAAGCTAATGGCTCTTAACTGCCCATTCAAGACTGAGCCAATGGAAAACCCATACCATTACTATGGGGATAAAACATGACAATATATTCTTCCTGAGAAAATCCATTTTACCACAAACTGCAGCAGCTGCAACTAAGTGCAGATTCTCCCAAGCTTCAGCTATGTTTTCTCAAATTGCAGGTGTTGGTCTGCATGATGGGATGAACATCTATTATCAATGAAATCTATGGCCCTTTTCACATGGCATTTTCCATGTGAAAGAAGGCCTGGAGCGTAGCGCAATTGTGAAGAGCGATCTGCCCAACACTCCAGGGGCCAGCAGGGACCAATCATGTACCTTTTCATTTTCGGCTAGAGGCTGAAAATGGTGCACAATAGCGCATTGCTCCTGGGCCCTGCACACACTTACCTGGCTTGCAGAGCCTCCAGAGCCACACCAGTCATGCTTCCTGCCCCAGCAAAGCCTGGGAAACTCCCAGGCTGTGCTGTGGAAGGAAGAAACGGGGCTCTTGAGTGAGCAGGCAGCTTGTGCAGAGCTGAAGGACGCCAGACGCGAGAGCCTCTTGCACTTCTGCGCCGGAAGCCGGTAAGGTGCGGAAAGGGCCTACATATTTGTGTAGAATACTGACACATCTGGAAGACTAGGCTAGAATATTTGTCTCTGACATCCAGTGTTCACAGTATAATTGTTGGGGAGGGTAATGGTATAGAAGTTCAAGTGATCCTCCCACCCTCTCCCACACAAATTCTGAGGTAATACATTCCAGATATAGATTTATCTTCCAATCTATTGTTTGAGTGAGTTAGGTTCTTGGTTCACAGTCAGATTTGATAGATAGAATCTGAATAATGGCAAAACTGAAAGAATACATCCATCACAAACCACACATTATTTCAAGAAGCACGAAGGTTCAGGTCAGTTCACTTCCCAATGTGAAGTGAATTAAATTCTCAGACATCTTCTCGTTAGAAACAAGTTCAAATTAGTGGGAAAAGGTAAAATCAAATCACCCACACACTTACTCTCTTGGCTTTGGCACAATTTACTTTAAACAAACAAGCAAAATCGAATAAACTATTTCTACACAACAACAAATCCACAGAGGCTTGTTCTGGGTGAAGTTTAGCAAAAACAGAATGATTGGGCTGGATAATGGCTGGTATCAGTATGCTTGGAAGACAGCAGTTAATAGGAATGGGAGTCATATTTCAAAACACTTTGAGAAATCACAGAATTTTAAAGGGAACTTTTCTTTTTCAAACTCTGCACTGTTATTTAAATTGCTGATATTCAGGCGAGAGAGACTGAGGATACAAAGCTTTGATATTTAACTGTTGAGAAGCATAATAGCTAGATGTACAAAGGTTCAAATTTCATTGTCAATCATTCTTTTCATTAGCAATATTCTATTATACTGCATCTGCTTTTGGCTTTAGCAGTATAATTTCACATGTATTTTACACTTCTATAAGAAGGCAGGATAGAAAAGTGGTACTAAATAATAATAAAAAAATAAAAACATCTTTGACATTCTGAAATCCATCCCAGATTGGTTTTTAAAAATGGAAAAAAACAAAGAAAAATGCTGAATTTTGTCCCTCAAAAGGAGTGAGAGACTTCTGGTTTTCCATATGTTCTGCACTATAGCATTCTTTCCTTTGGCCACAAGTGGTTCTGATGAGAGTTATGGGCCAAAACACAGGCAGAAGGCAGCAGTTCCCCACACAGATTTAATACACTGAGTTGTACATGATTCAATTCCAGATTTCAAGTGACATCCTTAAAATGATGTTAACTGCTGTTGATGAAATGGCTGCATCCTCTAGCATTCAGATTTCAAGTAGCCAGAAGTTAAACAGAACATCCTGGTAAGAGTCACATCATTTTGTGTGGGTGTTGGGGGTGGTTAAGCTATAATATCATAGGAAGCAGTGATTTCTAAACCCTTCTTCAATATGTTTCTGTTCATTTTCTCAGAGAATTAAATGTTCACAATGGTAAATCCTCAAATAAACTGTATACATATAGTACAGAGTAAAGGTGTTGCTTGTGCTTCGTGGAAAGCAAACATAATAGCTTGCTGTAAGCCTTTCTGACAATTTAATTCTGAAGTGCTTTATAAATCCAGACAGACAAACAGACAAAAAGTACGCCTTTCAAGAAATGTCGATATTCACCAGAAGGCTCAGGTTTCCCCATTACATGCATAGGATATATGACTAGGCATATGTATACCTGCAGAACAGACACCTGTCATATTTCTGAGGATCTTGGTCCCACCACTGTCAGAGGTCCATTTGATGAGGACACGGGAGATGTTCTTCTCACTGGCTGCTCCCATTCTTTAGAACTGTCTTCCACAGAAGGCAAGAATGCCCCCTCTAAGCTTTCATTTCACCAGCAGGTAAAGATATTTTTGTTTAAGCAGGCTTTCGATGTGTGAATAGGGACATTTTTTTTATTAGGATGTGATTTATTTATTTATTTTTGTCTTTTAAATGATTTCATATCACTTAATGTGGGATCTTTCAATTTTTTCCTTAATATTGTTAAGGTCTTTTTAATTGATTCTCTTTGGGAGCCCCCTTGGATCTCACTCTGGGAGAAATGAAATGAAGTGAAATAAATAACCAGCTTCCCAGCTTAGAAATCAATTTAAATCCTCCTATTATAAGTTGAATGTATATATCCAATATTTTTCAAACACATGATTGGCAGTTTTGAAGCCCGTCCTTGGAAGAAAAGAGTCTTTCTTTTTCTGTTTCCATCAGACACTTTGAAAATAATACCAGGCAGCATTTTGCCTTTCACCATGCTAAGAAGTATGCTATGAACATGAGGAATCTTCTGTTCCTCCTAGAGAATGGTAATGACAATGAATGAAAAGGGGAACGGATACAATCAAAGAACTCCCATTTATTCTGGGTCAACTCTACCATAAAACACAATAAAGAGACTCACTGCGGGCAGTGAGTTTGAGGTATGGAATGGAAGATGACATTTGATTTAATTACAACAACAGGGCCCCCAAGTAGAGGTGGGAAAATGTCTTGAGCTGCGTTTGCCCTTGGTAGACATTTTCCTAGATATTTCTCCCTGTTGAGTGACCATATCAATCCTGGTATTAAGCAACAGAAGCCTCCACCCACCTCCCTCTCTTGGAGGAGAGAGCAGTGTTTGCCATGTGACATCTCCTGGGCTCCCTAAAAGCTATCTTGCAGCTCTCAGGCATGCCAGACGAGGCAGCACAGAAGGAGATTGGCTTCTGTCCACGGAGTGGAAGAATGCTTTCTAGTCCTTGTCCTGAGAAAGCATGGGAACTAGATATGCCAGCAGTCATGTAGTTCCTTCCAGAATAGTCAACAAGCTTTGTTATGTTCATTTCTGGAAATGGAGGCAAAGTATTAAGAGGATTTTTCTTTCCAGGTGTTTTGTAGTATATAAGTTATACAGGAGAGCAGGGAAAGAAATATGGGGCAACAACAAGAGCGCCATGAACATCTTGCTCTGGCTGTCTCCTTCACTTCTATATTTCAAAGTGTTGGTGTGTTACCTAAAGAGGGGAAAAAGTAAAAGCATAGTAAGGTTTTGGAACAAATCCACAAAATTACTTTGCATATCTATCATACTTTTACACATCTTTCCCCTCCGGAAGGAAGATTTATGACCCAATTTTGCTGGAGTTTATATTTACACTTAGATTATCATCCCAAAAATTTCCATGTAAATTCAGGACTGCTTGGCAGATTCCTGTTTCCCTCATTCGTTTTAGTTTTGGTGCATTTTGCATGCAATTTGGTGTGAAACAACTTTGCTATGTGGTAGGTGACAGCAAAAAAATATTTTGTTCATATTAACTCTGAGTGAAATAATGAACAATTCAGGCCTTGTCAGGTAAATGTGTGTGAGAGAAGGTGTAGTATAACATTACATACGTACTATTGTACTTATTATAGTATGATATATATTAACAATCCCTCATGGTATAATGGTTTGAACATTCGACTACGATCCTGGAGACCAGGTTCAATTCTCTGTTCAACCATGGAAACCCACTGTGATCTTGGGCACATCACATATACTCAGGCCCTTTTCGCACGGCATTTTCCATGCAAAAGGGCACCTGGAGTGTTGCGTGATTGAAAGGCGTGATCTGCACGACGGACTCACAATGGTGCAATGCTCCAGGGGCTGGCAGGAGCTGATCATGCACCTTTTCACTTTCGGCTAGAAGCTCCTGGGCCCTGTGCGCACTTACCTGGCATGCGGAACCTCTGGAGCCATGCCGGTTGCGCTTCGTGCCCCAGAGCACGAAACTCCCAGGTTGTGCTGCAGAAGGAAGAGGCAGTGCTCTCGCACAAGCAGGCAGCTCGTGCAGAGCCAAAGGACCCTGGATGCGAGAGCCTCTCGCTGGAGGTTGCTCGCGTGATCCCCGCACCCCAGCCCTGGAAAAAGGTAAGGTGCAGAAAGGGCCTCAGTGTCAGAAAATCCCATGATAGATTCACATTGGGGTTCCCATAAATCAGAAATGACTTAAAGACACACAACAGCAACGTATGTTGTATCAATCTAAGACACACGTAAATACACACAGAGAGAGAACATGAGCATGCATAAACATATTTATTATTTTTATCTGAAAGTTTTCAATTTGGGCTCTTTTCATGTTCCTTTTTCACAATATGATGTGATGAAGAGATGCTGGTGCTGTTAAAAAGAAAAAAAGGTTCAATGAAAGTTTGTTCCCATGTCATTTTGTTTTCACACATGAGCACAGATCTATTGTAGTCTCTAGACAACACTTTTGGATGTTTCCTGCTGTTCTTAAAGCATGCAGCACCTGGTGTGCCTTACTGACTGAACAATTATTTTTAACAAATGTTATAAAAAGAACAAATTTAAGTGTCTAACCCAAACTATTTTGTAATCTTACAGACAACTGTGATCTCCTCTGTGCTTTAAAACAAACAAACATGTAAATGTAATTACTTCATGAAGGCCTTAGACAATAAAACAACAAAGTATGTGATGTCAACAGGAAAAAGAACACCTTTAAGCATGTTTCTCAAACATAATTTGCAGTCCTGAGAACTACCTGTGTTTGTTTTCCTTGTTAATTTTCTTCCTACTGTCTCTGTATCTCCTATTACTTAATCCTCTTTTTTTCCGTTCTGGAAACAAAGATTTCAAGCCTATTCAGTTTTATCATGGTAGGATAGAACCATGTTTATATATATTTGGAAATTAGGTGTTGCTTAATTCTACTTTCCTGCTCTTTTTATAGTTTAACTCTTGTAAGTATCTCACACATTTGTAGATATACAATCTGATTTATTTAGATATACATATTTAATCAGACTATGTTTGTTACTGCTTCACTCCATACTAACCCAAAACAAAATATTTATGGCCATTGGCCACAGGCTATTTTTTTTTTAAATATATATTTTAGGACATCAATAACCAAACAAAATTCCAGAAAGAGAAAGGAAGAAGTCTTGCATTTCTTCAAACAATGCATTTTTTATGAGTTTCTCACCGGGGCTGCCACTCTATCACCTTCTTATGCTGTCTTTATTTTACCTTTTGTCCAAACAGTTTTACAAGAGTGTAAGGTTAACACTCACTCCATTTCCAAAAGAAAGGCCAGAAAGGGTACTCATGTTTGCTTCTTTCTTTTCCCAAAATGGACTCAGAGGCATTCGGGGGGGGGGGTTAAAAATGGATGTAGTTGTAGCTTTATCCTGTGTGTTATCTTCTCCTGGCCCTGGTAAAAAAAAAAGCTGGAAAGGTGGTGGTGGTGGTGGTGGTGATGATGATGATGATGATGATTAATGACTGTTCTTGCTGTGATCTGCCACTACATCATATATTTCCCTGGGGCACCATTGTGGCATGGGGAGCACCAGAGATCATCGTGTCCAGAGCTGACCTAAGCCACCACTATATCCAATTAAGTGAGGCTGAAGCACAAATTCCATGAAATCTCATTTATTTTAATAGGAGTCAAACTTTTCTAGTTTTCTTAGAATTGGGACTGATATGTTTAGAGTTACGCAAAATTGCTTAGTCAAGCATCATGACAAGTAACAACAAATGAAAGAATAATTAATCAGCCAGATCCCCTTTCATCCGTGTAGGTACTCAAAAGTCGATTCCCTTTTTTATGTATTCTGTAAAATACTATTTATACCAAGGTTTCCCACCTCTGCTAATTTTTACAGAAGAATGCAATGTCTCTGTATAACATTTGAACTTCTCTGCTGATTGATCTTGTGCTGGCTAATTCTTCAGCCATGCCATTTGTTAATTATGCATGCTTTCTTACCCACACCAAGAATTTTAAAAAGTCATTATTGAGACAATACTGGGAGTTTGATTTTGTTTAATTTTGTTCGTTTTTCAGTTGGATCCTTCTCCAAAGAAACTGAATTTTCTCCCCCTCTCATTTGTTTGTATTGGTTGGCTTCACAGAATCCTGAATACATGTCTGCAGATATTAACTTCATTGTGCTTAACTGATTTTTCTAATCTCTGGAGCTTCTGTTGTTACCAATTTAAATTGTAAACGCCTAGTAAGGTATTTGGAGCCACTTAAAGCTAGGAACATACTAGAATATAAAAACTATAGGGGAGTAACTATGCCCCCCCCCCAATTCATTACTGATCAGAATTTGCAAAATTTACAACAGAAGTTTCTCCATATTTGGGATGAAAAGAATTTGAGGGTTTAAAAAAAAAATGAGAGAAAATGAAACTAAGAGATTTATCTAACCCCAGATCTCTGATTGCTGAAATCTAAAAAGTCTGACTGAATCTCTTTATATTCTAGCATCCTGCTACAGAATTAGAGCCTTATCACACAAGGCAGGTAAATTGTGCATCATGAGGGAAACCCCTTTGGTTGGGGCTTCCTTCATGATGCACCCATTCTTCAGTTGTTGTCCCATGGGAGACCATTTGAAAAGTAATTCTTTTACTCTCTCTCACACACACACACAAAAAACTGTCAATGACCTCCTTTCCTGTTTTTGTCATGCTACGATTTCCTATGGAAAAGTTCCACTGTGCTTTAATTCCAATTTTTGGTGATTAGTGGTATGTTTTTGGTGGGAAAACTATTGACCACAGGGAGATATAGAATGGGCTATAACATTATGATGTACTAAGGGCTTCATTCTTAATCTCTCTCTTACATACATATACACATGTGGGCACACAGATACTCCTGGAAATGTAAGAGGAAAGACTTTTCTTTAAAACTCTGCCTCCTTTTTGCTTTTTCTTCCTTTAGACATACTAACTGCTGCCACATGAAAGTAAGGAAACCCATTTCAGGCAGGGTTTTACTGAGGTTCCAGACTAAATGTGCCAAACATCTACTTGGCAGCTATTGGGCAACAGTGGTAGTGGGCAGATGACACTGGTGGAGGATCTTTCAGAGACAACAGCACTGGTACCATACCTAAAACATTTTAGTACTGCAAAGAAGGAGGCACAGTAAACCCCTTTTGAATGTATTTTGCCATGAAAACTCTATGATGGGTAGTGTGGCTAATGATGAAACTGGACTTATGCTCAGAAGTGAAAGGAAAGTCCCAAACAGCACAGTATATTTTACAGGAACATGAAATGTGAGAAGCATGAATCAAGAGAAACTAGACACAATAAAAGAAGAAATGGAACATATAGATATTGCAATACTGGGGTGTGTTGCCAAGCTATATACACTCACACTTTGATACGATTTAATTGACAAATATTAAATGTAAATTATGCTCTGCTATGGCTGCATGGCCATGCTGACTAAGACAACAAGCTGGCAAAACATGTGTACTGCAAAACCAGGTTGGGTAAGACTTCAAGGTATAGCCAGGTCATAGTCAGGAAACCAACAGGAAGTTCCAGCAATAATGAACTTACAGTTAATCTTCAACAACTCAACCTTTAGAAACAATAGTGCCTATGATGTTCCCACAGGATGGCTAATTGTCTTGGTCTCTCTTCCTCTAACCATAAAACTTCCCTTTTGTTCTCATATCTGCCCAGCAATCAAGGAGTTATCACAATTCCCATTAGCCTTTTGTCACTTAATACTAAGACCAATAGCACATTCTATATCCCATTGTACATCCTCTGGACTCAATTGTTTACTCTGCCAGAGGGCCATAAACACCTTCACCCTCCAGGTAGAAAAACAGTATTCAAACTCCAGTTTTGGGCTAGCCAACTTGCAGTACACTGGTTCCTGGTTGTCACTCTGCTACTCCAATTTCTGTTTGTGTACTGTCCTTGGACTCCTAGTCTAAGTGACATGGCTCTTCTGTCCTCTACTGGATTGGTAAATATCACCCTAAACACTTGCTATCCAAACTTTTCTTCCCCTTTTTCTTTCAGTTAGTCTAGTGTGATTGTGAGTCTGTGTGGATCTTGTGTCTGTGTGTGTGATTGCTAATTGCCCCAATAAAACAAATGAGCTTACTTTTGAATCTCCAGGTGGTTCTTCCCTTTATTAATACCAGTATAGGTGTAAAAGATCTCATAAGGTTACCCCCCCCCCGCCTTGCAGGCCTACTCTTTGAGCAAATATTCCTTACTGTTTCACAGAGGTACTGGCATGTCAAGTCATGACTCACTAACGCTTCATTAGGTAGAAGGCAGTAGGAAAAGAGGAAGAACACATTATAGATGGATGGACTCAATCAAACCCTACTTTTATTTTTTACCCCCAAACAATATGGAGAGGTCCCAAAATCTGCAAAGAAACAAACAAACAAAAAATACCACAAGCCCCACATAGCTCTATGCTCCTTAACTGAAGCTCCTTAATTCTTTGGTCTGAGGAATGTCAAGTGGAATAGAGGTTCGCAGGAAGACAAGCACTATTGAAAAGCCCTTATTCTTCAGGTCTGACAGCCTCATTGATCTTGTACATAGGCACATCAGAATATCCTTTAAGGCTGTCCTCCGAGTAGGGACAATTTATAGGAGAATTATATCCTTCAGGTAATCTGTATGGGAAGCTTGTCTTACATACTAACTGGAAGCTAGACACTCATAATTCCTGGGACCTATAAAGGATCGTACAAAGCTTCACCAGCTCATAACCCAGAGGAAGGTGTTACCCTAATTTTGGGGGTCCCTTGGGGGACACCTCACTGTGCTCCACTTGATGGGGAATGGAAACTAGCCAGAACACAAGCAATAACACTGCAAGAGGAAGGGTAACCTAGCAGGGTCTTTTACTCAGTTTTTATGGGATCAGGACAAGCCAAAAACCAAACCACATGTCCAATAATTGATTTTATTGAATGAGAGGTCTCACGCACCAACACAATCTCGCACACACGCACCCAAGCGCTATTAAAGAGTAAAAAGAGAGGAAATTGGACAGAGGGAGCATTAAAGGGGTATTGTTGGGGTAATACTGCACCTTGTCCTGAAGTCCTGGGTCCAAGAAGGCAGCGAAGGAGTGGGGCTCAGCACGGAGAGGGCTGAGGGGATTGCTCAACAAATGGAGTGACGGTCGGCTGGGGTGACCAGGAGCAATCTGAAGAAATGCTCAAAAACCTGGACTATTTGTAGGGGAAAAAGTACCTGGAGGACTAATCCTTTCCTGAGGAGAACAACGGGTGTTGCAGTGGGCACAAAGCTCCACATTGGTAATTTCCTTTGTGTGATGGGATTATTAGGTGTGGCCAAAGTCTCCAGATTTTTGGCTGTGTTTTGTGGTGTGATTTCTGGTCCCCGCCTGATGGGATATTTGCTCAGCTTGAGGCACACACGCTAATCCTCTCAAGTCAGCATCTCGGGCCTGAGGACCCTTTGTTTATTGTGCTTTTGTTTATCTTGAGGTTTCCTGGGGCTACGTGACAGGGGTTTTACTGGCCTGACCTGGTTTTTCGGACTTTCGACCATGCCTGCCTACATGCCCATCCAGGTGACCTCTTAGGCACATTGAATTATATTTTAATATTAAAATTGTAGACCCTGGGATAGGATTTTTCCTTCAGAGTAACAAAGGATTTACACATAGGGATGAGTGAATCTATATGTTTCCTGCCCATACTATTTTTCATGTTTTGACCCATAATTCTATTCCTTTTCTATCCCTTAGGTTAAGCACGTAAATCCCAGTTGCTCAGACAACAAAGAGTTAAGGATTTGTTTAACAATCTGATGGCATTTTTTTAAAAAAAATCTTTATGTAGTTAATGTTCAAGGATAAGAAGACCACCAAAGTGTGCTTTATATACTGCCTTCATTAGGGCTTCTTTCTCTGTGGCATTCCATATAGTAAAAGATCCAGCTATTCATTTATTATATTTATGGAATATTTCATAGCAAAATAAAATTATTTTTCAGCATCATTTTTACATCTAATTCTTTCATTATAGTTATTCTGATTTCATCCTCTAAAAATAAATCTGAAGTAACCCAGTGAGCTTTGGTGGTCTAATATATTTAGGAAAAGCAAAGCCTGCTGTGCCAGTTAATAGATTTTGTGCAAAGGGACTGAGATGGTCTCTGAGAGATTGTTACACCTGTCGACATGTCAGAGTTATGGAGAATCAGTAAGACCTACCAACTGGTTACATGTCATTGATAAGTAAAGGAACTGGGGTCTCTATTCATGAAAGTAGCCATTAGGGACTCTGAATGCCAAAAAGGCATGGAGAAGTGAAACAATCAAGAGTGTAACAGGTGCCATCACATTATGAAGTTTGACAGGGTGACATCTGAACTGCACAATTACTTTTTGATATCTGACAGGATTGGTTTCAGAAAACAAAAAATAAATGTTATGGGGAAAAACTGACTACAGAACGACTGTGTGGAATTTAATTTGGCTCTACACCAAAGAAATCCTCCATCTCACCCAACTTGCTGAATTTAAAGTTAATTTTAGTCAAGTAATGATTCTTGACAAGAGGCAAAATTTGATTTTATGCAATGGGTAAAATCACATGAAATGAGATTATCCATCAAAACTGGGCCTGAAACGATAGCAACATTATAGAACCACCTCATACATTAGCAGGATCTTATGTCAAATGTTGTTTATGTGTGCGTGGTAAGTAAAAATACTTCCTTTTATCTATCCTTTCAGCTTCAGTGGATGACTCTCAGCTACTTCGTTATGAGAATGAAATGGCTGTCTCTGTCTACTTTCTTTACACCATGCCTAGCTCTTTCTCTCTCTTATGCACACATACAAGACACACACATACAACACACACACATGTATCCATGCATAAGCGCGCACGCACACACACACACACATCTATTTGCCTTTTTTGTAAAGAGTGTAGCATGCATTGTTACCTTTTTCCTCAAAGAAAGTTACTTCTGCATCTTTTGTGTTTTAGAATATGCTTTTGAAGGCGCTTTGATCAGAACATTTGTGGTTGTGGTTAGATTTATATAAGGACATTGTGATGTTTCTGGTTTTATTTTCAGTTCCTTTTCCAAGGTTACCCAATCTAAAATCTGTTTTCTGTACAGGGGACTCACACTCAATCAGTATTTTCATTGAGCTATTCACCATAACTTGGCTTGTTAGTATAAATGATATGTAGCATGAACTGTTTTCAAATCTGGTTATATTTACACATAGTTACATGAAACTTTTCTAGTAAGTTCAGTATGTGCAAATAGTAATCTCATAATGAACACTATAAGATTTGGCTCCAGCCACAAATGAGGCAACTTACTTGTGTGGCTTTTAGATTCACATGAAGCACTTTTTGTATAAGCTGGTACACTCATGTGGTGATATGTATCTGTCACAATTATAATGGTGGAGATGCTATGGATGTTATTATGAGGCATTCTTATGCGCATCATCCATTTGGAGGCTCTGGTTTATCCATCTGGCACATCCATGCAATACCTGGCCAGCTGGAACCCTAGCGTTGACTTGAGAAGCTTCCGAAATTATTGCATAGGGATTTTTTCCATGTGCAAACCAACCTAGAAACCTATATTATTCAAAGCAATGCATTCAGAAATTAAGCACTGCACCAGCTGATGGCAAAAGTGGTGCATATACCGGTGGTCAGCTTCATTATTTTTATAGGAGACAATGAACTGGTGGATTCTGGCCTTGACATATCTAATAAACTCCTGTGACAGTTTGACAGCTCTGTAAATTAAACATGACTGACAGGAGATGGAATGTCTGAAGTGTTGTTTGAAATGTGGATGCCCTTTGAAAATTACAAGGAGAATGTGCTATCATAGAGACACCTACCTTATACATTCTGAGCCATGTACAAAAGTTTTTTGACTTCCTTGGTTCTCGTGGAAGCTTAAAAATAATTTTAGAAACTATTGGTATAAAACCAATTCTGGCTTCGAGTTTGAGTTTTGCCAATTATAATAATGGATGACATCAATTCGCCTCAAAATAAATTGATGGCTATAAACCTAGCTATGATGAAGGGAGAAAAAACATTCTAAATACAACAGAAGAGGTTATGCTTTAGTACAATCATTAATTTAACAAATCATAAGCACCCCTTCATTTTCTACGTGTTACCAAGGAAAAGGTGGAAGAATTGTTGTCAAACCACTGGGGATGAGTGACCACAATACCAGCTGATATAACAGAGGCCGTATTCAGATCCTTGTCTGATTAAGCAAAAACAAATAGACAAACAATAAATAGGAAAGTAATAGTTACTGGTCACCTAGGAACTCATTACCACCAAATGTAATCAGTTTTGCCTGGGTTCATAAACTATTAGCCTACTCCCATCCCAAAGCTATTGTTCTTCTCTGCCTTCCTCTTTCACTGGTCTTCTCTTTATTTCACCATAGTACTCATTCAGCCTGTACCCACTTCTCATGGATTAGAATCCACTTTAAAACAGGTTAATTAAAATAAAATAAAAAAATTACAAGTGCCTAACTGCTGCAAATACAATAGAACCTCTTCAGCTAAAGGATGCAGAAAGCAGGTATGTCGTGAAAGTCCCTTCAGAAAGATAGAATCATAGAACAATAGAATTGGAAAATACTGTAAGGTCCATCTAGTCCAACCACCTGCAGTGCAGGAAAACACAACTAAAGCACTGCTGAGAGATCCAGTCTCTGTTTAAAGACCTCTAAAGAAAAGAAAGTTCACTACATGCTGAGGAAGTCTGTTCCACTGACAACCAGTTCTTCCTAATGCTTAGGTGGAATCTCTTTTCTTGCTGTTTGAAGCCACAGGTTTGTGTCCTAGGCGCTGGAGTCAAAGAAAACAATCTCATCCATCTTCTAAATGACATCCCTTTGACATTTGAAGATGTCTTTCATGTCAGTTCCCTCTCTTCTCTAAGCTAAATATATCCAGCCCCCTAACCCATTCATCACAGGACTTGGTTTCCAGATCTTTGATTACCCTGGTAATTCTCTTCTGGACTTGTTCTGACTTGTCAATATCCTTTGTGAAATGTGACACCTAGAGTTGGACACAGCATTCCAGGTGATGTCTGACCAAAGCAGAATAGCAAGGCACCACTACTTTCCTTGATTCAGACAATATTAGACACCATACAGAATTGCATTGTACATCTGTAAATAAAGTCTACCATATATCCACTCGGAGGCAATTACTATGGTTAGGAACCACAGTTGGAAAGGCCTCCTCTCCAATGAAGTCATGGGAATCATTAAGCCCTCCAGATGTTGTTGATTTGCAGTTTCCAGAGTTCATCCCCCTTGGTTATACTGGTCATGGCTGGTGGGACTTACAGTCCAATAATATCTAGAAAACTGTGAATCCCACTCCTGCTGTAGTGCCTTTAATTTGACTGTTCTTTGTGGTGCTTTAGGAGTTCTGAAGGTGATCTTAAAGTAATCCCTCTTAGGATTTTAAAGATCAGTAGGTATGGAAAAGGAATTAATTTTCAGCAAAGAAAATGAAGTTATCCAATTTGCGGCCTGTGAGGTTATTGGGAAAAGTATATTTCTATCTTTTAATCTCCTATTACTGGAGAGAAACTCCAAGCAGCAGATTTTTCCTACATTCTCCCTCCCCCATATTTTTCTTTAAATTAGGCACAAATAAATGCACACAACTAAAAAAAACACATTTATGAAAAATGTGTGCACACCCTCTTTGGTCAATGGAAAAAATGGAAAATAAGTGCATGCATTAAGAAAAATGTTAGAAGTACATACCTTAGGAGAAATTTATTTTCTACAATATTCATGAATTTCAAGGCATCTACTACCCCACACATAAAATCTTTCAACCTGATATGAAACAAAGATAGGGTACAGTTGGCATTGGGATTTAGAGAAGTTCAATGACATTGAAAATGGAATATTTTCACTTCTCCACAGTACTTTAAACTTGTTCAAATATTTATTATCAAACAATACACCTAATAAAAAACTGATAAGATCCAACCATCTAGCCTTATGAAGGCTTCAAACAGCCACATTCTATACCAGCTGAAGTGTCTGAGTTATAATCATAGGTAGCCTCAAGAAGAAGCCCATCTTTAGACCTTGCCTATAGCTACATTGTCTATAAATACATTTAGAAGGTTTCCTACAATGGGGAACCCTGCATTACCAAAATTCCTTGGTATCAGAAAGATCTCTAAATGTTTTCCACTATACACACTCTATCATCCTCTTCAAATTTCACACATGAGAAAATTTGAAGGGGATCTGCCACATGGATAAACTTCAGAAATAAATGTACTCCCGCTGAATTTCTACAGCGCACACATTCAAGCAAACAGATAAAAGTGGCTATAAAACTGAATCAAAAGTGTACTAAACTTTCCACTTAGACACATGCACTATACGATCCTATGCATGTTTACTAATCTCACAAAATCCCTCAACAAGGTTTGTTCTGTATAGATCACATTTCCATCTTAGATCATTAAACCCACCATTTTGTGAGGAAAAAGTCAACAGCTTTGTACTTCCATGCACCTATTTCTCTCTTTCTCTGTCTCTCTCTTTCTCTGACTATTACAGTGGCTACCAGTAAGAACTGAGAACTGAGAAATATTATACATTTTATTCAAAAGTTCAACAGTTTAAGTTCTCTGAGAACTCTCTGTTAAATTCCATTCAATTGTGATGTCTGGTTACTCTTTAGACTGTAATTTAGTTCTAAAACATCAACCTCGATCACCTTTGTTTGATATAGCTGTTCAAGCACATATATTTCAAGTGATGGTTCAGAGGCAGGCATCACTCCAACACCTTCTGCAGTGAAGACTGGAACATAAGAAACCATTTAGCAGCTGTCTTATTTCAGTGCCTATTTTTTTCAACACCTCAACTCTGGAACTTGTTTAAAGTAATAACACTGAGAGAGCCTCTCAGCATATGCCAAGCACAGGGATTAATTTCAACTATGTCTACCTAGAGATCATAATTTGAATTTGTGTCTGTGCCAGGCTCAGTCTTAGTGCATGTGATGTGCCAATATAGTTATTTAAAATACTTCTACCCCATCCTACACAATATCTAAAGATCTCAGGACAGAGAGATAAACGCAGCTGATGGTGGTGACAGCATAGCCTTTAGGTATGTGCAGGGCAAGGTATTTTTTGATCATTATAGCCTGTACATACAGGAAAAAGAAGAGGACATATCTTGATTTTTAATAATATAAGGACAGAACCTACAACTCCTTTTTTAACTCATATGATTGGAAAATCCTGCAGGAACCCTCAAAAGGCTGAGGTATACAACCAATAAACTACACCCAAAATAAATTGTTTTTCTCAGAACATGTCTTGAGGTTCCTTGTCCCAATACCTGCCATTATGTCTGGTCAATCACAGCAAAAAGGAAGAAAAGAAAGAGGAATACATATACAGTTCTATTCCTCCCTCTCTCTTTCTCTTTGGAAGATTACTGGCTTACTTGGATACCCAAACAGTGTGATCTGCATTGTGATAGAAAAATAATCCTTCAGTAAAGCTGAAGGCTGCTTATCATTTTAGTCAGTTAACTCCTAATGAAACAAGAGCTAAGACCACATCAACTCTTTCATCACTAACTCTGCAGTCAATTTCCTGCAACTTCTCATAGATGTAAATCCCTTATCTAAAAGAAGGAGTCATCTGACAGCACTTCATATTCTGAGGCTGAGAAATGCAATTTAAATTCTGTCAGCAATTTAAAGATCCTCTCCCTTCCAGTTTCCTTGTGACAAAGTCACACCCCTAAGTGAATGCGGATGGTTCTTGCACTGTTTTGTAATGAATACCTCCTCCTCAAAATATGTTTAGTAAATAAGGATTCTGGTACACAGATGTAGGCCTTTGCAAACCACAGACTTCTCAAAATCAGGAAAATGACACCTTGAAAGGAAAGAAGGCAGATAGAAGCTGCATTATACAGTGCTATCTTGTTGATAGTCCTGTAATGTTGTATTATATAAATCTAAAAATCCAGATTTCAGAACCACAGGGTTTGATTTGGAAATTTTGTCAGCTGGTTGACAAAGCATACACATTGCCTGATTCTTTCTGCAGTTTATTACTGGAAGGAACAATAAAAAGGTTCATTAACACTAGTGAAATCTCCAGAGTGCTTTGCAGATCCCTACAGAAAAGCAATTTATCATGTGTCCAAAATATGCGAAGATCCATTCAACCTGCATGCTCAACATCTCTGTTGGATTGTGGAAATGTACCCATGGTCAGCACCTGTTGCTTGGAAAATTTAGTGACAATGTTGGATACTTCATCTAAAACAGTTGACTACATTAATAATAATTCTGAAAGCAAACTGCATTTCACAGCATGACTGAAACAAAAAAAAAATCTAATGAATTTAAAAAAAAAGAAAAAAAGAAAAATGTCAGTTTTGATTTGTGACATAGCTGTAGCAGATATTTTCCCCCTCGTCTCTGCCAACAATGAGTTTATCAAGAATAAATAGAATACTGGAAGTTATTTCTAAGTGAACTGCTCATGCTAACACAGAGACAGATGCACTTCTAATTAATCAGCTTTACACACACACACCACCTACCCATCCCCAAAAAGCACTTTAAACAAGCAAGTTAAATCACAATTAGGCCATCTGAAGACACTGACTATAAATAATTCCTCCCAATTAATCTCCCTTTAACACAATGTGGTGTAAGTAAAAACAGTTTGATGAGCTTACAAGGCTCAGCCATTTCTCAGTCTCTGGCACTTTAATAGACTCACTTCATTATGAATAAATCAAATGCTTTCCCCACCACCACCAAAGCAGCTTCCAAGAAGTCGTAATAAACATACCAGTCTTAGATGTAAGATCCGAAAGACAGCAGCAGACAAAGCAGCTGATATTCAAGCTATACTTCAGCACAGATTTGTATTTTGGAAAGCTAAAGGCTATAGTGCCAATTTTACTTAAATCCCACCCACACAGTCTCGTTCCTAAAGAATAAATTGTTGCCATTTTCTGTTTTATAAAAACAATGTACAAGGACGTATTTTGAAGTGTGAAAATTGCCTTGAACTAGGCAATAGTGCCTGATGAATCCTATATCAGTGTGTGATGAATGTGCTCAAGACTTCTCTCCAAACATGAAAGCAGCTAGAAAAAGTGCTGAATCATGTTCTTCAAATAGTTTCAGCACCTTGGATAGGTCTTTTAAAGTTTGGACAAAAACGCAGAGTGGATTCACCAGCCAAATGAATTGGAAGCCTCAAGCCACTGCTGCACTTAGGATCAAATTATATGTGTTGTAGAGTTCCATTATGGTGTAGTGGTTTGAATACAGATCAGGGTACAATTCCTGTTCTGGACCCTGGAAACCTACTGGGTGACTTTGGATGCATCCCACACTTTCAGCCCTGGAAAACCCTATGATAGGTTCACCCTAAAGTATCCATAAGTTGGAAATGACTTGAATACAAACACCAACAACAGCAACAGCAGCAGCAACAGCAATATTGCTTAGAAAAGCTTTGGCAATGCTCCCAGCTTGCAAGACCTCCCAAACATCTCCCTGGAGCAACCTTGACATCTGAGCAACTGTCCAGAAGAAGAGTCTATATCTGTCAGCCAGCCATTTCATATCCTGGGCTTTCTATCCTCTTCCAATGTTTCTGAGAGTTTTATCTCTCTGCCCTGTTCCATACCTGAGGTGTTGTGGTGCTCCTATGTAGCCAGCTACCTGGCAGCTCTACTTCAGCATTCTTTGAAACAGAAGGAGAGAGACAGAGAGAGAGAGAAAGCAGATGAGGTGATTTGCTGAAATCATGTTCAAGTATGATACCACCATCAAGTATCATTTGCTATCAACTGTAAAATACCACCACATATTGGCTGTCAAATGCTGTCAAAATACTTAATATTACATGTTGGCTGTGGAATGCCATTTCATGGTGACTATTAAGAGGAAAATTGGGTGACCACTATAAACCATTCACGGTGTTACTTTTGGAAGCTTGTGTTACCATGAGTTCATGCATCAGGGAAAAAAAAGTGAACACTTATTTTTCTTTTAAATTAAGCATTTTGGCTGCATGCTGGAGTAGTCATAAACTATACTCTAAGCCATATACTACTCACTAAGACTGTAAGGTTTGCTCCATCACTACTCTATCCTCTGGAAATGGAAATAAAATTTTCTTTAAAAATGGGAAAAATGATTAAACAACACATTTTTCAAATGTAAATTAACCCTAACAAGAACAATTTCAGCCTGACAAGAATCTCTGCAGTCTGAAGCTTACCCCGAGGGGAAAAAAAAGGAAAACTGACTTGCTTGCACAGAAAGCAACATTTTTTGAGCAAGAAATAGCTTTTATCTGCAGAAATTTATTTTCTGTGCAGAAAATGTTACTTTCTGGAAAGATTTTTTTCCCCCATAGTACAACCATGAGCAAATTTTGCATAGAATTGCAAACAGGTTTTGAAAACAGTGTGGTTTTCAAAGATGTTGTTGTTATCAGGAAGAAAATTTCCAAAATTTCTTGCTGCTTCATTTGAGAAGAAAATTAATGAAAAATTACATCCCTGTTTTAATTCCTGGAATGACCAACCTGATGCTTATCAGAAATCCACACACAAAGCAATTGTAACTTCCTCCTCTTGCTTCCAAGCAATTAGACTGAGAGACATCTGCCCTTGCTTTTTGAAGTAATAAAAGTGTAATAAGTATTAGTCATTGATAGTATTATCATCTGTGCATTTGTCTAAATGTCTTTAAAAACTGTCCAAATGAGCTTATCTCAGAATTGAGCAGTGGACTGCCAAGTGTAGCCAGTGGGACACATAATGGCCCCACAAATTCCCAGTGTGGTTTCCAAAAAACACGTATTCCCCAAACCCCTCACTTTTAATTTAAGAAAGCCTCTCTGTGGTGTACAAGGGGCAATTGTGCCATGGTCCCCGGGCTCACTCTAGGTCCCAAGGCCTAGAGTAAGCCCAGGAGGAATAAATGTCACAATATTGTCCCAGATTAGAATATGCAACAGGACTTTTAAAGGAAAACAATAGGTGGATCAGAAGATGTCTATTATGGGAATGAGGCCTTGCTGTGGCCCAGAGATTGGTGTGTTTTGCTTCAGGATCTATGGAACTTATCCCCTCCAGTTGCTCAACTTAGACAGGGAAGTTCATTTCCAGACAGAATGATGATGTTTTGGGTTTTCTCCTCCTCCATGAGACTGATATCTGTGTAGGTAATTCATCTCCCACCACCCGCGTGACCACAAGTGGTGGGGGGGGGACACTTTTGCTGCCCTCCCATGAAGAGGAGACCACGCAATCACCGTGTGACAAGGGTCGCACAGTGGGATGGGGAGGGGGTGGGATCTGCAGACCCCTTTTAGGGCTGCGCCACCCCTTCCTCAGCCTCTTTGTTTGGTGGCGACCCACCCTCCCACCCTATGGTTTCAGTGTAAGATTGCTGGTCGCTTCGGGACTGGGTAGGAATTTTTTCCCCCCTTGGGAGGGTTTTTCGCCTACCCTACACTGCGCCAAGGGATTGGGCAATTGGCTTTACAAGGTGGTGTCTTAACTAGGTTTAAATAGGTCTCCACAGCCACACTTGTCTTTATCCATGGCTGGTAGGGGGCGGTCTAAGGGTTTTGGTGAGTACCTATGGCACCCTTTGGTGTAGGATAAATGCTGTCCTTGAGGCGGGCCTGGGACTTGCCCCTGCCGTCATGGGATGGGGGGGTTGCGGTTTGTGGGCTCGCCTTCCAGAAAAGGGCCAGCCAAAGTTTTAATCCAGTCTCATGGGTTGGCTTTGGGGCCCGGTACCTCACCCAAGGAGGGCTGGGGAAGAGGTCTGGAGCTGACCCTTGCCTTAGCCTACCCATGCTGTTGACCCCCCCTTCTCAGGTCATAAATTCAAGTTCAAGTTCTTGGTCACATTTAAATTCAAGCCCAAGTTCAAGGTCAAGTTCACTTCCAGCTTTATGTTAATTAGGCATACATTAATAAATTGCCCTAGTTCAACCCAAGCCCTGTGTGTGGTCTTTTCATTTCGTGGGTTGGGCGGCAAAACATTACAGGTGAAACAAACATCTGAAAGATGACAATTTAAATCCTGTGATTTTATAGCAAGAGTAAAGTTGAAAGAAAAAAGCTTGCTGAAGCAGTAAAACTCATTGTGTCTCACTGACAACACAAAGCTCTAATAGTTTAGAAAATATGGTTTTGGAACAAAGCAGTTATTTTTGTTGTTGTTAGGTGGCAAAAACAAATGTAATTAGTTGTCAAAAAATAGCTTTCACCTTGTTTCCAGAATGATCTTCTTGAAGACTTTGCTGTCTAGAACTGTGAAAATAGATCTTTTTGGAGAAGTGATTTATGCAATCATTCACCATGAGATACTTGAAAGCTAACACCTTTGCACTCACACACAGATACCCAGAGAGAGAGAGAGAGAGTCAACAAAGGAGCTTCATGACTTCTTGCTCAGCCTGAAACACAAACATCATGAATGTTTAGATCCAATTAAGGGAACCCACATGCTTAAAACTGTTAGATGAAATGAGTCTCTCCAGGACAAGAATAAAAGATTGTCCCAAAGCCAAAACCATGTCACTGAAGATGATAATGAGGTGGAAAAGGTATGTGAGGTCAAGACCAAATGACTATCCAATGGCCATCATGACCTCATTTTAATAATCTCTACAAAGAAATTCCAGTAAAGCACAATGTCTGCAAAATGTCTCATTTTGAAACATTTGCCTCCACAAGTATTTATCAAAATAGAATATGACAATGTCTATAGCAGGGATGAGGAAAATATGGCCTGCAACTCATTCTCATCAGCAATGAATAAGGACACTGTCCTTAACAAATCCACCCCAGAAATAGCATAGGACAAGTGGATTATCTTTTTTAGATAATTGAGGTTTCAAAGTTTACTCTGAAGTAAATCTGGATTTGGTGAGAGGTCCTGATACACACTGATGATAACTCAGAAACTATGAGTCCAAAGTTTATTCAGTACCAAGTCTAGACTAGACCAAATTTTGACACAGTGCAATGCAATTAGTCAAATAACGTAGACATCATGATTGCATATATTCACAGAGTTACACAGTAGTAGTTCTGCACTGCCTGTCTGCTGAATACTGACTGTGTGCAACCAACTCTGTAGTGGCTAGTGAATCATTATGTATTATCCAGTTGAACAATTGGGAATTCACAGTGACTGTTTCAACACTCCAATGAACAAAGTGGTACAATGAAGACAATGAAAAATAGTTATGCAGCATCCAAAAATACACAACTATATGGCTACAGTCCTGTTGGTTAGTCCCAAATAGAATAGACTCTTTGAACCAATTATTAAATGGTGAGTCAATGTGTAATTCAGCAGTGTTGAAAGTGGAGCCTGTAGATCACTTGCAATTTCTCAAGCCCACCTTTCTGGCATCTAAAAACCCCACCAATCTTCTAAAGCTCCTGTGTCCTCCATTAGAAAAAAATAGTGTGATTCTCTGGTGAAAATTGCCCAGAAATAGCACTCAAAACTTCCCCAATGCTTGCAAATATACAAAAACCCCTCTCCAACCCTGCAACTCACCAACCCTTCTCAAATACCATTTTTTCCCTTCTGTTTCATTTTCAAAATAGTGACAGGAAGCATACAACATCACTTCTTGTCACCATCTTGGAGGACTAACAGAGGGAAGACACCGTGTTTTGTCATGCTTAGATGGGGGATAGCACTGAGAGGGAGGGTTAGCTCCTGCCCCTGTGCAATTGCCTGCTCCTAAGTAGGTAAATGCAATTGTTTCAGATGTTTTGTTCTACCTGGGGATAACAATAAGATTTGGGCCTATGTGAAAGGTTACACTTGTGGAACTCTGCTTATGTAGCCATGAACTGAATATGCTCATTTGACCATGGCCAAAAAAGTACAAACATATGGGTAAGAGAATTTACACTTTCAACATGACTCAACTCATTCTCTTAATTACTGATTGATTTATAACATGTACTGTACATCCCATACTTTCTTCCAAAAGTTCCACAAAGCATACATGTGTTCCCCATTTTCATCCACAAAATAGCCCTATGAGATATGTCTGGCCGAGCTGAAGTGACTGACCGAAGAATGATAAACATTCAGATCTCACTACTCCCAGTACTAGTCCAAAACTAACCACTACAACACATGGTGCAAGTATGAAGAACCTTCACATAACTAACCAACTCATGTATTAAGTATGCTTCCCTTTGTGTGGAGTACCAACACTTGCAAGTATTTTTTTTCCCCCCTAGCAGCTTCCACACTGGGTTCATAACAATTGAAAGTGTCTCAGAGACTTGTTCACAGAAACGAAAGATTTTCCAGAAGTCCACTGAGGAGATGACCGATGATGATGATGATGATGATTTATTTTTTAAAAACGAGTATGCAACTTTTCAAGAGAAACTTTCTCCAAGTTGGTTAACAGAGTTAAAATCAAAATCATATAATGTTGTATACAGACAATTAAAATAAAGGATATCACAACAGTCAGAACCACATTAATGTTGTTACTTGTTGCTCTGTTGATTGCAAATTGTGCCAAGGGAAACTGCTGTTCTTCTTAGACTTTAGGGACTTGAAGAAGCCCAAACAGCTTTGTGGAACTAATAGATCCATGCATTGATACTCCTGCACTGAACCATTTGGCTCTCACTTGGAATATAATTGATGTCTAGTGAAATCAGAGATTTGTAGGTTATGGAAACAATCTAGTTTTCTTTGTTGATTTTTGAAAGGGCCTTATAGAATGCAACTCCCTCTCCCCAAATGTAACTGCTATGTCAACATTGCTATTATAGTTGCTATTTCAGGGATTAAAGAGGGAGAGAAAGAAAAAGAGTGCCGCAGGCAAAATTGTGATACTCTTGGTAAATATGTTTACTTATTTATTTGCTATCAAATCTAAAAGATGTCAGCATGATCCTTTTTTCCCAGGCAGAGGAATAAATACAGATTCTTCCATTTCTCTCTTTTACTCTCTCTCTTTTAGTTTAGCTATAGTATTTGTTTTTTAGTTGTAGTATTTGTTTTATTTAGTTGTAGCATTTGTTGTTGTTATTGTTGATAGGAAAAATATAATAATACAGTAAAGGGAAAAAATTGCTGTTTGACAGCAACTTTGGCCTTTGATCTACTATTATTTTTTAGAGCAGATCAGCGGAAAGCTACTTACAACAGCCTGGCCTATAAACCACATAGTGCTGGAGAAAGTACAGCACAATACAACAAGAAATCTGCTTGAATGTATATCCTTTTGGCTCTACTTAGACAAGATTAATGTGCTCTCCCCCATGCCCACAAGCTGGTTTTCAATAGTACATGGTGGGTAGAGATCTGTGATATTCTCTGGAACACTGCTACCCGAAGTGGTGGTCCATAAACCATATCTGATTTATGAGATATTGGCTGTCAGTGCAGAAAAGAAAGAAACAATTGTAGTCTGTCAACACAAATATGACTTCCCTGGTACAATGGGAGTGAGGATCTTGCAAGTTCCTCACAGCAAATAGCTTAAAGAACCATTGTTCTAGAATAGTCTTTCCCAAACTAAGCCCACCCAGATATTTTTAGACCACACTACCTGGATCATATAGACCTTTAATGGTCAATACCAGCAGTTCAAATTGGGCCCAGGGCCTAAGCAGAAGAAAGAGTGTGGAGGTCTTTTAAAATTAGAGGTACTCCTCCATAAGTGATATCCTCAAATATGGAAAACATATTTCTTCTCTTGTATGGTTTTTAACACTTGTGCCTGATGAAGAAGCCAATGAAACTTCAAAAGCTTACATCATGTATTTTGTGCATTTTTGGTTTATGTAATGAAAGTAAGACTATTTTGTGGATTTTGGATGTTGTGTTTAATAAATGAGAGACTACATTTTTACAAAAGGTACCCCACACTTAATATTACAGTACCACAATCAGGAAATTAACAGAATATGTTTGAGAGTGACCAGGTAATCATTCTCCAGCATGTAGTGAAATCGGGAAACCAGCATAATCCTCCTGGAAAATTTTAGTCTTGCAGACTCATGATTTTTTGTAGAATTTACAAAGAGCTAAACCAGAAGGGAGGTATTCCCATGATTTTCATCTAAAGAATTTTAACAAAATCCCTCTGCAATGTACATTGTTTTTAATAGCACGCAAAAGACAACAGTGAAAAAGTGTTCCAAAAAAATAAATAGCTTTCTGCCATTGGAATATTATTTTGTCCTAGACTATGGCCATTTCCACACTGTACTGTTATAGTGCTCTTATTCCACTTTCAGCATCCTTTGGAATCCTGGAGTTTGCAGTTTAAGGAGAGGCCTTTAGAACTTGCAGCCAGAGAGCTCTTTGGCCTCAGTAAACTATAAACCCCAGAATTCCACAGGATGTTGAAAGTGGAATAAGAGCACTATAACAGTGTAGTGCAGAAATGGCCTCAAAAAGGGCATTAGTAACTTTTCTTTCCAAAAATGACAAGCTAACAGCTACTCAAAACAGATGTACTTTCTGGAACTGGGGTTTTGGTACTGTGGAATGTACCTTCCACACCCAACTATCAATTCTGTGGGCATGAGGCACTTCTTAATTTGCTACACATGGGAATTCTCATAGAATTGGACAATCTCACAGAAATCACTTGGTGCAAGGTTGTTGTTTGTTTCTAAATCCACCTGAATGATGGTTAAGGTCACAAAATATATTAAGGACCACATATATTACAGTCGGCAAAATCAGCTTTGCTTTCACACACATTCACTTATTGCTTTCAAACACACTCATGGAAAGTTAGATCTATTTGCAGCATAGGAGGACCATATTGTACTTGCCTATAAGTCAAAATAAGGAGCTTCTCAGAAAACAAAGTTGGCAACCCCAGTTTACTATGGCTTAAAACACAGTGATTCCAACCTAGAAATTTAAGTGTTTATGTCCTGTCTTTCAAAGGAGAAATGTGCCAGTTCTAATTTACTTGGATGAGAGACTGCCATTGAATAGCAGGTGCTGCAGGCTATATTTCAGAGGAAGGAACTGGCAAAACCAATTCCTTGCCTAAGAAAACCCTATGAAATTCATGGAATAGTTGTAAGTTAACAAGTGATTTGAAGGCACATGCACATTTTCCCCCACTATTTTTTTTTTACATTTACAAATTTTCATAAGTGCTTAGTAGAATCATGTTGAAATGAAGTTATCCTCCATCTTGAACAGATGAAAGGAAGCCAACTAAATATATAACTTTTACAAGAATTCTTTACCTGAACCCTTTGTATGTGTATGTACAGGCAGATACTGAATTAATATTGTTTTCTTTCCACATCCACTATTTATTGTAAAAGAGATCCGCGTGGTTGCAAATCACTGCTGGGTAAAGCAAAATTGATGGGCTAGGTCAACAGGCTGAGAAATAAAGTCAAGGCTTTTGACTGTTCATTTCATAAGGGACATTTTACAAAGCATTCTTACTCACTGCAAGCATTGCTGGTGAAGATATACAGAAGCTATCAAGATATATAACTCTCCTGAAAGGAGCAATATATTTGTGCCTGCTAGCCTCACCATTTCAATCATATTCTTGTGGCTGAGCTCAGTTCTAAAATAAATAAACTGGCTGTGATCCAAAGGGTGTCTCTGCTTTGCAGGGGCAGCCCAAGTTATTTTGATGCCTGAGGCAGAATGAAAAAAGCCTCCAGTCCCAAGTTGTATTTCAGAACACACAAGGCCAGGCAATTATTTGAGGCATAAAATCCTCCAAACACCTCTTCCCATTCTCTGATAGTAAATACACAATAAGAGAAAGAGGGAACCTAACAACTTCTCGCCCTATCATGACACTTAGAATCTGCTGCCTTGGGCAGTTACCTCACTCTGTCTAATACAGTTGTCCCTCCACATTTCTGGCTTTGACCTTCATGAATTTGGTTATTTCAGGATTATGTGGGAGTGGGAGATAGAATCATAGAGTTGGAAGAGACCCCAGGGGCCATCCAGTCCAACCACCTGCCATGTAGGAAAACACATCAGAGCGCTCCCAACAGATGGCCATCCAGCCTCTGTGTAAAAACCTCCAAAGAAGAAGACTCCACCACACTCTGAGGCAGCATATTCCACTGCTGGACAGCTCTGATCATCAGGAAGTTCTTTCTGAGGTTCAGGTGGAATCTCCTTTCCTGCAGCTAGAATCCATTGCTCCCTGTCCTAGTCTCTGGAGCAGCGGAAAACAATCCGGCTCCCTCTGCAACATGACATCCCTTCAAATATTTAAACAGGGCTATCATGTCCCCTCTTAACCTTCTCTTCTGCGGACTAAACATACCCAGCTCCCTAAGCCGCTCCTCATAGGGCATGGCTTCCAGACCCTTTACCATTTTGGTGGCCCTCCTCTGGACACAATTCATAGGAGGGGGTGTACGTGTGTTCCCTCACTCACTCACTAGATCAGGCAGGACAGGGAGGAGGTGATGGGATGGAGGAGTGGGAGACTGCTTATTTCCTTGTGCATTCACTCAAACAAGTGGTGAGGGGAGAGAATTTGGGGGGCAGGAGGACGAGAGTGTGCATGCATATTCCCTTGCTCACTCCATTGGGTAGAAGCGGGGGAAATATTTGCAGTTTTCCCACTTTTTCCTGTGCCCTGAACCCTCGCAAAAATAGAGGGCTGATTGTGATAGAACCAGACCTGCTGCTTCCCTTGAGTTTCTTTCTCCTCCTGTCTTGTAGATGGTCAGCACTATCTATGTGGAGAGCAACAGTTTCCTGCTGGAGAGTAACATTCGAAAATGCTTGGAGCAAAACCCTTGCATCTGTATTCCTGCAGACTGATGGTGGGTAGTTCTTCTGAATTGCTACCATGAAGAGAAGACTGCATGGATTTTGACTCTCAAACCAAACTGCATCCCACCAGTTATTTATTCTGCCATCTGTACGCACACACCCATAACCCATATGGACATTATACAAGCCAGTTGTTCTTCATTTGAAACTATTTTGCAGATCAAATTAAATGTTTTCTATGTGCATCTGAATTACATCTGCATTGTCTAGGACCATCAGTATCATCTTTCTTGGTGACTCCAAGAAAGAGAATGATAATGAAAGAATATTTTGAAAGAATTTCATTTTTCCAATAAGTGCTCAGAAACTGTTTTTAATACTTGTTGGTTCAGGTGATAGAGCTTCCAGCTAAGGAGTCCTCATAAGTGTCAATTATAAATGAATATCAGTAGTTTTATAATTTCTACAAAGCCCTGGAATATGGAACAATAATAGCCAAATCCACATTGATCAAACTGGTGCAGGCAATCTGCAATTGAAAGGGGAATCTAGGATCTTCTTGAATCCCACTGACTCTTTGAGATATGTGTGATCTCTGGTCCTAAAAGGAAATTGACTTTTGAGAACTTCATTGCTTCTGTAGAACTCTCCCAAGCCTTATTTTACTCAGTTCACAAGCTTTTCTTTCAATAGAATTTTGCATTAAACTCACCTTCATCAGATGTGGAGACATTTGAATCTTGTTCCTTCTTTCTCCCTTTTTGTGTGCTGCAGAGATTATTCTCTCCTTCATATATAACAAAAGATGACAGCAAACCCAGTAATGGGTACAGAGAGAATTCCCCTGGGTCCTACCTCAAAGATGCTTGGAGATCCTTCCTATCAGTCTTACTAGGAATTGAACAGATGAGTTGCTTGATGTGGGCACAGTGAACCAGAGCAAGCAAAACAGAACAAAACTCTAGGAAAATAAAATATGATTTAAAAAGCCTGTGTGCAATTCAAAAAATGGAGGACTACAATGTAGCTAGACATGGATTGTCAGTTTGGAAAGATGCAAAACCATCCCTTACTTCTTGTGTAATTAGTTTGACACTTAACTAAAACTCAGTCTGTTGTTGAACAGCTCACTGTAAGCTTTCAAGGACATAAAAAATATTTAATATGCAACTATATTATACATTAGTAGTCCACAGACTGAGTGCTAGAGGCATTCTTATGTTCTTACTACTGTACTGCACCATTAGAAATCTGTTATCATCCTGCATAAAATAAAGATGTGAAAATCCCTGTAAACCCCCAAATCCCCATCCATATACAAGGCTGACTTCTAACTTATCCTTTAGTATAGTTTTGCCTTCTTACTAATCAGCCCATATGAATGAACACTTCTTATGCCTCGACCTCTAGGTTTATTAGATTATTCAATTAATCCCCAATGTACAGACACAACAGGAATATCTACTCACAGGCTGTCATTTGCATCACTGCATAAGTTATTGCTTAAGGGTTGTGTGCAGTTCCTATATGCTCACCACGCTCCATATGTGTAGGGGCTTTTATAGTGGAGATGGGGAAACTGTACCTTCTGTTGCAGAGATGAAACCTAATTTTGCTCAGAGTAGACATTCTTTTTGGTAGGGGTGCAAATCATCCCTACATTTTTGCTCATCTTTGATTTATGATGATACCTCACTGGAAAAAAAAAGTCAACCGCAATGAGTTTTCTTCTATTTGGAGATTTTTTTTTAAAAAAAATATATATTGGGAAAGGAGAAGCTGTTGCAAAAAAGAAACGACAATTTGGACGGAAACCATCCTTTTCTGTAGAAAAGTATTTAAGGAGGGTTTTTTTTAAAAAAATTGTAAGCATTTTGCAAGTAAAATATCTACCCTCAAACCCCAAAATGCAAATAAAATTAAAAAAATATATACATTAAACACAAAATTATTCCAATCTCAGTTGATGGGGACAAAATTGATGAAGTGCTTCTTTCTTGTGTGTGGAGACAAAACAAGTGAAGATCTCCAGTGTTGTTTTTCAGTGTTTGTGATGCTTCCATGCAAGAGATTTATTTGGTGATATTTGTGTTCTCTACTGCCCCCAACTCTGCAATTAGGAGTATAGGAGGATGCTTTATACAAAGTCAAACTACATGCTCATCTTTAACCCCAGTGTACAGATACAGTAAGATTACAACCCTCAGGAAAGGCTGACATTTGCATCTCTGCCTGAGTTATTGATCAAGAAGTATAACCATTTCTTAACTGTTCACCAAACTCCATGTATTTAATTTATAGGACCTGCCCGTGTAACATAACTAAGGTGCACCACATGGTATCACCAGACACCACACCCTCTGACATTAACAGAGGCTATCCCAAAGCTTTCTTTAAGTGGTTACCTCCTACTTTTACATGGAGATATCTATAACCAATCACTTCTTGGCCTTTTGGCTAAGTGTAAATGGAGATTTCTATAACTAACTCTGAAATCCACCCTATGAAAACTTGTACTGTACTGCTAATGAACCACCTCGTAGGCTAAGGAAATAGGCTAAAGATATTTCACATGCAGAAACATAAGAAAAGCAGAAGTAAAAGAAGAAATGAAGGGAACAAAATAAAGGAAGAACAGGACATTATTAGTCTTATGAATGCAAAGTTACATTTCTGCCTGTTAGAGAAATGTATAAAATTTAATCTTGAGTAACTACAGATGCAAAGAATTTTTGAATATAATCAGGCAATGGTAAAAAAAAAAAAAAAAAAAGCAAGAATTTTTACTGTTTGGGACTTATTCTCTTTGCAAAAATGTATATTATGGAATTTTCCCTCCAGAAAACAAGATTCTGGGTAGAAAAAGGTTTGCTGGAGAGAAAACAGTGTTTTCTGAACAACAATAGTATTTTCTCACAGGAAAAAAAAAGTTTTCTGCACAGATAATAAAATTTCTTAAAAATTTTCTGCACAGAAAAAAAACTGTAAATGTTGTTTTCTGTATTGGAATACCAGCAAACTTGTTTTCTGTGCCAAAAAAAAAAAAAGTGCAATCTGTTTGTAAGGCAAAGTCTTAAACTGCAAAGCTGATGACCTACCATAAGGTCAAGGTTTCGAGAAGGAGAAAAATGGTAAAATTATTCATTCATGCCTTTGAGAATGAAATTTAAAAAGGCTCACATCCCAGGACAGACCTAGATTTCTGAAAACTTCAAGAAACACAAACATAAATCACAGCAGGACCAGTTCTTACCATTAATGAAGTGGCCAGTTCAGATAGAACATACTTCAAAGCAATCATATTAGCTCAACATTATCTAGTGCATGTCAGCCTCCTAACCATTTGCCTTTGTCAGATAATTGGGCTATATAAGCTACAACAATTCTATTTGTGGGACCCCAAAACTTGACAATAACTTTAGGTAGAGTGGAGATGCTATCAACTAATGTTGAAATAACATTCACATGATTCCATTTGGTCTGTGCCTGTGGATTGCTTAGGGCAAGAGGAGGCTTCTCTTTTAAATCAGGTAGCCATTCCTAAGAAACAAGTAAGAATATGAGTTTGAAGGAGATTATTGACTAGGATCTCTACTTTTTCTGAGGTCCTGTGCCTACTGGTTTTAATCCCCTTTGCTTCATTCCTAATAATTTGAACACTTGTCTTTGTTGAATAATAGAAGTAATAATTTTTGAGTTAAAAGTGAAACAAGAAGTATGCGTGTCTTAAAGTTTCTGAAGTTTCTATATCTGTATGTAGGGGCAAAATAAAATGGGGAAAAAAAAGAGAGACAGAACCAGACATGTTTTAGATTAGATGGAGCTGGGGATATTTTGTGTAACACCCTGCTATTTTAACAGAATTGAAACAGCAGCAGTTTGCATAATTGTCCATTATCTTTATAGTCTGAGGGAACATAATATGAGTCACCACTCAAAATTGAACAGGATAATTTTTAATTATCCAGAAATGGAGGCGGAGCGGGGGGGGGACAAGAGAACTTATTTTGGCTAGCTGGTATCACTGGGTGAACTTCCAGAAAGGTAGCCAAATGACTTAATTTGAACACTTCAATAGATCTTTCTGATCCTATTTTGCAGGAATCATGGGGAGGCCTTAGCTTTGGATTAAGGCAGGAAATTGTTATTAGCAACTGTTCTGAAAAATAAATTTACTCCTGTGGATTATGGAAAGAAGCTCTTTTAATTCTTCATTTGTGAGCTCACCTGTCTCATTGTTTGTGAAAAGTTATCCAACTTATCTATATTCCAATTATATAAAAATAAAATCCTATATAAAGTAAAGAGAAGAGCAATATGGAAAAAGCTAGAGAATTTAACAGATAATGGCTGCTATCTCTACCCATTTCTATAACTAAGCCTCACTTAACTCAGTGAGACTTAATTCCAGGTAGACATGCATAAAATTGTTCTAAGTACAATAGTGCTCATCTGTTGGGCTAGAGAGAAGACAATAGAAGAGAATAGTTTGTGTCTTTTGTTCTTGAAGCTGATACTCCCCTCCCCCACATCTGTTGTGCTACAAAGTGTTGGGGAGTTTCATCTTTGTAATTGGTCTTACATCTGCAGGAATTAGGATTGGACAGCTCCATAGGCTCCATATCCAGTAAAGGGCTACTCTTACCTTACTATGTAGCACAGCCAGTAAAATGACCATTGTGTAACAGGACCAATGCGCAATGGGACTGATACACAATAGGATGCACATCACATTGGTTCCGATATGCATTGCATCAGTTCTGATGTGCATCAGACACACTTGCTGATGTCCTGTTACACCTCTTTGCAATTCACCAGCAGGGTCTCTTAGCATTTCTGCTACTTAGTAAGTACATATGAAGTCACGTAATGTAGATGGTGATATAGAGTTCTGGCGTACATCTTCCATGTGTGTTTTATTTCCTGTAGAAAAGTGGAGCATTTCTTTTTTCTTTTTCTTCTTCTTTGCAAAAATCTCTGACAGTTTGAGAAGAAATTAAAAAGAGGGTTGGGGAATGAGAGACCAAATGGAAGTTTGCGTTCCAGTTCAACTGTTTTCATATAATTTGTTACTGAGAATCTTGAAAAGGTCTCATTTCAGAATATATTGTTCATAACTCATATCTTTACTATTTGTACTTCACAATTTTGGCATTTAATTACTCTGTGATATTGTAATAATCTATGAAAACATTGCTCTCATGCATGAGAGATTTTTGTCACTAGACTCAGCCACTAGTTGCAAAAACCAAGTTAAGATTTTTACACAGGAAAAATAAATGCAGTATGATTATTCAGTCATTTTGAAATCAGTCTCTAGATTTCTTTCTTTTGAATCTTTAATAAAATTTACTCATTTTGATTCTTGGGACAGACTAGAACTTCATTGATTCTTTCATTTTCATATGCCTAGTCTATGGCCCTTTCCGCACCAGGCAATTGAACAGGGCAGTGCGTCCTCGCATGGAGGTTGTCTGCACCTTGGAGTGGACTAGGACTGGACTACTTACCAGAGATCCGCACCTCAGTCTGCTCCAAGATGACCCCAAGTGGTCTTCCAGCGTGTTTTTGAAAGACCGGAAAAAACAGGTCTTTATTTTCCTGGAACGTGCCATTGCGTTCCTGCTGTCTTGTGCAGATTCGCAGGCTCGCACCAATGCGAGCCTGCCATCTGCGGAGGGTGGGCTTTAGGCATGGCAAGCTTCAGTGGTTGGTCAGGACCCATGACCAACCGAAAGCCACCATTTTGGAAGCCAGAAGCCACCATTTTGGAAGCCAGAGCCACCATTTTGGAAGCTGCAAGCTGCCATTTTGGAAGCCGGAGTAGTGCGGATCTACAGACCTCACACTGCTCCAATTTGCCCTGGACCAAGGAGGAGCCCTGCAGAAGGATTTCAGGGACAGTCCGCATTGCTTCAGATCCCAGAAGAAGCGGTGAGTAATGGCACGGAGCGATTCCCTTGCCTCGTGTGGAAAGGGCCTATGATCCAAGTTTTTAAAGAGGTATTGCCCATTATAGTTTTGAGATGAAGTCAGCTCCAAGTCAGGGAAAATCTGACTTGATGTCAAGGTGTTGGTAACTGGAATGACCAGTGCATCCTCCACTAGGAAAAAGGTGTGCATGTGCAAAAACTCTTGCAGTAAGATCTGAACCAGGTTCTCAACACATATAGTCACAACATTATTGTTCAGACAAAGTCAGAGTTTTTTAAAACTGTTCAGATATCTTCCTTTCTTAATGCACCACTTGCCACTCCTTCCACCTGACATACTTTCTTTGGGGAATATGAGAACATAAAGACCTATCCTGGATTTATTATGATACACACAAGATGTAGAAGATTTATGGGTGTTTATTTTTAGATAGCTGTCTTCAAGCAAAACATATTTTTTAGAATGTATTAATAGTGTGAAGTGACTAGAAGGAGAACAGATGATAGTGACATTGAAGATCCAAAAGAAGAAGTTAGGATCACTTGAGGGAGCAAAATGAACATGTTCCTTTCTGTTGAGGATGCCAGATTAAGGATGGTCTTCCTGATCCACCCACTATCTGTCAGTTTTCTTCTCTTTGAACTGCAACAATAGTTTCAATGGTTATTTCAGATTCTTGGCAAACAGAGAAGAAAGGCACAGATGTTTTGCAGTTGGGCTCCCATGATTCACTCAGTATATCTTTAGCATCCTTGTCATCAGCCATCAGCACTCAGTCCTTTCTTTGCACTGTTGCAATAGTGCTGAATTAGAGTAGCCAGCAACATTTATTTTGAAGTAAAACTCAAAGAAAAAATTGAGGTACTGGAGAAGTTTAAGGAACAGCTGAAAATATTTTTTTTCTTTTTAAATGAGGAACTAAGTTGAACTAGGGAAGTGTCCATTCCATATCTGTTGGGAATATGACCTATGAATAATCTTTCATTTATGGGATAGAAGTACTACTCCTAGTCATATATCCTGTATTGTCGAATAATACTGGATTTCATAGAATCATAGTTGGAAGAGATCACAGGGACCATCCAGCCCAACCCCCTGCCATGCAGGTACACTCATCAAAGCATTCCCAACAGATGGCCATCCAGCCTCTGCTTAAAAACCTCCAAAGAAGGAGACTCCACCACACTTTGAGGCAGCATATTCCACTGCCAGACAGCTCTGACCATCAGGAAGTTCTTCCTGAGGTTCAGGTGGAATCTCTTCTCCTGCAGCTTGAATTCATTGCTCCCTGTCCTAGTCTCTGGAGCAGCGGAAAAAAGTCCGCTCCCTCCTTGACATGACATCTCTTCAAATATTTAAACATGGCTATCATGTCCCTTCTTAACCTTTTCTTCTGCAGACTAAACATACCCAGCTCCCTAAGCAGCTGCTCACAGGACATAGCTTCCAGACCCTTCGCCATTTTGGTTGCCCTCCTCTGGACACGCTCCAGCTTGTCGACATCCTTCTTGAGTTGAGGTGCCCAGAACTGGACACAGTATTCAGAAAATGTTGAATGTGTGAGATAATCTTCCTCACAGGAGGGATGGAAAGTATATTTGAAAATGTTTGGAAAAAATGGTTAAATATGTTTCTTGAGTATTAGGAAACCCTAATTAAAAAATGTTCTGGATTTATGTGAAATTTGCAATTCAGGACATATTCCAGGCAAAATTCATGTATTTTTGTACAGAAAACATCATTTTCTGTACGGGGAACTACATATTCTGTCCACGAAAAAACTTTTTTTTTTCCACAGAAAACAATATTTTCAGGAAGTAGCACATCTTCCATCTGCAGGGGAAGAATGTTGTTTCCTTTGCAGAAAATGATGTCTTTTTCTCAAAAAGTACAAACGTTATGCAAAAGGAGTCTCAAAAGGAGTCTCTGAATCTGGAGCTTCCAAAGACTTTTTCACATTAGAAAATTGCTAAAATGACTCACTGTTCCTTAGAGAAGATTAGTGAAAAATTGCATCCCTATCCCATAGATTTCTTAATAGTGTTTATGATTCCTCTTTGTCATCCATTCCAGATTAGGATATAGGAACTATTCAGCGGAGGCAATGGGAGACTGGATTAAGCTACACATCTCCAGATTATGATGTGATGCTGCACTGAAAACCCTTCTAGGTGTCACTATGTGTTATATTCTTCATTTATGGAATGTTTGTACAATTTGTTACATCGTTTTTATTTCATCATTCCCTGGAGTGTGGAGATAAATTTCAGGGCCAATGCTGTTTGGTACTAGTTTCCATTTAAGAAAATGGCAGTATTGACTGATACCAATTTTATAGTATTTTTTTTTTCTTTTTAACACACCCATGAGATAAAACACTCATGAGACTCTCAATGGAGAGTCTGTGTGCCACACAAGTTCTCTCTTTCTCTTTTTGCTAATATATTATTGAAATAATAAATTCTTAATATATTCGGAATCGATCTCCTACTCCACTGTTGACCATCAGTTAACCATTCTGGAATGCTAACCAGCAATATTCCTAATATAGAAATGACAAGCTGGCACCCTTAAAACTATTCTTCAATTTTAACCTCTCCACCCCCAATAAATGCGCGTACAAGTGTCACTACTGAATCCCAGATTCGTCCATTCCTGTCCTACATCAAAATATGCACTAGACTAATCAAAAGTTGAATCGTTGCTTTGATCTTTGTCTTTCTTGCCACACCATTTAACAGAGAGTAATTGTTTTACATAAAGTGACCCAGTTGATAACCTGTTTAGGATAAAGAGGTTTTGGAAGAACATGGACTACAACATAATTAACCATTTCATTAAACTAGAATTTCAGCAGACTTATAAACTATGAAGGGCTAGATAAAGTCAGGAATGTCATCATTACAATCATCTCCTCCAGGGCCATAAGTAATGAGTAACCCTTGTTTTGGTCATGAGCCATAGTCTTATAGCTTGAAGCCAACAACTTGTTGTGGGACTCAAAATCTCTCCCAAATTTTTGGGGATATGTCTCTAAAGAGTTACATTTTCATAACCATATGAAGGGAAATCTGGGGAATCTCCTTTCACTATAACAGTGTTTTTTATAGTGTTACTATCTCCCCTACTGTTGTGACCACTTAATTAATATGAGTATCACCACTTAATAACACTGCTGACATGTTTATTTTTCAATAGTCCTCCATTCCAATGAGTTAGCATAATCAAAGGATAGGTAATCCATTCTACTTTCCAAAAGAGAAAGCCTCTGCAAATTTAACACTTTGCTACATCACAATGGATCAATCAAAAGACCTTATGTGTGGGTTCTTGAAAATTCTGTATAAACCATGATTTGAGTTGTTATTGTTTGAAGGTGTACAGAGGAATCTGTCTGGTACTGAATCAGATAACTGGCCAGTTTCATTCACAAATAATTGTACCCACTGAAAAGCAGAAGCTCTCCAACATGACAAAAACTCAATTTAAGACCTTTTGCATCAGAAGCATATGTTCTGCCATTGAGCTATGCTGTCTGTTCTCCCACTGAAACCTACCAAGGTTCAACAATTTAGAGAGCCCAGTAACATCTGTAGATGGAACTTGTTTGGTGGATATAACCACAGTAGGTTCACACCCTTGATATGCATATCCACCGAAATGGACACCAATATTTGCTTCAAATATGTGGGCTGTTGCAATTTGCAATACAGAAAATTTCTAGGTGCAAATTGTATTTTATTTTCTGTGTGTGTGTGTGAGAGAGAGAGAGAGAGAGAGGCTGCATTTGCTTTGCTGGGAAATATACTTCCATCGAGCCACAGCTGTTGGATAGATTGAAGCTGTGTGAGGAATACATACTGAATTCTTACGTCTTCTCAATCTATCCGCTTAGTCCCTTCCTTTTTCTTTCCCACCCTCTCTCTCTCTCTTTTTCATTTATTCAAAGTATCCATGAATCAGTTGGGAGTCAGCAAAAAGTTAGCATTAATGAGATCATTTCCACAGAAATTAGCTCATTACCATGCTGACTTCCAATGTTTTGTGACAGTCATGAACTCAGTTCTTCTCAAGGCATGTTTGTGTGCCTGCCCATTTGAAAATAATGAGGCTTTTAAAAAATAAAATGACATTACTTTTTTTTTCTTTTTTTAAAAAAGAAAACAATTCAATGACATAGCAAAGCCTCAAGTTACTTTCTCAGTTTTCTGAAATAGCAACAGTCATTTGTTTTAAGTGTCAGCTTGTAACAACATGTGGATCTTCCTAGGGTGCCCAGTTGATGAAGATTTTAATAATAATAATAATAATGAGATTTTAGGGTTGTAAGAGCTTTAGAAAAAGTGCTGCCTGAGCAGATAAGGGTCAGTCTAGTGAAGTATCCCATTTTTAACCATGGTCAGTCAGATTTTGCTAGAAGTCTGTAACTAAAGCATTTAGGAAACAATGCCCCCACACTATTTATCACCAACATCTTTTGATCAGCGATACAATATACATGAATGAGTACCATTTCAGTTTCACAGCTGATAGCAATCAGTATATTAAGAACTCAAAAAGCTTCTTTCTTGGACTACAATTTGGAAAATGTCTCATAGCCACTAGCTATTCTAATATAGGAATTATGAAAACTTCAATTAAAAAAAAAAGTCATATTTCCAAGTTTTGGATCTGTTTTCCTTGAATTTTTTTAGTTCTTTTAACCGTCACAGAATACGCCTATCATATATCTTATGGAAAGAAATCAGCAAGTAGTTTTTCCCCATTATTAATTGAAATGTCCCCTCTAAGGCCATTTCCACACTGGGCTTCTGTAACGGTGCAGAGCGACCTCTCACGGAGGTCTTCTACACCGTATAGTGGACTGGCGTGGACTACTTTTTGTAGTTCCACACCAGAATCCACTCAGGAGCGGCCGGAACTAGCCGTGCTGCATGTTTTTTAAAAACCTCTTTTTCGAGGTTTTTAAAAAGCACGGAGCGCTCAGCCCCGCACCGCTCCAATGCCCGGTTCCGACACGGATTTGCAGGCGCGCGCAAATGCGTGCCTGCAGATCTGCCGGGGGCGGGCTTCCGGCTGGCGAGCTTCTCCAGTTGGTGGAGAGCCTCCACCAACCGGAAGCTGCCATTTGGGATGCCGGAGGAGTGTGGAGCAGCGAGCTCGTGCTGCTCCGCGTCGCGACGGACTTACCCGGCTGCCGGTAAGTTCCGTTTTTGGGCGTTTTCGCCCATTTCCCCCCCACGCATGTGGAAAGGGCCTAAGATATAAATATCTCACTGACACAGTTTTTGAGATTTTTGGTGAAATCAACAAAATGGATTCTCTGTTTGCAAATATCAAGATACATCTGGTTTATTCTAAATTATTTCTTCCCTGTATTGGTAGATTGTTTTAATGATTGACTGGATAGGGACCCTGTACAATTATAGCATGACTATAACAAGAACAAGAACATAGAATTCCTTCCTACAAAGAGAATGTTGCAGCAGTTAATTTGGTATTTCACAGAGGGATCAGATATCAATGCAAAAATGATATCAGTAACTGGCAGCACATTATGTCAACTTCCATTTCTATCTATCCTCATTTTTCAAAACTAATTCCAACCTCCATCACCAATTTTGTGGCTTTAGTCATTCTCATATCTGTAAGAAGTCCCTGTAGGTAGAAGTTTTGAGAACTCTCAACTATATAGCAGGAAAATAATGCCAGATGTCAACAGAACAAGAGTCACTTAAGTGACAGACCATAGTTACAAGGATAGCTTGTTCCCAGATAGTGCACCTATCCTGGGAGAGTATGAATGTAGGAGCAAAAAGCTTTAGAGTGCCAGTACACCCAGGCTTGTATGCCAGCCTATGACACCCCAACCCTGATGACCCAGACCTAACTGGGATAAAAAAAAATTGTTTTTTGTTTTTCTCAGCAACCCTGAAGATGAGCCATGTAATGCCAGACAGCATATGAGCTCTGACATTGGGCATAATTTCCATATAGGTGTCTCTGCCAATATGATTGACATCCTAAACTGATAATGGTCAGTTCTAGAGTGGCATACCCTAATAGACAGACCTTTGCTTTATTACTAATATCAGTTGTACTACAGTCCTGCTACCCCAATGTCTGGTGATGGAATGGAATAGAGAAGGAATGAGATACCTATGATTCCCTTTTAACATGGAACAACTCCTGCATCCTGCTTTCCATTAGAATCTATGTGCTCATGCACCAGGGCATTGGTACCATTCTGTCTTTTTGATATGAAATGCAAACACATCATTATTTTCAAATGTTTAATTTACACATGCATTAGATTATTTTAGCAAGTAATTATGATTACATTTATAAGTATTTTTAAAAGGCTGGTTTTTATTAGCATCACTCTTGTGACAACAATAGAGTCTTTTTCATCTTAGAAAGGTAATTTGTGTTTTATTGCTCAGGCACTATTGATTAACATATTAGACAATTAGCGGAGATGAAGAGATGTGTTGTTGACAGCCAGCTAGCTGCTAGACAACTACTTGCAAAACAAAAATAGTGCATCTTTATAATTAAAGATGTGCAGTGCAATCCTATGAGTATCTACTCAGAAGTAAATTCAACTGTGCTTAACGGAGCTTGTTTCCAGATGTGTTTGCATACCAGTGTAAAGTTAGGTTGAGGATATTGTGTTACAACTTGCTATGAATGAAAGAAAGAAGTAGCTACAAAGAGGAGAAAAATCCATAAGGCCAACATTTCTTACTTACCTCTGCACTGTGGTATATGGCAGCCCTAAACTGCCACACACTGGCCTATTAATCTGGAGCCCTTTCATACTACACAATTATAGCACAATGATTTCACTTTAAGGCCATGGTTGCATCCTGGGGCTTGTAGTTTGGTAAGGCACTAGATCTCTCTGGCAGAAAATTCTAAATACCCAGGATTCCATAGTGTGGAACCAAAACAAAACAATTAATGTAGAAAGTAGCACTATAATATGTAGCATGAAAAAAGCCCCTTGTAGTATCAGTGTGGCCAGGATGTCCTGAGGTAGGATCTACAGATGTTACAGAATGGTAGAATCTACTACTCTGTAGTACTTAAAACTGCAGACATATTAAAATATCTTTCAAAATAAAAGAAAATCCATGCCACTCTTCTGTTGCTGAAGCAGTCAAGTTTCCATGAAAATAATCATCAAAATACAACAGACATTTTTAAATATGGATGCCAAGGGAGCTGCTAAAAACAATATTGTATCCCTTCCAAGAACTGCTAAAAATTTTTTCCACTATACTTTAATTAGATCAAACTCAACACACACACACACACACACATCAGTATTTCCTCAATATGGTACTTTCCAGATTTTTTACACTGGCACTTCAATCAGCTTCAGCCAGCAAGGCTAACAGGAAGAGATCATAGAAGGTGAATTTCAGAACAACTTAAAGGCACTAAGTTAGGGATGCTGTCTAGATAACAGACAGAAGCAGTAGCTGGGCAATAATAAGAGTGAACTGTGGTGGTGTATGGCTTGAGCATTGGACTTTGACCCTGGTTCAATTCCCCGCTTGACCATGGAAACCCACTGTTTGACCTTGGGCATATCACACATTCACAGGTCTAAAAACTGCATGATAGGTTCGCTTTAGGATCACTTTAAGCTGGAAATAAATTGAAGTCACAGAAAAACAACAACAATTGTTCTCCACAAATCCTACTTCTCAGCGTTTCAAAGAGATTTGCTTGGCTACTGTGGAAAAAAATGTATTGTCTAATTGTTAGGTCTTTGATCTGAACCAGCATGGTTATTCTTCTGTTTTCATGTTCTAACTTAAAAATTGGCAGTGGACTCTCACTGATCAGGCAAGAATACTACCTTAAAGTAAAAAGATCCCTACAGGTAGAAAACTAACACAGTTAGTGAAAAGTTCGATTCCAGTTTTTCCTTGATGTGCCAAGCTTTCTTCTATTTTTGCAGAAACAGATATTTTTCTTAACATACACGTATAAACACACACAAAGTATGCTTCAGAAATTATATTCATTAAATACAAATCTGGATTTTACCACCTCATTCTGCTGCATGATGAGAAATATGTACATAAAGGAAGAAAGCATGTGTGCAGAAAATGGAAGTGTCACACACCATTTTCTAAAGGCTTTTGTAAATGGTTCATTCAATCTGATACTTGTGCCTAACCCTGTTTGCAAAGAGAGATTTTGAAGACAGAGTTCCTTGAATAAATTTGCCCTACCAGCATATACGGTAGGCGGTTATGATGCCTATATTCCTTTTGCAAGTGCATTATAAACTTGTTTTATGCACACACATATTGGTAAAATGGAGCAGCTGCAGTAATAAAGGCAAATAACTTCATATCCAGCATTCTGCCAAATGAATGAAACAGCAGGAAGGAAACCTATTTTAGTAAAGCGGAATAGAGTGGAAGAAGGACACTGCTTTCAATTTTGGAACGAATCATAAGGTATTAAAAAAGTTGATACTGCTTCCTAACATTCCTAAATTTGTTGATGAGTCAGACCACAGCAGTACAGAGAACACTCTTAAGTTTTGTTTTGGAATAGCTGAGAATATACTTCATAGACCAATCCATTTAATATCTCTGTCAGGTGTTTGGAGCAGGAGCAGTTCATTTCTGCTGACACATAAGCAGAAGGTACTTCAAAACATGGTTATTCAGACCACATTGTAGACAATTCTGATCAATTAACAAGATGGTCAGTGACGATGATGGTACATGACCATGTGGAAAGGAATATTTTAAAATGTTTAGAATGCGAAAAGATTTTCATTCCATCCATTCCATTCCATGAACAGCAAATTTCAAATTTTCTTTTGCAATGTGATTTTCTCTTAAAAAAATTGCAAGCAGTTCTGGACTATAGGCAGGTGGAAGATATTTTGAGGGACATTTCTTTCATAAAATGGCAGGCAGTGGGCATTCAGAATTTTTTCTTGCCCACTCATGTTCTTTCCTATGCATTTTTGACAAATGTGAGGTTGTCAGCAAATCTTTGTTTTCTAGATATGGGCATTATCTGTCAATTCTACTTTGTCCCCACAATTGTATTTTGTGAATTTTGGTACATTAGGATAAAAAATGGAAAGAATTATTATTATTATTATCATTATTATATCCATTGTCACTCGTCCCTACTGTTTGCCAATACCATATTTAGAATGACACTGGAAAAAACATTGAGTAGTAGTACAATGAGCACTCTCACCACTTCAGTCTCCTGCTGGAAATGAAATAAATAACAAGTTCCTCCTTTCCTTGGGAGACTTGAAGACCAATTCCATGCATTCTTACTCCAAAGTATGCTGCTTTGAAGGTCTCTTGACAGAAAAACAATGAATGTATTTTGGTGTAAAATGTAACTTTGCAAGGTATACAGTTCATATAAAATTAGCTGAGTTGTAAACTGGTTTCCTACATGCAAAATTTACCTATTTCATTGCAGTGAATATTAATATGAGCTAAGAAGGAAGGGGAAAGTGAGGTAAGCCGTTCTGGATCCCTGGCTCATTTTCTGACTGACCCTTGTCTCTGAAGGCATGTTTGCAACTTCTTATCAAAGTTCTAAAGAAGAGTTGAGGAAATTGTTTCATCTCAAGTAAGTCAAGGTAAGGATACTGTGGGTTTATGGCCAGTGTAGATAGACCAGTCCAATTTCTCTTCCCCTAACTCGCACATAATGTATTCACATCCCTTCTTCTGTCTTTCTTTCTTTCTCTCACACCTGCACACACACACACACACACACACACACACACAGAAAGAGAGAGAGAGAGAGAGAGAGAGAGAGAATTAATAGTTATAGAAGAAGTTTAAAAGTTATGAGAAACATGGAATAACTATGTGGTCCACATGGAATGGAATAAATGGAAACATGGAATAAATATGTGGTCCATGGCTGACATGGACCATCAGGGTCTTTCTATGGTGCACTCTGTAAAGAAGCTTATCCAGCCACCAGAATGCCCACATCCCTATTCCTCTTCTTTTCATGTCCTCTTTTCCCCTTCCCCTTCCATTTTTCAACGGAAGGAGACTCTAAGGAAAGTATCTCTACGGTGTGGGAGGTCACTTGGTTACCTTCCTGCACTATTGGCAGCATCTGTATTTGTAAGCAGAGTGGCTATGGAACTCTTAGCAGTGGCCACCAATTTTCAGCAGCAGTGGTATAGCCCCTAGTGTGTTACAGGGGAAGGGACACCAGTGCATATTCTCTCTAAGCAGCAAACAGCCAACATACAATCATATACCTCTTAACAACCAACATCCGATGGTGTATAAGAGCAGGACAAAGTAAAACCCAGGGCCTTTCTGCAGTACACTATTATAGCACTATTATGCCACTTTCAACTTCCTACAGAATCCTGGGGTTTGCAGTTTAGGGAGGAGCATTTAGAATTCTCAGCCAGAGAGCTCTTTGATCTCAGGAAACAACAAACCCCAGAATTCCACAGGATGTTGAAAGTGGAATAATAACACTATAACAGTGTAGTGAGGAAAGGCCCCCAATGATGTCATGTTGTGTGCATTATGTTTCATTCATTGTTCCAAGAAGGGGGGAGGCAAAGAAACACAATGTCAGAAGTTCTTTGTCTCTAATATTATCTAATCAGGTCCTTAAAGAAGCCCACATAGTCTCTAACACTGGCAATAAAACCAGTCAGATGGTATAAAGTCACTTTTCCCTCTTAGCCAATCAAGTTTATAATAAGCCAGATGACAATCCTGTAGAGTCCTTAAGTCTTGCTGCTGTGTCCTTGATCTCTGTATCTACAAGGCAGTAAGCCAATTGGTGGCTCCAAAGGGTTACATTGAGATTTGTTCAGTATTTAAAATAACAGCAACATTGCTACAAATTAAAAATCCCAAAATACCCAGAGCAGCTTGCAAAACTCATTGGATTCCATCCAAGCAGAACTTTCAAGTATTCCATGCTGTGCAAAGCAGTTCCCACGTGGGTGGGAAAACTCAAAGTGTTCTGTGGCTTGGAGCCTCCTTCTTCATGCCCATGATCCATAAATGAGTGCACCGCGTTTCAACACAAGCTCAGCTGGAACATGGAAATGAAATGTGTCAGTCATTCACCTGTTAACAGGCATCTAAATAAAGAATTCAGATTAGAGTTAAATGACTATTTAATGAAGTGAAGAAATAATTAATATTTCATCACTTGTTAAGTGTGAAAGCAGAAAATAGAACTAGCCCTCCCCCATATCCTTGGCCTGGTTCTACGTATCACACTGTGCAACTGGAGCTGAGGTGAAGAAATACTTTAAATCCTTATTAGGACTGCCAGCTTCTAACCCAGAGATCAGCACTGTAGATTTGAAACTGCAGATAAAGGAGGAGTCCATTAGGGTTGAATGAAAACTCCTCCTCCCAATTTCCCAGCCTGTTCACAGGCAGTGAATCTGAGGACTGTGCTGTCATTTCCAGGTAAGAAATACACACAGTGTAAGGTTAAGTGAGAAAAGCTTACCCTTGGTGGCAGATAGCCACAGTGATAACCCTCTGTTTTGTTTAAACCATAACTTCTAATTCCCTGCCTCAGGAAACTATACAGCTTTTCTCATCACTTGTCAATTGTTTTTTGTCAAATTCTAATCCCAGAATAGCTCAGATATGGAAATTTAGGGGGAAGGGGTGATATCACCTCTCATAGAGAGGTTATGAACTACTTTTTTTATAAGAGTACTCCAGAAAAACACTATGTCAGTGATATTCAGGAAATAATTGACTGCTGGTGACTAAGGCTCTTTCCGCAAGGTGTTGGCTTTCCACATTGGGGACAGGAGAAGGACAGGTCCTGGACAACGCTTGTGCATGGCATCATCCAGGTCCTGTTTTCTCTTGTCCCCAGGAAGCACAGTTGCACTGCAAATCATTGACATGTTTTACCTGTCAATGACTAGTGATTGCACAGCCCTCTCGCCACCCTCCCACACTTACACGAGCTGCAGAGAGCCAGGAAGCATGATGGTCACACTTCCTGTCCCAGCTCAACCTGGGATAGTGCCCAGCTGCACTGTGGAAGGAAGAATCATGGCCATCATGCCTCCTCCATTCCAGCAGGCAGCCAGTGCAGAGGGAAGCGCTCCAGTTGTGCTCCCTTCCCAAGAAAGGCTTTCCCGTGATCCCTGCAGGATGCCACTGGGATCCAGGATCCTGCAGAAAGGGCCTTAAATGAATTATGTTATAACTTACAGCTGTTGAATCAAAAAAATCAAAGCAAAGAGGAGAATGGCAAATCCCTCAGAAATGTTCCCAGTGCAATTTTTTTGGTGAAGGGGAGAATCTATCTCATAACTATTGATGATGCAGTTAAAGCATGTCTTTTATAGTACTTTTGGGCACCCACCCCCTTCCTCTCTTGTTGCATGGCAAACCTCTTTTGTTGCATATTATCTAGACTTTGATGCCATTTATCTGCTGTGGCCTTACCCGGTAGAATCCTTGGCTTTGTAGCTTTGTGAAGTTCTTAGAATTCTATGCTAAAGAGTTCCACTTCTCTTTCTTGAACTACAGCACTAGAGTTTTCTAGGAGAGAAAACAAAATATCTCACAAAACTACAGATCTTGAGATAACACATATGTGGCATCACTTGGATGGTAGGTAAGTGCCATAAATGTGCAATGTAGATTCATCCCAAGAGCTTTCCTCACAATAGCAGGTAAAGGATGGAAAACTGTCAGCTATGATTTCTCTCACAGTCATTTTAAAAAAAAAATCTGAAGCTACTTCAAACCTGTATATGAAAACAAACAGGCCAAGCTGCAAGATATAGAAACACACAGACATGCAAACATACACACACACACACACACTCACACTCATGTGAACATACATACAAACATATCCATATACATATGTGTATTTGTATGTATGTATATGTAAGTGTGTGTGTGTATATATGTATATATACATACATTTCGTCTCCCGCCGCCAGCGTGACCACAAGTGGCAGGGGGGGACACCTTTACTGCCCTCCCACGAAAAGGAGACCACGCAATCACTGTGTGACAAGGGTCGCACAGTGGGATGGGGAGGGGGTGGGGTCTGCAGACCCCTTTTTAGGGCCGCGCCGCCCCTTCCTCAGCCTCTTTGTTTGCTGGCGAGGCTCACGGCGGGGGTTGATGCTGCTGGCCCTGAAAGCCAGCCACATGGCTGCCTGAGAGGCCTTTGTTTAGGGCAGCAGAAGGAAGCAGTTGACGGTCGCTTCTGCGGCTGTCCAGGTTCAAGGCATATCTCCTCCTCTCTTGAGGCCGACCCTCGTCAGGGGAGGGGGTTCCTGTGGGACCCCCAGGCTCTGAGGGCGGTCGCTGTCGCGGCGGCGGTGGCGGTGAAAGAATCGCCTCGTCAGTGGGAGGGAGGCTGTTGTTACTGCACCGGCAGCAGCAGGCTTTCCCCTCGCCCCCCTCTCCTTTTTTTCTTTTTTCTTTTCCTCTCTCCTTTCTTCCTCCTTTCCCCCGTTTGTCTGCACCTCTTCCCCCCTCCCTGGGCTGATCTTTGGCAGCGGCAGGGTTGCCGTGGGCCCCCTAGGCCCTGGGGAGGGCTGCTGGTGCGGCGACGGCAGCAGCAGAATTTGGAAGCAGCCCATTCGGAGGCCCTTGGGCATTTGGGGGACCTATCTGAGGAGAGCAGTTGTTGTGGCTTTCCCTGCCCCCCCTAACTTTTATGTATATATATTATTATTGTTATTATTATATTATTATTTTTCTTTCTTCTTCTCTTTCCTTCTCTTTCTTTCTTTTCCTTTTCTCCTTCCCCCCCCTTCCCTTCCTTGGGAGTGGCCTCTGGTTGCATTGATAGCCCTCCAGACCATCTTAACTGACAATGGAAGGAACATCTGACACAATTCTAGACCTTTGATTCTAACATCATCATTTTCCTCCTCCCCCCTCTCTCTCTTAGGGCATGTCAGGCTGAGAGAGTGTGCCTTTTCACTTCCTTTTCTTCTCCACCCCTTCTTTCTGTTGCTCTCACTTTTACACCTCGCTCCTGGGGGGAAGGTGCTCTTTTGCAGGTTTTGCCACATCTGGGTTGTGAGAGATTGTCCAGTGGGCCTTGGTGGGCTGAGAGAGTGTGATCATTTTGTTGTGGGTTTTGTTTTGTTTGGTTAAGGGAGTTAGGGTTTATTAGGTCTGCCAGTGGTGCTGATGGCTCCCAAATGAGCTTCATCAGCATCCAAGGGCAAGCAGCCCACCAAGAAGGCCACGCCAACCAAAGGGGTCATGCCAGCCAAAGTGGCCACGCCAGCCAAAAGGGCCACACCAGCCAAGGCCTTAGCTGCCCCAATGTCAGTGTCCTCATCGTTGGATGAGGATGGGGGAGCAGATGTGGTGGCCACCATTTTTGCTAAGCTTCGGACCATTGAGAGTGGCCAGTGGCCTGTGGGGCAGAACACAGGAAGGGAGGAGCAGAGGGTCTCCATGCCAGTGAGTGTTGTTAACCAGATTTTGGCACGGTTTGACGCTATTGAGAAGGACAGAGCAGGTGAGAAGCGGACAGAATCGCCTCCAGGGAGGTGGGAACAAGCATCCTCATCACAACATGTCAGTTGGGAGGCCGGGCCCTCGGGAGAGTCGGAAGCAGCAGGAGCAGCACTGGGTGAGTCTATTGGCCACGAGGAAGGTACTGCGTCCGTAGCATGGCCCTGGAGTTTCATTACACCACCGAGGAATATGGCATGTGCTCCGCCAGCAGGTTTCCCAGAGTTATCGTTTTCTTCTTCACCTTGTTCCCCTGGGGAGCAAATGTCACCCTTTCAGCTGCCATCAGGGGTGACGCTGCATTCCCATGATGTATCGCGGGAGTCAAGCAAGGATGCAGGCCTTGAGGAGAATGCAGGTGGGCAGTCAGGGGTATTGGACGAGCACCTGACCTCAACCACTATTGAAAAGATACTGAAGGGAGAATACGTGGACCTATTCTCCCTTTTGTATCGAGAGCTTGATAAGAAAGAGAAGGAGGATTTGGACGCAGGCGAGAGGGAGAAATTGAAAAAGCACAGGATTGACAGGAACTGGACTAATTGGTTTATAGATTATCTCATTTACATGGATGTGACAGTTAAGGCTGAGCCCTCCAGGGCTCACTCCCTGGTGGTATATTTGAACACGATTTTCAGGGCTCATGCAGATTTTGCTGGGACTGGTTGGCTGCACTACAATGAGAAGTTTAGGATGAGGGCAGTGAAGCAGCCAAGCCTGCGATGGGACAGTATACACCCTGAATTGTGGATGCAGACGTTGACCCCGGCTCGCCCCATTTTCGGGGAGAGGTCCCACTCTGGTCATCTGGTGCAGTTCAATAAGTCCGGAGGGACTCCCCGCACTCAGGGCTCCCAGGAGCAGCAGCAAATACAGCTCTGTTGGGAATTTGGGATGCAAGAGTTTTGTGCCCGTCACCCTTGCAAATACAAGCACCTATGTGGGATCTGCTGGGGCTCTCACTCCATTCGCAACTGCAACAAGGGGAGAGGGGGAGGGACAAGCCTCAGGGATGGAGGTGGCAAGCGGGGGCCAGGAAATCAGCCACCACTTCACAAAGGGGCCCAGTCCAATTAATGTGGAGAGGCTGCTGGCTTGGCTCCACTTTTACCCGGACCGGGCCTCAGCTCTATATCTGGGGGAGGGATTTACTCGGGGGTTCAGGATCCCAAGTATGGCATCTCGGCAGTTTTTTATGGCCAATAACCTTAAATCAGTAATAGGCAAAGAGCATGTAGTGAGGGAGAAAATTAGGAAGGAGGTTGCTGAAGGCAGGGTATTAGGTCCATTTGACCAGCCTCCCACTCCCAATGTTAGAATTTCCCCACTAGGAGTTGTCCCTAAGAAAGCTCCAGGTGAATTCAGGTTAATCCACCATTTGTCTTACCCCAGGGGCGAATCCGTTAATGATGCCATTCTGGCTGAGTTATGTTCGGTTAGGTATACTTCGTTCGATGCAGCTGTACGGGTGGTGCGCAGGCATGGTGTTGGGGCCAAGCTGGCCAAATCTGATATCAAGTCAGCCTTCTGCCTGCTGCCCGTTCATCCATCTGACTTTGAACTTTTGGGATTCGCCTTTCAGGGCAAATTCTATGTGGATCGCTCCCTCCCCATGGGATGTTCTGTGTCTTGCTCTGCTTTTGAGACATTCAGCACCTTTTTAGAATGGGCCATCAAAAGTAAATCAGGCCTTAAGGGCATTATACATTATTTGGATGATTTCTTATTCGTAGGATGCTGCGGTTCTGGGCAGTGCGCATTCCTCTTGGCAGAATTCACATCTCTTATGGGGGAGTTAGGCATGCCCTTGGCACATGAGAAAACTGAGGGCCCCACACAGCAGCTTACATTTCTGGGTATTGAATTGGATACAGTCAACCAAGCTTGTAAACTGCCGCCAGCTAAGGTTCAGGATCTCAGGTCAAGAGTGGCTTCCTTCATGGGTAGGCGCGAGGCTACCCTTAGGGAATTTCAGGAGATCGTGGGGCACCTGAATTTTGCCTGCTGGGTGGTGGCACCCGGCAGGGCATTCCTTCGGCTCCTGTGCAACCCCATGAAGGGCATCACCAAACCGCATCACAGAATTAGGATCACCAGAGGGATTAAACTGGACTTAGGAGTGTGGCAGGAGTTCCTGGCTGACTTCAATGGTGTCTCTTTTTGGCGGGATGAAATCAAGGTCAGGGATGCACTGAAAATATCATCGGATGCAGCAGGATCCATCGGTTTTGGTGTCTTTTTCAGGGGCAGGTGGTGTGCACCGAGATGGCCCGAGAGTTGGGCAGAGGCAGGCCTCACAACTGACCTTACATGCTTGGAATTTTTTCCAATGGTAGTGGCAGTTCACATCTGGGCACGTGACTTAGCAAACGCTTCAGTCCACTTTTGGTGTGACAACTTGGCCACAGTCAGAGTGATTAACTCTCTCTCCTCTAGGTCGCAGCGCGTCATGCACTTGGTGCGGGCTTTCACGCTTCAATGTCTCCGTTTTAACATAGTCTTTACAGCTGTACACGTTCCTGGTGTGGATAATTCCTTGGCTGATTCTCTCTCCCGTATGCAGATGAAACGTTTCAGACAACTGGCACCAGATGCTGCAGTCCTCCCAGAACCAATGCCCTTCGATCTGTGGAAGCTTGGTGGGGTGAGGTAGCACAGATCATCGGTATGTCAATTGCGCCCAGCACCAGAAAGAGTTACAATAAGGCCACTAAGGATTTCACTAGCTTTCGGAAATCTAAAGGGTTACATGACACATGGCCACTCCTGGTGGACTATATTTTGCAGTTCTGCTTGTCCCTTAAGGAAGCAGGCCTCTCCCCTCAATTCATTAGATCCCGCATGTCCGCATTGGCCTTTTGGTCCAAGGCACGAGGCTTCCCTGATCCCACCAGCGATTTTAGGATACGCAAATTTATCAAAGGGTGGGTCAGGCAAAAAGGGATGGCCCGAGATGACAGGCAACCACTTTCTCCTGGCATTCTGAAGGATTTGGGTGGCACATGGGAAGTCTTGTGCTCTTCTGCATACGAGGCTCTCTTGTTTCACTCAGCGGCTCTCACTGCATTTTTGGCGCATTGAGGGTAAGTGAGTTGGTGGTTCAGAGTAAGGGGGACAGGTCTGGCAGGGCCCTAGAGTTTAAGGACCTGACCTGGGGTGAGCGGCATTTATGCCTTCACATAAGGGCATCGAAAACTGACCAGGCCAGGCGGGGCACTGTGGTTACTTTACAGGAATGTCCTGATGCCGCTTTATGCCCGGTCAGGGCGCTGAGGGCTTATATAGCCAGCCGGGGGACACATTCGGGGCCTCTGTTTTGTCATGCTGACACAACCCCACTCACTAGGTATCAATTCTGGGCCATCACAAAAAAGGCTTTGACCTTTCTAGGCCTACAAGGCACCAAATTTGGTACGCATTCATTTCGCATAGGCGCAGTTTCCACTGCAGCTTTGATGGGCATGAATGCTGACGACATCCAGAGGATTGGGAGATGGAAGTCCAGGGCGTACCGGCACTATGTCAGGCCGATTCACCTGTTATAACGTTTCTGGTTCGTTTCAGATTGTCCTGTTCTGGCTGGGAGGAAGCGAGTGCTGATCTGTGGTCACAGTTTCATCTTTTGGGCAGAGCGGCAGGCTCGTGATGGCCATTTTGGCCCGCATTTGGGATTGGGTGACCGAGCCTCGCTCCAGTGGCTTGGCAAGAGAGGCCTTCGCTGGCATGGCTTGTTGCCTGCGCTGTTTGGGGAGTGCCATGGGCCTCCGCCTGATTTGTTGGTCATTCACCTGGGTGGAAATGACCTTTGACTTTTAAAAGGAAAGGCCTTGATCATACAGACCGTTCATGATATGCGGCTTATTCTCAATACTTGGCCTGGCACCTGCATTGCTTGGTCTGCAATGATTCAAAGAAAAGTGTGGGGTGGGGGAGGAGATCCTCGACCCTTGGAGTTCGAGCGTAGGCGAACGAACAGAGAAATTCACAATGCTTTGAGACAAGGCTTGGGTCACTATATTCCTCACTGTGACATTGTCTTTAATAAACCTGAGCTGTATAGGCCCGACGGGGTACACTTGTCATCCAAGGGCAATGAAATCTTTCTACGGGATTTGAAATGGGGGCTTGAAGCTATCCTGAGTGGGAGTTGGGAGGATGAGGACTAAGCAGACGCTTGCCCTTATCCATGGCTGGTAGGGTGCGGTCTAAGGGTTTCGGTGAGTACCTATGGTACCCTTTGGTGTAGGATAAATGCTGTCCTTGAGGCGGGCCCGGGACTTGCCCCTACCGTCATGAGATGGGGGGTTGCGGTTTGTGGGCTCGCCTTCCAGAAAAGGGCCGGTCAAAGTTTTAATCTAGCCTCATGGGTTGGCTTTGGGGCTCGGTACCTCGCCCAAGGAGGGCTGGGGAAGAGGTCTGGAGCTGACCCTTGCCTTAGCCTACCCATGCTGTTGACCCCCCCTTCTCAGGTCATAAGTTCAAGTTCATGGTCAAGTTTAAATTCAAGCCCAAGTTCAAGGTCAAGTTCATTTCCAGCTTTATGTTAATTAGGCATACATTATTAAATTGCCCTAGTTCAACCCAAGCCCTGTGTGTGGTCTCTTCATTTCGTGGGTTGGGTGGCAAACATATATATACACACACATACACATATACATACATATATTATGTATGTGTGTATGTATGTATATGTATGTGTATACACACACACACACACATATTGTGTGTGTGTGTGTGTGTGTGTGTGTGTATAATCTTGCTTTGGTTTGCATTCCTACCAGTTTTTCTAAGAATGCACCAGTGATAGGAAACATGTTCCGGTGTTGCATTTTTGGGGCAAGGGGAGAGAAATAGAAATCTTAACTGCTCAGTGTAACTTGGGAGTTATCTCATAATGTGCCAAAGCATATCCTATTGTGTCTTGAGAAATCACTGAAATAAATAAGAGCTTCTGCAGAGGTGGCTGTTCTCTTTTCTCTGTATAGTTCATTGATCTAGCTTTACTTTTTTTCAGCCTGTCAGCTTCTGCTAGGGATCAGCAATTCTGTTTGTCTCAGCCTCATGTGTGATTGTGTCATTCACTCACCCATAATGCAGAGACACAGCAGAATTCCCTACCCATTTGATATTGTATGCCTACTTTAGTTGTTCTACTTTAGTCTTTCCATTAGTCTATCACTTATGACTTGCTAGGGCTGGTCCAAGCCATTTTTCTGCCTGAAGCAGAATACCAAATGATAAACTTCTCCATACCTAAAATAATGGTTCATAGTACATGAGTAAACCAGTGTAGTCTGATTCAGTCAAACTTCCAAGTTACACCTCTGTTTTTCCGGCATCTGAGTGAAGTGTCAAATTTTCATTTTAATTCAGAAATAAAATGTGCCTGAGTGATCAGAAGCCTAGGAACAGCTGATGCCACTGAGTCATGGTTCCTTTCATATCAATGTGCTGTGCTTGGGCAATTTCAACTTTGGAGAAAAAGATGATGTGTGAATGATACTATCCCTAGAATTAATATCAATTTCCTGCTGGGATTCTTCAGCTGTCAGTCCTCAGAGTGTTCTAGTGCAGAGGCCTTTTGTTTCAATGCTTCTTCCACATACATACTGGCAAAGTGTCAGGAAGAAGAAAGACATTTCCCTGCTCATCATAGCCATTTCCAGTGATGGACAGTTCTTTATTCAGAAGTTAACTAGGTCTCTGGAGCTTCTAGTATTTCTGTGAGCCTAGACTGATAAACCAGCCAGTTTCTGCTGTTCCTTCCCCCCCACCTCCTTCTCTATCCCTGGTGTTTTGAACCAGGTGCTCTTTCTAAAAATGCCAAAGCTTGATGGAGTTGTTGGGTGTTTGGGGTATATTTTTTAAAAAAGAAATCTGACAGCTCTCCCAGTTGAGTCCTGTGAACTGTTGTTGAAAACCTCAATACATTTTTTTCTCTCTTCTTTTGGATATGACTCATTTCATGCTGGAGCTAGCAAATCATCTGTTGCGACAGGATCCCATAACCAGATGAGTTTGGCTATTGAAGGCTCCCCAAGGACAAGCACTTCTCAAAAAGAAGCCATTCTTTTAGTAGGTCTGTTAGTTTTGTTCTTTTTTTTTTTTTTTTTTTTTTGGTGCTGCTTAGTAAAGCATTTAGCTGATCTCTGCCTGGAAATAGCTGTATAACCTTGACAGGTACATGTTGTTTTCTTTCTACTGCAACAACAGATGTATGCAGGTGAAAGAGAACAAAGGGGATAGAACAGAACTGAAACATTATCAAAAAAATATGGCAAAAGCTTTATATCACTGAAAGACAATAATTTTAATAGTTATGAATATGAGTTATGGGTCTGAAAGTTCAATGATATAAAAGGTTAGACAAACACCATTCAACCTACACAGTGATTTTGTATGTCCCCACAAATATTTAATCTACAGGACAAGGATATAAATCTTTGACTATTTCATCCTTACATATAACAGTGAGTAGTTTTCATAGGCATTTTCTGTTGCATGCGAAACAAACATTTACATCCAGTTTTTGCTTGGTATTTATACATGCCAATGCATTTTAGGAAATTACTCTGTGCATGAACATGTGCATACATTTGTGTGATTATTTTTGGCAAAGAAAGGACATTTCCGCACTATGCTGTTATAGCGCTATGATTCCACTTTCAACCTCCTGTGGAATTCTGGGGTTTGTAGTTTCCTCAGGCCAAAGAGCTCTCTGGCTGAGAGTCCTAAATACCTCTCCCTAAACTGCAAGTCCCAGGATTCCATGGGAGGGTGAAAGTGGAATGATAGCACTACAACATTCTAGTGCGGAAATGGCCAAAGAAAAGAAAGAAAAGTGAAAAGTAGGATTTTTACACTCTAAAGCCACATGTATTTCTGAAAACAGTTTTTCTTTTCTTTTTAATGAGGAAGGCAAAAATTGTGTGTTTGCAAAAACATAATTTTCACAGAAAACAAAAATATTATTCTGCAAAAAAAACCCAACAAATTTCTTTTTGCTCAAAATGCATTTTTACAGGAAAAAATGTGTCTGAAAATTGTGTCTTTATTCATTTTTAAAAATATACCCCTGTTCTTACGCTAAAAGGTGGGTTTCTTTTTTGTCCCCCCCCCAAAAAAAATTATCATTTCCATGCAGAAAACCCCACTCCATTTCTGTTTGGAATAATTTCCTGAAACACTTTGGGATGTGTTAGTACCAGACAAAAACTGCACAAACCTCTTATCTCAATGTTATTCTTCTCAACCAGATTTTCAGCTTGCTGGGAAACCCATTTTGTTTTTTTCAGCCAGCAGATGGGTAGCACTGAATATTCTTCTCAACCCTAGTAACAAACTGTTTAAATGTTTGCTAAACTATCAAAAATGTATAAATCTCAGTGTTCAAGACTGGGGAGAGGAGTGTATGGGTCTCCAAATGTTGGTGGACTACAGCCCTTTCCGCACGAGGAAGTTAAAACGGGCCAAGAAGTCCTGTCACGGAGGTCATCCACACCTTGGATCGGACTAGGTTCGGACTATTTACCTTAGTTCTGCACCTTAGTCAGATCCAAAACACCCCCAAGTGGTCCTCCAGTGCGCTAAGTGAAGACCAGAAAAATCTGGTCTTTCAATCTTCTGGAGTGGGCCATTGTGTTCCTTCTCATTTGTGGAGATGCACAGGCTCGCACCAATGTGAACCTGTGATCAGCAGAGGGTGGGCTGTGAGCATGCTCAGTGTCAGCAGTTGGTCCAGACCCACAAAGAACAGGAAGCCACCATTTTCAGCCTGAGCAGTGAGGATCTACAGAGCTCGCAATGCTCTAATTCGCCCTGCAACTACAGAGGAGCCCTGCAGAAGGGCTTAAGGGAAAGTCTGCATTGCTTCGAAGAGAAGAGAACCGGTAAGTAACAGCACAGAGTGATTCACTCGGCTCGTATGGGAAGGGCCTACAACTCTCACAGTTTTCACCATTGACTTAGGGATGATGAGATATACAGCCAACCAACCCTTGAAAGATCACAGATTGACTATCCCTTTGTCTAAGAAGTTAGAGATCCCATTGTGATGACTACAGTATATCTAATATATATATATAAGGCAGGAAAGTTTCACAAACATTAATTGGGCTGGAACAGTGGTTCAAAAGTTTGGCCCTCTCAATGTTTTGGACTTCAGCTCCCAGAATTCCTGATTGCTGGTCAAGCTGGCTGGGACTTCTGGGAGATGAAGTCAAGAACATCTGGAAGACCAAAGTTTGTGAACCACTGGTCTCGAATCCCTTAGCTAGATTATTAACCAGTTGCAGCACAATCACTTCTTGGTTCGCTCAGAGATGTAAGTTCCATAAGTTCAATGAAATTTCCTGTCAGGCAAATAGGTATAGGATTGCTACCCCAAAAGGTGGGGGACCTTGAAGTCCACCAGCAGGCCCAGCATCAACTTAGAAATTGGGGAAATTACAGCTCAAAGGAGGCCTGCAAGAGAGAGGTAACTGCAGGATCTTTTCACCTGTGTATAGCAGTACTAACTGTAGGACTCCAGCTGAAGATTTAAACAGGGTATTTTTATTGGAAATCAACAGGTACACATACAAGAAATCAAGCAGTCCAATGAACAACGCAAGGCTAATTAACAAAGAAGCAAGAAAGGTTGGAGAGAGAGAGATTTGAGGTGTAAAGTGTGATACTGGAGCAGAGGATCAAAAAGGAGAGGCTCAAAAACAAGTGTTTTGAGGCAGCACAGAAGAATTAGAATCTAGGGTGCAGTGTGATACCCAAGTGCTAGCAAATTATCTGGGCTGGAGCTGGGGTTCTTATACTCTATTTCCCACCACAAAGGTGTGTGTGTGTTAAACAAAAAGGGGTCCAGAACAGACTGATTGTCTTATTTTGGGTGACAAAACATTGATGGGAGTCCTGACAGTCTTTTAATTTCTTGGTTGGGTAAGGTGAATGAGGAAAGTCTCTGTAGGAAATGCAAACAGCAGGGATGCTTGCCCACTTCACCTGAGCAGTTTACTATTGTCTTGGTTGCCTGTACTATTGAACGGATTATTGGAAGCCCATTAACACAAGGTTTTCCCACCTAATCTTTTTGAACTTATGACCTGGCCATGCTGAGGTCATCCTGACTTAACCCAAGTTTAGAGCCAGTGTCCTATTTACAGCATGTTTCCTAGCCATAAGTGTCCAGTTTTTATATGAAAATGATATTTCTCACCAATTTCGCTATCCTGCAGGTTGAGGTGCATAAGGGGCAGTAACAGGACTGCAACCTTAAAGTCCTTCACTAACTTGTAGTCATGGGGTACAATTCAGTGTGGTGATTTTAAACTTTAAAGTCCTTAGCTTTGTAGTGTTAACTGTGGGGTTTTCTTTAAAGTTATTTAGAAATTCCAGTGTGCTAACTTCAAAATACTGCAGCTACTCTGCTAGCTGGAACAGAACAGAGAGAGCATATTTTGCCAGTGGTTTTGCCAGTGTCTTGAAGCTGTATTATGTTGGGGGACAGGGAAATGGGTGGTGGAACCTAACTGCCCATGGGAATAAAATTAACAATATCCAGATACTGTGTGTAGCTATATTATCAGGCTGGATCCACATATACTTTTGCAATTGATGATATTTGATATCCTTTGTCTACTCTGTCAGCAGCATATGTAGATGATTGATATTCGTGACAGAAAGTTGTGCACATGTGGAAAATCTGATATCTCATTGGCTGACTGTATTGCTAGGCAGCCCTGAGTGTGTGGTTGGTGGGTCTCTTTGCTTGCTAGAAGCACAATTTCTTTAGATGCTTCAGGTGTAGCTACCTCCTTTTGCATTGCTTTTCCCTGTCTAATGGCTGTTCATACAATCGAGGACTATTAGAGTTTGGATCCAGTGGCACTCTTGCTGGTTTTACTGGGGTATATCTTGACTCTAAAGGATCTCTTTATATAGGATTACTCTGCCCCTCATGTTTAGATGCAATATTCAAAATTAGGGAAGGTAAGGTTTGAAATGAATACCTGTTACCACAGATTTCAGTGGGTCTGCTATAAGCATACCCAAGCCTGGACAGAAGCTGTTAAGTTACATCCTGTTCTGTGAGTGACAGGCAGGTTAAAGATAATTAGCTAGCTAGTTTGTTAGGAAATAAAAAGGCTGAGATCAAGGTGCCTAAAGGAATTCCTTTGATTCTATAAATCTGAGCATCTGCTTAGATCATCATCTGAGGTTAAAGTAGGTGGTGGATTAAATGTGTGTACCCACATGTCTGGACAATTTAAGTAGCACCATGGGGGGTGGCGGTGGGCATCAATAAGACTCAGAAGCACATCACAGATGGAGGAGGTTAAACTGTCCCTATCCCCTGCCACTACAATCCCAGCAATTTAAAAAGAAATAGGGAAGCTTGTTGGTGCCATTGATCCTCTCATGATAATGAGCAATGTTACCCCTTGGATGACAAATAGCTTCAAGATGTGTGGAAAGATGAGATTGTGGAGCAGAAGAAAAGCATTTAAATCCCCTCTTCATGGGTCACTAGCTCTCTTCACAGATGCTAATTGCAGCAATGTTGTTTGTTTGTTTGTTTAGAAAACATTTAATACAAGATTTTCTTTGGCTGTTTATGTTGGAGACTGAGGGCTTTCCACACTACACTGTTAAAGTGCTATTATTCCACTTAACATCCTATGGCATCTTGGGATTTGCAGTTTAGGGAGGGGCATTTACTGGCCTCAGTAAACTACAAACCCAGAATTCCACAGGATGTTTAAAGTGGAATAATAGCGTTATAACTGTATAGTGCAGAAAGGCCCTGAGATACAGTGGATAAAGCACTTTTTAAGGCAATTGTCAGTGCAAAGTGACTGAGTACATGGTTACCTAGCTACATGAAGTGTTCTATGAGCAATAGAGATGTAATTACTTCAAAACAATAATAAAGAATAAATATAATATATAATATAATTTATAATAATATAATATATATAATAATTGTATTTATAATATAATTATATATATAATAATAATATTATATAATAATATAATATATAATAATAACAGTGAATATGTTCCCAGTTTGGCGGGAGAGCACTTTTCCTGCAACCTCTGTATGTGTTTGGAGTTTATGGAGATGTCGCCATATTTTTATCTGTTGTATTACACAAAATGAGGTGTGAAGAAGGCCTTCCAGATGTTGAACTGTAATTCCCATTGGCTGTGTTGGCTAATGCTGAAGTGAGTTTCAGTTCTACTGGAAAACCATGATTGCAAATGGAGAATCATAATTGCCTACTGCAGCACTAAATTATTATGGGAACTGTGGAAGAGGAAAATGTTAGTGGAAAGAATCTGAGAAAGGAATAAGTATTTTTTTAAAAAAAATGGAAAGAGACACAAGGGACAAAGACACAAAATGGACACTCCACAATTATTTGAGTCTGATATCATTTTAACTGCCATGACTGCATCTTTTGGTATCCTGGGGGATTTGCAATTTTTTGAGGGATTTAGAATTATCTAGTGCATTTAGATGAATGCTTTCTGTTCAGAGCTCTCTGACAGAGTATTCTAAGTACCTCATCAAAATCCAAAATTCCGAAAGATGACATTATTGCTCTGTTGAAGTGGTATCAAAGTGCTATAAATATGAAGTATTAATATGCACAGAAAACAAGGATATAAAGTAAAGCCAAGATATGTACTCATACTACATGACTGTACCCCTATATTCTATGTGATGGATATAACTGCTAAGGCAATGCCTTATGGAATCTTGAGATTTGTAGTTTGGTGAGGTACTAGAGCTTCCTGGTTCTAAATGCTCCTCCCTAAACTCCAAATCCAAATCCCATAGGACTGAACCATGATAGTTAAAATGGAATCACAGCACTATAACAGTGTAATGTGAATGGGTCCCTGCAAATGTTACGATTGTGGAGGATCACTGTATACTTATTTAAAGAAGGCTTCTGTCCATACTCTGTTTGAAATTTGTATTGGAGGAATCTGATAAGTCATTTTTGTCAAAAAAAAATATGAAGGGTTTTTGGAGTGAGTGAAGAGGCAGAGATATCTAAATGCAAATGCACCACATTAATTTACAATAGTATAATGTTAAATCGTTACAGGTTCCTCACTGGCAGATCCATGAAAATTAAGCTTTCAGATTCTTGTCTATCACAGAGTGAATACTAATGATAGAAGTGCTAGACAGTGCCAGTAACAGACAGGTGTGTAAAGTATGCACTTAAGTATGAGATGAGTAATTTGTTTTTTTAAAAAATCTTTCTTTTCTTTCCCCCTACAGCCAAGTGCTGTCTTTGACGTCATGATGAATATTTCATTATCCCACTGAAGCATCTCTCAAAATTATGTACCTTAGCCACACAGTGATACTTAATTCACTCCATTTCCATTGCAACAAAATAAGTTCTTTATATCATTCTACTTCAGTTTCTCTTGAATGGGATATAGAACAGCATCACTGGCAGATGGATTTTCTAAAAAAAACCCAAACATTTGTGTTCTCCTTCACCAATGAAGGCAATACACCTATAATCTCAGAGCTCTCTCATTTTATTTTATTTTATTCATTGATATCTCCAACTGTGAAGAATTTCAACAGCATAGCTGCTTTAAAAATAAAGAAGCCTTATGGAAAAATATCACCATGCAAGTACATTAAGTCTAAGCAACATCAGAAAGTTCAGAGATTGGCTTGCAACTACATCCGCAGTTGTATGTGTGTGTTGTCTGTTGGTAAGGAAACTGAGCCCAAGACATTTTGTTGCCGGGATGGAAAGACAAAATGGCTCACCATACTCATTTCACATATAGACTGGACAGGTTGCTAAATTTTATTTCAGCAGTGGCTAGCAACATTCCCCCCACACCTGAGCCAGGAAACTAGTTTAGCGAGCTGGTAAAATTCTGTGCTGTACACAGCCCAGACTTTTTTTAAAAAAATGATTGCTTCACTGTGCCTAATGATAGGGCTAATCCTGGTCAGTGTATGTGCATGAGTATATGTGAAAGAGAAGAGGACTTAGTAGACCTAAGCAGTACTTGTCTTACTCTGCATAATAATAGGGCTGGCCCTGGTTGCTGTGTGTGTGTGTGTGTGTGTGTGTGTGTGCACATGTGTGTGTAAGAGAGAGAGATTTAGTGGAACTTGCAATCTGACTGATGTTCTGCTTTGGATTGTTCCATAAATTCTGTGTCTATATTGTTGCACGTGGCTCATCCAACAGGATTAATCTATCTGTTCCTACAACTACAACTTATATGTGCATGAAATGGCTTATATTAATTCTGCTTCCTGTGTCAAATTTTAAATGAGCACATAAAGGCCCAAATGGACTATAGCACATCAAATCACTTCTGGGACAGGGGAAAATTGGTCTCATCTGCTGGAATAAGCTACCAAACTAGTTCCATACTTGGGATGTAAAGAACTCTTACAATGTTCTTGTTCTCAACATGAAGGGGTTAGTCAAGATACATAAGCACACTATCATATAAATAGTCAACCTCTGTGAGATCTATGCATGACTTTTCTGTTAATATTTTTTTTTGGGGGGGCAGGTATTCAGTTTGTTTTTTAAAAAGGACTTTTTTGCAAAAAAAAAAAAAACACGACGTTTTTCTTCCACAGCAAATGGTGTCTTTTACATAAAGCACATTGTTTTCTCTGTAAAATATTGGGTGTTTGTACTAGAATAAGTGGATTGTGCAAACAGTTCTTTTGCAAAAATACCCAAAAGTGAGAAGAATCTTTGAAAAAAAAAGTTCAACAATTTTCATAATCTCACCAGATGTGGAGAAAACACCCAGATTTCTTCATTCTTACCAGTGGGAACGAATTAAACAAAGATGTACACCCTTATTTCACACATTACAGATTGCTCACACTTAAACATGAATGCATTGTGTACATTCTGAAGGTGCATGACACCACAAAGGGAAGGCAAAACATACCTCCCAGTCATTGTTATAATCCAGCATGTTCTAACATAATCACTTATGCATCAAGAGCCATCACATTACCTATCGTTTTTGCAATGTGAAATGGGTATATGGTATGGAGCTCACACATGGCTGAAATTATTTGAGATCTGTGCCTACAGTGGAATCCATACCTTCTGGAATCATTGTGGAAAACAGATTTCTAGAGATTAAATTCTTCAGTAGTTTTGAAGGAAGCAGTAAATAGTTTTGAGCAGTTTTCAGCCCAGTGCAAGAACGTCCTTGAAAAGTATGCAATGTATTTTGTTTTTGAAAAAGAAACTTGCAGTTTGGGACTTATTTTTGTGCTAACAGTATTATTGCAAAGTTGCATTTTTTTTTCTAAAGGAAACAACATTTTCTACACAGAAAAGTGCAGAAAACACTGTTTTCTATGCAAAAATATTATATGCAAATTTAATACAGAATAAGTCCCAAACTGCAAAATTTCTAATCAGTTCAGGATTCTTCTTGAAAGGACTTCTTGAAACTCAGGAAGCCATGTCTTTAACCATTTTCCCCAAAATATTTTCAATTTTTTTTGACATCCTTCTAGGGATGTGCAGAGCCTTCACATAATAAATTTGGTTCATTTTACCAATTTATCAATTTTTTTTTTTACCAATTTTTCTTCTATCCCCCCCCCCCATGATTTCTGGTTGTGCAATTCAAAAAGAAACATTCAGTTCTTAAAATAAAATCCTGTGGACAGGAAGGGAATGTGTCAGAGAAATTTTGCTATCTTCAAAGCCTGTGTGAATTTGCTTGTTTGTTTTGGATTGGTTTTTTCACTTGAGTGTTCTTCAGTTGATTTACCTCCACAGGAACCCCTGGATTAGCCTCAAAATTTCACTAGATCAAATTTGATGGCAGTTAAACTGTAGCTGGACCTTCCTCCCATTCAAAATGACTGTCCAAATGCTATTGGAAAGCATTCTTACTTAACCTAATATATAAATGTCAAAGATTGTGAGTTTATCTGTGTCAGGGAGGTGAAGACCTCATATGATTGGCTGTGTCAAGTAAGAAACTCTCATATGATTTGCTACCTGTGAAGATTCTATGGAATCCTGGGGTTTGCAGTTTAGGGAGGGACCTTTAGAATTCTCAGCCAGAGAACTCTTGGGCCTGGCCACTTGCTATAGAGACAAGGCCTAGCAGCAAGAATGAGGGCAGTGTATTCCATCAGAAATCAAACCTCTACATGTTAACAACTCTGAATACAGATTGGATTGGGGAATATCGGGAAAAGTTACAGTTACTGGACAAAGCAGTTTGGGAAATCAGAGACACAGGATCTCAAATCTGTGCATTTCAACCATGTCTAATTCCTAAGGAAAGGTAAGGTAAGGTAATTGCTAAGGTAATTCTAAGACGTATTACCTATGAGAAAATAAAATCCTGGGCAACATCGGGTATTATATATTCTAGTAGGGTATAAAACAGTATAAGCAAATAAATTGCATTTACTTGGAGTCATATTTCGCAACATAACCAGTACAAAAACGTTTGATTGTTCTTTTCATGAGTTGTGCTTCTTATGAAAGTATCAATAGTTGACAGAAGATGCTTCACTCAGTTTTGCTGTATTAAGCCTCTTATTGCCATTTTTCCTGGAATGTTCATAAATGAAAAGGCTACAAATGATATTTGAGAATGAGTTATCTATTTCCGTCTCCCAACCAATTCTTTACCTGGCCAGTGCCTGTTGAAACAGTGTAACTATGTTGCCTTTCCTGAGTGAATGCAGTTCAAGCTGTTTACCATGCAGCTCAAAACCATTTGCTATTTGTCTGCATTCAGTCATCTGCAACATTTTCATTTTCAACAGTCAATACCAGCTACACACAAGTCTATGCTGAGCTGGCCAAGAATAGCTTTTTTATTCATTGGCAACATTTTTTTTTTCACTTTAAGCTTGGAATTTGTTACAAGGAACAGATTTCAGAGCAGACAAAAGAATACTCCCTTTTCTTATTTTAAGTGACAGTTGTCGTTTTTATATTGGAAGTTATTTTTGTAATCCTTGGGAAAAGAGCTCCTCTTTCAATTTTAAATAGTCTTCTGTGATCTTTATAATCAATTTATACTGCTAAAGAACAAAATAAAAACTGTTTTCTACCATCTCTGTTTCCTTTTTTATGTACACACACATGTATACACTCATACACACATACAAATCCTTGATTCATTTGGATGGAAGAGGGGTAGGATACAAATACATATCTGCATCCTCAGTAGCTGTCCTTTTGGATAGGTTTTGCTGAATTTTCCCCATTTCAAAACTATACATTCATTTAGTTTATGAGAAAATATAAATCTATGGCCTATATTTACATCAGCACATCCTGTCTGTATCCATACAAACTAAAGCTATTATCTTCATAATAAATCATAGCTCACACTTGCTGAATATATGCTTAATTCCCCCTGTAATTAACAACATCCAATTTTCAGTAAAGATATTTTAACCTTTTCTGCACAACATATGGACCAAATGAAAGGATGGCAGTAAGACGTACATCATGTATCATATTTATTTACACTACTCCATTTGTTCAATGAATGGTCACAAAGCTGTCGATGGCAGGTTTTGCCCTTGGTGAACATGCTCTCAGAGAACACTTGAGCAGGGTCACCAGGCTTTATCAATGTGACTGGGAACTATGTCATTGAACCTTCAGGAAAGTAGCTGATAACCAATGAAAAGGGTTGTTGTATTCCTTTTACTCTGCTATAGACCATTTATTTTGAAACAGTAGCACATTTACTTCATTTACTTGACGGCTCTCCTTATAGATGGAATTCATTCCTAATAAGTAAGTATGACATTCACAGACTGCCTGTTCACTAGTTGGATAGTAACATCCTTGTTTTGTACCAAAGATTCTCCTGCTGTATAGTACATATTACAGTGTGGCATATCATAGGTTTGTTTGAGCAAACTACAGAATTGTGGTAGAAACTACAATTTTCTGATATTTATGGAAAAAATGCATGCATTTCTATGTGGTAGTGGGATATAAACCTCTATGTTAGGATGTTTATCTATATCATTTTGGTTGAATGGTTGCTGATATGCTACCATAATGGTAAGGCTGGTTCAACACAAGAAAATCATTTCAATAGATCTCCATCCATGTATTTAAGAGCAACTGTGACAAGGAATGGTTATAGTAAAACCATATATAGGAAAAATTAGTTTACATTCTAATCACTGAGTAGCACTAGATTTAATTATATCTGGATGGACTCAGGGGTTTCTGTTACCATTCAGCACTTGTTGAAGAATAGAGGTCTTGCCTAGCTTCTTGACTGTGTCACCTAAGCTTTCCATATGAATAACCAATCATCATTATAATGTTATTCTCATTCTTCTTTGAACATTCTACGATCCAACATTTAAAAAAAAGTGTGTGTGTGGTTATTTTGCACAACACATTGAATATTTGTGGAAAAAAAACCTACTTTGTGCAAAACATCATTTTGTGCAACAGCAATTTTTGTGGAAACTTTTTTTTTAATGTATTTAAGAGTCCTAAAATGCCATTAAAAACCATAGAAAATGTGTTTAAAAACATTGATATTTCAGCCCAGTGCCAACAAAGCTCTTGGAATTATTTGTTCTGAAGTCTGTCATTAAATAAGCGAAGATATACTTCCCTATTGCCCACAGTGTTTTGTTTTGTTCTATTCATGAAATGGAGTGTGAGATACTCAGAATGTGTGGGAAGAGTACTGTACACCCAAAGGGATTTTTTTCACTTTCTTGATAGGTCCCCTTGAGTTCAGTGGGGTTTACTCCCAGGTAAATAGATATAGGATTTCATCCTTAAGTGTTTCATTTTAATCTACTTAGTTTAATGGATGCAGAGGACCTTTCACATTAACCAATATGTTGATGCGATTCCATTTTAACTTCTATGACAGCGGCCAATTAAATTCTGGGATTCACAGTTCAGGGAGTGAAATTGTCTGCCAGAGAGCTCCTCTAAGTGCTTCCCCAAACTCCAAACCCTAGGATTGCACAGGATGCAGCCAAGACACTTTGTGCTATAACTGTGTAGTGTGAAAGGGCCCCAAGTGTAAATGTTTCTGGCTTGTGGTCAATGGATCTCATATCAAAGAAAACTTTTGCAAGCTAACTTTTCTCTGGCGAGTTTTCTTTTTCCTTTGTATGAAAGTGTTGTCATGCAAATATATCTCTATTTAAAATGGATGTAACATCACTGGATATGCAATATGTGTGTAAACATTTTTTTTTTCTAAAAAAAAAAAGTGGAGTAGGTTATGTCAACTGTGTCTGTCCTCATAATCAGGTAAATGTCTCTGACGTCCCTTTGGGCCATTGGGATAAATGAAATCTTGTTACACTTCAAAAGGGATAACCATTTTAGTTCAAGTCAGGCAAGCACTGAAAGCCAGGACTGTTCAGATGCTGTGATGACAGACACCTTTCCCAAGCAGGGAATTCAGCTGCCTGAACCAATTAAGCAGGAACCATGAGGGAACAAGCTTTTTAGCCACATTGCCAAGACTTTTCTTCTGACCCATCTATAAAATCAGGAGGATGTGTATAGTGCTAATTGGCCAACCATATATGCAGGAGGCATCCATTATTTTCTGATAACTGGGAGTTTGGATCTGTAAAAGTCAATCATTAGAAGAAAGAATTGTGAAGTCAAGTTGTGCTATTAGAAAGCTCGAGATATGAAAAGGCAGAGACATTCAAAGTTTAAGTTATCAAGAAAGACAGGGAATCTTGACGTTAAAAATGACATGTGTATGCATTTGAGTTTGACTGATCTTTTTTTCAAGCCGCAGGGGGAAATCTTGGGTCAGCCATTACTACAGCAGAGCCATCTCACTAGACCCTGATCATTATGACTTTGGTCATGTCAACTTATTGAAGTGAACCTTGATTTTCCTTTGATTCTGTCTATGCTTCAGGCCAGTTTCTGGTTCACTTCCTACACATCCTATTCATTAAAGGTTCATTCACCCTTTGAGGGGGAAAAAACTGAAGAAAAGAGAACTCACAAGAATGATTTAAGCTTGCACAGACCATTCCACAAAGTATAATTAGTTACAATTTCACAACAGAAACAGCAAATTAGATGTCTTCTCTCTCCCCTCCTCTTTCGTTCAAAAGTGCCTTATGCTGCATTCAGATTTTTAGAACTGCCTTACAATAATATTCTAAGAACTATACTTTATTGATGAATAAAAGCTCAATAAAAGCTCTCTTATTCAAAACTTTTTATACCACATTTAGTTGTGGTCTAGATCTCTGGTTGATATAAACCATTTTTTTAAACATTCCCTGGAACCCCATAGCAAATGGAGGTCGAGAGAAAGCCACCAGAAGTGCCAATTCTCTTTCTGTGGAGGGGGTGGGTAGATATTTCTGGCATTTAAAAAAATATAAGGAAACAAAGGCTGTTTTAAATTGAATCAATCAATTTCAAATTGAAATTGTTCTAAGGAATCCACTTCCTTCAAAAGCACCTGAAGTTGAGCAGCCAAGACATTTTTTTGACTATGTTGTCCTCAAAGGGATTACTAAAAATCTATTTCACAGTGTAGCTACACTGGCATAGGAAGGATTGATGAAGAAGGTGGTGGCATAGCAGCAGAGGTAAAATGGCACACAATAGTGGGAGAAAGCAATAACCATCATCTGTGTCAGGACATAAAATTGCCCTTCCAGATCCCAAGTGGACATGGAGATTACTTTCCCTGCTGTTCTTCTGATGTCATTCTGCCTTGTTCAAAAAAGTGACTTATATCATCCTAATATCATTAGTAATCAAAAAGACGTGACTCTTGGACCCACTTCTTCAACTCAGTGCAAACGATCAAGAGGGATATGGACAGAAAACATAGAAAGTTGGCTGAATCTGCTCATATTTTTATGTCTCATCTGTTGAAAGAGATCTCACATAACCAGAATAGACAATTTATTGATCCAAAAAGAACTGGACTATGCAGTGCTCTGGAGACTTCTACTGGAACTATATCAGTGATGGCATCAAATGGCAGTGATGGCAGTGATGGCAATTTATTGTAAAAACAATAAAAAGGCCTTTTTTGTTATGTCAATAACAAAAAGAAGAACAAGGAAATGACAGGGCCTCTGCATAGAGAAGGGGGATCAATGCTGACAAATGACAGAGAAAAGGCCAAACTGCTCAACACCCTTTTGCCTATATCCAAGGGCATTGGCAGAAGTAATCTCAGAACCATTAGCAATAGCCTTTGAAACTTCCTGGAGAATGGGAGAAGTTCCAACAAACTTGAAGAGGGCAAATATTGTCCCCCTCTTCAAAAAAGAGAGGAAATAGGATCCAAGAGCAAATAATTATACAGACAATTTGTAAGCACTTAGAAGGGAATGCTGTGATCACTTAAACTCAATGTGAGTTTCTCAAAAACATGTCATGGCAGGACTTTTTTTTTTAATTTTTATTCTTATTATTTATTTATTGTTGGATACATGGGTGAGGGCATGGAAAACAGACATATAATTTACACCAAGTTTAAATTTAAGAGAAAACTTTTATAAAATGTTACATCGATGGTATATGACACCTGAAAAGTTGCAGAAAATAACTAAAAATGGAAATGAAAGATGTAGGAAATGTGATGAAAAGGTGGGATCATTCTTTCATATGTGGTGGACCTGTAAGATATCAAGGAAATTTTGGAAGGAAATACATCATGAAATTCAAGGAATTTATAATTTAAATTTTGAAATGAGGCCAGAGTTTTATTTGTTAAATATGTTGGGGCAACAAAGAGAGATAAGATGTCATCAGAAGACATTGTTATATTTGATAACTGCTGCAAGATTGACATATGCACAATATTGGAAAGAAAGGAACCATGTTGATATAAAAGAATGGAAATTAAAAGTTCTGGATATGATAGAGAAAGAAAAGCTAACATTTTCACTGAAAAATAAGTCTGTCCAGAACTTTGAAAGGGAACGGAGAGAAGTCTTAAATTGGATAAAGAGATAGTAATAAGAAAAGGAAAAGAATTAAGCAGGATTGTATATAATACAAGGCAACAATGTAATAAAACAATGTAACAAAGCAGCAATGTAACAATGTAAGACGTAACAATGTAAGATTACTTTCTGAAGAGAAACTATGTATGAATGGAATGTAAATAAGCAGACTCAACTGGAAAAAAAAGAAAAAAGCTTGGAAGTGGGGAAGGGTTTTTTTTATTATTATTTTCACTTTAATAAAAATATTCCTAAAAAAATTCTTATTATTTCTTTATTAATTTACTTATTTATTTTGTAATAGAATTACTAGCTTGGTAGATGAAGGGAATGCTGTGGATATAGTATGGATATAGAATGTCTTGACTTCAGTAAGGCCTTTGACAAGGGCCTCCATTATATTATTGCAAACAAGCTATAAAATCTGGGCTAGACAATGGTACTGTTAGGTGGATTTATAATTGGTTGACCAACCAAACCCAAAGGGGGCTTACCAATAGTTCTTCTTTACCCTGGAGAGAAGAAACTACTGGGGTGCCACAGGATTCTGTCCTGGGCCAAGCGCTACTCAAAATCTTCACAAATGATTTAGATGAGGGACTAGAGGGTATTCTTATCAAATTTGCAGATGACACCAAATTATGATGGGTAGCTAACACACCAGAGGAAAGAATCAGAATTGAAAATGACCTTAAAAGATTAGACAGCTGGGCCAAAAAAAATAACAAAATGAATTTCAACAGGAAGAAAGGTAAGGTATTACACTTTGGCAGAAAAAAAAAAAGAAATACAGAGATATAAGTTGGGTGACACCTGGCTTGACTATAGTACATGTGAAAGGGATCTAGGAGTTTTAGCAGACCACAAGCTGAACAGGAGTCAGCAGTGGGATGTGGCAGCTAAAAAAGCTAATGCAATTCTGGGCTGCATTAATAGGAATATACTGTCTAGGTCAAGGGGAGTAGCACTCTATTCTACTTTGATTAGAATCCATCTGGAATACCATGTCCACTTCTGGGAACCACAATTCAAGAAGGATATCGACAAACTGGAACATGCCCAGAGGAGGGTGACCAAAATGGTAGAAGGCCTGGAAACCATGCCATGGGAGGAGAGGCATAGGGAGCGGGGTATGTTTAGCCTGGAGAAAAGAAGGCAAAGAGGTGACACATAACTATGTTTAAATATTTGAAGGTCATACAAGCCTGTTTTCTGCTGCTCCAGAGATGAGGACATGGAGCAATGGCTTCAAACTTTCAGAAAAAGAGTTTCCATCTAAACATTAGAAAGAACTTCCTGATGGTGAGAACAGTTTGACAGAGGAATACACTGCCTGTTAATGTGGTGGTATCTCCTTCTTCAGAGGTTTTTACACAGAGGCTGGATGACCATTTGCTAGGAGTACTTTGATTGTGTATTCCTATGTGACAGGGGACTGAATTCCTTCGGGTCTCTTCCAGCTCTATGATTCCATGAAATTCAGAGAAAGTATGAGCAATTTGGTCTGGAAAGCATTTTACAAACTTCCCAGAGCAGGCTTCTCAGTTGCCAGTATGTTCCTAACAGTGTTTATGAGTATCACTACATTCACAACTCAGTAAGCTTTTCTGGATAGTTATTCAGTGTTGTGGTGATGATTATGATAGTGGTGTCAATGTAAGGCCATTTCTCCATCAGTGCTATCAAGCAGGTGATAATGTCTTTATTATGTGTGATAATGTCATTGATAAAAATGTTGCTCATTAGAAAGTCCATAGGAGCCTATAACAATCTCTCACATTCTCTGTCTTTCCAGGCCCATATATATTAATGGGTATACCATCTCTGCAGATACTTAGATGTCTGAGGCAAAGAGCAAAAAGAGCAAAATGGTGCTTCTTATCCCATTCCTTGTATAGAATAAGACTGGGCTGTCGATTTAATTATTTTCAGTAGAAATTTTAACATAGCATCCTCCACCATGCCTAAAGTCAGGAAGCTAGCCTAGATGATTCAGGGCTGTCCATTTGACATTGGTGCTCTAGTGGTAAATTTTGATGTGCACTCATCACAACTGTTCCAAATACCATGGAGACTCAAAAAATGCAGGCAGAGGTGTTGATTCATGTTTGTGTGCATGTACATGTGCAACTTGAAGTAATACATTGTTGCTAAGAAAATCTACATATGGCCTCAGCTAAATTCAACAAGAATAGGGAAGCTTGACGTAGGGGTGGCAGATGTCCTAATTATCCCTGCAGTTCAAAAAGTCCCGAAACATTCACCCCATGAGCTCTGACTTCACTATGACACAATCTTCCCACACCTTTCTGTCATCTGCCATATTTTACATAATGGTAGGTTTGGCCCTGACAACTGTCAATCTAAACTTCACCAACAAGTGGGTTCTCTGTGAAAACAGGATGACAGTGGAGAAACACTTCCCCCCCAACCTCATTCCTCCAGCTTCTGCTCAGTTGAAAATAATACATCCTGTAGTATATATCAAACCAACTCAATACTGTATCAGTCCCATGGCTGTTGTGTTGGCTGTGAAATCTCAGACAAGTTCTCTAACGTTGTTTTTCTACACTGAATACTAAAATCCTCCAAGGTGATGGAACGAAATTTTCCAAAAGCAGATCCTAGTTCACCTCAATCAACTTTAGCAGATGGAAGAATGACAAATAGCAAGGTGGTGAACATGCCAGCAGAATTCCTGATTTGTTTATCTGGCCTAACATTATACACTAAAATTCAGACCTAGGGCTTAACTGAACTGATCTCTTGGTCTGTGAAACTGAATTCTTATGGATAACGACAACCCTTTCCTATAGTCCAGAACTTGGGAAAAAAAATTTTTTTACTACAACCCCCATAATCATAATCATAATCATAATAGTCAGAACTAAGCTGAGGATTTGGAGAGTTGTATCCAAAGGATAATTTTGTTACCCTGTGTACTGGGGGTCCCGGGAGGGACACCAAAATGTGCTCAACTAAAGGTGGGGAAAATCAGCTCAGAGCACTGCTTAGCATCACGAGAGGCAGGGTAACTTAGCAAGATCTTGAACCCTATGTCTACAGGGTCGGGTCGAGTCAAGGAGAACACAGAAGTTGAAATAATAAATGATGTTTATTAAATACAAGCAAAACAGTGTATGCGACACACTCATATGAGATAACTAAAGAAAATAAAGGTTGGAGTGGTATAGAGGGATTTTTAGAGGGGTTGTTGGTTTGGGTGATACTTCACCTACAGAGGGAAGCTGGGGTGTGATGTAGCTCAGCACGTGGAGTTGAGGGGAGGCTCACCAAGCAAAGTGGCAACAAGGCGGGATGAAACTCGGAAGCGATCCGAGGAAGGTCTCGGAATCAAGGGTTTTTATAAGGAGAATTGTGACTGCAGGCTATGCCGTACTTGCGGGAAAACAATAGATTTGGAGTTGGAGACAAAGCCTCCGAAAGGTCAGAATCTGAATGATTGAGTTATCGTAGAGGTTCTCAATAGAGTAGCCAGTATGCAGACGCAGAGTGCTTGGGTATTGCATAGTTTACCCATCAAGCTACCATCACGGGGCAGAGGCTCTTTTGTAAGTGGCGTGTATACTTAATTAGAGTACTTGCCTGGAGGTCTCCTAAAGCAGTGAGTCAGCTATTTCTGGCCTGCCTGTATTGTAGTTTGAATATTATGGCTATTAACGGCCGAGCTTGTTTACGTGCTTGTCCGGTGGCCTCGCAAGCACGTGGAAAGGAATAGAGAAGTGCAGCCGAATTGTGATATCAGGGGATATCTTTAATATCCCCAAAGCTCGGACTAGCCAGGGCAGTAACAATTTCCCAGATCTGTGCTGATTGTCCTATCTATTTTGGTTGCATGCTGACATGAACAGAGTTTGGTCCAGATGTCCAACTTGGTCTTGGTGACTTACAGACTTTTGAATGGAAGTGACACCAAGATGATTGAATGACTGGTCGACAGTAAGATATGGTAACATGTGTGGAAGAGATGCAGGAGTTATTGAAGCTTTCAAATAATTGTAATTCCTAAGATGTTTTTATTGCTAAGGTGTTTGTAACTGATATCCTTTTCTTTTTACATACAATGCAGAACAAAGAGCATTGTTTTCTACGCAACCCACTAAAGTTATTTTGCTTCAGAAAATGAGACTATTTCTAGTTTCAGTTTGTCACAGAAATACTATTCCCTTAGTTTTCTGCTGAAGAAATTAGGCCTGCTTCAGGTAACCAGAGGCTGAAACTCAGAGTGTAATACACATCCTTACAGGGCTGTGGATAAAAAGGAAAATGTCAAGGTTGCAGGGAGTCTCACTTTGTTGAGGGGCAACGGTCAAAGTAGTGTTGCAGTTTTGGCAGCCTAACAAAGGAGTGAAAGGAATCTGCCATTTTAAACATGTTTTTTGCTTTTCTTAAAGGAACAGCATTCTCTTGAAGCTTCCTACCAAGGCCCATATGTCTTTATAGCAGTTGTGCCAGTCTGAGGCATAAACAAGCACTTCTGTTTTAAGTTCACATACTCTCGCATAAGTATACCTAGAGCTGCATTTGAAGTCTTAACTATGTCAGAAAGAAAAAAAAGACATAAATGTGCATGCAGTTAATTATGTTGCAGCTATTGCAATTTAGCACAAGAGATTTTTATATCTCGTATTCTTTCACAAGGCATGACAATGAATCACTTTATTTATTATTTTTCTTCATGCTTAACTTCTTTGCTCACTCTCTAAGGGTAACAGTTAAAGTTTTTCATCATCTTCACCATCATTTAAAGAAGAATGAACCATACTAGGTTTGATACCTCGAGAAGGAATTGTTTCCATTTAATTCTTCTCCATACCAAAAAGTGACATCCCATACACTAATAGCAAACTTATTCTCTTTCTGTGGATCATTATGTGTAAATATCAACACCAATGAGCAAAAGAAAGCTAGAAGATCTGGGGAAATGTCAATATTTGTGGAAATATGCAAAAGCCAGAATCCTGTATGACCTCTGACCCAGAATAAATTTGTGTACTGTTATCTAATAGCAGAACTGCTAAGAAACCTAGTTACTGAATTGTGAAGATGAATAATGGGAAACTGAAAAAGAGTGCCTAATATATTTTGGAGGTGTCTGATATGTATCATGGGTCCAATGCTCACCAGGGGCCAGACTTCATTGGTCCCAATTAGTTTTGGTCCCCTTGCACATTGGTCCCTTTCCCAACTGTGCTACATAGTTGAATAACAACAGAACTCTATTGAATATGGACACTGCACATCTTCACAATTCTGTTTTCTAAAGATACAAGTCAACTTACAAGCATGCAATGCCTGAATTGTTGTTATGTGCCTTCAAGTTGTTTCCAGGTTATGGTGACCATAATGTGAACCTATCATTAGATTTTCTGGGACTGAGAATATGTGATGTGCCTAAGTTCACTCAGTGGGTTTCCATGGCCAAGCAAGGAATTGAACTCTGGTCTCCACGGTAGTAGTCCAATGCTCACTACACCATGGTGGCTTGGAGATAGGAGCACTAAGCTTCCCCTTCCCTCCCTCCCTCCTCCCTCCCTCCCTCCTCCCTCCCTCCCTCCCTCCCTCCCTCCCTCCCTCCCTCCCTCCCTCCCTCCCTCCTTCCTTCCTTCCTTCCTTCCTTCCTTCCTTCCTTCCTTCCTTTCTTTCTTTCTTTCTTTCTTTCTTTCTTTCTTTCTTTCTTTCTTTCTTTCTTTCTTTCTCTTCACATTGTGGACATCTTGTATACTCCAAATAGTAATAATGACAATAGAATTCATGTTTGAGTTCCAAACTGCAACCTAACAAAAATGTGGAAAAGTCAAAGTGGGGAAAGTATTTCTGCTAGGCTCTAATTTACTTCAAGGGTTCAAACTCAAGAATGTTAGCATTTGGAGTTGAGATAAATGCATCTTTCAACACATGCCTTTTTCCTTCAGTGTATTTTTCTTCCTTCCTATGATTCCAGGATGTAGAACTTTGTCGCAGAATATCTCACAGCTTCATGTTTTTGTATTTCCTTGGTTTTCACACAAAGTGGCTATAGGAAATTCAAATATGCCCCCAGAGACTCTTTGGGGCATCATCATATTTTGGGTAGGTGTGGGGAGACCAAGAAAAATAGATGAAACAAAGGTAAAAGAAGAAGATGGAAAACAAGAACAAAGGCCATTTCTGCAATAGCCTGTTATAGCGCTATTATTCCACTTTCAACCTCCTATAGAAAGCCGGCCCCTCCATAAACTGCAAACTCCAGGATTCCATAGGAGGTTGAAAGTGGAATAATAGCATTATAATAAGCTAGTGCTGAAATGGCCAAAGACATAGGCACAGCCATCCAGTGAGGGCCAAACAGAAAGATAAAGGTCCCTGGTTCCAATAGCTTTTACATCATTGTACCCATCACTTTTTCTGCCCTAGCTGTAGTGAAAGAAAAAGAGATTGTCTGAAGGCTATGTGGGAACAAGATCAATAGCTGACCTGACCGCCTCCTTCTCTCTTCTATCCACCAAACAACCAGCCCCACAGTCAGGAGCAGTATGTGGTAGATATGGATGTAATTCTTCACTAAGTTTCTTCTAGAAGATAGCAATGAATTTTTCTTCCCACTGTGAGAAAATCTTTTTAAAAAAAACACACAAATGCACATTTTTTAATGCTATTCACCATTTGGGAGTTATTCTACACAAATTTCACACATGGTTTTCTGCATGGAAAATAAAATTTCAAAACGAAAATGTTAATTCCTGCGCAGAAAAAAAAATGTTGTTTTTCTCACAGAAAAAAAGAAAAAAAAACTTAGTTCGGGATTTGTGCTGCAGAAAATTCACATGGTTGAAAATGACATGCTTTGTGCAGGAATTAATTTTTCTGCAATAATTCTGCTGTTTCTTGTGCAGAAAAAAAATAATGTTTTCTTTGGAAAACAACTATGTGCACTTTTTGTGTGGAATAATCACGAACTGTGAAGAATCTTGTCAGTCTGAGATTCTTCTCATCAGCATTTCTTTACAATTGAAAAACATATATTATGCGTGGGTACGCACACATAAGCCAAAGTAGCACTCGGAAAGGTGGATGTGTTTGACCCAACTGGAACAAAATGTTTCACAATTTCAGTCTCTGAAAGATAGCAATGTTTCATCTGAATGATGAGGCACTCAAGTACTGATGGGCTCATTAATTTTCAGGGTGACTTTACCTTTGTGTCCAGACAAACCTCTCAGAACTAGTATAGTGTATGGAGTGTTCTGAACATTAGTACATAAATTATATCTCTTCTGTTTTATTATACTCCGGAGTTCTCCTTTTGATTTGCTGCTTAAACGGGGATGAAGATGCATCAAAATAGGAATAGAATAGATAGGAATAGAAATCTAGCCTGGAGCGAAAATGATTTACACTAGGCAGTACTATTTTGAATGGGCAAATAAATCAGGAAAATGGTTATCACTTAGATTAAAAAATAAGAAGGAAAAGACACTGATTAACAAACTCAAAAGCGGGGAGACAATATATACAGATTCCCAACAAATAAAGAAAATAGTGACAAATTTCTATAGAATGTTATATAAAGGTCAAGAACTTCAAGAGGAGACGATAGAAGCATATTTAGAGAAACAAGATCTAATAAGATTAACAGAGGAACAGCGGGACAAATTAAATAAACCAATTTCATTAACAGAAGTAATAGAAGCAATTCAAAAAGCAAAAAAAGGGAAGGCACCAGGTCCAGATGGATTTACAAGTTTATTCTATAAAACTTTCCAAAATGAACTAGCTCCTATTCTTCAAACAATTATGAATGAAGCATTGAAAGGAAAGATCCCCGATACATGGAGAGAGGCTGACATAACCTTGTTACATAAAGAAGGGAAAGACCCGCTGGACATTAAAAATTATCGTCCAATCTCACTATTGAATTCTGACTATAAATTATTTACAGCCATACTAGCAAATAGATTAAAAGATGTATTAAGGGAAATAATTTCAGAGGACCAAGCGGGATTTCTCCCTGGTAGACAAATAAAAGATAATATGCGTAATATAATTAATATACTAGAATTATGTGAAAACCATCACCAGAAAAAATTGATAGCCTTATTTCTAGATATTGAAAAAGCTTTTGATACGGTGAATTGGGGATTTCTAATTAAGCTGTGTCAAAAGATGAGTTTGGGACTAAATTTTATAAACTGGATAAAATCTATTTACTCAATGCAATATGCACAAGTGATTATCAATGGTCAAAAAGCTGGAAAATTTAATATTCAAAGAGGAACACGTCAAGGCTGCCCATTGTCTCCATTACTATTTCTATTAGTCATTGAAGTTTTGATAAGAAAGATAAAAAGTCATGAGAGAATTAAAGGAATTAAGGTACGAGATAAAGAATATAAGATAAGAGCATTCGCAGACGATTTAGCGATCACATTAGAATACCCAGAGGGAGATATAAATGTTTTGAAAAGTATTCTTAATAATTTTGGCAAAAATTCGGGTCTGAAAATCAATAAAGACAAAACCACGATTTTGACGAAAAATATGACAGAATCTGAAAGAAATATAGTAGCTCAAACCACAGGTTTTATGCTGGTTTCAAAGGTTAGATATCTTGGGATTACACTTACAAATAAGATTTCTGAATTATTTAAAAATAATTATTTATACATATGGAAATCTATCTCAAAAGATTTAAAAAATTGGAATAATTTAAATCTATCCTGGTTGGGTAGGATTGCAACAGTTAAAATGGCTGTACTCCCAAAGATGTTATATTTATTTCAGACTATCCCCATTATTCAAAATGAGAAGGTAATTAAGGTTTGGCAAAAAGAGATAGTTAAATTTATATGGGGGGGTAAAAAACCGAGGGTTAAAATGAAATTGTTGGAGGATGCCAAAGAAAGAGGTGGTCTAACTGTACCAAATTTAATTTTATATTATCATGCTTCTGGATTGAATTGGATTCAGGAATGGATTAAATTAGATAATACGAAATTATTGAATATAGAAGGGGATGGATTAGGATCAGGTTGGCATTACTATTTATGGTTTAATAAAGGGAAAAATAATAGAGATTTTAATCGACACTATTTAAGATCAGCCTTAATGAAAATATGGAGAAAATACAGTAAAAGAGCTTGTATTAAAACCCCGAAATGGGTATCCCCGCATGAGGCTTTTTATAAAAAGGAAAACATCTTGTTTGATAAATGGATTAGATATGAGAATATGGTGGAAATACAACGAGAACAAATTGAAATCAAAACACAAGCAGAAATGGAGGAAAAGGGGATAAAATGTCATTGGCTCTTATTTAGGCAGATAAGAGAAAAATTAAAGAATGATATTAAGTTTAATGATTATCAAAAGAAAGAAGAGGAATTGAATATGATATTATGTTCGGATAAACCTAAAGTTATCTCCTCTATCTATAAGATTTTATTAAAATGGCATACAGAGGATGAAACTGTAAAAATACCAATGCTAAAATGGGCCCAGAATTTCTCCCATTCTATCTTGATGGAACAATGGGAAAAATTTTGGTTAAAAACTATAAAGTTTACAGCATGCCAGGATATCAGAGAAAATCTTTACAAAATGTATTTTCGGTGGTATTTTACTCCCCAAAAATTGGCGAAGATGACAAACGGATATTCTAACAAGTGTTGGAAATGTGGCGAAGAGATAGGCTCTTTTTATCATTTGTGGTGGACATGCAAAATAGTGAAGGGGTTTTGGAAAAAGGTTCATAATCGAATTGAAAAGATATTAGATATAAGATTCAGTATGACCCCGAAAATATATTTGTTATCAATGTTGGAAAAAGATCTAGAAAAAAAAGTGGGTAGACAACTATTTTATATGACAGCTGCGGCAAGAATGGTTCTAGCGTATAGATGGAAAGGAAATAGAATGCCTTCAATAGAAGAATGGGAAATGAAATTATTTGATGTAATCCACATGGATAAACTAACATGTATCTTGAGTGGGGAAAGTAAAGAGAAATATATAAAACAATGGGAAAAAACATTACAATACTTTAGGAATTCATGGTATGACAATGACATGGTTAAGATAGAATTTTGAAGAGAATTAGGATGAAGAGATACAGAAGGACTGGTAAGACCAAGAATGGTAACTATAAAATAAATCAATCTCTAAGGCCGAAGTCTAAAGTATGTTGGAATAACATTAAAGAAAGAGCAAGGGAAAGCATTGTATGTATTAGGATGTGAAAGAGAGAGTTTTGTCTTTGTATAAGTCATGATGATTTTTGTTAAGTGTTTGTACGTTACATTTTGTCTTTTTTTTATTTAATTTTTGTATTAGTATAAGGTTTTGTGTTGTAGTTGTTATTTTAAGAAAATAAAGTTTTTTTATAATAAAAAAAAAAAATTAAAAAAAAAAAAAAAAAAAAAAAAGAAATCTAGCCTGGAGCAACTGAACAGTAATTAAAGAAGTGCATTTCACTGAAGAAATGTAAATGTATATGCAAATCAGGTCTGGCTCTGCAGTTTCTATCAGATTATAAGTGTGGACTCTTGATGTGCTCAAGGTTGCACTTTCTTTAATTCATTCAGCTTTCTGCTACTGCTATCACCAAGGTGCTTTTCTTTCTTTCTTTCTTTCTTTCTTTCTTTCTTTCTTTCTTTCTTTCTTTCTTTCTTTCTTTCTTTCTTTCTTTCTTTCCTCTACATCTCTAGCTTTTGGGGGCTGTACCAGATTAAAAGTTAACTGACAAATGGAAGTAAGCCACTCCTCAACCAAAAGTCATAAAAATGCATGGTAAAGCACAGATTGTTATCACTGTTGAGCACTGTAATCCTTGAGCACTGTAATCCTTGATTGTCATAACATATCTACGTCATGCACTCTAGGGAAGCATCTAACCAAGCAACAGCTTTTATGAGGATGAGAACATGTTTATTATATATAAAATTCAAAGTTAATTTCTGTTTTGTCTCCACATGAGGGAAATTGAATAAAAGAGAGGATAATAATACTCTAAGTGTTCAAATTTCCTTACAATTATTATCTCCACAACAGTGTCTGGTCACTGATGTTAAACTCTCATTGCAGGTGGAATAGGACAGATTCAAGCTGAGTGACAACTTCTTTCCTGAATCCAACAACTTTGTTCCCAGCAATGGTGAGATTCATATCAGTGACTTCCAAAAGTTCAATTATAATCCTTTCCTCCTCTTACAGTAGATGGAAATGACCTCTTCCCAACAATCTGGAGAGTTGCTCTTGATTACAGCACATAGTGTGGAGCATGAATCTGCACTGTTAGTCCAGGTCAAGAGACTTTTAAAGGGTATCATTGGCATTAGAACTAGTTTCTAAACCTGTGTGTTGAAAATCTGAGGTACACACACAATGATTTCTTGAATTCTCAGAGAGCTCTGCAGCTTAGCTTTAAAAAGGAAGAGGTGCCCAATGGACAAATGTGAATAGCACGTGGCATCCAGCAGAGACCATCATTATGATGTCTATTTGCACTTACTCCCATCAAGCCTCAAATACTGACAGCTATAAGCCAACTAGTGGCTGCTACATTCTTTTCTCCATAGTTCTGGAGACCACAATCCCCAGATGTCCAGGCTTGGTCTAGGCTGGCAGCCAGGAGAAGCTGATAACAAACACAGGTCAAAAACTCAGCAGTAACTTAAGTGGTCAGTTTACTGAAGAAAGGAAACAGCTTTGCAAATGAGAAGCAATAAGCATCCCAACTATGTCCATAAATCAAAGGCAGGCAAAAACAAATACAAGTCAGAGGCGGAAACATGGGCAAGGGAAGCAAACAGAAGCGTACATGGGAGAAAAGGTCAGTTGATTGCTGACAAAGGTTAGGGAGGAAAGGTTCAGTTCATATAGGCTCCAGGATCAGCGCAGCTGGTGCCTGATTAATCGGTACTTGACATAAATTTGCTGGGAGCTACTCAGGAGGCCCTTTTGGTGTCTATGCTGGGTGAAGGTAGGTACGACTAGGGCCATTTCCGCACGAGGCCAGGGAATTGCTCTGTGCCGTTACTCACTGGATCTTCTGGCTCCTCGGTCTGTTCCAGGGTGAATCAAAGCAGTGTGAGGTCTTAGATCAGCACTGCTCCGGCTTCCAAAATGGCAGCTTCCGGTTGGTCGTGGGTCCCGACCAACCGCTGAAGCTCGCCACGCCTAAAGCCCGCCCTCTGCAGGTAGCAGGCTCGCATTGGTGAGAACCTGTGAATCTGCACAAGGGAGCAGGTACGCAATGGTACGCTCCAGAAAAATGAGAAACCTCTTTTTTCCGGTCTTTAAAAAGCGCGCTGGAGGACCAGTTGAGGGTGTTTTGGAGCAGACTGAGGTGCAGATCTCCAGTAAGTAGTCCAAACCTAGTCCACTCCAAAGTGCAGACATCCTGCGTGAAGGACACACTGCGCCGTTTTAATTCGCCCATGCGGAAATGGCCTAGATCATTCTCTGTGTCAGAGTGAGCAGGGCTCCCTGCTGGGGCTGACACTTTTGTCCCTAGGTCGGTTGGTGGTACTGTCTGCTGCAGGTTCTGCTACAGCAGTCTCTGTGTCAGGGCTCAGAGCAGATTCTGCTGCCTCAGACTCCGAGTCTGAGTCTAGGTCCTGGAAACTCATGACACCAGGCATTGTGGGACAAATAGAATGGTGAACTCCCAGATACTGTTGTTCACAACAGTTATTTTCCTCACCAAACTGTCTTCTCCATTTCCTGCATCTTTGCTCCATATTTCCCAATGCATCTGTTTTCAGAGTTATTTGTATATACAGTTTAGGTTCCTGAGGGAGTACACTGTCTTCCTCCTCGCTGCTAGGCCTTGTCTCCATAGCACCTTGCCTATTCCTGTACTTATAAATTTTTTTCCTATTCCCCAATCCAATCTTTATTCATAGTTGTTAACATACAGAGGTTGGGTCCTGTGGGAGTACACTTTTCTCCTCCTTGCTGCTGGGCATTGTCTCCATAGCAACAGGCCTATTCCAGTACCTGTAACTTTTCCACATAGTCCCCAATCCAATCTGTGTTCTCTGGAGACATTGATATACTGGCTTGTTTGTTTGTTTGTTTGTTTGTTTGTTTGGCTTTCTGTTGAATTTGTACAATGGCTTTATGTTTTTCTGGAAGTATTTTTTGTTTTGAATTTCATCTTTAAGATTTTTCACGTATGGAACCCATACAATCTACTGTGTGAGGCAAGAAGGCCTCATAACTATGTTGTGTAAGTCACTTCAATTTTTCTCAAATATTCCTCCCAAATGTTTTCTGACATCCTTATTGATGGTAGGCCTCATCTCCATAGCAACTGGCCTGAGGCCCAAGAGCTCTCAGGCTGAGAATTCTAAAGGCCCCTCCCTAAACTGCCAACCCCGGGATTCCATACAATCTTCACAGACAGCCAATCCTACGAGCTCTTCTCGCCTCACACAGCCAATCAAATGCTGACATGGACAAACAGACAAATGCGCAGACAAACATTCAATTTTATATAGTATATGTTAATCCACGTTAGCTCCACCACACACACACACACACACACACACACACACACAAATGTATCTATACCTGCTCTCTGTGCAAAAGATATGCTTTAATATTTTGGCCTGTGAGGCAGTGGAAACTGATCTGTTAAATGATTCCACAGGCTCTTTTGGATAACAAATCAATGAATGATTCTTCCCCAGTAATTAGTAAAGCAGCTTCATTCAAATTTAGCCTTACAGACTTTCATTTCTGATCAAATATTGCTCCAGAACCATGTGGAAGAGTCTCATAACAGGTCTCCCAGATAAATTATGAAATAAAAGTTTGATCAGGAACGCTGTATTATAATAATCTGTTTGGTATAATACATAGAAGCAGATTGTGTGATTGCCAACATACAGCATGTGATTAGGAACTAGGGAAAAGTGGGTTCCAATCAAAATCCACTCTTCCTTTCAGGATTTATATAAAAATACAGCAGGAATAATCAAATGGGTTTTTTGTGTTTTTTAAAGATTATATAGACAGTTGGAAAATACTGTACATACATCAACATGAATCTGGGTGGGAGTGAGCAGGGATGTGACTACAAGGGCGCGGGAGGACAAAATAAGGGCTGTGATCACCCAGCTAAGAATTCTGCCCCCTGATGGCATTTCCCTTCAATCCCCAAATCCCTAGCACTGGAGAGAGAGAGATATTGAAGATTGTTCACGCCTAGAACTACTGAATCTATATCCCCTTATTAACTCTGTGCCCCTCCATGCCTAAAAATGTTTATCTCTAAATACTGAAGGTTTAAGTTATTGCATTGCTAGAAATCTGGGGACAGAAGGACAGTTTCATAAGGGGCATAATTCTCATGGGGGGTGGCAATGCCTTAATTTTTTCACTCCCCCATCACTACATCCCTGGATGTGAGTATCCTTACCTGCATAAATCACCAGAGATATCTATTCATCAGGGTCATTGAGACTATGGTGTACATTGTGATTGTAGATGTACATTTTAATTCACTGTTAGAAATATAAGTTGCTTGAGCCCACCCCACTTGTTCTACTGTCATCCATGCATTTTTCAACCTATTTCTTTAGAACCAGATCTCAGCTTAGTCCACATTTATGACTCCACTTTTAAATGTAGGGAAATTCAATGGCAATCTGTCTCACAGCATTATGTCTTTTAATCTCTGGAGGAGTCTTGCTCTTAATAACTTCCTAGCCCATCTGGGAGGTGCTTTCAGTCTATGACATTCAAAAATCCCACTTCAAAGTACAGCACTATCATAATAGGATGCTTAATTCCAATTAACAAAATTGAAGGAGACACGGGAACAAAGCAGATTCAAAGGACTGTGTACCCTGGGAGTGTGATTTAAATCCATACGTGTTTATTTTGAAATATGTTAAGGACTTGCCTTTCTTTCTTTTTCTCTTTCTTTCTTTCTTTCTTTCTTTCTTTCTTTCTTTCTTTCTTTTTTGGTGTAATGGAAAATGATAATAAAGCTTTCACTTTCAGTATTGTTTCCCTTTTCATCTTCAGGCTCTATAAAATTAAATGCAACATCTTTCCCTTGCTTCTTAGAATACTAAACACGATTCAAAATTAGATTAATAAAGACTTAGATGAAGATGGACCAAAAAGAAAGGAGGGGGGACAGCTTGTCTGTGTGAACTTGTCAGTACCACTCTGGTAAAGAATGAGAATAATGCTATTCCACTAAAAAAAAAAAAAAATCTCTTGGCTTTTCACTTTATATTTAAAAATCAAGGTTAATAAAGATACTCTGAAGTCTTCCTTGATTTAAAGAGACCTACATATATGTTAGGCATAGCAGGAGCTTCATTATTAGCAATTGATTTGGCAGTTTTATTGTAAGGCCACCTGTTTTCCCTTTCTGTATTTGATGGAGTTGTGCAAAGCATTGATAGACTTCAAATCTCTACTGGGTTCTCAATTTGGAACTGAGTACCAGTGAGTTTTCAATTTGTGGACCATTCCTCAGCATTAACCCCCCAAAAAAGAAAAAAAAAAACAACAACTAAGCCCAGACACACCAAAGCACAAAATCCTTGCAAAGAGTCAGGCATATCAACAAGGAAGCCTCTTAATTAGGTGGGTTAGGTAATGCTGCATGAATTCTAGGGAAGATTTGCTCACTAACTTATGCAGCGTGGCAGAAGTGCTGCTACCGCCACCAGGTATAGTCTCCTATACTTTTTGGGGTGGCTACAGCTCTTATAGGCTTTTCCTCAGCAGGCTTCACTTCAAATCTTCTTCATCTTGTCCTTCCATCACTTGGATTGGTTCTGAACCTGTTGGTTATTCACATGAGACCAAATGAAGGCACTATGGTGTGGCTGTTGCTTTGTACAGCCTTTTTAAAGAGATGTGTAAATTCCTCTAAGATATGACCTGCCTATTTTTATTAAAATACTCAGATTCACTAAGATTTTGTTGGATGTCTCACTTCATACCTGGACATGAACCTCCAAGTTCTGGTTCCTGGTTATTTCATGAAGCTAGATATATGATAATAAATGCAGCTACTAAGACCACGCCAAGCAAATTAGAAAAAAAAATCTAACCCATGATGATATATTTCTCTCCTTGAATAATTATTTTTTCTCAGCTTTACTTTATATAAGAGTGGGAAAAAGCCTACACATTTGCCCTAGCTGTCATTAACATCTGTGCATGGATTGATTTTATCAAGACACGGGCACTATTAATCAATCAGATAAAGTTGTCTAAGCAAAAATAAAGTTAAACAAACCTTGTTTTCAATGGGTGGCTATGAATTACCTAACCTTAAAGCAGATGATGAAGACATTGAAATAGTTCAGGATTTTCAATACCTTGGCTCAGTCATTAATCCAAATAGAAACTGCAGTCAAGAAACCAGAAGACTAGGGCTGGAAAGGGCAGCTAGGAAGGAATTAGTCAAGATCCTGAATCTCTCTCTTTCTCTCTCTCAGCTATGACAATCAACAACAGAAATTGTTTCAGTGTATGTTATTAGCAACAAGAATTGTTTATGCAAAGCACTGGAAGAAAATGGAAATCTCATCATGACCAAATGGTTTAAAAGATTGATGGTAATAATGGAAATGGATAAACTTACAGTTAGACTAAAGGGCTCTACAGAAGATTATTTTGTAAGGAAGTTGAAATCTTTAATTGATTACTTAAGAGAAAATGAGAGTGAACTGATGATTTTGGGATTTTGAATTTCCAGCTTTTATTTTCCTTTCTATGTGTTTAGATGTTTATTTATTTGAACAGTTTTAAGAAAGTTACAGATGACTTTAAGTTGTTGCTACACTAAGATATCTTCGGCCCCTTCCACACAAGGAAGTTAAAATGGACCAAGACGTCCTGTCACGGAGGTCGTCTGCACCTTGGATCGGACTAGGGTTGGACTATTTACCTTAGTTCCGCACCTAAGTCTGATCCAAAACGCCCCCAAGTGGTCCTCCAGCACGCTATGTGAAGACCGGAAAAGAATGGTCTTTCAATTTTCCGCAGTGCGCCATTTCATTCCTGTTCAGTTGTGCAGATGCGCAGATTCGCACCAGTGAGACCCTGCAATCAGTGGAGGGTGGGCTGTGGGTGTGACCAGCAGTTGGTCTGGACCCACAAACAACCGGAAGCTGCCATTTCGTAAGCCTCACCAGTGCGGATCTAAAGACCTCGCACTGCTCCTCATCGCCCTGGAACAAACAGAGGAGCCCTGCGGAAGGGCTTAAGGGAAAGTCCGTGTTGCTTCGAGCCAAGAAGAACTGGTAAGTAACGGCACAGAGAGATTCACTCGCCTTGTGCGGAAAGGGCCTTCTTTTCTTTCATATATATATTATGAATAAGTAAGATTATTTTAATGAAATTAGAATTAATTAACTAAGAAATAGAATGATTTTAATATGAATGTTATAAATACTATATTTTGATATTTAATAATTATCAATTTTGAACTTTTTACAATTGATTAAGTAGTAATTAAGTCTGGAAAAAAAGAAGTAAAAAAAGAAAAAGAATGTGCAGGTATATATTAACTTAGTAAGTCCATTACATTTTTATCATAGAATTAAATCTAGGCAACAAATATAAAATTTAATGGAATTTGTGATTTACTAGATCATTGTTTCTTTTTTTCTTTTTTTTATTGCTTATAAAGAAAAAAAACAACAAAAAAGAAAAACACCATGTGATACACATAACAGTGAAACAAGGAAATTTCAACAAAAACAAGCGTGCATTGTTATTTCTCTCCAGTTCCATTACAATCATATACTTATTCAGCATATTCTATATCATACTGCTTATATACTTTGGTTGCCTATATCTAGATCTCATTTTTGTTATACTCCTTATTATTATAATAATTTCTTTTTAACTCTATACTTTTCCATTACATTTAATCTTACTATTACTAAATATGATCTTATTACTAAACATATCAAACTATTCCTAAAAGTAAACTCACCCCCAGAGCCAATTATGTTTCAACTTACTCCACCTTCCAGAACTGTAATTCTTCTTGTGAAGGTATGACACCTTCCTCTTTTATTAAAACCTTTTCCACAAATATCTTCCATATTGCTTTGAAATCATTCTTCTTCATTTTTCCTTTTTTGGCCTTAATTTGACATGTTAACTTATCATTAATCACAATTTTCCACACTTCTTTATACCAATCCTCTACTTGAAAATCTCCATGAATTTTCCATTTTCTTCATATAATTAACCTTGCTGCAGTTAATAAGTTTGTAATTAAATCCTTCATTGCCTGGGTACTATTAACCTTATCAAATATAGATAATAATGCTATACCTGGACATATTTGTAAATCAATTTCAGTTCTCTTTTATCTCTTTAAACACCCTCTGCCAAAATTTCTGTACACCTTCACAATTCCACCACATAAATGTACCAATCTCTTGACAACCCCTCCAACACAATCTTGAATAATTCTTATCTGTATAATGTAACCTTACTGGTGTTAAGTACCATCTCCAAACCAATTTATAACAGTTCTCTTTTATCCTTATGGACAAGTTTTTTAAATGATGCTGATTCCAAATTTTTCCCCAGTCCTGAATATCTATTTTTTGTGCTAGTTCTTCCTTCCATATTTTTCTAAGATATTCATCTTCATCTTTATATTTTGCAAACATTTTGTGTATTTCAGTTGTGGTACCCTTCAATATTTCATTTTCCTCCATACCTTCTCTTTGTATAATCATTTGTTCAAATTTAGTATATTCTCTGAAACTTTTATTATTCCTTTTCCAATTCCCAATTATTATTCCTTTTCCAATTTCCAATTTCCAATTAGTACCCTGTAATCTCTCCTTTATTTTATCTTTATTCATCATTATATTCATCCCATCTTTTAACTTATTTAATTCTCTGCTTCTTTAAGTCCTTCTCCTCTCAAATTCCTTGGAAATCTTGCCATCATCACTACAGGAGTTAATGGTAAAGTAACCGGCATTAATTTTTCCTTTTTTTTCTTCCAAATTTCTAATGTATTTTTCAAAAAGTTGTTTTTCTATTTTTTCCATCTCTCTCTTGACAGGATTCTAGAAAAAACATATTCTCTAATCTCTTTTCAATTTCTATTGTTCTCATCTCTAACCAATCTAAATCCCCTTTTTCTAGAACTCCATCTATGATCTATCTCAACTGATTTGCATTATAATACCATTTTAGATTTGGTAGGCCCAATCCACCCTCTTTTTCAGATTTCTACCAAAATTTCTTATTAATCCTCACTCTCTTATTCCCATTACAAAAATTGTTCAATAATAATAGCCAATTTTTCAATTCTTCTTCTGATACTTTTATTGGTAATATCCTAAACAAAAATCAATCTTAGGTAGTATTTTCATTTTTACTAATGTTATTCTTCCAAACCATGATAATTTAATATTTTTGTATTCCTCTAATTTCCATTTCACTTCTTATCTTAATTTACTATTTTTTTTCCTCTAATCTTTGAAGACCTGTTGTAATATTTATTCCTAAATATTTAATTATTTCCTTTAATATTTATCTTTCTATCTTTTAAAAAATCTTGTTCTTCTAATTTAGTATAATTAAACAACATTAATTCCAATTTAGCCCAATTTATTTATAGCCCTGTCATTTCCCCAAATTCTTTTTAGTGTTCAGATACTCTACCCATTTTCTTTATCTGATCTTTAATTGTCAGCAAGGTATCATCAGCAAACAAACTTACTTTATTCTTTTCCTTAATCCCAGTTCCCTCCAAATTCTCATCCTTTCTAATAACATTTGTCAAAATTTCAATAACCACCGCAAATAAAATCGGGGATAATGGACAACCTTGTCTCGTCCCTCTAGATATTTGAATTTGTTTTGTTAATCCATCATTTACCATTACTACCTTTGTGTAATGTGAATATAACTGATTTATCAATCCTCTAAATTTTTCCCTCAATCCTAATAACTTTAATATTATTTTTAATGCTGGCCATTCCACACAGTCAAAGGCTTTGTATGTATCTAATGCCATTATTCCTGCCTATTGTTTATCCCTTTCGATTATATTTATTTTATTCAATACCCTACCAACTAGACTTGGCATCTGCCTTCCTTTCACAAAACCACATTGGTCTCTTTGCAAATACTTATAAACTCACTCATTCTTTCTGCCACTATTGCTGTCAATATCTTGGTATCTTAATTTATTAGCGATATAGATCTGTATGATCCTGGATCTGTCAAATCTTTATCTGGTTTTGGAATCAATAGCATTAAAGACTGTTCCCATGATGGTGGGATCCTGTGTCCATTTATTATATTGTTATATAATGCCTTCAATTTAGATATTACACTCATTTTGATAGTTTTATAATATTCCGGTCCCAACCCATCCAAACCTGGCAATTTCCCTGTTTTTAATTCATAATTTCTTCTATTTCTTTCTCTGAAACCAGTTGTTCCATCAAGTTTTTATCCTCCTCTTTTATTTTTATTTTCCATTTTTTTTTCACTATATTCCTCAATATTATCCACAGACTTTTTCCCTGTGGAATATAATTCTTGATAAAATTCTTCAAATATTTTTAACTTATCTTTCATTATTCTATATATCTTACCCGTTTTGTCTTTAACTACACCAGTCATATCCCTTGCCTTTTTAGACTGTGCAGATCAGGCCAACATTTTAGAGTTCTTATTACTATATTCAAAAAATTCTCTTCTTAAATATATTAGGTTCCTCTGAACCTCATCAATTTCTATTTTTTCCAGTTCATTTCTTTTTGCTTGTAGTTCTATATAAATTTGTTTTCTTCGATTATATATTTATTCTCTAATTCTTTTATTTCCTTTTCTAACTTTAATTTCTTTTGTTCTTGTTGTCTTTTTAAATTAAATGATTCCCTAATACAAATCCCTCTTACAACTGCTTTCATGGTATCCCATAACATCACTTGAGAAACCTCCCTATTATTAATATCCCAAATATCTTGCCATTCTTTATCTTCTTCACTACCTCCTTAAAATTAAATATTCTGGTGCTGCTGCTGCTTAGCTGTGGGGAGCGGAAGGAGGAGGAAGGCAATTCAGATGCTGAAGACCTGTTTGGTCTGAGGGAAAATAAAAGAAAAAATTCACTCCATCCATGAATGCCAAGACCAGCTGCTGGATTACCTCCCTCTTCACTCCCACCATCCACCAGCAAGCAACAGCAGCAAGGGACAACAGCAGGGAGAAGAGATCAGTGAAACACTATGTTCCACCTGCTTGATACAGGATCTCAGCCAATGACTGCAACTAGAAGATGTGGTGGGAGAACGGAGGAGAAGGAAAGGAAGGAGAGGAAATTCAGCCAACAGTTGTGGAGGAGAAAGAAGGGGAGAAAGAGGGACAAAGTGAAAGAAGATGAGAAACTGAGAAAGATAGGGATTAGGAGGAAGGGGAAAGATGAGCGTGGACAAGAGTTGTGAGAAGTGGGAGAAGAAACAGGTGAGAATGAGAGAGAAGTGAAATCAAGAGTTACAAGAGAAAGGGACCAAGTGCCTAAGCACAGATGAAGACAAAAGACAAAAGACACATTGGCCAGGCTTTTTCTATCAATATTGTGAGCCAAGTGTGTCTTACACCAAGAAAGGAAATTGTACTGTTATCCCAAAATGTGGGTGACTGAGGGGTCCACTCGCAAAGTCAGTACCTTCATGTGACAGAGGGGAATTTATTAGCTCAAAAATCAGGAGGCCTCTGAGAAGGGGGGGGTTACTTAACTAGATCTGCCATCTATGTTCATGAGGTCCTTGCAGGAAAGAACTAGCCAGAGATTCCAAATGTGAAACAAAATGCATTTTATAAATATCTATATCTATATCTATATGTATATCTATATCTATATCTATATCTATCTATCTATCTATAGAGAGAGAGAGAGAGGGAGAATGAGAGAGACAGAGGAAGATGCAAAGCATATACTCTTTATTGTTGTTACAAAATTATTGCAGAAATTATTGCTAAAATTACAAAATGACAGGATTGTGTGTCAATAAGAAATTAAAGTTATCTGAAAGAATTACAAATTTGAAGTACTAGATCTAGTAGTGAGCTATGTATAAAAAAAGGATTCATGCCATTTAAGCTTATACTTGTATTAGATACAAATTATATGTTTAAAATAATATTACTATGCTATTCCTAAAAATCTCTGACTTATATAAGATCTCATATATCACTAAGTGAATTCTCTCCTATAAACTTATTTGTCTTAACATATGCTTTTATTGAAAGAGTTTCACACAAGCACACAAAAGAGCCAAACACACACAGAGAGGACTAGCTGAAGGAAAAGGGACCAAAGTGTGTATGGAAGATTCTCAGGGTTGAGATGATATTTACTGGTCTGGAAAGCAAGGAAAGGAGTGATGTGGCTTAGGTAGGCACCTAAGGACAATTCTTGTTCAGGAGTGAAAAGGACAATGTGGCATTCAGGAAGGTGAGAGACTGCACTCAACTGCTCAAGACTGGGGGTTCTTATAGCTGAAAAATATCCTGCAGGTATGGATGTGAATTATTCTTCCAGCCAAATGGTCAATGGAAGTTGCAACACAAACAATGAAGTCCAGACAGAGTTAATGGTGTTAGTGTCTATGTGACAAAAGAATAATGATTGTCACAATAGCCCAGTATTGTGGAGAGGTTGAAAAGACAACAGGGAAATGTCCAGGTGTGCAGGGTTAAGACAATCAGAGTTGGGTGGGGATTTCCCCTTTCTGATCTGAGATTTCTGGCTCATTAGCGTAAGCCTATTGTCTTGAGAATGGCCATGCTATTAGCCTGAAAATGACTTAGGCTTCCACCTAGGAGGTAGGTGTGGCTGATCTGACCTGCTATCTCATGTTTACATTCAGTAATCTGCCTCTTACAGCTTCACCTTCCAGTCATCTCAGGTATCATTTATATCAACACCAGTTACTATAATACCAATTAAATAATACTGTCAATTAAAACATGCCATTTGTGGTGTGGGTGTGTATGTGTGTGTGTGAGGCTGTAACAGTACTGCAGCTTCAGCCATTTAGGGTAGGGTGGGAGCAGTGGAAACAAAACTGGGAAAGTTAACAATAGGAAATGAAAAGCCACAAAGCTGTGATCTTGTAGTACCTGCAGCTCTGTCTCTTCCCATCATGGGGCTGGAACTGTCCTATCTTGAGATTCCATGTCCCTTTGAGCACTTTCAGGCAACCAGGCATGAAGAAGAGTACTTTGTCCACATTAACACAAAGACCGCAAGGACAACTCTAGGTTTCCTTGTCTCTGGCAGGGCCCAGAATATAACTTCAAGCTAAAGTGTTTCCCAGTCAAGACTGCACAGAAAGATAGAATACACAAATCCATCATGAAACATCTGGCTTTGCCAGGTTCTCTCCACAAGGCTTTTCTGAGTCATTCTTTTCAAACTTTTCACACACATACTCATTCTTGGCTACAAGACCATCTAACTGTCTCTCTTTTTATATGTCCACCTGTTCTAACCCCTGTTAATTTGTTTTGAAGCTCTAGTCTTCTTTCCTTCCTTCTTACATTCCCAGTCTTCCTTTGGTTCTTCCTGCCCCTGCCACCCACCACACCCCCTCTGTCCAACCAGCTTCACTCTCACATTCTTTCTTGTCCACCTCTTCCATCCCCTCTGCTCCAAATCTAGCTACCTCCAACTCATCGTTCTGCTCTCCTTTCCCCTCTCCAATTTATTCTTATCCTTTTCTTTCCCTCACCATGTCCACTTCTTCCTCGTTGCCTCCTCTCCCTCCAGCTCACTGCATGGCCCTTTACTCTTTCTTTCCCATCCATGCCACTCTCTTTTTACAAGCCCTGGTGCTGGTCAAAGTTTAATAAATACCGAGAGACACTACAGCGATCAATTTAAAGCTGCCTATATCAGCAATGGCTTCTAGCACACAAGGCTTTTAAAAAATAGATATATATGTCCAAGGAAGCAATCTTATCCTGGGGTTCCTTCTGTCACTTTAAGCCCCTGGATAAAGGTTCAGACCCTGACATTCAGGGAAAGACTCTGGGATCTCTAGATGCTCCTATTAAGAAAGAGGTTTCAATGGGTAGAAGATTCTATGCTTCTTTGCTGATGTGCTTTTAGATTCTTTTTAAAATATTTTGTTTGAATATTATAATTTGTGCTGATTTTTTTTAACAATATGACTTTTTGCAATTTCACCTGCAACCTTTAAAAATCTTTTCACAACTCTTTTTGACTCCCAGTTTTCTGAAAAATCAATCAATCAGTCAAACAAACAAACAAACAAATTACTTGTGGAGGACACTGAGATGATTCCCTAGTTCCAAATATACGAATTGAACTTTCACTGAGTATTATTAAATTCCTAATTAAATATTTTTTAAAAATAATCTACAGTCTTGGTAACTTTTTTATAAAGTTACTCCAGTGAAGAAAGCCCCAGAACAATACCTGTCCATGATTACCACAAAACACACTTAATTGAATAAACACTAATGATTCTAATTAGTGCCGTAGAGAGCTTTGACTTCATGCATGTTTAATTCCGAATGCAAGGGTTTAGAAATGCTAATGAGAGAGATTAGTGAATGCCAATACAGGGATATTTTAATGAAACTTGGCTAATCCAGGGGTAATCAAAATAGATGAGTTCAAAAAAGCTAAAGAAAAGGAAAAATAAAAAACTGAGAACAATGTTAACATTTGAATTATAAAATAATTATATAACAACAAACAAAATTATTTTCAACCATTATCAAACAGTATAATGCCATTCTTTGAGGTGAATAAAAATGTTGAAACTGAAGTCAGAAAAACTGATCTTTTTTTTCTTGACTGAAAATAGCACAAGTCGTTACATCCACCATCAGAGTAATCAGGTTTGCATATACAACCGGTTTTCACTAGGGGTGAATATTTTCAGTTGTTTTATTCAGATATGCAAGAACAAATGATTTCTACAGGTTTCTCCCCACTTGAATAAGTTGCTGTGATCTTTTTGTACTTGGAGTCTTTTCTATTAAAAAAAATAACTGCACAAAAAGCAGAGTATAAAAAGTAATATTTTTGTGCAGAAACCTATATAACAAAGTTGGTTTCTTTTTCCTTTACCAAAAAGAAAGAAAGAATGAAAGAAAGAAAGAGACAAAGAAAAAGGAAAAGTTTTGTGAAAAATCTTTCTTTGACTATTTTCTTGATAGGATATCTTGAGTACAAGAACATTTCTCCAGAATGAGAATCTGTCTTTATTTTTTTTCATCCCTAGTCTTTTGCACTGTTGACAAATGAAATTGCCACTTCTGCAGACATTTCTAGTTTGAAATCCTGTTGAAATATTGCTCGTACATAAATTCCCCTGTAAAAACACACACACACACACACACAAAAACCCCACACAAAACAGGTCAATATTTTTATCCAATGGACAATAACCATGTTCAGTTCAGATTTGTTGAACTGGAATATTTTATGCAGTTCCGTTGCAAATGTAGATTAACATTTCTGGCCACTATATACCTGTCTACACCTGACACAATTGGTAGGAATATTCTAGTTTTGTATCCAGTTGTGCTTGAGAGGAAGGCAAAGGAAAATGCCCTCTGAAGAAATCTTGACAAGAAAATCACATGATAGCGAAGTTGCCATAAGTAGGAAAGAGCTTGGCGGCACACAACAACACCCAGTTGCATATTCAGGTGTGCATTTAGTTATTCATTATGTTGTACAAAATTGCTGTTCGACACAACATGACCCAATACAATCAACATATCAGTCTGCCTGTGGAGATTATATTACACATTCTTGATGGGGCATATTGGCCTTCATTAAAAAAAAAAAAATCCAGCAATTCCAGGTTTAGTGCAACCAAGTCAGTCTTGGGTGAGGCTCAATGGCTGCTGGACCATTGGGAGTTTCTCACCCCAGCAGTTGAGCATGGCAAAAAAGATGGAACTCAAAAAAGCTGGCTTTTATCTTATGACAGCAGTATTTTTGCTTGAGAGTTATAGTATCTATGGCTATCAAATTCTGAGGATACTCCAGAGGGAAAAAAAATATCACAGGTATTTTACCTTTTCACTCTTGATCTTGTCTTCGATTTGAACCCAGTTGAAACTCCTTCTCCATGGGCAGAAGAAAAATCAATGTAAGAATGTTCTGTGCCACTTGTACTTGGCTGGTGGAATTCATTTTCAGCTGTCTAAATGCTAGTGTCTTCACAGTGCTGAAATAAAAGCTATATTTCATTTCAGTCCTATCATCCCAGAGAAAGAATTATTTTTTACTGTAGCTATTGGACTGTTCATAATACAACTCAGTAGTCATTTTCATTTCTATTATCCCCTTAAGTCAAAGAAGCACTTCAGTAGGAGAGAATATACCCACCAAGAGCCTTGTCATTTCAACAACCAGTGTTCTTTTTAAGGAATGTTAAATAATAAATACCTTTTCAAAAGGTGAATACAACTTAATTAAGCAAGTTTAAAAAAAAACAACTTTCTTACATCAAAAATAGCAGCTATAGTGAACATTAATTTGTAGCCTTCCTGAAGGAAACAGCTTTTAAAAAGGAAAGGGCAACTTTCACAACACAGAATCCACCAGGAAATAAAAAGTGTGGCAATCAAATGTATACAATGGTCACAATCAAAGAATGCATTGCAAGAATCCAACTGTGTTCTGCTGATGGAACAGTTTCCATCAATACAACCAGGTGATGGAGACAATTATTTTTCCCCACCAAAGCTTCTGACACACCTCCAACATTTGATCTATACAGCTGTGAAACCAGAGAACTGGAGGCAGTGTCAATGGATTTTAGCTCCATATGCATTAATCCAGCAAAAGATACTCAGAATTAGCTATGCTAGTCAGTGGGGCATGCACACCCCTCAGTAGATCTTTAACAGGAGATAAACAAAGATGGTTGAGGGGCATTGGAATGGTAAACTTCTTTCAAACTTCTATTAGAATGTGGAATGAGTAAAGAGAAACCTACATGGGCACCTATATGTGCAATGACTTCACACATAAGCATGAAAATGTATGGGCTGGGGAAGTGAGAACTGCAATGAGGAGACCTCCCACCAGATATTGAAGCCCTTTTGAACATTGCAAAGTCCCATTCTTCTACAATTATTTCCAGTAACTGTATTATTAATACCCCACTTCCATAACTTCTTTACTATATGCTGGGTGCTTTATTGAAGATTTTGCTTCAGATGGCTTAGGTAAGATGTCGTGAGTGGTGACCAGAATCAAGGACTTTTCAGTGTGTCTCCCACTTTGTGAGATGCTGTTCCAGCTGAGGTATGATAAGTCTCAACATGATGTACTTTTCTCTGATCACTTAAAACCTGGTTATTTGAGCAGGAACCACCAAATAACTCTCCTTGTGTACACATGCATATTGTTCTAGCTTTTGCTGTTTCTTCAAATTTATTGATTCTTTATAGTACTGTTGAGTTCTTTTCAGAAAAGAAAAGCCATGTATATGTGTCTCTGTGTCTATGTCTATATAGCCTTAACTCTGTCAGTATCTATATCAGTATAAAAAGTCCCATTATTTTCAAGAGGATTCCTTCACAAGTAAATTTTCAAGGATTTTGTTGTGTGAACACCACTGAATAGGGCTGCAATTCTTTGCTCATTTTCTTCTTGAATTAAGCAATGAGTAATTTTCACAAAATGTACTTTTCAAAGACTATTCACAATTCGAGACTTATTCTACACACATGAAAAAAATCACACATGATTGTTTTGTATAGAAAACAGCATTTTCTGCACAGATACAAGCTATTCTGTGCAGAATACATGTGCAGACAAAATGCTGTTTTCTGTGCTAAAACAACCGCTAAGATATTCCCTTAAATATCGCCAGGAAAGAGGAAACTACTCCAGAAGTGGATAAAGATGAACACTCGCATCATAAGTTAAATGCACAGAGACAATTTAAGAATAATTAGCATAATTTAAATGTCTCACCAGTCATTATATTAGGGAAGATTCTGAGCAGGCAGCCTATGCATGTTTGAGTCAGCTGTCCCAGTACTGTTGATGAGCAAGTTCAAGGCCTTTCTTTACAGAACTGTGAGTTAAAATTGATGTCTTTTCAAACAGAAGAAACTTCCAAATAGAGAAATGAGTACACTACTTCAGAGTAGTGTACAAATTGTAGGAAAATAGTCAGAACCTCTTGATGCAGGTTCTTGCTGAGCTTTCTGAGTTTTCAACAATACTCCTCAGTACAGCTGTGCAACAACAATCAAATACTCAAAATCCTGAAAAACCACAGGCAGTTGTAATTCATAAATTTGCAACATGTTTGAAATAAGAAAGTTTGATTGCTCATTTATTTTAAGCAGTTATCCTTGGATTTCTTATTTGGGGGAAAAAAAGTCTGCCTGCCTTTCAATATTGTATTACTATCAACCCTTTGAAAATGAAAGATATAAAAGTCCAATTTCCAGATATTCAACTTTCAGAGTAATTGCAAAGGGGAACTATTTGTGAATAAATTGGACAGACCTTAGATGTTGCCCAGTAAACAGTTTTAGGTCTCCATATTCTTAGCTCACATGTATAATAAAATCATCTAATTACAAATTCCATCCTCACTGCTTGAATTAAGCTGTGCTTCACTTCAAGCTTCACTGCCATTGCTGAGCCTGAGTTTTGGTATAGGACATACAGGACATATTTAGAACGCCTATCATCCTTTTATGTTTCAACCCTGTTTTGCATGGCAGGTTCTGCACAAATTGAATTCTCAATGTGGCTGTAAATAAATAATGGACCAAATGATTCTTCCACCTTCCTAAAGTTTCTTTGAAGACTCATTAAGGCTAATTGGCCTGTTTGCTTGTCTGAGAACTGATAAGTGAGTGGGGACTGCAAGTTGAAGATGGCTATTTCAAAGCCTATGTGTTGTTTTTTTTTAAAGAAACTGCTAGAGTAAATGTTTAATTAAGAACCATATACTAAAGGTGAATGATCCCTTTGCTCTACTCTATTACACAAATGAAGACTTAATAAACTACCTTAACTCTGTGTTCCTTCTCCTCTAAGACTATTGAAATAACAGTTAGGGAAGTGGGGAGGAGCGGTAAAATTTTTAAGTTATTGCTTTCTCTTGCATTTGATTTTTATTTGATTTTTTTTAAAAAAAAAATACATTCTTTCCATTGCAAGTATTACTTGGGGAGAATTATTATTGAAAAAGGGAAATGAAATGAAATCCTTCTCTATCAGCCCATTTTAAATAATTTTAACTTGCCAGCTCCTCCCTGAACTGCAAACCCCAGGATTCCATAGGATGTTGAAAGTGGAATAATAGCACTGTTACAACCCGGAGTAACCCTAAGAGAGGGCTCCTAAAATTGTCATGATTTCCCCCATATTGGATATTGGCTAGCAAAGGTCGGTTGCAATTAAAAATTGGTTTTGAATTAGATTCTTAAGACCAACAACACCCTTTTCTGCTGTATGGGAATGTAGACAATGTCCTCTAGGCTAAAAGGCAACAACCTATTGTTCCAAGTCACATATCTCTAGACAGCCACAATAGACTCTCTCCTTGATTAATAAAAAGGTTGTCTCAGCCCCAAGCCACGCTGATGAATTTTGTGAGGATAGACAATCAAAGTCTATCAATTTGGAATTTTAAACCTATCACGTACCTGGACTTTCCCGGCAGAAACAATACTGAGGAGAGGTCGTGATATTTACCTAACTTTATATTCCGCAATCATCGCCCATTAACGCCACTTTGCTAGCCTATACACAACCTGAGGACAGAAAAATCCTCACTTTTTGAGCCTCTTTGGACAGCCTCCCAGACTGGACAAGGGCCCATTTTGCTACTACCGAGGTGTCCCACTGAAGCCTCTCAGATGCTGCTGAGAGCTAAACACAACTCGCATCTCTGACCCGACGTGAAACCCTGCTGCTTCCAGCCTTCCATCCCTGGGATCCAGCCTCCAATTGGTGCTTTACACCGAGCCTTCGCTAATCTTCTCCTTCTCCAGGACGCCTAGGCTAAGGTCCATATGCCCTCTCTTATTTCCAACTTCATTCCTGTAACCCTTGTGTGATTGTAGAATTATTTGTTAACGTGTGTTGCAACCTTCTCTGTTAGTTTTAATAAAGTTACTTTAGACTGTTCCTCTGACTTTTGCATGGTTCTGACACCGTAGACATAGGATTAAAGATCCCTTGCCCTGACCTCTCGCAAGCTTTGAGTTTCTCTGTTAATTCCCTTAATTTGAAGTCTGTTTGGGTGTCCTTGAGATACCCCCAATTTTCAGGGTAACAGCGCTATAACAGCCTAGTGCGGAAATGGCCCCAAACACTCTCAGAGTGACTAGAGTAATCATATATTAAGTGTTTTTAAACACAGATATGCTGTGCTGAAAGTAAATGCCTCGGTCTGCTGCAAGTGTTTCAAACAGTACAGTGTCCTCTCACCTGACTCTCAGGTATCTCTCAGCACACATTTAAATTGGGGTATTCCTTTGTTCCTAAGGTCAAATAATGATACCACTGTAAGATTTGACCTTTTTTAGCTTCACATTCACAAGTGACATTACACATCACTATGATCTTCTAATTATGGTTCTGGATAAGAAAAGAGTGTATGCTGAGTAGAACATTTGACACCCCCACCCCACCCCGGTTTGGTGAGTCAGTTAAAAGGATATGGGATATGTCATGCAAGAACAGCAGCACCATCCTATACGTGTCTACCCAGAAGTAAATCTTACTATATTCAGAGTGATTTTCTCTGAGATAAGTATGATTAGGTCTACAGTGTATCTTAAACAATTTGATAAAAGCCAGGGAAGGGAAATAGCAAGAAAATAAGTTTATTGAAAAATGGAGTTTATTTATGTCTTATTGGAATAATAAAGTTAAGGACAGGGTAAATCAATAGACATTATCAGGCACAATTTAAAATATATTATTTAAAAGGGAGCAGAGAAAATTAAACTATTAATCTACTTAACATATAGGTATTGATTAGGTTATATTTATCACAAGCAATAGTTAAATTGCTCAGTAATGCTAAGTACCACATAGTTATGGCTGATGATAGGTTTCCATGTTATTTCCTTTATATAAAAGAATGCTATTTTTTTCCTCCTTTCCAGGCCTCCTATTTCTGGCCACTGTTCATTGATGGTGAAGTTCTACACTTTAAGCTTCTCACCATTTGAAAGCAAAGTGGTGTACTTTATCTAATGGAAGTGGACAGTGGGAATTATGGGGTGGAAATTATGATTTTTATTTGATCGCTCATTCCTCCATGGGATTAACTGCTGAGCTTCAAATCCACCTCCTCAATGGACACTCTGGGGAGTACCTCTTAGCAGCACACTAATAATGTGTGTGTGTCGGGGTGGTGGTGTTCTTTATGGATAGTATCTTGGAAGTATACAGGACCTGTTTCTTAAAGACACAGTAGTAATGCCACCTATTTTGTGAAGGAGTGGTTTTCTTAGAAATATGGCTTGAACTAGTCGAAAAAAGCTTATCTCCACTGTAAAGGAGTCCATGAGATTATGTTTCTGTTAAGGTTCTTTATTATTATAACTAATTATTATGGTTCTATTCGTTGGATAGTTATGATTGATGATGGTGGATTTCACCACAAAAGGCTCAGCTTTTTCAGATTTCTAGGTTTTTTCTTCTGAATAAAAAGTTCAGCACCCTTTACTAAGAAAGAAAAAAAAATATTATCAGAATATATTTGAAGAAAATTGAAGGTAAAATTTGTTTGCTACAGCTTGCTGCTTTATGGTGGGACTTCTGCATGGTGAACACTATGACCCTCTCTGCAACTCATCTTTTTGTGGAGCTGGGGTGCGGGGATCACGCAAGCAGCCTCTAGCAAGAGGCTCTCGCTTCCCGGTTCCTTCAGCTCTGCAGCAGCTGCCTGCTCACATGAGAACCTCTCCTCTTCCTTCCACAGTGCAGCCTGGGATTTTCCCAGGCTGCTCTGTGGCAGGAAGCATGAGCGTTGTGTCTCCGGAGCTCCGCATGCATGGCAAGTGCGCATGGGGCCCTAGAGTAATGCGCGATCGTGCACCATCTTTGGCTCTCAGCCGAAAATGAAATAGTGCATGACTGGTGCCTGCCAGGCCCTGGAGCATTGTGCAATTGGAGTGCATTGTGTAGACCACTCCTCACAGTCATGCGACACTCCAGGGGCCCTTTAGCATGGAAAATGCTGTGCGAAAAGGGCCTATCTCTTTGCCAAACCAAACCTAGTTCAGAGAGGAGGAAAATGAAGGAGTATAGTGTAGGAGGAGTACTCATGGTTCATATGTATAAAAATGTCTCAGTTGAGCTTCAAATCATACTGAAGTAGAAAGAGGAAAAACAAAAGAGTCGTAACTGAAGTTACACAGAGTTATTCATAGCCTATCAAAAGCCAGCTCAGGAATTCAACTGTGCTGTACGGGGTTAAACTTCAACTGAAAGCTTGAGATAGTAGATTGAGTATGGATGTCTTCTTGGATTTAGATCTGTATCTGTACACCCAGGTTTCAGTGGTGGCCATGAATGCATTTATATAGTTGAAATTATTATTACAGCTGCATCCATTCTTGAAGCCCCTGATATCGCCCCAGTGACATGTGCTTTCATTAGGGCCATTTCCACATGGGTTTTTAAAACAGTGCAGAGCATCCTCCAGGGAGGACATCTGCACCTGGGAGCAGACTGAGTTGGACCTACTTAACATAGATCAGCACCCCAGCCTGCTCCAGAACAACCCCAAGTGGTCATTCAGCATGCTTTTGAAAAACCGCTAAAAACAGGTCTTTCAAAAGCACAGAGCACGCCACTGTGAGCCTGCTCCCTTATGCAGATTTGCAGGCTCACATTGGTGTGAGCCTGCGATCTGCTGGGGGCAGGCTTTAGGCTGGTGAGCTTCAGCAGCTGGTCGAGAGCCTCGACCAACCAGAAGCCGCCATGTTTGTCCCAGGAACAGTGTGGAGCAGTGGCCACGCACTGCTCTGGAGCAGTGTGGACCGGACCAGGGAGCCTTAAAGTCTGGTGAGTAGCATCACGGGGTGATTCCCTCACCCCGTGCGGAAATGGCCTAGATCTTGTTTAGATTGTAGCAACATCTCTGTGTTACTCTGCCTCTGAAAAGTGATCAGAAACTTCAGGACCAACATACTTTAGCTAAATAAATGGCAAGGTCCACAGAAAGCATCCATATTCCTGTCTATTGCTCCATTTACAAACACATTTCAAAAGTCTGGTCATGCAATAGAAGTCCTATTAAGACTCAAATCCTGATATCAAAAGAATTTCCCCACATAAACCCCATTGGGTGTTCATATATTCTGGGAAGGTCTTTCTTCCAGTTTCACTGCCCTCACAGGGAGAACACAAAGGAAGACCTTCTCAGATGCTGCTCCAGAAATAGCCGTGATGAACTTGGGGGGGGGGGATAGTATTGGAGCTTGACCTTAGCAACCAAGAGTATTTAAAGATGATTGGCTGGAGTAAATAGAACCCCGGACAGCCAAAGGGAGGGGCTAGATGGGGAAAAGGAATAACCAATTTTAACTGAAACCAGGGAGTGGAGGTTCAGAACAGAATCGGTGCAAGAACAGAGAGAATTGTATGGAGAGAGAGAGAGGTGTTATGCTAGTTTATGAATCCTTAATTACAAAATATGTTTTACCTCAACAGTGTGTTTAATAAAGATTTGTTTATATTTTCATACATAGAGGTCTCAGGAGTGTGTCCTTTCTCTGGACTGGATTATACACGTTACCATTATTAACATTAGTACCATCAGTATCAACAGTACCACATTCACTAAAGAGATAAATCACTGCTTGTCCTTATATTTGAAAAGGGCCAGAGTTAAGGAAAGCAGGAGAAGGAGATAACCCTGGGAGGAGTAGCCACTGGGGGACAAGAGTGAGAAAGGTACTGTATTCTCAGGAAGGGACAATAGAAGCAGACCTATTTGTCACAGCCCTGGCTTGGCCAGAAGTCTCCCTGACTGTTCAGACTTGGACACAGACAGGTGTCAGGCTGGGCAGGGACTTTGGTCATCACAATAGCTCTTCCAGCATATGGTGCCTTTCTATTGCTGCTGTCCTTCTATTTAAGCAGATGTTAGTCAATGAGCTATCTGCTGAAGAAAGTGCTTTTACACGGGGATTATAATATATATATTATAATATGTGATGTAGATAACATCTAAATAGTAAAGTGTCTAACTGTTCCCAAACTTTCCAAACTGCTGATAAGCACAATACTGATGAACTAGAAACAGTGTGAGGGACTGGAACCTTCTTGACTGAGCAATTTCAACTAATGGGAAAAAAATACAGTTTTTTAATAATAAAAAAAAATACATTCCATCAATAGTAACTTAAATTATTTACTTCTAGTTCACAAGAAAAGATGTAAGAAAGAGAGAGGTGTTTCTATCAGTTTATTTTCATGTGTGTTTTTAAATACAAGAGAAAATGAAAGTTCCACCACTCCAAAAAAAAAAAATGTGTTGACTTGAATTCTGTTGGTTAGTCTGAACTAAACAAGACCCATTGAATCATTTGTTGAATGGTGAGTCAACACATAAGTAAATCCAACGGATTCAATGGCTTTGCTCTAACTGGGACTCACATTAGGATTTAGAAGGGATATGTTCCTTTCTTTGGAACAATTTCAGAACTCAAGTTATGATTCAAATTTAGAATGCACCAAGCTTATCATGCCTAAATACTCTCAGTAAGAACCCCTAGACACTGTTAAATATTTATATCAAAATGCCAGAGTTATTGAGAGTTCTTATATAACTCAAAATAATGTTCAGAGGGGGGTCATATATGACTTAACACTCCACTCTTTTCAAATTGGACTGGTGTGTGTGTGTGTTTCCCATAAAGGGTTATTTTCCCCATTGGAGCAATAGTTCTGTAGCAGTTCACCACCTGTTTTATTGCAATGCAAACTTTCAGTGGAATTAAGACAGCTGAAACTATTCTTCACATACTCCAACCTGAGGTTTCTGCTCACTTTGGGTGGTTACTATTCTACAACAATTTCTACCGAATAGAAAGCTGTTGAATTGAATTTACAAGAGTGTTTGTTTATGAATTTATATTTATGAATTTATGAATTTACATGGGATGGAAAGAGTATCTAAAATGTTTTAAAATTGTCAGCCCACACCCCTTGGTGTTTCTCCAGTGCTGAGAAGATCTGATGAGAACTCTAGAGTAATAAGAATCTTCACAGTTTAGAGCTCATTTTACAACAAATACACATTTGGTTGTTTTGCACAGAAAACAGCATTTTTCTATGCAGACGTTATTTTTTGAACAGGAAATGCTGGGGTATTTTTTGTACAACCTTATGCAAAGACATTTTTTTAAGAAGCACATACCCTATGATTTTTTTAGAAGACAAAGAATCATCTTGAAATCCTATTAATTACCCCTCTGGAAATTCTGTTCTTCCTACACTAGCTTCTAAGTGGAAGTATATTTGGCAATACCAAGGGAGATCTAGATGAAATAATAGCTTTAGATTGATGGCTGACTTTAAACTCTGGAAGATTCTTTTTTGAACACTTTCATTCAACTTCTGTGCATCAGTGGATTTCATTATCTCTGGTAATTTTATAGTTTTATATAGTTTTTACATAGCTATCTGCCCTATCTGCAAACTCTTCCATATATATCATATTTTATCCTTTTCCTTTTTATGGTTTTATTTTCTTCACCTTTCTCCCCTATATTAAGTACTTTACACCTTTGCTTTTATGTTCTATATAACGTTTGGGGATTATGACTGTTTCTATATAGTGTTTGTTATATAAAGATGTTGATATTTAGCATTTTATTTAATGTAACAAATACAAATAAAAAAAAAACCTATACCACTTATGGGTAGTTCAGAGTTTAATCTCTTAATATCAATAGGCAAGGCACATTAATTAGAAATGCAGAATATCGAGAACCATTAAACTACTAACCCCAAATATTGTCTTTCTAAAATAACAACAACAATGAAAAACTAGCAAAAATGTTAAATTATGACCTTTCTGCACTACACTCTTATAGTGCTATTATTCCACTTTCAATCTCCTGTGGAATTCTGGGGTTTACTGAGGCCAAAGAGCTCTCTGGCTGAGAATTCTAAATGCCCCTCTATAAACTCCAAACCCCAGGATTTCAAGGGATGTTGAAAGTGGAATAAGAGCACTATAACAGTGTAGTGTGGAAGGGCCCTAAGATGCCTATCCATTCCTTCTTGGTTATTCTTGTTGTTGCAATTATCTAATGGGGAGCTTGCCCCTTTTGTTACTGAGAGTGTGTTGTGAGACCAAGAGAAGTTGACTGAAAAACAAGTCACCTCGGCTTCTGCCATCTCCCAATGAATGACCTATTCTAAAACATGACCCAGTTGCTATGGAAACTTTGCATAGAGTAAAACAATAATAGGGGTTGGGTGCATGGCTCCATAATCAGAATCTTGAAAGATCTTCCTGCTTATTTGAACCATGACAAATTGCTATGTCATCTCCAAATTAGTAAGTAAGGCAAGGCTACACCACTGCTGCAGAGATTATTTCTCTCATTCTGTAATACAAATGTCATAATTAAGAATAGCTTTCAGACTGACTTCAGAAACTTTAGCTGGATGTGTTCAGAATATGGATATTGGGTAGATATTACTCTCAGACAGTACACTCTTCTTCACATTGGAATCTGGCCCAGTTCTCCCAAGTATACATACTTGCAAGCTGAGGTCAACATTGATTACAAGAACTGAATTAGGGGGGAAATGGTATTAACAACTTTTGTGAAGAAAATACTCAGTAAGGAATGCCTCAGACCCTTTTTTGGGATACCTTGAAGACTGTGCTTTGGAATAACCTTATGCAAGAGAGTTCCCTGGTTAAATATGGTAAGGAATGTGTCAGAGTAGATCTATTAAATTAAGTAGAATTGTCTGGCTGCCACAACTATGCTGATAATAACAAAATATTGGTTCAGTTATCCAATAAAAAAGGGCAAATGCCCTTGAGCTACATGAAATAAAGTATTTCTCATATATTTCAATAGACAATATTATGAACATTGGCCATTTCCGCACTGGGCTTTTAAAATGGTGCAGAGCGGCCTTCGACAGAGGTCTTCTGCACTGTAGAATAGACTGGGTCAGACTACTTTTTGTAGTTCCGCACCTCAGTCCGGTTCTGTGCGACCGGAACTGGTCGTGCAGCGTGCTTTTTAAAAAACTCTTTTTAGAGGTTTTTAAAAAGCACGGAGAGCACGACTCCGTCTCGCTCCGTTGCCATGCTCTGTCGCAGATTTACAGGTGCACACAAGTGCGTGCCTGCAGATCTTCCTGGGCGGGCTTTTAGCTGGCAAGCTTCTCTGGTTGGTGGAGAGCCTCCACCAACTGGAAGCCACCATTTTGGAAGTCGGAGCAGTGCGAAGCGATGAGCTCGCACTGCTCCTCGTCCCGACGGACTCACCTGGACGCTGAAGAAATCGGGTGAGTCCTGTTTTTGTGTGGCTCCCCCCCCACATCTGGAAAGGGCCATTGAATTATAGCTCAGGCAAATCAGGCAAAATTGTGGCAATTAAATCCAAAAAAGGTAACTTACATACCTCACCTGGAGATATCAACACAGAATTTCATTTTATTCAGATCTTTTTATGTCTGAACTCGACAGCACGATTGATTTGAACAAAGCTTTTGACACTCCAGACATACACAACCTTAATGAAGAACATAGAACTTGTCCAAATCAGCCCATATTGGCAATCATGATCATGGGTTCCACCACCAAACACCTAAAACCTAGAAAGTGCCCTGAGAGAGAGGGATTTATGGGACTGATATCCAAATACCAGCATGAAGATGATAAGCAGACCAGGAGGAGATGCTTCTATACTTTAAGCATACCTCACTTTCATTATTAATCTGGCAGTAATGATGTTTATTTCTGTCTGCAAATTGAACCAATTTATCTGTGTCTCTCCTGACCATACAGGGTTTATGCCTAATTGGCAATTAGCCAATGCAATCAGAAGAGTGTTCAACATACCTGATTTCAGTAAACAAAAAGAAGCTGTCAACATCACTTATTTATTTAGATGCTTTGAGGCATTTGATAGGGTCAAATGGAACTATCTCTTCATATTACTGGAAAAAGCCAGCTACAGCATTAAATTCATATTGTTACATTTATCTGAATAAAAATGTCATTAAGCAATCATTTTTAGGTTGAATAATGAGCTGTTCTATGGCTTCACACTCAGAGCAGGGAATCTGAAGAGAGGAATAAATGGAATTCTTTAGAGCTGGTACCATGGTTGGGAGGGAAACAAAGCACACTTGGGTTAAAGACTCCAAAGAGACTAATTTCTAATCAGTTACCCCAAACACCTCATTCCTTGGTGTTCATTTGGTTATGAATAACACCCAAGTGTGTGTGTGTGTGTGTGTGTGTGTGTGTGTTTGTGTAGTGAAATAGGCTCAGGCTGAAACTCAGATCTCAGATCTCAACCAAATGCAGTCTGCAGGCTTATAATCTTCTTGTCTCACAATCATATTGCTCTCATTTCTTTATTGGACAGTGAAGCAATATTATGTCCTGGAAAGTCGAACTCTGCTCATTCCTCTGATGCTTAAAAACATGCTATTCAGAATCAAAGTCTTCCCAGTTATTTTTAATAATTTGTTTAGTAAGGACCTCACTACACAGCTACAGCAAATATAAAGAGAAGATCAGACATCCAAACAAACATAGAAGAGAAAAAGCCAGAGAAGGGGGAGAGAGAAGGAACAAAAAATAAGTGAACAAAAGCAAAAATAACAACCCATAAATGGAATAATTAATACATGCATATCTTTGGTGACTCATCTGTATAAAGGATCCTGTGTCAATTTTCTTTAACAAAGGGATTAATCAATGTTGGCTCATGACACCATTGCTGTTTGACGTAGTGACTGAGTCACTGCCAAAGACTTTCAGGGGAATTCAAATGGGTGATTGGAAACAACTGATCAGTTCCTTTGCAAATGATATTTTCTGTTTTGAGGAAATCCAGAAATTATCATATTTGTGTTAATAAACACTGTGGAGCACGTGCAGTAAGGACGTTTCTCCTTGAAGATAGCAGGGATGTAATTTCAGCAATTTTCTTTCCACTGTGAGAAAGTATTTGAAAAACACATAGTTTTCCAAGTCTGTTTGCCATTCACAACATTTTCTGAACAAAATTTACATGAGGTTGTTCTGAACAGAAACTATTTTCTGTGGTGTAATCAATATTTTTGCATTGAAATATGAATTCCTGCACAGAAATGCAATTTTCTGTGCAGAAAATGCTGTTTTCTGCATTCTATTACCTTTTTTCATAGAGAACTACATTTTCTATGCAGGAATTCATATTTCAATGAAGAAATATTGATTACACCACAGAAAATTCTATTTTCTGTGCAACAACCATGTGCCTTTTTTCCCCCTCAGAATAAGTCTCAAACAGTGAATATTCTCATTAGTTTAGGATTCTTCTCAGATTTTCTCAACAACTAAAAACTCATGATTTCCAAATCTTCTCTCTATCCCTAACATTTAGTGGACATTAAAGTAAATTATGCTAAATGAAATTGTTTTAATTAAATCCACTGATTTCAAAGCCACATAAACTACAAAAAAGTGGCTAATCTGTCTGCTGCTCAAGATTTAAAATCACTTTTTTTTTCTCAGCCATTATGTGAATTTGGAAAAATAGGGCAAAAACATTAGCATCTCCTTCCTTGCCTTTCTGTCTTTTTCTTGATCCACCCCCATGTTTGCCCTGCAGGGAAAACAGCTCAGTATGCAGGCTGATGAGAGAGGGAAATTCACAGAATAAGGGACCTCTTTTACAATCGAATGCTGATTACGGAAGAACAAGCTGGAAACAAATTACAGATGCTAGAGTTACCTAAATTCAAAAACCTTTATTTCGAAGCTTTAGAAATTTGTTAAGATGTTCAACAATAATGAAATCTCTCTCTGATATAATTGATAATCTTAGTAAACCTATGTATTACATCTTTAAATGCTACAAGGGAAAATTTTTCCAAATATAGCTGGTTGATTAATGGAACTTATGATGATGAGTGTGAGCCTAGAGTGGGAGAGTAATCTAGATACAGTTCTGCTATCCTACTTTTCAAAACCCCACTTCACACAACAATGTGAAAATGTCTTAAATATAATTCATTCTGGGCACCAACCAGACTTACATACATAGATAAGTCCATGTCTCCTATGTTCTGGAGAAGGTGGGAAGAGATACTGGGTTTTTTAAGGCAAATGATAAGTGACCTAATAAAAAAAGTAGTGTATTTTCCTTTTTCTTTTCTCCATGTTCACCGGATAAAATGATAAATCACTCAATAAGAATTTCATCTTCTTATTGTTTGGTGTGTCATGTTTACAATTACTTAATGCTGAAACAATCTGGTTGGTATCTTAGGGGGTTGTCTAGATTATGAACTATAACACTGCTGGGGAAAAAAATGACTTATAGATTAAAAACTGCCAGAGGAGGAAAAAATGAGACATATATTCAGACACTTGATAGGCACTCGTTTATTATTTTCACAGAGATTTTAAGACACATGGTCCAACACCACAACATATGAAACTTTGGATGAGTGATTCCCAGACATTGAGTTTATCACAGTTTTTACAACGGAACCAGAGCCTTAAGTGCTTTTTCAGATCTTCCAGTTAAAAGCACCTGTTTCCCTCCCACTTCTAAAACTGTGATCTTCCTGTTACCTTTTTTTTTTTTTTTTGTCATGACATATTGTGTTGCATATTTGAAAAAGACATAATGAAGCTTTTTAAAAAAAGGAAAAAAAAGTTTGTTTTTTTCTCTTTTGTCTTCCTGTGTTCAATAAGGTAGGGGAATTCCTAAAGCAGGGGTGGAGGGGCTTCAGTTTAATGAAAAAAAGTTGTAGTTGGACTTATACCCCAATAAGAAGGGAATTCCAGACCACAGAGTAACACATGCACATGTGTGCATACATGTGCGTGCACACACACACACACACACACACATGTTCAGAATACAAGCATATTTTTGTACCTTATCATCTATCCTGGCTAACCTGGACATAAGCCCACGAAACAGCTTTGTCTGAAAATACAGGTCAATCAGGCTGGACAAGTAAAAGTGATCTAAATGTAAACAGTGGTGACTTGTGGCTCTTATGTCAATGGAATAGTGAATCTGCTGTAGGGCCAGAGGTGTAACTATGGAGGCCATTGCTAACTTTGCTTTGAATACTAAAACTGCACTTTCAAACTGAAATTATAAGTTACTGCAAAGCTAAGAATGCTGGCAATGCTAGAATCTGAGGACTGAGGAAAATATCATAGAGGTTTCCTATTGGGGCAATGTTCTCACTCTTGCTCCCATCGCTAAACCCTTATCTAGGCCTTAATAAAATCCTTAAAAATAGCTGTCCAGGGTGCTGAATCATACAATTCACATCCTTTTAACATGGAAGCCACTAACTGTCATTGAGTGCATAAGCAGTTTCCACTGGCACTAGGAATCTGTGGTTTATTTATGTTGACCATATGAAAGCCTATATACATTAATGATGTGTTGAGTAGGGACTGGGGTGCTTAATTCTGTTATGCTGCCATGTTTATGTGTTAGAAGCTAAGAAGTGTCCATAAAAGAGTCCATATTTTCACTTAACAGGAGGGGCATAGTCAATGGTCCAGTTTTCCCTATTTATTGATGTGTAACTTTTAACTAAAGGATCTCTCCCTTGTAGGATACAAGTTGTCAACATTTGACTGTTGAAGAGACAAATATGAAGAGCTGTTAATGTATGCAACATGTAAAGAAGCCCTAAAAACTGCTCTTGCAAGCTGTATTTCTGCACATTTTGAAATACAAAAAATCCACTCCGTTTGACTGTTGCCCCAGTACCACTCAAAAGCAACTACAGTCAGCCCTGCACATTCACTAGGGTTGGAGTACAAGACTCCCCAGAAAAGTGGAAAAACACAAATATTAAAGTATGTGTGTATGTGTGTGTCTGTGGGTTGGGAGGACAGGCACACAGGGTCCAAAACAACTTAGAGAAAGGAGAGGGAAAGGGAGCGGGTTGGTATGGTGACTCTGTCATTCTTCTCTCTCACCAATCTCCTTCCTTTGGTGGGGGGTATCAGGACAGGATTTGTGGTGCTGAGAAACTGGGCTGTGATTTGTCCTTAGCTGGCCAGCTAGCTGCTGGTGGTGGAGGATGAGGACCAGAGACACCTTTTGAAAGGGCTGTGTGGCATGATCTTACCTGCCAAGAGGGAAGGTTCCCCTGGAAATGAAGGGCCTGAGGTGCAGGGCAGGGGTTGAAGAAACTTGTAAATAATCAAATCTATGAAAGTCAAACCCACAAATGTAGACGGGTGACTGTATAAGGAAAGTGACTTTTAAGTTTTAAAATGTCTTAGTGAATTCTGAATTTCAATAAAAATGAATCCAAGTTTTTTTTTTTTTAAAAAAAGCACATTCCAGGGAACAAGAATAGATTCAGTTAAAGACATTTTTCTTTTGCTTAAATCAGCCAATCCAGGAAAAAATAGTGATTGAGGGGAACCTCTCTTTATCACTGCATCAGATTATTCTTATGGTAGAATATGTATAATTAAAGGTGTCTGTGCCCTTTTCCATCCCTATCTGCTACTTGAGCATTCTATTTTTCATGGATTCACTGAATGATTAAACACATTTATCAGAGCTACAAGACTACCTGGACACATGTTCAGACAAGTTTGTCTTGGCAGAAAATACATTAGATAAGTTCTCATTCATTGTGAGCAAATGCACATTGAAGATAGCTAATATATCAGAAAATTTAGAACTGTCAATGCACTATTCTACTTTTTAAATAATTGCACAATTCTATATTCTACTAAAATCATTGGAGAAATCTCTCTATATAAAAGACTGTGTGGTACGGGACAGTTAGTAAAACACTACATGCAGGTTTATCCTAAATGTCAGAGTCCTGTTCAAATCACTGGTTATGTACTTAATTGCTTTGTCATGGGTTGGTTTAGGTATGCACACACACGTATTCAAATGTCCAAAATACTGAGTCACTGTCAAAAGCCAAAACAATGATACATGTTGAAAACTCTTTTCAGACCCATGTCCTGTCATCTACCTGAGTGGGTAGAGATATGTTGTTGCACTGAGTGGTTTCACACTATAAATGTCAGCATCTCTCTGCACTTGAACTTTATTCAACAGCCTTGCTTGTTCAACTGCAAGGACTCATAGGTGTGCTATACTCATGTTTATGTGATTTTGAGCAGTGTCGTGCAATGGCACCTCTCTGGCTCGGTTCCTGACTGCACAGAGCATTGCCTGATGACACTGAACATTCAAGTAAATGTATGAAGAGGAACCCTTAATTAGGTTTCCTTGCTTGATATAGAGAGATCAGGGACTGGTTGGAAGAGGGCAAATTGTTAAGTAAAGAGTACATCATCTATTGGAGGGGTAGGGGTGGAATTGTGTGCCTCAAAGTGAGAGGTAGATGCAAAGTATGGCATTCTACAAATCATGACACAGCTGGCATCAGAGAAAGTTTGAAGGTATAGAAGACATCAGCTTGCCTGGGCATCAGCCTTCTTGTTTGATATTCTTCAATGAAAGAAAATATACATGCCAATGCAGCAGGTTAGTTATTTATAAAATGGGCATCTGGAGCCTCTGGAAAGGGAAGGTTTGGTCAAAACCCTAGTCATGCTATTAGTGGAGGGCAGATTCTCAGGGATAGCATTTCTCTTGGGGAACACTTTAACCTGAGCGTCAACAACACATCTGCACACAGCACTGTTTGTCCAGTACCACTGTTCTGTGGGAGTGCTTGGAGACCTCCTGATCTACTTAGTACTGTTTTCTACTTGGTACAGTTGACCTAGCTGTGGCTTAGTCAGCCTTTCCCATGGAATCTTAGCTGTAGCCTTTTCAGGACTTCCTCTCCTTCATGTAAGGCCGAGTCTGACCAAGCTGGCCTGCCTGCTTCCAGAGGTGAGATTTCAGCCTTTCTTACACCTCCTCCACCCACCAATGAGATCTAGTTCATCCTGGTTGGCTTTCCTCAATTGACACCAATCAACGGCCTTGTAGGCCTCCCTGCATTCAGCCTAGTTTTCCTTCTGGGGAGCCTAGCCCAGTCTGTGTTATCTCCTTCATTTTGGCAGCCTATTTGCAGCTTGGTAGGCTGCTCTTTTCTTCTAAGGCCTAGTTCTGGCTCCACCCACTAGGGAGGCCACGGGTAAGCCTGTTGTAGTTCCATAGGCCCTCCTTAAGGGTATACAGTCAGAGTTGACATAGTGCCCAAGAAACAGAAGAAATGCAAATTATATCATCAGCCCACACACCAAAGTGACTGTGGAAGAGGGATGGGAGTCCATCTGCCTCAATTAGAAAATACTGAAGTAGGGGAGTACTTAGGGGGTTACAACAAAGGGCTTAGGCATATTTCTACCTCATTCAGAAATTTGATATGATATTTTGGAGTTGTTTAGAATAATGACTGACATTTTTCTTAGGAAACTGCAGTGTGGTCATATTAAATGTACTACTGGGGAGACAACAGGCAAACTAGAATTCTTACCCCTCGTCTATGATGGGTAGTGTGAAAAATAAGGAAATAGGGAAGTAGGTGGGGGAATTTAGGGTTGGTTTTCAAATTGACATCTCTAGTTGTAGGCTTCTTAGGTTTGAGGAAAGGCCTGGTCCTTGATGTCAGCCCTGGCCACATCTCCATTTAAAGCTTAGGGTTTGAGGGCAATAGGGATGGATTAAGTCTTACAGTTTGCAGGGCTGACCACCAATGGACTGTGAAGAGATTGACTGCTAGCAGGGTCCAGGCGTCTCACCCTGTAGTGTGGAAGGGAAGATTATGGAAGACTTTCAATATCAACCATAGTTCAACTCTAGGATAGGCATCACTGCAGGTTAGGAAACTGTAAATGGTTTAATAAAGAGTGACCCAGTTTACACTCCATAACTTTTGTCTAGTCTATTTCCAAATGGGTACACAAAATGCAGTGTATATCTATAGTGAGACTACAAGACTGCCCTATTGATTTCAAGAAGAGGTACCCAAAAATATATACATTGGGGGAAGCCTGAGGAGAGGATTTGTCAGTGATTGGTGTGGCTTTTGCCAAAAACTGGCATGACAAAGTTAAAAGTGGGTGAAGAAAAAGCTATCACACACTTTCACTCACCTACCTATCAATTTTTTTTCATATATTCAACTTATATGTCTTGTGGTTTCACTTATGTTACCTATCACCCAACCAATTAATATCTTACCAGATCATCCCAAATTATTCCTCCATTTCCTAAAATATTTATCTTCCTCCAATACTGTTGTTGCCTTTTCAAGTGAGACCAAGGCATTTAATATTTCTTTTTTTTAATGGTTTTCTTCATGAGATTTCATAGGATAATCTTCTGCCACCATGACACACAGACATACACAGAAAGATAGAGAATGAGAGAGAGAGAGAGATTGGTCTTTACATAAGTAAGCAGGCCAGATGGAGGAGACAACACTGGTTATAAAGGCTCTACAGGGTGAAGTTTTTCTATTGCTGCTCGGAATAACAGATAGATCACTATTCTCATTGATTCAACAGTCTGGGGACTGCACACACATCTTTATGAATCCCAGATTGTTATACCCCCCTATTTTACGTCAAAATACTCCCTTAATGCCCTCTTGGTATGTGGTGGGCAATTTTGCCATGATTTTGGAGCTGGGCTATTCTAAGTTCAGGAAAGGTTTCCCAACCCCAAAGCAGAAAGTGAACCTAAAGTCATTTCAGGTTTCAAAAATCTCTGTTATTTTCTCCCAGAGGGTAGAAAAATGAGTGTGAGGCCATTGAGGTCACAAATAAAAAAATTGCTTCGAGTGCACTTCTCCTACCCTTTGTCTAAGCAAATTTCAGCATACCGCAATAGTCAATCAACAGCAAATAACTTATCACAGTTTTCCATTTTGAAGAATAGCATCAGGTTATTGTCAGTCTATATGGTTTGTATTTGGGAACTGGTGAAGCCAACAGGAAATTAAGCTAATTATAAAGTTTTGAAAAGAAATATATACCATGTGCAACAGATTTCTGAATAGGTTTTAAAAATGATTAAATATGCATTTTTGCAGTTGTTCATTTTCAGTTGCCAGGACTTAAATGAAACAAAACTAATCACTGGTTCATCAATTATTGGACTTAGCTTTAAGTGCCCCAGGCATACAGAAAATGGATAAATATTACAAAGGAATAGATCAAGTAAAACAATTTCTGCAAGCCACATATAATACAAGCATCACATGTCATGTTTACAATATAAGCACGCTCTTGAAATGGAACATGAGGGACCATAGTTCTTGCTGAAATATAGAATTCAAATTACCCCTTCTCTCATGGTCCCTGTCACCTGAACCCTGGCTCATTACAGTAGAGAAAAAGCCACAAAAAGCCATAGAGTATTTTGTATATGTCCTATTCCGCCCATCCTAATGATACATTTAGATACTTTGGACTAGACACAAGACATGCTTGCCAAGAAGGCTGGCTGTCATAAAGTGACATGGTTGAACTCTTCCAACTGTGATAACTATTCTCAACACATAGTGCCTAGTTTTCCTCATACTGACTTCCAATTTTTGCTCAGCTTTGTATTTTTTAAGTTGTGGGTCTTACTAATGCACTAATATTTTATATATTTAGAAGAGAATAATTCTGGGAGGCCTCAGTGGGGATTCTTTGTTGCACAACCATTCAAGTTAATGGAAGTTACGTGTCAGCTCTACATGCATTACCCTGTTTACTCCTATAATTGCATTTGCTATCAACATTATTACCCCACTTAGTATTTTGTGACTCAAAACATTGGACTGGCCTGGGTGATGCATTTAGGGCTTTGACATATCTTTTTCTCACTGATGCCCACGTAGTGAAAACAGGCAATTATCTGCCAGGAAGAAAACCTACATGAAATTGAATTAAACTACTTGCTCCTGTTGTTAAGGGAAGAGCTGAGTTAAACTTTGACAAAGTACACAGTCAATTTTACATAACATTTCTATCTGCTGCTCAGGCATACTCTTAACTGCCTTTGCTCTGTTAAAAATATCATTTTAATATCTTTTGCACTGCCTTGACTTCAGCCTAACCTTTTCAAATGCACTCAAACATCCACTACAATGTCCTCAGTATTAGTAATGCTGACATTCCTAATACAGCATTTAAAACCTTTGAAATTAGTGCATTTTTTTAATATAAAGAAGATAGTCGTAGTGCACTTCTTTGAACATCCGATGACAGGCCTCTACGCAAATGCTTGCTTCTATTGCAAAGCCTGCACTGAAGCCGAGTGTATGTGAGGACCAGGATTGTGTGTTGCTCAGAGGGATTTTATCTCATTTCTTTGGATTCCAACTCCATTTTCTTTCCATTCTTGCTTCATTTTGGGTTATCCCCCTCCCTGTGAAATCTTGTGCCTGTTTTGGCATTCATTTCTCCTAATTTGGACACTCAGCAATGCATTTCTCCTAATGCACTCATTTTTGTATTCGTGGCTCCCCATTGACTACAGTGTAATTGTGCACATTTGTCAAGTTACATATTTTGAGCTATGCACATACATTTGAATGTAAATTAAAGGTGGGAATCTGGGGATCTCAAACCACAATGAGTTTATGTTTCTAGGTTATCACCTTATCTAGTGGTAGCGAATTTCACAACTTCTATGCCATGTAAAAAGTAATGATTTCCCTTTTTACACCTTATTACACCATACCTTAATAGTGTGCTGTTCAATTGGAACCCCACTATAACCACCCTCATGATGGCATCAGGTTATTAACACACTCTATCACACCCTTTCAACATCTGTGGATGAGTAACATCATTTCACTCTGTTCTTTCCTGCACATTACAGCATCATTCCTGAGCCCTTTTCCCCATCCCACATCTCATGATTGCTCTGGAAGTTATTGGGTAGAGATCTCCTTGGGAGTAGCTAAGGGAGGAACAACCTAAAAATGGTTATATCACAGCCAGTACTGAATCAGCTATGGAAGAAAGTTTTATGAGGAAACCACACTCCCAGAGTTAACTGGATTATTGTGGGAAAGGGGGTCATTAACAGATTATTTGAAGCATGGAAAAAGGGCACATTTCTAATATTAGCTGCTGGTGAGCAATGACGTCATGCAATAGGACTGATCCCGAACTAGGAATAATGCATTACTCTGGTGGCATAATAGATTGGAGCGATAAGACCTTAAGTCTATTGATAATCAATTTCATGGAGTGACACAAAGTTTTAGTATTACGAGAGATGCAAAACTCTTTTCTTTTTTTTTTCCTCCATCCACTTTCTGCACACCATGAACAATACTATAAATGTCTATATTCTTTCTACCATCTTAAAAACAACTAACAGAACTCAGTATGCTTTAGCCATTCTTGATAGGAGGATTTTCTCAGCTTTTTGGTTGCTCTTTTTAAATATGTTTTCTTGTTCTATGGAACAATTTCTATGGAATTTTTGAAGTACAACAAATAGGGATGTGCACAGTATTCTTGATGTAGTGAGGACATGGACTACTGTGGTCACCTAGATATATTTGGCTTACAAATCTTCATCAGCCCTAATCAGTCTAGGTAATGATGAGGTATGGTGAGACCTGCAGTGAAAAAACATTTGGAAAAACATAGTTGCTCACAGCATTTTACATTTAAAAGAACATAAGAGCCTTGGTGGATCAGGATAAAACCTATAGGTGGAGAAGAGTTAATGATTCTGACGAGCAGTAACAGCACTCATTCATTTGACTCTGTAGTTTTTCTCAACTTGAAGATAATCAGTCAACAGTTGCTGAATTAGAGTTTGGAAGGAACATGTTATAAATACCAGCATTACAGTCCTGATTTTAATGACATTTGCTCTAACCTTCTTGCTTAGACCGAACTATAGTAGACCCACTAACTCAATGGAATTTACCCAAGTGTTGACTCATTATTCAGCAGTTGTTTCAGTGTGTCCACTCAACAGGATTAGAGCCATTATTTTTGAAAACCAGTGTAATGAGTGGTAATCTTACTATTTTAAACATGTAATGTTTACTTCTTACTCAGAAAGGTTTGTTTTGGAGAGATTTGTGGCTATTTTAGACAACTTTTTCAATTTTTTTTAATGTATTTCTGTCAACACAGTGTAATTCTGTAAAAAAATATAATCATAGTGACATGTTATTAATATATTAATAATACAATTAGTGAGCTATTTTTAAAATTTCAGTAAATACAGTGTATTTCTGTAAAAGAAAAGATTACAATTAAGGTGACATGTTATTAGCATATTAATAATGCAATTAGAAAGCTATTTTTAAAAGGAAAAAGTAAGGGGTAACTTCAGTTTTAAAAATAATTCCCCCAAGCTCTGTCCCAAATATCACTTAAAGTAAGGCTGCAAATCATGAGGTTTCCAAGTTTTGGGGGCTGCAACTTCTAGCTGATGTAAGAAACATAGGGCCTTTCCACAGTACACTGTTATGTCAGAGGGATGGTGGATGATGGTGGCTACACAAAAACCTCAGTAGCACCTCCCTCCAGCACTGAGCTCTGGCAAAAAAGCGTACCAGAGTCAAGTGTTTGAAAAATCACCATGTAGCAGAATTTACTCACACAGCTAGAAGCGTCCCAGCAGAGAAGCAGCAAAGCCCTGAAACCAGGAAGAAAAATAACTCCCACGCAATGTTATCTTCCAACAGGAGGCTTTTACTTTCCAGTTACAATACATACAAATATATACAGTCCTCCAACAGAGATTCAGCACAGCATGCGAAGATATGTATCCAAAATAGCCTCCGGCCACTCTATCAGACATCGAGAGGGCTCAGTTGGGTAGAACACACCCCCTTATACACATACATTTCTGATGCAATTCCAGCCAACGTTGCTAGATCCCATGTATGATGCAACCTTCTTCGCTGGTTACACAACCCAATGACTCATGCAGGTATTACAAGAGATTGCATCATCCACTGTCTTTATGTACATCATATATATTTTATTTTGACTTAGGTTTTGTCCAACGTTTCCTGACATGTTATAATGCTATTATTCTACTTTGAACATCCTGCAGAATTCTGGGGTTTATAGTTTACCGAGGTCAAAGAGCTCCCTCTCTGGCTGGTAATTCTAAATGCCCCACAAACCCCAGGATTCCATAGAATGTTCAAAGTGGAACAGCACTATAACAGTGTAGGGCTGAAAGGCCCAAAGTGAATGGTAAGAAAATCTGTTAGAACAACACAGTTGTAAAACAGATTATTTCATTTCACAGTTAAGGAGCATGCAAACAAGCATGTGGATTCACATTGAGTTGCAAAAATATGTTGCTTGATATAGTTCCTCATTTTCATCTCTTCATTGTAGACTAGAAATAGGCATTATATGGTCTTCTAGATGTTATTAGACTGTAAACAGCCAGCACAGCATTTTGTGAAGAATGTTTGAAGTCAAGATGGAGGTGTAGCTCTTGACCACTGCCTCAGTGATATCTGAATGGCCACAGAATTCCTACCCCTGCTGTAGACAGTCAAAAGAATGAATACAGGACTGGTCCTTTCATACGTCTACTGATTTCAGCTTGGCAATTTTAATATTTTTTTTAACTCCTCCACAGACATAAAAACAATTTTAGAAAAAGCTCTATGCAAGTTGCCTGTTCAAAATATATTTTGCCATGTTGTAGGAGAAAAAAAAATCGCTGTCTAGGAGAAAAAAAATCGGCTCAGGGATTTACAGTAATGTAGCCCTATGAATAAATAATACTAACAACACTAATCATTTATATAGAACTTCACTCTGCTGGTATTTACTGTGCTGTCTGAAGAAAAAGGTTTTCTTTCCCTCCAGAGTCTTTACTGAAAAAGCAGGGATATAGTCATCTGGAATATAGTTTGATACTGCATTTAACCAATGTTGAAACTTCTGCTTCTGATGGGAGAAGAACATTTTTATTCTAGCTTGCCCACAAATGGCCGCATTCTTTATGTTACCACAGCAAATGTGGAGATTTTGGCGATTTCCTCACTGTACTGTTATAGTGCTCTTATTCTATTTTCAACATCCTATGGAATCCTGGGTTTGTAGTTTAGGAAGGGGCATTTAGAATTCTCAACCAGAGAGCTCTTTGGCCTCAGTAAACTACAAATTCCAGAATTCCACAGGATATTTAAAGTAGAATAATAGCATTATAACAGTGTAGTGTGGAAGGTCCTCTGTTTCTTACATCTGTTAAAAATTACAGTCCAGAGAGCTCTTCAGCCTCAGGAAAACCCAGAATTCCACACAATGTTGAAAGTGAAATAATCTACCATATAAAAGTCAAAGTTTGTGAGTGACTTTGTCTGTCTGTGTCAGGCAGGTGAAGACCTCATATGATTGGCTGTGTGAGGCGAGAAGACCTCATATGATTAGCTGGCTGTGAAGATTCTGTGGAATCCTGGGGTTGGCAGTTCAGGGAGGGGCCTTTAGAATTCTCAGCCAGAGAACTCTGAATAGGCCGATTGCTATGGAGATCACGCCTAGCAGCAAGTTCCCTCACAAACCCAACCTCTGTATGTTAACAGCTCTGAATACAGAGTGCATTGGGGAATCCGGGCAAAAGTTACAAGAACTGAACAACACAGTTTAGGGAATTAGAGCCACAGGATCTCAAATCTGTGTATTTCAATTGCATCTAACTCCTAAGGTAAGATAAGGTAATTCCTAAGGTATTTCTACCAAGTTCTAATAAATAAATAAAATCCCATGCAATGCTGGGTAAATATGCTATAAGAGTGCAGGGTAGAAATGGCCATTGACTTTGAAGGCATTCAGTCATAATATCAACAGATAGCCTTGTCTTCTTGACATGTGCACACATCAAATGACAGAACATGTGAGTCCTTTTGTAATTATCAAGTTTATTAATCATACACCACACATAAGCAACTTGTAGCTCATGGGCCACATGTGAGGTCTTCTTTACCACCTGTTGCTGGGGATGAGGTCTCCGCTAAGTTTTCCTTACTGTGCCCTCAACATACCTGTTCATTGAATTGGAGAGTAGAGTAGGACTGTAATACAGAAGAGCTGAATGGAAATTATCCTTTCACAGCACTATCCTCCCACTATAAATCTTGGTGGTTGCTTGTTGTTTTCTTTCAGGCTGTGAAACACCAAACCAGCATAGCACTTTTATTTTATTAAATAACATAAATGATGCAGACTCCAAACTCATTCACTTCAGGGGTGCAGTTATATATGCATTCATAAGGAGAACTGGTGCACAGAGAGAACAGGGCTAGCTTTCCCCTACTCAAGTAAAATTTACAGTCCTCTGGCCTGTTAAAAAATGTTTGGGCTATGAAGAGCAGGGATGAAAATTCATTGCTCTTCACAAAGCACAATGGACCTATCTATCTATCTATCTATCTATCTATCTATCTATCTATCTATCTATTTTCTATGCCTTGGCTCAAGTCTTTTCAAGCTCTGAAATTTTCAGATGCTTACCCCAGGTGTGAAAATTTTCAGATACTTCATTTGCAAATGGAGTGACAGGGAAGGCACGTTAATGGAAAATTTGATTTGCAGGACATATTTATTGCTCAAGTACTTTATGTAAATAGTGATTCAGCCATTCAGACAGGCTTTTAGATTGAACAGTTAACATCAGGGGGTGCCATTCATTCTGCTTCTATATAACCAACAAGATCGCTTTAGTTTAAAGCTTACTTCTCACCCTTTTTGGTTGAGAATTCACCACCAGAAAGACATTCTTTTATAATTCAGATTTTTCTTCTTCAAACACACTACTCTGGAGTGTCCTGTTTCTGCATGCAGAGAGGACTGGAATCTTATCCACACTTGGCTGGGAAGATCAGTTCCATTGTGCTTGATGAGATTTACTTGAGATGAGACCTGCCTAGGCTTCTGCTCACAAAGATGTGGTCCAGTCATCTGGTCTGCTCAAAATATAGCCTTTGGACTTTGCCCTGTGCACATTTAAAGACACAGTTCTCAGTTTAGGATTCCACAGATTTACAGGGCTTACTTCTAAATTGACCTATTTAGGATTGTATTGTTGGGGCAAAAGAACCGTAGGATCCTACAGATTCATGGAATTGAATTATAAGGTTGAAATCCTAATTTCCCTTTAAAACTCATGTGCTTACCATGAGCCTATTGTATTCTTCTAGCTTAACCTACTCCACAGGGTTGTTATTAGGATAAAAAAAGCAGCCTTTACATGCATTCCCAACAGATTTATTTTTTTAAAAAAAACAATTGTTTGGTTGCTGAGGTACTCATGAGAAGACATCAGCCAGTTTTAAAGCAGAGGAGAAGAGGATGGAAGTTACTATGATCTGTATTGGCAATGAGCTTCCCTCAGATATGCTTGCTGCTGTACTTTGGCCTCATATTTACTTAAAGGGCTCATTGTTACCCTAAGAGATGGGGGATGTTGAGGTCCACCCACAATGCCAGTATCTTCTTAGAAATGGGGGGAATTATAGTTCAAAGGAGGCCTGAAAGAGGAGGGTAATAGCAGGATATTTTAACCTGTGTGTACCAGTACTAACTGTAGAGAGGACTCCAGTTAAAAGTTAAACAGAGCATTTTATTTGGAATTAGCAAGCACACAAGAAATCAGACATTCTCAAGAACCAAACAAGGCTATTGGAAAGTGAGGTAAGAAAGACTAGATAGAGAGAGATTGAGTGGAAAGGGTGATACTTACCAAACATGAAGCAGAAGATTGAAGTAGAATGGCTCAGATGGCATTTCTCAGGGTAGCATGAACAAAAAGAGGTCTGGGCACCACATATTACATCCAAGTACTATGATTTACTAGGGCTGGAGCTGGGATTTTATACCCTATTTCCTGCTGTGAAGGAGGGTGCGTGGACAAATCTGTAATGACTTGCCCACAAAACTGACAAAGAAGTCTGGTGTGGGTTGATTGTCTTAACTCCAGGTGACAAAACAATGATGGGAGTCCTGAAAATCTCTTAATGTTTTGGTCTGTTAGTGTGAACAGAGAAGATCTTCATAGGATATGCTCACAGTAAGGGGTTCCTGATTGTTTCACCTAGGCAATTTTGCTTGCTTTTGTTTTTGGGAGCGCTTGCAACTTGCAATTTTTGAAAGGATTATCACAAACCCATTAGCATGAGGCTTTCCCACCTAATCCTTTCTGAATTTATAAGCTGATCATGTCTGAGATTATCCTGACATGTTTCTAGTTATGAAAAAGCACATCCTTCAGAGTGGGGGTGTATGATGTGGTAGCACCACTTACCACAAGATTTTTGGTGCCCCATGAATTCTACATAAAGCATAACCTTTTCAGCCTTCAAGGAATTTCCTTTATAATAAGTGAGATCTGGTAACAATATTAGGCAAGAGAACTTTACATTAGTATTCTTATTATATTACATCTGTATTTTGGACTGTGAACTGAAAGTAGTCAGTGAATGAAATACTCTTTAAACCTTCCCATAATCCATAATTCTGGTTAAACATTATTCTTTGTGGGGAAAATCCAACAAAACTTCAGCATGAAGGAATACTGTTAGAAATGACAGCATGAGACTGAATCTTAAGTAACTCAAACAACATTTTTTTTCCTCCCAATGGAACTGAGTTGCAACTGACTATTGTTGGATTGCACCCTGTATACCCAATACACCCATTTTTGTATCATGTGTATTTCAGTTTTTCAGTGCCTATATTTTAGTTGTCTTTATCTTTCCCTCTTTGTCTATGACCGTGACTGTACGCTGGCAATATACAAAGCAGTTGTGGCAATAATTTGGTACAAAAATTATTATTGTTTGATATACATTCTTCAAAGACTACAAATGTATACATCTATAATCATAGAATACTGAACCCTTCATCTTAATGGACAGTTTATATTCTCCCAAGTCATTACTTCCTCATGGAATTTACTATTAGGCAGCTAGTACAAAACAGCAATACATTTACAATGAATCGAAAACTCACATATACTATTGAAAGTAGAATCCTGTGAATTGTTATCAGCTATTTTGTGCTGAATTCCAAAAGGGTACTATATTTTCCTTTCAGTGTTCATTACCTTTTCATTGATATAGAGTGGCAGGAGAAGTAAATTGGTTTAAAAATTGTTCAGAGGTCATAGAAAGGGTACTAACACAACTTGTCTGCCCCCCTTCCTTACTTTCTTGTTATCCCCACCCTGTTACATTGGGCCAAGAATATATGAAATTGTGCGTATAGTAACCTGCGAACCTTGAAATTTGTGAGTTGTGTATATGTGTCTGTTTTGTTTGCTTTGTGCTGTTGCATTCACTTCAACTTTTCAATTTATTTTTCATTGTCCACTGCAGAAATTATTTCTGGTAGCACTCACAAGATCAGTTACTTTTATTGTTGTGCCCTTGTAATTTCACTAAGGATATTTTTACACTCTGAGAAGAACAGAAAATCTTAAAGTAGAATAATGACCTACATCTCAAAGAAAAATACAGTATCATATAAAAATATTTTTTCTTTTTTCATATCACGATCTTATAATTTTTAAGCTCCACGTTATCCCAAAATTATGCTAAAATAATTTTCCAGTTGAAAGTTCTAATACTCATGAGGTATGAGACACTAGTTTTGTACATAGTGTGTGCACTGTATTTACATTATACTGGACTCAATCTAACCCCTACTAATGCTATATAAAGGGCAAGACAAAAGCTGCTTGTATATATGGCAGACCACTTCATGAAAAAACTCTCCTTGTAGTAAGCACTAGTCCTTTAAGCTACAGAATTCTGAGGTCACAGAACTACTGTCAACACGGGTGCTAACAAGAAGGAAAAAAGGTAGAGTAAAATTCCTGGCTTGTCAAAATACTCCTTATTCTAGTCTTTGGAATATTTGAGAATATATAATGAGCTGGATCCAGATTTGTTATTCCAGCAACAGAAAGCCTCTTTCTATCAATGGAAGATTCCAAGATCTATAGGAAGAAAAGGAAAATAAACTACCCTTCCTTTGTTTGCCCTCTTCCTGCTTGCTACTCCATAGATTCCCCATTCTTCTAGAGAAGCTTTTCAGGAGTACTTGTGACTCCAAGGAAAAGGCAGAATCATGAGGATTGTCTCTTCCCTGTTTCCTCCAGCTTGAACAAAACTCCACTCTATCCAGAATTTAATTTTGGATCCAGACTTTTACCAGTAAGGCTACAGACCTAAACATAATTGCTGGAGACATTTCTCACAGGTCAATGTAGGATGTTTCCAAGTAAACTTTCAAACCATTAATATCTGGGGACTGATAAGGAATTACAGTAGGCCCTCCACATTCATAAGGGATAGGGACACAGATCCCTCATGAATGTTGAATAATCATGAATAGGGCTTCCTCCCTACAGGCTTCTGCCTGGCTGGTGCATCCAGGCAGGGAGCAGGAAGGCAGGGAACTGGCAATCACCCTCCCTGAATCTGCCTGCTATCCTCACAGGGTGTGCCTGCACTGTGGGCAGGGAGAATGGGAGGAGCAAGTGGGGTGCAAATGGGGTAGGAGGGGGGGAATGGGGGCAAGTGAGCACCTCGCGAATAGTCAAATTTGCAAAAGTGAAACCCGCAAATGTGGAGGGAGAACTGTCCAGTGGGTGAAAAATATATTTCATCTATTTTTGACCAGAACTTTTCCAACTTTCATACTCTGGAAAGAAAGGCGAACCTAAAAACAATTAGTAACAGAAAATCCATTTTTGAACTTCCGATACAATTTGTAAAATATAAAACATAAAATGTAAAATGCAAAAAAAAAAAAAAATTGAAAAATGCATGCATTGGCATGTATTTAAGCAATGTGTATGCACGCACTTTTGTCCACAGTACAGAAATGTGTTTAGTTGTCTACTCCTGTCAGCTCAACTTTGACTTGTGGCGACCCATTCAATGAGAGACCTCCAAGTCATCCTGTCATCGACAGCCCTGTTGGGGTCTTGCAAACTCAGGCCTGCGGCTCACTTGATTAAGCCTATCCATTTTTAATGTGATCTTCCTCTTTTCTTGTAATTTCAACTCAGCAAACATCATTGTCTTTTCTAGTAAGTCACGTTCTCTCATGGTATGTTCAAAGTACCACAATTTCAGCTGAGTCCTCTTGGCTTCCAGGGAGCATTCAGTCTTCATTTGTGTAGGACTTTTTTTTTTTTTTTTTTTGTCTTTTTGACAGTCTAGGGTATCTGCCACAGTGGCAGTTGGGATGAAGGGAGGACCTTGCATCTGCTTCTGGGCCTAGGCAAATGGAGCTATGCCTGCCTCCTCTTCACTCCCTCTGAGACCACAGCAGTGGCAGTTGAGATGAAGAGAGGGCCTTTCATCTGCTTCTGATTAACTTATCTCCTCTGATGAATGTCTGAGCCAACTTTAGGAAATATTTCACTGTCTCAAGACCTTTCCACACTACACTGTTATAGTGTTATTATGCCACTTTCAACATCCTGTGGAATTCTGGGGTTTGTAGTTTCCTGAGGCCAAAATGGTCTCTGGGTGAGAATTTTAAATGCCCCACCTGAAACTGTAAACCCCAGGATTTCATAGGATGTTGAAAGTGGTATAACAGGACTATAACAGTGTAGTGCAGAAAGGCCCTGTGTGTCTTCATTCTTCTACTTTAAAGTTATATAAATCATCTCTGGTTTTTATTTTTTGTTTTCTTTAAGTTCAACTGAAAACCTGTCTTTGTACTTTCTTTCTTGACTTTCTCCAGTAGTTGTTCCAACTCTTTGCTGTTTCTGGCAGTAGCATGATGCCATCTGCATATCGTAAAAATTAATGTTCCTGCCTCCAATGTTCACACCTGGGCTTCTTTCTCTGCTGAGCCCAGGTTGGACATGTGATCCCATTTCTCATTCCATATATGATAAAAGTCTCGGTTGTAGAACTTTGGGCCTCACTATGCTTGTGGAAGATTAATGCAATGGTTTGGTGGTTACTGCAATTGCTAGTTTCCCCTTTCTCGGGGACTGGAATATACATTAAGTCTTTCTAATCTGTGGCCATTCTTTTGTATTGCATATTTGTTGACAGATTTTAGTTAAATTTGAATCGATTCTATCTCTGTAAGTTGAAGCATGCCATCTGCTCCCGGATATTCATTTCTCCCCAGTGTTTTTGGGAATGTAATTTTTCACTGTATTTCTTCTCAAAGGTAGTGATGAATAATTTCAGCAGTTTTCTTCCTACTGCAAGAATGTCTTTGAATATCACAGAGTTTTTGGAGCCTGTTTCTGATTTGGTACTTATTCTGCACAGAAATCAGCATATTCTATGCAGGAAACAGCATTTCCTAATAGAAAATGACAGGGTTGGCAGGATTTGGCTCCTCTGAGAATGAGCAGAGTGCAGTCTGTGAAGCAAGGCTTCTCCACAGCAGAGAGTCCCAGTGAAGCAGAAAAAATTCCAGAGACTCCGTAAGTAAGACTTAGAGGCTTGATTGATTGCCGCACTATAAGATAAGGCTTAGCAAAAACATACTAGCTTTCCAGCAATTAGACAAACAGGAATAACAGAAGATAACGAAGAAAAATCGGGCAGCATCTCCCCTTACAATCAGTATACTGCGAATGGCATGGCACGTCCAGCTAGGGTGTCTAACTGGCAGCTGGTCAAGGCAAACACCAGCCTTTTTATGCTACCTTGTCACCCTGGAACAAGTGGGGTGACCCAAACGGTGCTCTGGCATGTGGCCTTCTCTAATACACATGACATAGCCATAACAATCCTGCTGGCCTTGCACCTGGCTGTCTGGTCACACCACCTCTTCTCTCTGCCATCCACTCACAGGAAAACTTTGCCTACCCAGCAACAACCTTGTCAGAAAATATTATTTGAGTTTAGAAATATTATTTCCTATCTTTTTTTTCCTACATACAAAAAATTGAAATTGGAGATTTGTTCTGTGCAAAACTCTCTCTCTCTCTCTTTTGTAAAACAGTATTTTCTGCATCTGAAACAACATTCCCTATATAGAAAATAATATTTCAATGTAGAAATGTTAATTCCTGTTCAGAAAATGCTGTTTTCTATGCAAATCAATCGTGAATGATTTTTATGCAGAACAATTCCCAATTACAGCATTTTTCTGTGCAGAAAACAACAATTTTTTTTCACACAGTATTTCTGCATTGAAATATTATTTTCCACATAGAAAATGTTTGTTGTGCAGAAAGTGCTATCTTGTGTACAAAACAAACACATACAATTTTGTGCAGAATAATTCTGGAACTGCAAAGATTCTCATGAGTCCTGGCTTCTTCTCACCAGGTTTCAAGAAAATAATAATAATAATAAAAATGTTTTCTTTTACTATTTTTTTTAAAAAATATTTTCAAACCTTCTTTTCATCCCTAGTGTTTTGAGTGCATCTTTCACTTCACTTTCTAAAAATGTAGTTTCATCTTCAAATTCCTCATCCTTGAATGAATCTCTCATCCTTTGATATCTTTTATATAATTCAATTTCTCTTTCAGTTTACTTTTTATTTCTCCTTGATTATGTGGTATGTTCCTCTGCTGATTGTAAAGAATCACTGCTCTTGGTTTAAATTTCCCTTTGATTTCTGAGATGTCGTGGAAGAACTGTTGTTGTTGTTGTTGTTGTTGTTGTTGTTGTTGTTGTTGTTGCTGTTGTTCCTTTTTGTTGTTGTCTTCTGTTTCTCTCATTGATTGTAATATTAATTATCTTTGTCCCTGCATGGAAGTCATTGAGCAGTTGTGTTCAGGGTTCTGACCATATTTCAATCTTTTTTTATTTTTGCTTTTTATCAATACTTGTTTGAAAAGTTTCCTCTATCATCCATTGAGCACACTCTCTCTCTCTCTCTCTCTCAATCTATATATGGCTGCAAATAGTATCTTTTTGTGTTTCTTTCTGACCTGTCCCTGGTTTCAGTCCAGAGTTCTAGCTCTGAGATAATTAGGCTTAACACTACAAATCTAATTTTTACTTTATGTTTAAATTCTATAGGAACATTCTTCAGGTTGTATTTTGCCTTGATGGTTGTTCTAGTGTTCTTCTTTAGTTTTAATCTAATTTTTGATATCAGCAGTTCATGGTCTGTGCCACAATTTGCTCCTCATCTTGTTTTTGAAAGGAGAACAGAAGTTTACTGTCTTCTACTTCCAATTATGTAGTCCCTCTGATTCTATATTGGCCAACAGGAGATGTCCATGTATACAATTACCTCTTTGGTTGCTTGAAGAATGAACTTCAAGAAAAGCTTCACAAAAGTCAATTACTCTCTTGCTTCATTTCTTGATCCTAAGCCAAATTCTCCTACAATGTTTTGTTCTACTCCATTTCCAACTTTTGTGTTTTAGTCACTCATGATTACCAACACATCCTACTGAGTTTTACAGCTTCATATGTTCCTAATTAAAACGACATGAAAACAGCATTTCCTCCTTCTCCCACCTAGATTTGTCTTCTCTTTTTCTCTAGGATTTTGATTTTGCTCTTTTTTTTTTAATGTAATTCTTTATCAGCATCCTGTGGACTATATTTGTTCAATTATTTTTTAACAAACGCTGTAGTTCCTTCTGTGCTAATAAAAGCATCATACCTAATAGCAGAGGAAAACTCTGGGCTATACACTTTTTATGCTTCTCATTTATGTGCAAACCAAACTCTGAATGAAGAACAGAGACACATGCTATAGTATTGTACTTGTTAATCTGATATTCAAATCTGTTTTTCATTTCTCCTTCAGTTCTGTGTGATATCTTGGTGTTACACATGGACTAAATCAACAATGGTTTAGCTTTGTTTAAATCCCCCCTCAATCATGGAAACCCACTGTGTGATCTTAGGCAAGTCACACTCTCTCAGCCTCAGAGGAGGGTTTGAATAAGTATTCCCAACAAAACCCTGTGATAGGATCACCTTAGGGTCACCATAAGTTGTGGGGGGAAAAAACCTTGAAGGGACACAACAACAACAAAATCCACTGAAATCAGTGACACTGTTTCATTTGATAGTTCTCCTGGAATCCCAACCTTTGTGATAAGCTTCAGGGATGCACAACTTGTCTAACTATTTCAATGTTAATGCCACAAGTGGAGAAGAAACTTTCTTGTTCTCTTTTGTGGACTTGGTGGTTGTCTTGCAGTGGAGATTTCCTGTTAAATACTGCTATGGTGATTCCCAACCTGTTGTTCATGTCCTCCCACCCCCAGGGGAGAGTGCAAGGATTTCAAGGGAGATATATCTAGCTGAAAAAGAAATCATATATGCATGCTTATATGGAAAGCAATCTTTAATAATAATGATATTTAAGAAACTGTGCAGATATCCACAGTATTTCTTGTTTCACTTTCACTGAGACAGCATAGGAGAATGTAGTATTTTTCCTTCTTCCCAGTGAGGGAAGGGACAAAATAGCAGCAGTAAACCGGGTAAGATCTCCATCACACTGCAAATGGGAAACCCAAACATTTGGAGAAAGAAAGTCCACAACTTTATTGGCTACAAGGCAGACAGGGTTGGCATATGCATGGGTATGGATCCGGGCATCAACCAACCCACCTGTTGACCAATGAACCCAATTGTCCAGACTGGAGCTGGCTGGGCTGCTGCTAGATGAGGACCTCCTGCCACCAGGGGGTACATGCTATGTGCCCCCCCGAGCTGGGCAAGATCACCGATCACTACACACTCCCTGATCCCAACTGGAAACCTGATAATTCCCTTGCATGTGGCAAAGGCACCCTTGTCCCGGATCCAAGGCCATGCAACCACCTGCACAGTTGTGACAGAACAGGAACTACATAAACAGTGAAGAAACCATGCAAACAAGGGTGGATGGAATGGGATGCTGCTGAGAAAAGACTGGTAAGCAGCTGAGGATGGCCTCCCCTATATACCAAGTGAGTGGACCTGAGTTAAGTCTGCAAGCCTTCACTCAAGCCTGCTCAGCCAGCCAATGAACTCACAGCGGGCAATTTGAATTCATTTGCCAATGGCTGGACAAAAGGGGAAAACCTCAGGTATGCACAAAAGGTGCGTGCCTGAAGATGGCTGTCGCCAGCCTGGGAGAAGCCGCCGAAGAAGGCAGTCGCACCCCGACCCACAAATAGACCGAGTAGTAAATCACTCAGCACTGTCCCTCAATTGGTTGTATATATAGAAACATTAAACAAGGACCTCTCTCACCCTATTAACTTATCTAACATTTGAGACTAGATCACATGAAACTGATTTTTTAAAAATATACTGCAGATGTTTTTTATGCTTTTGATTTTTTTATGCTTTTGGGCTTTTTTCTTTGTTTTATTTTGCAAAGTGTAATTCCTTTAAGCGCATATAATATGATAGTGCAAAAATAACATTAGGTGTCCAAAAAGTCTCTGAGAAAGCCCTTGAGTCTATGAAATACTTATTCTAATATTTATATACCTAACGAGGGATCTCAGGGTGTCTTTATTGATTTTTTAAAATTTTTATTCATTTATTTACTTGTTTTCTATGCCATATTTCTTTTAATGACAAGACTCACATTGTTGGAGAAACTATTGCAAAATCTTGTGCTCTGAGTCCTACCAAAATTTTGATTTGAGAGAATTGTGAAGAAATTTCAATAAATTTTTAGAGAACATCAAATCAGCCCCGCTGCCCCCCCTTTTTTTTCCTCTTTTGGTTGTAATGACTTGGTCAATGAAGCAAATCAGACTCAGCTGTCTACACATGAGATGTCATTTGAGATGGTTTGGAAGTGGTGGTTTTTTGAGTCTTGAAGAATTTACCTGACATAGACGAAATTAGCTGGAATTTGCGTGGATAGTGCTCTAGCAATGTTAGATTTGTGATTATGATTTTTGGAAAAATGAAAATAAAAATAAATAAAAATAAAAAATACATCTGTTTGGCGAAACATACTATGCTAAACATCACTAAACTTTAGCTTTTAAGGTTTTTTTCTACCCCTATGTGAGAAGTCCCCAAGCTTCCTATCAAAGTAGTTACAGTAACTATAGGGAAAACACTAAGTTATCCACCTTTCTTTGTGAAGATCTGTAAGTTGATCACAGTGCCCTTCTCTTCCATACTGACATTTGTTGGTTGTCAAAGGAAAATATATTTGATCAGATTTATGAGATGAAGACAGGAGTCTCTCTATTTTTTGAATTCCAAGGAGAGGAAAAAAAAATTACAATTGCTTGAAGCATTAAAAAACAGATAGCTTTCAGCTGTACTTGGCATATTTGGGAGATATATATGGAGCCTTGAATGCACTGAAGGTTCATGAGAAAAGCACTACCATCATTGTTCATCCTGGTATAATTCAAACATTTATAACCAAATTTCAGCTATGGCTAGAGCACAGAATTGTTAAAAAATAATGCTTTATTTTCTTGATTTAATGAAGCTCTGAAGGACAAGATCCTTGAAAATGATCTCAAGGGAGGAAAAGATCAAATTTCATCTAAACTGTCTGCAGGAAGAATTAAAGTCTTTTTCTCAGACATTGTGGCTGAAAATCCTATTTTGAAGTCTGTGAAGAACATTTTTACTACTGATGTGAAGAACATTTTTACTACTGATGGACAGTATTTGCCAGACAATCTCCAGATTTTGGAACCCAATTTTAATCCAACTATAAAGATAACTTCCAGCAAATCACTTTGAATTATTTTTGGTTAACATTTCTTGTTTATCCACAAACTTACAAGCGAGATCTGTGTTTCAGTCTTCTCTTTTCATCAACATACTTTTGTGAAGCTGAATTTTCTGCACCTGTGGATATAAACACAAAACTGTAGAACAGGCTCCATCATGAAAATATCTTGTCTTCTGCATTGTTTTCCCTGGTGCCAAGATTCTAAAAGCATGTAGAATTCAAGCATCCTTAATGCTTTCAACGATAACTATCCAAGTAAATAATGTATGTTTAACTCATGCAAAAAAATAAAAAAATAAAAATTGCAGGCTGAAGTAAACATATTTTTCCTAAACATTATTTTTGACGTACTTTCAAGTATTTTCCAATTTATTGTGATCGCAATATGATCCCATGATGGGGTTTCCTGGCAATATTTATTCAGAGAAGTTTGTTCCTTGTCTTCCTCTGAGGCTGAAAGACTATGAGTAACTCAGATTCATCCAGTGAGTTCCCATGGCAAAGCAAAGATTCAGATCCTGATCTCTCAGGATCCTAGTTGAACAGGTGAAATGAAGAGGAAGTTAAAAGAATTGAGACTCAGATGTTCTTATTTTCTCTCATGTCCCATTATTATTATGTTAACCTAAAAGATGGGGGCATTGGAGTCCACCCACAATGCCAGTATCTCCTTAGAATTAGGGAAAACTATAGCTCAAAGGAAGTCTGTGAGAGGAGGGTAAAGGAAGGATCCTTTCACCTATGTATGCCAGTACTAACTGTAGAAAGGACTCCAGTTTAAACTTAAGCAAAGTATTTTATTTGGATTGACAAACATACAAGAAAGTAAAGGATCTCAAGAACCATACAAGGCTATCGAAAAGTGACGTGTAAAAGGCTGGATAGGCTGGGTGGAAAGGGTGATAATTACTAGTCCTGAAGAAGGGTTCATAGTAGAATGGCTCAGACAGTGTCTGAGGGTAGCACAGAGAAACAGTAGTCTGGGGCACTATGCAATATATTACATCCAACGTACTACAAATGGTTGGGGTTGAAGCCAGGGTTTTTATATCCTATTTTTTACCCTGAAGGTGATGTGTTATCAAAATCATAATGGCTTTACCACAGAACTGACAAAGGAGTCTGGAATTGGCTGATTGCCTTACTTCAGAGTGACAAAACATTGATAGGAGTCATGACAATCTCTTAATGTTTGAACTGGTAAGAGGTATAGGGAAGATTTCTGTAGGGCAAGATCAAGGAGTGATCTTCATTGTATTTGTGAGTGCACAGAGCCTGAGGTGTTGAAAGGATTGGTATAAACACATAAGTATTGGGGTTTCCTACTGAATCCTCTCTTAACTTATGACCTGACCATGTCTCTGGTAAGCTTGACCTGGCAACATGCTTTCCAGTCAGTGTGCCCTTGATCATGTTTTCCAGTCATAAATATATCCAGCTGTGAAACTAGCACATCCTGAAGGATGGGGGAGTATAGAGTATGGTAACAATTATTATTACAGCAACAAAAACCACTGGGAAACAACTTGTTTTGAGGTATTTGTGAGGTATTTATTAACACCAATGGCAATTATGTTGCACTGCTGAGGTATGGGTGTGCTTAGAGTCAGAGTTACTGTATAATGCACACTTCTTGTATTTCCTGGCCCCAGTTAGAATTCCAATATTTTTCTGAATGAGGCTAGCATAATAAACCGATAGAGAAATCCAGGACCAGATGATAAATACAGACTGGATCTGTCCCAGTGAGAGATTAAGAATGCCCAGAATCTGTCCCAGTAGCTAAGTCTGCACAGAATCCATTCTGATAAGGTGATACAAATGCACATTATCTGCTCTGCTAAAGTGGTATGTAGGGGATGGGACCTGAAGAACTATAGGTTGAGACAGGTTCAATAAAAAAGGTGTGGATGGGATGCGGAGAATAGGATCAGTCTCCCTAGTGCTGACAGACAGGAACAAGTTGGCATATATATTAATATTCAAGATGTGAGAAGGCCCTCCATTCCTTTCTAGTATTGGTAAGCAGAGGTCATGTCCACTGTTGCCCAAGTTTGACAACTCAATTTGCTGACAATCCTCTTCTCCTTCTTGCTTCCCTGGCACTCATAACCTCCCTGGGCTTGGTATAAAGCTCCTACTAGCCTATGAAGGCCCTTTCTCCCACCTCTAGTTAGTCTTTTCTACAACATAAAGAAAGATCCAAAGGGAGTTCTTGACAGTTTTCTTCAATCTGTACATCCATCTTAACTTCCCAGTGGCTGCCTGATCCAACATACTCCTCACTGGCTTGACATTCATTGGCATTCTCACTCTTCCTGTAACTTCCTTCTGCTCCCTGACTTGACTTTCTTACTCTTAACTGCTCCTCCCTCCCACAATTTTACCTGGCTTTTTGAAGGGCTGCTGCTCAAACAATTCATCTACTATCCCACCACCCAAGGTTTTACCTCATCTGACCAAGTGGATGACAGTAACAAGTAATATGGCACCCACACAGAGCACTACCCTCAGTAACTAGGTAGTTTAGAAATGTCACTACCTTACAAGTGTCTGAAATCTGAATAAATTGTTCACATCTATATCTAGGCCAGAATGCTGCAAAAATGTGTATATTGTAGATCTAGTTCTGTGCTGATTTTGCAATAAAACATTACTCGTTTTTGCAGAAGGAGGGTTAAAATATCCTGCATGAGATCTAATATTTTTCAACATTTGGAAAAAGTAGAAAACTCACATATTTGCTGGATAGCCCTGCTGACTGCTGCTGGCCATACAGAATGTGCACTCTATTTTCTGTTAAAGAATACTGATGACTACCAAAGGGTATCAACGGCATATGTGTGAACAAAACAGATCTTCACTCTGACCAGCCCAGCAAATCTTATCTCCTTATACTGGAAAGCTTGAAAATTTGTTTTAATTTGTCATAGTTGAACGTCCTAAGTTCATTAGAAATCTGTCACTGGTCAGGTGAGGTAACTGCCTCACACTGCAGATGATGGGATATGGTGTCAAGATTTTGTAGGACAGAGCCATCAACCATGCAGGCAAGCTGCTATCAGTTGCTATGGAAGTTTTTTTTTCCTTCCTTTGAAGGAGTAGTCAGCCTCTTGGCTTTTGAGTCTTGAATGAGATGAGAATACCTTTTTATTCTTACCTGAGACAGCAAAATATGTTGGGCTGTACTTGGTCAAATTATTTCCTATTGAATACTCAGCTACTTTCTTCCCTGATTATTTCTTCTACCCTTTTATATTATAAATTATGTACCGTAGAAGTCTTATAACTCCTTCCATTTTCCTGTTTCCAAGTGAAATACAATATTCTTCTCTGCCAACAGCATGGCTATGGAACATACTCCAGTATTTCATCTAAGAATTATGGGAACTCTATAATATCACAGTGTCTTCCCAATGGTTGGGTAGTATCTTCCCAACTGTTACCCTTTGATGAATTTCCCTCTCTGCCTGTCTGTACTGTATTGCAATTCTGTATTGGCTAATGAAGCAGTGTGTATGAGTCAACCAACCATAGGTTCATTCCTAGTGAATTTTATTGTGTTTGTTATGGAGTTGCAGCAATCCTATTAAGCCAAAGTTGCTCTCTGCAGTGCTATTGTGTAGGTGAAAGCTAAACAGTGCATTGTCATCTAGTGTTTATATGTGTCTTTTGTCATTTATGCCCAATAACATATTCTTAGCTGCTGAAAACCCAAAAAAAGGTATTGAATACAAAAAGATAGAAATTCCAGCAACTTAATGCTAGCAACATTTTTCACAGATACTTTCCACAAAAATAAATTAGGAGCACTGATTTAGCAGAGATAAGTTAGGAATTAGGGACTGTTTCTGGACAATAAATAGTGACACTTGGATCATCTCCAGTTGGAGCAACTGGAACAAACTGCTTCACCTTCTGAGTTCCCCACATGACACTCACACTCTCCTTTGATTCAATGCAGAGGTTTAATTTTTCATTGGACTGAAGCCTGTATTAGAGGACTTGGCAGCCTTGTCTTTTATGTGTACCTTATAAATTATATATATTTTTAAAAAGCACTACATTTCCTGAGAAACTTTCCTCATTAGAAAAGTGGCATTTACCAATGTTTGTTAGCATTTCTGAATCCATGTCAAATTTTTGCTTCTCATTTCAAACACATACAATTTAAGCTAGGGGCATTTTTGCTGTTTGGAAGTTTGTTGAGTGAAGTGTCAAAAAGCATAAACACCACCTTAATTAATTTTTTATTGACGAAAAAGCTGGTTCACATCCCAGTTTAATTGCTGCTCTCCCAATTGGACATATGTTGTATATGTTATGCAAATGAAGAACTTTAGGGCAGCAGGCAATTAAAATTAATATTTAAAAGTGTTTATAACAAAGGTACCAAAACTTGTTTGTTGCAGGTGAAAATGTAAAATTGTTTCTTTCTACAGCAATTTTTCAATTGTGAATTTAATGAAGAGTGATAACTTTACACATCCTCTTTCCAGCCTCCTCACAACTATTCATTGTAAATATGCAAACAACAATAAATCTATGTATGTTTGATGAAGGGACATTCTTTTCTTGTCCTAGTGAACATTGTCAGGTAAGTTATGGGGAAGAACTTACACTTCTAAGCTGCTATGTTTGACTGGACAGACACAGTATTTGGGATGTGATATGACATTTGATTGTGGTAGGTGATGATAACATAGTGGTGGTAGTGGTGGTTATTCTGAGGGTGGTGGTGGTGATGATGATGACAATGAGCTTTAGTTATAATCTGTCTTTTCCTAAAAATTGGGACTCAAGGTGACTGTGGCTATAGATTAATATATCCAAAGACAACACCAGAAAAAGAAGTAAAGGTGTTATCTTGCCAAGTTTAGATGACATTGTGATTAGAAGCAATGCAGTGAGTAAAGGCCTGCCATATTGCTAAATTCATGTTTTAGTCAAGTAGCAGAGACACATTATCCAAAGAAGCTTATAGTTTAGCCTTCCATTTCTCTAAGTCCTTTATTTTGTTCATCTTCCATTCTTCCCTGTGTCAGTGGGCCTGGACATGAAGCCTCCCACTTGAACAGTCAAAATAACGGCATCCCAGTCTCTTGCAGGATTACTATGAAGGGGCTATGATGATCCTCTTAAAGAATGGCATTAAATGGTTGGCATGTCACATTTCATTAAATAATGTTTTCAACATATGTATGATAATGATTTTCAGATGTATTGCAGAGAAGGAGAAAACCAAGAAAATATGTAATGGGAACTCTACTGAATGTGCAACATTTCAGTGGAAATCTAGCAACAGATATTAATTCAGTGGTAGTCATTAATGTACCTTACTCTAATAGGGCAATCTCTTGTAACATAAAACTTAGCAATACTTTGAAGAGCTTGAGGATAAAGGAAGGTGGGGAAATAAAAGCAATGCAGTTGGTCTCACCTACATGCTCACAACATGGGATATACACTCAGAGAAAGATACCAGTGTGGCTCTGGATTGCATCATGGAGAAGAAACATTTCCATTTATGTATTAGTGAAGGCCTCTTATTCAGTCTAGTTACTCTGTGAGTGTGTTTGTGAGTGTGTGCGCATGCATGTTGTGCCTTTCCTTCAATGAGCTCGTGGATGACAATGAATGTCTTTGCACTGTGCTGGTCAGTATGCAGTTTTCCATGCAACTGATATGTCTTTGGGTGAGAGTGTGTGTACATATGGTATAAGAAAATTGTAGCATAGAAAAAAGCCGCATTTTCTTTCATCAATTTCAACAGCCATCAGTCTAACTTAACTTTAATCTCTGACCATCTATGGAAACCTATAATCTTCTTCAAGCATACATAAGTGCATAGAAGACAGGCTTTATATCTTCTGTTTTACTGACAATGCAGTTTAGGTAATAGAGAATGAATGGCACGTAACTGTCTTGGAAACATTTGGAGAGGAATTGTTGGTTCATGGCTTGCGTACTTAATCAAATTTCTGATGGTTTCATTCCATTTATATCCCATGTTTTCTCTGAAAAGGTCATGGTATGGTTCTCAGGACAGAACTCTGGTACAGAAATCCAGGATCCTACAGGATATGAGATTATTTCATATGTTTATCTGTCTCAATCTACCAGGAATACTCTCTATTTTCCTGGTCCCTGTTCCTGCCAAAACACTGTGACACAATAACAATGTAGAAGACAAACTGATCCTGTTTTGCTGTTCTAATTTCTGAGATCCCCTGAACAATAGTCTCTCAGTCACAGTGAAATGTGGTTAAATAAACTAGGAAGTTTCTGTGACAGAGCACGGGAGAATAATTTGAATAATTCGTGACTTGAATTTGTAATTGAATAATTTGTGACAAAAATATTCTGTTATTTTTGGAGGTGGGCAAAGCAAAGCATAACAAGACATGGAAAGACAACTATGAAGGAGCTAGTTCAGATCCTCAAGTGCAAAGATATATATCATTGGATAGCAAAGATAGAATCATCCATGCCATGATATTTCTCATTTCTACCTATCGATGTGAAAATTGACAGGAAAAGAATCAACTCATTTGAGACGCGATGCCAGAGGATAATTCTAGAAATACCATGGATGTCAAAAAGACAAATAAATTGGCCCAAGAACAAATTAAGCTTGAATTATCACTAGACTAAGCTGAGCCTATCCTACTTTGGAAATATCATGAGGTGACATAATTCAATGGAAAATATGATAAATTAAAGTAGAAGTCAGTAAGGAAAAATGAAGACTGCATTACATGTAAATTAATGAAGTCAAGGAAACCATGATCCTGAGTTTGCAAAACCTGAGCAGGGTAACTGTTGGAAGAGTGGGGCTCTTGTACATCTCTAATTCATCATAAGTCAAAGTTAAATTGATGGCAAACAATACAACAACAACATGATGGAGAGAGAGATTTACCTCATTAGAGACACTTTCATTTCTAGCACTGAAAAAAAAATATCCCAAGTAATGTATCTTCATCTCTGAATCATACTGTTGCTGGCTCTGGGTGTGGCCCATGGTATGTTTCAGGCTGTCTGGGTATTATGAAATAGATTTTGTTTTGAAAATACTCACTGTGTTGTGGAACACTTTTTCTACCAACAATACAAATAAATTCCCACTGGTGTTGGAAAATACTCCATGATGCAAACAGCATACTTAAAAAAAAAAAAAAAGTCCTGGCACTTGACTTTTAAAAAATACCAAGACTTTTAATGGGGAGTTTGGTACTAACCACTGCAATATATCTTCTTCCCATTGTAAATTGAGCATATAATTGAAAGCAATGGCTCCTGTTCTGTAATATTTAGATGCCCTTTAGAAAGAAAACGGGGAGGAACATATTGGTCAGCTTTCTCTTTTGCAAAAAGAAAGCATGTAAAGGAGAGCTTTTTATAACATTCTATTTCTGTCTTATGTGAAGATCTTGGTGTTTCTAGAGGCTAGCTGCACTCGTGTCTCTCAGAAAAAGATGCATAGCAAGAGCTGCAAATTGGATGAAGCTCTTGGAAGCTCAGCCAAGTTTACTGAAAGGTTCATGAACCTTGAGGAACCTGAGCTTATTGTGAGCAAGAAGTTGAAATCTAAGAGAGTTATTCTAGCCTGCAGTTTCATTATAAAGATTTCACATGCCACCCAACAAGATTCAGCTGTTGGGATTGATCCTTCATTTCACATGACCTTGTGTCCTACCGACAGTTCTAGAAAATATCTCTGCATTCAGCTGGAGATCCTCTAATTTAAGGGCAGAAGTCACTTGCTTCTAAAAAAAATACTAAGCTTTTCAAGCAATTGGTGAGGGATGTTAGCATCCAGGAATAACTATGCTTGGGATGCAGTGGGGAATGTCCACACAGCTGGAGGAGGGGGAGCAATGGGACTGTTAAACTTCTCACTTAAAAAATAGGAGAAAGTATATCAAGAAATCAGTGTGACAAACCTGTCCCAACAGCAATCTGCAAACAATGTGCAAGCACATATATTATCTCACACATTTTAGTAACCTTTAGAAACCTAAAAGACATTTATACACGAGGGAAGAAGAACTTAAACTACTTCATAGCTAGGGGTGTTTGTATTTCATTGCATTGCTCCAAATCTCACATAATTTTTTTCCTTGTCTTTTTTTCATATTTGATTGGGAGACTTCCTGGTTGTTGTTGTTGTTTTCTTTCCTGCATCAATATTTAAGTACCATTTTGCATATGTTTCCTCATGTGCACATTTATTCACTCATTTTATCTAATTTAAATATTTTCCCAATGATTAAAGTGTGTTTGTGCATATTTCTTTTTAGCTGAGTGCATTTCTAGTCATTTTAAACGTGTGCATTATTTTGTATATATTTGATTTCTCATAATGCCCTATAGTCCTTTCAAACGCTGAATTCTCAAGAGTAAAATGATGATGATGATGATGATGATTTTACCTCAAAAGGCACAAAAACACTATTTTCATTCAGACACTTAAATCAAATAAAATTATTTCCCATACCTAGTCATAGCAAAATATTCCCAAGTTTCCATGAATTCCTATGGGCTTCAAGTCCTTGCAAGAACTGACTTAAAGGTCAAAGATTCTCATTTTGGTTTGTTTAAAACAAAACAAAACAAAAATTTATGCTTTTTTTTTTTAAAAAAAAAATCAAATAGTTTCTTATGCTTTCTCACAGATTTCTACTCCTGTTGAGAAATGGGATATCTACTGTGTTAACCCAGAATGTAGTAGTACCACCCAGCAGTTTAGATAAATGGTGCCTTTGATCTATGAAAAGATGGGTTGACATTAGTATTTCATGAACCATTTAATATTTTGGACATATCCTAGAATGTTATGATTAAAAGTGATTCAGGTGGTTTAACAGGAGTGGCGTTGGTTAAAATCCTTAAATTGTATGACTTTAGCTAAACCAGTTTCTCATTGGCCTCAAGTCTTTTCGTAAAAAATGAAGATGAAAAACAAATCAGTGCCACAGATACCACTTATCAGTAAGAATGACCATTTCTAATTTAGAATTGAATATTATGCATACATGTCACCAAATTCTTTTTTAAAATTTACTCATTCTAATTATGTCAGGCACTGGAACAGGAGAAGAAATATCATCCCAAGTGCATTGGTGGTAGAGAACCAGCATTGTATAGTGTTTTGAGCATTGGGACCACAATCTTGGAGACGAGGTTTGATTTTCCACTTGGTCATGAAAACTCACTAGGTGACCTTGGGTGCATCACACTCCCAGTCCACCCCAAACCCTGTGTTAGGTTAACCTTAGAGTTGCATAAGTTGGAAGCAACTTGAATTCAAACAACAACAACAACTTTGATGGTTATGGATATGGGAAATTATGGCAGTGGAGCAGAGTATGCCAGTGGACCCATTTTGCAGCTGTTCTTCCAACTTTTAATTTTCCTGGTTTAGCATCCCCATTGGATGGAAGGCTACTGCTGCTTAACCCCAGATCAGTGACTGGGAAGAGCTGTTTGATTCAAGGTTTGATTCTGGATGAACAAAGTAACATGTCATATGTGAGTGAAACCTAGTTGAACAAAGTAGGAGATATCACCTTGATCTAGATGCCCACTAGATTTTGCAGGTGAAGCAGTGGGCAAAATCTGGTTGTCAGAGAGACAGTGTCTCAGTGATCTGTTATGAGTCCTTTCCCATATTCAAGTACAATTACCAGCAACATCTAACTTTGGAGATTGGGCAATGAGTCAGGATTGGGATTATGCTGATGTACCACCCCCTCTATATTGCACAATTGTCTTCCTGCCTGACTTGGTGGAGATGGCCTTGGATGGGTTTTTGGTCTCTCTAAAAGTGATTGTGCTGGGGAAATTTTAACATGCATTCTGAAGCCTTGTCAATAATACTGCTTCAGATTTCTTGGCTTCCTTGACAACCATGCAACTGTCTCAACTATTACCTAATCTATAGATAATAGAGTATATATTTGGTGTAGGTGTATTGAAAGTTAGCATTGAGCAAGAAGCTTGAAGAAACTCAATAGCCACGGTGAAATCAGTACTTAATAGAACTTCTATTAGGTCAGAAACTCTTGGCACTCCTAACATTTTAAGGGTGGGGAATACACTACATCATCAGTGACTAATGGATCCAACATGATACCTGAATGTTCTAGGGGATTATTCCAGTTGCTAGAAATGATGATCCAGGTGACAGATATGGCTGTAAGCATCTGATATGTGAGTGCAAAGTGTGGGTTCCTTCATCCTCTGATGAGCCCAGGGCAATGAAGAGCTTGGGTAGATAACTTCAGTGATACTGGAAGAAAAGCTCCAGACAAATCTGATTTAATATGAGTTAGGACCCATTTTAAAGTAGCAAAGGTGTTCCTCTTTACAACCTACATTACAGTAGCACACTTTTACCTAGTGCACTGTACATCTCAAAACACTGAAGAAAACCTCATCTCCCCCTGCTCCCACAAACAAAAAATGAACTGCTGAATTTGCAAGACACTTTGTGGAGAACATCACTTGGATCCATTCTGACTTGAATTTTACATCGAGCATAGATATGAAAGTAGACAAGTGAGGCATGCATCTATCTACTTTTGATATCTGGGCTTCAGCTTGCTTGACTTGATGATGTGGAAAAGTTTTATGGTGACTGAGATCAGCCATTCTGACTGATTAAAAGGTGTCAGAGGAGAGGAGGCCATTGGGGTGCTGGAGGTTTTGAGTGCTGCATTGAAACATTGTTGTTTTGCAACTCCTCTAAATAAAACAGTTAACAAATCTCTGTGAATGATAACTTCAGCAGAATCTACCAACCCGCACAAATATTAGGACATTTCAATTCTTATTTTGGAAAGAAGGGTCTTAGAATGAATGATAGCAAAACTCCAGGCTCTCTTGGATGAAGCTGATTACTTGAAACCACTCCACTTTAGATTCAGACTTAGTTATGGGATAGGAACACCCTTAGTTACCTTAATGGATGACCTCGGCCTGGAACTGGACAGCAGGAGGATATCTCTATCGGTTCTGCTGGACCTCTCAGTGGTATTTGATAGTGCTGATCATAATATCCTTCTGACCTGTTTGGTTGATGTCAAACTTGAGGGACCATTTTATGATGGTTCTGATTCTGTTTGGCTGAATATTCAGCCTCCAGGTTGTTAGTCTGTGATAGAGATGGAAATAATACTAAAAGAAAGAAAGGGAAAGGGAACCGGAAAGGGAAAGGAAAAGGAAAAGGAAAAGGAAAAGGAAAAGGAAGACATGTTTTTCAAGCGTCAAGGAACCTGGATGGGAGGAATGCTGGACTGGTAGAATATTTGCAGTTTGGGACTAACACAGCACAAAATGTACATGGAATTGCATGAAATTCTGGTGCTCTTACAACCAAGCTTGGATTTTGGAGGTATTTTAATTGTAAAGTTTGTTTGTTTGTTTTTATAGTGGCTTTAAAATTGTTTTAATCTTTTTAAAAGATTTTTTTTCTAATCTGTTATGCATCACCTTGGGAGCCCTAGCAGGCTGTGAGGCAATAAACAAATAGTTTTAATAAATAATAATTAATGCTCCTTTAGGAAACAGCAATAGCTTTAACTTTTTTCCAAGTGAGATTAACTCACCTGGGACTTACTTGACAGTCAGCTCAAAGGTCTAGATATAGCAGCAACTATAAATATATACCAAGCTTGTCAAGCAGAGCCACAATTGATAGACAATCCGGCTTTGGTAGTGAAACTCTGAATAAGGCACCCTGCATGAATATTAAAGACCAAATGTTCAATCTTGAAGCTAACCAGTGCTGATGTAGCAAGCAATGTCCTCAAAGTTGTTGGCTCTACAGTTGGCAGCAGGTCCTTCAGCAGTGGTACTGTAGATTTTTAGAGTTTGCTCCCAGTTGTCATTGTTCCTTCAATGTCAACATCCTGGCTGATATTGCCAGAAAATATGCAAAATGACAACCCACACTGAAAATCAAGAATGATATTGAACAATTAGATTTTTGGTTGTAACAGATCATACAGATACTAGGGAAGTAGGATAAGAAAGGACCTGTGGTGGTGGTGAGGGAACCCCTTCCCAGGTATTTAAGAAGAATATTTTTAGTATCTGAATAAGAGAAGAATAAAATCATGATATCACTATTGTTGACTACAATCAAGGGTAATGTTACCCTGATTTCTGGGGTCCCTTGGGGGACACCTCAATGTGCTCCAAATAATGGGGAATGGGAATGAGCCTGAGCACAAGCTGTAGCACTACAAGAGACAGGGTAACCTAGCGAGATCTTTAAACCCAATTTTTATGGGGTCAGGCCAAGCCAAAAACTAAGCAAAATTGTCTAATAAAATGATTTTATTGAGGGGAATTCACTCATGCATGCACACAAGATACACACAATCACACATTCACACAAGAGCTAGCTGAAAGAGAAAGGGAGGAAAAATTATAGTGAGGCTGAGAGATTTGGGGGGATTTATAATTACCAGTCCAGAAGAGTAGTGAAGAGTAGAAATGTATTTTGGCTTAGGTAGGACCTAAGGGCAGTTCTCATTCAGCAGCCAGACAGACAGAGTGACGTGTAGATCTTCAAGAGACTGCACTGGGCGTCCTCAAATCAGGGGTATTTATACCCTGAAAATGGCTTGTGGCTGTGAAGGTTTCAGATGCAAGACAAAGGGAACCTGTTGTGGACAATGGGTCTTTTGCCTCTTGATGGGCTTAGTGCTTTGATTGACAAAGACATGATGGGTATTGTAATAGCTGTCTATTGCGGGTGCTGTGAGGACAGACGAAAGAATCCAGGTGAATCCAGGGATGGATATCTGTCAATCAGTGTCCTGGTGGGCTCCTCACAGTTGGATTCCCTGGGAAATTCCAGCTTCTATTTAAGCCTATTATCCACAGGAATCATGTGTATTTACCTGACAAATGACTCAGTCTTACCTGGAGGAATTTTGGAGTTGACTCGTGCTTCTCACATTTATAGTCAAATTTTTCCTTCACTTGGTTTGACCTCTCTGTCACCTTTCAGGCTTGAATTTGATATCAGAGCCAATAAAATGTGTTGCCAATTACATATGATGCCAATTAGTTATGGTGCCCATCCAAACAATACTGATATTGGGGACCCCCAAAGCGGGGCCTTACAGTAAAACAGAGATGACATCCTTGATGGGAATTTTGCAATGAAGCATTTTCTACTGTCTTCTCCAACTAACATAAACATATGAATGGACTTTAGTTTTAGCCTTATTTTTAGTACATGATAAACAGAGAATGTTTCAAGAACATGTTCCAGAGGGTCTGACATGCATATTTTGTTTGTGTCTAAAAGTTTGAGAGAAATCTATATAAAATGTGATGTCTGTAAAGGAGGTGTTTTACTCTTCCCCAGCACTCATATTGCAGGAGGGGAACTGGAAAGCATCTGTAAAATATCTCAGCTTAGTGTGTGTTGTCTTTTCCTGAAGGGGGACAGAGGTTTGGGCTTTCTGAAAAGAAATTTTCCCCTTTTGAGTATCTCCCCAACTAATGGATCAGCAGATCTGTAACAGCCCTGTGGCACTGCAACCTTAAGCCATAATACCACTGCTGATTCCATCAACTTAGGTACCAGTGCAGCAACAGTAAGGATATAGCTGGGGGTGGGGATGAGGACGTTGCCTCCCCAAATGAACAGTGTTTCCAAATGATTTTTTTCCCTTCAGTCTTCACATCTCTAGCATTGCAGAGCAAAAGGCACTGAAAATCACTCACACTCAGTACCTTTTGCTCTGCAATGCTAGAGATGTGAAGACTGAAGGGAAAAAAATCATACCAATGCATAGAGTCTGGAATCAAGTAAGACAAACTTATTTTCGCAAACTTGGTTTGGCAAAGTCCTTGTACAGGAAGGTATAACAGAGATTGGGTGGGAATACTCCCATGACTGGAATATAACAAGGGATCAAATTTTGTCTAAAAAAATGGTTGTTGAAGAAAAGGAGGAGGAGGAGGAGCATTGTATGTCACTTACACGGAAATCCATGTGAGAGATCAAACTAAACCAGTGGAAAACATTTGGGTAAAAATAAATGGAGCAATAAATAAATAAATAAATAGCACATTGTGGCAGACAGAAAACTAAGATAAGATGGTGGACGATGCCCTTCTGACACAAATCTCAGAAATCTGCAAGATGAAAGAACTGGTAGTTAAAGAGGGACTTCTATTATCCTGATATTTGCTGGAAGACAGGCCCTCACTGTTGTGCATTGCAGATAAAATCCTGGACTTGATCGTAGCCAGTAGGGAGGAGTTGGTCACTAGAATTAAAGCAGGTGGTCTTTTGCAGGGAGTGACCATGTAATGCTAGCATTCATGACTGTGGGATAGGCCAAAGAAGAGTGTTGTCAAAATCAAACCTTGGATTTCAGGAAAGCTGATTTTATCAAGCTCAGGGAAATGCTGGGCAGAATCTCATGACTAGAGATGCTAAAGACAAAAGATACCCAACATGGGTGGGATTTCATGAAGAAGGAACTGCTAAAATTGTTATTACATAGAATTCCATGGAAGAAGAAAAATGGGAAACATCTAAAAAGCCAATATGATTGCATAGTAAACATGAGAAGGAAGTGAAAAGGAGGGGGAAAAAAGAGCAGATATAAAGAATGGAAGGAAGGATGAATCACCAAGGAAGAATACAGATGTGTAACCCAAGCGTGCAGGAATATGTAAGGAATGATAAAGTTCAAGCAAGAAACAACCTTTTCCCCTCAAATATGGTTGAAGAAAGAAAATAATGAAAGAAATGATGGGACCCCTATCAGCGAGGATGGTAACATTCTAATAGATCACAATGAAAAGGCAGAACTGATCAATATCTCTTTAACTTCATTCATCCCCCCCCCCCCCAAAAGGACTATGTGTTTCCATGCATCAGCAGACATCTTGACAAAGAATCTGGATTGCAAGTCAAGATTGATATGGAGTTAGTAAGGAATCATCAACCTAAACGAGTTCAGATCTGAAGGACCAGATGTATCCCAGTAATTTGGTGATGTACTCACAGAACTGTTTTGCCATAATTTTTTAGACATCCTGAAGAATAGGTGAGGTGTCAGAGGACTGGAGATGAGCAAATTTAGTCCTTCTCTTCAAAGGAGGCAAAAAGAAGAAGATCCAAGAAACCACAGACCAAGCTGCCTGAACTCAGTATCAGGGGGAAAAAATAGATTATACAAGAGTCTGTGTTCAAGTATCTTCATGACAATGCAATGATTAGTAGGAACATAGAAAGCAAACACATGAAGAGGAGATTGAGGGGTGACAGATCACACTCTTTAAATACCTCAAGGGTTACCACAAAGAGCAGGGTGCAAGTTTGTTCTCTGTTGCCTCAGAGGGTACAACTAGGTCTAATTGTTTTCAGTTACATGTGGTTATAATTCAATCGAATATTAGAGGGAACTTCCTGACATTGAGAGTGGTTTGGGAAAGAAGCCAATTGCCTAGAGATGTAATGGTGTCTCCTTATTTGGATGCTTTCAAAAAGAGTCTGGACAGGTACCTGTTGCAGATGTTCTAGCTGGAGGTTCTGCATGAAGCAAGCGGTTGGACCTGCTGGCCCATAGAACCCCCCTTCCAAATCTCTGATTCTATGATTCCTACATTTGTGTGCTAACATTACCTTGATAACTTTGCTTGTTCCTCCTTTCCTTGAATATCTAAACTGTATTTTCAAATGCTCAACTCAAAACTTAAGTTACAGCAACATTATAAACTTGGGGACTGAAGAAAAATTCCATAGGGAGAGCAGAATTCTTATGGGGGGCAATACCCTCATTTAACTCAGTCAGCCCACTGTGGTGCACTTCACTGCAGTGGCAATGAGTTTGGGCAAAATAGGATGAATGGTAAGAGAGTTGGGCACTTTCAAACTGCTTCTAACTCTTCCTGTTCAGAGTCACACCCCATTTCTGAGGAGTTCAGCTACAGTGATGGTAGCTTAAAAGATTTTAAGTTGATTTTAAGCAGGAGCCCCGGTGAAGCAGTGCTTAGCTGGTACTGCAGCCACAATGATGTGAGTTCAATTCTGCAGGGCTCCAGGCTGACTCACCCTTCCATCCTTCCTTAGGTTGGTAAAATGAGTACCCAGCTTATTGGGAGCAATTAGCTGAATACATTGAAAACTGCTTAGGCGGTGCTTCTCACTGATAAGTGGTATAGAAGGGTAACTGCTATTGCTATACTGCTATTGGTTGTCATCATCAAAAGGTGTCTACTATCTCATTAAATATGATTTGTGTTGCAGTACACAGCATGATAATAACAGAGACTAGACACTTCTTACCTCTTCCTGAATGGAAATGGGCTAGTTTGTTGCTGCGCCACATTTTATACAAGTTGAGTACTGTCTCTTTTGCTGTTATCTTTTTAAATGGTGTTTTTGAAGTTTGATTTACACATTGACTTTTATGTTGTTTTAATTATGCTTGGATTTTGCTTTGTTTTTAAACTGCATTCTATTATTTCCACCATTTTGGGCAGAAGAAAAATACAATAAATAAAATTAACCATAAATAAACAGTGAACAGAAGTTCATTCTTCAGGAAATATCACATAAAAAGATCTACAAATATTTTAGAGAAGTAGAAACAGCAGCAGTGTGTGTGTATGTGTGTGTGTGTGAGAGAGAGAGAGAGAGGAATGTCTTCAAATTTCCTAAAGGAAGAACAGATGGTATGAAAGAAGTCTAACATACTTCTCAGCTGCCAAAAATCACATTATAAATGAATAGAATGCTCAGGGGCAGCTATCATTTTTTTTAAAAAAAAATGCATTATCTGGCAAAAATAGATTTATTAAAAGGATTAAATGAGTTATTATAATAGGTGTTTACTCTTTTTTTCTATGAGATAATGCATGTAAGCACAGGCATTCCTGTGTATAGAAGCTATAATATTAAGCTCTTTAGTAAGAATGTTCTTTTCATTTTGATGTAAAAGCTTGCTAAAGATTATTTAAAGGAAATTGCAGAAGGAACCATCAATTCCACAGAGACAAATATCTTCATTCAGTGACCTCCTGTTTTCTAATTAGTCATCCCTCAAAGAGCCATCTGTACTTTTCCTTCAAAATCCATGCTAAATGTCTCATATCCTTCTTTTAAAAAAAGAAATAAGAAAGCTGCAAAATTCGGAAGAGTAAAGCAGTGGGAGGGAGTGCCAAGGTCTGTAGCTGTGGAGGTAGCCACATATTGGATTCGATCTTGAGATAAGCTAGCATAAAGAAGTTTTTCCTTTTCTACCTCTACAAATATCTGCAGCTCCTGAGAAATCTCAGGTAGACCTTCTGAACAAGGTAGGAGTGGGTGTGAAGGTGGGCAGGGTAAGGACAGCATTTCCTTAAATCCGACAAACCATCATTCAAATTTGCTTGATGCTCCCACAGCATAACATAACAGACATAACATAACATAGCATAACAGAACAGAACAGAAGATAACAACATAAGACAACAAAAATACTTGAAAGTATAAGGGGGATAATACCATTCAGTAAGGAAACCTACTGTGTTCTTACATGAAATGGTCTCTTAATCAGAAGTTACTTGAATTATACTCAGCTAATCTATATCCAGTTCTCATAAAAACCTAGGGCCTTTATTGTTATTCCACTTTCAACATCCTGTGGAATTCTTGGGTTTGCAGTTTACTGAGGCCAACGAGCTCTCTGGCTGAGAATTCTAAATGTCCCTCCCTATACTGCAAACCCCAGGATTCTATAGGATATTGAAAGTGGAATAATGGCACTATAACAGTGTAGTGCAGAAAGGCCCTTAAAGGTCCTGATAGATCAGACCTATGCTGTATCTAGCAAGTTCGCCATTCTGTTTCCACAGTGGCCAGCCATATGCCTTTAGAAAGGCCCGCAGTCCACAAGAGCAAATATAATGCTCATGTTCAACAGCAACCAGTATATAGACACATACTGCTCTAAAACGAGACACAGTCATAATGATTAGTAGTCATACATAATCTGTGTTCTATGGCACCTTACCTCATAGAATCATATATTCATAAAAAAATTACTTCATGGGATTGTAGAACTATAGAACTCAAAGAATTAGAAGACTTTTCTGAATGATTTTTTTAAAATAAATAAATAAATAAATATACACTTAGATGTTTGTTTGTTTGTTTTTCCCCTTCAGATTTCTGCCTCTTTCTAAAATTGAAGATCAGGGTGGAAATGCGATGATACAGACTTATGGATGAATTAAATATGGAAAAGTTTCTTCTTTTTCCCAGTACTATTTCACCCCATGCCACCCCATGAAAATGGAAAATATAATTTTCTATGCATTTCTGAATGAGAGGGATAATTTTAAGAGTTTTTGTATGGTGGGTAGGGGTGAGGACTGACATACTAAATATTGCAGATGAGGTGGACAGGTCCTTTTCTCCCCACCCAACCCACACACTTTAAAAGGCACAATCACTTTTTTGTCTTCCAATTTCTTTCCGAGTGTACCATGTTCTCTGGCCAAGTAGATCATCAAGGGAAGAATGTTATGGATTAGCATCAATTTTGCACACTATCTCACACCCTATTATTGGCCTCACAAAGTTCAGTCAGTTACTTTTCCGCTATATTTCTTGATCCTAGGCCAAATTTTCCTATGATAGTTGATTTTGCTCTGTTTCCTACTTTGAGATTCCAGTCCCTATGATTACTGTAGTCTACTGTACTTGGGACCAATTAGGAGAATTACAGCCACACAATAACACATTCTTCAGTGGTACATAATTTTTTCTCTGTACTTTCAGTGAACTGCTTTATTCACTGGGTTTGCAGAAACAGCCACTGTGCATTCCTCATTGTTCAATGGGATAATGGACAGACACATCAGGAAATAACAATTGGTTGCACAATGTCAATAGTCAGAAGAAAGGTGGTATAGTATAACCGCTATGTAACTGCATCAGGATAGATTTACACTATGCTGGCTTGATGTAGGGTCTCAACCAAGAAGAATGACCAACATAGTTAAATGAAAAATAGTTGCAGTCAGATACCAGGTAGGGAGTGGGGAAGATATGTGCACAGTCCAGACAACCATGGACAATTCATATCAATGGTTCATGAGTTCTTGCCCTGGAACGTGAGGCCAGAGGAATATTTGGGAAGGCTAGGCCTCCATGTACCTTCACCTTTTATGATAAGCCAGAAATGACTGATTAGGTCCTTCTTAGGAGAACCAGTCTGTTGTGGACATAGCAGCATGGATTTTTTTTCTTCATCTACATCCTGTGTGAGAGAGGTAGAGACAGCATCTTGAACATGTCCTATCTACTACATGAGAGGCCTCCAGTTTATTTGTATGTAACCAGCAGTTGTATTCTATAGGCTGGCTCTCCCGTGTTTGTGTAGCACCTGTTGGTAAAGAAACAAATGTAGGTGGCTTTTTGTCAGCAGTTCAATAATTCATTCCAGACATGACACTGCAAAACTGGATTATAAAAATCACAAGGTAAACACTAGAATATTAAAAACTCATTATCAAAATCACAGTGGAGTATGATTTCTCATTTCCTATAATAGTTTATTTTGCCTTTTTTGTGAAAGAGAGGGAGATTGAGAAAGGAGCTTGCTTTTCATTTACCACTGTACTTTGTGTTAGAACTCTGTATTACCATCTTATCTGCATTAGAAATATGGGGTGGAGAAAGATTTAAATTATTCAAAATTCCAAATAAGCTGCCAGCTATAATTCACTCTAACTTCTTGATCAGGAACTGGAAAGGAAGCAAGAAGAGAAAAGCACATTCTGCTGCTGAGTATTTTACATTCCATCTGCATAGATATTGGTAAAATAAAATGAAATAAAGGCACAAAAACCTTCTTCTAGTAACAATAAAATATGTTGTCATCAGTTTTTATTAACATGACAGATTCTCAAAAATGCTAGCGAGGGTCTTATACAGCCAAAAGAAAAACTCATTTTTCTTGGTGATTCAGGCTTATGCTGAAGTACCTCCAGACCAAAAATATTTACAGTTATCAAGTAATAAATATTTTATAAAACCCCTTTAGTAGAATTACAAATAATTTAGGTAGAGATATGCAGTTTGTGGCCTACTCTGTCCTTGTATGTTTCACAAGACACTTGTAGCAGATCATGATTTTTTTATGTCATGATGAGCAAATTGTTCACCAGCTGATATCTGTATATGAGGCTGTGGCTAAAGGCAATGTAAAAAAAAAAAAGCTATTGAAATTGTGGCTTTCTGACTCACAGCAACTTATTTTGTTCGAAGTCAAATCACTGGTCCATCACTTATATATACTCCAGGAATCGGCAAAATGTGGTCTGTAGGTCTTTTAATGACTAAAAATGTTCCACTCCCACAAGGCGGCATGTAGGTAAATTCACCATTTCCTTCTCTGGACTACTTTTGATCCAGAAAAAGGCCTTTTTTAAACTATAGGAAAGGTACAGAAGTGAGTGGCCTTCCAAGATCTCATGGAAAAGTAATGAAGCCTCCCTAGCTCTTGCAGTTATAACACTCCTGGCCAGAAGACATGGGTTTTGTCCAGATGTTATGGCATGTCCCATTCACACGTGTGCCCTGATACTTAAGTATACACATATATACACATGGAAGTAACCTGTGAGTGTTAGTTTAATGTTGGGCCTTGAGATGAGGTCCATCACCAATATTTCTCTTGGCCACCTAACTGGATGAGGGTCAACAAATTGAAGCTCAAACAAAATGCTAATGAAATTAAAGAATAGCTATTTAAAACCTTTGTTCATCTCTCTCCCTCCGTCTCTCCCCCATGTGTGTGTGTGTGTGTGTGTGTGTGTGTGTGTGTGAAAGAGAGAGAGAGGGAAAGTGTTAGCTAGTTAGTTCTATGTTGCCAAAGGTTTTGTGCATAAACTTTGAACAGATGTTTGCTGTGTTGAATAGCCTTGCATGAGTATTGCTGTGTTTACAGTTGCTGGTAGTAGTTTTTCAGGAATCCTGCATTCTGATACAGAAAGAAATGAAATCACTCTTGTATTTTCAAAGGGCAGTAGCCATTCTATAAGAATGGAGTTTCTGAGGTATTTCAGAAAGCTATTTCACAGTTTCAAGGACTATAATGTGTCAAGCAATTAAAAGAAACAAAATGAACAAACAAATGAACAAAAATCAAAGAAACAGAAAACTTCTCAGAATGATTGCCATCAAAGATTCTGTCTTAAGCAAGAAAAGAAAAATAGATGAAAAAATTATGCTGGGTAAGTATGCACTGAAAGCCATTTTATCTATCATTTGATACTGACATAGCTAGAAAACCACATCAGTTTTGTGATGGTAAAAATGAGATATTCCACACATATTGTTATGCCTCAGCAATATGTCTTCCATAACTGTGAAGCCCTTAATGTTCATATCAGTCACCAGTGATCACAATTACAGATTGCATATGACTGCTCTTACATTTGCAATCTCTTCTCCACAAATGTACGTGTGTGTGCATGGGTGGGCGGGTGGGTGGGTCGGCGGGCCATAGGTTGGATTCAGTTTTAATTATACTTAAGGAAGATCCACTGAACTAAACTTAGCCATGTTTAATTTCAGTTTTATTCATTTCAGTAGCCCATGCAAAATATCATTAAATCTGCAACTACTTGGGCCCTTTCCGCACCTTACCTTCTTCCAGCACTGGGGTGCGGGGATCGCACAAGCAGCCTCTGGTGAGAGGCTGTCGCGTCCGGGGTCCTTTGGCTCTGTACAAGCTGCCTCCTCACGTGAGATCCCTACCTCTTCCTTCCTTCCTTCCGCAGTGCAGCCTGGGAGTTTCCGCCACGGCTCTGGAGGCTCCGTGTGCCAGGGAAGTGCACGTGGGGCCTGCGAGCAATGTGCGATCACGCACCATTTTTGGCATCTAGCCAAAAATAAAAAGGTGCACAATCAGAGCCTGCCAGCTCCTGGAGCGTTGCGCGATTGTGAGTGCATTGTGCAGATCGCTCCTCACAATCACACAACACTTCAGGTGCCCTTTCGCATGGCAAATGCAAAATGCCATGCAAAAAGGGCCTTGGTTTCCAGTGCCTTTCTTTCAATGGCAGACGTGATAAACATGATAAAGCAAATGAATTAGTCTGCATAGCAACAGATCCATGTGATACATTTCCTCCCATTTCCTTAGGCCTTTCCACACTACCCTTATAGTGCTATTATTTCACTTTCAACTTTCTGTGGAATTCCAGAGTTTATACTTTAGGGAGGCCAAAGAGCTCTCTGGCTGAGAATTCTAAATGCCTCTTCCTAAACTGCAAACCCCAGGATTCCATAAGATGTTGAAATTGGAATAATAGCACTATCACAGAATAGTGAGGAAAGGCCCTTACTGTGTCATTGAATTTGCCAGAGGATGAGCCAGAAAACTTTTAGCATTATAAAAATAATCAATTTTTTAAAAATATATAACAATGATGTGGACTCGAGTCAATAGACTTGGACTCAAGTCAGACTTAAGTCACTTCAGTGACTTGACTCGGCCTTGACTCGGCAATAAATGATGCATTGACTCGACTCAAGACTTGAATATTTTTAATGACTGACTTGATGCCCTTGGTTCAGTAACATAACATATTCATCCAGAAACCTTATGACTTTGAACAACACCTCCATCTGTTTTTGTCTACTGGTCACATGACAATCTGTCTCAAGCCCAAAATGTGGGCACATTTTTCAGAGGGGAACAGCAAATGGGTGGCAATGGGGTTGAGGCAGGTTTGAGGTCTTCTCAGCAGTCTGTTCTTGCTGCATATTCAAGAAGCCTTCTAAAACTTTTCCTAAGAGCAGAAGACAAAACTCACCCCCAGAGTACAGGGTGCATTTCTCAGAAGGGAACATCAAATGTGTTAAACAACAGGCTTAAGTAGGAAGGATCCTTCCTTCGAAAGCTTTTGAAGCTTCAGTAATGGGGAGTAAGAAGAATCCTATTCTCCACTTCTGAAAAGTCATCCAGATTCAGAAATGGAAAATAAGAAGGATCCTGTTCCCCACATCCAAAGCTGCAGATAGCGAAATCACAAATGTGGAGGGCTGGCTCTGCTTAAATTGTTAAAACTGACTTTATTTGGCTCTGTCCAAAAGTTCTGGAATTTTGGTTGGGGTATAAAGTTGACTTGCAGACTTGAGAGTTTACTAGAGACTTGACTTGAAAGTATCTTCAAGGACTTGAGACTTGACTTGAGACTTGAAGGTAGAGACTAGAAACTTGACTTGAGACTTGGAGGAGAAGACTTAAATACATCACTGGTATATAATTGGCCTCAGCGTTATCCAGAAAATCTAGTAAGCTAATAAACTGATGGTGTGACTAAAGAACTGTCTAATTATGACCAAGGTCCAGCTCAGCTGGGAGTCAAACACAAAGTCTCACAATGGGTTGGAATCTTTGCCAACAGAAGACTTCTCTATAAGATCTGAGTAATAGATCCCATGGTTGCATCAGATTTTGGAAGATCTGCTTGATCTTGCAAAATTCCACATGATCTCAGCAGGTTAATATACAGACTTGCTGAATTGTGGTTGGCCATTAGTTGGCTGGCTAGAACCCTCCACATTCTATGTTTTGATTTTCCTGCCATTGATAACTGCTTGACCACATGTGGACCAGGAAGAAATCTCTTCTTGTGTCATTGTGGCGTGTATGTTCTTTTCTGAGAGTCTCCCCTCCCAATTTTATTGCACTGTTGATGTTGACAGTTTCTTTATTCTCTTCATTATGTGTGAGCATGTGGATGACCTGCTGAACATTTCTTGATACATCCCTGTTATGTTTCTGTCAGTTGGTTGGAATGTCAATGAAGGAGGTGAAAACTGAGCCCAATAAATGGGCAGGAGACAAGAGTAGGAAATAATGAAAGGAAGGGTCCGGAAGGTTACCTTGCAAGTTTAGTCAGCTAGGTGGCACACCTCAGCCTATCTGACTGTCCTCATCACAAATTGGCTAATTTCAGACTTGAATGTAAGCCTTTTTGAATCAGGGCACTTGTCTCAGCCACTCACTAGCACCTGTTGAGGGCTGATGCCATACAAATTCATTTCTTTCCTTCATTAGAGTGTTTTTATTGTTTAGATGTGACTTTTGCAATAAATCTGCACCCACTTCAGTTCACTGAATCAGAAGAATCTGGGTATTCCTCTGCATTGCACATTCTTCCTCTCCCCACCAGGAATGAGTTGTTTTGGTTGATATGTGTCAATTTCACCATGCAATTACTGGCTCACTTGCTTTCCTTTCTTTTATCTAAGTAAAAGTAAATTATGTTTTAGTTGTCTGATCATTTTCTCAAAGTAATACTTGCTTCATAATGTCTCTTTGCTCCCTGGGTCTCCAAATCCAAAATATAATATCACTCCTAACAACTCCGACACATTGTAATCCTTTAAAATGTCAAATGTCTTTTTGAAATACCTCAGGAACTCTACTAATGTGGAATGGCTTTTCCTTAAATGCTATACCTTATTGCCCTTTGAAGGCACAAGATTGATTCCTTTTTATGTCAGAATGCAAAATCTTCATCTTAATTGTAATAAGATTTTTGCTTCAAACAGACAGGCTAATATTCAGTATTCCCTATATCCTCTTCTTCTTCTTTTTTTTTCCAGAGATAGGAAAAGGGAGAGCAATTATTACACAACTTATTACATACATGAGTTGTACTCATATGCATTAAAGGTAAACAAAATTGATGTCAAGTAATACAAAAATCAACATATCAGTTTATATATTGGGCCCAGAGCACATTCTGTAACTATCCATCTATCTTTCTCCCCAATAAAACAATCTTTTAAGTCATTAAAATGTGGGATTAAGTTTACTATTATTCTAAGCATGTGGCTGCCACCAAATATGGCAATTACATGACTAGAGTCTATAATCTCCGTGTAATCTTCAGTAGAATGTGCATGTGTCCTGATGTTTATTTATTACATGTATGTTGTGTCTTTCCTCCAATGAACTCAAAGCAGAGTAGCTAACTCTCCTCCCCACTTCATTCTCACAACTATTAAGTGTAGACATTGGGGATGGGGTCCGCAATTATAATATGTATGACATGTGAAAGGGCTTACAATTTCAGGCATGAACAATTTGACTAAGGGCCTTTCCACTCTACACTGTTATAGTGTTATTATTCCACTTTCAACATCCTCTGGAATCCTAGGGTTTGCATTGGGGCAGAGGGCATTTAGAATTTTCAGCCAGAGAGCTCTTTGGTCTCAGTAAATTACAAATTGCACAGGATGTTGAAAAGGGTGTAATAGCACCATAACACTGTAGTGTGGAAAGGACCTAAATGGTATGCTGGTGTGGGGGGAACAGGGTAAAGGAACTGTGTTTAGCACAAGACACATATTTCAGGTAATGTCTGGTCTGCCCCAGAAAAATGGAGTGAAAAGGCTGGTGCTGGTGGTTTAGCTTTGGGTTGACTATTCCTGTGTATGACTTAAAAATGGAACATTTTCAACATTTAGAGCATGGCTAAGAATTCACTTGTACTGTTCAAAACCATTCTTATTATTCTACTCTCTTCCATGTTAGCCAAGCTTATCAAATGTTTGAATACATAGCATATTTCATTATAGATTTTAACAATTCTGTAGAGACAAAAAGGGTAACTATGATGCAAAAGTTTCCTTCCTTATTCTAGTATATTTCTCCAAACATATTTTACATATGAGGAAGTCTTCTAGAGGTAAAATGCTTTGTCATGCCGACTATGGCAGAGAGGATAGCAATGCATTCACATAGCTTCCCAGCCAAACTATTCCAAGTGATAAGGGGATTATTGATGACAACTATCACAACAAATGGTATGCTACAACTCTGGGTGGCCTGTTGTGATAAATTGCATTAGACATTTTGAAGTAAAAATACTTTGGCCCTTTTCACACGGCATTTCTGAAGCGAAAGGGCCCCTTGAGTGTCACGCAAATGTGAGTAACGGTCCATATGACACACTCACATTTGCGCGATGCTCAAGGGCCTGACACGGACTGCACAAGCATTTTTTCATTTTCAGCTCAAGGCGAAAAATGCTGCGCAGTCACACATCGCTCGAGGGCCCCGCGCGCACTTACCTGGTGTGCGGAGCCTCAGGAGCTGGGCCAGTTGCTCGTCCTCTCCTCTCCTCAGTGCAGCCTGTGAGGTCCCAGGCTGCACTGCAAATGGAAGAGGTGGGGCGTTCATGCAATGAGGAAGCAGCTGCAGAGCTGAAGCAGGAGGGACGCGACAGCGTTCCTGCCAAGCCTTCATGCACGAGCCGAGCAGCCCAGCACTGGGAAAAGGTAAGGTGTGAAAAGGGTTTTTGTCTTCACCCCAGTCTGAATGCTGCTGTTATTACAGTCTTTAGCAAGGCAGTCAATACATTGTCTTACCTAGTTTTTTGGGATCAACTTCAATTGATGAGAGAGGACATGGAAAAGCTTCTTTGGAGCTTTGCTGTTTTGACCCTTGCTTTGTCTAGCTTGTTCAATCCAGCTGATCTAGCATAAGAGGGTGGTCTCCATGGACTCAAAGAAGGCACTGACGTGGGTCCTTGCAGGTTTGGGACTGCCTGGTTCTTGAAGTAGTTGATAACAAGCATATGTTTGCTAATACTATCTTCATTTGAGCAACATAAGAGCAACATGGGTGTTCAGCTATAGACACTCTTGGGAAAATTGACCATCTTTACATTTTCTAATATGGTTTCAGACTGTATATTGTTTTGGTTGCCTTGATCTTTGTTTTTCCTATGAAGACGTATGCGGAATTACAACCTTGTTGTGCTTAATCATTACCTTCACATCTTTTAATGCTATTGATGATTTCCCCTTTTTCTGCAAGTTGGATTTGGCAGTTTAAGGCAATTTCATTCATACTTGAAGGATCAATACTTTTGGTGACTATGTGTTAGTACTCTGGTAGTTATCTTGTGGGATACTGGGACATTTTAGGATCATATGTTTAACATTTGAAGCTCCAAACAACCATGAACCAGATTATCTGTATGATTGTCTTGACCTTAAAGATTCCAAAGGTCACTAAGGTCATCCCAGAGATATCTTGCCTGTAGTACTGTTGTTACTTGTCAATTCTCAATGATCCAAATGAGGATATTTTTTACAGTACCATCTGTACTTTTGAATATCCTCCCCACACTTATACGGGAGGCAAAAATTGTTTTGCATTTTGGATGTCCCTGTGAAGATTCTTTTATTTTTTTTCACTTGAGTTTTTCCTGTGTTATTTTTTAAATCTTGGTTTTATATTTTTCAAATGTTAAGAAATTTATTGTCTTGAGGTTAGGTCATTTTACTGCTTTACATCTTTAAAATACTGACCAAGATTCTGCATCATCTCATACAACAGAAAGTTTTTCGACACTGAACTCAATCTCACACCTTTCTCTCCAGGTAGAAAACTCATAGCTCTTACATGGCCATTTACTGGACAGGAAAGGGCAGAGGTCAGCCACACAGTGCCCGGATAGCAGGATGCAAATGACATCGTTTTCCAGGAGTTCCCAGACAAGAATTATGAAGAGACATATGCAAGCATTAGTTGGACTTTCATGAGGATATATCACCAACAAGATGCCACCCACTGTTTTGTGATAAGTGGCCTAGAAAATGTTTATTATATAAATAGATTAATTAAAATTTTGCTTATCTTCTCATTTCAGTTCCTCTACTTTTGTGATACAATTCTTTCCCTACTGTATCTTTTCTTAGCTCCTGTTCTTCTTCTTCCCCAGTTCTGCACATTTAATTATCAACAGAATTGATGGGATTTTACAAACGCTATCTTTCTTGACAGTACACCATATCTTCTTGGGTCAGTCAGGTCACTTCTAATTCATTTTTAGCATTAAAAAAATGATTTACTGGTCTCCAGCTGAAAGCTTTCTAGAAATCTAATCAACAGGCCAAAATCCCAAGAGTTCCATATGTTTCTATAGCTTTAAAATCCCAAACTCCCTTTCCAATAGGCTAAATAAAGAGAACTATATAAATGTGATCTTTTTGCTCTTGGTCCACACAATATATGTTTTCAGTAGAGGTATATTCAAAATTAACAATATTTTTTTTTTATTTTTGGAACACAACAAATAGCAAATTTTGAAACTGGATTAATTTTAAAATGAAAAAGATTAAAAGATTTTTTTTAAAAAAAAATGCTCTCACCCCAGAAATATTTGCATTTGTGAATTCATTGTAGTACAATTGTTTACAAGAGGTTTCCTCACTCCTATAAATGTTTTTACTTGTGGTTTCATAGCAGTACAGTTCTGTGTAAATGATTTCTTGCTTGTGCTATCTGAGATAATTTTTCTTAAAAAAAAATACAAATACTCAGAAACCTTGGTTTAATACATGATGGTTGGAATAAAAAGAAAAAGTTCATGTGCTGAGGCCACATAGAAAGAAACAGGAAATGATAGTAAACAATGGTCAGTTGGTGATCAAGTTCAGTGGGTTTTGATTCAACTTCTGTCAGGCCAGCCAGGCAGACTCTCCAGTTACAGCTCAGAAAGTCCAGTCGGGAAGACAATTTGAAAATACATAGCAGAGTAATAACTGAAAAATATGTTTCTTGTGTGTCAGGGTGCTCTGAAGAGGAGAACTGTGGACTCAGTAGAATCATTATAGTCAAGACTTACTCTGCATAAAATTTGCATCTTTATTGCATTGAAAAGGTCATTCACCTATCCCATGAAACTAAATTTGAAGCTCTTGACTATGGGGTTTTTGTGGTATCTGTGGAAGAATCTAACTAGAGAACGAATAGGGGGTTGGGAGATAAGATTATACGAGAGGGAGAATGAGAAATCATGAAAAGAATTATTGGTTGGGAGGATGAGAAATTAGGTTTTCAAAAATTCATCCAGCTCTTTTCTTCTCTTGGAAGCACAAAATAGAGACAGGTGAGTGGATGTAGGATATTATGAATGATATTTTTCATCATCGTTCTTGTAAGGCTTTTGATGCAGACATTTGCCTTAAATTTAAATGGGAATTTAACATATACATGAATTAAATGTCTCCCTTTTCAATGTGATTGGCAAGGAAATTAGACTTTTTGTTTTATTGATGATCAGCTAAATTTTTAGCTTCCCCAAATGGCTGCATGTTTCTTCTGCTGGTATCTCCAGTCAATGATCTCTCAAATAAGTGACTGTACATAAGAGGGTACATTCACTGAATAGAACTGAGCTGTTTTCAGGTAGGAAAGCATGAAGGAAAGCTGTTTCATGGAATTCAGCTGCACTTAACCAACAGGTAAGTTGTACCATGGAGATTTCCCGTGGGTGGACATGCACAGAATTCATCTGTGCTCTGTTTGTTTAAATTGCTAAGGATTACAACGGGTCTCACTCACATTATTTTGGTCCTGCCTACTGCTAAAGTTTAGTCTCTGGGACCCTTCCCAAACTGAAATCTGGCCAATAATTATTCCCCAGTCCTGCACTAATCTGATCCATCTGTTTCTAACTTTAGCAATCAACTACTGTAATGTGCTCTTCATAGGCCTATTCTTGGAATGATTTGAAGACCACAGTTGGTGAGAAATGTTATCTTCATCAGCCACGTGGTTTGCTAGATGAATATGCTGGATGATCCTGTGTGATCATTGAAAGAGGAGAGAGTTTTCTATCCTTATCTTTAAGCATAAAGAAGTACTGATGGATATGGGGGATTCTTCTGGCAGTACTTTTTAAGCGCAGCTTCTACCTGGCCAGTCACCCTAGAATAGCATGGGCTTGGAGCAGTCTTTCCCAATATGAACCCCAGTTTACTATGATCAGTCTCAGATCTCTGTGTCTCCATTGTATGAAGTGAAATAACCAGAAGCTTGGAACAATTACGCCAAAGTTCTGGAACAACCTTATAAATGAAGTCAGAAACTGTGTGCCTGTTGGTACTGCAAAAATTGGTGTATTTCACATTATTGGGGGAGAAGCTATACTAATATAAAGACAACAGGATGATGCTCATAATGACAAGACTGCAGACTTCTTTATTACTATGCTTGTAAATAGTAACGTTAGTAACTCTAATAACAAAATCACTCTTAGCTTAGGAAGAGTGGCATATAAATGTTTTAAAGACATGGACTAAATAAATCAATACCAGCAAATTATGGAGGCTTAAAAATCCCATTTGGATTGAACTCAGTGGCACTGATTAAACTTTCAAATGATCACAGAGCACAATATGTCATCAGACAACTCAAATTGAAGCCACTTTGAAATCACCATGGCAATTAGATTATAACAGACTGCAGGACTGCTCTTGTAGGTAGATGTTTCTACTGTAAGTCATGGATTTTGTGGTTTAACACAAAAAAAATGTATCAGTGGAATTTGACATGCTGGGTTATACTCCTAGCCCTTGATTAATTTTCTTTTAATGAGATATAAAGGAAGTCTGACTGCACAAGACAATATTGCGTGTGGAGTTCAACCACCTTGCATTATTAAAACACTGAGGTAGGTTTTCAAAGACAAAGTAGAAGAATTCTTCATTAGGATTTGTACAAGTAGAGGAATTCTTCAATACGATTTGTACAACAGAATCAATAAACTAGTGAATGAGGGTAGTTAATGTTCCAAATGGTTACATCAGATGCATATGAAATGTAGCAAGCGATGATAGAAATAGATGGGAAAGCATAGGGAGAAAGGTAACTGGAATGATGACTATGTGTATGTATAGAACATAGAGGGAACTATGGGAGAATCTGTGCCCATTTCAAATTGCTGCGACTACATTTGCACTGCAGATTATGCATAATGATTCAATGGGGCTTCCTTCTTTTTTACATAATATATTTATGTCCTATCATCTTTCCATTATGAATCTCAAAGCAGTGCACATAATGCTCCCATGCAGCTTTCAATTCAGATACCATCCAGGCTAGTTCTCCTTCAGCAACATGGCTCCATCACATGCCCCCAGAAAATGCCCTAGAATCAGTAAATATTTTCAGGACTGTAGCTTTATCATCCATGTATAAGATGTAAATACAGCCAGCCCTCCATATGCATGGATTCTGTAGCCATGGATTCAACCAACCACAGCTTGAAAATGTTAAAAACAAAAACAAAAAACAAACAAACAAAAAGTGTTTGGATCATTTTACTCCACCATTGTACATAATGGGACTTGAACATCCACAAATTTTGGTATCCACGGGTGGGGTGGGGTGGACTGGAACCAATCCCTAGTGGATACTGGGGGCTCACTGTATAGTGTAAAAATATCCCCATATCCCCAGCTGAGAAAAAAAAGGTATACAAACTATGTTTGTTTGTTTGTTTGTTTTCTGAGATGCCAAGGTATGATGGATCATGCCTGTAAGGTCCTTCTCTTGCCACCAACATGCCATGGTCTGCTCTAATATTCTAAATTAGATTCTCTGCCAATATACCTCTGCCACCATAAACTCCTACCTCTGTTCAAGGTATGTGTGCCTAGGCATAGAATAAAACAGACATTTTTAAGACAAGCATGTGTTACCATGCCATACACCTCCCCTGAGATGTGCTATTTTCATAATTGGACATATTTCATGAAACATACATTTGAGAGTACACTGACTGTATGCATATGCCAGTTCAGGATGACCTCAAACATGATCAGGTCATAAGTTCAGAGAGGATTAGGCAGGAACGCCCAGTGCCAATGGGCTTAGGATAATCCTTTCTAAAAACTGTAAGTTGCGAGCACTCCCAAGTATAATAGCAGGCTAAACTGCCCAGGTGAAGCAATCAGGACCCCTACTGTGAGCATATCCTACCCAAGACCTTTCCCATTCACACTACTTGGACAAAACATTAAGAAACCGTCAGGACTCCCATCTATGTTTTGTCACCTACAGTTTAGGCAATCACCCCATTCCAGACATGTTTGTTAGTTTCATGAGAAAGCCATTACCACTTTCACCATGCACCCTCCTTCAGGGTGACAAATAGAGTATAAAACCCTAGGTCCAACCCCAGTAATTTGTAGTACTTTGAACATAGTATGTGGTGCCCAAATCTCTGTTCTTCCGTGCTATCCTCCAACTCACTGTCTGAACCACTCCAGTTTGACCTTCTGCTTCAGGATTGGTAACTATCACCCTTTCCACCCAATTTCTCTCTATCCAACCTTTCTTGCCTCACTTTCTGATATCCTTGTGTGGTTCTTGAAAGTATCTGACTTCCTTTGTGTGTTTGCTAATTCCCAATAAAATACTCTGCTTAACTTTTATTTGGAGTCATTTCTACGATTAGTACTGATATACATAATACCATCATCAGGCCATTATCTTTACGTCACAGCACTCCTTTGAGCTATAATATCCCAAATTCTAAGAAGACACTGGCATTGGGGGTGGACCTCAAAGTCCCTCACCTCTTAGGGTAACACATGTATTTCTCGATTTTCAAAACAGATATTAATTTATTAGCATCAGTCTATTTGTTGTTACCTATCTTCCAGATCTTTCAAAGAAGTGTAATAACATTATCAACCAAAAAAAGATAAAAAAACACCAAAAGACCTGAAGGTTACAGATCTATTAGTTATTCATAGCCAATCTTCCTGCCAGACTCTATCCCAGTTAACTCACAGGTTTGGATCAGTGCATATGCTTGGCATTGTGGACAACTAAGATTCTACAGTTGAACTTGTTCCAAAAAGTTATCATTCAGGTCCAGCAGCAGACTTTCAGAATTCAGCCCTTCTCACACTTTCAGACTCACTGCTCTGTTGAAGGCCACTGTCACAGAATCTTCTTCTCTATCACTCTGTTGAAGATCCTTCTCATCCTTGTTTAATTTGGTGATTTTGGCTCTGGTCCCACTTTTGGCCACTTGCTTCTTTATTCTGTCCACAGTCTCATTCTTTCATTCAGTATTCTTCTACCATCTATTCTTATTCTCAGGCCTTCAAAACTAAAGGTGCAGCTACCCTTTGCCCCTTCTTGTCATGGGCTTCCGGGACCTAGATTTAGACTCAGAGTCTGAGACAGCAGAACCTGCTCTAAGCCCTGGTACAGAGACTGTTACAGCAGAACCTGCAGAGCAGACAGTACCACCACCCTGCCCCAAGACAGAACAGTGGGCTGTGCCAGCCCTAACAGGAAGTCCTGCTCATTCTGATATGGAAAGTGATTTACCAATACCCACTTTCACCCAGTGTAGACACCAAAAGGATCTCCTACATCACTCCCAGTGAATTTATGGCAAGCAGCAATTAATCAAGTACCATCTGTGCTGATCGCAAAACCTATAAGAACTAAGCCTTTCCCCTCTAGCTTTTGTCGGTGATTAACTGACCATTTCTTCCATGCTTTCATTTGCTTTCCTTGCCTGTTTTTCTTGCCTTTGACCTGTGTTTATATTGCCTGTGTCTTATTACTGCCCTGGCTAGTCCGAGCTTTGGGGATATTAAAAGATATCCTTTTGATATCATAATTCAGCTTCACTTCTCTATTCCCTTCCACGTGCTTGCGAGGCCACCGGACAAGCACGCAAATGAGCTAGGCCGTTAATTGCCATAATATTCCTGGACAATACAGGCAGGCCAGAAAATAGCTGACTGGCTGCTTTAGGAGATCTCCAGGCAAGTACTCTAATTAGGTATGCACGCAACCTACAAAAGAGCCTCTGCCCCGCGATGGTAGCTTGATGGGTAATCTATACAATACCCAAGTACTCTGCGTTTGCATACTGGCTACTCTACTGAGAACCTCTACGATAACTCAGTCATTCAGATTCTGACCTTTCAGAGGCTTTGTCTCCAATTCCAAATCTATTGGTTTCCCCCAAGTATGGCATAGCCTGCAGTCACATTCTCCTTATAAAAACCCTTGATTCTGAGACCTTCCTCAGATCACTCCCGAGCTTCATCCCGCCTTGCTGTCACTTTGCGTGGCAAGCCTCCCCTCAGCTCCACGTGCTGAGCTACAGCGCACCCCAGCTTCGTTCTCTATTTTTCCAGGCATCAGGACAGGTGAAGTATCACCCAAACTAGCAACTCCCCTAAAAATCCCTCTATACCACTCCAACCTTTATTTCCTTAGTTATCTTGTGTGAATGTGCCGCATATACTGTTTGCCTGTATTTAATAAAATATCATTTATTGTTTCAACTTCTGTGTGCTCCTTAACTTGGCCTGACCCCATAGACATAGGGTTCAAGATCTCACTATGTTACCCTGCCTCTCGTAACACTAAGCAGTCCTCTGAGCTAATTTTCCCCACCTTTAGTTGAGCACATTTTGGTGTCCCTCCCGGGACCCCCAGTACACAGGGTAACAGTCTGATTTATGGACACTGCTGAGACCGTTATTTGCTTCTCATCTGTAAGGCTGTTACTTTGCCAAAGTAAACTGACTAATTATGTTGCTTTTTGAACCTCTTGACCTGTGTGTTGTCAGCTTCTACTGGCTGCCAGCCCAGACCAAGCATGGATACTTCTAGCTCTGGACACTACCTTTTATGTGTCCGGAGGCCTAACATTCCAATCTCCTCTTCCCTGGCTGGAACTTTGCCACCATTCATATCCCATGAAATGCTGGCCATTCCTCCATTCAGTGATACATAATCTGGCTCTTCTCTGACTATACACTATAAATGCTCAAGCTAGAACCAGTCCAAGAAATGACAAATACTGTAAGAGCTAAAAAAGGCACTCATCTCTTTGCATGATGTATGCAAGATGGGAGCCTCAATTCTAAATATTTTCTTTGTTCCTTTGTCTGTTTGGTGTATTATGCCATCCCCCATCAAAGGTGTTTCTCCAGAGAAGGACATCCAAGTTTGCCCATCATTGTAAATTAAGGACTCAGGTTGTACCCAAGGTCTAATTTTATGTGTATAAAACTGGGATTTCTTCTCATAGTACCTTCATGTAATCTTAGAATCATAGAATCATAGAGTTGGAAGAAACCACAGGGGGCATCCAGTCCAACCCTCTGCTATGCAGGAACGTGCATCAAAGCATTCCCAACAGATGGCTATCCAGCTTCTGTTTAAAAACCTTCAAAGAAGGAGACTCCACTACACTCTGAGGCAGCATATTCCACTGCCCGACAGCTCTGACCATCAAGTTCTTCCTGAGGTTCAAATGGAATATCCTTTTCTGCATCTTGAATCCATCCCTCCTTGTTCTAGTCTTTGGAGCAGCAGAAAACAAGCCGCTCCCTCCTCAACATGACATACCTTCAAATATTTAAACATGGTTATCATGTCCCCTCTTAACCTTCTCTTCTGCAGACTAAACGTACCCAGCTCCCTAAGCCACTTCTCATAGGGCATTGCTTCCATACACTGCACAATTTTGGTCGCCCTCCTCTGGACGCATTCCAACTTGTCAATATCCTTCTTGAATTGAGGTTCCCAGATCTGGACACAGTATTCCAGAAGAGATCTAACCAAAGCAGAATAGAATGGTACCATTACCTCCCTAGACACCATACTCCTATTGATGCAACCAAGAATCATGTTCTCTTTCTTGGCTGCCATGTCACACTGCTGACTCATGTTCAGCTTGTGGTCTACCAAGACTCATAGATCCCTCTCACACATATGCCACATGTCCCCATCCTATATTTTTGCATTCCATTTTTTCTGCCTAAGAGTAGGGCCCTTACATTTCCTTCTGTTGAAATTCATTTTGGCCCATCTCTCCAATCTATCAAGGTCATTTTGAATTTTAATCTTAAGATTTGGGAGAGATGATCACCAAAATGGTTATGGATATGTGGCTACCAAACTTCTTGCATTATTGGGCTACTACTGAGAAACACGTAAATTCAATATAAATTTGCTAAGGTGATTTGCATTAGTGGAGACAGCCAGTCTGCTAAGATACAAATGGGCACTCACAGGAAAATCAATACATCTTGCTTTTTTTTCCCTTTCAGTCATCACATACTGCATGATGCTATATTTGGGTTCATTAAAAGACCTGGTCCACGAGAGACCATTCACTCTAGCAGATTATCACATGTCTGTTCTGCTTTTACTTTGAAAGAAAAAGTACCTTCTTACAGTTTATTTTACTCCTCTCTGAGGTTTCCCTGGCCTAGACATTTTTGAGCATGTTTTTGCTTCAGTGGTCACGCATATGCCATCTACTGCAGTCTTACCACAGAGATCAAACTGTAGTACTAACATAAAGAGGTCATGTCCCTGTTTGGAGAAAGTAGCCCACACAGTTGAGGGGAGAGCATTTCAAATTAACGCTGATTTCTTCACAGTGGTCAGTGTAATGCAGGGTCATAAGTTCAATGTCTTGGGTGAGAGACCTAAGCAGCAAAAGAATAGGAACAAATAACAACATTAATTAAAGCTGGCAAATAAGACATTGAGAAACAAGGAGAAACTAAGGTCAGAACCTATCCTCTGTATGTACCTGGGGTACATGAAGCTAAGTGACCAATGCATGTAACTTTACGCATTAGTGTTTTATTGATTTACTGAATATTGAACACATAAAGCTTTGCAGAAACGGACCTTTGTCTGAGAACTAAGATGGGGTTATTGAGAAGGAAATAAAATAGCATAAGTAGGAGATGAATAACGTTCTGAAGTGCACAATCTTCTCAGGGAAGTTCTACCTAAAAGGTGACTGCTGCTCAGTGTTCACCCTTTATCATGCCACTGTCCACAGGATCATTTCTACTTACATCTCCCTCTCACTAGTCTGCTTGTTTGGATGAAAGTGCAATGTCACAAATTGTCAGCAAAATACCAGATAAGTTAATTGCAAATTGCTCCTCTAAATGGAAAGGACTGTCAGGTCACATGCACCAGGAGATGGCCAAGAAGTATCCATACTTCATTGTCTTACTGTGACCTAAATTTAGTAGATAAAATTCTAAATGATGAAACCTTAATATGCCTGTGATATATAATATTTTGCTTGATTTTGGTTTATGTATAAATGTGTTAACCATGTTTGGTGATCTGCACCTTGGAAGAGGACACAATTTCTTAAGACAGTTGACCTTCCACATTTGCAGATTTGACTTTCACAGATTTGATTATTTGGAGTTGCTTCAACTCCTGCTCCCTACTTCAGGCACTTTTGTTCTGGAGGAACTTTCCTCTCCATAGCTCCAATCAGGCCATGAAGGTCTTTAAAAACCCATCTCTGGTCCCCCTCATCCATCACCAGCCACAGCCTGGCCAGCTAAGGATTTCTCAGCACCAGAAAAGCTCTCCTGATGTCCACACAGACCCAAGGAAGGAGATAGGTGAGAGACAAGAAGTATAGGGCCACTGTACTGACCCACCTCACCTTCCCTCTCCTTTCCTTAACCCTGGGTGCCCATGTTCCCAACCATGCCTTGGCCCTCTTCCCACAGACCCCTTTCCCACACATTTTGGTATCTGTGATGCTTCTACTTTTGTCAGGGTCCTGTACTCCATCCTTAATTAATGTGGAGGGCCAGCTGTATATGCAGTCCAAGCTTCTCAAACATTTGTAGGGGTAATAGAATCCTTTAGGCTACTAACATGGATACACAATTGTATAATATAAGGATATCTTCCATGATATCAGTGTTGTACACCTAATGTAACAATGTTACATTACCACAGTTTATAGATTTTTAGCAACGAGCAAAATGATAAACATAGAGAATTCTGCAACATCATTTCAAAGATGACGTGTACTGAAGGCTACATAGTATGAGATAAAGGCAAAATGTACTGATGACTACATAAACTGAGATGTTGGGGAAAATCTTATGAAACAGTAACTCAGAATTGGTATGGAGTCTCTCTCTCCTTCATCCCCCTTTCTTCTAATTTTTCAGCATACTTTAATTTATTTTTCCCCTAGTTTTGTGATGTAAAAGAAAACACAGCCTCTTGAGTAACAATCAGTTTGCTTCCTACCACCAAGTAAAAAGTGAAAAAGAGGGCTGTGTGTGTACACATGCCAAATGACTGGCCACATTGGGGACCACACTTACTACAACTTCTGAGAGAGACCACACACTTGTACAACTACTATTTTTAAGCTAGCATAGTAAACCAACAGGGTTCCAGCCAAAAAGCTGTTCACATCTTTAACTCTGCATCAAAAACAACTTTACGGTTCACATGATGTCCAGACAAATTGCAAGTGTGTGCAGAGATTTGGCTTGCATGCTCTTCCCTGCTAATGTTCTTCTTCAGGATCCCTAAAAACTGAAGCCAATGTTGCTGAGTATAGAATACACATCTTCAGGATATTATTCTGTTGTTCTTTCCTAAACTATTTTATGTATTGCCAACAGTAGAATGAATTCGAGTCTCTCAAGCATACTCAGAATGCGTTGCTTGGGAGCATAAAATCAACAAAATGGAGATCATGATGGATGTACTACATTTTTGAGTGACAAAATGCATGCCAAGAGTTCCTCAAGTTCTAATTCATCCCTTCAGTTCTAAAAAGGAAGCAATCTCTATGTTCACAGCTCATATTCAGCATCCTCTTGACGCAATTATTGCTAAGATGCTTACAAGTTTAACACTCATTTGTAGTAGTGTTTCTAATTATTCTATTTTGCTAGCTTCAGCTCCTTCACAAAATCTGTCCCATCATCCTATTTAGTAAATTCTTCATGCCACTAATGATCTTTTCCATTCTTATGCTCTTTACAGTTTGGCTTAATCACACTGGCTTCTCTTGTGCTGTTTTAATGCTTACATTTTACTGATCGACAAGCCTTATTCTTCATGCATCATATCCTTGATAACTAATTTCTTTTTCTATGGGAATTCTCCATTTATATAATGTACTCCAAAAATGCATAGACATTTTCTAGGCTTTAGACACCAAGTTCTTTAGACTCTAAAAACTTGCTGCACCAGCAAGCAAGAGCTTTATTATTTGTGTACAGATGTCTATGGACTGCAAAGTTATACTAGCATTGGCAGCCAGCTGCAAACATGGGATTAGGTTCCAATGCACTGTGAACATTTCATATATAAATTTGCATCTTTTCCCACTTTGTTGAAGCTTTGTCTCATTTAGAAGAAAGAGAAGAGGAGACATACCTCAGTGGTCAAGTTAGTCCCCAGCATCACTAACTTAATGCATGAAGTACTAATTACGGAACATAGAAATAGAAACATAGAAATCTCCAGATCTCTCAGACAACACGGACAGTGAGATTCTAAGGAGGGGAAAAAAAAGTTTAATGTGAGAGACATTTGCCTAAGACTCTGAGAAGTAACTGGTAGTCAGAGCGTACCATTCCAAGTTTGGTGCATAAATGGTCTGAAACTCTTATAAGCAGCTTTCTACCTGCTGCCATCTGAAAGCCTTTTCTGTATCAACAATTAGTTAATGAGTTAGTTAGTTAATCAATTGCATTTATATTCTGTTTTTTCCGAAATGGGCTCACATGTGACTTAAAACAATGTTCATGAATTAAAAATAAGTACAGTCCTTTTTCTACTTTCACATGTTTGACCTTCATGAATTTGATTATTTGTGAGGCACTGCTTGCCTCTCCCCCTTTTCCTCCTCTCATCCCCTGCATTTCTCACCCTAGGCTTGTGAGGCTTCTGTTTAAAATGGATGCTTTTTCTTTTTTTCCTTTTCCTTTTGGGTGAGCAAAGCTCCCTTCCACTGCTGAAGGCATGGTCTCTCTGCCATGTGATTGCACTGCTGTTTTATTGGTTGCTGATTAATAAAGTGCTCCTTTCTCAAGATGGCTGCTGGAAATTATTAGAACTCCAGAACTCCCCTCTTCCTTGCCTGAGAGGAAAGTACTGGTAAGCCTTTTAAGTTGTTTTTCTCCTCATCAATGCCAGGACCAGAGGCAAAGGAATGGGAGGGGAGAAGCTCCAAAGGGGAATGGGAGGAGAATCAGGAGGGAGTTATTCATGGTTTTTCCACTTTTGTGAGAGTTCTGTGCCCCAAACCCTCATGAATGTGGAGGGACTACTGTAGTAAAAACGGTAAAACACAAATAAAATATATTAAAACACCAGCACTTTAAAACAACGTAAAATCATTATCTAATGTAGTTTTCTGAATGCTCATGCTCTCCAGATGCTTTGGACTACAAATCCCACAATTGTTCCTCCTGCATTGGGCTGATGGATGATTGGAAACATCTGGAGGGCATCAAACTGGGGAAGTCTACTGTAAAGACACATCCATATGGCAATAATTCACTATCCCTTTTCACTGCTAAAGAGCTGAACATGAGAGAAGAACATACCTCCCCATACCCCCTCAACAAATAATTCTTTGGTATTTAAAATAGAATTACCCAGAGAGTAGGCATTATTCCATTTGTTTTTAATACTACTTGTGGATACACTCAATCAAGGAAGCCACAGCCTTCAGTCTGCAAGACCTGAGCAGGGCTGTTCACGACAGGGTGAGTTGGAAGTTTCTCAGTTAGAGCATCACCATAAGTCAAAGTTGACTTTATAGTTATTAAGAACAAAAAATGGGGAAGAAGTTCTGTGTACAAAAGTGCAGATTTACAGAAGTGCAAATAACAGCTGTTTAGGGGGAAAAATTCAAGGGGGAGAGAAAATCCAAACAGCCAAATGAACACTAAGCATGCTCAGTAAGGATGGAATACTGACTGACTGGTGGCAGGAAGCAGGTGGCTGAATGGCATGGGATATTTTGGGCAAAGGCATAGCTGGCTAAAATCCTAAACAGAAGAATTTCACAATGCAAGACTTTATTATTAAGTCCCACAAATGATCTGAGGCACTGCAACAAGCTCTAACTGTTCTGCTTCCAACACCTTTCCGCCATTGGTCCCTTTACTTTGTATTCAAAATGCTGTGGATGGCAGGAGGACATAAGGCTACAGAAAACCCAGGAAGGAGGTTGTTGAATGAATGGGTGAAACAGAAGCAGAGGGACTGAAGGGATCTTAGCATACCTTTGAAAACCTAAAGGCACAGGCCATCCATGCTACCAGGCACTGAACTACGCTATGCAGGACTGGATACATGCTAGTGAGAATCTTTCTTCTTTGACCTTGTGGTTACATCTTTTCACTTGTTTTTATCTCCCTCCCCGTACACACATAAACAAGAAGGCAAATCGCATAAATACTCTTGTGAGAAAGATTGTAGTATGAAACTTTGTGTGGGTTGGCCACCCAACTGTAAGCTTCACTGCTCAGTAAGGTTAATGACTAAAACCACTGCGGCCAGAAATTAGCTTGAGGCACAGCAATGGTGATAACTAGACAACTGCCAATGTATGAGAAGCTGTGATTTAAGAGAAGGGTATAAGAGCCTAAAGACTCTCTTTAGGTTTAATCATGGTATGAGTTTTAATCATGGCATGATTACAGCTCTACCACTCCCCCCATCACCCCAAAATTATTTAAAAGGTACTTTATATTGTCAATACACAATACTACTATGGTAGTATTTTTCATCCTCCAGGAACAAACTTATCTTACAGATCAATTAGACGGTGGGAATATTCCAGCAGAGGACATATAAGATAAACCCTGATTGTGGAAAGGTTAGATTGTGATGTGGTGTTGTGAGTCCTGCTAAATTTAATACTGCTACCAAATTTTGATACACAAATACTAGGGGTGGGCCAACCAAATCCTTGAATCCTTGCCAAAGATTCGAGATTGGTGAATCCAAATCCCTGTGCCAAAATAGGCAAACAGAATCTTTCAAATTCACCAACCAAATAATTTGTTGGAGACTGGGATGCCTGAAAACCTGGGACACTGGACACCTGAAAACCTGGGAGACCAGACACAAAAGGGGAGATGGCAAGCAGTTGAGTTTTTCCTTTAGAGTAATAATGGCCTTTGCTAACAATTTCAGAAATTATGTCTAGGGTTGTATTCTAAGATATTTAAATCGAATATTTAATATTTAAGTTCAGCACTGTTTTCTGTGCTGAAAATCAATGGCATGTATAAATGCTGGGGTCAGTGGGTCTGAAGCCTATCAGAAGTGGTGGAGCAGAGAGCAAGGTTACACAATCTCATCCAGTGATTGCCACATGGAGGCCAGTGTACTTCCTTCCACAAGGCCAGTGCCTGGTTGTAAACTTATAGCTAGAATAGGATGAGAAGTGAAATGTCTGTCATGGCTTCTCAAGAGCCACATGACAAACCACATGTAGCAGAAAGGAAAGATTGTTTTTAAAAATTGGTGCCTCTGGGGCCCGCCAAAGGTCTGATTGGCCGGAAGGTACAGTCTTCTTGAGATTTCAAGGACAGCTGAAAGATTCCTTTGCATAGCTCCCTTGCAAAGCTCTTTCATACACAATTCTGGGATTTGTAGTTTTACAAGGTGTCACAGCCTTCTCTGCCAAAGTGTGCTGATGTATCATCAAACTAGAAACCCTAGGATGCCATAAGGAGCTATGCAAAGAAAAGCCAGTTTTGACCTGGTTAGCTCTGTACTGTAGTATGTGGCTCTGTTTACACAGGCAAGAAAATGTGGGATTAATCCACATTTTCCTGCCTGTGTAGAAAAGGCCTTCTTGTCATTTTCAGTCTGGGGAGATCCTGAGGCAAAACTATGACAATTGTCCTGGCCAAATTTCTTTAGAGGAAGGTTTGCCTTTGCTTAGGCTTTTGCTAAGGCAGAGAGAGTGTGTCTTGCCCAGGATAATCCTTCTTTCCTTTGCTTTTTAAATCCTTTAAAAAAAAAAGGATTTGAAAGATTCAAGATGTGTGAGATTTGTGGATTCCCAGAACCTTCCAGGGATTCAGATCCAGATTTGGATTCAGAAAATTCTGGATTCATCGTATCCCCAACAGATACTCTCAGCTTCAGTTGTGACCAAATACAATTCATAGAACCCAGAAATGTGAGATATGAAGCAATAACAGAAACACACAGAGAGAGAGAGAGAGAGATGACAAAAGTAGAAGAAAACTAATGGAACAAGTCACTTTCAGCCTTTTTTTTTTTAATGTCATTTGAACTCCCTCCCCAAAGACTTTCTACATTGGTCTTTCTGGGAATGGAGTGAATAATGTTTTTGAAAAGACTTTGGAACTTCCATTAATTCAAATTAATGGCTTTCTGAAATAAATGTTAAACTCCAGGTCATTGATATAATAGTTTTAAGTTGAAGGACACCAGTCATATAATTCTTTTTAAAAACTCTCTTCACCTAACAGACCCTGCATTAATTTTCCTATAGGCAGAATGTTTTAAAAGGAATGTTAGAATACAGATTTTTCAACCTCACTAAACATGTGTCAATTAAATATGATGAACAATTTGCCACTTTATCCCACAGAATTGCACAAAGAAATTTCATTGTCATTGTTTGTTTAAGTGCTACTTTTCTTATACAATTTCCCAAGGGTGGTATGAATTTTGACTCACCAAACCGAATAGTTTCACTAACTAAATGTAGTGGTTCAATGACCTGTAAGGATGATGGGTGTGGCTTTGAAGATCATCATCATGTGCCCCTGCACATCAAAATTTACCATTCTATCTTTACCAGTGGCAGTAAATCAATGTTACTCATGGGACACAATGGTGGAACTAAATGGTGGTGGAACATGCTGGCTCTAGAACTAATTTGTGAATCTTTAATAAATGTGGTTAACAAATTTTTGGCTAAAAAGGTAAATCGAGCACCCAGTGGAATCCCCAAGAGAAAAGGGAGACATATCTCTAAATAAACAGTGGGTGACTTATTTATTTAGGAAAATAAAATAAAAAATAAAGATCAATATGATATGATATGATATGATATGATATGATATGATAACATAATATAATGTTAGGCTTTTTCCACTTGAAATCTGATGGGGCTATGAATACAGAAAAGAATAATGAATGCATCAAACTACCAAAATTGATGACAACGTTTTAATTTTTTTTTCCTGAAAATATTCTGTTTAGGCTTCCCTTGAAGACGCCCAGCTCCCAGTTTTGTCTCCTGCATATAGGGAGCAGAATTTTGGGTGCAATTGGATGAATCTCCTATTTTTTGGGGGGTGGGTGGGGAGATATTGGGGTGGCCAAGAGATCACATATAAAAGTAGAAGTATCATACCTATTTTATAACCTTTAGCAATGCCTTCAGTTATGAAACTCTGTATTTAACAATGATGTTAACTATGAACCTCTACACAGCATTCACTAGAAATCATACCAGATGCCAAATATGATCTTCTGTCTATGGGATCTCATTTTCCAAAGCTTACAGAATGTACTCAGCTGATCATTTTTAAGCCATGCTGCTTGAGATATCAAGGTTATGTTGCTGTGCAATTTATTTAGAGTTGTTTAAAAATGCATGTGGCAAAATCATTAGGCAATTCATCAAGCATCTGCTGTTGCAAAGAAAATGAGACATGCTTTATAAATGTCAGTGCTTTGAGCCACATTCCCAAATGGTTGTATATGGGGAGACAATTGAGGCTTGTCAGTTTTGGAATACAAATCTGATTCTTAATGCGCCAACTCCAGAGGGAGGAAACAGAAATGACCAAGTCTTACTGCTATATGTTAGTCTTGTGCAGATTAGTTTTATCTTATCTATTGAGTACTACAGAAAAGAAATTATATGTGACAAAATATTACAGTAAATCCTCCCTCCTAATAGGTAGACTCCTGTTCTCTTCAGTACGGTTTACCTTTTCAACTGATACTCAGAACATAATGGCTGCTGAGTTTCCCCTATTCTTATTGGAATGATGCTGTTGTCTAAGAGTGGCTATTATCCTACTTTTTAAACAAGACGATTTGCATTTCTGTAAGCTTCAGGATTTTCTCAAACATTTGAAATGGGCAGAGCAGGATATTTCACAAAAGAATTAATAAAGATCAGGTCTTCAAGCATACCTGCCCCCTGATCAGAGTGTAGCACTCCGCACTGTTACCTAAGAAGTTGTTGGGACTCACTGCAATGCCAGCATCTCCTTAGAATTTGGGGAAATTATAGCTCAAAAAAGGCCTACAAGAGGAGGCTCTTTTCACATACACATGCCAGACTAATTATAGAGAGGACTCAGTTTAAAGTTAAGCAAAGTATTTTATTTGGATTGACAAGCACACATGAAATCAAACACTCTCAAGTGAGGCAAGAAAGGTTAAAGAGAAAGAGATTGGGTGGCAAAGGTGACAGTTACCAGTCCTGAAGAAAAGGTCATAGCAGAGTGGCTCAGACAGCGTCTGAGGGCAGCACAGAGGAACAGCAGTCTGGGGCTCTGTGTATAACATATTATATCCAACGTACTACAAGTGGCTGGGGTTGAGCAAGGCTTTAGATACCCTATTTCATACCCTGAAGGGGACACGTAGACAAAGCTGTGATGGCTTTCCCACACGACTGACAAAGGAGGATGGACTGGGCTGATCGCCTTAACTCCACAGTGATAAAACATTGATGGGAAGAAAGTATGGGGTATAAGGAAGATCTCTGTAGGGCAAGAGCAAGGGATAGTCTCTGATTGCTCCCTGATCTTGACAGCATGTCTGTCTTTGTATTCAGAAATGCAGAGAGCCTGGAAGTGTTGAAGTGTTGAAAGGATTAGCATGAACCTATCAGAGTCATATTTTCCTGCCTAATCCTCTCTGAACTTATGACCTCAACATGTCATAGGTCAGCTTGACCTGGCAAAACGCTTTCTGCTCAGCATGTTTTGATCACATTTTTTTTCAGCTATAATTATGTCCAGTTATGAAAATAGCACATCCCACAGGATGTGGGTTGTAGGGTAAGGTATCACAACTATGTTCCAGACCTTTACTTTCTTTTTTATTTTCCCATTCCTCTAATGTCTCTTTACTTTGGTATCCTCCTCCTCCTTCTTGTTACCCTGATTTCTGGGGTCCCTTGGGGGACACCTCAATGCACTTCGCACAATGGGAAATGGAAACTAGCCAGAGCACAAGCTATAGCAATGTGAGAGGCAGGGCAACCTAGAGAGATTTTTTAACCCAATTTTTATGGGGTCAAGCCAGCCAAAAACCAAGCAGAATGGTCTAATAATAATGATTTTTTAAAAAATAAAGACTTGCACACATTCACACTTACCCACTCACTCACACAAGACCTATTCAGAAATAAAAGAGAGGAAATTGGATAGGGGACTTTCGGAGGGTTACAGCTGGGGAATACTGCACTTGCTCCTGAAGTCCGGAGGTCCGAGACAGCAGCGGAGAAAGAGAAAAGACTCATTACTTGGAGAGCTGAGGGGATAGCTGGACAGAGTGACAGCAAGCCAAGAGCGATCCGGAGCGATCCGAGGAAATGCTCAAAAACCGGGTCTATTTATGGGGGAAAAGGTACCTGGAGGGCTAATCCTATCCCAGAGAGAACAATTGGTGGAGGAGCTAGAACAACGCTCCAAACTATCCACGTCCTTTGCATGATTGGGAGAACAAAGCTCCAAAATGTCAAAGTTCCTTGCATGATTAGCTTTGCTGGGGTTGTCAAAAGCTGCGGCTGTATGCAAATCACCCTCACTTGATGGGCTGTTTGTCAGGAGCACTAATCCCTTCAAGGTGGCTTCTCGGAGCTGAGGACTCTTTGTTTATTTTAAGTTTTACCTGGCTGGAGGTCTCCTGGGGTGACATGACAGAGTTTACTGGCCTGACCGGGTTTTTCCTGCTTTTGGCTGTTCCACTATTCCTGCCTACGTGCTCGTTCGGGGGACCTCTCAAGCACGTGGAGATATAATTTTAATATTAAATTGTAGACCCCGGGATAGGGTTATCTATCTCAGTAACAATCTTTTCCTCCTCCAAGGGCTTTGAGAAGTTATTTTAGAACACATTAATATAATAGAACCTAAGGTATTATCCCATCACTACTCTAATGTGGATCATTTTCCATTCTTGGCTTTCTAGCCTGCTCCAAAATGCTGTAGATTTTATCAGGAAATTCTTGTGGGTTCCCAGAAGCAATCAGAGAGAGATAAAAAAAAAAAGTCCTCCTCTTGCTCTAAATGTAAACATAATGGGTGACTCTTGAAAGGAGGCCTCTGAACAGGAAAGAAAGAACAAACAAAAAAGCAAGGTGAGGGAAAGCAATGAACAATGCTACTGAGTCTCATTTCTTTCATAAAATAAAAAAAAAATGGAGGGGGAGAGTTGATCATAATTGCCTTACTGAAAATAATTTCATTATTTCATGAAACATAACAATGTGCCAATTTGATGTGACAAATAATTTTAAAAAATACTATGAAGATCTATTGATCTATTGAGAATTGTTGCACTGTTTCTGGAAAGCAAACTTGGTAAAGTATTGGGAGTTCAGCTGGGAAGGAGAAGATATCATGTTTCAGTATGGTTGCACATTAATGTTGTTGTTGTTGTTGTTGTTGTTGTTGTTATGTGCCTTCAAGTTGGTTCCAACTTATCGTGACCCTGAAACAAACCTAAGGCAAATCTATAGTGGGGTTTTCTGGGAGCCGAGAGTATTTGATGTGCCTGAGGTCACCCAGTATATTTCCATGGCTGAGCAAGGAATCAAACCTTGGTCTCCAGGGTTGTAGTCCAACAATTAAACCACTACACCATGTTGTGAATACACACACACACACACACACTAATACAACCTCCTAGACTAGACCATTTATTTTCAATATACTAAATATACACTAACACAGAGTTTTGATGTGGTAGAACATTCATTTGAACCATGCCCTACCTCCATTATGATACAACATTGAACCATGAGTATGAGATAACATGAGTTCTACCCCCCCAAAAAAAAACTATTAAAATTTACTATCTGGCCTTTAGATCCAAGAATTACCAAACTGTCATTAACAAGCTTTAATTTTTAGATGTATAGATTAGGCTAGAGACAACTACCTACAAGAATATTGGAATCCCATTGAAGCAGAAGTTCTTCTGTCTTATATAAAATATTCAACCATTGGATTGGGCTCTTAGTCTATAAATCTGATAGATATATTCTCACTTTCCATACTTTGACGCTGTATTTGACAATCATTAATGGAGATTATAATGCCATCTCCATCCATAAGCATACATTGTTACAGTGGGAAAGAACTACTCTCATGAACCTACTTGTGAGCATATCTGGGCACTTAATGGGAGTTAAAAGGAAAACTTAATTAAGTGGTTGTGTTTATGCATGCATGGAGACCTTTTGCAGGCATTTATTTGTGTAGAATAAATGTCAGTGAGGCAAGATCTACCTTTGACTTAGACACATTCATTAGACTATCAGTAAAGAGTTTCCATGAATGACAGAAAAGGATGGAAAATGCCCTTTTTCTAGGCTGGAGAGGAAATATCACTGTAGCAATCTCAAAAATGGCTTCTAGAAAGTTTCTACCACATTTGTAGGCTGAGTTTTCCAGTGGGGAGGAGTGGTGTAAGCACAAATGTGATATGTGAAGATTCTCCTTTCTGCTGGCTAAGTAAGCATACCATAGCGTCAACTAACAGTGGCCTAGGAAGCTGCCTTGTAACAGAATAATTCCTTTGGTTCATCTAGTCCACATTATCCACACTGATTGGCAGTGGTTCTCCAGCTTTTCAAGTAGATGTGAGGAACTGAACATTGGAACTTCTGCTTCCAAAGCATGGGTTCTTCTACTTAGCTACAGCCTTCTGCCTGAAGGAAACACTAGGGTATCATTTTAAAGGGATAATGGGAAGGAGGAGCATTTTTTTTCAAGAGTAATAGAAGATTGGTCTAGTTGCAACCAAAATTCTCCAGTATATTTGCAAGTGGAGAAATGGGGCATATGTTTCTTCAAAGGGAGACTCAAAAGAATATTTTCAAATATAATTACTGAAAATTTTGTCACCAATTTTAATATAGTTGGATGCATTCACTATTTTTTTCCTGAAATTCCTAGCCAAATCAATTCTTTTTTCTTTGTTCCATATTTACTATTTGTGTATAACCTATGGTTCTTTGTTTAAGAATCTTTAAGTCTTTGTTACTCCTATTCTTCTGATCTTGCCTGCTGTTTTATGATATATTTCCCTTTTTATTCCTTTACAAAATTTTAAAACAGAAAACTGTTCTGTTGTATATTTAAAAACAAAAAACAAAAAAACAAAAACACCCTTCCTCTGTACAAATCAGTTTCTTGGTCTTTTTCAAGCTTTCTTCCTTACACTCATATACTTCAAAAAACTAACAGCTACATAAGTTGTTACTTATTACAAGAAAGTATTATTTCCAGAAAAAGCTATCAATATTCTTTACTTTTTTAATTAATCTTTTACTGGAGTTTCATACAGTCAATCAGTAACTTTTTTTTTTTGTAGTTCTTTTGGTTTTGAGGTAATATTTTGCCAAGATTTCAATCATACCTGTCTCATGTAAGGTTTCTTCTATTAATCCATTTCTTGTCCTACCATCCAATCAGTGTTGATCAGTGATCAATATTGTCTCTCCCAGAAGCAGACAAAGTTATTATGGTTGATTTGTGTCAGGTTCTTATTTTAATGCTAAGTCCATTCTATTCCAGTTCTACACAATGATGGATATATATTTTCATGCACATATTTCAAACTATATGTATTTGTTTATATATATTTTTTCAAATATATTCATGCCTATACACATTTATTTCCTTTTCCAAGCAATTTTCCCATTAAATAAAGTGTTTGTGTACAGTTGAATAATATACACAATGCATATGGATTTTCTCGGCTGCAGTGTGAGTATATTCTTTTTTCAAATATATGCTTTAAGTGCTGGAGATAGTCAGTAGACTGCATTTCAGATTAAAGATAAGTATAGGTTTGGTGTCTAACTGCATTCCAGTTCCTGTTCAAATTCAGTAAGTGCAAATTTTGTAATTTTGCATTGAAATGTGAACTGAGGAAAATTCTCATTTATCCCCAGGCTTTTCTCTTATCTTTACTCCTCATGATCTTCTTGGCATCATAATCTACTCATTCAGTCTTTGATACTGTCTTTATCCTATTGAGTGAATACTCATTCTGGCTATTAGTAACAAATCTCTCCCTCCACTAATTTCTAGAACCATTCTGTATTAGTTGGTCAACTGTAGGCTTCAGTATGCATTTCTCCAAACATTCAAGACTGACTCAGTCTCACCAAATCAAATCAAATCAAACCACCTGGATGGTCTCCAAAGCTAGACTGTTTGGTTTGAATTTCCCTTCTTGGAAGCCAGATAACCCTTAGACAAATTACTTGTGTCTATGAAAGAGAATACCTTTGTCTTCACATGGATAGCAAAAAGGCAAGACCAGCATAAAAGTTATGCCAGCAAGGCCCATGAGCATTATGTCTCTTAAAGGTGCTTCAGAAAGTTATTTACAGGATTCCAATAGGTTTGGTTAGCAAATGGTGGTGACAGATCCCCTCTCCAAGCTCATCTTGCAGTTCCAAACCCATGGACTCCTGTCAGCCATCTTGTCCCTCTCCCCTACCTGGTTCTGGTATTTGGGCCTCAGGGTGATCTCTACATGGACATGTGGCTATGTTGTTCAATGAGTTGACTGTGTTAAGTGTGACCAGACTCTCTGTCAAAACTTAAGAGGAACAGACAGACATAGCTATAAAAAAAGAATAAACAAGTAGAAGTTTAATAATATGCAATTAGATCTCGCACTAACCCTTGAACTATTTCATTCTTCACAACTCCTCAAAATCCAGTACAGTTCTTCTTCTGGGCTAACGGACGTATTATGGTTTTTCCTTGTCTCTATGCCATCTCCCCTATCTATCTTTTGGCAGGGACAAGCCTTAGTTGTCTCCCACCTCTGCACAGCATTTCCTGAGCTGTGATTGGCAGGCACTAACCAGGTTTGCCCAGCTCCTCCCTTCATAAATGGCTTATTTATTTGCTCTGTTTCAAAAGCAATTATTTCTGAACTTCCTTCTGTTTGGTTCTATAATGCATACACTGAATTGGAAATTGGAGTTCATTTACTCTCTTCCTTGCCTATAGGTTGGCTTTAACCCTGAGCTAGCTATACTAATATGGTTTTAAATTAGTTTAAAGGAAACTGTGTCAAGAGTCTCCTTGCACATAACAGATTTCACCTGAATTTTTACAATCCTGGACATAAAATATTACTGGAATAGCCCCATTTCTTGAGGAATAGACAAAATATGTCTTACAAAATAATCAGCACTAGCTCTTGGGACCTATGCCAGTGGGACAGTGAATCTACTCTGGATTTTGGATAGCATTAAAGAAGCCATCCAAGGTGCTAAACTGTCTATTCCCAGGTAGATTTACATGCCCTGAATAGCTCCTTTAAAGTCTAAACTGAAACCAAGAGATGATACTCTATGCCACTAATGAGGAACTCACCAGCTGCTCTGCTTGCAGCTCGTCCTGACTTGCCAGGTTAGAAGTACAGATACACCAGTTCATTACATTGTCTTATATTATTCTTTGATGATTCACTCACTTTCTGTCAATGGACTAACTTCCATTTTCTCAGACCTGTTACATTTTTTCCTCTCTTGCTTCATGGTCCTTTTCAACCTAACTGTATCATGTTATTCACAATGCGGTATTGTTTATTTCTTTGTCAAAGAAAGAATTCTGGAGTACCATTTAAATCTTCTTTTAATCTCCTGCCTTTACATAGGGTCTTGTTAAGTCTTGTAATTTTCAATTGATTACTATATCTAGAATTTAATCATTCCTGTCAGCAGATGCTACCAAAATTCTAGGGATTTTTGTTGTTATTATCGCCCACATTGATCTTTGTAATATCCTTTCTGTCACTCTTTCTGCTTCTATTTTTCACTTTTCCCCTCTATCTTACTGCAAATGTTGCATCTAATTCTCTTCATAGTTGTCCTCCTCTGAAGACTGTCAGGATTAGAAGTAGGGCAGGTATGAGACCACACATGCTGAAGCCACTCTCAGTATTCCTAGGAACATAACTCATTTATGGTTTCAAAGAACTTTCATGAACTCATACATGTTCTGACAGTGCATGCCTATAATGAACCTTTTGACCTTGGCATTAGTGTGTCTTAGGCAAATTGGAGCCACTAAGCTACACACAGAGAGAACTGTCTAAAAGGGACATATTATTAAACAGAGTTGAATCAAAATATGCACCATAATTTGGGATTAGCAAATACCATAGAAAATCTTCATAAATGATAAAAAGTTCCTGGAAAACACACATAATTATTAAAAGAGCACAGTTATTTCAGGATAGGGAAACACTAATTCAAATGTGCAAACTAACAAGGCTAAGAAGGATTAGGGTTAAACAACTGAAATTAAATGTTTGCTAAGAACAAGAGTTCAAAAATAAGAACAATGTGATACTTTGTCTGAAATACACACAAGCACAGAGAGAGAGAGAGAGAGAGAGAGAGAGCGCAAAGAATATTAAAAAAATTCAGAAATGAATTACTTGAGTGTTGGAAGAGTGTCTGCAGATGATTATACTAGATGAATGGGAATCTTTGCAGTTTAAGACTTATTCTGTGTGAAAATGTACTTCTGCTGTGTGGAAAATGTGAATTTTCAGCTCAGAAAACAAGTCTGCTGGGCATGAAAAAGTATTTTCTACACAGAAAATAGTTTCCTCAATAGAATACAAGTATCTTGTTCAGAAAATACCATTTTCACTGAAAAACAGTTTTCTATGCAAGAAAAGCACCCACACTTTTTCTTTGTCCATATGTTCAGTCCTGAACTGTGACAAGTGTTCAAGAAACTTCATTATTTTTCATGACTTCTCACAGCAAAGAGGGGGAAAAAAACCCTCTTTCTTACCCAGGAGAACAGAATTTATAAAAGTTTTCATCCCTTTAATGCACACGTACACATGAGAAAGAGAAGGATGACTGGAGTTGTGGTGTGCCAAAAGTACCAAATGGTACCTTTTAGAGACAAAAAAAAATCACATCATTTTGTCCAATTAGATTTTTTCATTAGCATTGCACTGGAACAGTGCAAGGAGGAAGAGGACAAACTAATTCAGGCCCTCTAAGCCAGACTAAGACTAATAAACTAATGATGTTCTCTAACCAAAAACACAGCTTCTTGAGAATGAGAACTTTGAAGGAGAATGATTTCACCTGGAAAGCAACCATTCAGCTATTGTCTTAAATTGAACTTCTTTTACTAGTCCAATTGTTTCATCTGTTCCTTCAAATTGGTTAAGGCCATCATCTCTCCACTCTTCCATGGTAAATTCAAGTGAGCCCCTTTCTTTGGAAGGAGTCTATTAGTTCTTCTGATTCAAGATGATGATGATCATCATCAGGTACACCAGCATCAACCTGTTCATCATGCTTTTCCAAAGTGGTTCCTAGAAGAAGTCCTTCTTTTGTATGATAGGTGGTAGTTCTAAGGTCCCCATCGTGCATTTTGGGCCAAGTCATTCTGAAACAAAAGTAGTATTGGGATATCTGAATTGACAGCTAAGCCCAAGCATCCTTCCCAGTCATTATGCCTGATGTTCACACTTGCTATTGTTACTGGGAAAACTTCTTAGGCCCTTAATCATATGCCACTTTCCTTTCAATATATTTTAAGGGTTTATAAAGTGGATTTTAAGTACATATTACCTAGGTCCAAAATTCCTTAGATATTCTGTCTTGTTACCATTTAGTGACACCTTCTCTTTAAATATTGAATTCATCTCTAAAGTGGAGGTGACTTAACAAAATGTGAAGTTCTGATATTACAATGCTAATTGTTCCTTTAGGTGTCTCTGTTTATTTGGTAAATTCACTAGATTCCAAACTGCCATCAGCAGTGGTTTCTTTATCTTTTTCTTGAAGTCTTTGCCTGCTCCCTGAAACTGAATCCTCTTTACAATGTAGGGTCGAAGGCTTTCACGGCCAGAATCCATTGGTTCTTGTGGGTTTTTCGGGCTTTGAGACCGTGTTCTGGTTGTATTTTCTCCTGACGTTTCACCTGCATCTGTGGCTGGCATCTTCAGAGGAATCCTCTGAAGATGCCAGCCACAGATGCAGGCGAAACGTCAGGAGAAAATACAACCAGAACACGGTCTCAAAGCCTAAAAAACCCACAAGAACCTCCTTACAATGTTTACTTGTTTATGTTTTGGTCATACATTTTCTTTGTTTATGACCAGGCAGTTAAACTGGATAAGCCTGACACTTCCACGGTTAAAACAATATTTAATTACAATGTTTGATCTGGTTGGTGGCTTGCCTTTAAAACTCTTCTCATTTGTGCCATAATCCTTTCCCTGAGGTGTCCTATAATTACTAGGCTGCCAGTTTTCAAAGCATCTTTCCCAAAAAGGTCCTCACTCTGTTTCTGCAGGGAAAAAAAAGTATTTTTCCTCCTTCACTTTTTATTAATACCTGATAGTCCATTTTTAAAATTGCTCTTGCCACTGTTTTTTTTTCTTCCTACACTAGCCACCTGAAATCTTGAGTTAAGATATTATAAAACTGTTTCAGGACAAATAAATTCATTAAATACTCCTCAGTTTGAATCTAGACACATTAATCCAATTTCCCAATGATTTGTCCAGTTGATGACCTAATTATGTATATGTTTCCTGAGGCTTCTTTTTTAAACTCCTTTGTGCGGTGTTCTGATGTCAAGCTAAATCTTTGTTTAAACTCTTGCTAATCAATAGTCTTTTGTTTCCTACAGTCACATTTTTTTTTTTTTTTGCAAGACCTCATCTATCCCATTCTCTCCTCATCTTTCACTCCCACATCAATGCATACTCTTTCAAAATTAGGGAAAAATGAACCAATGTTGTTTCTTTTATAATATTTAGGAAAACCATTTACATGATGACAAAGGAAACTATTAGACCCAGTCCTAAGCAGTAGTTCAGCAGATATTGGAGATAGGCAACTTCTTCTCAGGAATCTAAACTTCTGTTTGAAGATGGAAGCTTCAAGGAGACCCTTCTCTCAGAATGCTACCCCAAACTGAGAGTGACTCAGGGGTCCACTCATGATGCCAGTACCTCCATATGACAATGAGAAATTTGTTAGTTCAAAATTAGGAGGCCTGTGTGTGTGGGGGGGTAACTTAACAAGATCTACCACCATGTTTATGGGGTCCTTGCAGGAAAGAACCAGTCAGAAATTCTAAATGTAAAATAAAATGTGTTTTATTGATAGAAATTGATTCAAACACTCAAGGATCCAAGCACTCACTCACACACACAAGAGCTAACTGAAGGTAAAGGGAGGAAAGTATGGATAGAGGACTTTCAGGGATGAGATGATATTTACTGGTCTGGAGAGCAGCAAGGAAAGCAGTGACATGGCTTAGGTAGGCACCTAAGGACAGTTCTCATTCGGGAATCAAACAGACAGTGTGGCATTCAGAAAGTCAAGAGACTGCACTCAACTGCTCAAAATCAGGGGTTCTTATACCTGAAAAATATTTTGTAAGTATGGGTGTGAATCACTTTCCCAGCTAAGTGGACAGTGGGAGTTACAACACAAACAGTGACATCCAGACAAAGTTAATGGTCTTAGTGTTTAGGTGACAAAAGAATAATGGCTGTCATAATAGCCCAGTCTTGTGGAGGGGTTGGGAAGACAACAGGGAAATGTCCAGTTTGTGAGATCAGGGTTAAGACAATCACAATTCAGTGGAGGTTTCCCTTTCAGCTCTGAGATGTCTGGCTCATTAGCATAAGCCTATTGTCTTGAGAGTGGGCATGTTATTAGCCTGAGAATGACTTTGACTTTTGCCTAGGAGGTGGGTGTGGCTGACCTGCCTCGCTGCCTCATGTTCACAGTCAGTAATCTGCCTTTTCCAGCTTGATTTTCCAGTCACCTCAGGTATCATTTATATCAATGACAATTAATATAATGCCAGCTAAATAATATTGCCAATTAAACTATGCCAATTGTGAGGTGTGCATGGGGCTGTAATGAGAACACTCCTTGGTCAAAAACACCTTTTCCACAGTATGAACTGTCTTCGGAGTCTGGCATTTTTACAAGGGACTAGCGTTATCTACCCAGCATTATCAGGGATTTTATTTTCTCATAGGTAATACTTGTTAGAAAGATTTGGGATCCTGTGTCTCTAATTCCCCAAACTGTCTCATCCAGTACCTGTCACTTTTCCCCATATTCCTCAATCCAATCTGTATTCAGAGTTATTAACATAGAGAGGTTGGGTTCCTGAGGGAATACACTGGCCTCCCCCTCGCTGTTAAGCCTTATCTCCACAGCGACCAGCCTATTCAAAACAGGCACATTTGACTGAGGCCCAAGAGCTCGCTTGCTGAGAATTCTAAAGGCCCCTCCCTAAACTGCAAACTCCAGGATTCTGTAGAATCTTCTTAGGCAGTCAATCATATGAGGTTTTCGCCTGACACAGAGAAACAGACAAACTTTGACTTTTATATATTTGAGGGGGCAAAATATTAAAGTTTGCATATTTCACAATCTTGCCGTCTCAGTCTATGACATCATTTTTCTGAGTGAGGCTTGCCAGGAAAGATTATGACTTTATTTTGACTAAGAGAGCTAGATGTTAAGATGATCACCTGTTTCCCAAAGCTAACTTTCCCTATTAACACCATTTTCTGTACATAATGCCTTGTTTTCCATGTGCAGGATGTAATACTAGGAATAAAAGAACTTTGCCTGGAAGTACTCACTCATGTCTGATAATTTAATTAGTATCCCCTATAGCCCTGGTTGTGGTAGTTAATGGAGTCCTCCTCACTATGAGGACTGTGTCAAAGACTTGGCTAGAGAGATCATTTTTAGTTAACTCTTTTCTGTCTAGAGTTGAGTGGTCAAGGGATCACATGTATACATATACATCTTTCTTATCAGGGGTTCTTTACAAATGCTGACAATTCACAACATTTACTCCTCTGACCTTCCTCGCTTGAGCTGTTGAGTCTGCATGGAGATTCAAGTCACATTCAACACATGTGAGGAGAATGCTTCATGTGATTGTGCACCATGTTTGATTAACAAATGCTTGAATAGGGCCTTGCACACTCAGGGACATTGGTGTTGGATAATATGTCGAGCTCTATAGTTTTCTGAATTTCAGCTCTTACACACAATTCAGAACTCCTGAAAACAGTCATTGTCTGCATTTGACAATCAAAAGCCGCCTTTTAAAAATGTGCTTATCCTGGTTTCTCTTTCTTTCTCTCATTTTATTCTATATTTTCTTCTTCACTAATAAACCCAGGGCCCAGACTGTTGTAAAAGTTTTCTACTACAATTAGAAAAATTAGGCACTGCTCCTCCTCCTCTTTTTGGAAGGATGACACAGTATGCTAATTCATTACTTTTGATCATTTCTATGAAGTGTGCATTGAATCTTACATTGACTCTGTGTTATCCTGATTTCTGCGGTCCCTTGGGGGACACCTCAATGTACTCCACGTGATGGGGAATGGAAACTAGCCATAGCACTAGCAATAGCCATGCGAGAGGCAGGGTAACCTAGCGGGGTCTTTTTACCCAGTTTTTACGGGGTCAGGCCAAGCCAAAAACCAAACAAAAATGTCCAATAAATGATTTTATTGAATGAAAGTCTTATGCACCAATACAATCACTCACACACTTACTCAAAACCTATGAAGAAGCAAAAGATAGGAAACTGGATAGGGGAATATTGAAGGGGTTGTAGCTGGGGTGATACTGCACCTTTTCCCAAAGTCCTTGGTCCGGGAAAAACAGCAGATAAGTGGGGCTCAGCACGGAGAAGGCCGAGGGGATTACTCAACGGACGGAGCAACGGTCTGCTGGGATGACTGGGAGTGATCCAAAGAACTGCTCAAAAACTGGGACTATTTGTAGCGGAAAAAGTACCTGGAGGGCTAATCCTTTCCCAAGGAGAACAATGGGTGTTACAATGAGAAAGAAGCTCCACAATGGTAACTTTCTTTGCATGATGAGATTACAAGGTGTTGCCAAAGTCTCAGGATCTTCGGCTGCATTGGGTTGTGGTGTTACTTCATGTAAATGGTCCTTGCCTGATAGGATTTTGCTCAGCTTGGAGTAAACACGTTAATCCCCTCAAGTTCGCTTCTCAGGGGCTGAGGACCCTTTGTTTACTGTGGGTTTGCACAGCTTGAGGTCCCCTGGGGCTACATGATGGGGGATTTTACTGGCCTGACGTGGTTTTCAATCGTTCGACCGTTGCTGCCTACGTGCGCATCTGGGCCAGCTCTCAGGCACATTGAATCATATTTTAATATCAAAATTGTAGACCCCGGGACAGGGTTTTCCAGTGGGGTAACATCTGGATCATGACATAAATCAAATAGTTAATCTCAACTAGCATAGACCAAATAAATGAATTTAGTAAGCCAACATTTATGTAAGTTTAATTGATTAGATGGATCTAACTGAGACTAATTGTTACCACACCATATCAAAGTCACACTGACCAGAGACATATTTCAGGAACAAGTTGACCTGAGACATGTTCAGGGTCATAAATCCAGATAAGATTAGGTGGAAAAACCAAACGTTAATGGGTATGAGCTAATCCTTTTATCACTCGAGGCTCTTTGCATTTCTGAATGCAATGAAAGACAAAATGTCCAGATTGGTGAGTAATCACAAACCATCGCTTGATCTTCCCTATACACCCCACCTAAGCAAACATTAAGAGATCATCATGACTCTCATCAATGTTTTGTCCCTCCAGAGTTAAGCAATCAGCCCACTGTGGACTCTTTTATCAATCCTGTGTGAAAGCCATTACAGCTTTGTCAGTGCACCCCTTCAAGGTGTGAAACAGAGTATAAAAGCCCTAGCTTCAACCTCAACCATTTGTAGTATGTTGTACATTGTACTTGGTACCCTAGGCTGCTGATCCTACTTATTACCCCCAGATGTTGTCTGAACCACTCTGCTGTGACTCCTTCTTCAGGACAAGTAAGTGTTGCCCTTTCCACACAATCTCTCTCTATTCAACCTTTCCTATATCATTTTCTGATAGCCTTGTATGGTTCTTAAGAGTGTCTGGTTTTTCATGTATTTGTCCATTAGAATAAAATACTTTGTTAACATTAACTGGTGTCCTCTCTGTAGTTAGTACTGGTATACACAGGTGAGGCAAGGTGATGTCCCCATGGATCTCCAGCCTCTGTCCAGGGAGTCTCTTCCAGATGAGTACCATGATCTGGGCAATGTCTTTGAAAAGAAATGAGTTGAAAGCCTGCCATCCCACTGTGAATATGACTGTCCTATTGACCTCCACCCGAGGGCAAAGATCCCATTCAGTCACATCTATACCCTGTCAGGGCCAAAGCTGGAGGCTCTGTGGGACTACCTGCAGGATAATTTGGAACATGGATTCATCTGGCCCTCCATTTATCCAGGAGGGGCCCTCATCTTCTTTGCGAAAAAGAAAGATGGAGGGATTTGGCCTTGCATAGATTACCAACAATTCAACAATGTAACTATGAAGAACCACTATCTAATTCCCCTTATCCCAGAGAGCCAAGATATTTATCAAGCTAAACCTGTGTGTGTGTGTGTGGGGGGGGGGTTACAACTTAGTCTGTATCCACAAAACTGATAAGTGGCAAACGGCATTCCAGGCTAGATATGGGCATTTTGAGTACCAGGTGATGCCTTTTGGACTCTGTAATGCCCCAGCTACATTCCACCACTTTGTGAATGATGTATTCCATGACCTGCTTGACTGTTTTGTTGCAGTCTACCTGGACGACATCTTGATCTTCTCAGAGAACCCTGACGAACACTGCCACCATGTCCACATGGTGCTATTATGCCCGACGGGGCACTGTCTTTATGCCAAACTCGAGAAGTGCGCATTCCATTGGGAGAGGATGAAATTATCGGGGTACATAATCTCCCCTGCCTGGCTCCAGATGGATCTCCAAAAGGTCCAGATGGTGGTGGACTGGGCTCCCCTGGGGGTCATGAAGGGAATGTAGCACATCATCAGGTTCACTAACTTCTATTGGCACTTCATTTGCAGATTCTTATAGGTCATAGCCCCCCTCACCAATCTGTCCTGGAAAGGCACCCAGTTCCGATGGACTTCTGCAGCACAAGGGGCCTTTGACCGGCTATAGGAGGCTTTCACCATGGCTCCCAACCTGGCACACCCAGATCTGCCGCTCCCATTTGTGCTTGAAGCGAATGCTTCAGCTTCAAGTTATCCCATTGCCAAGGGTCCCAATTGCCCCTGCAATTGGTTTTCCACCTTCAGGGGCTGTCAGACACTGTGATCTCCGATCAGGGCCCCCAGTTCACATCCCACTTCCAGGCAGCATTCTTTGAGCTCCTTGGCATGGATAGACAACTATTGTTGTCCTATCACCCTCAGACAGATGGGCAAACTGAGTGGGTGAATCAGGTCCTGGAGCAGTGTCTTCGATGCTTGCTCAACTACCATCAGGATGACTGGGTGAGCCTGCTGCCCTAGCCGAGTGTGTGTACAAAAATGCCAGCCATGCCTCATAGGGCAAAACCCCTTCTATGCAAACTTTGGGCACTACCCTCAAGTCCACCTGTGCAAGCCAGCAGCTTCCCTGGTCCCGAGTGCCAATGACAAGATTTCCATACCCAGAAGATACAGGCTGAGCTGATATAGCATTTGGAAAGGGCCAAGGCAGGCTACAAGGCCCAGGCAGACAAGCATTGGCAGGCTGGACCTGTTGGGGGATTCCAGGGGGCATGCTATGCATGAACATGTCCCACGGAAAGCCAGTGCTTCAAAACAGGCAGACGCAAAAACCAGCATAGGTTTAAAAACCAGATAGAGACCAGAGTTGAGACCAAAAAGCTAAACTAGTGCGTTTATTGCAAAACAGCTTAGGTACATAAAGAAGTCAAAAACTAGGTAAAATCCATCGTGCGTTTGTCTCCTACTACAGCATGACAGAGAGACAGCTTTACAGCAAGCACGCAAAAAAGGGAGTGAATCAAAGGAAGAGTAAGACTGTGAGAATGCAGATTTGTTTTCCAAACATCCCAGAAGTTCCCACAGAAAACTGTGAGACAAAACAGGTGTTTCTTATCACACCAGTTACCATGATTGCGAGCTCAGAAGAGGAACAAGACACTTAACCCTTTAGGTAGGGATCTGGCAGCTTAACACTCAACAGGACTTACATTTCAGGCCAGGGACAAAGTCTGGTTGTCCACAGAAAACTGTAGGTCCAACCACCCCTCTGCCAAGTTAGACTACAAGTTCCAGGGGCCTTACCCTGTCCTGCAGCAGGATACTCTAGTGGTGAACAAAATGGACCTCCCACATCCCCTGAAGATGTACCCCGTGTTCCATGTCTCCCAGCTCAAACCCTACTGTTTTAACCCATTCTCGGAGTGCTCCATGCCCCCCCCCATGCTGGCTGATGGGCGTGAGGACTTCCATGTGGCCCACATCTTGGACTCAAAACGGTTCCACGGAAAGCTGTACCATCTCATTAACTGGAAGGACTACCGTCCTAAGGAAAGATCTTGGGAGCTAGTGGAGCACATCCATGTTCCTGCCAAGCTCTAGGCCTTCCACCGACCTTACCCAGAGAAGCCAGGCCCTAGAGTGAACAGCGGGGGATACTATAAGGGTTTGAGTCCATGACTAAGTCCTTGCAGGATTCTGCCTGCAAGGATCCAGGTCTTGACCCTATTCTTTGCAGGATCCTGCCCAGTATCTCAGACCCAGCTGGCTGCTTTGATGCAGGGCAGTTGGAGCAGCCAGCAGCCAGCTATATAAGGGCTGGGGTTACTCTGCAGCCTTTGCTACAGCAACACAGTCTCCAGTGTTGTTTGTAAGTTCTTTTAACTCTCTTGTGTTACTGACCCAGCTGACAGTTGCCCTCGGCCTGTTGCCTGAAAGGATTCTGTTGCCTTTTAGTCTTGTGTGTTCTGATCTCCTGCCTGTCTCCTGGACCTGCTTCTTGCCCCTGGCTCCCTGGACCCTTGCTACCTGGAGGACTGCTGCTTTGGACTCTTGTTTTGCCCTGACCCTCAGCTTCCTGACCTAGTGCTTGCCCCTTGTTCCAGTCCCAGCTTCTGTACTGGTTGGCCCTTGCTGCCCTTGCCTTGGACCCTGACTAGGATGGTTACTAAACCTTTCTCATCACTTCCAAAGATAAATGTGTATGTGTATATTCTTGTTTAACCATATAAATTTACCCTCCCCTCCCTGATTTACACCATTGATCAATTTCATAATAATGTCTTTTGCTATGGTATCTTAATATCATCTGTTGAATAAATGCTGGCAGTGCCTTCTTCCTCCAACAATAGTAGGGTTTATCATCTTTAGCAGGCAATTCACAACCACATTTATTAGTTTCAAATTATCAGTTTGTAGTTGCTTACTTTTAACCACTTTCTGGCTGGAAGATTTTTCAAAATCTCATTTTTTTTCCATTAGATACTCTATACTTGTCATCTTTCTTCTTCTTGCCTTTATGATTAACCAGACCCAACAGATCTCATGCTTTCTTGCTCAGTTATCAACTTGTCATCCTCCTGCAGTTTTCTGCCTCAAAGTCCCCTTCCTCTCACCAAGCTTCTTTTTCTCCATGAATCTTATCTCCAGCGTAGTTTATTCTTTCAAAGGGTTAACTGATAACACTTCTATGCTTTGATATCTCATGGCTTCAGCTATCTCTTTCTCCTTACCTGACTGTGTTTTTTCCCAGCTCTGAGATAGGAAGAAAATCTGCTAAGGCATCTCTAAGTTCATCTCCGGACTCCTGTTGATCCAAGACTAAACCTGAAAGTTTGTAGGCCCACTCATTATACAGGTCTGTTGCCATAGAGACCAGAACTCACACTATGACATAAGAGGAAAGAGTCCCTTAGCACAACACATTGCTAAGTGGACTTGAGTGCTATGGAGACAATTATGAGGACAACAAAAGAGCCTTTCACCCATAATGAGAGAACAATGTGAAAGGAAAGTACAGAAATATGTTTCAGCTGGACTAGGACATTTCTAGTCTGGGTTGACAGTGGAGAGGAAATCTTGTTTCACTTAGGTTGCAGTCCTATGCCTACTTGCATGGGAGTAAGACCCCTTGAACTCAATGAAAGTGACTTCCTTGCAGATATGTTACCTTCTAGCTAGCTAGTTTGTAACTTTTTTTTAATTGTCCAAATACTTCTGATTAAAGCTTCCTCAAGTTAGTTAAAGGTTGAATGGAATAAAATCCTATTCTGGTTTCTGTGAAAAACTGAGTAGGTCTCATAGCTCAGTAGCTGGACATATATTCTGAATGTAGAAAATCTCTGTATCAATAGCTGGTACTTCTTTTTTAAGGGCAGGAGGAATCAGGTATGTAGTAACTGAGAGAAGAAAAACTGCTTAAAACCCTGGAAAACTACAATTAATTAGAGTACTGCTATAATGTAGTGGTTTGAGTGCTAAACTATGATCCTGGAGATCAGGGTTCAATTCTCTGCTCAACCGAGGAAACCCACTGGGTGACCTTGGACATATCACAGACTTTCAACCCCAGAAAACCCTGTGATAGGTTCATTTTAGGGTCACCATAAGTTGAAAATGACTTGGAAAGCACAAAACACAACAACAGATTGGACATATAGTCTGATTTCACAGAAGGCAGTTTCTAGTGTTCTGTCATTTATGGATGCAAAACAAAACAAAAGACCTTTCCTCAAAATATAATTGTGTTATATATTTTATGTATCAGTAAGAGGGTAACCAAACACAGATAAGGATATAAGGCAGGACTGTGTGACTGATCCTACTAAATCCTGACATTCATTGGTCTGTCTTGGACTGATTGGACTAGCTCATGATCATGCAAAGTTGAATTGATCCAGCTCCAGAGCAGATCACACCAGTCCAAAGCAATCTAGAGTACCCCAGTCCTTAAGACACTAAATGATTAAAAAGTAAGAGGAAATGACTCAGACATTATTTACTCAACATGATTACATAAAGGAAAGGTCAGAGGAGTGTAAGTAGGAGGAGCTGGATGACATTGTAGTTAGAAATGGAGAAATACTTCACATTGGATGACAAGGAATCCATTCATACTATACAACATTCCACTTCTAAGCTCCCTGGAAATATCCTTTGGAATCTAAGGATTTGTAGTTTGGTGAGGCACCAGAGGAACTTTCTGGCTAAGAATTCTAAATAAACCTCCCTAAACTGCAAATCCCAAGATTCAATAGGATGGAACCATGGCAAGTTAGTGGAATCATAGTTCCAGAATTAGTGTGAATGAACTCAAGGTGATGGAAATTTGTGGTTATGGAAAGCAGTAATTCCATTTCTTTTGGTCACAATTTACATTTATGTATGTATGTATGTATGTATGTAGATAGATAGATAGATAGATAGATAGATATAAAATAAGCGGATAAAAATTCTTATGTTTCTGTTTGTAGAATTAGCACTTTCTCACCATTTCAAAAAGTTGTGCACTGTTCTTTATAGATAGTACATTCAATGTGATCATCCAGCAGAATTTACTAACTGAATGCTGAAAGGTCAGTTAAACATATTCTATACAATAATTAAATTCTGGGCAGGATGTGGCATGTATTTTTCATGATGAAGAAAGATTGCATCCCCAAATGCATTAATTTTAAACAATTAAATCAACTCCAGCTATGACAGGGATGATTACCAGGTGGAGAAGAAGACGCACAGGCTTGGTAGTAAAGTACAAGAAACTGTGGGATTTTAAGTGTTTGTTTGTTCTGTTTTGTTTTATTTTTAAAATTTAATTTTTAACTTACACGGTCATCACAAGTAGACCACGCAATGTTTGGTTTGAGAAAAAGTGGGATGAGTGGATGTATGAAGAAATGCTGATGCCTCCTGAACCAAAATTTGGAGAGTTGTTGGAGAAAATTCTAATATAATCAAAAAGACACTCTCACAAGAAATACTTAAAAGGATGGATACAAATAATAGGTTATTTTAATTTCATAATTACTGCTACTAAACAGCCACACAGATCTACATACAAAGTTGTGTGCAGCACCGTATGTGCATGAATTGTATATATACTGACTTTGCTACATGAAAACTCATGAAAATTTATGTGCATGTCCATAGCATGGACAGAAAGTGAGTATGTACCTGACACAGTTGCAGCTCATTCTGTAAGATCAGAACTCAGGACTGTAAGACTCAGGACTGTAAGACTCAGAACAGGCACAAGGTGAATCATTCATCTCCAACAGTAGTTTACAAACTGCAAGTTCTAACTGCCTATCTGGGACAGGAATGCCACTGGCAATCTCCAGTCACAGTGTCTGCAGGAAGGGATTGTATAGGCCATATAAACTCTATGTTCTCTATGGCATCCTGGTCTGTGTGAGACTGTAAGCTGGACTTTCAAGGGTTATCTTTCCGACAGCAAGGTAATCATTGGGGGGGGGGGGAGGGGAAAACTTTCCCCACATTTTACAGAGGTTTTAGTTCATTTTGGTGGCTGCGCAAAAATTCAATTGATATAAAGAACATTTTTTCCACACAAAACCCCATAAAAAGTGCCTATATCACAATATACACTTTTCTGTCTTTATATGTGAAACAATAATTATGGTGGTTCAGTTTTTTTTTTTTTTTTTGATGGTGTTATTTTATGCATCAGGATACATTTTCTCACTGAGGATGAGAAAAACTTGCAAGTGTTCTTTACAGTATATTGTATGTGTGTGTGTGGAAATGACAACTGGGATTAGATGCAATAAACCCCAATGAGCTGAAAGTATATGATTCTTTTTGTATTAGTTGGATGAGGTGAGGTGAGGTGTCTGATACTTTTTTAAAAAAATAATCTATTTTCTGTCTATTTTAGTTCTTGTGTGTATTTAATTCTTCCAGTGAACAATTACAATTCATGGTGGCATCTATTTCTTGGCAATTTTCATTTTTATCTTGTACATAGAAAATTGAAGTGGGCTTTGGATAACAGCTGTATGAACACATTTGCCACTATCATGCATTAACTTTCTGAATGCATAATTGTTCATCAAGTGAGCTGACACTGCTGAAAGAAACTGCCTTCACATCCAAACATCCCTTTAGATGGATAGTACGTGGTTAATGAATGAAGCTTGGGGCCGAACATGAATAAAACTGAATAAGTCTCTTTCTTTCTTTCCATTCTTTTCTCATTTGCAAGCATTCTCAGTGTCTTGATATGACAGTATATAATGTTACCCCAGGCATTTTCTCAGAAAGGAATGGAATTTTTTGATGAATATCTGGGTTTGGGGAGAAAAAAAGTATCATGTTCTAGATAGTTCCTTACATTTTTTTTTCTCATCTTTTGGTTTGTGATTGGTAAATGATGAGGATTTTGCAGACAGCTACACAGATTTATTACTGCCAAAATAAAAATAAAAATATATTTTCTCCCTTTATCCTTGTTTAAAACAGCTTACTGTTTTACTTTTTTTCTCAAGTAGCACACTACATTCTGAACGTGTGTGTGTATTTGTGTATCTGCATGTGTGTATGTATATTGCCAGTCAGTATAATGTGGAATAAATGTAAGTTTTCCTGTTCTCTTTGGCATTTCATAAAAATATTTCTTAATGTATTGAATATAGCATACAACCTGTATACTTTTCAGGACCAGTACTACAGGCCAGATAGGTAAATCTAGGGAACAAATGAAGCATGAACTGATATCTGAATGATGTAGCAAAACCTTTGGGCTAATGATACGGGGAATATCTTGAGCAAGCATTAACAATTTAATATCACAAGCATGTCTACACTAAACAGCTACAGCAGATTGCAGTCATCTTAAATGTTATGGCTCCATCATGCAAAATTCTGGGATTTATAGTTTGATGGATTACTCAGAAATCTCTGCTGGAGAGCACTAGTCCTATACAGTAATTTCAGGCTACATCATCTGTATTTTTGTTTCAACAGTAGAACCTACTTAAATTATCAGTTCTGTTTCCATTGAGACATCCATGCATTAAAAAGCTATCATGTCTCATAAAGCAAGTAATAGGGGAGATTGAATACATAATGCTAAGAGAGGACATCATGTGAGCAGGAGGAGGAGGAGGAGGAGGAGGAGAGGAAGAAGAAGAAATCTTTCCAATTCAAAACTGAAGTACAAATTAGAGGTGGATGCAAATTGTCTCTCCAGATTCCCCATATTAAGGGTGGGCATCGGATTCCAGGGGAAGATTATAACTGTTTGTTTGTTTGTTTAATTCCTGAGGCAGGAAGCACTTTCCAACAGATACTCAGAGACAGAGATCAACATTCACAATAGCTATAGTGCTTCTTCTTCCTTCTTTTCCCTAAGGGTTTCAGCTTTTTTCACTGATGTCAAGTGATGACAGCCGCAACTGTGTGATCACACCACCATTTTGTATTCTTCATAGTCCTCCATATCCAGAATCATTCTGAAGTATTGGTTGGGAGGAATCTGCCACCGCAGTGCATCAAAAATGATGAAGAAATTGTTGGAAATTACAGCAACATTCTCTCTTCCCCACCTTTTTGGCTATCCTTGCTAGGGTTCTCAACTCAATCACTTTTAACTGTTACTCTGTCTCTGAGAACACTGTTCTCCTTTTACTGTCATTATTCTACTCTAACAACACACATAGTGCTGCTTAAATGTTAACTGCTCTTAACTTCTAAAATATGCTAAGCATATCTCTAATCTAATTAATCAGTGAGTTTAATGTTAATATACATATAGAGAGAGAGAGAGAGAGAGAGTAAATATTTTCTTTTACATTTTGAATTCTGCTGTCCACCTTGTCTTTCAAGTCAGCCATCGTATATTAAGAAGCCATGCTCAAAGTGGGAAATGTTTTCTCTGTTACTTTGCTAGTACAGAGTTCCCACAGGACTAATCGTTTGGGTAACTCTTACCTCCCAACAGAAGTTTTTTTGGGGGGGAAAACCCTCACAAAGTATTGTTCTGTTTCTAGAGAGGGAAAAAAGAAAAATCTCAGAACTTCTCAGAAGAACATCTTGGCTCAGCTTTAGTTGTTATTCTACCAAAATGTAACATTTCTGAAGGGAAAGTGTGGATAAATCTCTGTTTAAATGTGAATGCTCCTAATATCTCTTCCCTTCCTGGAAGTCCTGACATATGAGGAGGAGCTATTATTGTGCCCAAATTTGTCCTTCAATTTTCTCAAAGCTTCTTCTCTCATGAAAGAGGCTTTCCTTTTAGTATTTTAGTCTTGAGGTGTTTTCAAATATATTTTGAATATATTTGGGAAGTATGTTAAAGTTTTTTTTACTTGGACCTGCACGGTGAACATTGTTGTAGGGGAGAGTAAGCCTTTGAGGGTCTCCATGAGAACAACCAGAGTGCAACTTGTGATTGGCTCTTGGAACCAGATCACAAAACGTGATGGGGGAAGAGCAAAGCCCATGTGCCCCCTTCACATGCTCTACTTGGATTATTTTTTCAAGAGCACTTCATATTTCATTGAGCAGCAATCTGCATTTTTTCCCAGCAATTCCAGCACTTTTTTCCTTGTGTGGGCTGCGGTTTTTGATGGTATTGGTGGGCTTTCACAGAGTGTACGCTCATATTAGTCTGCAGTCTGTTAGCTGGGTTGCTTGAGTATCATGTGTATCAATTGTGGTGCAGTCTGTGGGTACCTGCTTCAGAGCCTTGTGTTGAGTGTTGAATGTCTGTTGGGCTTGCTGTTTGGTGGGCTGCTTGTTTTGGTGATAGGGGGCTAAGCTGCTGGGGAAGGTTTTACTCTGTTGGCCTCAGTTTCAACTTTTTCTTGGTGCTTGATTTCCCTCTGTAAGCCTATGTCTGACCGATCTTGTCTCCCCTGCCTTGCTGTATTTCATAGTGTTGTTTTCCCTGATGCTTTTGCTTTTGCTGATTTTCCCTTGGTGGATCTGTGTCTGGCTGGTCTCACCAAACCTCCTCTGCTCCCTCCCACCCAGTTTGTCTTCCTCCTACGGCATTTTCTCTACAGTGTTTCATTCATTTCAAGTTAAGAGGTACATTTGGTTGGTTGGGATGGGTGTTCCAGTGGGAGGCTACTGTTGGAACTACAATCATGCCCGTCTTGATCAGTAATTGGTAGAAGTATGCCCTCAGTTTGTTTGCATCTTTGGCAGCTGTTTTGTTTGTGATGTAGTGAGCACTACATTCTGATGCTGATAGCAACCTTGTTGTTGCCCATTGCCAGGAGGATTTTTTTGGGGGGGGTAACTGGCCTTCTTTTCATGAATAAACATGGAGTGCTCCTCCATTTCTTTTCTTCCCTCCATTTGATTTTTGCACCTTTTTCCTATCGCATGGTTTGCACCAACCAATCATGGGGCACTCTGACACCAGCATCCATTTTGTGCAGCTAGTCTTGCTTGGTTTCCAGTGGCCATTTTCTTCTTGCAGCACAGGTGGGGGAGTGGCAGTTTATACCCTTCTTCTGCAATTAAATCTCTTAAAACTTCAGTGGCCTCAAATCTTTTCTTGTTTTCTCCCCAACTTCGTATTCATGATTCTGTCCTCACTGTTAGCCTTTTCTGTTCCATGGCCTTGTAAACATTTGATTATACTGTGGAACCGTGTGTCCAGTTCTGGGCACCTCAATTCAAGAAGGATGTTGATAAGCTGGAGCGTGTCCAGAGGAGGGCGACCAAAATGGTGAAGGGTCTGGAAGCCATGCCCTATGAAGAACAGCTCAGGGAGCTGGGTATGTTTAGTCTGCAGAAGAGAAAGTTAAGAAGGGACATGATAGCCATGTTTAAATATTTGAAGGGATGTCATGTAGAGGAGGGAGCAGGCTTGTTCTTTACTGCTCCAGAGACTAGGACAAGAAGCAATGGATTCAAGCTGCAGGAAAGGAGATTCCATTTGAACCTCAGGAAGAACTTCCTGACGGTCAGAGCTGTCCAGCAGTGGAATATGCTGCCTCGGAGTGTGATGGAGTCTCCTTCTTTGAAGGTTTTAAAGCAGAGACTGGATGGCCATCTGTTGGGAATGCTTTGATGGGTGTTCCTGCATAGCAGGAGGTTGGACTCGATGGCCTCTGTGGTCTCTTCCAACTCTATGATTCTATGATTATGGTGGCCAGTTTGTTGGAGGATCTGTATTTTAGGTAGGACTTTTAGGGACTGTGTGAGGTGTTGACAATTGATTGGAGTTCTTTTAGCTGCTTTCCTCCGCTAAAAACTAGAGTCCCCTTTAGGCTGAGAAAGATGGTGATTTATTAACCTTCTTATTAGTGTGTGTGTGTGTGTTTTTCATGGCTCAGCTGGGCCTCTCCCATCACTGGATTGGTTGGGGGGTTGCTGAATTTCATAAATTGCATTCTTTATTACTGTGTTTCTAACCATTGACTCCTGGGCGCTACCTTGAGTATTTGCCCCCTTTTGGAGGTAGGGCATCTTTAGCAGAGCAGTGGACCAGGGTTGCTGTGTGTCCCAGGCTCTTACTCAATGTGTGTTGGGGGTAATTAATTGGGGAATCTCCATGTTTGGGCAACTTTCATATCTTGCTCTATGTGGGTGGCTTAGACTGATAGTTACTTAGGCTGGGATTGTTTGAGAATGGCCTCTAAGAAGGGCTCTGGTGCTTCTAAAGGGAAGGGACCTGTGAGGAAGCAAGCCACTAAGTGCCTTCCCCTGATTACCCCTCCTTTCTCTGATGATGACAATGAATTTGTGGAAAGGGTCACTATTTTGTCTAAACTGGAGGAACTGGAGAAAAGAAAGACTGCTAGGCAGGGTTCCAAGAAGCTCCTTAAGGCCAGTTTAATGCCATGGTCCTTGCTCACCTAGATGCCCTTAGAAATAGTATATGTAAAGAGAAAGAAGAGGTTTTGTTAGCTGATGCAGATCAAAGTGTGTCTGTGTTAATCCCAATCTGGCATAGAAGCCCTCAGGTGAGTCTGTCACTAGTGCTACACTTGGGATACTTTCTCAAGCATTGGTGGCACAAGACTGGCCTTGGGGGAATCTGGAATGCATCTTCAGCTAGAGTGATTAGGATAATGGGGAAATCAGGTAATAATAAGGCTCCATCATCTTTAGGATGGTAGGGCACAAGCCAGGATGACTCAGGCTGGATTGTACCTTCCTTTAGGTTAGATGGGTTATGTATTAGGTGGATTTGCACAGTTACCTATGGGATCCCCAATTCAGAGTCAAGGGCATTTTCTTCAGTGGTCTGCTGCCTCCCCATTGGGATTGCAGCTCCTGTTTACTGTTTTTCACAGTCCTGTGAATTATAGAGCTATTCCGTTTGGGGATATGAATATGGATTTAGCAGATCAATTATTCCAGGCAACTATTGATAAGATGTTGTGTGGTGAATATGTTTACATTATCTCACTTCTCTATAGAAAAGTGGAGAAAAAAGATTGGGAAATGCTGGGAGATTGATTAGGAAAGATAGGTTTGGAGAACCCAAAATGGTGAGCAACTAGAGGAATTGGTTGTCTAGTTTTTTTGTTTTGTTTTTGCTTTTCATTTACTCAGGCATTATCACTAAGATCCAACCTTGGAGAGTACATTTGCTTGTAAGGTATATTGATATTATTCATAGGGCTTATTTAGCACGGTAGAGTTACAGCGAGGCTTTTAAGATGCAGGTGGCAATGAACCTGGCTTTGGATGCACCTGATGATGCCAGCTTGCCCCATTCAGGGTGAATGTTCTCATAGTGGCCACTTGGTTCAAAATCCCCAGGTTTTGGTGTCCTTTAGGAATCAGGGAGCCTAAGGTATGTTGGGAGTTTGGGGTGCCAGGTTCTTGCAACAAGCTTCCCTGCAAGTACAAGCATGTCTGCTCCATTTGTTTGGGGCCACATTCCTTTTGGAATTTTCCCAAAGGAAAAGGTGCTGTGGGATCCAGGGAGCAGCAAATGGGTAAGGGTGGGATGAGGGTTCCTCCATTCCTCCAAAGGATCCCCAGATGAGTTAATGGGGATTGGATTGATTTCCTTTTGTACTTATATCCCAATTGAGAGCTCACAAATTATTTGAATGTTGGGTTCAGAGAAGGCTTCAGGTTTCTTTTTCAGGTACTTTGAAAGCCTTACCTTACTTGGAATCAAAAGTCATTTAATGTTTTAGACAAGTGGTTAAGGACAAGATTGCCAAGGAGGTATGTAAAGGTAGCGTTGGCACTATCTTTTCTTCTCCCCCTATAGTGATCCTTAGGGTGCCCCTTTAGTTGTGGTGCCCAAGAAGGCACCTGATGAGTTCAGACCCATTCACCATCTTTCTTAGCCTAAAGAGGACTCTGAATGACGCTATTCCAGCTGATTTGTGTACAGTGAAGTATATGATGTTTGATACTACTACTTCAGTTGTACACAGGAATGGAATAGGAATAGAGTTGGTCAAATGTGACATTAAGTCTACCTTTCACTTGCTCCCAGTGCATCCCCACGATTCTGAATTGTTAGGAATTTGTTTTGAAGGGAATTATTATGTGGACTGGGCTTTACCCATGGGATGCTTTGTTTTCTGTTCTGCCTGTGAGAAATTCAGCATTTTTCTGGAGTGGGCTCTGAAAGCAGCTGGCCTTGAAAGGGGTTTTGCACTTCCTCAGTGATTAGTTGTTTGTTGGTAGGGCTGGTTCAGGTCAGTGCGTCACCTTGATGAAACAATTATCTATGCTTACTTTGGATCTTGGGGTCCTTTTATGTTCCTGAGAAGATGGAGGATCCTTAGTTTTTCTCAGCATTGTAATCAATACATTAAACCAGTGTTGTCATTTGCTGCAAGCAAAACTAGATGATTTGAGTGTGAGAGCATCCAACTTTCTGGCGCAACACAGAGCTACCCTTAAAGATTTTCAGCTGCTTATTGGTCCTTTGAATTTTGTTTGGAGAGCAGTCACTCTCAGCAGGGACTCTTTGTGACATCTTTGTGATGCCATTGCTAGGTGTAAAAAACTCATCACAGAATTAGGATCACTAGAGCTGTTAAGCCTGATCTTGCAGTTTGGCAGGAATTTCGTTCATCTTTCAATGGTATCTCCTTCTGTTAGGATGAAATGCAACTTTGGGTCACCCGGCAGCTATCTTCTGATGCAGAGGGGTCGATTGGGTTTGGTGTTTATTTCAAAGTGCATTGGAGAACGCATTAATGGCTTGAGGAATGGACCCAGCCTGGTTTATTAACTGATTTAACTTTTCTGGATTTTTTTTTTCCTATTCATGGTACTGATAAGGCTCTGGCCAGAGGAGTTTGCTAACTCCTCTGTCCATTTTTGATGTGATAACGTGGCCTCTGTGCATGTTATTAACACTATATCTTCCAAATCATCTAGGATCATGTGGCTAGTAAGGAGTTTTGTCTTGTATTGCCTGTGTTTCAACATTTTGTTTACAGTGTTCCATGTGGTTGGCACGGATAATGGGATAGCTGATGCTCTTTCCCACCAACAGATGGAGTACTTCAGGCAGCTGGCCACAAATGCGGACCTCAACCCGGTTCCTCTGCTGTTAGCCCAGTGGAACATTGGAGGGGTGAGATTGTGTGAGCCATTGCTCTCTCCTTAGTCACTAGTACCAGTCCTGGTTATCAAAATGAAAGGAGGGTATTTGTGTCCTTTAGACCAATCCGGGACATGAGGCTGTTTAGCCTCTACCAGTGGAGCATTGGTTGAATTATTGTGTGTTCTTGAGGGACAGAGGCATGGCACCAGATAACTGGTCTAAATTATTTGCCTTATTGTTTGCAGTCAAGGCCAAATACTTTGTCTGACTTCTGGGTCCACAAGGCCTTGGAGGGATGGACCAGAGAAGGAGGTCAGGTTTCTGACACCTGGCTATTACTGTCTCCAGATGTTCTTAAAGAGTTTGAGTAATGTGTGGTCAGACATTTGCAGTTCTAGTTTTGAAATAGCACTTTTTTGTGCTTCCTCCTTAACCGCATTTTGGGGGGCCCTGTGTTTCAGCAAATTGGTGGTGTCATCTAAAAATTACACCTCTGGTGGGGGCCTGGCTTTTGCAAATTTGGAGTTTGATCAAGTGGGGTGGGGTGGGGTTAAGATTCACATTGTTTTTGTGTGGACCCTGCTTTTTGCCCAGTTCTTGTCCTGCAGCATTTAGTTCACTTCAGGGACATCAGCCTGGGCATTTTTTTCTGTCATGTTAACCTTTTGCTCCTCACCAGGTTTCAATTTTGGTCAGTTATGTCAAGAATTTTACAGTGATTGGGCCTCTGTGTAGTTTGGCACTCATTCCTTCAGGATTTGGGTGGCCTCCACAGCTTCTGCAATTAGCTCAGGGCCATATGATATCCAGCATTTCAGGTGTTGGAGATCTTCAGCTGCAAAAACGTATGTCCATTCTCTGAAGTTTTAGCTGTAATGGCTTCAAGAACTTGTTTCTGTCTTTTCTGTTCTTTTGTACGTTTTAAGTCCTGTGGGGCAAGACAGTGGATCCTGATCTGTGGCCACAGCATGGTGTTCTGGGCAATGCGTCATGCCTGAAATTGTCACTTTGGGGCTCAACTAGATTTAACTGATGTTGTCACTATGGAGTGACTAGTTAAGCAAGGTTTACAGTGGTGTGGTTTGATAACCCTATTGTTTGAGGAGTGCAGAGAGCCTCCTCCTGATGTTTTGGTCATTCACCATGGAGGAAATGATCTAGGCTTGCTGAAAGGCAAGGCACTTGAGTTACAGGCACTGAATGATTTTGAGGTTATTAGAAGTCATTGGCCTGGGGTTTTACTGTTGTTGTTTTGTTTTTTCCTGCCTTCTTTCCTCATCAAATATGGAGAGGAGTGGGTACCCTAAGTGGATCAATCCCACATGAAGTATGTCAAGTAATGAGATTTGCAATGCCTTCAGTGAGGGGTTGGGCTATTTTTTATCTCACTCTAATAATGTTTTTTTGATGGTCTGAGCTCTCACAGGCCTGACGATGTACATTTGTTGGAAGATGGGAATCTGTTGTTCCTGGAGCACTTGCAAAAGTTGTGAGAGCATCTTGGCCAGCCTGTTGGGTGAAAGGGATTAAATGGGCACTTGTTGCTTGTTTGTTGCAGGTAGCAGTGGGAGATTATAAGCCTGGGCTGATCACTTTCTGGCATCCTTTTGGTACAGGGTAAGCTTTGTAACTCCCTTTCCAGGGATCTGCATCCCAGGGAGTGGGGAAGGAGGCAATCCTTGAGGCCAGCTGAGGATTTGGGCTCTCACTTGTAGGGTCCTGTGGCTTAGGTGAGAGTTCCCTAGATTATCTTCCAGCTATGCTGGACTGGGGAGCAAACAAAGTAATTTGGATTGTTTTTGGGGCTGAGGTATTTCACCTAAGGGAAGAATGGGGAAGTAGCCATGGGATGACACCTGGCCTCAGCTGGAACTGCATAAGTTTTCCCCCCTTTCTTGCTCTTTTTCCAGGCCAATACATTTTAAATAATTTTAAGTCAAATAAAGTAGCCCTAATTTAACCTTATTTTCTGTGTGTGGTCTCATTATTTCATGGTTGACCCTAAAAACTTATTGCCAGGTGTGTAAGGCTGCTCTATGTGCTTTAAAATTCTGTTACATATCTTTTTATCACTCTACAGCTTCCATGGTTGCTCATGCTTATTGGTCTGCAATAGCCTCATGGGAGGAGTTACCTCATTACATCTTACTCTGGGCATTAAATAAGTGAGGGAAACCAGGAAGGCTACAGACTAACCAAGTGGTGATTATACAATAAGCTGGACATTCACATGCTCCACAACCGCCTCATTAGCAGGTTAAGCAGAAAAATGCTGAATCTCACCCATGGGAATTTCTGTGAAATTTTCTTCTTCCTGAAGTATTTTAAAAATGAATTTATTTTATATTAAGTTGAATGAGGAAGGTTAAGCATGTGGAATAAATGTTCAGTTCACACAAATGCAAATCCTTCTCTTCATCTTCAGTTGGTAAAAAAAACACATAGGTATCATGTGATGGTTATTTACAGGACTACAAGGCAGAGGCTCTACTGATAACCTAGACACTTCAGTAAATAAAGAGACTAGATCCATCCTTGGGTTGGCCATCTAAAAATCAAGACAGACAACAGAGGGGCTGTTCAAAGAAAACACAGATGAGGAAGATCCATTTGAAAATGCCAATAGGAAGGAAAAATGTTTATATCAGGCATTTAAATACAGCTGGAGCCAGGCTGACCTTTGCTATGTGATTTTGATGGAATAAATATTGTGTGACCTCCATTACACCATTGGCCATAATCTGACTCTACTTGCATAGCTTGTACTATCCATCCTGCATTATTGAATAGGTTTCACCCACGAGTCAAGGACAAAATTACCATCACCACCATCACCACTTCCATTTCTTGGATTTTCTAAATAATTCGTTCTGGTTGGGCACGGGGAAGATGGCATTGTTGTCAGAGTGGGGAAGGCAGGCTGAGAGGTAGAAGTGAAAAGTAGGAAGTTAAATAAAGGTAAGCAAGATATTGTTCCAACTTAGCACATCTGCCTTCCTTTTGGAGCCACCATGCTACATCCCCAAAGAGCATTCCCAAATGCTCAAGTTTAAGTACTGCACTGGAATGCCCTGCGAAGACCATCTAGTACTCCATTTCAGTAAGGTATTTGGTGATTTGAGTGTCACTGGCAACTTCTGTCTCATAGTTGCCCACCCAAACTTGTTGTGAAGTTGAGGATTGGGAGAATGAAAGCTACTGCTGCTGGGGGATTCATTCATCATTTCTGTGCTATGAGTCTTGTTATGCTATTTGACAAGACTACTTTGTGCTACTTTTTAAAATGTTTGATCTACTGCTGCTTCTATTGTGCTCTGGCTATATATATATATATATATATATATATATATATATATATATATGTATATATGAGCATTTGCACCTACATTGAAGGTGGAACACAATCCTGGGGTCTACTTCCACCTCAAAGTGTTGCCTTTTCTGTATTAGTTTAGACTCCATGTCTTCTGTCTTCATGTCTGTTTTTGTCATGGTGCTGCTTCTATTGTTACCTTTACTTAGGAGAAAACTGGGAAACAGTTAAATAAATGTAGCTATTGAGAGCTAAATCTAGCAAATGAAGGAAGAGAGGCAGGAGATAATTGACTATTTATCTTCAATGAAAATGCACAATTTCCTCCCATAAGCATTGTGATTGTAGAGTCTTAGTGAGACTTTTGCACAATACTGCATGCTGGAGCTGTCATTTAACCAGTCCCATCCTTTCCTCCCCTTCACATCTCATGGCTTTGGTGTCTTCCTTCTGGGGTCATGTTGACAACAAACTTCTGGCTGTTTCTCACTTATTTTTGATGTCTAAATGTCCAGATCAGTCCAGAATGTTTGAGACCATAATTATCCAGTCCAGAACTTAATAAAGCAACATGATCTAATCTAGACCTGGTGCAAAGTGTTCAAATTGTCCCAATTCGATTTGGGATTTGCCCAGTTGGTTGCACAGCAAGGTTGTACATACAATCAGTTCACCTTTGTTAATACAAATATTTTTTTTTTTGTTAATTTAATTCATGATGTGTTTCTGTCATTGTTTATATTTAATCTTTTGTTTGCCTTGCATATTTAATGTTTTCTCTTTTTCTGTGTCTTACAAATGTATATTGAAAAGGAACATGAAATAAAAATATAAATGATTTCCCCTTCCCCCTTACAAAGCTAAGACAAACACAATAGCAGTTGTCAACTCTAGACCTGGGATTTTGGTGCAGCATTATGACAGGTTGATGGAGGAACAAAACTTTAACACACTGATAATAAAACTGTGGCTGCATTTATGTAGCACTGTGATGAAGCCAATTGGTAGGATAGCAAAGCATTCAGGTCACATAACTTGTCCAAGAGATGATATTAAAAGAGACAGTGATTGAAAATTCTTCACCAGACAAGAATTCCCAGAAAGATGGTCCACTTATTTTATATCTGGAATGGTAGAAAAAAAGCTGCCATGATATCATAAAATATTGCTTATAGGCATTTCATTACTTCTGTCCTGTGAGTATTGCCTAATTAGTTATCACCTTGTCAGGCCAATCCAGATCAGCCCATCTTACTGTAGATGAAAGAAAGAAAAGAAACTTCTTTAAATGCATGGCATTTTCAGATGTACCTATTCTCTTCTTCAACCTGAGGATCTCATATTTCTTGTTTCTTCTGTTCATTTCAACTGTTCAGGGCCAGTAATTGGGTTGTTCCAGGATAACCCATCCAACCAAAGCTATTTTCCCCCAAAACCAGTTGTAGTGTTACTATTGATGTACCATTTAGTACAATAGTCCTGGGAATGTTGTCACTGAAGGATTTTCTCTAGAAGATGAAATCACCACCATTTTTTTTTAATTCAACTGTTGGTTTATTTCTATATTTTGTTTCTTTATACTCTTGAAAAATAGCATAAATGTACTTTTTAATTAAATCTTATGTTATCTTATTTATATCCTGCCTCTCGATGGATTTGGGACCGAAAATGCCTCTTCTGTGTGTGTGTGTGTGTGTGTGTGTGTGTAAAAACCTGATGTTAAAATTATATTATCTCTGTTAAAATATCACATTAAAACACCAATAATGTAAAGAATCCTTGCAACAATACAGATAGAAGTCCAGCAAAACACACAGGGGTGGGGGCACAGGGGTGGAATGTGCTTTTACAGCACATTCAGTTAATCACCAAACACATATCTAAATAAAAAAAAAGATTTTTACCTGCTGGTGGAAAAAAAAGGGACAACCTAGCCTCCCAAGGGAGGCAATTCCAGCAGTCGCCTAAAAGGCATCAGAGCAGTCACTAAGAAAGCCCTCTTTTTATCTCCTTGCTAGACAGTCCTGTATCAAAAGTGAGGACAAGATAAAGCCCTCCTGCCAGAACCTTAAAACTCAGGGAGGCTCTTATAGGAAGATAAAATTGTTAAGTAGCCTGGACCTAAACCATGGTCATAATCAGCCCTTTAATTTTGCCTGGAAAGCAACTGGGATGTAATCCAGGCATGTGTCACAATACCCAGATCTGACATCTCAATGAACGAGGGCAACTAGCACGCTAGTTTTAGCTGTGCAAATGGACTCCATGCCACTGAAGAAACCTGGGTCCTCATGCTTAGAGCTGGGCCAGGAGCAGGCACAACATACTTGAGATTTCAAGAGGAATGTAATTCCACCCAGCACAGAACGAATCCCTGTTTTTTGATCTATCTCTCGGGTGACCAGATCACTTTTGTCTTGTCTGGATTCAGATTAAGATTCAGTTTGTTCATCCTTATCCAGTGCATTCCTGACAGCAAACAGTATAACTAAATCTGTAATATGAATTTTGAAATGATTTGTGTGTGTGTGTCTGTGAGCGTATACGTATATGACAAACGGAGTGCTGTTGTAATAATTAGCATGAGAGACTACAAAGCAGAAGGCAGAAGACAACTGAAAGATGGAAAAAAATATACAAAACTTCTTGGACTGAGACATCACCACAGAATTAATGAACATGTAATTAAAACCATGCAAAACCTTACTAATAAGAAACTGCTTAAAAAAGACAGAGAGAGAGAGAGAGACAGCTGTTCTCCTTACAATTCAAAATTCCAGTGCTGAATGTTTTTACAGGCAAAGCCAACTATCCAGGATGCCCTGTTCTCTCAGATAATAATATAGCCAAGAAACACTCTCTGTATGCGCTGATTTAAATTTACAGAACTTGGTAGAAATCATCCCATCCTCTATCCAAAGCAGTAATGATTTCTAACTCAGATTTTTTTAAAAAAATCAACAGTATTAATTTGGTAAAGATATTATACTGGTTGCACTAGACATTATGTCTCTTTACATCAGCATATTTCATCCTGAAGGGATTCAAGCTTTACATGAAATCCTTAGTACCAGAAATTTGAAGAGTGCTTTGAACTGCCACCTTGGATCCAGATCACTTTCATCTCTAACAACTGAATGAAGAAGCTGAAACCTTTCGCTCATTTATTTATTTTTTTCAGTTTAATTTTAATCACTTCAATAAATACATATACATATAAGTAATGTTGTATATATAATATTTCTATTTTTTAATATTTAACTATTCATTTTATTATCAGTTTAAAAGACATTAAAATCACAAGGAAATGGCTAGCTTTGGGGAAGGAGAGCCATATACAGTTGGCTCTCCACATTCACTAGAGTTAGAGATGCAGGATCCTACAAAAGTGTGTGTATCTGTGGGAAGGGGGCCAAGGCATGGTGGTGAAAGTGGACATTCAGAGTCCAAAACAAGTCAGGGAAAGGAGAAGGAAAGGAGGTGGTTCAGAATGATGGCTGTATACTTCCTCTTTTGCCTGTCTCCTTCCTTCGGTCTATGGGGCCATTGGGAGAAGGCTCATGGTGCTGAGAAATGGTGTCGCAATCCACCTTTAGCTGTCGAGGTAGTGGCTAGTGAAGGAGAAGGAGGAGGACTAGAGGCAGGTTTTTAAAGGGTTGTGTGGCCTAATTAGAGCTACTAAGAGGAAGATCCCTCCGGAAAAGAAGTGCTTGAAGGGTGGAGGGGAGAGGTTGGAGAAATTTGGAAATAATGGAATCCATGAAAGTTGAACCCACAAACATGGAGGGCCAACTGTATCTTGTCTTAAATTCTTGAGGTTCCCAACTAGATTTACTATACTCAGAAGCAATCGATATATGCAGATAATGCCAATAAATTACCATTGACCCAAAATTGTATAAACAGCATCACCTAGTGGGGTGGAAAAGAGCAGAATTGGGACTGTCTTTTCTTTCCGTTATAATCCAACAAAATCAACCAACCAACGCGCGCGCGCACACACACACACATCTACCAGCTATTTGTCTGGTTTTGTCCATCTTCAGGGAAAATGGGGTTTTCAAGAGGGTGTAAAGTTTCACTATTGCCCCCCCTTCACCATTTTCGCTACCCTGATAAAATAGTTAATACTTTTAGCCATGTCCCGTGGCCCCCGCTCTGATTTGTATAACTGCAAAAGTGTGGCCAAACTGCAAGCGACATTTTGTGCAGGTCACAGTTAAACTCTATGCATATATTTTCATGCAAATAAAACAGACTGATTATGAGAAGACACATTTCCCGGTAATATGTAGAATTGGAAGGCTGAAAGTGATTGGAAAAAGAAAAAAAATGGAAGTTCAAGGTACTTATAATCTCTTATAAGGATAATTTATTCAAACAAAATGTGTGGGATGTTTTATGGTTCTGAGCTGAGACAAGAATAAGAACAAGAGAGTTACCATAGACATCTTATGCTGGTCTATCAGATTGCTCTAAGAGAATTTCTAAGAATAAGGCTCTGTCTAATCTGTGTGTAGCACATTCCTCCTCAGATGGCACCCTTTTTTAATGGATGTCTCAATTGTATACTTTTTTGTGCATTGGCTTGCAGTCTTCAAAAGAACACCTTAGCAGAAAGCTATACTGTTATGCATTTGAAAGATGAAACATTAGAGGGAGTACTTAAAACTCCTGCTGTCCTGAGTTGACAGGGACAGTCCTGATTCATCCTCTATAATCCCATTTTTTCAGCTGCTTTTCAAATATCCTATTTTCTTTCTATCTTTTTCCGCTTCCCCCCTGAACTGAATTCAAAGTGCAAATACAGTTTTTCACTCAAATAATAGAGTGGGGAATGGGGAAAGGGGAAGAAAGGGAGAATCTTTGTAAGAACTGACCCAGACTCTACTAAAAATGTAAATGTTTTCTAAGGCTTGTGTATAATGAAAGAAACAGTTATCAATTTGTAATGTATCAAACTTTCCCCCAAAGTTACCTTCTAAAATGATATCAAATACAGACTTCAGATTCATAAAAGCAGAATGCGGACTTCGCTTGTTTTTGTTCTATGTTTCAGAATAAATTATTTAAAAGGAAATAATAGTCTATAGTATAGCTTACTGCTTGCAAGTGTTACTGCCCTGGCTAGCCCGAGCTTGGGGGATATTAAAAAGATATCTCTTGATATCACTAATTCAGCTTCACATACCCATTCCCCTCCACATGCTTGCGCGGCCCCCAGACAAGCACGCATATATGCTCGGCTGATAATCGCCGAAATATTACTACACAATACAGGCAGGCCAGAAATAGCCGACTCACAGCTTTAGGAGACCTCAAAGGCAATTATACTCAGTTATGTATGCATGCAACTTTCAAAAGATCCTCTGCCCCGCGCTGGCAGCTTGATGATCTGACTATACAACACTCAAGTACTCCACGTTTGCATACTGGCTACTCTATTGACAATTTGGCGATAATTCAATCATACAAATTATGACCTTTCGGAGGCTTTGTCTCCAGCCCCAAATCCATTGTTTTCCCCAAGTCCGAACTAGCCTGCGGTCACAACTCTCCTTATAAAAACCCCTAACTTTGAGCGCTTCCTTGGATCGCTCTTGGCTTCCATCCTGCCTTGCTGTCGCTTTGTCCAGCAAGCCTTCCGCTCAGCCCCACGTGCTGAGATCCACGCTCCCTAACTTCTCTGTTTCCAACCGGGCTTCAGGACAGGTGAAGTATCGCCCAAACCAACAACTCCTCTAAAAATCCCTCTATCCCACTCCAACCTTTATTTCTATAGTTTCTCTCTGTGTTTGTGTTGCATACACTGATTGATTGTATTTTTAATAAAAATCACATTTGTTATTTCACTCCGATTTGCTTCTTGACTCGGCCTGACTCCGTAGACATTGGGTTCAAGATCTCGCTATGTTACTCTGCCTCTTGCAGTGCTAACTTGTGCTCTTTGACTAATTTCCCCCAACTTGTATAATTTTGAGAGCATTTTAGTGTCCCTCCCGGGACCCCCAGAAAACAAGGTAACACAACACTACTTGTTTATACATTGATATTTCATTCAAAAACACCCCCTCTTCTAGCTTAGCTAAAATGAGCAATGCTCTATGAATGTTTATCTTTTGCCGATTTAATGGAATTTTTAGATAGTTATAATTCAAGATAAACATTTGCCCTCTATCTTTCTATGATGAGAAGTGCCTACTGTTTTAGCTGTGCATGAACATGTATTTTATAGATGCCATCTTCAAGAAAATGTATTCTTAGAAATGTGGAAAGTTGATATTACTGTATATGTTTAGTGTATATTTAATTTACAAAAAGGGTGCGTCTGGATAGTATGTTTAATCCCACTGTTGTTTTTTCCACTCCCTATATAAATGATGGGGCAGAAGGATTTATCTTAGTTCTCTAACAAGCAGATGGTACAGCAGAGTGGGAAACATGTGGCCTTGCAAATATTGTTGGACTTCAAGTCCAGCAGTCCTCCACTATTCTAACTGCACATTTCAGAGAGGTGCTTTATCTGTCCCAAGAAACTGAAGTTTTGTAGTTCGTAACTCTAGGATTTTTTACTGGGATCTTCAGTAAACTAAAGAAAAGGGGCAGGTTAAGGGAAAGAGATCATCAGAGAGGAGGAAGAGAAAGCAGAAGAAAAGGTTTCTGGTGCAGGGGGCAGGGCTGGATGAGAAATATAACATTCAAACATTCATGCAATTACTTCCTTCTCTGATGGTTCAAAATATGGACAAAGGAAGGAGGGAATAAAATCACAGGTGGCAGTTTTCAGCTTGATACTGGTAAGGATTTTAGCAATTAAAATGATTTTAAATTATTATTTAACATAACCATAATAGTTATTTTTCCTCCTTCTACTATAAAGACAATCCAAGTAGGTTTCTGTCTTAAACTCATTAACCTCTTTCTACTAATATTGTGATCTATGCCTATTTTATTGTGTTTCTGAAGTAGAAGAAGTGAATGTATGATTACTTCAGGACTGGAGCTTTGTAGAAAGAAACTTCGCACAACCTATTTTGTGGGGCTTCTGTTTGAGCCAACTATAAGGCAGTCTGGAGTAAGTCTAAAGTAGGTTCTTGAAATGATTATGAACACTTACCACTTCAACTCCTCTTAGGTTATACTAATATAAATCACCTATTGTTCCTGTTTAGTTTGTAGCATCTTTTTTAATTCTTGATTTTTGGTAGAAGCTTCTTTTCAGTGAATTGGTTCATTTTTATGTACCTGCATATCCTGAAATAAAAGGATATGTTCTTCCTCTTATAGCCCAGTTAGTTTTTTGTGATATTCATCTAAAGACTTTAGGGTGGGAATCTGGTAAAAGTCAGATAAAAGAGAAGCTGCTGGATATAGCTTATCAGCTGGATAATTCCACTATCTCTGCTTCAAAAATAGCCTCCACTAGAAAAGTTTTCTTGGTTTGCTTTATAATTTATCCATGCACTTCAAAAGATATTTCAAACTTTAATGATAGGTATGAATTCACAAGAGCACCATTTTATCTATTGTTGTCAACAGTCCTGGTTGGGGGGTACAAGAAAATTCTTTATCCAGGCGTTTTAAACTCATTTTGTCTGCGAATTTTTCTGGTTGTAACCCACCCTTCACTCAATTTAGTTGTGTGGAATTTAAAAAAAAACTGATTAAGAGGCACATACAGACTGCTATTGGTATGAAACAGAAGGAAGAACAAGATTAATTTTTCTTATAGGTCAGCTCAAATTCATCTTGATTTTACAAATGTGCCCATGACTCCAGTGATCCTGCACAGGTCTTGTTTCATACAGATGTTCCTTTTTCATGTTCTTGCCCAACTCTCTCACACACAATCAATTTTAAGTTCCCCTTGTATCATACCATCATACCTAGAAATTAATATGGCCAGTGCTTTGAAATAGCTAGTTAAAATAATTCTTGGAATTAATTACTTTCTGCAGTGACTGATGCAATGTAATTACTTAGTTAAGTTTCAGTAATGGAAAAGAAAATAGTTATTGTAATGAAATGGTAAATAAATAATGGGAGTTAAAGCTGCATCTGGATTGAGTTACTTTTTAATAGTAAATTTTGCGTCTTTGAATATGTGGGGTTTTGTACAAAAAGGTTCAAATGAAAAATATGTTAATGATGATTTTGTGATGTTGCCAAATGCTATGTTCCTTTTATTTCCAAGTCCTTTGGCAAATTGTGTTTGTGCGTTAGTATGTGTGTGTGTGTATGTGTGTTTATGAGAGAACAGCATTTAAAAAAAGATAGATTGCCTTTTAGTATTTCTATCTGAATCATTGATTGCTTCGTTACCTAAAAATAGAGGCATAATTATTGTGCATAATAAATACAGCAGCTAGCTGTGCACAGACAGGATAATTCTGCACTGACAAGAGAAAATAAAATACTTCAGATTATTTACATGTTCCCTTGCTTTCATAAATGCTTTTTAAAGCATTACCAAAGGCTACAGAGGGATTATTAATCCCCTAGAAGAAATGGGAGAAAATCCAAGATGATGTTCTGAGTGTTAAATTACACATAGTTTTTCAAAGACAACAACTGGTGAAACAGACGGAGTGTGCTACACAAGCAGGAAGAACTTGGAAAAGTCTGGGAACTTCAGTAGCATTTGGGGAATAATTTCAGTTTGTAATAAATTATATGTGTATCTCATCTCAAATTGGGGTTGCAATTGCAACAGTACTTTAACAGAATCACGAAGACCTTACAATGGTAATGAAGTGTCCCTGTGACTGAATGACATTGGGATGTGTGACAAGTCCATTTTAGAACTCTTACCTTAACATCTTAAGGATGTTACTAAATAAACTTTAAAAAAAAACTTTTTTGGATTTTTTGAAGTACAGTTACAAAATAAAGAGAGAAAATATGAGAAAAAATGGAAGGGGAGGACATACCATGTGAGTGTGACATATACATTTGTATAAGATGATGTTATTTCAAAAACATAAATATTCCTGAAGTTGTTTCTATAAAATACAAATGCATGAGTAGCTAAAGCAATGAGACCTTCTGACCATTGACTATTCATTTTACTTCAGTCTTGAAATATCAATATTTCAGCAACAGTAAAAGCACACAGGATCCAACCAAAGTTGTGGTTGTGTGTCTTCAAGTTCTTTCCCATCAACGGGGATACTAAGGCAAAGCTGCTTTTCTTGGAAAGATTTGTTCAAAGGGGAATGTTGTTGCCTTTTCTCTGAGGTTGTGAGAGTATGATTTGCCCAAGGTCACCCAGTGGGTTTCCGTGACTAAATAAGGATTTGAACTCTAGTTTCTCAGGGCGTAATGCAAAACTCAAGCCACTAGTCCACACTGGCTATCTCACAGTGTGGATGATTAGTTAAGTCCCATGTTTTAGGGATATAATTTAAAAGTACACACCAATTTACAAATGCCAAAGACTTTTCCACTACAAAACTGATACATTATAATACATCCAATCACAGAACACATTCACATCATAAGATACAGGGAAGCATTAGATGCATTACACTCACAACATTTAGTTGAAATAGACAATTTATTTCTAAACAGGGGTCATGGTATCTAATATAGGCAGCACTTCGTTTTGCTGAACCAAACATAATCTTAAATCGCGGAAACCAGAGTCGTTCTCCACAATCTAATTCTAAATTCCTCTCAATTATTAATATAAAAATTAGTACTTTCCAACAAATAAACAAAACTTGTTGGTTTCAGTTTCTCTGAAGAGTGCAGCAGAGTGGCTGAAGCTTTTAGAAGTGATGGTCTACGCTTAGACACCAAATAATGTTGGAGTTGTAAGTGTTGCTCTACTTTACCCATGGGGATTATAAATGGCATGAATTCTAGATCTGTACCTAAAACCGATCCAAAATATATACTGATTATCAATCCATTTCTTCTGGAAAAAAAAATCTTGTAAATTTTAATTTAGCATTATTTTATAGCATTAATTTAGTCTGGCCATATATATCAAATTGCAATTAACAAGAAATTGTACACCAAGTCACCCGGGTTGCAGAAATCACAGGAAGTGCCATTCCTTTCTTCTTTGCATGAACAGAACCAAAGACAATCCAGCTGAAAAGAGATTCCAAGTAAGTTGATTCCAAGATTGCCCAAAGAGGAATGTCTGAACTGGGCTGTAATTTCCATTTTTTTGTACGAGTCAGGAGATATGCCTTATGATACAAACTGAAATTTAGAAAATTATGGCCACTTTCCCAGCTGACTGGCAAACTAATGAGTTTAAGCATTTGTTCGATCAGCCATAACCTCAAAGGTTCTGAATGTACTGATTTATCAGTTGCAACAAAGAAAATTCCAGTCTAGCAATAAACAGTAAAAGATCATGAATGTATAACACTGCCTTATATTCATGTATTCAATGTCTGAATCCAGAGGTTGTCAGATTTTGCCTAACTGCACATGCCAAAGATTCCAAATATAAGTCAGATATCATGGGAAAGTGAGGATAGCCCTGTTGTAAACTCATATTTTTTAAAAAGAGTTGGAAAGTATTCCATTTGTGAAGCAATCAAATTCTCAAGTTTTGCAATAATATACATAACAGAACTATCTCTATTATCATTCTAAGTGTTCAAAATTTTTAAACATGTCACAGATCCTTTCTGTGTAATCCAGACAATATGAAAGTGGGAAGAAGTAAAGGGAAGGGACAGGAAAACAAAAAAAGTCAGATACCTCCAAAATTCTAATTCCATTATGAAAAAATTCCATCAGGAAATGTCTGCAGGCAAGATTGTTCTAGGAATCAAATAATAATTAGTCCTAATAGAGCCAATGGAGTGATCTTCTTTGTTTCATCTTCCACTCAACAGCAACCACAAACAATCGCACAATCATATAATATCTGTTTAAAGGTTATTTCACATGTTGTTTTTGTTGTTGTTGTTGTTGTTGTTGTTGTTGTTGTGTGACTTCAGGTTCTGACTTAAAGTAACCCTAAGGTGAACCTATCATGGGCTTTTCTGGGGCTGAGAGTGTGTGACATGTCCAAGGTCATCCAGCGAGTTTTTATGATCAAGCAGAGAATCAGAGCCTGGTCTTCAGAGTTGTAGCCTGATGCTCAAACCACTACACTGTGCTGGCTGTCTTACTTCACATACATGGGGTTTTTAATAGGTGGCCTACAGATCACAGAGTCAGCATGATGTAGTTTGAGGGTTGGACTATGCTTCTGGAGACCAGGGTTCAGTTACCCACTCATCCATAGAAATCCACTGCATGACCTTGCACAAGTCATACTCTCTCAGTCTTAGAGGAAGACAAAGGCAAAACGCCTTCTGAAGGAATGTTGCCAAGAAAACTCCATGATAGGTTTGCCTTAGGGTCATGATAAAGTGGAAATGACTTGAAGGCACACAACAACTACAGCTTCAGCAATGGTCACATCTACTTAACTTCTTCAATGTTGCAATGTTTATTATTCAATTATTTAAAACTATTTTCAAATTGCTGACATCTAAGCATTTCTAAGCACTGAAATCATAAAGCATACAGTGGCTGCAGTCCAAAATCTCGTTGGCCTAGTGTAACTATCTGCATGCAGAGATAAGCAACACCAACATTAAACAACTCACATACAGAGCAGCAACATTCCACAATACATGTCATGACTGGGTGCCATTATGCCATGTACAAAATGCACAACTGCAAAGTGCAATGTGCAACTTCAATGTTTAACGTGCAATTACAGTATTCCACATTGCTGCACATGCAGCTCTGCTCCCAACAATGTCAGTAGAATTAGTCTGCTGTCCTGTGGCAAGTAACTCATCCTGCACACATACTGTGGCTTACATATGCACATGTTACTAACAGGATGTCAGCCAACAACAACAAGAACAAGAACAAGAACAAGAACAACAGAGAAAGACAATATACATTATCTCAAGTAAAAGAGAATACATGCCAGGCTGAACTGTACTTTGAAGGCTGACAAAAATAAGTATGTGTTCAAGAATGTTAAGAGTCTGTCTAACATTATAGGAAAGAATATTCTACATCATGGGAGCCATCAAGGTAAATGTTCTGCTCCAGATGAAAAGGCCTCAGGCATGTCTGGGATTATCAAGGCGATTGTTCCAGATGGTTTCAAGAGCTGAATTGGTCTATCAGCTACATAGTACATAATGAGCCTTCAAATCATGCCTTGGGAACTTGTGTGGAAATTTTACATCAACATTTTATTGCAAGGAAAATATTGCCATAAGACTGGTTGGGGGGCTTTCTATCACAGGTAAAGTAGTTGTGAAAACTGAACCTTATTTTTCCAAAGCAGAAAAAAATGAGTTCAGAGGTCTAGCATGAGCTTCTCTGCCAAGCAGCTGAACAGAAGTTATGAAGAGTTCTCATTATCGAAGAATTCTCGCAGCTCATGTTGACACCTACAAATTGGAGTCAAAAGTAGTTATTAAGGGTAATATACATTCCCTATAGTTAACCCATTTTCCTTCTCACAGTAGGATTTTACATGAGATATGTAACACATCAATCAGACTTGCAAAACAAGTCTGTGTGTACCTTTAATGACCATTCACAAATGCAAGGTACATAAATGAGGAAAATCCTGTGCTCTGAAAAACTGATATCTTTCACTATTTGAGGTAATACCCCTATCAAAAAAGCAAATAAAGTGACCACTTTGCTGTCTAACTCAGCCCTCAGGGTGTTATGCACAGGGTGATCAAATGCACAATTGCTCTGTTTAAGTATAGAGAGGAAGGAAGAGTCACAGATTAATAAATCAGTTCTGGTATATGTATATTAATATTACAGGAAACTTACTATTTCTTTTATTTGATTAATCACCCAAAGTTTCACTGAGAGTGATGCCAAAGTCATTTCTCATACTGATTGAAATCTTGGCCATTTCCACACCTTACTGCCACCGATGTCCCACTGCGGTCCCGGCAACACTTTTGCCGGGAAGGAAGCATGATGGGAATGCTCCCCTCTGCACCTGGCCAGTTCCCGATGCAAGAGAGTGTGAGTGACGTGTTTCTTCCTTCTGCAGTGCAGCTGGCATCTTCCTCATGCTGCAGTGGGGAAGGAAGCACATGATTGCACTTCCCCCCTCCACATGGCTGGGGATGATGGGAGTGTGATGTGATTGTGGGCACTGAACAGATTTTTTCCATTAAGTGAATATCCCGCAATCATGATGGGTCGGGATGGGGTGGCAGTGGGACTGTGACAACTTTGTGCGAACGGAGGACTCGTGGACCACTGCCATCGGGACTGAGAAGCCATGTGGAAATGGCCCTTGTTTCTTCATAGGCAACTGTATCCCAGTCATACAACACAAATCTGTGATTTTAAAGTGGTAAATGGTACATGGGCAAGAGGTACAGGCCTCCATCAGCCCGTTCTCTTTCCCCGTTTAGCCTCTCTCCCAAGGCGTATTTCATAGGACAGACTGCAGGGGTAAGAAGAGGACTGAGTGTTGGAGCACAATAGTGCATGCTAATTTGGGAGAGAAGTGAGCAGCTTCAGACAAGTCCTCTTGTGGTTTGATTGATGAAGATGCTGCTCCAAAAATGTTCCTAAACCAGATTTGGAAATCTGGATTCTCTCACTGTCCTCTGCTTTCCTGCTCATATGACACCTTCAATAAGCTCAGAAGAGAGTTGGTATCTGCACTGGTAGACAGAAGAAGCCAAAATCTTAAGTGCAAGACAGTGTTGAAGGCAACTTGCTATACATGACAATAAAATATATAATAATACACTGGCAGAAGGGTAGAGGGGAGTGTAGTGATAGATCAGCAGGCTGTGGTAGTAACAGTAACTGTGGCAATAAAAGGTCCAAGGAAAATGAGATTCCTATCTTAAGCATGAACAGCCCCTTGCTAGCTCCTCATTAGCACTATGGCTCATTGACTAGGCAATCAATGCATAAATTTTGGGTTGAGGAGGACCGTGAAAAGTAAAAGGGTGGCCCTGAAGAAAGGAACTGGCAAGCTTCTATCTCATTTGCTTGAGAGTCCTCAGTATTTCTCCCTTGTCTCCAAAGGGAATAATTAAAATCTCTTCTTTCTACCTTAAATCCAAAACAGTGAGCAAGATAGGAAGTATAAACACCTCCTGTTCTGAAAGGCTTATGCCATCTGGTTGCTCAGACAGAAGGGGAAAATAGTAAAACCATATATATTTGAAAATGAAATGCTAACACTTTTTTTTTAATTTTTAATTTTTTTATTTTTCTGAAAATATCTGCTAACTAGCCCACATGAAGACATCTGGATTTTTGAGCTCTTTCTTTAGCTACTGTCTGTGGTCTCTGGTAAATATAATCCATCTGCATAGGAAAGAGTAAACTAAATGGTGCAGTGCTGGAAGAATTCACTGCAACGGCTTCATTCTCCCTGTGGACTTGGCAGGTTTTGCTCATTTCCTGTCTTTTTCACCACTTGCTGCAGTGATTATGCAAAGTTATTATGTGGTTGTAATGCAAACAAGGGAAAACATTATTTTCTTTATTTTTTTTTTAATAAAAAACCCGTTCTATACATTGAGTAGCAAGTTCATTTCCCTGCAACATTAAAATCTCTGCTGACAACAAAGCAACACTTCTTAACTGATTTTTTATAAAGCTAATTAAAATGGGTTGAAAGAGAATCAGCACATAATTTCCTTACTCTTTTATGTGTTTCTTAATAGAAGCACACCATAGGCTTTCTACAGCTTCAGCAGAACTTCAGACAACTGCTCTAAAGCTTGTTCAGTGCACAGTTTTGTGGTTTAAGTTTGAATAGCAACTTCTGCTTCACATCTGTTTCCAAGGGAAGAAGAAGAGGGCAAAAGATTGTGTCAGAAAGAAGTCCAGCAGTTTCTGGCTCCTCTCCTTCCCACTATGAAACCACTGCTATGGCAGCTGAAGTTTGGAGGGAGGGGCTCTAACCAGCTACTGTGGTTTAGGTGTGATGTGACTGTGCCTAGCTATTCTTTTTTTTTTCCCTCAGAGGCCACAACAACACTGGCAGTTGGAATGGAAGCAGGAGATGCAATCAGCCAAAACATTCCATATGAAAATTCATGTTGCACCTCAGACTAATTTCCAAAATGGCTAGGAATGAGTAAATATTTTCAAGTATTGGGTTGTACTACCTTCTATCTTTCTTTCTTTTTCCCTTTCTGTTGTATCAGTTTTTAAGTCCCAAAGATCAAGATGGCTAAAAAACTAGTTAAAAAAACTAATTCAAAAGAAAAGAAGGCTGTCTTGAATATGGGTTGTGGTGGGGAAATAGCAGCATATAAATAAATGAGTGAAAGCACATCAGAATTCTAATCATAATAAAATCTTATCTGACTTCCCTACCATCTATATCTTAAAACAACCCAAAGAATAGCCAGAAGTTCTTGAAGTTCATAAGCTCTCCTGGGCAATGGTACTTTACTGCCTATCAGAATATTAACAGGTACAGCATTTTCTGAAAATACTGAAGGGGAAAATGTCATGTGTTGAATCAATACATGACTTCTCAGTAGTGTTTAATAGTATCAGCCATGCCATTGCATCCTGTCATTCTGACTCAGAATCACCTTTGTTGTATGGGGTTGTAAGCAATGTTTCTTAGGAGTTATTCATAGAGGGCCAGCCCAGAAGCTGGTGCTGAAAGACTGCAGTTCCATGGCGTGATCTTTGCTTTCCATGTTACCTCTAAGTTTCATCTTGTCTTCCATGTATTTCAGCATCTCCATTATGACTTCCGGTGGAGATCATATACCAATGTTTGGTCTCAGTTCAGGAGTGAAAGGATATGAGCAAGCTATAATAGTACCACAGTTGGTCAGTAGTTCACTTGTTACGATCTTGAAGAAGTTGTTCAGCCCATCCGAGATGGAATTGCACTCTCCTTGGAGAAAACAACAACAAAAAGAACCTTGTACAATCGGATGAGATTGCACTGTTCCTGAAGAAATAGTTATGCAAGATGGACCTATTCCTGGACAGGAAATTTATAAGTTACAGCAGCAGCCCAAACTATCTTTCATCATGCAGTTTGTTCACCAGCTACAATATGCAGAAGACACACCTAGGCCATTTCCACACGGGGTATTTAAAATGGTGCAGTGCGTCCTCCACGGAGGATGTCTGCACCTCAGAGCAGACTGGGTCCGGACTACTTACTGTAGATCCACACCTCAGTCTGCTCCAGAATGACCCCAAGTGGTCATCCAGCATGCTTTTGAAAAACCTGTTTTTTTCCAGTCTTTCAAAAGTACGGAGCACGCCACTGCGAGCCTGCTCCCTTGTGCAGATTTGCAGGCTAGCACCAATGCGAGCCTGTGATCTGCCGAGGGTGGGCTTTAGGCTGGCGAGCTTCAGTGGTTGGTCGAAACCCATGACCAACTGGAAGCCACCATTTTGGACGCTGGAGCAGTGCGGGGCGACGGCCACACACTGCTCCAGAGCAGCCTGGACCGGACTGGAGAGCCAGAAGATCCGGTAAGTAGCGGCACGGGGCGATTCCCTCACCCTGTGCAGAAATGGCCCTAGAATCAAGCATACATGCCACTGTTAGCTCCAGACTCGACTACTGCTATGCAATGTATGTTGGCTGTCGTCATCAACAATAACAATAACAATTATAAAGTAACTGTTATTCATCTAAAATCCAGCTGGGGCCTAGTAATCAGAACACATAACCCTGATCTTGTGCATTATGGATTGTGAACTGCAATAAAAGCTGATGATAATGATAACTCTGATCTTTATCTATATTTAAAACAATAGACTTCAAAGCCTTAACAGCCAAGGAGCAGGTTACTCCCCTATGATCCTACCCAAGGAGGAATATTCATGTCAGAGATCTCATACATTTCATCTCATTGTTAAAAGAAATAAGATAATCAGATAATTTATTTCTCCATACTTTTAAGTTTTAAAAATAATGTCTTTACAACATCGTGACCAGTTTCTTTTAAGTCACTGTATTTTAATATTATTAATTCTTTTTAGTTGTGTTTTTGTATTTGATTTGGTTTGATTTTTTTTCTGAGCTACTTAGATTGCTTTACCAAAAATGGAGGGTACATAACAATAATCTTAGCATAGTCTGAAGAACATTGTGGTTAATCTTACAATGTCTTTCAGTACTGTTAAGTGCCATCATTTTAGGCTTGCTCATCCAACATATAAAATGATTTCTTTGAGATGCTAAGTTATATCTATGTTACTGAGACCGCTTGAATTCATTTCCCATTCTAGTTTATAACAGTCAAAGAGACACAAGGAAGATGTTCAAATCTATTTACATCTTTTTTTTTTCCTACAATGAGGCTGGTAAATGAAATGGAACTTAATTTGATGATATCTGCTGTATGCATAACAATTGTTGGTCACACCTACATTTAATTGTCAATAAGAATATACTTGCAACAAAATGACAGATAGGGTACCACTGTTATTCCCTTGGTATGAATTTTTGTTCCATCTGGTACATTATTTTCCAAGTTTGCTTCATTTGGTTTTCAAATGTTAGCTAACAGCTGGTGTGAAGGTTTTCCTGTTTGTTATTGTGCATGCCCATAGTTCATATCATTTTCAATATTCTGTGTAACATTTAGCTTCTTGTGGGCATTTTCTTTCCACTAAGCTTATTATGCTTTCTGAACAACATATTTAAAAATAAAAATAAAAAAAATAAGTCTGCATTCATTAATCCTGTTTCTCCAATCCATTAAAAGTACAATCCTCTAAATATTGAGTACAGCAAAGTGGGAGGAACAGCATTAAAATTATAGTATTGACTCACTGGAAGCAAGTGTAAAAGTGTTACCAATTTCGTGTATACACTTGTGGGGTCTAGCTGCTGGTGACTGTCCAGGAAAAGGATCTTGGAGTCATGACACTGGAAAATTTCTCTTAAGATGAATCAAGTGAAGAAATCATGACATGCTGAAGCCATTGATAACTGAACACAAGTGAGAAGATATTCTGTTGCTCCTCAGCTGAGGGAGGTTTTTTTACACATTTTTATTGAGGAAATACTGTATAACTAGATGAACATTGATTTTAAGTGAGATTCTGTTGAGGGCCAGCAAACCAAAATACTGCACCATGGAGCATGAGAGAAGATCAAAATATCTGGACTGATAGAAGGAGGACAAATCTGTGCCACTGTATCATTTCCCAAAATTGGTGTAGACTGTTGCACTACTCAGATGAATGTATGTACAAAGTGTTCTTAAAGACCTCATTATGCAAACCAGTAAAGAGTTTAACTGCTTCTAAAATTGACCAGTTACATAAGCATAAAGCTCCAATAGGACTTTGGCCTCAGGATGCAGCTGCTGGGGGGGAGGGGGAGGAGGAGGAGGAGGAGGAGGTGGAGGAGGAGGAGGAGGGAAGAAAAGAAAAGAAAAGAAAAGAAAAGAAAAGAAAAGAAAAGAAAAGAAAAGAAAAGAAAAGAAAAGAAAAGAAGAAAAGCCTATGATCTGATTCACTGAAAAGAAAATTGGCAGTAACATGATGCCATTTTAGCAATCTGTGGTATAACCGTACATGGAATATTATGTCTGGCTCTGATTATCACATTGCAGAAAACATAACTTTAGAGCTGAAAAAAAGATGCTGAAAGGATTATCAAAATGATCAAGGGTCGGAAGCAAAGCCCCTATGAGAAATATACTATATTTGGAACTCTTAGCTTAGCAGAAAGCCAAGCAAAGGTTGACATGACAGAGATAAGATACATAAAATTATGCAAGGTATGAGAAAAGTTCATAGGGGAAAACTTTCTTTCCATCTTCCTTCAGGCATCACTCAGTTTTCTTGTGTGACCCTGAATTCCAATATTATAAGAGAAGAAGAAGAAAAAATCCTTCTCTCATAATAGCAATACACATATTCACAAAGTATGAGAGAGCAGCTAGTCTCATTTTCTGCACTACACCTGAAACTTGCAATATATTCTGTTCTTTGTATTGCCCACCAACAAGAATGGAAATCATTTAAGGACCTGCAATATAGCCTGATCAAGGACATCTCAGGAACTTTTGCTGTGGTGACCTGTGCCATAGAACAATTCTGCTGTGGTGAGCTACGCCAAAGAGCAATTTTGCCTTGTTCTTGCTGTAAATCAAGTGGTAGTTAGAAAACAGAGTGAGTACAACTGTCTGGCTTAGATCTTTGCATTGGATTGAGAACTTTGATAGGGGCCTATTCATGATTTGATTTGAAAACACATGAATATAAGCAGCCTTCTGAAAATTAAATCAATCTGAATGTAATCAGTGTTTGGGAGTAAAATGACTGAAAGTTACAATGGAGGTCTTGGAAGGTAGTCACTGTTCCTTTCTCCTGAGGGGTCATCTTCAGCTGGAGGGTGCCTGAGAGACCTCCCACCCCAACCCCAGCTACTGGTTGGTCATTTAAGTGCTCCCCTGATACCTTCAAGCTGGGATTAAAGGTGGTATTAGAAGCTCAGTAAAAGTATGTTGGTATAGATGTCCACTCAATTGGCACTTAAACAGGATCTTGGCTGTTATTTTTATTATAACAAAAGATCTGGAAAGGTACATTTGGGGGGAATGTCAGCCAATATTATCCAAATCAACCCAGGCAATGATAAGTAAAAAAAAAAAAAATACTCATGTATATGCATGAATTTACATTACATTATTCAAGGAAAATACTCTTGGTAATGCTGAAGTTCCACCTTAGAGCAGAGATTGCAGTGTTTCAGCTCCAACTTCACTTTTGTCCTTCTGGAACCTGTTCCAGTTACAGATATCTCCCCTCACTGCCACAAACTCAGATTTTCCTTGATCCATCAATGCACACTCTTTCATTGTTTGTGCAATTTTTTTTAAAAAAACTTTCACTTCTCATTTTTATTTCCTACTGTGAGTTTTGTACTGTACACCACTGTGGCATGTGTGGTGTGATAAACAGACAAAAAATAGTAATAAATTCAATTTTGCTGTCTCATTCTGTTCCATGTAAATCAGATCTCTAACTTAAAATCTGTGGACGCTTACTAGAAAATCATGTCCCATTGGATGCTTAGAATGGTATATAACGTGTCACGTTATTAACTGTTATGTGGCAAGTACAGTTGCCAAGTAAAATACAGGGCTAGGCTCCTGCACCCTTAATGGTTGTATAAAGATGGGAATTTCAACACCTTTTGTTTGTGCGACCGACAACACCTGCTGAAATTAATTCTACGCAACTATTAAACGTATGGAGACACTGTCCATTATATCACCCAACAACCCTCATAGCAAATGAGTCTGTGATGGAGCTTGCAATGCAAACAATTTTGCAGCATAAAAACAAACATTTAAGTGCAGATGGACAATACTGGGGGGGGGGGTATTTATGGAGTTCTCAGTATTAAGAGCCCCCCATTTTTTTCATTTTTGTTTTCATAATTATTCATTTTAATTATTCTTTTTTGTCAATTAAAATAAAACTAACATTTGGACACTTTTCCTTGGACTTTTTAAAATTCTATTTTGCAGAGAAGTATGTGTATTATCATTTCTTGGGTAAGGGAACAGATGGAGACTGCAGAACCTGCCTGGATCTTCTTCTTAGATGGCTACTGTGGAACTATTTGGGGATGAGAAATACTAAATGAGTGAAAACATAATGAACATTCACTGTGCCTCTTTTTTGGCATGTTGTTATTGTTGTTGTTTAAATTAACTGCACTGTTACACAAGGAAAGACCAGAATTTCTGTGATTCTTCGGGAGTGCTGCCATGCCACTCACAGAGCACCAGATGCCTTCCATAGCTTCTTCAGAGAAACTGATGGGAGAATCAGCAGGGAGAGATACAAGCCTTTGTATACATGTGGTTGTACCATATACCCCCTGATGTGTTTTACTCCTTGGAAGTTCAATTATATTTGTTTACTTGACTCCTGGATAACATATCTCCGAATAAGATAACCTCTTGAGCAGACTTGTATCATCCTTTATGAGTGGGGATGTTCTCCTGTATGTGTATGTGTGATGTTTATATATATTCTCCCACTACACAGAGATGCACCAACACACGTGAGTCAAAGAAACAACAGGGGAACAAGATCATTGACTCTATTGCTCCAAAGGTATACTTACCATTACCTCATCTCTATCCCACCTACATGAAGGAGCTGCAAGTAGAATACATGAGCTTTTCCCATATTTATCTTCACAACACGTAATAAAATAAGTTACTCTAAGAGATAGTGTGCCTACCTTAATTCACTGAATGGAAATTATACTTAATCAGTCTGAAACCAAGTCTAGCTTTATTGGGAGGGGGAGCTCTAAAGCAAGACCTTTTCATTCATCTATTAATAAGTTGTGTTTTTGTCCTAGAATTCTCGATTTCAAATTCCATTTTGTGTGGGCTTTTGATTTAGTTTTTAATAGTTTTTGTTTGTTTTATATGATATTTACTATATTTAAATGTTTAATTAATTGTTAACAGATGATTTTGGGTGTAAGGTGGCTATATAATATAGTAAAGATATAAAATAAGATAAGCATTGAAATTGCGACCAGATTAAACTTTCACTATGAAGCTGGTATATCTAATTCATATTCATATAGGTCAGAGACCTTTTAGAAAGATGAGTACAAGGGCTAGTTAGTATGATAAATGGTGAGAAAGTTTAAGATCTTCTTTTATTTGGTACAGAGTCAAATAAATGGATAATTATTATTCTACTTATTTTCTAAATTAACTTTTTGATTGTCCTCCACAGAATTAAAGACAGACTATGTAGTCCTCCTTCTCACCATAGGAACTAGGCCCAGCCAACCTTTTTTTTCCCCTTGAGTAGGAAAACACTACATAGAATTGAACCATAAAAATTTTAAAGAAACAGTAGGAGTAAATGATTCAGAGAATAGATTTTGAAAAAATAAAGGAGCCCTAATGAAAACTCAATGTAGTGTAATTGCTTGACTGTTGAACTAGGACTTTGGGAGAACAGGGACCAAATCCCTGCCCAGCCATGGAAATTCACTGTGTGACTTTGGCAAGTCACTCTCTCAGTCCTAGATGAAGGCAATACCAAACAAGGGCACCTCAACATTCACAGGTCACTTTGTTATTAAATTTTGCCTACTTGGAAGTACTTAGAGAGGGAGGAGAAATTGCTTTACCCATCTATTACCACTGAAACATCCTTAAATATGAAGACCCTTACAAACAGAACATGTGTTTAGAATGAGGTCAGATGGTAGGCAGAGACAATTTCAACATCCTAGTTGATGGAACACCTCTGTGAAAACATGTCTAACTGCTGTAGCAGAGGGAGAGTCAATGGGAAGCTAGGAGTTTACATTTGCCCTGATGAAAGAGCAGTATTGTTGGGAAGTGAACCTTTGCAGGACTTATAGTTGTTCTTATATGCCTTGAAGATGTTTCTGACAACTCTAAAGCCAACCTATCACAGGATTTTCTGGGGCTGAGACTGAGTGATGCACCCAAGGTCACCCAGTGGGTTTCCATGGCCGAGAGGGAAATTGAATCCTGTCGCTAGAGTCAAAGGCCCTCCCTTTTCCCAAAGTTTTCAGTGTGGATGCCAGCAGTGGCTGTGCTGGGAGGTGAGTTTGATGGGAGTGCTCCCCTCTGCCACAGTTTGCTCCCTGCAGAAAGAAGCATGATCACCACACTTTTTTCCTTCTGCAGCATAGCTGGGTTCTTTCCCAGGCTGCACTGGGCCAGGAAGCACAACCATTGCACTTCTGAGGCTTTCACAGGACAGGTAAGTGCAGGATGGTGGTGTGATCATGTGTCATTGATGAGGATCACGTCAATGTGATCACTCAGCCTGGGGATGGGAGAGGATGGGACTGTGACGATGTTATGCAGAAGCATCATCGCAGTCCTGTCCTTCTCACATCCCTATTGCAGGATGAGAGGGTGCTGTGGAAAGGGCTATAGTCTAATGCTCAAACCACTACACCACACTGGCTATCACAGGACTTATTATACCCTGAAAAAAATGTCTAACCCCTCCATTCTCTCTGTCCAAGTTGTATTCATAGTCATTCTTCTGCTAATATTTTTTCTTTAAATTATTTATGGTGAATTATAAATTAGTTGACAAGTTATTCTTAAATTTCTTTTAAAGTTCCTTAATCCTGTAACTGTAACAGGAGACTTTTGGTTCACACAGAAGTAAACTTTTTAGGTGGACACAGTTTTAAACAGTATCTCCCTATTTGAGCCACTTGCTATATACAAATTGTATCATCTCTCTCTCTCTCTCTCTCTCTCTGTCTGTCTCTTTCTCTCTCTCTCTCTCTCTCTCTCACACACACAGGTCAGCCAGTTGTGTTTTTTGCAGGTTTTTGCATTGGGGAAATTTTTTGTCCTAGGCCATTTCCACACTACACTGTTACAGTGTTATTATTCCACTTTTCAACCTCCTGTGGAATTCTGGGGTTTGTAGTTTACTGAGGCCAAAGAGCTCTCTTGGTGAGAATTCTAAATGCCCCTCACTAAACTGCAAATTCCAGGATCCCATAGGATGTTGAAAGTGGAATAATAGCACTATAACAGTGTAGCACAGAAATGGCCTCAGTCAGGGTAATGTAACAGGGAAAAGAAGCCATCCTCATGACATATTTTAGGTTGTCAGTTGGTATTTGCATTTGTATTATTCTATTGGGTACACAAACGGACTTAATTACACCAGAGATTAGTCCACAATACAAGAAGCATATGTTTTATTTGATTTCATTGTACTTTTCTTCCACCTCTTGTATTGTGATGCTAGACACACCCAGTGCTACACACTCAGCATAAATGTTTCCTTGGAGATGGGCCATGTTATACCCCTCAACACACTGCCAGTTTCATTGGGGTTCCCCACAGTTTCAATCTTTGTGCAAGAGCCTTACGCCTGATTTTAAAAAAAAAGTTTTTAAAATGTGGATGGGTCATATAAAGACACATTACTGCATGCTCCCGCGTTATGTAGTTTGTTTATACATTTTCATTTCAAAGCATGAGCCAGTTCAAGGCACAGCCGCTTTCCTTGAAAGTAAACTCTGACTTTATTGAATAGAAACCAAAAGAGCAGGAGATGGGGTAAAGAAGGAAACAACATTCACAGCAAGAAAAATGAACTGGAATTGATGTAGTGTCACATAAGATGAAAGCTTTAATATCATCCAGATTTTTTCCCTCTATTTATTAAGTGACATCTGGGTTAAAATGTTGCTTGATACATGCAAATAGCTTAGCATCAAATGTGAAAAATATTAAAAGGTTTTTCAAGTCAGGTTATTCTGTACTTGGATGATGCATCTAAAAAAATCCAGAAGGAAAAATAATACATTCTGTTTCAAAACCCTTCTGAATGAAAGCTGGTCAGTGCTCAAGAAGTCAAAAATATAGATTAGAGTTGCTAACAACACTTGAGTTACCCACATTTCTTAAAAATGACCAAAGTTTTGATGGTTGTTTCTCTTGTTTTTAAACTACTTTCTGTTCTTTTTTAAGTGTATATTTTAATCTGTTCTAATGTTGTTAATAGTTTAATTCTACTTTAGTCTTGACTTTATTGTATGTTTTCTCATCTATAATGTAATTATTTTAATCTGTAAGCCACTTTGAGTCTCAATCCTGGGGAATAAACATTATCTTCTTCACCATCACGTCCACCACCTTCTTTGAAGACATGTCTATATTTTCCTGGAGGTGAAAAATAGTCAGCAATGAGAGACAACAGTCACAGCAAGCTTCAAAGCACAAATGTATCTACAAGAATGCTTCCATTCCTAGATACATACTTGGAATAGTTCATTTGCCCATCTTGGCTAAAAAAACGTAGTTTTTGCCACTACGGCAAAGCTCACTACTAAGAAATGTTGGATAATTTCTCTTCCCCCAGAAAAATTTTATTAAAGCGTCTTCCTAACTTCCCTGCTCTCAAACTATAAGAATTAATTTGAAAAATTCTAAACTCATGTTTCTTGCTAGGGAATATCTGTAATTGCTTCTCTCTCTCTCTCTCTGTATATATAAAAATCTTCTCTCAGAATATCTCCAACTTTTCAACTGAGGCAAGTCAATAGTTAAGTGTCACCTCAATCTTATCAGGAAAGACTCATTTGCAAAATGTGTTTCCAGCAGAAAAATATAAAATATGAAGGATATCTATATCTGCATGAAGCATAGTTAATTGTCACTTCTTAGCACATACCCAGTGAGTGCTGCCTAATGTTTCCAGACACGTAAATATCAGAGTTCATAATTCCTCATTTACTTGTTTGTTTCATTTATATTCTGCCTTTCTCCACAAGGGCCTCTCATATGGTTCCCATAAGACACAAAGGAATAATAGGGACATATGGGCTTAGGACTGTAGAGTGTGAAATATCCCTAAGGTTCTCCTTAGATATCCCTAGAAGAGTAGGTTAAGACCCATCCCAGGGGAGACTCTAAACTCAAAACTTACCCAGCCTATGTTTTCTCCTAATCATATCTCACCAAGTATAAAACAGTAATGAAAAATTCCTCAAAGAATTGTTTGTGAGAAAGAATAAGCTAAAGAATTTTAAAGCACTTTGCTCACTGAGGTTGCTATATAAATGGTAATCAAAACAGCATTTTTGGTGCTGAAACACAAAATAACTTCACTTTTATGGAATGTTAGCATCAGATGCCTTATAAAACCTGAAAACACTAGGGGCCTGCTATAGAAAATAGCTACGTTTTCATCATCCCAGCATGTTGTAGAGAGAAAAACTCAATAAAAATGGAAAGGGAGATGGAAATAAATATTTAACAGAACTTTCAAACTCGATGGATTTAATGAGTTTGAATGGCACATCTTTGAATGCAGGATTCTCTCTAAATGGATGAATCTGAGTATTAAAAATCTTCATGCTGGCTTTGTATGATCAAAGTCAAACTTCATACAGTATAAACATATCAGAAAAGGCAGCGTTTACAAATATTTCAGAAGTGTATGAATCAATAGATGCATTTAAGCATTAGAATCAGAGGAAGAAAAGAAATCAGGAAAGTAGGAAAAACAAGAATGATTGAGGATAATTCGATGTATGATACTTATAAATAAATCCCATTGTATTCAAAAGGGCTTGCTTCTAGGTAATTATGGATAGTACTGTAGCTTCAAAGTGGGATAGTGAGAGGACAGAGAGGGGAATAAGAAAGATCAACTATGGATGTTGATATTACATTACATATTCAAGAACAGTGCCTTACCAATGGATGATTGTCTCAAATACAAAGCTTACTTCCTTCTTTACTTCTGACACACATTACTTTAAATTTTCTGCATAAGGATAAGAATAAATTTTCTGCATACATATTAACCTTACAACTCCTGCAGAAAAGATTTTCTGCCCCATTTTTCAAAAAGTAAAATTAAAGGTCCAAACAAAAAAGGCTATCTGAGAAAAGATGGCCATTCAGCTCTGTGGTTGTGGAAACTAGATTGATGTTCCCTATCCACATCCCAAGTAGATGTTGTAGATGAACTGTAGCAGAGTATGACTATGAGCCAAGCATCCTTTTGAGTCCACATCTCATTGCAAATGATGTACTGCTAGCCTGATGGAATCAATATCTAATTGTATATATTAATGCAGATCTGTATTGCATTGCTTTCATTAGGCCATGAAGCCAGATTTCTATCCCATCCCTATTATGAGGAGTCAAAGCAGCTACACGTCACAAAAAGCAAATCAGGGCAAAAAAAAAAAAAAAAAGATATGCCACATAGTGGTGATGGGCAATTAAACCACCAGTGCAGCATGGAAATACATTGAATGTTAGTCCAGTTGTCCCATCAGCAAGAACACATCCCTTTCTTTCTTTCCAGAGATAAGACAATCATCTTCAGAAAGCTAGATTTGGTTGCAGATATGGTGACATGTTGTCTTCATGTTTTCTCAGTCAATGTTGGGCTTTCCAAGTGTTTTGAACTGCAATTCTTGTAGATCCCATGCTGGCTGGGGCTTCTGAGAATTAAAGTCCAAAATATCTGGAAACCTAAATATTTTTGACCTATGCTATAAAAGATGCCTGATTTTACTATGTGAATAAACAGAGAACCCCCTTCCCCTCCAAGAAAAAAAAAAAAAAAGAGTGTAGGGGGAGATGAACTTCCCAGAAATAATTAGACTTCCCAGAAATCATTAGAACATACAAAATTCAAATAATTACTTAATATTATAAAACTAAACACCTCATGTAGTTAGTTAGTGGACCTATCCTGTTACACCAACCCAATTATTGAAAGCACTCCCCATAAAGATAAGACTGGTTCCAACTCTGACTTTGCTTCAGTGTCAAGTTGAAATATGGTTTTCCATTGAACTTTATCCAGTTTTACATGTGCATAGCTTTGACTGGTTAAAGTTGTTTTAAATTATTACAAGTATCTTAATAAATCTTCAGACTGTCAATTATATATTACTGATTTTTTTTTTCAAATTGTCAACTGATTTTACCACATGCTGCCCTGAGACATTCTGACCCTTTCCGCACTTTACCTTTTTCTGGTGCTGGGGTGCGGGGATCGCTTAAGCAGCCTCCGGTGAGAGGCTCTCGCGTTCCTGCTGCTTCAGCTCTGCATGAGCTGCCTGCCCATGCCAGAGCCCCACCTCTTCCTTCCGCAGTGCAATCTGGGAGTTTCCCAGGCTGCGTTGAGACAGGAAACGCGACCGGTGCGGCTCCAGAGGCTTTGCACGCCAGGTAAGTGCGCGCGAAGCCCGGGAGTAATGCGCGATCGAACACCATTTTCGGCTTCCAGCTGAAAATGAAAAGGTGCGCAATTGGCACCTGCCAGCCCCTGGAGGGTTGCACAATTGTGAGTGTGTTGTGCAGATCGCTCCTCACAATTGTGCAACGCTCCAGGCACCCTTTCGCATGGCGAATGCTGTGCAGAAAGGGCCTCAGACATGATGGAGGACATGAATATGTTATCCAAATACATAAAAAGAAATTATTTGCTATGGTTAAAACATCTAGCCATTCTTGGACTTCCATGCTTCTTCATCTCCCCATTAGTTTTAACCATCTAGCTTGACTATGAATTTTGGGGATCCCAATAGTTTGTGCATGAGGCAACAGCATAAGGCACAGTTGAAACCAGCTTTTGAATCTTTTCATATTCCTCCTCTGCTATCAAGCCCACACCCCAGCAACTGTAACTAAAAGTTGCAGCACATCTCAAAAGGAAGTGACATTATCCCTTGTTAGTTTATACACTTATATCTTCACCACTCAAGATCAGGAGATAATTAAATGCAATGTGTTAATTGTAACGAGTAATTTTGCTTCTCAGTTACCCCAAAATGGAAGAAATGGTCAAATATTTTGGGAGGGCAATCCTCCTCAAAAGCTCCAGGAAAGCTATTTTAATTCTTGAAAGGTAAAAAGAAGACATAGTTAATAAATGATGCATATTGCGTAGGAAGTCATTAGTAATATTTTAATTTCTGGGAATTTATTTTTCCTCTCTATATTGTAGGGTGGAACAAATGCAGTGAGGTGTGTGTGTGGTGTGTACATGTGTCTTTAACATGTGTGTTTTGTATCTCTCTGGCTTGGTGGTTGGTGAATTTGGCTGTATATATTGGGGTGAGAAGGGAAATGTTTTCGGGTGGTGATCAGAGCAATTTGGGGGTGAAAATTGGGATTGCGCCAGAGGTGCCATCTCCCTGTTAGAAATAAGCCCAATAGATCTTAATAAAATGCCAGTGAGGTCTTAAATAAAAAGGCAGAGACGGATCCTTGGATTAAGCAGCCAATTACAGTAACTGGTTTTATTTTCAATTCTGCAGAATTGGGTGCCACCCCCCCGCCTTTCATTCGGGGTGAGAGCACACTGAGCAAATCAAAGCATCCTATATTTAAACCCTACTCCCGGCTGCATGGTTCCTCCCCCTCTCGCCTATAGGTTGTGGATTATCGGGGTGCACATTCTTCCCAGTCCGCCTATCTAAAAAGCCCCTTCCCCACTATTTTGATTTGTTACAAGCATTTCTTTTGCCATATTTGGAAAGCCCCCTCTTTAGCATTGTGTATTGTGTTTATGAGTTCTCCTATCTCCGCCTCCCATCTCCTGACCACTCATTTCTTAAACTGTTTGTTCCATAGGAAAAGGGAACTTGTCTGGTTTCGCAGCTGGCTGTCTAACCTTGTGGTTTATTTTAGCAATGGGCAGAGAAATTCAGGAAGCCAGGCTCTTTTGTTTTTGCTGAAGCTTGCTGTTTGCCTTGCTAAATGCTAAATATTTTATTTGCTTCTTTTGGGCTTCCAGCAGAATTTGACTCTAATTCCCATTCTCACAACCCTTTTCAGTTATTCCGTAACTGCCCCATTCTCTATTAGTCCCTACATGGCTTCCCAAAGGAAGATGATTTGGGTATTCCCTTGTGTGGTTTATTTCCTTCAACTTTGGGCCTCACCACTTGTATATTTACAGGTCTACTAACTCTGCAGTCATGGGTTTGATTTCAAGCCTATTGGGACTTTTGAGGCCTATCAGGCCTATATATTTGGAAGTCTATTGTCCACTTAGCCATGTGCTCAATTTGAGGCATGTCAGCCCTTTTCAGGCCTTCCAGGCTTTTTGTAGGTGTGGGCTTGCATGGCCTATTTAAGACATGGTCTGTTAGAGTCCTATTGGGCCTAATAGTGCCTTTTAGGCCTATTTCATTTGTGTGGCAATGTGGCCCCTTAGGGGCCTATAGGGCTTGGTTGGTCTGCCTTGGCAACATTGGGATTAGAGGCATAGCAGGATATAGGATCTGGGGTGAAATAGAGGGCTTTCAGGCCTGGGCCTTGTTATTCCAGAGGCCTGCTAGGCCTAAGGCCTGTTGCTTTCTGCCGCTGGAGGGGGGGATATTTGCCTCATGTTATCAGATTTTTGCATGGCTTCATCAGAAAAAAAAATGGTCTGCAGTGAACCTTGGGGTAACCCTGGGACTTCCCTACATGGGAGGAGGGAGACAATTGCCTCTTGAATTATATCCACAGAACAACAAGTCTGCAAACAGCTGTGGCTTGGATAGCAAATCTCTTTTAACTGCTCTACAGGGAATGGGAATAAAATGTAGAGGAGAAGCTCAATATGTATTAAGGAGCAAACCTAGGAAAGACTGGTTAGATTGGTTGTGGGCCAAAACATGGCTCCCAGGTTCTCTTATTTATGCTGTGGTAATAGACTGCAAAGTTGGCATGCCTAATCTCTGAGTTACTACATTAACCTTATTTACTACCCAATGTAGACCTCATGGGGATCTGTGTGGCCTTTTATGATTATTCATTTAGTATGAGGCTGCAATCAACACCTCCCTTTGCTAGAGTCTTCTGAAAGCCCAGTTATGTATGCAGACTGTTACCCAGCAAGGCACATGCAAGATAATATACTCCAGGGCCTCTCGTTCTGCTTTTGAAAAGTACCCGCTTAGGTATACAAACTGACATTTAATGATGTTGCCATCTCACCAATAGCAAACTGTAGAAACTAAGGAAAGTCACTCTGTAAGAGTTGCAGGAGCAAGTGGGTCATCTTAATTTTGCATGCCTGTGGTGTGGCCTTCTTGCATTGTATTTGTGATGCAAGGTTTAGGTTGCACAAATTCCACCATAGACTTAGAGTTATAACTGAGGCAAGTGTCAACACAAAGTTTCAGAAAAGAGTTTCTACTCCATTGTAATGGAACTTCAGACATCAGTTTACAGAGAAATGGTGCCAGGGTTTGTTTGTTTGTTTTAGTGTCAGGCATGTGAGTAGCTTTTGGAATTTTTCCAATTGTAGTAACAGTTTGCTTGTGGACTGCTGAATCTACAATTTGTAAGTCCATTCTTGGTTATAATATGACCCTGGTCTGCTCATCTCTAGATCTCCTCATGCCATGTGCCTGGTCTAAGCCTTCACAATTAGAGGTCTCCTGTATAAGGTCTTGTTCACTGTGAGACATGCAACTGGGGTAAGTGATTATTCATAGTCAGATGGAGTAGTCACAGAGCCTCATTCAACTGGCTCTGAAGATCCAGTCAGTATCAGAACAGATTTCAACAGGAGTTTGGTTATTTGATGGATTGTGGTCATTAGGGATGTGGCTTGCATGGATCTTTTGCCCTGCATTCTTCCACAAACTCAATATTGTGATAGTACAGTCTCAGCTATCCCTCAGGACATCATATATCACCAGAAATCTAACTCACACCAGGATCAGCTGCCTGAAGAAGGGGGAACTTCATGCAGGATCAATCATTCCCCAGGTTTATTGTGGTCAGGCCTGTGGAGGAGGTAGGTCCACAGGTTCAGCCCCTCAGGATCAATCACTACTGCTCGTACAGAGCAGTTTTCCTCAAATTCTTTAGAACTTTTCAGAAAGATGGGAAAAACTGGCCAAACTGTGGCTCATAATGTTAGCACCCAAACCCTTGGAAAGGATTTGTTACAAAAACTTTCCTTGGTTTCCTCATCTCCGCAGGTTTTATATCTTCAGTGGGTATTTGGATGTCCTTTATCTTTATGCCCTTTTCACTCTGTGGAAATCTTCCCACAAAAAACAAATCTAACAACCCCTCTACACTCTGATTTCTTCCTCTTATTCAGGATACACTGTGAATGTTTAACACTGTGTTGTCACATATCCTATCTGCTGAGTTTCTAGCATCTCCCTGGTGCTAGGTGACCTTCTGCACAGCTGCTAGGATTTTTCATGCCACTAGGCATCCTATCAGAGGACTGCATCCTCAGTCTCTGAGAAGCAGTAGGAGTGAAGGATGGGAATGTGGTGCCCTCTAACACCCTGCTATTGTACATTCTGTCCAAAAAACAGCGTAATCCCTTTTGTAATCTCACTTTTGTAGAATGAGGTTTGTTTTACAAATAGCAAGATCAATGCACTTTTGCTGAAGAAGAAATATGAAGACAAACATAAAAGATGAGTTGAGAAACACAAACAAGAATTACTCCTTCAGTTGGCATATTCCAAAACCTCTCAACTTCCCATGTTAGTGGACTTAACTTCTTTCCTTTCCAGTACTCCTTTCGGTTTGCCTAGCTACCAGCCAGATTCAGTCGGTTCCATCCCTTCCTATCTGATCACTTCCATAAATGACCTTCTGTATCTTCTTTCTTTAGGTTCAGGGTGGACTTCTGTTACCAATCCCTGTCTATATCTCTGTGGGCCATTCACACTTCACAACTACAGTACTGTTGATGTTGGTGGTTGCTGTTGCTGTTTGTATCTTCAAGTCATTTACAACTTATGGCTACCATAACGTGAACCTTTGATGGAGTTTTCTGGGTCTGAGAATGTGTGATGTGCCCAAGGTCACCCAGTGGGTTTCCATGGCCAGGTCAGGAATTGAACCTTGTTCTCTAGGATTGTAATCCAATAAGCCACGTTGGCCCTCTAAATTCTATTTTAACTGCTAGGCCAACTTGCCATGAAATACTGAGGTTTGTTGTTTTGTGGGGCTCTCTGGTGGAGAATTCTAAATGCCTCTCCCTAAACTTTCAATTCCAGGGTTCCATAGGATGGAACCAGGACAGTTAAAGTGGAATACAGTATGTATCTTTATAGTGTGAATGTGGCCTCTGAGAAGTAAATGCCAGAGCTCTCTGAGTAATTGAATCAAGTTGAAAGTTTCAAAAACTGAGCTATTTCTAAATTAGTAAATTACTGTAGCTCAACATTTGAAGTGATTGATTGCCTCAACAACAAACAGATTAAGCAGCACAGCTTAATAGATAATTTGTAAAAAACAATTAAGAAGAAGAGGAGGAAAAAGAAAAAGAAGAAGCAGCCACAGCAGCAGAAGCAACACTAGACAAACAAGGAAAGAATCCATTTGAACTAAGAAGGACTTCTAACAAGATTACCCACAAAGACAGTTTAAAGATATCAGCCCATTATTTTCTGTGTTTATTTTTAAAACAATCTATGCCAGTTCCTTAGCACGGACTAGGTCCTTGTGTAGTTAGAAAACATGCAACAAATGTTCTTTAGGACCTGTTCAAACTTTTGTATAATCAGGAAATGTGCAACTAATGTTGATGGTATCATGGAATGCTCACCTCAAGGTATATTCAAAACTGCGTGGGTGGTCATCATTCTTCTACTTGAGAGATGGACAATTCAGCAGAGCTGGAGAGCTTTTTCCCTTGCCAAAACCCATTGCAAACTGAGTTTCAAATGCACTGCAAATGTTGCTTTTTAAAAAGGCAGGAAGAATAAAACTCATTTTAAGCAGAAATTTTTGCATTTCTATGAAATTTTGATCATGCAGTTTTGGGTAAGCCTGAGTATGGCCAAAACAGCCTTAATGACCATGTGTGGATCGGCTCTGATCTAGTACAAAAATCTACAAAATAAGTGTTCAAAACATGTAAAGAGAATAGTGTGGTGCTTCATCTGCATTTTGTTTCAGCCATTCCCATTCAGTTTGGTAGAAAAGAGATAGTACTCAGAAGGGGGAAGTAGGACAGTAAGAATGTTGTGGTGAAATTTGCATGGGTGGCATTTATTCTTCTTGTACATGGTTTATGGAAGATAGAACTGTTTGCCCTTTTCATCACAAGATCAAATAGGATGCTGTTGTTGCTGCTGTTGCACGCTTTCAAGTCATTTCCAACTTATGGTAACTCAAAGACAAACCTATCACAAGGTTTTCTGGGGGCCAAGAGTGTGGTGTGCCCAATGTCACCCAGCAGGTTTCCAAGAACAAGCAGTTCCCAAACAGGGAATCAAACCCTGGTCTGTTGGATTGTAGTTCAACATTCAAACCAGTAAAGTTTATATTATGATTTCTCCATGCTTTCTCAGCTTCCTCTAACTGAGTTCATATCATGGCTCATAAAAACATTGTGTGTGCACATGTGCATGTGTGCACACTTAGAAATCTCAAATGAGAAGAAATTTGCACATGGTTGCTTTTGTGCAAGAAAAATAAATGATTTTTGTGTGTGCAGGAAATAGCATTTTCTGCATAGAAAATCATAATTTAATGCAGAAATATCAATTGCTGTGCAAAAAAAAGATGTTTTCTGCGCATAAAATAGGGTAGTTGCATAGAAAATCATAATTTAATGCAGAAATATCAATTGCTGTGCAAAAAAAAAGATGTTTTCCGCACATAAAATAGGGTAGTTGTGAATTTGATTTTCACAAAATTCACCAATGGTTGATTTGTCTTGAAAACAGCATTTTCTGCCCAGAATATAGCATTTTATATGCAGAAAATACCATTTGATCAACAGGAATTAATATTTCTTTGTTGAAATATTATTTTCCATGCATAAAATGCTCTCTTCTGGAAAGAAACAACCACATGTGAATTTTTTGCAGAACAATACTTGAAATGTAAACAACCTTCAAAAACTGTGTTTTTTGAAAACTTTCTTGCAATGAGAAGAAAATTCTTTACATTACCTGTTGCTACCTTTGAGAAGAAACTTAGTTGAGGATTACATTCTTAACTCATTAATAATAATAATAATAATAATAATAATAATAATAATAATAATAATGGAATAATTTATAAAACTATAAATTTTGACAAGCATAACAGTAGAGGAAAAAAATGTTAGTTTTTCTTAAAGTCTGTTCAAAAGGCAGAAGCAGATGGCACCATAGTAGTTAAAATATCTACCACAAACTCTGTTTCAGCCTCTGGTTATCAAAATGGGAGAAACTGTCTACGTTCTGTTCTTGCATTTTCCGTCCAGTGATCTAAGCTCATTTTTCACCTCCTGGTCCTCAGAAGTAGCAGCTGTGTTACGGGTGTCCATTTTGTAAATTGTATCATGTCATCTGTAAAAGTCAAACATTTTACTCAGTCAGAGGCTGACAGAAAATTTGGCTGCTTTGTAAAAATAACAACTCCTATGGTGTGTGTTATTGTTCTATTTGGGATGGCAAATCACCTATCTAAAAGTGGTGGAGGCTCTAAGACTGAATGATTAAATGCTTTTTACCCAGAGATGAACATCACAAGCCTTGCTTACTCCATTGTCCACACCTCTTAACAGACCAATCATGTTCAGGATAAAGCATTGACCTTCTATTACACATATATTTCTCTTTGGATTTATCTCCTATGGAATTTTTTTTTCAAATGGATGGAGATTACTTCAGGGGAGGAATTCAAAAATATGGTGTGAATATTATTGCAGCATCTGACCATATTTCAGGCTAAGGAGAATTTCATAGGAGGAAATCTCTAAATAAACATAAGAAACAGGAACTTCAGAAATTCTACTTCTAAGTGATGCTAAGTTTGCTTTAATACGTCAGAGGCAGGGGAGAAGATTAGATTCCACATGCTTATGGATGGTCCTAGTTTATTCTTTAAATAGTCCAATGCAGTTTGGCATGTTTATAAATTAATTGCCCTTCTTCAGGGGCATAAATCTAACTTATAACAGAAATTGTAGGTAATAAAAAGATTCTTTACTGTGTATCAGTCCAGCTTTTCCCCAGTTCAGGACTCAAACAAATTTAAAAATACATTCTCAAAAATCAATAAAATACAAAAGTTAAAACAATATTAAACAATCATAAATAGATACATACATACATACGTTTTAACTTGTACCCATACCCCAGCACAAATATTAGCAAAATCCACCTCATTATTTTGGTTGGACAGGTCTTATGCAATCACTCATCAAATACCTGTCAGAACAGAAAAAAAAATCTTCACTTGTCTGTATAAGGAAGGTAGAAAGGGTTCCAGTTTAACTTCTCTGGGAAGAGAGTTCCAGAGCCTAGGGACAGACACTGAGAAGGCCTTCTCCCATGTTCCCATCAGATTTAGCTGTAAGGATGGTGGGAGAGGGAGAACAGCCTCCCTAGCAGATCTCAAAGCATAAGTGCATTTGCAAGGGAGAATATGATCCTACGATGAAATAATCTGGACCTGAGCTGTACACAGTTTTATAAATCAAGACCAGCACTTTGAATTGTGCTCAGAAATGGATCAGTTGCCAGTGAATCTGTTGCAGCAAAGGAGTTGTTCCATATAGCCAACTCCAGTAAGGACTGTGGTTGCAGCTCTTTCAACCAGTTGAAGTTGCTGAATAGTCTTCAAAGGCAGCCCATGTAGAACATGTTCTAGTAATCTAAATAGGATACAATTAAGGTTAGTGTCACTATGACCAGATCTGTCATTTCAAGGCAACTGGTGTACAAGCTTTCACTGTGCAAATGCACTCCTAGGCACCACTGAAACCTGAGCTTCCAGGCTCCGAATTGAATTCAGGAACACACCCAAGCTGTGGACCTGTATGTAATGTAACACTATCCAGCACAGGCTGAATCCCTGTTCCCTGATTTGCCTTCTAACTGAGGATTGGCTGATAATTATCTAGAATGGTAGGATCCAAGGAGAGCTTTTTTAACATTGGTTGTATAATAAACTCCCTCAGGCAAGTTAGAACTCCACCTCACTTTAAGGCATTAACCATATATTTATCGTATCCCAGGAAGACTAGACAGAGCAGCAGACAATCAGCAAGCAGCAGAGCTGAGCTTACCCACAAAGGCAAGAGCAGTGGCAGTCTAAACAAAGTTCAAGTTCCAAAACAAACAAATCCACAAGGCAAATCCAAGTCATCATCAAACAAGCAGAGGTCCAAGATAGCCAGGCATCCAGAGAAGAGAACACAGGACTTTAACCACCGAGAAGATCAGTTGCTGACCCTAAGAGCAAAGGACCAGCTGGCTGCCTTTTATCTTACTAATGATATTGCCACAAGTGTTTTTTCATTAGTACTTGCTTGTTATTTAAACAATCTGAGCAGCAAAGCCCCTCTTTCTGGCATCTCTCTTGCACGGTAAGAGTCTGTGTTCCCTCATCTTCTGATATTTGTTCCCCCTGCTCAGGCCCCTGCTGTTGTTTGTAATCGTCCACTGAGCAAGCCTCTGGGGAAACTTTTTCCTCAAATTCAGAATCCTCCTCCTCACTGTCAGGGTCTCCAAGGCAGGGCATGACAATATTTTACCCACTTAGCCTGTTCCGCTCTAGTTTTTTTTAGTAAACCAGGAAGGACAAGGATCTAACATAAATGTGATGGTTCTCACTCCTCCAAGGATCTTGTCCACATCACAAACTGAAAATTATCTGTGATCACTGGACAAGTGAGGGTGAAAGTTACATCCACTGGTTTTGTATCAATTATAGCATCCAAGTCTGAGCAGACCTCAGTGAGTTTATCTGCAAAATGTAGGGCAAGTTGTTCTCAGTAGGCTGATGAATTGTCTGGATTTTCCTGTCTTGGTCTTTAGTATAAAAGACCTTGCCCACTTGAAACAGCTCTGCTGGCTACCTCCTTGCACATGCAATAGGGACAGAGAAGAAATTTGTCTTTGCTGCCTGTATTGCCCAAGGCACACAGATAAGCTTTAACCTGTGTTCATTTCGACCCACTCCAAGTTTTCTGCTACTACTGCTCTAATCACCTTCACACTTGTTTCATTGCCACCAGCTCCCTAGAAAACCAGAAGGCTAGTTTGGCTCCACTTCCTGAGAGGAGATGCTTGGGACCAATCATGTCCACTACCATGACCATTTTTGTGTTCAGAGGTCAGCCAGGCCTTCAACAGGATTGCCTGCTCAGGCAGTAGGAAACTCCTCAAGGACCATCAGAACCATGAGGAATCCATCTAGATTTGTAAGTTTCCTGGGGTGGGTCACCTTAATGGGTCCCCCACCCTTGAAATCTCAGCCCATCTTAATCCCACCAAGTGGTGATCTGTTCACAGAACTATAGACATTTCCTCTACTCCCAGATCTCATCCAGCCACCATTATTGAAGACAAGGTTCAGAGTGCTCAAGCAATATGAGTAGTGTCAGATACCACTTGGTAGAGACCCATCATTGTCATTGAAGACTTGAAGTACTGAGCCATTCCCGACAGGGCAGTCTCAGCATGGATGTTGAAATCCCCCACAGTACAAGTTGTGGAGTGTCAGCATCAACTCTGAGATTACACAGGCTGGCTCAGAAAGGGAGACTGTTGAGCAGTGGAGTAGCTGATACAACAAAGGAATCCCTAATCTGTCCCAGCCACCCAGCTTCAGATAAACATATTTGAACCCAGAAAACTGTGGGGTAGGGGACCTGGTTGGGAAATAGAATTTTGATAAGCTACTGCAACTCTACCTCCCTTCCCCCAAGTCTCATTTGCTGCTGAATGAAGAACCCTGGGGGGCAAAGCTGAGAGACTCCTCCAGCCTCATCCAACCAGTCTGGTTCTGTTTCAGTTGGTTCTAAAAACTGGATGTAGGCCAATCTTACTTGCAATGTACTTCCAAGCTCTCGGGGAGACTGAGAACAGTAAGACAGGTCAGCATCAATTATTTTGGGAAAACCCAATTATTTTATTAATTATTGCATATTTTTACTGCAGGGAAATGGAATGGAGGTACTTCTGAAAACTTTTGTTTTTGAGATTTGAAACAGTGGGGCTCCTTGCATACAATACAGTAATAGCACTATGATTCCACTGTAATTGCCATGCTTTCAACCTATGAAGATTTGCAGTTTAGAGAGGGATATTTAGAATGTTATCAGTCAGAGACTCTAGTGCCCCACCAAGCTCTAGGATTCCTTAGGATGTAGACATTACATCATGGCAGTTAAAGGGGGAATCATAATAACTGTGTATTAGTGTCCTCAAATAACTAGCCATTATTTTTTGTTCTGCCTCCAGAGACAAGATACCTTGGGCTGACCTTGCACATCAGTATGGAGAAAAAAAACAAAACATTAATCTGTTACTCCTAGATTAGATTCTAAATCCTTGCTGTGTGTATTTAGATATCTGATAGGTACTGTTGACCAAGCACACAAATAATTAGCGAGGAGCAGGAGAAAGGTTTCTCTGCAACTGATAAGAAATTAGCACACAATTTTGGACTATATTGTTCTGGCATGTCTTTTTATGCTGACAGCATAGCTTCTCTATATTGAAAGTGTAATTTAATGATTTGTGAATGTATGATGATGGCTGAGTGGTCAGCAGCATACAACCCTCTTTGCACTGATTTGCTGGTGCAGGAAATCTGAGGATTGGCCCATTAAAAGACTTAAACAGCAGTTTTATGTTGTAACTGTTGAGCCAAGTTTAGACTGCTTTCAAATGGACTGTTTTAGTGGCACTGTTCTGCAATCCAGAAGACTTACTAAACACAATGATGAACCATTCGGATATTTTGCTGAGGTTTCTGACAAAATGGCTAAAAATGTCAGATTGCTGCAAAGAAAGGAAAACAATAGGATACAACACAGAGATGAGAGATTCTTCTCAATGTAGTTACTAGGAAAGGCAGGAATGTGAACAGTGCTGATCCTGAAGATGTGACTTATCTGTGTTATACTTAGCTACGAATAAAAATCTCCCTTGTATCCTCATTGCATGGCAAATAAGTCAACTAAAAAAGAAAACCTCTTCAATCCAGGCAAGGCTTAAAGGTGACCATAACGAATATTTAAAAGGGGAATGGTGGGTGGCAGGTTTTGCATGCAAGCAAAAATAAGCAGATAAAACACTTGAACAGTAGGGGGGAAAAAGTTAGTGGAAGTAGTAGTACTCCACGACATAGGAGACGGATCTCTCCTGAAGGGACTAAGTGTTGGGGGATGATAGGAGTTGCAGCCCCACAGAAATGCAGCGGAAAAGCCAGAGGACAGCGAGTCAACAGCAGCAGCCTTGTTCCCCAGTAAGGATACTCACACACAGAGGAGTTTCTTCCAAACAGGAGGCACTTTATCTTGTAGCAACGTTCTGTTATATACACAACATGGAACAGACGGACAAAGGCTTGCACCAGACACCGGTTTAGTCAACAGACAAATACATACTGAGGATTGCTTTCTTATATACATATCTACAACCAATCAGGTAGAGGTTTGCACACCTCCCTCTACCATCTGCACACGACCCCAGTTTCTGATGCAACCTTGCAATTACCCACAGCTGGGGCATGATGCAACATCTTTGCAGTGGGCTGATCATTTTCCCAGGGTTCCCTGCCTGGAATCCCTGACACTAAGGCTGTTCTACATTGAGCAGGCCTAGTGCAACACTCCACCCATACAATCTAACAAAATAAGTCATATCATGGACCTGGAATGGGAGCGCAGAGGGGGCTCAAACCCCCACTAGCACTAGGGTGGGGGGATGAGCACCAAAGAATGATCTGGCAAAATTGGGCCACCACAAGTCTTATGTGATTGAATCTCCTCAGGAGTTATCAACCAGAAATGTACTAATATATATAGTAACAAAATAATCAATCACTAAGAAAGATTAAGACACTGTTGTTGTTGAGTCCTCTCAGGAATCATAAAGGCTGCCTGCCATCTATTCTGTGCACAGCTACTTGGAAGTGAGGTACACTTAAGCATAGAGGGAGCCGCTAAGTAGACACCGTGCTTGTAAGAGTCCTCATATTTAAAGATGCTTCAGTAATAATGGATTGGAACAGTAATTCTCCCCTGCCCCACAAGTACCTGACAGCAGGCAAAAGTAAGGGGTGGGGGGCCAATATTGAGCCTCCACCCCTTAAAAACAGTCCTGGGGGTCCTGTGTCTTCAACCTTCCATTTTCCTAATACTTACATTTAATAATCCCCACCCCCATCTGCTGTCAAATCCTAGAAGAAGTCCTTGCTGCTGCTTACTGGTGGGAAGGCAAGGGAGGAGGGCAAGGAAGAGGCTGCAGGTCACAGCTTGGAGGTGTGAGGGCTAAACAGCTGCATTTTCATAGTGTGAGTTGTTTCCATCTCCCTGTCCTCCCCACCAGTAAGCAGCAGCAGCAGCTCATCACAGAACTTGAGGTTTTAGGTGGAACACAAAGGACAGGAGAATAACTTCCTGTAGCCCAGACAAAGAGAGACAAACATGTACGTAACATAGGGTGAACAATTCTCCTACTCCATCTTGCCATGCCAGTAGGAGCAAAGCAGGATATGTTTAAGTTCTTTGACTTCCAAGAGTCCTATAGGAGTATCTTATAAAAGGTGGATGTTTCAGTCACTTTTTGACTGTATCATCATCAAAAACTGTTATGCATGTGCAAATGAAGTATCAAAGAATTATCACAGCAATATAGCATCTATATGTCTTAACGTCAACACCCAGACAATATGTTTCAGAATTTGTTCACACATTAATCTTGCTGGGCCTATCAAATGTTGAAAAATCAAGTCACCAGAAGGGAACTCATGTGCCTACATGCCTGAATGAATCCTGGAATCAATCTGTTACAGTCTCATTCATACGTGTACACTGTCCCTTGATGCTGTAGTGAGTCAACAAGCATGTATTAGATGCTGCAGTTGTGAATTGGCATGTATTAACATTTACATTTCCTGTCCTACATGAGAGATGAGGTGGCAGCTATATAGATGTCATTTAGAGTGGTGTGGAAGTCAGAAAAGACGTAACAAACTCAATGTGTCAGAGGCACTCCTAATATTTTAATTATAGCTTTATAATTTCTAGCTCTCTTACTCCCAGTTTTATCTTCCCTGTTGCCCAGAATGCAACATTTTATTTTATTGCAAATGAGTTTGCAAACCTAACTTTTGGTCCTGTTTGATTAGTTAGGATCTCCTAAATTTTGGTTGCTCTGACACTTTGATGTGTGACTGTCAAGTTAAAAGTGTACTACTACTACCGGTTTCATTTGTAGTTTGTACAATGCAGATGTCTCCCCCTTTTCTCCCTAAATACAGAATGTTTAAATTGAACTATAAGATGCAGTATAAGCAAGTGTCATAGACCTTAGGACAAAAGATTTAGAGTTCACTTTATTAAGATAACTTCCATCTACTTTATGGCTAACAACTGCTATAAAATGTGATGAAATACAAACAAGTTGGAAAATAAATTTTGTCTTGTGTGCTTTCTTTTAGTGCATTTTATGCTCAAAGCTTTGCTTTTGTTTGTTTTCTGTGTGTATATTTTCTCATATAGATTTAGTAACTTACATATTTAAATTCAGACTTGAGAATTCAGCATAATATTTCACAAAGAACCCACTTCACCTGTCACTTGATATTCCTGCTAGGCCTAAAATTAGCACCTTGTTGATGAAAAGTTATTGCGGCTTCAGCTATGCAAAGCACATAAAAAAGAAGTTGAGAAGCATGTCAAATAACAGTTTTGAAAAAGAAATAATTGGGAATATAAAATAATCAAACTGACATGGGCAGATTGTCTCATAGCTCTTTTATTTGTTTATTTATGGAGTCTGTGCAGGAAAGAGAAACCATTACGCTCAGTTTAACTCAGTTTAACTGCAACTTAGGCCCTTTCTGCATGTGGGGGGGGGGAACGGGCGAAAACGCCCAAAAACGGAGCTTACCTGAAGCCGGGTAAGTCCGTCGCCATGCGGAGCAGCGCGAGCTCGTTGCTCCGCAGTCCTCCAGTGTCCCAAATGGCAGCTTCCGGTTGGTGGAGGTTCTCCACCAACCGGAGAAGCTCACCAGCCGGAAGCCCGCCCCCGGCAGAGCTGCATGCACGCACTTGCGCGCACCTGCAAATCCACGTTGGAGCCAGGCGACGGAGCGGCACGGGGCTGCATGGTCCATGCTTTTTAAAAACCTCTCGAAAGAGGTTTTTAAAAAACATGCTGCATGGCTAGTTCCGGCTGCTCCTGAGTGGATTCTGGTGTGGAACTACAAAAAGTAGTCCACACCAGTCCACTCTATGGTGCAGAAGACCTCCGTCAGAGGTCGCTCTGCACCATTTCAGAAGCCCGGTGTGGAAATGGCCTTAGAAAGATAACATAATAAGGAGTACTATAGAAACACTATTCTTAAATATTCTTTATGTCATATGTTGTTCAATGTATTTCAAGGATATTTTCCATATGCTAAATGTAACTTGAAGCAACTGCCCTTTCTAGAATGCATTAAAGGAAACCAAAACACATGAAGTTTTTGACTGACACTCAGTAGCACAGCTCCGGAAAGCAGAATGCATCATGGTTCTATCAGGAATTGTCAGTGAGCATCTCTGTTCCCTTACCCAGATCACTGATAAAGATGTTGAATAGCATTGGGCTCATGACAGAACCCTGTGCCACTCCACTAGTCACTTCTGTCCAGGATGAAGAGAAGCCATACAAATAGACACTAAACATCAACAAAACATCTTGGGTTACTAGTATACCTTCTAGGTTTAAATTGATATCTAGAAACAACCTTTAATTGCTGGCAATCAAGTAGAATTAGCTTAAATTCCAAACTAGCAAAAACAATGTAATAATGTATCTTAATATTGTACTGCAGAAAGGATAAAAAGGAATATCAAGGGAGGAAAGAATTAACAATAGACATATGTTGTCTCAGAGGTGGGCAACTGTAGCCCTCTGCTTTCAACAGCAATCCCAGAAGACGTTGATAATGAGGGGTTGTGTTAGCTGCTACCCCATATCTGAAGGGCTACAGTAGCTCACCCTTGCTCTCAATATACCTGGCTGATGCCAGATTTACCATTCATCTCTTGAAATCAGTGGGATGTATGTCAGGATTTACTTAAGACTCATTGATTATAATGGGCCTACTCTGATTAAAACTGGCTCTAATCCATGATGTTCTGGATGTTGGTCTGATCACATCCTTACAGGCAAAATAATGATCATAACTGATTGATGATTCCTCAGTTGGAATGTTGGGTTAGAAAATAACTAGCTTGTCTCCAGAATGTTCTCAGTCAGCAACCCCATCACAGCTCAGAGGACATTCCTCCTCTGTGCTCATAGCAGGTCTTCAGTCATATTGATGTGTTAGAAGAGGAAATCACATTTCAATCATATAGAAAACTTAGATGGGTGAGACAAGTAGATACAAAGAGATTATTAGCAGAAGGCAAAACATGGAGGGAAATTATTGCACTTTTGCTCTATAATGGTTAAAATTTATAAAAAAAAAAATAAAATGTTTTAACTGAGGCCATTTCTTCACTACATTCCTATAGTGCCCTTATTCCACTTTCAACATCCTGTGGAATTCTGGAGTTTGTAGTTTACTGAGGCCAAAGAGCTCTCTGGCTGAGAATTCTGAATGCTCTTCCCTAAACTGCAAACCCCAGGATTCCATTGGATGTTGAAAGTGGAATAATAGCACTATAACAGTGTAGTGCAGAAATGCCTCAAAGGAGAAATTTAAGATATACATAGAAAGGTGACAGATTTCAAAGTTATCATGGCATGGAAGTAGCTGAGGGAGGGACAAGCTGGACGTGCCCATGCCTCTCCCACTCCTGGATCCAGGAGAACAGGAAGTGCTATCATGTGCTATTATGGTACCACACTGAGCTGACTGACAGGATGAAGTGCTAAAGGAGGCTCTTAACAGATTTCTTTTTTTTTCCTAGAAATAATATAAGGTGGTTTTGCAATACATGGGCACAGGATAGCAGCTGTATAGGGACAGTGTTGTGAGCTAGCACTGCTCCTGGACCAGAAACAACCCACTGCTGTTGTGCAATAGTGTCATTGTGAGGAAGTGGCCATGGAGCGATAGGTCTCCTGGCTGCTGGGAAGGAGTTTGTGCTGTTTGCCTCCATATTTGCTCAGCCCATATCTTTGCAAATAAAACACATATTTTTAAAAAAACAAACACACACACACACAACAATTTTCCAAAAGAAAGCCAACCTGTAAATTTTGCCCCTGCAGCTTGTCCCACTTGAGTATTATGCCCTGACTAGATGACTCTTCTAGACAGGTTGTCCTTGATCCTTCCAGACCCTGAATCCTCTGGGGGGCAAGAAGCCACATTTCCCAAGAAAGAATATCCACTCCCCTACTCTGATGAACTGTGGAATTCCCACCACCACCTTGTCCTTGAGAGCAAAGAAGGGTTTTAAAAAGGCTCCCCCCTAAGAAAATTCTTCCTTCCGAAGTTGTCTCTCTTCAAAGTAGGCTCTTCTTCACAGCCCAGGTAAGGCTGAATGGGCTAATCTGAGTCTAAGGCCATTTCTGCACTAGCCTGTTATAGCGCGATGACTCCACTTTCAACATCCTCTGGATTCCTGGGGTTTGCAGTTTCGGGAGGGGCTGGCTGGCCCCTCCCGAAACTGCAAACCCCAGGATTCCAGAGGATGTTGAAAGTGGAGTCATCGCTCTATAACAGGCTAGTGCAGAAATGGCCTAAGATGCAGTCTCTGGTAGCAGCAACAACATGTACACTTCAGTTTGATGAAAGCTCAGTGCTGAAAATTCAGTGTAAGACCACATGATTTTGTGGCAGCCATTTGCACCCCTGATTATTTTGCCATACAGTATGGACAGTATTCAATTTTACTCTGTGTTTAGTCCTGCTAGTAGTTACTCTTAGTTGTAGCATGTTGCCTTTGCACTTTGACTTTTGCTTCAAAACTCCTTGACTAGAGTGAACTTGCTGCCTGGGACAACTTGGCTTTGTTTTTACTGTTCTCCTGATTCTGCTTCTGGCTTGCCCTTTCTGGAGTAGAAGTGAGGAGCCAGAGAAACATTTGCTGCAGGGCTTTACTTCTTTTGAAGCAGAAAAATAATACCTTTGCACAATGAAGGTACTTCTGTCTTCTTCTCCCCCACAAAAAACAATCCCCAATGTATTAGTGGGCTCACCTGACAGCCACTATAGTTGCTTGCATCCAAGGCTAAATGACCTAATACTCTGCTTCACTGAGGCAAGCATCAGGAAAGTTTGATGGATCACTGGACAAGTTGCCTGTTTTGTTGGTGTAGTCTGCAATTTATACACAGTTGTGACTGGAGATTTTCCAGGTGGCTGGATTTGTTATGCTTGTGATTTTTTTTTTTTGTCTAGCAACAAAATGTGCTGTTCCATATATGCTACAAAATGCCCACTTCTGACAAATTACAGACCCCTGAAAGTTGGAAACTATCAAACATCAGATCTGACAGTTTTGGCACAAGAATAGATCAACTGTGGTTAAGATGTAAAGATCCAGGGGAAAACAAAGTTGAAAAACTGGAGAAGGAACCTTTTTTTTCCTCCTCTGCCTCCATCTAAGCTGTTACTTGTTCATAGAAAAGGGAAATATATGTTTAATTTTCTTTAACAATAATGAATATACAATGAATAAGACAAGTAGTTGGTATATTTATTCTGCATGTATGTGTATGAGCCTTCAAGTTGACTTATGGAAACCCCATTAATTTCATAGGGCCAGTGGTGGAGCTTGGAGTGTGTGGAGGAGTGGGGGGCAGGAGGAGGGCAGGGCTATGGTATGGGGCTGTGGCCGTGATGTATGGGGGCATGGCCAGGGAACGCAGGGGCGTGGCTACTGGTTTGGCTGCCCCCAAAACATTGCCACCTGGGGCGAATCACTCCCCATTGCCCCCCCCATCCCTTTGCGACTGCATAGGGCTTCTTTAAACAAGGACTACTCAGAGGTGATTTTGCTAGTTCTTTCCTCTGAAATATAGCCTAAAGCACCTGGTATTAATTGGTGGTCTCCCACCCAAGCACTAACTAGGGCCATACACTTAATGTTTCCATATTATTTCTTGGAAAAAGAATGTAGCAAGCAGGCTTCTATGTAAGACTATGTAGAACAGCTCACATAATTGCAACTCCTGTTATTGGTTTTGTTTCCTCATTTTTTTTAATGGTAATGCGTGATAAATTTTGTTTCATTTAGAGGACTGTTTTCTTAGAGGAGTTGTCAGAAGTTTCATTATAGGAGACATTTGTGCCTAGGTTTAGAAGATCTGCCTGGAGGTCCAGATAATTCTCAGGAAGTGGCAAAAGATGTGCTTTGTTTACTTGTGTGATTGTTTAAGAAGCTGTAAAACATAACATGCAATAAAAATATTTTGTTTTGTTTGTTTTATTTACCTTATGGTGAAACTAAAGAGGTTCATTATGTATAGCTCTATTTGTAACAAAGTAATTTTTAAAATGAATTAATTTTATAATTACTTTCTGAACCAACTCTTCCTATACTATATCAAACATGATACTTTTATGCCATGCCAAGTAACACATAGTTTATTTTATGTTTCTAAAGTAACAAAGGAACTTTCAATCTGTAAAGGGTGTTAATGTTGTGTTTTTCACTATTTTTCCACACACACCTCCACAAAATGGGGGTGGTGATGGTTAACAGGCTTCAAAATTTCTGGAAATTTTGCATTTGTAGTTGTGATGCATGTCAGCACTTTCCAAATGGAATGAGTCAGTCTACAGCCTGAGCACCAAAGACCTGCAACTATGTGCTCTGTCCTGAATGCCTGAATATAATCTGGTAGGGAAAGAACCACATATTCCTTGAGTATTGCTTCTCCCCTCCCACTTTAAGAGGAAGAACAACTGAACCTGGACAATTTTCCTGTGGAACTATACAGTTAAAGAACCACCAGCTGGTTGACTAGCAATTGAAGTCTTACTTTAGGTTTCATAAGAAACAGATTTCTGAATATACAGGAATTATGGAGCTTTTGTGTAGCTGCATTATAAAGTTCATCCAGGCTACAATGGATCTGTCAAATTTGTCTTTTGCTATGTAAGTTGTACCTTCTTGCAGCCAGGCTTCAGTGAAATGTAAAAGGATCTAGCTCCAGAGCATGGCAAGATAGACTGTTATTTAAAAGCATCAATGTGTCATCATTCAGCCAAACTCTAGTTTAAACAAATTAGGTAGTGTGATCATCCCATTCCTAATATTTTACATTTATAACAGAACTTCAAAACATAAGGAATGAGAGGGAGAAACAAAAAAGGGGAAAGTGGGAAAATTCAAGGTGCAGTTCTTGTAATGACCACCTAGAAGGAAACAGCCTGCTTGAATAGCTGTTGCTTGGTGCTTTTTGAGAGAAGGCTAAAGGTAGCTAGTCTCAGCAAAGGTGTAGAACAACCCTGCTTCCTTTCTCTCCTTTGAATTTATTGGAAGCATAAGACCAGGAAAGAATTAACTAACCTACCAGCAGTGCTGTTCCTATATTTTTTGCACTTTCCACTTTGTATGCAGCATCCCTAGAAAGATTGTAAACAATTGGTGGGAATTCCAAATTTGCAATCTTACCTGTTCTACGATTATGGGAAGCATCCAAGAGTTCCTTGCTGAAGTTCTACCAAATTTTGAAGTCATTGTGGGCCTTCTTTTGGTATGCGTATGTTAGCAAGTATGAGCAGGAATGTTTTCAAAGTAGTTATTATTTCTATTCCATCATTTCCTTTAATGAATACAAGTAAAGCAGGTGTGGAATTCAATCAGGAACTGATGGGGGGCATATTGGTCTCTCCCAGCCTAACCTAGCTTACTGCATTTTTGTAAAGATACAATGCATCTCAGATCACCTCAGAGAAAGGCAGAGGACAAACCTGTAAGAAGTGGATAAGCTGGCAGGTCTAAAGTACTGTACTAATTGATACTGGAGCCCAGGCAACTGTAGAATCTTCCTCAGTCTAAGTAGATAGCAGCTCACTTGCCAGTCATCTTTCAAAGCCAGAGGAGGAATGAAATTCCAGAAGAAAAGTATAAATCCATATGAATCGCAGCTAAAATAAATAAATAAAACTATATAAAATGGTCAACTGTAGGTCTTAAGCTGAAATGAGAATTGTGTGGCCTTCCATATAATGTTCAACCACAAGTCCCATCAGTCCTAGCCACCATTGCTAATGGTGAAGGATGATAAGATTTACACTTAACAATAAAGGTCATATGTTCCAAGTTCCACACCCCCAGTCTAGTCTACCTGGAGATGTCCTATTAAGTATTATTTAATTGAGGCATTTATTTATCACCTCTTAGCCCACCAGTATTTGTTGCTGAAGGGGTAAAGTCTCACAGCAAGGATACTTGCATCAAAATCGCACTTTGCTCCAAACTGTATCATTTTCTAGCATTTGGAAAAATAAGATATTCCTGTGGAATTGGAATAAATTAAATAAATGTAGGAGTGTGATAATAGTAGCACACAAACTCTTTGCCACCAAGGTAGATGACCAGAACTACAAGTTGTGGTACATTCTTTCAGCTTTCTTGTTTTGTTTTAACTTTCCCAAGATAAGAGTGGATTTTTCAATTTAGGGGAGTGATTCTCTTCTACCCATAACTTTTTTTTTTCCAGTTCTGCTCTGTGCCAAACAAATGGTTTCATTGTTAATCAATTTGTTATTCACTCCTTTTGGTATTCTCTTGGGCTAGTTTGGTACTACAGCAGTATAACTCATGATCACTTCCATATTTTCCTTCTCCATTCTTTTTCCCGCCTCTTTTGAACCTCCAGTTGTTACTCCTGTGAAAAATATATTCTTTTCTTTTTTCCTTCTCATCTTTCTTTCTAATTCTTTTGAGGTCATGTGTGCTCTAGACAGTTCAGTCCATTTTAAAGTTACTTTTTGGATTACAGCTCACAATATCCTTCAATTAGCCTGGCTGAGCATTCTGGCAGGGCGATTGTGGGAGTTATAATAAAAAGAAGTTTCCAAGATCTGAATTTCAGGTACTTGAGAATTCTGTCAAGTTCTGAATTGCAAGGCTTTGAGTACTTTTCCCTCTCAGGAGCCTCATTTTGGGAATGACCCAGCTGGGCCTGATGGGGATGAACAGGTCCAATTTTGAGGGACGGTAAGGACAGATGCAGCCACAGTGGGTTCTGATGCACACAATTAATTTGGACCTGGGAGGTCTGGCTTCAGCATCAGATCAGCTGTGTCACCTATATTAACACCAATAGCCCAAAAGATAATACTGTGTAATACAACAATAGATGCCAAAAACAACACATTAACAGAACGTCAGGGTGGAGGTAAGCAGGGAAACCACATGGTTAATGATGTGGATGAAATCCATCCTTGTGCCTTTAATCCCAAGGAGGTAACACAATAATGTTTCATGAGAGATTTATGGAAAACTACTTGTCAGATGTTTCACCACTTGTTCTCCATCAGCACCTCCTCTTTATATTCCTCTAGAAAAAAAAATAGTGCAGGTAGTGTTTAGATCATTAGTTGCAAGAGAGGCTGCCTCCCTACATTCTAGTCCCAAAAATATCTGAGTGTTTAAGAGACTTCAGTGAAATTGAATATTCTTCTTGATTAATTTAATAATATGTACCACCACAGAAAGGCTTGCCCTTAGCATCCAATACTGCTAGTTCAGGGAAACTATCAAACAACCAAAGCCTTCTCTGCTGACATATGGTAATGATGCACCATAACATCTGGAACTGATTTCCTAATAGAGATATAAAAAACACACTCAGTCTTCATGTTTCTCTCAGTCCAAAGTTCAGTCTTCCCTCATTTTCTTCTTCATATCAACTGTCAAATATTGCTTTCCTTCACCCATGAAAATTTGCACACATTGTCTATACTCACTTTTCATCATTCATACTCTGCCCATTTCTGCCCTATGCTATTATAGTGCTATTATTCCACCTTCAATATCCTATGGAATCCTGGGCTTTGCAGTTTAGAGAGGGGCATTTAGAATTCTCAGCCAGAGAGCTATTTGGCCTCAGGAAACTACAAACCCCAGAATTCCACAGGATGTTGAAAGTGGAACAATAGCACTGTAACAGTGTAGTGCAGAAATGGCTTCTGAAAATGTATGCATGGCTTTGTGCATGTTTTACTTTTTTGGCATGAGTCACAGATCTTACAGATGTGCAAAGCATGTTGAAAGCATGTTGCACTTTATCATGCAAAGAATGAGGAATTGGAAAATTTTATCAGGAATCTCAACTGCAAACAAAACTATTTCTTCTTCTGGTTCCTCATATGTAGTAGCAAAGTAGGTAACAGGGAATCCTATCTATTAATGCCGTGGGTCCTTTCAATCATGTGACTGGAGTAGGATAGAAATCTCCACAAATTTCATTCTCAAAGTAAGAAAGAAATACTATTAACAATTTTCTTTTTGCTGTGAGAAAATCTTTAACAGTATCATTTGTGGAAACTATTCATAGTTCAGGATTTGTTCTGGTCAAGCTTCATATATTGTATTTTTGCACAGAAAATATTAATATTAAAAAACTTTTTTTTTTCTGCAGAAAATAAACCACATACAAATTTTGCACACAACAAACCCTGAATCGGAAAGATTTTCATCAGTCCAGGATACTCCTTATCAGTTTTCCAATGTTTGAGAAACACATTTTGAACATTTTAAAAACCACTTTTAAATACACTTTCAATCCCTAGTCTGGAGTGGGGAGGTAGGTCAAGGTACCAGTTTCAAAATGGCAAAATGCATATTGCAATAGAAAGCTCAAAACAGGCTTAAGATCCATTAAAGTCAGAGGAATCAGAATATTGTTCAAACACTGTTCAGCTACCAATAGCTTCAGTATATCATTGCATTTATTCTTAAAAAGTAATTTTCCAATCTTCTGTGGTTCAATATGGTGTAAAACATAAAACATTGGCACTGGACACGTTGAACTGAGGGGTAAAAAGACAGGAAGAACAATAGCAACCAGCACAAAGGAGAAGAATGCAAGCTGCACACCTAAATAGGTCCATCACTTAAGCCATTATAATAATTTTTAAAAAAGAAAGAAAGGGATTGTTTATGTAATAATACTTGTAGGCTATTCCAGTATTGTGAAATAAACCTGATTTTTTCTTTCATTTATCTTAATATACTTCTTAGTCTTAGTCTTAGTCTGGCCATCTTGTAAGCTCACACAGATCTTAGCATGTTTAAATGAAACCTTGAAAGTGAAAGGTTGGACTCTCTTTCACTGAAATTCTTTAAACAGAAATTAGGTGTTTTAACTGTTTGATGGTCAACCATGAAATAACAAGACCAGACACAGAAAACTGGGTTAAATAAGGGCCACTTTATTACACCTAATCTAACCTGCTATGTTGGTCTAGAAATGAAGCAAGAGGGGGAAGCAACTTAATGCGGGTCCAGGTGAGGCCCAGCTGTCAAACTCATGACAACCTCCTCAGCCATCCCCTGCACAAAACACCTAAGCCCTGATGCCAATCCAAATACTATGAGTTGCTTCCTGGTCCAGCTATTAAGGTAGCCCAGGAGCTCTCATCCAAGTTGTAGAACTCTGCAAGTGAGACCCTGAATCCCAGGTTAGCCTCAAGGAGAGCTTCCTTTTCTACCTCCTGGGATGCCCTACACTACACCAACAGGGTGCCAAAAGGTGATCACTGAAGTCTTAAATCTTTCCCTGCTACTGCTAAAAGGAAGCCTAGTTAAGGATGCCACTCAAAGTCAATTGTCCAAGCACCACAGATGTCATATGGGATAGGAAAAAAAAAAGATTAAAGAGGGACAAAAAAACCCTCCTATCCTAGCCCCAAAGTGACCAAACAAGTCTTACACTGCATTGAGAGCAGGTGGGTAGGTCATACTGTGAAGATCAAAGAGGGCATGTGAAGGGGCTATCAGGCTGAAATAACTTCCAGCCTCACCCCATCACATGTGATCTAGCACAAGATGCCAAACACCAACGGTCTCTCTCACAGAGACTATCAAATGGTTACTCTCTCCAGCATTGGTATTCACCATACAGTTCCAGATAAGTATTAACCATTCATAGCAGGAGGTAGGACAAAAATGTGGTCCTTTCCATCTTTCTGACATTTAGTTAGCTCTAGTTGATTCATATTTGGGGCAGGGCATTTGTTTCCTTCTAAACTGGTGGATTAAAATTCATACTGTTTCATTATATGGGACCCTTTAGTTAGATATACCTTACTTGAATCAGGTTCTGCTTGGATGTGTGGAAAAGGATACCTTATGGTGCAACCCTATGCACATTTATGCTGAAGTCCTCTTAAATTCAGTGAGACTAACTCTTAGGGTAGCAAGCATAAAATTGTAGCCTGAATGACCTTTGGTTCTGTAATTAAATATATATGCACAAGCATCTTTTAAGATTATTGCTTAATAACTGTGGCTTTCCTTGAGGGGCACAAAGATATTAGAGTACCGTACTTTGTAAAATGTCTTAGTCAGAGTCCATATTATGCTAATTGTCATTTCTCTCAAATACAAATTCTCATTAGATGACAGAGAAAAAGCCAGCCACTAATACCCTCTGAAGCCCTGCAGAGGCTGAAGTTCACACTCAAGCCTCATTTGCCCAGGGGACAGTTTTCCTCAGTCAAGTAATCTTAATAAAAAGAAGCATTTTTCATACCCCTGTAAAGAAGCCTTTTTTTTTTCATCCAATTTTATAGCTAGGCCTAGAAATGTTGTGAATCTTGGCAGCTTTCATGACCTATGGGGAGGACCCATAAAGTGAACAACCAGGCTGTGAATTTGTTTTCTGTCATCAGGTCATTGATGCAGAACATTGGCCGTTTTAAAGTTGTGTTTTGCAGGGCCATGCAAGGTTTTCAGTGTTTCAATTATTCTAGCTATAAGGGTTTGTGTTTGTACATGTGTGAGCTCACATCCACATGTGAAATCTATTGCAGTGAATGTCCAAGTTTTAATTGTTCAGTTCAATATAAATGAGTCTCTTCATTTCAGGTTCCATAGCCTAAGAGTCTAGGCTGCCTGGATACTAAGCTGCTGCAATAGTGACTACACAATGTGGCTGCACAAAAAAGGTCAAGTACAAATTCTGCTCCCTGGGAAAAGAAAGGGATGAGGGGATAAAATTGCATTAAACTCGAACATGCTAACATATGTAGAAGACGGCTTCTTTAGAAATAACTGGGGGAAAAGTTTAAATAAAAATACATTTTACTACATGTAGAACACTAGGACCAGTTGACATGTATGCCTGCTATGTCTGTTAGTTGACAATTTTAACACCTCTGCCCTTCTCCTCCTCCTCTCCTCTCTTTTTTATGTTTAAAGTAGAAAGCTCCTCAGGAGTGTACAAAGTTACAGAGGTATACAAAGTTACAAAGTGTAGCCGTCATGGTAGTATTGGATTGCAGCTCCCATTATTCTTCATTATTGCTTATGCTGTCTAGGACTGCTTGAAGTTGTGCTCCAAAAGATCTAGAGGACTTCCCTGTGGCTGCTTCTAACATTCAGGATGCCTTCAAACAGAAGAAGACGGCAGTCTTCTAGGGATATAAATCTTAATTAAGGCCCTTTCCACTCAATGCACCCAACCCCATGCGGACAGGAGAAGAACAGGGCTGGGACAAAGCTTATGCATGATGTTGTCCTGGCCCTTTCCTTCACCTGACCCCAGGTGACACAATTGTGCCTGCAAATCGTTGATGGGTTTTCCCGATCAATGAACCGGCAATTGTGCTGCCCTCTTGCTGCACACCCACACGTACTTTGCTTGCAGAGATCTGGAAGTACAATGGTTGTGCTTCCTGCCCCAGCACAGCCTGGGACAGTACTTGGCTGTGCTGTGGCAGAAAGAGACTCCCACAGGCAGCCAGTGCAGAGGACCTGCTCCCACCATCATCAGAGGATGCTGCTGGGACAAGCTGCGGAAAGATCGTAAGTTTCTTTTCAAAGGTAGCAGCAAGTAATTTCAGCTATTTTCTTCCCACTCAGAAAAAGTCTTCAAAACCACACATTTTTCAAAGGCCATTTGCACTTTGGGACTTCTTCTGCACAAAATGGTTGTTTTGTGCAGAGAGCTACATTTTCTGCACAGGAAACAGCATTGCCTGTGTGGAAAATATTTCAGCACAGAAATATTGATTCTTATGGGGGGGAAAAATCTGCTTTGTGCATAGAAAATGCTGTTTTCTCTGCAAATCAACCATGTGCAAATTTTACACAGAACAAATTCCCAATTACACCTTCTTTTCTGGACAGAAAACAAAAATTTTCACACAAGTTTCTTTGTTGATTTATTGATCTCTTTATTGAAATATTATTTTCCATGAAAAAAAAATGTTGTTTCCTGTGCAGAAATTGTTGTTTTCTGGACAGAAAATGCTGTTTTCTAGGTAAATCAACTACGTGTGGATTTTGTACAAGTATCACCCGTACATCATTTTAAAGAAGCTTTCCTTACAGTCATAACAACATATAAATTTTAGACCCTTCCTCCAGGCTCTTTTCCATTGTTACAGTTGAATAGTATGGTTTATATTCCATGCCCGTTTCACCATGCAGTATTTAATTTGCTTTTCCTTAGTTTAATATTTTAAAAATAATGTGTATAGCTTTGCTATTAAATGAGAATTCTTTTTACAGATCACCTTCCAAAATCACCTTTTTTTCAAACTTAAATTTAATTTTATCTTCCTTGAATCTTTCTCTCTGGAAGGTTCTGGGAATCCACTAATCTCACAAAGCTTGAATCTTTCGAATCCTTTTTTTAAAAAGGGTTTAAAAAGCAAGGGAAAGAAGGATTATCATGAGCAGAACACTCTCTCAGCCTTAGGAAAAGCCTAACCAAAGGCAAACCTTCCTCTGAAGAAATGTGGCCAGGACAATTGTCATAGATTTGCCTTAGGATCTCCCCAGATTGAAAAGGACATGAAGACCCTTTTTACACAGGCAGAAAAATGTGGATTAATCCCAAATTTTCCTGCCTGTGTAAACAGGGCCACATACTACAGTACAGAGATCATCCAGGTCAAAACTGGATTTTCTTTGCATAGCTCCTTATGGCATGCTGGGGTTTGTCATTTGATGATGCACCAGCACACTTTGGCAGAGAAGGCTGTGACACCTTGTAAAACTAGAGCTTTGCAAGGGAGCTATGCAAAGGAATCTTTCAGCGTTCCTTGAAATCTCAAGAAGACTGTACCTTCCAGCCAATCAGGCCTTTGGCAGGCCCCAGAGGCACCCATTTTTAAAAACAATTTTTCCTTTCTGCTACATGTGGTTTGTCATGTGGCTTGTCATGTGGCTCATGGGAAACCATGACAGACATTTCACTTCTCATCCTATTCTAGCTATAGGTTTACAACCAGGCACTGATCCTGTGGAAGGAGGTACACTAGGCTACATGTGGCAATCACTGGATGAGATTGTGTGACCTTGCCCTCTGCCCCACTACTTCTGATAGGCATCAGGCCCACTGACCCCAGCATTTCTACATGCCATTGATTTTCAGCACAGAAAACAGTGCTGAACTTAAATATTAAATGTTCAATTTGAATATATTACAATGCAACCCCGGATGCAATTTCTGAAATTGTTAGCAAAGGCCATTATTACTCTAAGGAAAAATTCACTTATTTGCCACCTCCCTTTGTTTGTCTAGTCTCCCAGGTTTTCAGGTGTCCCGGTCTCTAAGAGACTATGTGGTTGGTGGATTTGAAAGTTTTGGTTTGCCTATTTTAGCACAATGATTCACATCCACAAATCTCGAATCCTTGCTGAGGATTTGGTTGGCCCATCTCTAATTTTATCTCAAGCAGAACCAGTTGTCCTCTTCCTTTTGCAGCTATCATTAATTTCCTTTTGTTTCTCAGCTTCCTTCCTGACCATATACATTTTGATAGCTCTTTTTGAAAATTTTTAAATGGTACATCTGAAAAAATAACGGTAATAGTTTGAAATAAATGCATTAATTTCAGCAATACACTCACTTTGACTACCAAAATTCTACCTTATAGTGACAATGACAAATTGTACCATCTGTTTATGTCTTTGCTTATGTTAACTCGCACCTTAACATAATTATTTTCATACCACTGTTGGTGATTAGTGGTTAAATTTATACCTAAGTATTTTACTTTCTTTGTTACTTCTTCATTGCTCCTTCTTTTTCCCTATTTGCCAGCAGGCAAAGGCAGGGGGCTAGGTCTAGGTGGGAGGGTATGGGGTTCAAATTTTTAGCACCCCCTGGCATCGGTGCCTGGGGCTCACGCCTCAGTTGCCCCACCCTAGATACACCTGTGACTCCTATGTCTCAGGAAAAAATACTTTGCCAACCCTGCTATATGGGACATGTTGTCCAAATCCAGTGTGATGTTCATGACTTTGAAATCTGTATCCCTCTTCCCTTAACTTTCCAACTGACTCATCAGATTTTTGGGTGCTTAGAGGGCTGCAGAAGGAAGAGGATATTAACCCTGACCTTTTATTCTGGATTCAGTTCTAGTCTGAATAGAATACCTATAAGCCATACTTCCCATAATTAGCAATCTTATAGAAAGTCATTTAAGCACTAATCTTAAGAGTTAGTGCTTAAATGTAAGAGTTTTAAAGATCATATTATAAATTAGAGCCATCTTTTAAGAAACAATTTTGTGGAACTGGAATAAATTGATTGGAACAGTTTTCATCAAAATGTACTGTCAAAAATTTGTTATTTAGATTATATAATATCACATTATTCTTATTTTCTTTCTTCCAGATTTGGAATGCTATGACATGAGTTATAATCATTTCTTCATCGTTATTTTAGAATTATGGAAAATAAATATTTAAAATACTAAATCTTCAATTTGCTTTTGTTTGCAAACATAAATGCAACCTTTTAATTTTCCAAACAGCATTCAGTCCCATCTGTCTGGCATTGGTTGCCATGCCACTTAGTCAAATTATACCAGCAATAAGCAGCTAACCTACAATTACTTTCATTTCAATTGTGAAGTATTTTATTCATGTTATATAAAGCTTTCTCCAGGTGCAGCATCTGGAGCTGGCATTGACTGAGATGTTCTAGAGACAATTGAACTATTTTTTACCTTCCCAAAAGAAATCTTGAAAACCTCCTTTGCTAAATCTCATTTTATGTAACATATTATTAAAATGAAGGAGAGAACGGAGCTTGCAATAATGAATAAAAGGGAAACTTAGACATGAACTTATACAAATTAATTATTCAATGGCTGTGACTCATTTAATATTCTTTTATTTTTTACAAAAAAAGTTTCTTGGCTTAAAATTGTTTCAAAGAATAAATTGTTTGTGATTAAAATCAGGAGGCTGATTACCATCTTAAAAAAATGGCAGATAATACATTCATATTCTATAAATAAATTCATATTAAATTGATTAAAATAAGAATTGTTTTAGGTCCTAATCATAAATTTGTTGTCGCTGTTGTTTCTGTTGTTGTTGTTGTGTGCTTTCAATTTTTTTCCGACTTATGGTAACCTGAAGGTGAACTCGTCATGGGGTTTTCTTGGTGAGATTTGTTCAGAGAGAGTTTGCCTCTGGGATTCAGAGGGTGTGACTTTCCCATAGTCACTCAGAGGGTTTCTATGGCCAATCGGGGATTTGAAGCTTGGTCTTTTAAGAAACAATTTTGTGGAACTGGAATATCCAGCACTCAAACCACTGCTCCATGCTTGCTCTCAATCATAAGCTACAACTTTCAAATTCAAAGATTAGTAGAAGCAATTTTCTTAATGGGAATGACTTCTTAGAAGCATTTCAGATTATGATATACATTTAAAAGCTACAAGCACCTTCAAAAATACTCCCTGCACACCAGATTTTCTTCCCTACTTTGTTCACACTTACTTGTGGAGAAATCATTCAGCTTTGGGAAGCAGAGCAAGGTGGAACATTCATACCACCTGCTTTCAGGAACTTTATTTGGAAGGAAGAGACCAGATAGAAGTCGTTTCTGCTGGTATAGAGGAATTTTTGGTCTCTCTGAGAGCTTAGGAAGTTACTTTCAAATGAAAATTATTTACCCCTCCCAAACTGAAGATTTTCTTTTAAAGTAATCATTTATTTTCCAATTTCTCACAAGTAACTAAATTGTACTCTTTTTAAAAAGTTCTTATTTTAAAATTTGAATGCTAGAAGCCATTGGCCTATGGTGCAATGTACTTTCTCCGCTTGTCCAACTTTTTCATACCTCAACAGTCAGAGCAGAGTATGAGGCCGAAACATCAAGACACAGCACAAACCAGCACTTGAACCATGTGATTTTCCTCCACCACCACTTAATGGGGCCACATCCGACAACTATCTGTAACCTAACCATAAAAAAAAAAATACAAAGAGATAAAGTCTGAGGAAAACTGCTGACAGAAACATACTGTAAAGTTCAGCCCAGGTAAAACTATGATACATCTCCTCTGCTTAGATTCCTCCTTCTGGTACATGCCTTCATGGCTGTTTAATAGCTGGTAGAGAGCAGGAAGCACTGGGGAATCTTGTATTTGCAAGTATAACCACATGCACAGTAATCACATCACCCTCCAGGATATCTAGAGGACCCCCAGTAGGTCTGGGATAATGCATGTTGTTCTGCATCTGGTTATAAGCACATAGCCAGATGCTTCTTCAGTGTCTCCTACCCAACATTGGCCCTTTTCACATGTTACCTTTCTGCGCTGCTGGGTTGGGGTTTTCGCGCGAGAAGGCTTAGCAGGAACACTCTCGCAAGCCTCCTGCTTCGGCTCCGCAGCAACTTCCTGGTCGCGCGAGCGCCCCGCCCCTTCCTTCCACAGTGCAGCCTGGGAGTTAGAGGCTGCGCTGGGGCAGGAAGTATGACTGGTGTGGCTCAGGAGGCTTTGCACAGTGGGTGAGTGTGCGTGGGGCCTGGGAGCATTGCGCGACGACGCACCATTTTCGGCTTGAAGCTGAAAATGAAAAGATGTGTGCCCGCTCTGCGTCCGGCCCTTGAGCGTCACGTAAATGTGAGTGCGTCATGCAGACCGCTCCTCACATTTACGCAACGCTCAAGGGGCCCTCTCACTTCCAAAACACCGTGTGAAAAGGGCCATTGTCAACTAAATGGCTATGTGGGTATCACAGGAGAAAGGTGAATCCTGCAAGGTTTTAGTAATTGCCTAAGAGAGGTAGTGAATTCCTTCCTCTATAATGACCAAAAAGAAAACAACAACAACAACAGCAACAACAACAAACAGCTGTAACTTTCATTTCACAAAGAATTTCACTAACAAGATGACAGCCATAGTTTTACTGCTAAAAGAGTGACATTTTCCTTCACTGTGTAGCAACTGTAATGTATTACAATTATACTCTGTGGGTGAGCACTGAAACCAATTATTTCCAAGTAACTAGTGTAACTAGTGTAACTAGTGACCTTTTCATTGTGGTTTGCTGCAGCAAATAAACTATGTTCCTATTTTGTAATGAAGTTTGAAATATTAAGCACTGACATCACATAAATAGAGCAGAACTGGTGCTGGGCCATGCTATAACATGTTTCTTAAAGTTATTCATCTAGAAAAGTTCACCTTAATATAATGTATTTGTAGAGATAATTAGAATACCGACTCTGTTCATTAACATTTCAAATCTCATTTAAATGTAAATTGTAATATTCTCTTCTTGTGCAAGAGTGGGTAGTTAGTGTCATTCTTGAGAAATAAGTAATTTGTTCCTCATTAGCTGTAAGAATAGAAAAAGATGTAGATCAAAAGTAGATAATGGACATAGTTAAAAGTGGTTATTTTGTCTAGATGGGGGATTTCAAACAAGCAGCCACTGTATATCTCCTATTTAATTGTACATTTAAAAATTTTTCCTATCCATTCATATTTTACCACATTTGATGTTAATTGGTTCTCCTTGTGTTATTCATAATGGGAATGTGTGAGTACAAAAATGTTTGTGCTGGTACATTTATGAAAAATAGCTATGTATATTTTAAAAAATTATATTGTGTTAGCTGATTAAACACATTCATAACACACAGCTATGATTCAAATGCTCCTCAAAGAATTAGAGGATTGCTTTTATAATAACTGGCTGACCACAAACCACATTCACTTGCAAAAAATAAGAAGTAAAAAATCAGGTTTCATTTTTGCTTCAGACATTCAAACCATTTAAAATTCAGCTTTAATCAGTTCATAAAACTAATAATGTACGTATATCTCAATATTTTATAGAATGAGACTTAACAGCTTGTGAGGAAAAAAAAAATCTCTCACCCTCCTTTTCAAAAGCCTTTTCTCTTTCAACATCCCTTTTTGAGTGCTCTCCCCTCACAAAATTGTGTCTCATAATTGTGTCATAGAGAGAACAGGACTATGTTCCCTGATCATGCCCTAGTCGTTGCATTGGCCAGGAAGTGAAACTGCTCAAGGATATTGTTCTGAGTAGTGAAAGACAAGACAGAACCACTTTCTCAGTTGAAATATATGAGTCATATTAGACTACAGTTGCATCTTACTTCAACACTGGCAATGGAGTACCTTCTTCCACCACACAAGACAGTAGCAGCCTCAGAAAGAATGTAGGGCATACTCAACTCCATCCACCAGACCTGCTGAGCCATGCTGCAACATGTTTCCAAAATTACTTCATGTACAAAACTTCACCATATTATAATGGCTGCATGAAGCATTCAACTCAGTTGTTACAACAGACCTACTGGTTTCCAGTCTGTTTCAGGGCATAATTCAAAGTGCCAGTTATGACCTATAAAATCCATACAGCTCTGATCTAAGTGTTCTGAATTACCACACTCTCCTATATGAGTCTGTCCATGTTTTGAGATCTTCTAGGCCCTTCTTACTGCCTCTCCACCCTCACAGGTACATCTAGTGGGAATACAGTGGGTACTATTCTCAGCGGCTCCTTCCAGGCTCTGGAAGTCCCTTCCTTGAGGAGTTAGCCTGGTGCTCTCCTTCTGTAGGCAGGTGGAGACTGTTCTATTTTGCAAGTCCTTTGTGGGTTAATTGATCAAAGGAAAGGGCCTTTCACAGTATGATGTATGTTCATGTGTTGCTTTCTTTTTAATGGTGATGTTTTTAACTGCTTTAACATCTATTGTAGAGAGAGCTATTGTGATGTAGTGGTTTGAATATTTGACTATGAGTCTGAAGACCAGGATTTGAATCCCTGATCATCTCAGGAAACCCACAGGGCGACCTTAGGCAAGTCACAGGCCATTTCCGCATGAGACTGTTATAGAGCTATGATTCCACTTTCAACATCCTATGGAATCCTGGGGTTTGCAGTTTTGGGAGGGGCCGGCCAGCCCCTCCTGAAACTGCAAACCCCAGGATTCCATAGGATGTTGAAAGTGGAATCATAGCACTATAACAGCCTGGTGCAGAAATGGCTACAGTCTATCAGCCACAGAAAGAGGCAAGGACAAACCCCTGTTTGAATTAATCTTGCCAAGAAAAGCTCATGATAGGTTAACCTTAGGATTGCCATAAGTCAGAAATGACTCAAAGGCACACAACAACTTCTATTGTTAGTTAGATTATGCTTTTCAACTTTTGTATAATGTGATTTTTTAACTGTATCTTTTTCAATCTTTGTAAGCTGCTTTGAGAAAAAGGTGGGGAATTAACAATAACAACAGCAACAAAATAGAAATAATTAGAATATTGATTCTACAACATTAACTTAGGCTGGCTGTATCTGAATTGAGTCTGGTGGGCAGTAAAAATAATAGTATTCTATTTGGCCTGTGGTTTTTAAAAACTGTTTTCAATCTGGCGTTTAAAATAGTCTTTAATCATTTTTGCAGATATGCATTACTTGTGGGGGGGGAGCTGGTAGGCAAGAATGCAAGTAACAAATACATTTAATAAACAAATAAGTGTTGTGCTTCATGTTCTCTGCTCTTGAAGCAATGGCAAGATAAAGAGTTACTTTAAAATAAAGAGGCACTTTTAAAAATCATGATTATAATGGTTGTTAAACCTTAGCAGGGAGTCTTGGAACTATGATTTATTCCATTTCTAAAGTACCTTTCCAAGCTCTGGATCTAGAACCCTTAGTTTTGGGAGATGAGTGAGTAAGCAGAAGAGAAGTTTTGGTGGATTTTTTTTTTAAAAAAACCCTTTTCTATATCTCCCTGTACCATGACAGTGACTGTCAAGAAATCTTATCTTTAGAATGTATATCCTGATTATACATTCTATACATTATACATTATATACATGTATATCCTGATTATACCTGATTATACATTATACATTCTCTTATCAAATAGCTACTGGTGCTTGGAAATGGTAACTTGCATACCCCTATTTGGCAGCGACAGTCATGATTAATCCCCTGTCATCCCACTTTTCCAGCTCATTTTAGAATGTCCCAGGTTCTCTCTTCCTCTGCCACCTCCTCCTCCTCCTCCTCAGCTTATTTTAGCTGCTGCAAACAGAGTTCTAACAGGAAAAGTAGTTTGCACTCAGTTAACTTACAGGAGAGAGGGGAGAGGACAGGAGGAGGCAAATGTTGTCCTTCTCAGTAGGCACACGCCTACTTAGCTTAGGTGTTCCTCAATAGCTTTTGCTATCTCTACCAGATTCTGATATTGCTTGGCTCTGTGTATCCCAGTTCCATCTGTGAAATGTTGGAAGGTATGGACTTCTACTGTTGCTGTAACAATGATAGTATAGGAGAACATAGGTTCTAGAACCCACTTATTCCCCAACAGTAACAATTGCTAGGGGTTCCAGCAGACAACTAATAAACTTTGTTGTTATTCAAACCATGCATTTTTTTAATTTCAGTGTTAGTATCATAATCGAAAAACAGAGCTGTATTATGAATATCGTAGCTCTTCCAGCAGCTGCAGCCCCTTCAACTGTTTTTTTTTTAATTGCTTTTAAGGAAAAAGAAAATCTTCATGATCATGCATTATTTCCAGTCCCTGTAGTTTTCCACAGGTAGATCATCAACCCTAGAACAAACAGATGTCCATTTTGGAGGCTCCCATCAGAAAGCCAGTGCTGCCCTCTTAGTATAGTAATATTGTTTTCATCTGGGCCAAGGCAATTAAGTTTATTTGAGCAGGGGGTGTTACTATGCTTCCTGAAAGCTGATTATTAAAGAAAAGCAGCTGCAGAAAGAGCAGGTACTAAACTATTTCAGAAGAGTACTTTAAAAGAAAAATCTAAAATCCTGTCAGACATACAACTTTGGGCATGGGGACATATTAACAGTGACCTTGTTTGACTCTTTCCCTCCCTGCACAGTCTTTTTAATATTAGGTGCCTAAAAAGTACAAAGCTCTCAGCTTCATCAATCCGAACTTGGATCAGCACTTACATGTTTGCAAAGCTTTCCTCAGGGTTGTTGGGCTCACAGCTTCACCACATTCCTTGTGTTCAAAAAGATTTCCAAGATTTGCTCTCAATGGAATCTGTCTGTCACTCAGTCTTTGTGTTAATCTTCTCCATTCTTAAGAGGCGATATTTTTTTTCTCCCTCTGCCTGTCACTCATACTTTCCAAACTCCTTTGAATCTTAGAAGCTGGGTTTGATCAGCAGGATCTATCTTGCTCTCAAACATTTCCAGTTTTATTCAAAATAGGCAGATTTTCTTGACCATTTGCCACCACACATTACCCTCTAGGTTCAGCACTGGATATTAACTAATATGCATGACTGCAACTGAAAAGAGTAACCCTGTGCTTTCTCTTTCTGGGTGTCAATCTATTGTGTGGACTACCACTAGCTAACTTGGGCAAGATAACATGGAACATGATAAAATAATATCAAGAGATAGGAGAAGAGAAATAATGGGAGACCTTCTTTGCAGGGGCACCCCCATGTTACTGGTATTGTCTAGCTCTGTCTGGCTTGAATATCAATGGTGTGCGGAGTTTAATGTTAGCATGTATATTGATTTCCAGACAATCTCCCAGCCAAGCAGCTAAAGGAGCCAGAGAGGCTTAACTTCATCAATAAAACTGCCTGACATTCCTCTAGCATTGACTGAGCCATTTCTTGCAGCTGTGCAGAAGGGTGTGACATTTTCCTTTGCTGAGAATTAAGTGAAATTACACGTTTCTTCATAATTAGGAGGAAAATAACTTGAATGTCTTTTTAAAAATTTGATTGGGTTCTGAAATACAGTAATTTCTTTTTACCATAGACCAAGATAATGCAATCAATTGTTTCACCACTGGGTAACATGCTTATCATGATAAATGATCACATTGTCAATGTAGAGATACTCCATTTTCATTTTTTTTTCCTGATCATCAACGTTTTTTGGGCTGTATCACTATTGGATTTAAATTCTTTGTGAAGATGCTATAATGGTATGTTAGATTATCCCATTGTAAGAAAGAGATTTACCTGTGCTGACGTAACTCTTTCCTAATTTCATTCTTGAAAGAAGCAATTTTCTTTCTGCTGTGAGAAAATCTTTGAAAATTGAAGTTTTTGAAGACAATTTTTATTTCTGAACTTTTTCTGTGTATTATTCACACAATTTTTGTGTGCAGAAAGCAGCATTGTCTTAGGTTCCATGCAGGCCACTACAACTGTTTTGAGTAAAGTAGACATGCAGCTTACTTTCCACTTTAAAAAAGGACTTTCTGAAAATGGACCAAGGGGGCTTAAAAACTTTAAAAAATTTCCCTTTCTCCTCCTAGGACAGGTTTAGAAATCATGAATTGTACCAGCTATTACTGCATAGCAACTCTCTCATCATTCTTCACCATTGGCTTCACTAGCTAGGCTCACTGGGACTTGCAGTCCACCACCATCTGGAGTGTTACATGATTCCCATTTCTTTTGTGATAGGGGTTGGAATTATTTTTAGCCAATGTTGCAATGATACAGCACCACCAGCAACAACAACAACAATAGGCAGGGGGAGGCATGGCAGAGGAAGCTGTGCCCAACCGAAGTTCTGGAAGTGGCCGGTGCAGCCCCCTACTCCGGCAGTTCTTCACTCATAGTGACAAGACAGAACTAAATAGACCAATACTTCTTATTTAGACAGTATATCATGTTCCTTTGCATGTAAGATCCAAACATCATCTTTTTTCCTGAAACAAGGTGTGACAGGGTGTGAAATGCTGCTGTCCTATAAGATAAAAAGGTGTAATACAACATTTTTAGAGGTATTTTTAACTTGTGCTTGTAGTAAGTCTCATATTGCATCAAATGTGTCATTGTACCGCATCCCAAATTGCTCCTGAAATAATTGATATGCTCCCTGCGGTGTTCAAAAAAGCTTTGAACCATGGCAAGAGTGTATTTGAGACAACTTGTATGTCAAACAAAACGTAATAAAAGCAAAATAGTCATTTGAAAAAGAAACAAAAACCACACCACTCTTTGTTTTTATTTGGCAGGTGACACCTAGTAACTGAATTATTACTCTATGACAGAAATCATCATCATCATCATCATCATCATCATCATCTTATGATACTGTTGAACTGTTGACTTGTAGAGCTAGGAAAAAAAATATGTCCCAAATACCTTCTTTCACATTAAAATATGCTGAGTAACTGCTGTCACTTTTTATTTATGCAAGTAGCATACGTGTCAGAAGAAGGCTGGCTTCCTTGTAGTTTTACTCTGTCCTTAGTTGTGGCTCATTAAAAATTAGCAGCATGTTGTCTCATTAAAAGATTCCCTATTCAAAGGCAGCCAATTCAGTGGCATGAAACTTTGGAAAGGGGTAAACTTCCAGCACGATGATGACCAGGCATGTATTTTCTGACACTATATGTTGTTGAGAGGGAGGAGGCAGATCTGAATGGTGGAAAAAGATCTACAGAAACTGCATGGATGTATTTCTAAACTCTCAAAAAACAAAACTTTACATAGCCATTGAAAGAGGTCGTGAGCAATGACATACCTATTATATCCATTTTGAAATGCCTGATGGAATAGATTGAATAGATTCCAATAGATGGAATAGATTCCTACTCTATGTTTCCTGTTGTGTGCCTTCAAGTTGTTTCCAACTTACAGCAACCAACCCTAAGGCAAACCTATCATGGGGTTTTCTGGGGCTGTGATTGTGTAACATACCCAGTGGCCTTCCACTGCCAAGCAGAGAATCAAACCCTGATCTCCAAGGGGGTAGTCCAAAGCTCAAACCACTATATCATGCTTCTCTATCTACTATTACTCAAACTGAGGCAAACCCATGAAACTCTTCAAAATGACATGACAAAGTGATGTAGTTTTTCTCTGTGTGGCTTAAATTGGTCAGGAAGTTGTGATATTTGTTGCTTTAGTTGTTTTTTTTTTCTCTTTTTAAAATATCCGACTGATGTCCCAAACTGTTCTCTGACAATTCTATACACTAGTTGCAATGTTTCATAACCACCTTCAAGTAGTTTTCTTTTCAGTTCTTAACCATAGTGAAACAAAAATGTATCCTTCTCCTGTCTCTTTTTATAAAACTTTTTAATTTATGTTTTTATAGTTATAGTGCTATTGTGCATCAATGCATCAATGAAAAGACCCTTCTGTAATATAATTCTAAGTGGGGAGGGGGAAGGAAGAAAAACTCCACTAAACCAAATAACTGCATCAGCAAGCCGGACCGTTAATCTGGTGAGGCATTGAAGTGCTTTATATTATGAGAATTAACACTTCTTTAAATTTAGGAGAACCCAGAGTATCATCTGGATGACCATTTGAAATGGGAGGAATGGCAGCTTAGAGGTTTCCAGGAGAGGAACAACACTGTTGATTGTAAGTTTAATCCATGGCATGGGCACCATGTTTTAATGATATTTTAAAAGTGTGTTTAAAAATAATATAAAAAATGAAGTGGAGGAAAAGAAAGAAGAAGGGGAAGAAGGAGAACACAGAATGTGGGGGTGAACTGAAGACTTTTTGAAAGATTGGATTTTTGAGCAATAGGAAATCTAATGATGTAGTAATCTGTGATTATGGCTATTCGTAATTTTGTAGGGTTTTTTTTTTAATTTTGATAAGTAATTGTATTTTTTTACTTTTTTACTTTTCATCACATTCTTTTTTTTTTGGATGTATATTACTTTGATTGTAAATTAGATTGTGTTAAAAACCAATAAAAAGAATATGAAGGTGAGCAAGGCATATATGTTAATGTACACAGAGCATATTTCAAAATCACCACCGTCATCCTTATCATCTTAAAAAAATGGTCCTTGTCTTTGAAAACCTAACTGGATGACCCAGTTTCACCAATAACAAATAGAATGACAAAATGGGCAGGTGGTCAACACTAACTACCTAAAATCTTATGGAAAGGACAGAGCCGGTGCTTCAGAGTAGATTTTCTAATACTGGAGGGCTGATAGCAACTTTGACATCTGTTTCGGCATGGTTTTTTGATTATCATCTATCTGGCTGCATAGCAGCTTTTTAACATCAGGAGAGTCACAGGTTCCCCACCCTTGCTGTTTGGCTGAACATGAAATTCATTATTTACTATATTGGATTAATCTTAATGAAGAGCACAATAGATTGATTTGGTAATTCATACAATTACAGGGCTCTGGAATGATAACAGTGGACTCCCTTAACATTGTACCTTAAAGGAAAATGCGAGGGGTTTAAGCAATCTGATATAACTCATTTTGGCAATAATATTTCAAGTACAGTATTGCATTTGGTGGTGCATTTCCCCATTAATCAACTTCCTTCTTTTCTTTGGACAAAACAAAATTAATTTCTCATTTCCAGTTAACCTTTTTTTCTTGAAGATAAAAATCTGCCCATGTAACAATAGCATCTGAGCAACTGGGCAAATGTGTCTTAGAGAGGAAGAGGTCACAATTTTAAAGAGAAAATCCATTCTTAGAAATGCTAAAGGTGACACTCCATTCATTAAAGTTGTAGCTACAATGTTTCTCAGTCCAAGAAGTTTTTATCTCTGTTATTTTATATGTGTTGATCCTTAAATAGGAAAGTCTTTAAAGAGAAAACATTGCTGAAAACCTAACATCCATAAGATTTTTTATATCTTGGTGTCTTAATTCGGAGAAGGTTTGACAGTTAAAGGAGAAAATTATAGGAACTGCTGATGTTAAAAATCATCCAAATAATCTTGTGTAAAGCTTTATTCAGGTAGTGTTCACTACTTCTGTTCCCTCCCCCTTTTTGATCTGTCCTTGTCAAAGCCTGTGCACTAACCACATCATTATGGGGATATCCCTGATCTGGGTTCCACATCTAACCTTTGTTGTATAAACACTGGTCCTTGGTTAAACTGGTACTGTTAACTTCTGCATCCTTATTCTGTCTGCCATGATGATTAATTGTTTTTCTGTGAGATTTACAGCTGAAACACCAGGCTGAAACAGTCACTTGTAACTGCATGTGAGTAGGTATCTCAATTCCAAGCTACAAATAGGAGGGCTTAACCAACCAAAAATCAATTAATGACTGGCTGGAACACTTACATGTGAATAATTCCTGCAAGGGTGTATCTGGAATGGAGAAGAGAGCAAATGCACAGAAACATAACAAGGCTATTATAGGTAGCTGAGCCTAGGAATGAAAACAAGAGCCGGTGTGGAAACTGCAGCATTATAGATTGGCCTGATGGGAAAAAGGAACTATGCTGAGGCTTAATCTTTTCTGTAGCAGGTTAATGTGAAAACCAACTGTCAGTCCATTCAGCTTCTGGGAATGGGAAGGGATTCTGTCTTTTCCTTCAGCTCGGGTAGCAAGACATCTTGTGTGGATATTAACAATTAAAACAATTTTTCCTGCACATGTTTCTCACCCACTCTGACCTCCCTTGGGTGTTCTATCCTGATTCCCCCCTCCCCCCCAATGCTAGCAGATTTGGAGCAGAAAATAATAACACAAAACATAACATATTTTTTCTTCAGTGCTAACACAAAGCCATCTGTGTCCATTTATATATGCAAAAATGTGTTTCTTCTCTCTTCTATGTTATTGGCATCTCTTTCATCATTGCCCATCACTTTCAAAAATAACATAATACATTCAATGGGCATGTGCATAAATATTCTGTCTCAGTAAATTTTGAGGGCAGTAGATCCTTCTCACCTATTACAGATTCTACTAGAATAAGGCAGTCCAGCATCACAAGGAGGTCCCCTCTTCAGAATAAGGGGAAATGGTATCTGTGGATTCCATTGCAGATTTCACCAGCATCCCCCAAGTTGATGTTTCTGGGCATTCATATTATCTTTCAATGGTTGATGAAAGAACTCTCAGCTGAGCTAAGTGTTAAAAGAAACATGAACAGGAAATGGAAGAATGGTGAAACCATCAAAGAGGAATTCAAGCAAATAGCCAGGATATGTAGGGAGAAGGTCAGAAAAGCTAAAGCGTAGAATGAACTCAGGCTTGCAAAGACATTAAAAACAATAAAAAGGGCTTTTTTAGATATGTCCACAGCAAAAGGAAAAACAAGGAAGTGATAGAGTCGCTATGTGGAGAAGATGGCCAATTACTAATGGGGGGGGGGGGAGAGAAAGAACTTCTCAAAACCTTCTTTGCCTCAGTTTTCTCCCGAAAGAATAGAAGTACTCAACCTAGGAGGTGGGAAGCAGATGAGGGAGGGGGTGGGGAATACAGCACAGAATAAGTAGAGAAGTAGTACAGGAATATCTGGCTAAACTAGATGAATTCAAGTCTTCAGTGCCAAATGAATTACATCTTAGAATATTAAAAGAACTGACAGAAGTCATTTCTGAACCACTCACAATAATCTTTGAGAACTCTTGGAGAACAGGAGAAGTCCCAGCAGACTGGAGCAGGGCAAATGTCATCCCCATCTTCAAGAAGAGGAAAAAGAGGATCCGAATAATTATCGCCTGGTTAGCCTGACATCAATGTTGACATTTGCAGTCCAAGACGGCTCTGTATGTTCCTATGTTAAGGGTTAACTATGTTCTTGTTTACTGCGCTGTCCTCTCTGCTAGCAGAAGCCCAGCAGTTCCCAGCACACAAAGCAGATAAGGGTTTTCCCTGAGAGTCTCTTCAGCCTTCGCTTCACATAACAAAGGTAGTGTTTTGACTAACAAAGTTCCCTGTCCCTCATTCATCCGATGGTGTGAAGAAATGTTGACAAGCTACTACTTAAGAGCAGCCTGAAAACAGGCAGAGTGTATTCTCTCTTTATGTATTCTCTTTGCTACTGATGTCTTTGTCCAGACATGGATTTTACTTAGACCTGCTGAACATGTACTCACGCTTCCTTCAATAAACTGAGTAGTTTTTAGCCAAACTGGCTGGCCTCATTCACTGGCAGCTTTATGGGACTGAACAATATTTTGTCTTGCTTTTAAGGACAGTTAAACTGTGGGTCATGCTAGCGATCTACAGCATGCCCCCCTGCGTTTTCCAACAATCAATACCAGGAAAGATCCTAAAGCAGATCTTTAAACAGTCAGTTTGTAATTACTTAGAAAGCAATGCTGTAATTACTAAAAGTCAATATAGATTTCACAGAAGTAAGTCATGCCAGAATAATCTTATCTCTTTTTATGATAGGGTTACAGGCTTGATAGAGGAAGGGTATGCTGTAGACGTAGCATATCTTGACTTCAGTAAGACCTTTGACAAAGTTCCCCATGACATTCTTGCAAAGAAGCTTATAAAATGTGAGCTGTGCAGGGCTACTGTTAGGTGGACTTGTAATTAGTTGACCAACTGAACCCAAAGGGTGCCCACTAATGGCTGCTTTTTATCCTGGAGAGAAGTGACTAGTGGGGTGCCACAGGCTTCTGTCCTCGGCGCAGTGCTATTCAACATCTTCATCAATGACTTGGATGAAGGAGTAGAGGACATGCTGATCAAATTTGCAGATGACTCCCATCAAATTAGAAGGGGTTTGTTGCCCTGTGAACTGGGGGTCCTGGGAGGGACACCAAAATGTGCTCAACTAAAGTTGGGGAAAATTAGCTCAGAGCACTGCTTAGCGTTACGAGAGGCAGGGTAACGTAGCGAGATCTTGAACCCTATGTCTAGGGGGTTGGGTCGAGTCAAGAACACAGAAGTTGAAATAATAAATGATGTTTATTAAATACAAGCAAAACAGTGTATGCGCCACACTCATACGAGATAACTAAAGAAAATAAAGGTTGGAGTGGTACAGAGGGATTTTTAGAGGGATTGCTGGTTTGGGTGATACTTCACCTTTCCTGAAGCCCAGAAAAATAGAGAACGAAGCTGGGGTGCGCTGTAGCTCAGCATATGGAGCTGAGGGGAGGCTCGCCAAGCAAAGTGGCAGCAAGGCGAGATGAAACTCGGGAGCGATCCGAGGAAGGTCTCGGAATCAAGGGTTTTTATAAGGAGAATGTGACTGCAGGCTATGCCGTACTTGGGGGAATACAATAGATTTGGAATTGGAGACAAAGCCTCCGAAAGGTCAGAATCTGAATGATTAAGTTATCATAGAGGTTCTCAATAGAGTAGCCAGTATGCAGACGCAGAGTGCTTGGGTATTGCATAGTTTAGCCATCAAGCTGCCATCACGGGGCAGAGGCTCTTTTGTAAGTGGTGTGCATACTTAATTAGAGTACTTGCCTGGACGTCTCCTAAAGCAGTGAGTCAGCTATTTCTGGCCTGCCTGTATTATAGTTTGAATATTACAGCTATTAACAGCCGAGCTTGTTTACCTGCTTGTCTGGTGGCCTCGCAAGCACGTGGAAAGGAATAGAAAAGTGCAGCCGAATTGTGATATCAAGGGATATCTTTTAATATCCCCAAAGCTTGGACTAGCCAGGGCAGTAACAGGTTGCTAATACCCTAGAGGAGAGGATCTAATTTCAAAATGACCTTGACAGATTGGAGAGCTGGGCCAAAGCTAACAAAATGAATTTCAACAGAGAGAAATGTAAGGTCCTACATTTAGGCAGAAAAAATGGAATGCACAAATATAGGATGGGGGATGCATGGCTGGATAACAGTACGTGTGAAAGGGATCCAGGAGTTTTAATAGATCACAAGCTGAACATGAGTCAGCAGTGTGATGCGGCAGCCAAGAAAGCCAACGCGATTCTGGTTGTATCAATAGGAGTATGGTGCCTAGGTCGAGGGAGGTAATGGTACCACTCTATTCTGCATTGGTTAGGCCTCATTTGGAATACTGTGTACAGTTCTGGGCACCTCAATTCAGGAACGATATCAAAAAGCTGGAACGTGTCCAAAGGAGGGCGACCAAAATGGTGAAGGGTCTGGAAGCCATGCCCTATGAGGAGCGGCCTAGGGAGCTGGGGATGTTTAGTCTACAGAAGAGAAGGTTAAGAGGGAACATGATAACCATGTTTAAATATCTGAAGGGATGTCATGTTGAGGAGGGATCGGGCTTGTTTTCCACTGCTCCAGAGACTAGGACAAGGAGCAATGGATTCAAGCTGCAGGAAAGGAGATTCCACCTGAACCTCAGGAAGAACTTCCTGATGGTCAATGCCATCTGACAGCGGAATATGCTGCCTCAGAGTGTGGTAGAGTCTCCTTCTTTGGAGGTTTTTAAGCAGAGCTGGATGGCCATCTGTTGAGAATGCTTTGATTCGTGTTTCTGCATAGAAGGGGGTTAGACTGGATGGCCCCTGTGGTCTCTTCCAATTCTATGATTCCTTCATGTTGTTATAGAGATATGCAGAGACATCCCATGTTACTTTCCTGCCTGAGGTGGAACAGCAAAGTACATCCCTGCCACAATTCAGGTGCATAATAACCAAAGTCATCCTAGTTATTTCTGCATGTGAGGCAGAGAATCCCTGAAGAGCCTCTCCCTCTCCCCAGGAATGACAATATAGTAACTAACCATTTGCTGCCCTAATATTGTAGCCAAATCAGCTGCCTAAGATGGCTGCATCACACTGCCTAATTAGAAGGGATAAACCTGGCCACATATGGTTTCTGAGCCAGGGAAGTTTTTTTTTTTTAAATTAAAACTAATAAGACATAACATGAAATTATTTTCATCATATTTCAGTGCTGTTAACATAGTCTATAAAACAAAACAAAAAAATATTACATTCAGACATTCCTGGAGCAGACTTTAGATTAAGATGTGATAGACAATGTAAGTGACATAATGAAGTTAGTTGAAGTGGTAAGAGTAGAAGTACCTGATTTTACTGTTAGCTTACCTTAACAAATGGGGGCAGGGGGAATCACCAGTTGAACGAGTTTCACGTAACAAATGAACTGAAATATAAAAAATCAAGCCATGGTTTAGAACTGTTTCTTTTTAGAGGAAATAAAGAAAACTGATCCCTAAAGAGCCAATGCGGTGTTGAGGTTAGCATTTGCCTGAGAATGCAAAGGTATGTTAGATGCTTTTGGCCATGTAGCATATCCAATGAGCATATGCCAGTCACTATTTCACAGGCTAAGCTGCCTGACACAGTTGTTGTGAGGAAGGAAATGGGGAGGAAAAACAAGAGCTGCTTGAAAGAAAAATGGGTCATAAATACAACTAATAAAAATAAACTCTGCAAGTTGAGTGACATTCTTCTGTTCTTCAGTGAGGAAAGCTGAGATCTGCAATATATTTTGACAGAATAGAGAGAAGATGTTAATTTTATTTAGCCTTTTTTTTTGTCTCATATCCATTTTGGCAAACACAGAAAAGTAAAGTCAGGGAAAAACTAGTGGTTTTTTTTTTTTTTTGTCTTTTGGCCAGGTTATCAATGTTACAAACAATTAAGAAATAACTTATTCTGTTTCTCTTCATTTTCCCTTGAACTACATGACCCTTTCAAGGGAAAGGACCACTTTCTCACCAGGGAAGTCAGCCTCTTAGATTGAAAAACAAAATGTTGCTTCAGGGTATCATAATCTGCAAAAGTAATGCTCATTGGGGGATTAGTCTTGCCTAAAATGTCCTTGAGAAACAGTCTATTAATGAAAAGCACGTGATGACTCTCACACTGTGCAAGAGAGTAGCACAGTTACTGTTAGATGATTCTTCTGAATGCCAGTTAAACTTAAGTACACAAGAAGAAAACCCAGTGAATCCAATATCAAGTCATACTATTAAGGACTCTTTTAAGTACAGCTTATCCAGTGTGATATATGCTGTTAACAAAAATTGGAGTGAGGGAGTGGTTTTATTGGCTTTGTAATGCAAACTAATGTCAGTTATTGATCCTGACCATCCCAGATATCACCAGTGCTTGGGACTACTAACTAACCCACATCTTCCCAGTATCACCCTCTTTGATAAACCAACTACATCTCCAGCCCTAATGACTAATTTTACAAGTGTGGCTGTCACACTTTGCACAAGTTGTAGCTCTAAACACTTTTTCCAAGGGCATGCATTACAGTAGTCATTGTACAATACAGTAATGCATTAGAGTAGTCATTGTGGATGTCAAAATACTAATCTGAATACTAATACTGAATACAAAATACTAATACAAAATACTAATCTGAGCACATAACAACAAAAGTTGCCACTGAACCCACCCGGCAATCAGCACAGCCCTCTCAACAAGACTATTTCCATGTTGTCAGAGATTGTGGGAAGGAGTATGGATTCATTCCGCTATTTTCCTGTAGCTGGAATCACTGCAATAATTTCACCTGCAGAGACTCTTCCAGGACCACTGGAAGTCCCTGCTGGTGTCTGTCGCATTGTGTCCCACTACAGGAAAACAGCTACATGCATCCCTGCTCATCCATTCACTCTTTGACAACAAAGAAATGATTGTGTTGTGGGAGGATGTGTGCCTACAAGGTGAATTGCTGGGGGCTAGCATTGGAAGATTTAGCTAAAGAGATGTAGCTAAGTGGAATACGTAAGTCTCCTGATGCAAGATATTGGCTATGAACTGTAGCTCCCCTCCAAATAGATTTCTCTCTTTCTCAATCTCTCTCTCTTTAATCTTTTTCAGTGCGATAGAAATGGATGAAATGTATGACTGGAACAATTAATTCTCATCAAAGAGATAACAGATATTTGTATCTGAGTTTTCTGTTTTCCTTTCCCCTCTGTGGACCCTTTTCCTTTTGTGTCATGTTTTTTCGGTAGTCAGCCTGTGGACAGAGACTGTCTCGACTTGTTTTTTAGCAATATGTAAGCTGTTGTAGAAGCCTTCTAGCTGAAACCTGGGATATAAATACATTAAAGAAATAATTAATATGAATTAGAATGTGCTAGATTGTATAGTTAGTATCCTACCAGTAAGAAAAGTGTTTCTTTGTTGCTCACTGCATTGACTGTCAATTATTCTTTTCAAAGACTGTGCTTTCTAGCACAGATGCTAAATCAGACACAATCTTAAATTATAGCATTGTTTTCCAAAGAAAGAGGGCTTCATTTTTTTCCAAATTGCTGTGAAATTTATCTTATATCATTTTTGTGACACTTTCATTGTTCTTCTTTAGCTCTGAAGATAATATTTGCAAATTTATGAACCCTTGTGCTGCATAATTCTGTGTCTCCTGTTTAAGTTATTGACATATAGCAGTTTGTCGCAAGTGATAATGATTGGTTACATAGTTGCCAAAGTAATATGGACTTTTTTAAAAAACAAAGAATGTACTGAACTGACAAAGACAATATCTATCAATGGAAGTGACAGATTAATGGGTTTGGCTTGATATGCTAGCTCCAAATTCTACATCTCCATTCTAAACCTACTGCTAAACCATAACTATGTCTCAGTTGCAAAGGTGATTATTTCTTTCACCCAGGGAAAACAGTTAAATGAATTAAGGTTCTAACTGCTGCTTAAGACTGCAACATACATTTGTGGCTTAACTGGGACTGCAAGGAGTTGTCATTCATTGTATGAACCTGCACATTATAGCCATGGCCAACTACATTGAAACTGGCTACCTGATAGTAAGGTAGGACTCACCCTGTACATGTGCATGTTTACTGTCTCCTGATGGAAAATTTCTTGATAATAGTTAAAATGTGGATAATAACTCCTGAACCTGAACTCTCTGTTCAATCTGAAGCCAAAACTACCAAACTGAGGCTATTACACTTTGAACATATCATGAGATGGCATGACTCCCTGAAAACGATGATAAAGCTCAGAAAAGTGGAATGTTGTAGAAAAAAAGAAGAAGACCACATTGGTCAAAGACTCTTTGATTTTCTTAGTCAAGGAAGTCATGGCTCTGAAAGCGCAAGACCTGAGCAGGGCTGCTGAACACTGGAATTCATTGTAAAGGTCTCTCATTCATAATGTCAAGATAAATTGAAGCCAACTTGATAGCAAGTAACAACTCCTGCATTTCAATGCAGGTGGTTCTCAAATATCATATTTCAAGACCCAAAATTTCACAGTTCAAGATTAATACTTGATTCATTCTGATTCAGTTCTGCATTTCCAAGCCTTGATTGTTCATTCTAGCCTTCTTGAAGAAAGTTACATAGGCTTTCCTACATGTGTATGTGCCACAAAGACATTCTGGAGGTCTTGATATTATACCTTTTGGCATATTATGATACTTTTTGGCAACTATGCTACACTAAAATATATGATGCAAACATTTCAGTGTATAGACTGCTTGGTCACACACTGAAACAATGCAGGTGAATAAAAAAAATACACTATTTCAGACCACCTTCTCAGGCTCAGTAGCACAGTGTTCCAGGAGATAAAAGTCATAATTTTATGCATTCGTATGTGTATGTCAAAGGCAATATGAACCAGGGATGGGAAATCTTGAACAACAGCAACTCTAGACCAGAGCGTGAAAATCTGATGTTTCCTGATTGGTTTTGGACAACAAGCCCCGTTATCCCTGCCAGAATAGTCAATGGTCAGAGAATACAGCCCCAAACAGATTGCCTTACCCTGAATTAGGTAATCAGTTTATTATATCAACTGAAGTGTGGGCTCTGACTAACCAAAAATCACATTTGTGGGCTGCAACTTGACTTTGGAAACAAAAGGGTACCATTTTCTATTCTAGTGACACTGAGGGAAGTACAGCTAATTAGAAATTGTGTGAGGTAGAAGCTGTTCCTGGTGGTGCCTTGGTGGCACAGTGGTTAAATGCTGGTACTGCAGCCCCACAAGATTATAAGTTCAATCCTACCAGGATCCAAGTTGACACAGCCTTCCATCCTTCCACAGGTCTGTAGAAAGAGCACCCAGCTTGTTGGGGGCAGTTAACTAACACATTGTAAGCCGCTTAGAGAACACTTAGCTGATAAGCAGTATAGAAATACACATGCTATTGCTATTGCTGTTTTTCACCCACCTGAAAATCAAAGTTTTCACCCAGTTGGATGAAGGAGTATAAATTTAGGTCTTTGCCAGCTCCTTTGACACTGGGTTTAAGTGGCCTTTCTGCCTATCCCCCTCCCTCCTCCTCATGTTGTTGTTATTGTTGTTGTTGTTGTTATTCACAGGTTTTGAGCAGATTTAGCCATAGCCTTGGATTATGATCTCCCTTGGATATTCAAACTAATACTGTGTGGCATGAAACAAGATCCAGTTTTGGGGAATGGAGAGCTATTTCCATGAATTTCCATTAGGGGTCCCCTTCAGGGCTTGGGGATGCAGGCACACAGAGTCAGGCCTAGCTTGGGGGCCAAGGACCAACCTTACTCCCAGGTGGCAATGACCACACTGAAGCTATGATCCCACATGACTGCCAAGTTGTCACTTCATGGGTTATGTCCTTGGCAGGTGGGCTCAAGAGATGGAATTTTCAGATAACAGGTGGGTTATTTGATATCTGGTTATTTGCATCATGCCATGCCAAGACTTTTCAGCTGTATCCAATAAAAGTTGTGGCTGATTTTTCACCAGCTGTGGTTATATGTGTGTCTGGTACATCCCTGTAGGGACCAAAATGATATCTCAATGCTAGGCCTGCAAACATTTCTGATCCTTCAGACAAGAGATTCTCTTGTATGTTCAGGTAGGCTGAGGGATATTGACCCTTGTAAAAACTGCAGTCCTATACCCAGATTCCTGGGGTAAGTTACATTGAACCTATAGGATTTATTTTTCAACAAATATGTTTTGGACTGTAACTTCCAAAACTAAACTGGTTTATGTAAAAGGTTTATGTAAGTCTTTGTTAGCTGAAGTCAAATAATACATAGTAGTCATGGCCAACTAAAGTCTCATTACAGAAAAACAGTAGTTCAGCTTGACTTTTCTCAAATGCCAGAGCTAAAGTAGTCAAACAGAATCTATATATTATGACATTTGTGTCTGAAATGGCAAATCAATGTCAGATCTGCACCATTTGCAGGTGGTTTTTATGGAATGCCTCCAAATTCTAGAGTCCCAGTGCACAAGCCATTTTTTTTTTTCTATCTGAGTCAGAACAACAAATTGGTTCCTACTGTCCAGTGCATAGTACCTTAAAACTCCCACATTATTTTGGTGCTGAAGTAATTACAATCCAGTAGGTCACTGACAGAAAAAAAAATGAAACATGTATTTGAAAAGTGTCTCCACATATATAGTTGTTCCTAGGCGTTGAAATTCCCTTCCAATGGAGGTTAGAATGAGCTTCTCCATGCTGTCCCTCCATTGTGAGGTGAAGGCTTTCTCAGTCAATTGCCTTTTGAGAAATGAAGATTTTTCAGGTATGTGCTTTTAAGAGGCTGCTGTATTTTTCTACACAGTAGTATTTTAATTGTTTTTTCTCTTTCTAAGTACATGCGTTAAATTGCTTTGATATTGTTAATAGGTTAATCCTGTTTTAATGTTGACTTTTGATATTTTTGTAACTTTATTGTAGTCATTTTAATAGATAAGCTTACTTGAGTCTTAGGCCCTTTCTGCACTTTACCTTTTTCCAGCGCTGGGGTGCAAGGATTGTGCAAGCAGCCTCCGGCGAGAGGGTCTTGCATCCCTGCTGCTTCAGCGCCGCACGAGCTGCCTGCTTGCGCGAGAGCCCCACCTCTTCTTTCCGCAGCGTGACCGGTGTGGTTCTGCATGCCAGGTAAGTGCGCGCGGGGCCCAGGAGCAATGCACGATCATGCACCATTTTCAGCTTCCAGCCGAAAATGAAAAGGTGCGCGATCGGTGCCTGCCAGCCCCTGGAGCATTGCGCGGTTGTGAGCGTATCATGCAAATCACTCCTTACAATCGCGCGATGCTTGTTAATACCAAATGCAGTGCAGAAAGAGCCTTAGTATTGGGGAAAAAGAGGGGGAAATAAAGTTAATAATTAATTATCAATTTAATAATAAGAAAGTACAGTAATAACATAGTAGATCATCAAGAATTTGTAACTCTTTTATGACATCCTAATCCTGCTGCTTCATCTTCTTTTGTCCTGCATGAGACAGGAGAGGCCTGAATGATCCATTTTACATGATCAAGACTTGGGTGCCAGTTTAATGAAAGGATTTATGGGAGGCAGGGACTGAGACTGAGGAAGAGGGAGATTGGCATTCAGTCACATGAATCTTTTTCCTGAGGTCTGAAGGGGAACAGCCCGGTCACAACCACACCATTGTAACTTTAACAAAAGGCTGGGGAAATGTGGCCCTGCAGACTTGTCAGACTGCAACTCTCATTGGAGTGTTCCTCTCACTGTTGGCTATAGAAGATATGCTGATGGAAGCTGCAGTCTAAAAACAGCTACAAGACAACAGCTTCCCACCCCTGCTTTTAAGAGTATATAAACTTATATTGGAGAGCCAGTGTGGTATAGTGATTTGAGTGTTGGACTACAACTCTGGAAACCAAGGTTCAAATCTTCAGTCAACCATGGAAACCCACTGGGTGGCCCTGGGCAAGTCACATGCTCTCAGCCTCAGAGGAAGGCAAGGACAATCTCCCTCTGACTTTAAAGGACATAGCAATGACTTTAAGGCACATTAATAACAACAAATGCTATATCTCAGCCAGCAAGTGGAAAATTCATCTTGATTGATAGGAGACTGTCTAGAAAAGCTTTTCTAGAAGCACTCAAATATCTACTAATAAAACTGGCTGAAGAAATACTACAATTAAAAAGGAAAAGAAGGGGGGGCATCAACAAGAGAGTGTAGAAACACAGAAGATATACTGTACATCATCACAGGAGTTCCAAAGTATTAATATGTAGAAGACATCTTTGATTATGCTGTGTTTCCTATTGTAAGCTGCTCTGAGTTTCTGTGTTAAAAAAGAATTGGGCTAAAATTACTCTGTATCTACTGTTTGGTGTATGGTGTATGGGTAACATTTAGAGCCAAAAACCTCTCTCAAGGACATGACTCTTTGTGCCATCCTTTAGGAGTTCTGATTCAGCCACACACACCGAGCAAATACAGACAACCAACCAACCACATGCATCACTCACCATCCACATTGTTGAGACTGGAACGCAGCAGTTGATGAGACTGAACAGCAGGTGCAAATGTACACAAGCTGAATCCACATATAAACGCAGCAGGCCTGAACAGTGGGGAGTCCCTATCAAACACACTGGTAATATATGCAATGTTGAGTTGCTGTGTCTCAGCAGCAAACTGCAATACCCATGGATTTTACTCATTCTTTGCAGCTAACTTGAAGCATTTATTTTGCTTCTTGTGATTTGAAGGAGGAAAACTAGCCTTCTTATCTGTGGTGTATTTCACTCCCATTTAGGGGCTAAATCCTTCTGGCTGCAAGACAATTGTTGCTCCTATGGCTGCTGGGGAAGAAGGCAGGGATTCTGCTTGGTGATGTTTGGAATTGCTACACTACTGAAGGGAAGAGCCTGGGAGGGGGGCATGTAAGCCTGCTTCTCTCTGGCACCGGGCTCTTGCTCTTATTGTGCTCACTGGGGATGGATATGAGGGTGGGAGGTGGGGTAGCAGTGTTTTGGAAGCCAGGAGACCTTATGGTTTATGGTGCCTTAGTGTAGATTGGCCCCTGTTCAAAGCCAGAATTATGCCCAGTTCAGGCAAGAGGAATATATTTGTCAAAAAAAAGGGGAAGGACTCCTGTTTCATGACAACAATGCTCCTTTTTCAAGTAAATGCTAATTTTAATCATTCAGAAGTTCACAAGGATGGGCCTTGATCACTTCTACTGTCACTCCTACTATACAAGTGCCTCATCCGCTGTGGCTGTCATGAGATTACCCTCAACTGATATCCAGTACTTGGATAGACGAAAATCCAAACGCTTTAAGTGTTATATTCTTCCACTAACCCAGTGAAGTCATAATTGGCAGTTAGTGCAGAAAGGAGAAAAAAAAATAGTAACCAGTGGGCATATTTTGGGTTGAAAGTGGGTTTCTTGACTTACACCTAGGTTTGGGTGGGCTTGGGTGTTGGAATGAGAATAATATCTAGGACTGGTTCATGATAAGTTTTCCAAGAAGTGGTGGGCCTGAGTGGGAGCTTGGTCTGGGAGGGTCTCCCCAGTCAGGAATGAGTAACCAGGCAGTGGTACCCATAGAGATTTGGGATCACTTCAGGGCCAGGGGTACTCAGCAGCTGAGGAGCAGGTCAGCAGATTACTCCTACCTTAGCTGAATTCCACAGTTGTTAGTACCTATGCACACACACCTGTAGTGAGCTACAGGTCCATGTGCAGGTACTAACAGATAAATAGAATGATCTTAGTTTAATCCTATCACCTGTGACTCACCTCTTTATTTCCTGGTAGGCATGCAGTCACCTGACTGAAGTCAATTAACAATAACACTCATTATGATTGTTGGAAATAGGCAAGGAGTTCCCTCTCCAAATTATGAAAAAAATAGCAAATTCTGGTGGCCCTTCCCCCTCTGCAAAAAAATGCCCTGAATTAAATTCTGGACCATCTACACTAAACAAATTCAGTATTCCTACCAAAGAGATGCCCATGTTCTATCTCTCTGCCATATAATCGTTAAAGTAGGAATGTGATTGCTCACCAAGGAAACAAGTAAGTTTAGCAATTTTCTTTTTGCTATGAGAAAGCCTTTGAAAACTATTCTATGTGCCATTGAGGAGTTATTCTACATAAAATTTGCATGTGGTTGTTTTGCACATGAAATGATATCTGCCGCATAGAAATATTATTTTCTATGCATAAAATGCTGGGGGGGGGGTTGTGCAGAAAATACTGTTTTCTATGCAAATCATACACGTACAAATTGTGTGGAGAATAAATCTCCAGAGACAGCATTTTCTGCACATGCAAGAAATAATATTTCTGTATGGAAATATCATTTTCTGCAGAGAAAATACTGTCTTCTGCACAAATCATGTACATGCAAATTTCATGCAGAATAAGTTATAAACTAATCAGATTCCCATCTTCCGTTCCTATTACAGAAGACGCTGTCAGAAATTAATGCAATGCGATTTACAAACAATGATTAAATTTACTACGGAAAGAAGTCCTTAAATGGCTCAGAGAGAGCCAAAAATATGACAAAATCACCTGCAATGTCCCTACAGCATTTGGGGGTTAAATATCTCCCCCCCCCCCAGGTGTGGTGCTGTTCTCCAAGGCTCTGTGGGAACCCAGTGCAGCCCCCAACCTGTAATAGTTATCCAACCGTGTTTTAGAACCACAGCTTACACACTTTTGTTTAATTGGAGATGGTGGAAGACAGAGCAGGCACCTTCTTCATATATGTACATAGAGTATCACTGAGCTTGTATAAAGGTAGTTCAAAATGCTAGTGTCCTCTTTGTTACATGCATAAATCTTCAGATGCTATGTGAGTGTATGTGCCCTCACATCCCCTGTTGACTTACAGGAACCCCATGAATTTTATAGGGTTTTCTAAGGCAAGGAATACTCAGAGGTTGTTTGCCATTGCCTTCCTCTGAAATATAACCTGAAGCACTGAATATTCTTTGGAGGTCTCCCATCCAAGTACTGACTAGGCTTGACCCTGTTTAACTTCCATGATCAGACAGGATTCAATGCCTTCAAAGTATTTAGCCCTTCAGATGCTATGCTGAAGAAATTTTTTTTCAGAAAGCTGAATGCTTGTGCTTTCAGCAGTAACTGCAATACTGGGCAGTCTGACACTTGTCAAACCAGAGAGAGCGAGAGAGCGAGAGCGAGAGCGAGCGAGCGAGAGAGCAAGAGAGAGAGAGAGAGAGAGAGAGAGAATTTATTGTTCTATAACTATTAACAGAGTAAGTTTCTCTCTCTCTCTCTCTCTCTCTCTCTTTCTCTGTCTCTGTGTGTGTGTGTGTGTGTGTGTGTGCATGTCTGCTGAGAAATAAGTCATAATAGGTTTATAGATATTTACTGCCAGGCAGAGGGCAAGAATTTCAATTTGTTTTTGATCAGAACTCAGAAAAATGTATTTTTAAAGAGAGAGAGAGAGAATGGGGGGAAAAAACTGAAATTGACATATTTCATTCCTCCGTGCACACTCAGACCTTCACAACTTTAAATGTTAAAGTATGTGTATGCATTCCTATGCAACTAATTATTTCAGTGTTGGTTAGGGTTGCCATTTCTTGTTTTCTGACAGGCTCTTCATTTTTAACACTAGTATGACAGACAGGTACAGCATAATGCTCTTCAGCTATGTGTTTTAAATCAACTCTTTTTAAAAAATATCTGGCAAACACAAATAGAAGGCATTTTTTTTCAACTTGATTTTTTAAAGAGTTTACAATTTTCTTGCTATCTAAGATGGAAGGGAGAGGGGGAGGGGGAGAGGGAGAGAGAGATGGGAAGTGACAAATTTTCCAATCTCTATTTCCCAGAAATTGTGTCCACAATTGTAGCCTTAAAATCCATTCCTACATCTCTGCTCTGGGAATATCCCTTTTTCTCACTATTCTCTGTTATTTCTACCTGTCTATGTCCACTAACTGAATGTGTTTTTTTTCTCCTTTTTTTCCCCTTTCAGAATTTTTCTGTGCTTCAAGGATCACACCCTGACTGCCTGTTTCCCATCTGGCTGATGACAGCATGATTTACCAAAATCATTTACCCTTTCCAAACTTAGAGGCTATTGCAATAGTTAGTCTCTCTATTTTGTTTATCTTTTTTCCTAGTGGGATAAGAGCTCGCTGTGTTGACATTTTGATCAGGCATTCTGATGCAGGGGGAAAAAAGGCTCCCTTGGTTGTATGTTTTTTTGTCAAATGCAATATAATAGTTGACTTTCTAAAGGTGGGGCAAGAGAAGTCCCAGTGTCGGGATCAAGTTCAAGTTGTGAACTTTAATAAATCTACCCATCATGTTCAACGAGGCTAGGCCATTTTATGTTAGATTTTACCCTCTCCATTATTCTAACTTCTGGCTGACTCATGTGGCATGTATGTCACATCACGAACTGTCAGTCTCACATAATTTATCTCTTATATGTTTTTATTCTTTTCTGTAGCCCATTGTTGTTAGCAACTGCTTTGTTTTGGCTTGAGGGGCTGTCTGTAAGCAAGAACAGATAACTCATCACCTAAGGCAGGGGTATAGAAAATACGAGAGGAAAGTGGAAAAAATGGTGAGGAAAATTGCCAGTTTTGTAGGAGCCTCTTACCCAGAAACAGATATAGGTTTCAGTAGCCATCACTAGACGTTGCAGATTAGCTAACCATCCATTGCTTTAATGCCTGACTACCTTCTCTTCTACCCAGTATTTCCAGCAAGGAAACAGAGGGCCTTTCCACACTACATTGTGATAGTGCTATTATTCCATTTTCAACATCTTGTGGAATTCTGGGGTTTGTAGTTTATTGGGGACAAAGAACTCTCTGGCTAAGAATTCTAAATGTCCCTCCCTAAACTGCAGACCCCAGGATTCTATAGGATGTTGAAAGTAGAATAATAGCACTGTAACAGTGTAGTGCAGAAATGCTGCTACCAGCAACCAGCCCTTCGTGAACTGGCCAGCATTGTGAGTCTTTTGAGAGCATGGCCTGTGGGAAAGGCAGGAATAGCTAAGAATCTCACCAGTTCTGGGACATCTCCAATCAATCAGTGGCACAAAGCAAATATTAAAAAGGGAGAAGAAGGCAAGACCCTAGAGTGATAGGCAAGTGAGCTGGAAAAGCCTCGCCACATTTTTTACTATCTCTACTGGCAGGAGTGCAAAGCATATTTGACAGCAACATGGAGTAAAGATGGAGGAGGAAAAGGAGGAAAATGTTACCTTGATTTCTGGGGTCCCTTGGGGGATACCTCAATCTGCTCCACTTGATGGGGAATGGAAACTAGCCAGAGCACAAGCAATAGGAATGCGAGAGGCAGGATACCCTAGCGGGGTCTTTTTACCCAGTGTTTATGGGGTCAGACTAAGCCAAAAAAACACACACCAAATTTCCAAATAATGGATGTAATTGAATGCAGGTCTCATGCACCAACGCAATCACACACACACTCACCCAAGAGCTATTAAGAAATAAAAGAGAGGAAATTGGACAGGGGAGTTTTGGGGGGGTGTTGTTGGGGTAATACTGCACCTTGTCCTGAAGTCCTGGGTCCGAGAAGGCAGCAAAGAAGTGGGGCCCAGCACAGACAGTGCTGAGGGGATCACTCAATGGATGGAGCAACAGTCTGCTGGGATGACTGGGAGTGATCCAAAGAACTGCTCTAAAACTGTGACTATTTGTAGGGGAAAGAGTACCTGGAGGACTAATCCTTTCCCGGGGAGGACAATGGGTGTTGGAGGGATAGCGAAGTTCCACCATGGTAATTTCCTTTGCATGATGAGATTGCAAGATGTTGCCAAAGTCTCAGGATCTTTGACTGTGTTTTGTGGTGTGACTTCATGTAAATGGTGCTCGCCTAATGGAATATTTGCTCAACTTGGGGCAGATATGCTAATCCCCTCAAGTTGTCTTCCTTGGGCTGTGGACCCTTTGCTTATTGTGGGTTTACACATCTTGAGGTCTCTTAGGGCTACGCGACTGGGGATTTTACTGGCCTGACCTGATTTTCAGTCTTTTGACCATTGCTGGCTACGTCCCCCTTCAGGGGACCTCTCTGGCACATAGAATCATATTTTAATATTAAAATTGTAGACCCAAGGATAGGGTTTCTCCACCGGAGTAACAAAAATTACCTGGGTCAATGGCACTACTTTCCTTGTCTTTCAAACCCCAATCTTCATCCTTCCCTGCCAAGAGTCATTATAAGAACAGCACCTTCCCCTTTAAGAGGAGAAAAACAAGTGCTCAAAAGAAATAGCTGGCTGTGTGCATATGTAAGCACCTTCTTGTCCTGGATCTTCCTCTTCTCTTCCAGGAAAAGGTCAGTAAAACAAAGCAAAACATAACAAACAAACAACAACAAAAATAGGTGGTCCTTGAGAAATTGAGAGAACCTGAAAGTGGTCCCCAGACTGAGTGCAGTTGGTCACTCTGATCTAAGGCCTGTAATGGGGAAATTGTCCACATTGGGCTGTAGGTCCTTGTTGATATATTGGTTTTAGTTTGGATATGAGGATGGCAATTTGTGCTGTCTCACAAATCTTTTCCTTATTTTTGACTGTTTTGCTTCAGTTCAGAAAGAAATTGCTTTCCAAAATAATGTTCAACAAGAAAAGTTATAAGAAATCTTCATTGGTGGGTTTCATGATCTTTAGCCATGAGGTACCCAAAGGCTGTGTGTGAGTTCTTTGTTTTCATTATATAATCAGCTCTCCAGCATTCTGAAGCCTCCATGGCTTCCCAGACTTCCCAGGGAAGACAGATGACTTCCCAGGAGAAGATGATACGTGGTTACTCTTCCCCAGCAGGCTTTTTCAGATCAGGAAGTATATGCAGCTAGGGAGTGATGGATAGACGTGTAATAGGAAGAACAACACAATGCCTCCAGCTAGTAATGTAAATCTTCACTCCCACACATAAAACATGTAATTCCAAATTGTTTCCTCCCTGCTGTGTGAGAGTACCAAAGGGTTGTTGTTTTTTCCCCCTGGTGCATATTATAAGCATTTTTCACATTTCAGGACTTTTTGTAGAAAAAAACTTTTTTGTTTGCATAAAGAATAAGCTTTAAGAAACTAAAAAAAAGGAGTTAGTTGGAACATGTGCCTGATTCTGACAGCTTCAGAACTCATCTGACCTACACCTAAGGAGTAGGTTTGGGGTGGTTTCATTAAATTTCCAATTAAAGCCTCCCCTAAACTTATATGATGAACCATCTTCATCTGATGTGTACTTTAATAAGTTGGCCTCATTATTTCTACTAGCTTCTTTCATATAGTGCCATCCTGTAGCATTAATCATATAGCAGAATGCTCACTTATTGGAATTTTGCTTCTAATGAAGGGCACAGGATAAGAAAAGAACTAGCTGAAATATTAGCAAATGCAAGTTGAGAAGACAAAAACAAATTTCTTTGCATGGGATCCATTGCCTATTTAATGTGAAATCATTACCAGCTTAAAATCAAAGCTTTCAGTGTTGTAGGACTTTACAGTATAAAATGCAGAAGGGAATTAATGTTTTTCATTAAGCCTGAAGTAAGAAGAGGAAATAGGGGACTCTTATTATATAAATAAAAATATTACTGGTGATTTCATATGATATTTTTAATCATCAGATATTTGCTTTTGTGCATGATTTCAGATTATATCATTTTGATTATTAATTCTTTTTACATTAAAAAGTTAAGTAAATTTTAGTTGATGTTAGGATTGTCAACTGAAATTAGCTCCTGTCCCATTAGCAGCTGTATAATGAGAGAATATCTGAAGCTGATGAATGGATGACAAGTAACATCTTCTGAATTTTCTTTCTTCTGTACCACAGTTAAAGGTACAGGAGCTCTGGCCATTATTTCTCTTGGCAACTGTAGTTGGGGTATATTTTTTGCCTTATGATTTTTCCTGATTGTGTTGCAGTGCATTAATTAGGAAGAGTTGGAGGTGTTGTACAGATATTAATAAAGGCTATAACCATGTATGAGCAGTTGCTTCTTCATATTTTCAGAATACACAGAAGGGGAAATAGGGTTCAATACATTAACATGGAAACCCCTATTTCCATCTGTAATCAGGCCAGTCTGCAACCTTTGCCTACTGAGTAGGAAGTTCCAAAGCTAAGATCTTCTGTTTTCCAGATGAATGCATTCAGAATCCTGGCAAGCAATCAGGAATCCTGACTGTGTATCTCCCCTAACTATGTGCAGGATGCTAACCACATTCAGACCAATGGAAGAACATTCCAAATTCACGCATTCCACACATCAGGTGAGGAGCTGCATGAAGAAACTGGTGGCGTTGAGTACATGGGGAAAGAGCCTCTGAACTGAGATTCTTGAACTGTAACATTTGCTCCTGGATGACATCAGGATTATACAATCTGCGTGTGTGAATAATTTTTCTGAAAGCTGTGAACACCATAATAAAATTGAGGTCTTATTGATTCCAGGTTTTCCTACTTGTCAATGGCAAAATACTTCTTATTTTCTAGGAACCTTTCAACTTTGGGAAAGTTATTGTTTTTGAATTAAATCATTTAATGCCCTTTGCATGGCCAGAAAAGTAATATAATACTTAACTGGGTGTGGGTAAGGATTGATAAATCCTCAGAAGCTTTCATCAATTTTGTTCATCCTGCCCCTTAAATTTCTCTCTCCTTTTAAATTTTATGTACCTTATGAGTCTGTTTTCACATTCATTTCTGCTAAACAAATCTCAAGGCTTTTGTATCCAACATATGAAGCATTTGGTGACTTGGTAAATCTTACCAAAATTACACTGAAACAAACTTTTTCTCCATCCCTGGCTGGGAAGATGGAGAGAGTTTTTCTGTTACTGTTTCACTCAGATTTTGGAACTACTCCAATCATCCTGTTCCTTTGTAGCCTCCCACGACATCATTGAGTAAGTCTTATCTCAGAAGGCAGGCGTGATTAACTATGACCCTCCATCCATTTTGATACTTCATCTCCCATTAATGCCTCATCTCCCATTAATGCTTCATTGGTGAGGGCAGAGGGGAGTTGTAGACCAAACAATATCTGGAGAGCCATAGTTAAACTTGCTCTGGGGTCTGGATTACTTGCTCACCGCAATCATATGTAATTCTTCCAACGTTTTCCCTTTTTTTTTTTTCCTTATGATTTCATATGTTTCTTGCTCTGGATTCTTTAAAAAATAATTTTGTGGCTGATTTTATTGTTGCTTATTCATTTTGGGTATATTATACCACTGTAACATATTTTATTATTCCTGTAAGCCACAGGGGACTATGTAAGGTACAGAGGGACATAAAGAGTTTAAATACCTAAAAGGAGAATTAGAAAAGAGGAGGGGTGGACTACAACTCCCACCAACCTGACTGGAAATTCTGGATGTCCTTATTAAAAACAAACAAACAAACAAACAAGATCTTCCTTAGAGTGCCTTGCTATGATGAGCCTGCAGGCATGACTGCAACTTGCCGGGATTAGGCCAATATAGAAGTTTCAGGAAGCATTCCCAAGGAAGCGGTCCTGAGCAGATATTCCACAGCCTGCTTTCTTGACAAACTTGTTGCCCAGCCTGCTACCCTGATACATCAGAAAGCAGAATTTTCTCAGGAGCAGCATCATCCTCTCCATTCTGGCAAGTGCACCTCAAAGCATAAGGGAGAAATAATATTATTCAACTCCAATGTTATGCACTGAAGAAAGCTCTTGCTTAGATTTTGTTTTTGTTTGTTATTTTTTAGACTTTTTTTCTTTTAAAAAAAAGAATGATTGGAGCACAGTAGACATCTGATAACATTTATATTAATGGCAAAAGGTGTTGCAAGTTTTCACCCATTTCAATCATGCACTACTTCATCCAGTAAATGAAAAACTTGCTTGTCAGAAACTCAGGAGGGAGACTGGCTTTCTTCCAAAGAAATTTATGTGTCTTGACAGCCTCATTTCTGCTGTACTTGCTGAGGTTTTCGAGTGCATTTGAAATGGAGTTGCACTGGGGGGGGGGTGAGAAGAGACCTGCAGAATGCTCTTCCACCTTGATTCTTAACAGCGTTGAAAGAATGCTTTCTTCAGTTTTACCTTCATTATGAAATGCCTCCAGTTACTACTGCAAGGCTCCTATGCCCACTAACCATTCTATCTAAGCTGGAGGAATCCCTTAGGACAAAGCGATAATAATCAGTTAAAAAAAAAAGACACAAACACTGATATGGAGAGAAGCATGCATCTTGACTGGAGAAAGTACAAGATTTACTGCACATATGAAAACAAAGGAAAGGCATGTGTATGGGAGGAATAAGTTATATGTGAAAGTATATTTCATTTGTGTTCAATTTAGATCTTTCCTCCAAGGAACTCATGGTATCACTTTGAGATTTTACTGGAGCTGGAATCCTGTTAAATAAATGTTCTTCAATTAATCATACTGTGATGAATTGTGCACTGGGTTTATTGGTTTGAGGAAAAACTCTCCAAAGCACTAACTCTTTCCCTCTGCAGCACCTTACAGGATATATGTTATAACAGTGGACAATTAACCAGAACAGTTCCAAAAACAAAAAATGAAAAAGAAATCAGGTGAAGACAAGCTGATTTTGAAATACAAACAATTATTTCTTCATACAATACAGAAAAATAGCAGCAGAACCCAACAGAACAATACAAGCTTTTTTCCAAAAGAAAAGAGGAGAAGAATGGCATAGATGTGTGTGTGTGTGTGTGTTTTAAAAAAACTCTTCTTCTGAACAAATTAAGGAGGCTGAATGTGTGCAGCTAAGCTTAAAAGACTGCAGACTTACTGCATTTCTGCACAAGGTTGTTACATCACAATAGCATTGAATTCTTACCCTCTGGTCTGCAAGTTGTAGCATATTAGCGTTTTAGTAGTTTTCCTTGTGGTTCTGCATGTTTTCAGCTTCTAGAACAGTTCACTGCAATGAGAAACCGCTGTATCTGAAAACCGGAAAAACTCTGATGTAAATCTCTCAAACTGGTTCTGCTTCATTTTTTGCCTACATGCAGAAGTATAGCATCGATTCACAGTGCAGAAGTGGCCAGCTATGAGTGTTCCCAGGGTGTCCCTTCCATCATTTCCATCCCTATCTCTCTCTGCCCATGAAAGGACAGACTGCCATCATTACTGTCTTCATGCATTAAACAGACAGTGGGAAGAGAGTAGATCTGGTAATGGACTGTTAAGATGTGTTTTTTTTCCGCGTATCAACAAACATACCTATGCACAAATGTAGCAACTCAGAAATGTGTTTAAAGTGTGTGTGTGTGTGTGTGTGTGTTTAAACAGACAAATCAATGATAGTGGGGTGGGCTGAGGGAGGGGAATGGGAATGACGTGGGACTTGCTGTTACGGATGCAGCAACTGCTGTTCTCCATGGCAGTACGATGTAAATGAGAGGATGCAGACAGCACAGTTTCTGAATCGAAGTATAAAAACACCGCTCCTCCCCTCTTGTGTGGAAATGGCCTAACACACACACACATGGATTCTCTTACTTTCCAATGGGAGGAAGAGTTCAGTTAGATGGGTAGTTGATGAACAGGGCAGCAGGTCCTTCTCTTGAAGGACTGTCTGTGATTCTCCCAGGCACTTTCTGGTCTGTCTTGTGAAATCTCTTCTCTGGCATTCTTCCAGGCTCTTTCTTGTAAGACTTCTTCTATCTGTGTTGCAAGCATAGAAGTCTATGTCTGCACGCAGGCTGCTTTCTTCTCTTAGGGGAAGAAGCCAAATCTTCAAGTACCCCCCCTTTCTGTCTGTCTGTCTGTCTGTCTGTCTGTATTTAACCCATTCCTAACTTGGGAGCAGTCACCTGGATTCAAGTGAACATCTTCTAGGAGGGGCTAGTATGACCTTAAGGTTATACTCTGAAGGTTCAAAGATATAGATTTGAATATGACCTCTGCTCATTCTCTCTGAGTCCTGGTAATGACTCTTAAGTAGTCTGAAGAGATGTTAGCAATGGGTTTTGCACACATAGGACAAATCCAATGTAATAGAAACATTTGTTCTCTTTCATATCTGGACAGGATATCCCAACGTCTCTGGATGACGCACATTAACTTACAAAGGGAATTATACAAGTCTGAACAAGTTTTGCAGGGATTCCTTTCAGTGGAAATAAGTAAGTCAGTTAAGTACTCATAGGCCATTTCCGCACGAGGCAAGGGAATCGCTCCCTGCCACTACTCACTGGATCTTCTGGCTGTCCGGTCCAGTCCAGGGTGAATCGGAGCAGTGCGTGGTTGTAGATCTGCACTGCTCTGGTGTCCAAAATGGCAGCTCCTGGTTGGTTGTGGGTTCCCACCAACTGCTGAAGCTTGCCAGCCTAAAGCCCACCCTCCACAGATCGCAGGCTCGCATTGGTGTGAGCCTGTGAATCTGCACTGGAGAGCAGGCACGCAATGGTGTGTGCTAGCATTTTGAAAGACCGGAAAAATCAGGTCTTTCAAAAACATGCTGGAGGACCACTTGGGGTTGTTCTGGAGTGGACTGAGATGCGGATCTACGGTAAGTAGTCTGGACCCAGTCTGCTCCAAGGTGCAGACTTCCTCTGTGGAGGACGCACTGCACCGTTTTACTTACCCTGTGTGGAAATGGCCATAGTTTTCCCAAACACATCAAGAGACTTCCTTGTCAGCACGGGGAAAGGTTATTTAGTAGGAAAGTTCCAGTTTGTATTTTAAAATGGGGCCTGACTTCTTCAAGATGGATATGGGGTCCAGGCAACTGATTGCTCTACCCTGCATGTTTGAAGATGATAGCAAGAGGAAACCCCCTTTCTGATGTATCAAAGTCTACTTGCAAATAATATTTACCAATATTATATTCTTAATATTATAATCATAATAATTTAAGTTTCAGTCAATTAATCACTAGATCTATCCATTAATCTCTATATAAACATCAATGTTTGTGAGTTTGTCTGTTTGTCTGCGTCAGGCAGGCGATGACCTCATGCAACTGGCTGAGTGAGGCGAGAAGACTTCATATAATTGGCTGGCTGTGAAGATTCTATGAAATCCTGGGATTGGCAGTTCAGGGAGGGGCCTTTAGAATTCTCAGCTGCAAAGCTCTTTGGCCTCAGGACGGTTGCTGTGGAGATAGGGAAAAGTTACACATACTGGACAAGACAGTTTGAAGAATTAGAGACACAGAATCTCAAATCTGTGTATTCCAAATGCATCTATTTCCTAAGGTAAGGTAATTCCTAAGGTATTTCTAACAAGTATTGGCTAGCTGTGAAGATTCTATGGAATCCTAGGGTTTGCAGTTTAGGGAAGGGGCCTTTAGAATTCTCAGCCAGAGAATAGGCCAGTTGCTATGGAAATGAGGCCTACCAGCAAGAAGGAGGAGGGCATTGTATTCCCTTAGGAACCCAGCCTCTGTATGTTAACAACTCTGAATACAGACTGGATTGGGGAATATAAGGAAAAGTTACAGGTACTGGAATAGGCCAGATGCTATGGATATGAGGCCTAACAGCAAGGAGGAGGACAGTGTATTCCCTCAGAAACCCAAACTGTTTATGTAAGTAACTCTGAATACAGATTGCATTGGGAAATACGGGGAAAAGGTACAGGTACAGCTCAATCCTTAAGAGGAAAATAAAATCCCGGGCAATGCTGGGTAAATATGCTAGTTTTCCATAAATTTGCATATGAGTAAAGAAATACCTCTGAAGCAAGGAAGGAATTTACCACTATTACAATGATGATGATCTTTATGTGATATACTATCCCTTATTACTAGAGAGTTCACACATTTATCGTAAGTCTGGGTCTCCATGTACCTGGGAGTCACAGTTCATGCCCTGTTGGCATGAGACAGGAGACAAAGAAGTGATACTCATTCCAAGCCTATCAGACTCATATTTGCTGTCTGTATTGTTGTGTGACATATTAGGAACCCACCCAGCTAGCCAATGCCACTGATTTCAGACAGGGTGGGACTTCTGGTGGTGGGCCCAGAATAGGATGTCTTCAGCCTGGTCTACTAACATTTAAAAATAGACAGTTAGCTGACCATCACCCTCTTTTGATGCCCAGCTTCTCTACTTTCCCTATGTGTTTTAATCTGCAGTAGAATTAACCAAAAGTCTTTTTTTAAAAAATTGCTTTCAGTCAAAATGACTCATTTAACATTGCTCCTCTACTATTTCCTTATATTATTTTCACACCAAATGTGAAGGCAAGGTAGATATTCAGTCAATATGTCAGCTGTACACCATCCATTGAGCTTTACAGGCTTTTGAATATAGGTCTCCTAGGTACAAATGTATTGTTTTGTCTATTATATCTCACTGATTGCTGTGTGTAGTTTATCAGATATTCTTCTAAAAATTAATACTTTTAGCAGTTTTTTTTTTTACCAATTCATTCAGGAGAATTTTTTAAAAAACACTGATCAGACAATAACAACTTTTAATAAAGAAAATAATCACATTAGAGAAGTACTGTCATTTGTATGAAGCATCTGGGGCTTCATAGGTATAGAGGGAAAAAGACTTTTTGTTCATCTCAAAACTGAGCTGAAAGTTCTTAATTGAGTTTGTTTTCTTTTTTGTTTTGCTCCAAAAAGAATTTGAAGTGGAAAATACTTCTCTCTCTCCACCCCCCCCCCCACTGCTGCAGACTGCCTTCTCCTCTGTTTTCCATCTAACAGCATCTATATCTCAGCTCTTTTCCCAAAATGAAGGTAGTAGCTACTGTTTCTTGTTGTTGCTGTTGTTATTGTTGTATGCCTTCAAGGTATTTCTGACTTAAGTGAACCTATCATGGAATTTTCTGGGGCTGAGAATGTGTGATGCACCCAAGGTCACCCAATAAGTTTCCATGGCCAAGTGGAGAATCAAACCCTGGTCTTCAGAGTTATAGTCCATTGCTCAAACCATTACACCACACTGGCTCTCTAGCCATTCCTTAGCATGTTCTAAATCAGTTGTACCCTTTAATGGTTGTGCTATGAGACAGAATAATTTAATCATTAAATATATCATCCATACAAAATTGATCCTGTAAAATTTGAATTCATCAGGATGAGAGCCAAGTCTGAAAAGTGACAATGTGACATATTGGTTAATAGTTTTGGAGCAGGATCTGGGAGATTCACGTACAAGTCCACATTGATCCATGAATCTCATGAGGTGACTTTCAACCATAATCCCCTTTTCAGGTGCTTTCTGCACCTTACCTTGTCCCGGCGCTGGGGTGCGGGGATCGCATGAGCAGCCTCTGCCAAAAGGATCTCCCTTCCCTGCTGCTTCAACTCTGCATGAGCTGCCTGCTCGCACGAGAGCCCTGCCTCTTCCTTCCACAGTGCAGCCTGGGACCTTCCCAAGCTGCACTGGGGCAGGAAGTGTGGCCGGTCCGGCTCCAGAGGCTCTGCACACCAGGTAAATGCGTGCGGGGCCTAGGAGCAATGTGCGATCGTGCACCATTTTCAGCTTGAAGCCAAAAATGAAAAGGTGAGCGATTGGCCCCTGCCAGCCCCTGTAGCATCGTGTGATTGTGAGTGCGTCGTGCAGATCGCTCCTCGCAATTGCGTGATGCTCCAGGCCCTCTTTTGCATGGCAAATCCCATGCAAAAAGGGCCTCAGTCTAATCCACTTCAAAAAGCTGTTGTTAAGATGATAACATGGAGGAGAAGAGACATTACTCATTGGAAAAAAGATGAGATATAAATCTACTATATAAAAGTCAAAGTTTGTGTGTGAGTTTGTCTGTTTGTCTGCGCCAGGCAGGCAAAGACCTCATGTGATTGGCTGTGTGAGGTGAGAAGACCTTGTAGGATTGGCTGGCTGTGAAGATTCTATGGAATCCTGGGGTTGACAGTTCAGGGAGTGGCCGTTAGAATTCTCAGCCAGAGAGCTGTGAATAGGCCGATTGCTATGGAGATGAGGCCTACCAGCAAGAAGGAGGAGGGCAGTGTATCCCCCTCAGGAACCCAATCTCTACATGTCCATAATTCTGAATACAGATTGGATTGAGGAATACGGAGAAAAGTTACAGATACTGGACGAAGCAGTTTGGGGAATTAGAGACACTAATCTGTGTATTTCAACTACATCTAATTCCTAAGGTAAGGTAATTTCTAAGGTATTTCTAGCAAGTGTTATCTATGAGAAAATAAAATCCTGGGCAAAGCCGGGTAAATACGCTAGTGTAATTAATAAAATAAACAGAATAGTGAAGTGAGTAGAAAACCCTGATCTGCCACTGTGGAGATTTTCCTAACAGCATTCAATGGTGGATGACAATGTCAACTGAAACGAACACATATCTCAGTAACTTCTTGCATTCTCAATCAAGAAGAAAAGCAGTGCTTCCTAGGTGATTGTTTATCTCATGTTCTTATTTCTCATTTAAAATGATAAGTAGGCCAAAACTGAAAAATACTAATCCTTTCCTGTTTCTATGCTCATTTAATTATACAGAATGTCTAGGCGATGAAACATCAGTGATAAAATGGCAGAAAATTAAATTATTTGTTGCTTGCTTGATATCTTTAATCCTCTTTCCAATTTCATATGCTGCTAGATATAACAAATCAATGCTAATGTCTTTTTATAGAATTGATATTTTTCCATTAACATATATAAAACAATAAATCTTTGAAAAGATTCTTTATCTCTTCTGACACTTTTTCCCCTTTTTTTAATGCATGGCCCTGTAAAAGAAGGGAAGGAAGAAATATAACCCTGTAAAAAAGATGATGTTCCTATTACTCATGTAAACTAAGAGATGCTAATATTGCTTAGAAGATTCCTAAATTAGGAGATAGCTCTCCATCTGATGAGACCATCTTTTCAGGATAAAATAATAATTGCTGAGACAAGCAGTAATTAGCAATGATAAATTTAAGAACTAGCTTTTTAATATAAAGATTAATATTTGAAATACTGAAAGTGTAAAACTCTACTGTGTTTAAAAAAAACCTCAAGTTGCTCTACAGAATTTATGAAATGTCTCTTACTAGTTTTGAGCACAAATCATTGTCCTTTTACTTCTATCCCCCAGAAAACTTGTTAGAAAATCAGAAGATTAGAAACATCAACTGCTCAGTTCAGTTTCTATTGAGATTCAAAGCCAGTGGACTACCTCTTCCTTTGTTTACCTAAACAAATCAGATCTAGGGCCCATCCACAGTACAGCATGATGGCACTTTTATTCCACTTTAATTACCATGGTTCTTTCCTGTGGAATCCTAGGATTGGCAATTTAGAGGGGTATTTAGAATTAATATCCAGAGAGCTTCAGTACCTCACCAAATAGTAAGCCCAAGGATTCTGTAGGATGGAATCATGGCAGTTAGAAGTGGAATAAAAGTGCTAGAATTGAGTAGTATCAATGGGAACCAAGTAGAGAACAGGGGGAACAATTTATGATATTTGCATAAAGCATGTAACTCAATCAGAAAAGGAAGACTGCCTGTTTTTTTCCATAGTGTCTTCCATTTTTTCCCCAATTCCACAGGACTCATACCCAATAGAAGACACTAAGAGGAAGACATAATAGGCTCCTTTGTGAATTAGCTTGTGTACATGTTGGTCATTATGACCTTTATCATCCACTAGGTGATGCAGATGAAACTGAACAGTTTCAATGTCCAGTCAGCTCCCTGACTGCAATGTAAACCTGACTTTAATGTACCGTAAAAAAGAAAAAGGAAAAAAAAATGAATGTAAGAGTTATGTCAAGAGATGCTTTCTCTAAAAGAAGTTGTTCTGGGTAGTAGCTTAACATTGACCAAGTAGTTAATGTTAAGAATGGAACTTCCTGTAATACCCTTCCCCCATCATTTCCACTACCAGTATACTTGTACAGTCAAAGATACATTAAGAGACATATGTCCTAAGTATGGGGAGACAGCAGACAACAGCTGATTAGCTACACAAACATGCACACACAAGTGTAAAGTTTTAAGTGTTCCTGAAGAACCTGTTTTCTTATTTGACAGTGGAATGATAAATATCCCTCTGAAGAAGAGAATGACTGAAATAGGCTAGTTAAAAAGGGACTGACAAGACTGAAACAGAGCTGTTAAAAACAGAAAGACATGGTACGCCATTTTATTGAGTTCACTGAAACCTAGAACCAAGTAAATGGGCTTTCAAATCAAGAGAATTTGATCACTAAAACAAATTTTTAGAGAGTACCGTTTCACGAAACAATTTATCCTTGAATTACTGGATCACTCTCACACACATGGCTGAATCATTCTTTCTTTCAAACTGAAAAATACAGAGAGGTAGAAAGAGGAAAACTAGCCTATAATACTTCCATACTAAAGAGGCAACCTACTGTTACACTTGCTTGTTTGATTTTATAGGCAAGTCTGGAGCATACTCAGAACATACCAATGATACAATTTTCTCCAAGTTTAAGGGGCCAAAGCAAAACAGCCATAGACATTCTGTTGCCATGCCATACCTTTCTACTCCATAATATGACATAATTGGCAATGAACATTATTTAATTGGCATAGAAAATATAAATCACACATTGTTATGGCTTAAAAACCATGCTAGCAGAAGATTGGTCGCACATGTGCAAAAGCAGGTCAGATGGGACTCAGGATGTGGCCAGGTTATTTCAGTCGAGAAGTTCTGGTGCTGATGAGCTTGCAATAATCCCCTCAACAACTCAACTTTTAAACACAACAGTGCATGAAGTTGTCTCAATAGAGCAACCAACGGTCATCAACCTGTTTCCTCTTCCCACAACAATTCTCCTTTGTTTCCTTACCTGCCCTAACATTAAGAAGCTGTCATGATTTCCATAAATGCTTTGTCACCTGATGCTAAGACCATTAGCTCGATATGGACCGCATTGTTTGCTCTGCCAGAAAACCATTAACACCTTCCCTTCAGGGCAGAAACAGATTTTTTTAAAAAGGTTATTTAAATCCTGGCTCTGAGCCAGACTACACTGGACATAGGCTGTCAGCCTGCTGCTCAGATTCCCATTCTTGTGCTACCCTTGGACCGCTAGTCTGAGACACATTGCTTTGTCTCTTCTCTGCAGGATAGGTAAATATTGCCCACTTCTCCCCAACTTCTCGTTATCCAATTTTTCCTTCCTTTCCTTCAGTTAGCCTTGTATGGTTGTAAGTGCCCAAATCATGTGTGTTTGTGATTTTTCCTCACTAAAACATTCTTTGAACTTCCAACTGGTCTCTTTGCATTAGTACCTGTATACCAAGGTGGAATGACCCCACCCTCACAGGCCTTCTTTTTTGAGCTATTATTCCCCACCATTCCATGGAGAAACTAGCTCCACACATAGACCTCTGAGTGACCCATCTTTTGGGGTAGCAACTTACTTAGTTTGATGTTCCAGACCCAACTATTCAAGAGTCATTTGATATAATAGGATGTGAGATTAGAGGAATGATGACATAGGCCAGAATCCTGCTGGAACATTAGAATTACATTAGAATATAAATCATTATGTAAGCAGCTCCATTTTCTCAGAGGTATAAGTGTGATACCGAGTTCAGCCAACTGTTCTGAAAGCACACATTCCTCTCTTACATGTGTGTTGGTGGGGACATAACTGACTCTTGCGCAATCGATGTGTTAAAAGTCATGTCATCAACTGCACAATCAGTTGTTTAAGTGTGGGATCCAGCATAACTGTGCTAACATATATTTATGCTACCATAAAAATGCATAGGAACCTTGCTGCAGGCCTTTAACTACCATGTTTGGTACATTTTTAAATGCAGACAGATTTAGTGATAGTTCCTATGACAGTGCCCTTAAAGAGAGTCCATAAAAACAGGGATGTCTTAACACAGTTCTACCAGTTTTCATCTCAACTATCAGCAATTTTTTTTAAAAAAAATTAATGGATCTTAATTATTCATATGATACCAAGCTATCCCAATAAGGTTTGCAAAATAATAATAAAAAAAGATAATTCATAACAGTCTGTTATTGCTAGGAACATCCATAGCCCCCCAACTGCTGTAGGAACTGTAACTATGCTCAGAAGGAACAGGGAGACCTGAAAGAAGTGGTACATATATCACCATTTGTACTAATCAAAGTATTTTGGTGCTTCAACCTTGTGAACACTGTATCTACTGCAGTACTGCTGGCCTTACTCCTCCTCTACCACAGTACTACCACTTTCTAATTGCTGCCTTGTATTCATTGGAAGAAAGACAGAGTTAAACGGTGATAAAGAATTTACACAAATAAACTTTTATGTATTTGTTTTACGTATTTGTTTTCAATAAACTACAAACCCCAGAATTCCACAGAATGTTGGAAGTGGAATAATAGCACTATAACAGTGTAGGGCGGAAATGGCCTCTGTAGTGTTTCCTGACCCAATTCCCGTAATCCACATTTACTGGTCAGCACCCATTGTGATCTTTGAGTGTCTGTTTCCCTGACAATTGGAAAGTAATTGATAGACATCCCCAGCCTTCTCATGAATGATCACTGTGACAGGCAGAAGCAGGGTCCCAGTCACAATCCCACTTCATACCAGAGATTGCTTGCATGAAGGAGTGGCAGTGGGAACATCACTGTTTACTGATCGACAAGTGAACACACCCTTGTCAGTCACAACAACTGCTGCCTGGTAAGTGGGGCTTGGGGGACTTCATGGTCCCTATATATTCCTTAAAGAAGTCAATACATAGCAATCATGAATATGAACCAGTCATGAATATGTCAATGGCTATGCATATGTCAACTGCCTTAATGAATTCTGGCCTTTACTTCTGAACTCACAAATGTGTTAAGAAAGCAACCACAGTCACCACAGTGCAAAATGTTCCTTCTTTGCCATGGCTGAAAGTGCAACAAAGAGGCATTCCTTCTTGTTTACAACTGAGGGTAAGTGTCCACCTATCAGTACTTTGAATGGGAAAGCAAACTTGTGCCTGGGAACAAATTAACCATTCATAAAAGCCAAATTTTGTGATATTTACATTATCTCACTGTGCATATATCGTTAAATAGGCAATTTCATTCTTCTGTGGTATATAATTATTTTCAGGGGGAAATCGGACATGTAGATATTCACACAAGACATTGCAAATTAATTTTTCTTGCACAGGCATGAACAATATGCAAAATTGGTTTCTGTGGCAAATAGTCACCAGGTTTTAGGCACAGTCAAGAGGAATTCAGGCACAATCTATAAAATCAATAGCACTTAACTAACTGCTAATTTACTAGGCTTTGAATGTGCTTAATATTCTCCTGACAAGAACGTTGCCATAACAGAATTAGTGACATCTTTGGGAACTGCAGTTTGGAGAGACACATCCAAACCAAGTTATCAGGGAAGGTATGTAGTAGACATGATATCAGTTCAGGGAAAGGGCATTTATTCCTTAACACTGTGCAAATGAAAGTTTCATTAGCAGTCACCAAAAAGGGGGAGGGGGTGTTGGGGGGGCAGGGGAGAAAATCTTCAGCCATACTTAGGGTGATCTGACAAAGATCAGAGGATACCATAGACCTTACTGTGGCAAAATATGCCCTTCAAAGCCACAGGGCTGAATTATGTAGGTCTTTCACACCAGGCTTCTTCATCAGTCACAGCAGGCTTAGAAGACAGTAGCATTTTGGCTCAATGGCCTGAGTGCTTCCGGTCATATTACACAAAGCAAGGGACCAGCATTATTTTTACAGTCTCTGAACCCACAGAGATGATTTGAATTGGCAATGCTGTGCTTACTCTGTTCTCAAAAAAAAAAAAAAAGTCCTCTGCAGTGTAGCCTTGAATGCATTAGAAATAGAGTCCAGATGTTCACCTAATGGAAACCATCAAAGATACCTTCTGGAAGTTGTTTTGATAAGTATTTTCAAAATGGCATTGGGGATTCTTATTTCTGCTATCCAATATCAACTCAGATCTAATATTCTGGGTCTAGTTCATAGGCCAGCCACATAGCTGCAGTAGTGCAGCTATTTAGATTTGGTAATTGCCCTCAGTTGGACATTCAGAACTACTGGCTCAAATACCATCTTCATTTTTGCTAGATGATAATAGTGGCCAGTACAGAGACTAAAACAATGTCAGTAAAAGGAGGCCACACATGTTAAAATAATCTCCCACAAGAAAACATCCTCATTCTATCACAGTAACCAGTATTCACAGTAACTAGTTCTGTACAGTAATCTGTATTCCTTAGTCTGTTAATAGACATCTCTATAATAAGTCAACACAAGAAGTTGTTTAGGCCATCTAACCACATAAAACTGCAAAGGCTGCTCTAAGACTTGGAGACAGACCAGAACATTGTGATAGATCACTTAGATTCTGATTTATAAAGTGCAATCAAAATTGTTTTTTTGTTTTTTTAAAAATATCTGTATGCTGGACTACTATATTGAAAGTAGCTTTTCTTAGGCTGCATATTTTCCTTAGCTCCTTCCCATTGTTCATGCCAGTGATTATTACACGCAACAGGATTTGTGATCTTTTCCTCCTGAATTAGCATTTGTCCTACATTTCTGAACTCCGTGTAGAGTTGATAGTTTTCATTAAAAGGTATTTTAAAGTTAGCTAAAAATGACAGCCTTCCACATCTACAATTAAAGATGTACATCACTTTCTGTAAAACCCAACATCTGAGAACAATTTTGGATAATTTCTGGCCCTGCCTTCCCTCTGAACCTGGACCCAGGATAAAGCTTCATTCAGGCTTTACAGTTTGAAAAGTCAGGGGCAGGAAAAAAAAAAAAAAAAGCATCTTCTGTGAAAATGCCTGTGCTGGGGATCAGAAGAGAGAGAGAGAGGGTGAGACAGGATGACTGAGAGATCCCGCTTGTAACACTAGAGCATATTTTATGAAGACATCTCCGAATGTCTTCACTGAGGAAGATAAAACTCAATGAAGCCACCTCAAACATATGTCTAGATTTTTTTTTGACAAGTATTCAGATTACTTTTGAAATCAGCTGCCTTAGAATATATACATTAGCGTCTTATTATATGTTATTCAATTTTTCTTCCAAGGAGCTTTGTGAAGTAAATTGGCTGAGAGTGCTTTGGCTTATCCAGTTCATGTTATGGTAGCCTAGCTGCTTAAAGACCAACACCAAGAAGGGGCAATTTTCAGAGTTTTGAGGGTACGACCAAGGTCTGGAGTATGGGATGATTCAGGGCTTACAAAAAACAGTCTGAGGGCTACACTTTACCTACCTCTGATCTACACTTTAACTATGACCTTCTAGATTTTATTGAACTACAATTTCCATCATTTCTGACCATCAACTGTGCCATCTGGGACTAATGGTAATTGTGGAGCAGCAGCAACTGAAGGTCAGAACTTCCCTACCTTGCTTTGGTCACACGACTAAGAATGGAAAGAACATTTTAAACAATGCTTGAAAAATTGTTTCTTGAGGATCAGAAAACCCTGATGAGGAGAATCCTGGACAGATGAAAACCTTGATGATTCATGACTTATTCTAAACAAAATGCACACATTGAATCTATGCGCATGCATGAATGCACACATGCATGCACTCAGAAAACAGAATATTCTGCAGAGGAAACAGCATTTCTGTGGAAAAAATACAGTTTTCTGCAGATAAATCATGTTACCTGCATAGAAAGTGCAATTTTCTGTGCAAAAATTGTGCTGGTTTTCCATAGAATAAGTATCCAGCTGCAGCATTTTCAGAGAACTAAATCACATTTTCAACATAGGAAATAATATTTCTGCACAGAAAAATACTGTGCAGAAATTACTATTTCCATTGCAGAAAGTGCTGTCCCCCCCCAAAAAAAAATGCACAAAAAGCTTAACTATTTTGCATTAAAACAAAGCACGATTCCCTCCACACTTTGTTTTGCCCTCAAAGTTCTTGCAAGTATATCCAGCAACTGTCAGTTTCCATCGCCCCACCATTCTTCTTCTACAGTTTGGGGAATTGTATTGCCTGTAGTAAGTTGTATGAGTGGTTGATTTGCCCCAGACTATTGGAACATGGTCAGACTTGCTATAATGGTAACAAGCTACTTTTATGGGTCATGTAATTGCAACTAATGAGTTCTAAAAAGTAACATGCCAAGCTCTGCTACCCACTATCAAGCTCAACTTGAACAGCATGACCCACTTGGTAGTCCACCCTTTGACTCAGCTAAGGGAGCTGCTAAGCTTCTCTGATTCCTGAAATAGTTTCAGTTTGAAGGAGATGGAGTCCCCCCACACCATCTCTTTAGACTGAGGGCTCATTGTGATTTGTCATCTAGCTTGTATCAGTTTGGAGGTGCCAATCACCACCTTCTAGTTACTGGAACATTCAACTTGAGAGCAATAGTTTTCTTCCAAATAGGCAGATCAACAATCTGTTCAAGCAATCATACTTATTAGACTTTCAGGATATTTTAAGATGGCTGAATAAACAGAAAATTTAATAATCTTTCTGGCTATTTTATGAACATGGACACATAGATCTTCTCATACTTGTGGAGAAACGTAACTTCTCATTGTTTAGGCACATGACCTATATATTGACATTACATTTCATGTAACGCATCAAACATCCCACATCATATCCATCTTAGCTAGCATCAGTAACAGCCATATGTTCTATCATTTGTAAGAAATTAACCATCTGAAGCAGGCATTTATATATCTAGATATATAGATACGTAGATATTCATAATAGCCTAGTTTGTATTTGGAGAAGTTGTTCTCTGTCTCTTATAAACAGCATTTTCTCCCTCATTCTATTTCTGCTTTTTATCTCAAGTTCTTTCTATTTTAACTGAAATCTTTAGAAATGTGCCAGTGATGGTAAATTCTTATTAGAAAATGAACTGAAGTGAAATTCTCACCCATTCCTACTGCAGAATTGTGAGAGGAAGTGGATTATTAAGCTCAATCTTCAGGTCTGTTCAAGAGATGCAGATCAGGGTAGTTTGCCTCAGAATTCCAAAGGATGTCAGTCTTTAGGTTTCATTTGCTATATCTTAAAATCACTCAGGTTGTACAGATGAAAATGATGCCATTACATTATGGACAGAAATCATTCTGATATAATTGTTCCTGAATGGTCATTTCTGCCATAATGGCTTAAAGAAAATGTTAACTTAAAATTCTGTTAGACTTCTGTTGATATAAATCCAGTTAGAAGGAAAGAATTGGGATCTCCATAAATGCACTTAGGGCTGTGGGGGAAAAAAACCTCTTTTTATCAAGCAATATTTATAAAACAATTTTAACTGTAGCATTTTGTAGGGGAAAGTAAAATTCAATAAGCAATGGCCTGCTCATTTCAACAGTCCATAAATTTGAGTCTGCTTTCTCTCCATCCAGAGGAAGCTGTTAATTTTATGAGCATTCGGCAACTATAAAAGAAGAAAACAGGAAAACATAAAGAAGTTATATCCATGTAATTTATATTTTGCTGGCTTATTGATTCCCCATCACCACAGCTACCACATGGATTTGATTATGGTCATTTATTTCACATTTGGAAATGAACAGGAGTCAAATGATAATTAATACATACGTGAACTTTGGCATTTTGTTTGCATAGCTGTTGTCATTAATGTATAGTGCAATTGACATTTTGGAAACCACAGTCTTGATGAGAAAAGGTGAGCAATATTTTACCTAATCAGTTCTATTTACTTGAAGGGGGCTATGAACAGAAGCACAGAACTAGAAAGACCCTTGTTTTTTCATCAAAAACCCCATTCCTGGAAAGTTGTTATTATTTATATTCATTTGAATGTGTCAGAATGAAATCAGTAATCCTGGCAACTAATCTGCTTGCTTTTTTTTTTATTTAGACTTATCATTATTTATGTGAGGGATAGTGTTGCTAATATTGCCTTCCATTGCCTATATTTTATTAAGTACTGTACAACAGTGGAATAGGGGGTGGGTGAGAGCAAAATGTATGTATGACAAACTCCGGGATTTCAGGATGAAGGTACATTTGATTAATATCAATCTTTTACCATCTCCCTTTCCCATCCCATTCAACAGTGGTGCATACCTTTATTGCAGTTCTAATGGTGCATTTTTTGTTGTTTGTTTTACAGTTCATATTTGGATTGAAATGTAACTTGTAATCTGAATAAAAGTTATTTTAAAAAAAGAAAATAAAGGAAAAAGTGAACAAAATAAAAAAAGAGCTCACCATCACTGCAGTATGGTAATCAAATTGACAAGGTACATGAAGGTGAGGAGACGAAGAAAGCTACAAGATAAGAAACCTCAGACACCAAAATTAAAAGTTACCAAGTTACAGGCTGAACATTATTTTAGTGTTATGTTAACCTTGTGTGTGTTAAGAAATGACTAATGTATGTTTGTCCTTATTTTAGAATTGTGCATGCTTTCCCTCCTTTTTTTCCAAAATGCAAACATTATCAAAAACTTCTTTTTCATTTTCTTTTTTCACAGAATTCCTCACAAGCTGAGAAATATAAGGATTTCTGACTAAAAATTGCATCTTTAGGCCACTGAAGTATTAACTGAGTAAGCCTATTAAAACAACAGCAGCAGCAACTTGAGTGAACAGATTTCTCACTCATCCCGAGTGAGGGTGAAGTTCTACTCAGAGAAAAACAAATAGTGTAATTCCTAGAATGTGGCCAGTTCAAGCTAGCTCACGTACCAGAGACATGTGTGCTTGGTCTTGCTTGAGCTGAAAAGTGATCATATACTGTTATCATTTTCATGTCCACTATGTTAATGTATGTATGAGAGGGGAGACTTATATAGTCTGCTGCTATGATTTATTAGTTATGTCAGTTCCCTTTCTTACAGGGCAAGCTTGTTTTGGTTTCCAGCTTTAAGATCTCAGAATATACCTGTGGAGTACAGTGTATAACTTATAGAGTATAACACAGTATAAGATATTATACTGAAAGCTGTGTGTATTAGAATGTATGTTTGTGTGTGCTACTGGGAACAAAGAGAAAGGCTAATGCTGGTCAAGACATCAGCTCAAATTTGAATAAAGAGATGAGAACATCTGCATTTCTATCAACATTGACATATGAGCAGATTTGACTACTATTAATGCTCCTAGAAGTTGTAGTGGCTAATGTAATCTGATAGAAGGTAGCCAGAACCCAAGATCTGGCTCTACATGGGTTGTTTATATGATATCCAACACAGCTCAGAGTGATGTCATATTTAAAATTTCTGTCTTGATTGGTTTACATAAATGAGGCACTGTCAGTGACTTTGCTTTGATAGGACAGCTGACAACTGGGTGGACACTAGGGAGAGAATAAAAGAAGCTAAGAGGAAATAGTAATCAGACTGTTTCACCAGTCTCTACTGTTTGAAGAGAGGGCTACAACATAGCCTCCAAGCCATGATGTTCCTGATAATTGATAAAATGTCCAGAAATGTTCAAAACCAAATAGGTTATGCTGAAATACATATAAGGCTGCTTATAGCTATGCGAGGGAGGTTTATAGATATAAAAATACTCAAAGATATTAACCCTTTGAATGTCTGTTTAGAGATGCATAGTACCTTAAAAGATATGATTGCATTCCTCCATGGATAGATTGTTATGGATCTATCCAATTATGTACAAGTTAAACTTCTTAAGAAATATCTGTATGATATCTTAACAGACACTAGGAATGAGCCTGATGATACTATAAGATGTGTGCTATCCTATATTCTCTCAATCCCCATCGTTGGCTGGTCATCCACGGGTGAGACACAGCTATATCTCAGCTGCAATGTTTTATTAATGCAGCTCTCAGGGAGGGAAGTTTTCCATCTCACTGCTTAAAAAAAAGCCCTCCTTGGACCATCTGGACTTTAACAATTATAGAACAGTATTAAATCTATCTTTTGGGGGCAAGAGAGCAGTTGTTTTCCAACTCCAGGCAGTCTTGGATGATGTAGGTTTTCCAGATCCATTTAAAACCAGCTTCAGAGCAGCATATGAGCTGAGACCACTATAGTCACCTTAGTGGATGATCTTCACCTAGGCATTGACAGATGGAGAGTATCCCTATTGGTGCTTTTGGACTTCTCAGCAGCATTTGATGCTATTGTTCATGGGATCCTTCTGGAAAGCCTGAGGGGTTGGGAATTGGGGGCCCTACACTTCAGTGGTTCTAGTCCTATCTCTGAGATATGTTCCAGATGGTGGTACTCAGAGATAGATGCTCCTCAGTAAAAATCATGGTTATGCTATGTAACACAAGGTGCCCCAACACTGTTTAACATATATATGAAACTACTGGAAGAGATCATCCAGAGGCATAGTGAAGGGTACTATCAGTATGCCAATAGCACCCTAATACATTTCTCCATTCTTTCCTAAATAACATCATCTAAGGATAGTGTGTGTCTTCTGAATTAATGCCTAGAGGAGGTAATGGGCTGGATGAGGAAAAACAAACTGAAACTGAATCCAAACAAAACAGCATTGCTTACTCTTAAGGGTTCTAACCTGGGGCTGGAGGTATACCAACCAGTCCTTGATGGGTTTACACTCTTCCTAATTGACTGTGTTTGCAGCTTGAGAGTGCTTCTGGATCTATCACTTCAAATGACAGTCAGGATAGATACAACAGTCAGGAGTGTGTACTATTAGTTTTGGCTGATATGCCAGAGCAGGAGGACCTAAAGATGGTAGTCCATGTGCTGGTAACCTCAAGACTGGACTTCTGCAATGTGCTGTGTGTGTGTGTGTGTGTGTGTGTGTGCGCGCGCATGTATGTATGTGTGTGTACATACATATAATGTATATATACATAGACATACACATACATACATACACCACAAGTTTGGAAACATCTTTTAGTGCAAAACGTGGGTGTGAGATTGGTTACTGTTGCATCTAGGAGTGATGATATTATACCTATATTGAAATCACTGATAGGACTCCAGACAGAATTCAGGTTAAGTGACAAATTACAAAGGACCCTCAGTCCTTCAGTCTAAAGACATAAGGATGAGGAACTACATCTGTTTCATCTTCCTCCCAAGGCAATGCAGTCGTATGAATTGCAAAAACATTATGTGCATTCCCTAATGTAGGTGTATCAGTTTATTCAAACATGTTTATTTTAATGACTGTCTTATTATATCTGCAGATGGTTTGGGATGTCAAGGACATTGATTCTGTGCCAGGAAAGTGGACTTAAACATTGATGAAGAGTTGTAATGCGGGGCTAGGGTAGATATTTTGCTCACAGAAAGTCCCAGTTTCAATTCCCAGGCAGGTCTAGGAAGGATTCCTTCCTGAAACTCAAGAGAGCCACCACCAATTTCTGTAAGCAGTAGTGAGCAAGACATCCCCACAATCTGGCTGAGGATATTTCCTGTATTCCTAAGATATTACACTAATGAAAAATAAGTGTGTTTCCTGACTTCAAAAAAGAATAAAAATTTGTGGATTACATTTGTGAACAAAGGAAGGACAGGCTCAGCGTTCCAGACACCAATGTTGTTTCTCTTTCCTAGAAGGATATACAGTTTTCCCGGATTCTAGTATTGAGCAGGAAAGCTAACCAGTCAGAGTCAACCCAGTATCAGGTATATGCCCAGATGAGATGTCTGTGCCTCACTCCCAAGGCCAAGAAACCACACAGTGGCTTCCATCCAAGTGGATTCCATCTGACATTCAAGTGCTACGCAGCTGGCATGCTGGGTGAATGGGTTTTCATCAGCTGGCAGGTATGTCAACCAATGTCTGGATCTGGCCTAACCTATTCACCTGCAACCAGTAAAGTTGTGGCTTCTCCATTCCAACAAAATGTAGTCTGTGCTCCTTTTTTCTAAATGTGCATCTGCAAAGAGAAGCAGCAAGTAAGCCACTGCTATAAATTTTGTTTAAAATGATGAGTTCTATTTTTCCTGAAAAGGTGCAGGGAGCAAAGAACCAAGACATAACTTCTATCAGTTCAGGTTGTTTCTTCTGCTTCCATTTCTACTTCCTTCTCTGACCTTTCCCTGTATTCAAAGAAAATGAAGCAGGAGGAGGCAGGAGAGGAAGCTGCACACAAGCTGTGGGCATCCAGACCTCACCCAGACATCCTTTCTGGAAATAAGACTGTTTTGAAATCCCTGCTATGGGATACCACCTGAGAAACCCACTGTGAGGTTTTAAAATCTCTTCAGGAACATTTGATCCTCCACTAGCAAGAAGAGAAAATTGCTTCAGTGGGAGGAGGCCAAGTTGTGTTAGCTACAGCTGGCAAGCCAGGGAGCTGATTTTTTTCCCCTCTCCTTCTCAGCAGACTTCAAAGTCTTTTATATCCAGTGTCTGAGCTATGTATGCCCTGCTCTTTGAAAATCAAAATGCATCTCAGGTTCCTCTGGTCATATATTGCCTCCTCCTCCTTCTTTCAAATTTGCTCTCATATGGGAGATATTGACTCCTCTCCATGTAGTCCGATCACCACCACCACCTATATAAGCAATTCTGAGTGTCATAAAAAATACTAAGCCCAAACTTATTGTGTACTTCTATTTTGAGAGAGAGAGAGAGAGAAAGAGAGAAAGAGAGTCTGCTTCCTCACACAAAATTCTGTCTTTTAAAATTAAATCAATACAGCTGTGATATTGTTGAAAATTGTACCATGAAGTGTATACACATTTCTAGATTTCATTACCGGATTTTGTTTCAGAATTATTGTTTTAATGCTCTTCTTTAGTTAGTCTTGTCTTTCTAAAGGAGAAAAATGATTATGTTTGACTGGCAAAGAAAATGAAGTTAGATGAGATGTTAAACCTGCCTATAGGCTCTCTCACTTCAGACCGCAGGTTTGCCTGATTGTTCCTTTTAACACCCCCCCCCCCGCACTGCAAGTAAATAAATAATCATCCATGTGGAAAACTAGATGGATTCTAGCTTCATTTTCTCCTTCAAATGTCACTTGCCTGTTTGAGGTTTGTTTGTTTGTTTTGGTGTGTGTGTAAGGATATGTGTTTGCGATCACACTTTATCAGTCATGTCGGAAACAAATGTATCACTTTGTTTCAAAGCTTCAAAAATTACTATTGTTTTACACTACTGCTTCCAGAGGCCATGTTGGCTGGGGGATGCTGGTGATTAGTATTCCAAAAAGTAACTTTTTCAAATTATGGTTCATTTGCTGTTTGTGAAAAGTACTGTAGGACCTTCCTTGGGCAAATTCCAGGGCCCCAGTAAAGCCTCAGAGAAGTTAATCATTACTGTACTTTTGAGGGCACAAATATAAGCCAGAACCAAAATGGCATATGAATTCCACTGAAATACACTTTTGCTATTTAATCATGTGACACTTTAACTGAGCTTTTCTCAACTTGGTATCCCAGACATTTTGGGGGATTCCAAACAACAATCCAGCAACCTTGTCCACTGATCATGCTGGCTGAGTTTGATGGGATTCAAAGTACCAAACTCTGGGAAGCAACAACTATTGGTCTCATGAAGGTATCAGCAGAATGGTGCCCTAGGTGGACCCTTGTTTCAAGAAAACTGTTGCTTTGATTATCTGAGTTTAGGATATTCTGTGTGTAAAAAGTGGTTTGGGGTGTTTGCAGATCTGAATTTTGTCTGATTGATATAAATGGCCATTAATTTTGCCTGGCATTAGACAGACTAATATGTTTCTTTCCCTAGCTGTCCATAGAGTTAGAGACTCAGTCTGTTTAACATAAACACAGAATGCTACCCAAGTCTGAAAAGATAATATCCTTAAGCACACACACACACACACACACACACAACTTTGAATAGCTAGAGGGAAAAGAATTTGAATTAGTATAATTTCTCATGGCACCACTGCTGCCCATCTCTGTAATTGTATACCATTATCACCATTCACTCCTCTGTCTATTCTTGCATAGAGAATTGAAACATCAGTTGAGTTTCCTCCAAGGATGGATTAACAAGATCAGCTGTGACATGACTTGATTAATTAATGAGACTGGAGTATTTTCTGATCTTTATGTGCTGTTCTTGAACTTCTGAGACAGGAAAATAATTTCAGTCGTCAATGTTTTAGAAGCCAATTGGGTAAAGCAAAATTCTGGCTTGACCTTCAGTAATAATACAACCAAAACCCATTCTAGTATAAGCCAGACCAGCTGGCTGCATCCATGATGATTTCATCCTCTTTTTTGTAATTTAAAAATCAGAATCAAAGTTTAGAAGAAAGAAAAAAAAGGGAGAGAACCAAGAACTTTGTTTAAAAAGTCATAATTGAATATGAGCTGGCCTCTTTAAAAAAAAAGATGGCAGATGAACTTTATTCTTTCTCTGTTTCTGTAAGTTTTAATACGTGCATTTCCCAAAGGAAATTAGTCTTTCCTTACACATTCTTTTGAAGGGTGAAAGAGATATATTCATCAAAAGAGAACATAGGGAATCAGAAACATAGATATTTCACTTGATACTGATGTTAATTATCCATCCACTTGAAATAAGAGTTGTCTATGAATTTCCACCTAAAGCAATGTAGCAAATTATGTTGTTTGCAACGTAGCTGTGTGTAAATGTCTTGTCTGCATATATGTCTCTATATATGTATCAGTTAACATGTTTGAGACAAACATGAGGAGAAGCATAAGGAAAGTAGAATGAGTATGACAAAGATGAGGAAAGACTGTCAGTTTCATGGGTGAAATTTCCCTGCTAGACTCAGAGAGAATATCAGCACAGGAAGGGTGTTAGCTAAACTGTGCTGTATGGATGATAGCTATCTCTTATCAGCACTGTATTTTCTGTTCCAGAGCTAGGGAACCTGTGGTCATACAAGTGTTGTTAGACTCAAATTCACCTCAGCCCCAACCTTGGTGAGGGTGATGGAAGTACTGGTGCATCAACACCTAGAGGTTCACAGTCCTAAAAGGAATCTATACAATATCAAGGTCAATTGTGTAAAATTCCTGATTGTGTGAATGACTGCAGCTTTTCCAGTTTGCACAAAGAGCCAATATCACTTTGTATAAATGGTTCTGCATTCTGGGAGGCATAGGGGCCCAGGTCAGGCAGCCAATCACCAAGAGCTGAGATGAGAAGGGGGGGGGGAGAGAGAGAAAGCTATGGAGCAAGGAAGGAAAGTTGCTGGAAATGATTTTTTAAATAGGTGAACATGGTTAAACTGGAACATGTTTTTATTACGGCTATTTTTGAACAGATGCAGCTTCCTCCTCCGTAGCCAGAATAAGTACACAAGGGGAGTATCACTCCACCAACATCACACTGGATTGAAGCCTATGTACCCTTTTCCCCTTTTTACTTTGATGAATCCCATAAGCTTACTTGGAGATACTGGACAGCCCTCTCTCTCTCTCTCTCTGTGTATGTGTGTTGGAGGAAAGATTAGGCTGAAAGTATTTTTCCAATTCAATTCAGAAATATTTTAAGAGTCTAACTAAGAACAGGAGGGTGGAGAAACAGAATAGGTTAAATTGTTTGCAATGTAATAATTCACTCTCCATTCCCTGTGGTAAGCATGTGGTGGAGAGATAAGAAAAGACTGGAGAAGTGCAAACATTAGCCATGCTGTGAGAATTCTAGCGCTTCACTTAGCAAAGTTTTCTGAGAGATTTTCATGCAATACTGTCAGGTTAATATTTTTTTAAAAAAGCTCCACAAAGAGTGGTAGGGTACCTTTTTTATATATAATAATCTCTCAGGCTGAAAATTCTCCCATCAAACACAAAAAACTGAACGCCTGTTGTGCTGGGATGAAGTGAATACAATTCACTGAACACAGTTCCATTTGTCGCAACAGGTGGGTTCCATATTTGTGATGGTGGGGAAAACAAAAAAAATGTCTTGTTTTGAGAAAATGTTGATCTGCCAAATTTGTAGGTGTTAATGAGATTGAAACATCTAGAAAAGGAGGCATAACTCTCAAATGTTGCACTGTTCTTGAAGCTTATCAATCGCTTGAACTTTTTTTTTTTAATGGAAACTTGTGCCCACCCAAATTATATCATTATCTTTTGAAGAAAAGCAGCAGAGCTAGACTTTGGAATTCAGAGATGCCTATGAAGGGTTTGATCCAGACTGACAGTTAATGAAGTTTCACTGATGCTGGAGGAACTGGGCAAGGAAGCACTCCTCATGATTCTTTCACCCCCTGGACCTTTTCAGATGAGGTAGCACTCCAAAGAGTACTGTTTTGGATCTACCATGGCCTTTTCCACTTGATGATGCTCTCCCGCATGATCCCATCACAATCGCAGCAGTCCTCTGCTGGGATGGGAGTGTGTCCCCAACTCTTCTCTCCTCACGTGATCTTTGAAAGGCCTTTGGAAGGGAGCACGAGGGACACGCTCCATCCTTCTGGACTGCAGCTGGCATTCTTCCCATGCTGCAGTAGGGGGGGAAGCACATAGCTCACACTTCTGGCCTTTCTGTATGGCCAGCTGCAACAGAAGGTTCACACAGTCAGGGGTCATTGACAGAGTTTCTCAATCAATGATATAGCTGCAATTGCACTGGCTGGTGATGCAAGAAGGGCGGGACCACAATGACATCATGCAGAAGCATTGTCATGGTCTCCCTCCTCTCGCGTCCCCATGCTGGGACATTGTCATCCTGAGAAAAGGGCCGGAGTCATGATTCCAGATGTAACATCCTAGAGGGCTGGAAAATCATCTGGAGCTCTGTGAAATATAATGTAGGAGGCTGCAGAGAGAAGGCAGAAGCAGTGAAGCATCCAGTCCCCTTCCTCTAATGGAGAATTTGCTCTGGATTCAACTAATGTTGGCTGGGAGAGGCTGAGACCATGCATGCATACATGCATGTGTGCACACACACACACTGGTCTTCTTAATGCACACACAATTCCCACCAAGACTACACATCCCACTTGTTCCAGTCCTCCGGCAATTTCCTCAGAGATTGCTATTTACACCCTGCTAGGAGCTAACAGTTTTCACACTCCACAGGTCTGCTGATTAGTTGCGGTGTGGGCGAAAGTAGGTGGGCTTCAACCAAATTTCTAGACTACATAAGCAATGGAGAGTAGTGGCTATCCACAGGGTTTCAGGATACTCCCCACCCAATAGTTCAGTGTTTTCAGCTCATAGAGGCAGTAACGGGAACTCTCCAGGGGCTCTCATATTATGTGCTACTTGAACGTTTTTAAATGGACTTGGGATGTACTGCATGCAAACACATGTGTTCTACACCTAGGCTATAGGAGCTTTCGAATATGAATCCCACTACAACTATTCACATATTTATGTGTGAACTAGTCCTTTGTTTTCTCTTAAAGGGCTTCCTTTTGGGAAACAACTCCCTAATGTTCAGAATGAAAGGTAACTCCCACCAAAGCATCCTCATCTTATCAAAATTTATATAGCCAAAGTAACTTCTCATTTGTGGAAATGCTCAGGAATTGTTCTCAGAGGTATGCTCATCACATGATAGTTAAAATATCAAACAGTTAACATCATTTGTAAATTCAATATCATAAATATAAGTCCACAGCAATCATTCACACCACCTCTCGGCACCTAAAGCAATACTTTTCAGAGGAATCTGTTGATATCTTTAACTGTTCATGTGAGGTTGATTCATACATTCCTGCATCTCACTTAATTTCTCTGAACTTGAAGATTGTCAGCTGTGAATGGTTCCCACTGAAAAATGTTTTATTTGAAGTGATATGGAAGTTCTTTTTGTGGTGTTAACTTAAGTATTGGTCTGTTCACATGAGCAAGTCATCACCTGTTTCTGTCATCATGAGATGTGGTCATAGCCTGGTTCACGTGCACATAGTGACTGCAAGCAAGACTAGAAAATCATCCCCAAAACTCCAGTATGCAAAACACATTTATTTATAATTCTTGGTATCTAATCCATCTATTCATGTGCTCTTGTCCCTCGTTCTCACAAAGCTGCACAAAATGAAACAGTCGTAGCTGGAGAAAGATCTACAACTGTGCATTTGTTTATCAGAAAGGTGTGTAGTTCCGAGTCAAACTGTGTGAGTTTCTTGAAAATGTACAGCTTTAAAATGTTGTGGTGAGGTTTTTTTTTCTCCTTTGTGAGGAATAAAATACCAAATTCTGATGCCTTTTCTTTGACATGTGGTGACAAGTGGGAAAATCTAGAATTTCCATCCCTAGTTCAGGGTGGAAACTAGAAGCACGTAAGTATAGGTAGTGATTGGTGGATTTGTAATATTGTGTGATGCATAGATGTCTGTTGTGTAGCTGTACAGTGGTTAGCTCTGTGGATAGGTGCAGGCTGAGACTGATGGTATTGTGGAAATCATTGAAATTCTAGTAGAATGTCTTGAGTGAGTCCTCTCCATAAGTCCAAATGATAAAGATATTGTAATGTACCTCAGATAAAGGAGAGATTTCTGAGTGCAGGAGTTAACATATTCTGGACAATTATGCTACCCTCTCAAAGGCTCTTGGTGTCTTTACTTCCTGATAGATACCTTCTCAGTCTTAAACAATTACTTACCTACTGAATGACACACGACACAGACGGAGAGATGGGTACAAGACCTTACTACAAACCCAGATGCCAACTGTGTGCATATATCTACTTGTGAAACATCATCATAGGATCTAATCACACACTCACAACATTAAAGGTACTTTCACTTACTCATCCTCTAATGTGATATATGCCATCCTATGTGAACAATGCCCTTCAGCATTTTGGATTGGGCAAATAAGCTAATCTCTGCGTCAGAGGATAAATGGGTATAAATCAGACATAAGGGCCATTTCCACACTATACTGTTATAGTGCTATTATTCCATTTTCAACATCCTGTGGAATTCTAGGGTTTTAATTTTCTGAGGCCAAAGAGGTCTCTGACAGAAATTCTAAATGTCTCTCCCTAAACTGCAAACCCAAGACTCCATAGGATGTTGAAAGTGAAATAATAGCACTATAACAGTGTAGTGTGGAAATAGCCTAGGAATGAGGATTTAAACGAAGAAGAAAAAAAGGAATATATCCACAAACTCCAGTCCATCAACAGTGGGTTGAACTGAGTCAATGGTTTCCCAGCATGCTACACGTATTTTATCTCTAGTTAACACCAAAGCCTTATGGGGGCTCTCTGGCCCATTTTATAACAAATCCTGTCTGGTTCCCAGCCAGTATCATAATACATTCCAAGAACTCCCTCCATCATTCATATGGTTATCTACTTGTATTTGCTTTAGGCAATATCTTTCCTCCTAACTTTGTCCTCCAAATGATTATTGTTACAACTGAACTTGTCACCGCATCACTACACTCTCCAGTTTTGTATTTCTTTAAATATCCACATACATACTTGTTCATTCATAGACATAAATGTCTGTCAACAAGCTCTTCAATCCATGCATTTGCTCAAGTAGACTCAGCTTATGAGAAGTTATACTAAAAACTTCTTTCTCCCAGTTAGGCCACTTACACACTACACTGCTATAGTGTTATTATTCCACTTTCAACATCCTATGGAATTCTGGGGTTTGCAGTTTAAGGAGGGGCATTTACCATTTTCAGCCAGAGAGCTCTTTGGCCTCAGTAAACTACAAACCCTAGAATTCCACAGGATGTTGAAAATAGAATAATAACCCTATAACAGTGTACTGCAGAAAGGCCTCAGTCTCCAAGGTGCTACCCCTTTGTATACTGAGCCAGATAACATAGCTATGTTTTTGCATTCTTGATTATGTCCAGAATACTGGAATATACAGGTTGTTGCTCTGATCCAGTGTGGCTCTTCTTATGGCCATTTCCACACTGCTGCTGGAAACATCATCCTTCTTGCACCACGATCAGAAGCTAAACAAACCTCTTTTGTGTGATCTGGCTGCTGGCTGTTAATGTGGGCTGGAGAATTGGTCCAAGAAATTTTACTTACTTATGCATATGTAACTAAGTAACTCATGTAGAATATTGGTGTATATTTTTAAAAGGAATTTCCTATCTCTGGTGGGGACTGCCAGTACAATCCACTGCAGCATTTGTACATTCATTCTTGCAAAGAAAGGGTACAAATTATAATGAGCTATCCAAGTCAATCATAACTAAGCAGAACAGGATGATGCTTTTCTGGCATCAAAAGGATCATTCTATAACTGTTCAGTTATGGGTAGCTTCAGTGTATAATTACATGCACTCTCATTAAAGGCAACTTTCCAGTCTCTGATCCAGTGAGGATGCTCAGCAGCCACCAAATACTGGGATAAAGAGAGAGAGAGAGAAGAAGAAGAAAGGGAGGGAGGGACGGAGAAGAAAGTAGAATGTAGTAGCTGGAATCCCAAGCAGCATGCTTCCACACTGCAGCCTTTTCTTTCCTGGCTATATTCACTGTTTTAAAATCATTAAAACCCCATTTGACCATAAAACAAAATAAATTTGTGAGAACAACACAAAGAGCTAGACTTTACATTCTCTTCAACCACCTTCAGCGTTCTTATAAACTACTGTGTGTGTCCCGTCTCACAGAAGAGTAATCAATATTATTGCTGTCAAGTTAAGAAGCATATCCAAGCATATCTGCCCTACTAGGAGCTTCACATGAAACATTAATGAGATTAACATCCTACATGTCAACGATTTGTGCTTCACAGATATCATGTAGCATTAGCACAAAGCACCAGATATAATTTCTTTAGCTAATAACATCTGACTGTTCCTTTCTACACTTGTACAGAGATTTGGTTTTAATGAAATTAAACTGATGGGGAGGAGGGTTCATTTCACCACCAAGGCACCAATAATTTATGTGGGTGACAGATAACAGTTGTAAAACATGGGTTTCTTGTTTCAAGGCCTATGAAAAATAAATTGGTGTTCTCTCTCCAGTTTGTAAAGGAATGCTGTTGCTACCGCATGCATTAAAAATAAATAAATTGAATAACCAGTTTTACTACTAGAACAAGTGGAACTGTTGTACAGCTCAGCTTTATTTTTATTAGATTGATTAGTTACCTCTGTATACCACCTTTTCTCTAATGAGTCTATGGGTGTCCAACCCCCAATATCATTCTTCCTATGAGAGAAATTCCTAACTGGTTCTGCAACCCTATTTCAAAGGCTTTAAAGACTTAATGAAATTCTTCAAAACATACCTTCCCCTGTTACTACACTGGAATGGAGAAGGGGAAAAACACTTCTGGATACATTACATGACTGGAATTCTATAAAGATCCAGAGGATCCCAAAAATCAAACAGTTATTTGCATTTTATGATCACCCAAAGACTCTCGGTCCTTATCGTTCATTTACCTGTTGTATGCTCACCCACTAGTGATCTCTCCTTGACTCACCTTATTGAAACCAACTCAAATTACTTGAAAAAACAACTAGAAGAAAGCGCATTTGCCCTAACTCTCCTTACACATCTCCAAAGTGAACAACATTGCTATCAAATGTCATTCAGCAATACAGGGAACTCAGGTCTCCCTTCACAAAAATATAAAATGTAAGAGGGCCATGAAAAGATCAAAATAAGGATTACAGTTTAGACACATTGTATTACTTTTGATCAGGAAGCAATATCTCTAGATATTTAGATTATGGCCATTTCCACACAGGGTGAGGGAATCGCCCCGTGACGCTACTTACTGGACTTTCTGGCTCCCCGGTCTGGTCCAGGCTGGTCCGAAGCAGTGCGTGGCCGTTGCTCCGCACTGCTCCGGCGTCGAAAATGGTGGCTTCCGGTTGGTCAAGGGTCTCGACCAACTGCTGAAGCTCGCCAGCCTAAAGCCTGCCCCCAGCAGATCACAGGCTCACATTGGTGCGAGCCTGTGGGTCTGCATAAGGGAGCAGGCTCGCACTGGTGTGCTCCATGCTTTTGAAAAACCTCAAGAAACAGGTTTTTCAAAAGCATGCTGGACGACCACTTGGGGTCGTTCCAGAGCGGGCTGGGGTGTGAATCTATGTTAAGTAGGTCTGACCCAGTCCGCTCCCAGGTGCAGACATCTTCCCTGGAGGACGTTCTGCACCGTTTTAAAATCCCTGTGTGGAAATGGCCTATATTTTATATTTAGAGAATTTGGACTATATTTAGAACTAGTCATGTGTATTTGTCAACAGAAGAATTTCTTGAAACAATTCTGAAGGAATGAATACTATACTGAAAAAAAATCCTCTTCCTATGGCGAGGGAAAAAAAGAGAAAATATTTATTCTCACATGTAAGGATGAACTGATTGAATGTTTGTATCCCTATTTCATGGTGGAGCTTGTTCTACATGTATGCTGGCATCACCCATTACATATATTTTCAGGAAAACCTTGTGAGAGCCCCAATATGCATCAGGATCTTTGTGTGCAACTGTACACACTTGCTGATGGAGAGTAGTTGAGGAAAATAGAACTTTCAGTTTTGAAGGATATCCTCTTCCAGAGCTAGAGCCTATATTAAATTTTTATATTAGAGTATTCACACAGAGACACATACACCTTTCAAGCCTCTGTAATTCTCTAAGACAGCCATGAACAGGGATTCCTAATTTGTAACTTACCCTTTAATTGCTTTCATCTTTACTGCATAATTATTGCTTTTTCAACCAGTGCTTCTACATCTAGAATCATTAGAGCTTGATAGGTATTAGCCACGAAATTCAAAGGGAAGTTATCAGTCCTTTATTGTGTTTCTCTCTTTAATCATTCCTCTTGTTTTTAAATAAGAAACTGAAAATCTATTTCAGTTACTGTGATCAATCTTATACCCTGTGATCCTCATTCATATTCCTCTCACTCTTAATCCATATCTCTTTGTGCTATCTGACATGATAAACATTTTGCTCTGTATGTATTGTGGGAGCAGGGAACAAACAGATGTATACATGGATGCATGAGTCTGGCTGGCATTTTGTTAGAGACACAAAGATAGAAAGCCAACTTACACCTACCTAATTCACATTTTTCTCGGTTCTTGTAGAGGTCAGAATTCTTTACCAACGGGGTAACAACCAAACTATTGCCACTCCACTCCACCTTAGGTTGCTGGATGTACACCAATGTCATAATCCTCCTAGACTTCTGAAAGGAGGAGAACTGTCCAGTTCTAGGATCATAACTGGCAGCTATTCTACTGCATTACCTCCCCACTAGCTAGGAAATGGCCATCTTGATGGAAACTGCATCAATTAAAAGGTTATTTTTGATGTGCTTTAATGGAATGGATGTGGTATAGTTTAGCCTGGAAGAGCTTTGTGTTATGATCCAGGAGCTCAGCCATCTGTGATATATATATATATATGAGTGTGTGTGTGTGTGTGTGTGTGTGTATCATATAAAACAAGATATGAATAAACTTGTTTCTTCACTGAAATACAAAAATGCAACCTCTGTGTGCATACAGTCCTCTGTTGTTGTGATTACCACTTCCAAGGAACACAGAAAATTAAAGTTACTTTTCACTTTTACAGGTATGTTTTTATTATCGTATTAGGCTCTGTGAACAGCCAACTAACTAATATGCATAATCAGGTAATATACTTGGTGAAGCTGAATAAGATGTACCCTAATTTGCCAGTTTCTGTTTGTCTAGATTTCTTATTTTCCCAATCTTAAATCTGATTCATGCTGAACTTTTTTACGATCAGGTGAAAAAGCTGTGTGCATTTTAAATGAAGATTTCTCCTAATGTGTGCAATTTTGTACACAATCTTGCTTAACATATACCTTTCTGCAAGCAATTTTCCTATTATAGTGGATAGTATAAGATTATTGGAAATCACTAGCTACCTCAAAATATGCCACCTGATTAATATTTAGCTTTAGCTATAGAAAGCACGTAAGGCTTCTCACCTTAGTTTTATGGTGTGCTGATTTGTTCCCATGTTAAATTCATGGCGGTAGTATTTACTGTAAAATCCCTTCATGGGTTGAGCACAGTATTTTTAAGGCTATCTCACCTTCCATATCGTCTTTTCAAACTTTAACATTTGGGGATGAGAACTGTTAGCGGTTTCATCATCTGTTAGGGTGCAAGGATGTTGGCCACTACCAAACTGTTACTCTGACTTCTTGGGGGTCCCCTGGGGGACACCTTGATTAGCTCCAAAAATGCAAAGCCTGGGGAAATTATCAGAGCACTGGCTATAGCAAAACCAGGGCAGGGTAACCCAGCAGGATCTTGTACCCAATTTTTACGGGGTCATACTAAGCAAAAAGCCAGACAATCGTACCAGTAAATGGATTTTATTAATAAATGTGTTCTCACACACCAACACACTCACTCACACACACAAAGCCTATCAAGAAGGGAAAGAGGTGAAAATTGACAGGGGATATAGTGGAGAGGGTATAAAGGCAGTGATACTGCACTTATCCCAAAGTCTTCACTCCGGGAAGCAGTGAGGATGGAGCTCAGCGATGAGAGGAGGCTGAGGGGATCACTCGACTAACAGAGTGCCAGTCTGCTAGCATTGTGGGGAGTTCTCCAAAGAGATCCTCAAAAACAGGGACTACTTATAGGGCAGAACGTAGCTCGAGGGCAGGCCCTCTCCCAGGAAGAACAATGGCCAAAAGAAAAAGAAAAATGCCGCACAATAGCAACTTGGTGGTTTTCATGATTGGTTCATGTAAGTGGACCTCGGCCTTGTAGAATTCTCCAAAGTCGGAGTTGCTCAACCTGGGGAAAACCCGGTAATCCCTTCAAGTTGGCTATTTGTGGCTGAGGACCCTTTATTTGTGCGGACATGTCTAGCCTGAGGTCTCCTTGGGAAACGTGACTGGGCATTTTTCTGGCCTTGACCTAGGTTCTGTCATTCAACCTATTTGTCTATGCACTCACCCAGGTAACCCCTCTGGCATGGCGAGCATATTTGACATCAATTTTATATCCCCCTCAGGATGGGGTCTGCCACTGGGGTAACAAAACACCATGTTTTTGCTGCTACCTGCTCAGGTTGAGAATCATCTAAAACAATATGAAAACTAGCTTATTTTATGTGAGGAGATAAATTGTCTCTTTTCATTTTTTTTTTAATATAAATAGTTGATTTTTATGAGATTTTGGCTTTTTCTTGGTTTTCCATCTTCTATTTTGTGGATATTTTACATTTCAGTTATTGATATGGTTGAATTTTAATTGCATGCCACATGTAAATTTTTCAAAATGAAAAACAATAAAAAAATGAATTTTAACTTTTAAGAGGATAAGCTGAGGATGGCAATCCTTTTAGTAGGAACTGCTGAATTGGCAACTAAATAGTTTTTCTTAGGGCTTAGAGCGCATTGGAAATGGGGTATAGCTCAAGGGGGGGGGGGTTAGAACACTGAAACCCAAAAAGAATCTGATGCCCTCAAATTAATGTTTCCTTTAGTCTCCAAATCCCTAGTGTTGTTGTAGCTTAAATCTTCAGTTGAACATTTAGAAATATAGTTTAGGAATCCAAACAAAAGGGCCAAGCTAAGTTGCCATGACAGTGTGAATGCAGAAAATAACTGGTGTAAACAATTTTTATCATTTTACAGTGCTAAGAATTTGGGGTTGAAAGGGAAAAAAAAATCATTTGGGTGAGCAGTATTCTTATTTTGGAGAATGTCCTCCTCACCCTAGAGCTACACTCCTGATTGGAGAGAATGTTTTATCTGAGTATATGTGCAGAAAGAAAGACACTCCTCGGGATATGTAGGGTTGGTAGAGTGTTTGATACAGCAGAAGGAATTGGTACTGTCTGTTGACAAACTGAATGTACTTGGGCTTGGAAAGTTTTAAGTCTAATTATTTACAGTAATAGTTCAAATTCCTGAAAAGTAGATAGCTACTGTTATGATCTCATCCTTTAGAAGAAGAAGTTGTTGTTGTTGTTGTTTACTTTCTTATTTTGGTTACTTAAAAACACACATACATGCACACTGAAAGTTAGAAACCACTGGCTTCTGTTACAGAGTATTTTCCTGTCCAGCAAATTTCCTGTCAGCTAAACACTTGCAACAACATATAAGGAAGCAATATCAGGCACAACATAGCTAATCTTGAACCATGTGTTAATCTTCTTCCACTACATTGTGAGATCACACCCTTATAACTTTAAAGTAAATAAAAGCTACACTGTCCCTGCAAAAAAAGTGAAGTTATCTTTCATTCAATTAAATTATAATTACAATTTAGTTATTGGGAGGAAAAAAATAACACTAATTGTTCTTCCTTTTCAGTGCTGTCAAGTCAGCTTCAGCTTATGGCAACTCTATGAATGAGAGGTATCAAAGACACTGTTATTAACAGCACTGCTCAGGTCTTGCAAACTCAGTTCCATGGCTTCCTTGCATCAGTCTACCTGTAATATAGTCGTCTTCTTGTGCTGCTGCCTTTTGCTTTACCAAGCATCATCATTGTTTATAATGAGTCATGTTGTGTCACGATAAGTTCAAAGAATATGTCCAGTTTAGTCATGTTGGTTTCTAGGGAGTTCAGGCTTGAGCTTTGCCCTGGAACCCATTTATTGGTCTTATTAGCAGCCCATGGTATCCGTAGAACACTTCTCCAGTGCCACATTTCAAAGGAATTGATTTTCTTCCTGTCAGCATTTTCCACTGACCAACTTTCACAACCATGCATAGAAACTGGAAACACAATGTCACTGACAATCCTAAGTTAAGTGTTCAGTGCTGTAAATGTACACTTCAGGATCTTGTCTAGTTCCTTCATAGCTGCCCTTCCAAGTCCTTGTCTTCTGATTTCTTGACTGCAGTCTCCATCCTGATTAATGACTGAACCAAGGTATGGAACATCTTGAATTATTTCAGTGTCTTCATTGACTCCTTTAAAGTAATGTCAATCATATGAGCTCTCTATTTTGGTTTTAATGTTTAGCTATAAACCTGCATTTGCACTTCCTTCCTTGACTTTTTGTCAGTAATCATCCTAAGTTTTTGCTATTTTCTGCTAGTAGTATGGTATGATCTACTTATCTTAAATTGCTGAAATTTCTTCACCCAATTTTCACACCTTCTTCCTCCAAGTCTAATTCTGCTTTACACATGTTAAGCATACAAGTTAAATAGAAGGTTGATAAAACACAGCATTGGTGATCCCCTTACCAATTGGAAGCCATTCTCTTTCTCCCAATTCTGTCCTGATGGTAGCTTCTTGTCTTGAGTATAGGTTACACATAAGGACAATCAAATGTTGTGACACCCCTATTTCTTTAAGAGTGATCCCTAGTTTTTCATGACCTACATAGGAAATAGGGATGTCACAACATATGTTTGAAATATCCCTGGTGCCTCTTCCTTTCCTGAACTCAGCTCTGGCATTTCTCACTCTTTATGTGGTAAAAGTCTTTGTTGTAGAATTTTGAGCATGACTTTGATTGCATAGGAGATTAATGCAGTGGTGTGATGTTTACCGTATGTTTCTGTATATACACTGATATCCACTTTGTTGGGAATTAGAATGTACACTGGGAGTTTCCAATCGGTGAGCTTTTAAAAAAAAAATCTTTATATTTTGACAAATTTTATTTAACATTTGAATAGATTCTGTCTCTGTTTGAAACAGAGACAGACAGACAGACACACACACACACACACACACACTATCTGTTCCTGATTATGTATTTATACTAAATGCTGTGAGAGCAGCTTCCATTTCATTTTCCAAAAAAAAGCAGGTTCATCAATGAAAGATCCTTCCATTAATGAATCTGTCATCCTTACAATTCTTTTATGTAGCTCTTCAATGTATTGCCTCCATCATCTTCCCCACTCCCCTGTGATTATATCATACGTTCCTTTGTTGGTTATACAACATCCCAACTCTTGATTTAAATTTTCCTTTGATTTCCTAGATTTTGTGGAAGAGGTCTCTTGTTCTATGTTTTTGTTATCTTCTATTGATTTGCATTGATTATGATAATAGTTTTCTTTGTCTCTATGTGCAAGTTGCTAAACAGCTATATTCATAGTTCTATGTCAGTCATCTTTTGATTTTTGCATTCTTCACTGACAATATCCTAGTTTTGGTTCAGATTTCTTCTGGTTCTTGGTCAGTTGTTCTTCAGGTTGTATTTTGTCACAAGGATTTATTTAGTGTGCTTCTTTAGCTTTACTCCTACTTTTTTTGATCTTCACAGTTCATGGACTGTGCCACAATCAGCTCCTGGTTTTGTTTCTTCAGATAGAATGGAGCTTCTGCATCTTCTGTTTCTTCTTTTGATTCCAATTCTATTTGATTTCTTAATGGACATTAGATGATGTATATAGCTATCTCTTTGGTTGCCTGAATGATGTCTTTGTGATGAACCAACAGTTGGTCTCACAAAATGTAATAATTCACTCTTCAGCTTCACATTTTGATCCTAGGCCAAGTTCTTCAAATCTTTGTTTCTGTTCTGTTTCCTACATTTGCGTTCAGATTGTCTCTGATTATCAATATATCTTGCTCTGGTATGTGATAAATGTCCTTTTGGACTCCAGCACATAATCTTTCAATTTCTTCCCTATCTACCTTTGTGGATGGAGCAGAAACATTGTTATACGTAGTTACAGTTATACAAAAGAACATAGTTAAATTGATAGGTTTTCATCAAAGTCTTGCACAGCACAAGTGTCACTGCCAATGTCTCTGAGAGATTTTCTCCCTGTGTCATACCCCACACACACACTCTACTGCTGTTTTCCAATAGCTATCTGGCACATTTAGTCTGGGTTCTCAGCAGAGGTGGATCTAGGGTGGGGCAACTGTGGCACCTGCCCCAGGCGCCAATGTCGGGGGGGGCAAAAAAGAGGAATCCCCTCGCTTGCCTCCTGCTGCTGTTCACCCTGCCCCGCCCCCACTCACCCTGCCCCCACTCACCCCATCCACTTACGCCTCTCACCCCACCCACTTTTGCCTGCCACTTGCCCCACTCACCTCCATTCGTCCCTCTCCCACCTGCCCGCATTCACCCCACCCACTTTTGCCTGTTGGTCACCCTGCCCCCACCAGTCACCCCACCTCCTTGCCCTGGGCACCATTAACCCTCTGTCCACTACTGATTCTCAGCAAAAGCCAGTGTGATGTGAGAGCCTTTATCAGTAGCAGTGCTAGCAGCAGCATAGCCTCTTGCCTTGCAAGAGCACACAATCTCACCACTATAGAAAGGCAGTGCCAAGGTAAGTCAAGCATACTAAGGAATAATATACCCTGAAAAAGGAGTTAGAAACGAACATTGAGTTTTTGGAACCAGAATTACTTGAGGAATTATATAGTTGTGAATTCCTATACATTTATGTGCAGTTTTCAAATTAAGGATTTTGGAATGGAGTCCTCAGAAATTTGAATATACCGAAATACACATTTAAATATGTTTAGCAATATATATTTCAATGCATGGTTATTATTTTATTCATTTATAGTTCAACTTTCTCTCAGTAAACATTAACATTGAACATGTAAACATAAACATGAAAAATATTAAAATTCATTGAAAGATGATACACAAGTCTTAAAACAGTACCACACAGCATTAAAAGCCCACCACAGTCAGTTTCCAATTGTTGACAGGATTTTTTTTTAAAAAAAATCCATACTACAATGTGGTAACAGAACACAATCCCATATAGAGATATGCAGCACTTGTTTTGTGGTGTGGGAGAGCCTACCAGCAGCAGTGCTACCATTAGCATAGTCTCTTGCCTCACAAAAGCACAAAATCCCACCACTCTTTGGGAAGTAATGTAATGGTTGTAAAGAATGAATTACAAGTATCTAATTATTCCTAATGAGTTCCTTCCAAGCTATAGTCCTTACATATCCTATTTTTCTCAGGAGAAAGCCAAAGGCCACTCAGAAACTCCTCAGTAGCTTGGGTGTGATTTAAATCAATCCACTCTTTCCAAAGAATCACTTCTGACTGCAGCTAAGAGTTAGAAATACATATTTTGCTTACTATATGTTACAAAGTCTTGGTGAAAGGGATTGTCAAAACTATTTTTCATGACACTGTAGATGAACAACATTCATACTCCTTGCTTTTACAAAATACCTTACTTGGATTACCTTTTCTTGTGATTTTTTTGGCTTGCTGTGAAGAGAATCAGCATGGCATGATGGTTTGCGTGTTGGACAATGACTATGGAGACCACGGCCCAGCCGTCTAAATCCAGTAAGTGGTCTTGGACAAGTCACATTCTCTCTGCCTCAACCAATGGCAGTGGCAAACTGCCCCTGCGGAAATCTTGTCAAGAAAATCCCATGGTTGCCTTAGGGTTTCTGTAGGTCAGAAATGACTTGAAGGCAGAAAAATAATAACAGCAAACAAAAGGCTGAAGGGTGGGATATCCATTGCTATCTATTAGTAGTTATACTATTACTTGGAAGAAAAAAGGCTGTTTTATGCTTTATTAAGCTCAGTTAAACTTTGTAAGATTATCACAATCTGTGTTTTACTCTAAGAGGAGAGTCTGAAGTATGTGGAAACACAAAGTGTTAGACTGGAGCTTGCAGCCATTTTAACTCCCACTTTACTGCTGCATGTTCCAGGGCATTTGGGTTAAAATTATATGATTACTTTACTTTAAAATATGGTTAGTTTAGAATCACACGGTTGGTGTAAAATACACACACATGTGGTGGAGGACCAAATTTCCACTATTGCCCCCCGGGGGAAAAAATCCATTTGATATAATTAATGTTAAAACTATTCCTTTTGATTTCTACCACCACTACTTACTGGAGGAATTTTCACTTGTTGCACACTTTAATCAAGTATGCAAAATAACTGATAGGGGGAAGAAGAGGTCATCTGAACAACCAATGTAACTGTGAGTAAAAGGTACAGTGTCCTACCATTTGGAATTTCTTTTTCTCTGAAAATGTTTGATTTGTATAAAGTAAGCATTATTCTTCAATGGCTATGTTAACATTTGAAACATAAAACTAAAAGCATTGTGAAGGAAAGGGGCAAAAACTTTATGATGCAGGTTAAGGAAGAGATTTCGCTAATAGAGTAGTTTCTGCACTCAGATTCAATTTTAGAAAGGTTCTAGTTCATATTCCTGTTTGATCAATGATTAATGTGTGAAGGAACTCAGATATGTTAAAAGGCATGTGGATTAAATTTCTTTCAAAGACCAATGGAAATGGCTGACCTTTGATATTTCTGTCTTACCCCTTTGTTTAAGGAACGTGAAGCAGCATTCTGCCTCACGTAAATCCTGTGACATACAGTGGACTGTAGGAAAATGGAAGGAAAAGAGAAGAAAAAGATGATGTGTCCAAAGTCATTCAACAGACTTCACTGCCAAGTGTGGTTTTGAACTTGGGTTTCCTCACAGTCAAATGCAACCCTTTAATCACTGCACTCTGCTGGTCCTCTTGGATTTGTGCTGCCCTTAGGTGAGCAAAGAGACTGCCTGAATTGTTCTGAAAGCTGTTCCTAACATTTTAAATGCACACATCTCAGATTTCTGTTTCAAGGGAAACTTCACATAGAAGGGGTTACATGAATATCATAATCTGGATTGACCAAATACACCATATTGCCTGAGGCAGAGTAGCAAACACCATCCCCATTTCAAATCAAACAACATAGAAACCAAGGCCAGAGAAGTTATTTTCAGACTTGAGACAGAAAATCTTCCTTCACAGCATCAATAACTAATTGATTTTGCTGCTTTTCCACAGTGTCCATAAGTGGCTACCTGAGGCATCTCCCCTTGTGTAAGAGAGGGGCCATAATAAAGATTTTGCTGCCAATGTCAAAAGATATAAAAGGCCACATGTACATATCTACTGAGATATAACTGTATGATTAATTTTTCCTGGTGTTTGTATGCATTTTAAGAGTAGAGATGTTGCAAAGAATTTGGATGCATCATTGTTCCTTTTCACAAGTTAGTTCAAAGTTGGTTCAAATAGGCCCAAGCCCTGTTTGAAGTATATCATAAACAAGATGTTATGAGCAAAACTCTATTTACTTCAGATCTCAAATTTTCAACTGCTTCTGTCTAGGGAGATTTGTCTCCCATACCAACTGGATGAATATCCATATTTTTTCTGCTCACCTTCCTGAAACCCAAAAGATGAGGGAAATGATATAGAAAGGTCAGAACAAGAGAAATAAAAGGTATATTTTTCCCTTAGGAGATTGTAAGACAGGAAGTTTGAGGTATCATACACTCCAGGAGGGCCCACTGATTACAGACTGCTGTGCTTTCCCTGGCTGCAAATGAGCTCCACCATGTTAGGAACCTGCAATCAATGTCTGGACCTGGACATCAATCCACAAGAGGATTCTCCAGTGATGCGTTTCCTTTACTGAGCAGATGGTTGGACCAGAAGACTCAAAATACATTCTCCAATTGTATTATTCTTTTAGCTGACGTTACCTGCTGCTGCCCAAGTGCATACCGAAAAGGAATCAACATGCTTCCAGTTCATTATTATTATTATTACCACCACCACCACCACCTCTCAGAAATCTAATCAATAGCAATTATTCATTTTCCAGTCCTTTGTTAAACCCATAGAAACTTTTAGCAACAGAATCTAACTCCCTCCTATTTCCTCACTTACCAGCAGTGCCTCAGAAAGCCCATTCCTGTCTTTTAGTCCTTGAAAAAAATCTGGATTAGTTATCTTTTTCATAGACTCATAGAATTAGAAAGATGGGAGGGGCCACAAATGTTATCTGCTCCAATTTTCTGCCATGTACAAATATATAACGAACATACTTCCTTCCAAAAATGGACACTCAAACTTAGTCAAAAGCAGGGATGTAATTATTTGCTAATTTTATTCTCAAATGAAGCATAAAGTAATATTAAAATTTTTCTTCCCACTACAAGAAAGTTTTTGTAAACTGCATAGTTTTGAAGACTATCTATAACCTGGGACTTAATTATGTTAAAAAAAAACACTGGTAGGAAATAGCATTTTCAGTGCAAGAATATAGTATTTCTATATGGATAAGATTAAAATAATACTGTTACCCTGTGTACTGGGGGTCCCAGGAGGGACACTAAAATGTGTCCAACTAAAGGTGGGGAAAATTAGCTCAGAGCACTTCTTAGCGTTACGAGAGGCAGGGTAACGTAGCGAGATCTTGAACCCTATGTCTACGGGGCTGGGTCGCATCAAGTAGTACACAAAAGTTGAAACAACAAATGGTGTTTATTAAACACAAGCAAAACAGTGTATGCGACACACTCATACAAGATAACTAAAGAAGATAAAGGTTGGAGTGGTATAGAGGGATTTTTAGAGGGATTGTTGGTTTGGGTGATACTTCACCTGTCCTGAAGCCCAGAAAAATAGAGAGCGAGGCTGGGGTGCGATGTAGCTCAGCACGTGGAGCTGAGGGGAGGCTCGCCAGGCAAAGCGGTAGCAAGGTGGGATGAAACTCAGGAGCGTTCCGAGGAAGGTCTCGGAATCAAGGGTTTTTATAAGGAGAATGTGACTGCAGGCTGTGCCGTACTTGGGGGGAAACAATAGATTTGGAGTTGGAGACAAAGCCTCCGAAAGGTCAGAATCTGAATGATTGAGTTATCGTAGCGGTTCTCAATAGAGTAGCCAGTATGCAAACGCAGAGTACTTGGGTATTGCATAGTTTACCCATCAAGCTGCCATCACGGGGCAGAGGCTCTTTTGTAAGTGGCATGCATACTTAATTAGAGTACTTGTCTGGAGGTCTCCCAAAGCAGTCAGTCAGCTATTTCTGGCCTGCCTGTTTGAATATTACGGCTATTAACGGCCGAGCTTGTTTACGTGCTTGTCCGGTGGCCTCGCAAGCACATGGAAAGGAATATAGAAGTGCAGCTGAATTGTGATATCAAGGGATATCTTTTAATATCCCCAAAGCTCGGACTAGCCAGGGCAGTAACAATACTATAATGTAAAGTAATATTTCTACAGCATTTTCTGCTCAGAAAACAACAGTTTCTGTGCAGAAAGTATTTCTGCACAAAATAAGTACCTGTACCTGTGTAGCAAACGGTGCTGTGAGGGGACGTACATGTTTGATTGTTTCCAGGGACAGAGGTCAGAGATTATCACTTGGATGCTGCATATGATGGGGGTTTGCAGTTTAGGGACGGGTTTTTAGAATTCTCAGCCAGAGAGCTCTTTGGCTTCAGTAAACTACAAACCACAGAATTCCACAGGATGTTGAAAGTGGAATAATAACACTATAACAGTATAGTGCGGAAATGGCCTGTCTAGACCACATTTTATTAGCATGTCTGCAAGACTGTCATGGGAGATCTTTTCAAAATCCTTACTAAATCAAGATATACTACATCAACAATACCACCCTTATCTACTAAACATATAACTCTGTTTTAGAAAGAGATATATGATTAATCTGGCCTAAGAACAATACTGCTCCTGGTAATCACCAGTTTGCTACAATTTGAGATTTTTTTTAGTTTCTTCTGAAATCTTACCAGATCCTATTTCTAGTTTCTAGGCCTTTGCATGTATGAAGGCCACCATTTGGTTCTTTTTTTTTTTTTTTTTTTTGTAATGAATCTTACTACAAAAGGTTTTTGCTACATAGAGCCCTCTCCTGTTTTCTGGCACTTAATGAAATTATGTAACTTAAGTTCTTTCTCAAAGGAAGCAGCAAGTAATTTTAGCAATTTTGTTGCTGCTGTGAGAAAGATTTTGAAAACTGCACAGATTTGGAGGGCTATTCTAAGTTTTGGATTTATTCTGCCCAAAATTTCCATGTGTATGAGAGAGTGTGTGTTCCTCCCCCGAAGAAAACAGGATTATACTATTTGCTGTGCAGAAAAATGTCTTTTTCTGCACACACAATAGAAATACAATTTTTGTACAGTGGGTTTCTCCTTAATCCAAGTTTCTCCTTGTCAATTTTTGACCATGACCAAAAAAAATAAAAAAATAAAAAAAAATCAAATATTATTTTCATCTCTGTCACTAAGCATATTTCATACAATATGTATGTGGGAAAATATTTATTTAATGATTTATTTGCCCACAGGTAAGATTTCAGCCTGAACCCAATTTGTGAGTTTTATAGAGCTCTGTACAATCCTAGTTCCTGTCCTGACCACAATGACACAGTCAAGAAGTGAGAGACTGCAATGCTATACTGCAGTATAAATAAGTGATAATGTTAATCTTAAAAGAAGCAAATGACAATTATAGCCTAGCCTTTTGCATTTAGCGCACATACCCATTGGCAATGAAGAATCCATTGGAGTATGAAAGATAAATTGCATTTTAAAGTTGCTGTTCTTTGCTGGTAACTTAGGTGGCATTCATATATACTTTAAATAAAGCTGAAGGTGAAAGTACAAATGGATGAGCTGTGGATGTGGCATCACAGGCAGTAATTACTGAATACGCTAGTACTGAAACTTACACTTCCTTAAAGACAACATATGATAAAGAAAATATGTACTCTTCTCTGCAGTAAAAGTCAAAATGAAATAAATGGCATAGAGAAGTTCTTGGAAAAGTCTCATTCAGTCCAATTGAGTTTCCTTGGGAGAACTTCCCAGGCTATTGTACTCAAAGTCCCTTAAATATCTTGAACTTAGATGACAGTTGTTCAAGAAGACCAAAAAATTTTAAGGTAGTAATAATTAAGCTACATAATAAGCATGAGTGGACAGACCAGACTAGTTTCCATCTGTGATACACTGGTATATGTACATTCAGAAGTCCTTTCTGTTACACTATGCTGGCAGAGCATATGTGTGGACCATACATGTTCTGAGTGTACACAACTCTAAAGGGTCTTTTAAACTTTGCAGCAGTGTGTCTTAGACAGATAGGAGTAGACCCAATGACCCATATGCACTCAGTGCTATCTAAATTAAATGTTACTGAACACAAATAGGAACTGATATGTACAGAACAATTTCATTGGAGAATGACAAGGATTATTTTGGAGTTTCATCAATGACCAACAATAAAAAATACAAATTACTGGATGCTAAAACACAGTGGCTTCAGGATGGGAAAACATCAGCTTGAAGAAAAAAAATTCACGAGCTAGAGAAGATTTTAAGAGCCAGACTTTTAGTGCAAGATTGGTGGGACTATAGGGGGCTAGAGTCAGACTAGAGAAGCTGGGATGATTTGAGGAAACATTAGAGGCATCAAAAGTGGGTTAAATATACATCTTTTCCTAAGGTACACACACATCTCTAAGAGAGATTAGGTTGAAGAACTGGGGAACTTATTTCTAAAAAAAAAAAATAGATATTGCAGTGACTGAAATTATCTTTGTTTTCCTGAATCATTATTTGGGATTATTATAATTCTGGTTGGAACAATGTAAAGATTTTGGCAGGGATCTCAGAGGAAGACAGACTGACAAACTGCATCAGAACCAAGATTATAGGAGAGGAAATAGTAAGATTTTATGTAAAGTCAAAGGCTTTCATGGCCGGAATCCATAGATTGTTGTGGGTTTTCTGGGCTTTGAGGCCCTGTTCTATTAGTATTTTCTCCCAATGTTCAGATCTTCTGAAGATGCCAGTCAAAGATGCAGGCGAAACGTCAGGAGAAAACACTAAAAGAACACAGCCTCAAAGCCCGGAAAACCTACAACAACCAATAAGATTTTATGGTTACAATCTTGAATTCTTGGCTTCTGAGAAAGAGATAGGGAGGGAGAGGGAGGTGACTCAGATTTCAGAGAAATCAGGAGTTTCAGGCTTCAGTTATTTCAGCATAAAATGCATTTCATCTGATTTTATTCTATTTATATCCCAACTTTCTGTCAGTATGGTACCCAAGGTGGCACAGAACCCAGATTAAAACAAATTGCAGTGAAAAAACAATCACAGTTGTAAACAGTATAAAAAGCGTTAGATAAACTTCGTCATTAATATAGCACTGAAACAGATTACAAAGCATTTGTAAAAGCTTTGGTTTAAGGATAAAAGTACAGAACCTTCCAGTAAAAGATTCTTACATATCGATTATTTAACAGGCAAAAGCCTGTCTAAATCAAACGTCTTTGTCTGCCAGGAGAAGGAGAACAGAAAGGAGTCAGCCTAGGCTCCATTGGGAGGAGGATCCACCATTTATGAACATTAAATGAGACAGCCCTTTCATGTTTCTTCACCAAACATAACAGCGGAAAGAGGGAGACAAAGAGAGAACTATCCCCCAAAGATTTCAAAATCTGAGCTAGATCAGAAAAGGAGATATAACGTTTCAGGTAGTCTGGAATCAAGCTGTAAAGTCTTCACAGGCCTAGAAACAGACTCACAGCTAGTGAAGTTGTTGTAACAGGGGAGTTACATGTTCTAGGTGAAGGGGAGCTAAGTAAGACCTTGTTAGTGATTTCAAAAATATTCCAGTCACAGAATGTAGAAGCAGGATATGGGAAGCTTATGAAAGAAGTGGAGGCAGCAAGCAGATTTGTCCAGTGTTAATTTAGCTTTGCATTCCAAGTCCTTTCCTATGGTTTTGCATGGATTTGGAACTGAGAAAAATGTCTGAAGTTCAGGTTACTCCTCTAAGGCAAAGGAATCAAAGAGTATGTCCAACTGGCTTTCCTAAGAGACATTATTGGGTAATTGAATTGATAAGAAGGTAAGCAGTCAAGTCTGAGTCAATCACTTTGCCCAAGGGAGGAATTACATAGTAGTTTAAGCAACAATCACTCACTTGAGAGGATCTCCATATCAATATGGTGGTTGCTAGTTACAGGATGTTCAGCTCTAGGTTAAAGCTCTTTGTCTGTGGTATTCATGCTTAATGACTAATTGATTGGTCTTTACATCCTGGGAATATTCAACACTGGATTTTTTTTTTTAAAAAATTACTATATGTCTGTCCTTGTCCCTGGACACTCTCTGGGTAACCACACAGAGGTGGTTCTTTTTGTTGCTTGTTGTTGTCTTTTTAACAGCAGATTTAACCATTCTCTACCCTGGAACAGGTAAGACTTGAATTCAACTTGTAATTTCTATGTTCTGTATATGTACCCATACAAGTCTTGGCAGGGGTATTCTACAAATGTAGGCAACCTGGCAACAGTTCTGTTTTACTTCCATATCAAAAAAATAGAACATTAGAAATAGAAAACAGAAATAATGTGACAGAAGGAGAATGTGGATACTAAGGAAGAAGTAGTTACAAGGTATGAAATCCTTAGGGAGACTATCCAAATATTTTCCAAAATAATTGGGTAGTATGGAGGAGCCCGTAGATAAATTAGATCTCCTCTCCACTAAGGATGTAATTCTTCATTAATTTCTCAAATATAGCAAATGGTAGTTTTAGTAATTTTCTTCCTGCTATGAGAAAGTCTTCAAAAAGTGATGCTTTGGAAAATGATTCACATTTTATGATTTATTCTGTACAAAATCCACACATTGCATCATGTTTTTTAAACAAAGGATTTTTGTACAGATAATAATATCTCAACATAAAAAAAATCTGCTGAGTTTGTTCAGAAAATCCATGCACAAATGTTGTGCGAAGATGTCCTGAAGTACAATGGTTCTCATTAGCCCAAAATTCTCTCCATCAGGGTTTCCCAGTACTCAAGAACCACACACTCCATCAATTTTTCTATTCTTTTTTGAATATTCTTTCCATCCCTACCTAGCAAATAACTTTGGTTCCTCAGTAGCGTGATTGCTTCTATCAGAGCATAGTCTCCCTCCTTCCTTTGTGTATGTTGATCTCAAAATTTCTGAGTTTCAGAGCTACGCTTTGGTTTTTAGCATCCTTCAGTCCTGTACTTCACAAAGAGAAAATGCTTCTAAATCACTTCAAAGGCCAAATGGCCTAGGAATCTTGCTAGGTATTTAATAAGAAGAAGATTAATAGGTGCATTTTTTTTATCCTAGCTTGTGAGGATAGAAGTAGCATGTGTGGCTATTCTGTCTATACTTCAGCTAAATTCCAGTCAGAAGTTTAACAGATACAGTTCCCAGTTAAATTGTGTAGGAAGCTGCATTTAGCATATTTCTACCTGTCACTCAGCTATCACTTCTGTTTTTTGTTTTTTGTCTTTTTGGAGGAGGAGACAAATAATAGGCATATGTGTAAGCATAACAACACTGAGAGATAAAAAATGCTTTATTTACAACCAGGTCTGAGAGCACTCATTCCTTCTGAATCAAGGTAAGCTACTATTCTTCTGTTTAGTTAATTGTTATGTGCACTTAATCACACTTGGACCTTTACAGGGAGGTGAAAATTGGGTAGCAAATTTAAGTGAACCTGGCTTCACCTCTGATGTTCCCCCTTCCAGCTCATGTTGCACTAGCCACCACTGGGTGTTGTAAACCACTCAGAATCTTACCTCTACGTTTCAGTGTGAATTATACTGCAGAGCTTTCATAAGCCACTTTTTAACGTACTATGACACTGTTGAAGGCCTTAGGGTAAGACAGCAGAGAAAGCGAAAGCATAGCATTGAAAACAAAACAAAAGTGTGTGGCTCATGAATCTTTGCCCTCTCAGCAACTTACATTTATGATAGATAAAATTTATATGCAGATTTTCCATTTTTACTATTGTAAAGTTCCCTGCCCCAATAAATAATAGGATTATCTGATTCTACTATCAAAACACTGGGACAAATGTCATATCTTCTCTATGTAGTTTTTCCCTTCTTTTTTTCCCCTTAAAAGCAATGCTATTTTCAAATAAAATGCACTGCAAATAAAGGACATTATATTTTACCCACTGATCTTCTTTAGTGGAGTCTGCTTCTTTCCATTAATACCCCTTTAACACCAGCTTGTGCCATTTAGAGTTTTAACTTGAAATCCTTCATTTTAAATGCCATATTTTAAAACAAAATACAAAAACTAAGATGTTGCTTCCCAGCATGGATGCCTGGTTTTCTATCATTGCTCTTAACATCTGACTATTATATGTGTCTTGACTGACTACCTGATTTTTTCGTTCCTTTTTTAAAAATGACCTCCTCTCCACACCCGTGGGGAGATCTGGTGAATCTGAGGCATACGAGCATTAGAAATTCAGACCATTACTTTCAATATTGCTTTTCAGAGGTGAACATTAATATCCTGTGAATAAAATAAATGAAGTCCCTTATTCTCCAGTTCAGTACTTAATGCTGTTTTTAAAAATTAAATAACTTTCACACATGTGGTTCTGCTGCACTTACACAAATACGAACTCCAGTGGAGGCATAGTATATCATTCTAAATGAGAAAACATAAAAGCTACCTGTAACGTTAAGAACATTACTAAACAAGAAGGATTGTTCATGGTTCTTTTAAAGAGCCATGAATTTTAATCTATATCTCCATATCAGTAAAGAGAAATTATAGAATGGATAAATTCATGCAGTCTTTTATCAGGAGCGAAAAGGAGCAATGTTAGATGGCCATACATCTTCAAGAGTTGCTGGCAGTCTCATTAGTGTGCTGTGATATCCATTATATAGAACATCATAAAGATGAAAGCTATTAAATGAGAAAGTCATTGCAAATTCTCTCAGAGAAAAGCAACTATGATTTATTACTCAAATTGATATAAGTACAATGAAGGGTGATCCACACTGATGATGCGGAAGGAGGAGGAACAGAAGGTACCAAACCAGAAATTAAATACTTGGCTTGATTGACAAGAATACTGGTACCTCTGTCCAAGTGTCTCTGTGTCATTACCACAGTGGCTGACGGTGGCAAGTGATACAATTCCTGTCAATGAAAAAAGAGAATGTGAGCAGATCTTTCCCAGTGCAAAAGTAAATGCTAAGTTGGCAATAAATTCCATTGTAAAGAAATCCCTATGCAAAACGCCTGTCTTTAAAGGATAGAGAACACCAAACATTCAGTGAGGTTAAACATTGCCCAAGAACATCTTATTTAATATAAATAGGTCACAGCAGATATTTCTTTCATCCTTCCATTGCAGTTTCTTCTATTCTGCTTCACTAAGAAAATACAAAGTGTGTTTGAAACAGGCCTTTGTTCTTGCCTCCCAGGAGCCCTCTCAATAGGACCAGGGTGATCCATCATCAGTAATACAGATTGTTATGTTATCAGTTTGAATCAATGTGATTGGGAGTGGGCACAGTTAAGTTCTGCTATTGCCATTCTATAGAGGACTGCAGAGCGCCATCTCTGCCATCATGGTGGCACCACTATTCTTGCAACAGTTTAACTTATGATCAAAAGTGCTTTATTTAATTACATCATAAGGATATTATTGACCCACATCCTAATTCCAGATAAACATTTGAAGTAACCAATAGGTTACTATACACAAAAGTAAAACCTTCATAGCAGCTCATTCATCTAAGGCCAAGATCCAACAGTGTACTTTAGTATCCAACAGTACTGTAGCTGGGATTTTCTTCCAATTGACTTCCTTGTGCAGCTTCTATGTTACCCCCCTCAAAAGCAAACACCCCTCCCAAACAGCTCCTCTTCAGAGGGTTTCTCACCCCTTAAAAGTGGGGTTTTTAATGGTTTAGAGAGATATAGGTTGCAAGCAGGTTATAAGATATCAGTTACTGGTTCAAATATGCTAAAAGAACATAAGTGCAGAAAAGGTCCCAAAACTGACAAGATGATTTCAGTTGCAGAGAGATGGGCACCAAATAATGAATACTGATCAAGTGCTTAATTGCTAAGGTATACCAAATGATAAAGAACATATATAAATAAAAATCATGGTTGATTGATAGATCTTTTTTCCCCCAGTCCTGGCAGAAACACTGTAATTTCAGTTCTAATTTCTAATTCCGTTAAAATTAGAGTAATTCTAATATAAATTCTAATTAGATTACTTAATTTTAACTTATAGTTCCTAGTTCTGATATAGACTTTCCAATGTGTTTGAAAGTATTGACTGAATCTTTGATAATACAAAAGTCTAGTTTAAAAGTAGATTAAATTCAAGGAATTTATTCAATGTATGAAATTATGATAATATGCATGCTCTAATTTCTAGGCCCAAAGGATTTCCATTCAACGTAGATGACAAGTCCATCTAGTAATCTACATTTGATGAAAATCCTTTGGGTCCAAAAGCAGAGCAAGCATATTAAAATAAATGTATACATTGATTAAAGTCATTTGATTTTGTCAATTTTTTAAACTTGGCTTTTATAGTCACTATATGGGAAAACTATGTGGGGAAACTATACAGTCACTATTTTTCCCCCACTATGTGGGAAGAAATGCCTGACTAGATGGGTCTTTGGTCTGATTCGGTGTAGCTTTTCATGTATTCATGTGTTCTTATTCTTTCAAGGTAAGCCATATGCAGTGGTGAAATTAGTTAGAAGCTAGGAAAGGTAGGTAAGGGACAACTAGGTAATGGCATATTTCAGTGAAATCAGTAGTTACTGGCCTCATTATGCACGAATATAGCTAAGAGAGGTAAAAGGGAAGTATTACCTTTTGAGAACTGTTGCTGCCAATTCTTCCAGTGAATGGTTTTGGATTTCCTGAGTCATAATTTCTGTAGATTTGTTTTGAACTCGCTGCTTGAAGAAGGCTTTAGCGGCTCTAAACTTCTACTTTCTTGGGAAAGGTTTACGTGTTAAATCACAGAACTTGGAGGATGGGAGGTTTAGCTCCATTTCACATTTTTGTTGGCTTGCTGGAAATTGTCTTCAACATTAGACAAGGCCACTTAAGGATCATGAACTCAGCAAGACGATATGAAAGTACCAGTTTTATGAACTGGTCCCTCTTCGTGAAGGGACTGATGGACAGCTATCACAATTTGTGTGCCTATGTCAGCTTGGCAAGGGTCACCCCTATGGAATGCTTCTTTGGTTCTAACCCAGCTACCCATCAATAGGCAAACCAATTCATATAAACAGTAATTCAATGTGGTTTTGACTGGGACACTAGAGGTTTGTTTCATTAACCTGGTACAGCTCCAAAGGCAAATGCAGAGACAATAATGGCTCTTTAAATTGTGGTGTAAGATTTTAAGTCAAATAAGCCACTATTGTCTTTTGCTAAATTGTGAATACACCCAGGAAACTAATACTTTGGTGCTAAAAATTGGAAGGGAACAGGAAGGGGGAGAAAGAAATTAACAATGGGGGGAACTACATATGATATTTGAAATCAGGTACCTCAAGTTAAAGAAGCAAGTTGTTCTAGTGATATTATTTGTGTGCTCAAAGTGAGGTGTGTGCTTTAAATACCTTTATGATCTGAGGCCATAAATTGGACAAGGAATTTGGAATTACTGTCTTTGTTTAAACAGTTGATTGTTACTCAAAAAGCATTAACTGCATTTTTATGCTGATGGCAAAAGGCTTTATGGAGATAATTAAAGAGAGGCTTCAATTTTCATTATACCCTTAAGCATCCTCTCTCTGAAATCCAGATTAGATTTAATAGAGCTATTTGCATGCACATTTGATTGATTTGAAGTTTTAAACTTGGAAACAAATTGGCATTGTTAAAAGTTATTGACATCCCTGCCAGATCCTCAAAGAGCTCCACAGGAAGGCTTTGATTGAAAAACACAGGACTGTAGCTTGCAGGGGTGCTTGAGGACTGATCATCACCCTTTCCCCTTTCTCTCTTGTTTTTACTGACCTATTGAAATACTGTTAGCATTCTAACAAGGCCATTTTGCCAAGGTTTAAAGCTGAATCAATAGTTTTACTAGTGTACTATTCAAAGATTGACTCAACAAGGCAGCTCTAAAGGGATTTTCATTGAGCTTATGAATGGCTAGACTTTACTGGGCATCAGGCCTTCCCACAATCAAATGCAAAACAAATAGGCAGGTTTGTAATTGCAGCATTGACCCAACTTATGACCTACCAACATAGGCCTTTTTCGCACAGCATTTTCCATGCTAAAGGGTGCCTGGAGCATCGTACGATTGTGAGGAACGATCTGCACGATGCACTCACAATCGTGCAACACCCCAGGGTAGGGCAGGTGCTGATCGCACACCTTTTCATTTTTGGCTAGAAGACAAAAAAGGTGTGCGATCGCGCATTGCTCCTGGGCCTCACGCGCACTTACCTGGCATGCGGAGCCTCTGCAGCTATGGCGGTCACACTTCCTGCCCCAGCACAGCCTAGGAAACTCCCTAGGCTGCGCTGCAGAAGGAAGAGGCAGGGCTCTCGCACAAGCAGGCAGCTTGTGCAGAGCCAAAGGACCTTGGACACGAGAGCCTCTCGCCAGAGGCTGCTCGCACGATCCCCACACCCCAGCGCCAGCAGAAGGTAAGGTGCGGAAAGGGCCTTAGACAAAGGCATTGTGATTTCCCTGGTGCTTGACACCATCTCCATACTTTTCCATGCCAAACAGGCAAACCAATTTAATTGAGTCCCCATCAGTGCTGGAATGTCAATCCTCACTTATTTCACACAAGTTCAAGTTTTCGCTAAGTTCAGGTCACTTTGGACCAAAATCAAGACAATCTTTTTGAAACTGTTCGGCAAAGAAGCAGAATTTATTTTTAAAGAATCACCTTACAAGGATTCTTTGGGAGTGAGATTGAGGAGATATTTTGAATGTTTTTGAGACTCCTGAAATTCACAAACTGGGAAAATGTGATGACTATTGCTTCCTTGCATGGACTTATAGTAGCACTAGATGGTTTTGCTTGCATTTTTATGATCGATCAGTCTGCATTTTTGTGCTCCATTCACTCTTTTTGTGCTTAGCTTCTCAAAGAAAAAAAAAATATTTGTTTTGCTTGCAGAAACTTTGAGCACACTGCATAAAACAAAGTGGTTAAAAATACTTGGTGCCTCAGTCTTGCTTCAGGCAAGATCTCTTGTGGGGGTTGGAAAATCCTTGGCAAGATGTTTCATTATGTCAAGACAGCCTATCTCAATCAAAATTGAGACAACTATGAGATTGTTTTTTCACATTCTTAACAGTTGGACAGTCATATACAGATCTAGCATAAATTATGCCTTTCTTTTTTCAGAATATAATCTCTAAGGATTTCATTTTTCACCCTTTATCCACATATCTCTCCCATGGGAGCCTTCTTATACAAGTATAAATTGAGGCTCTTTTTCATTCTCACTGGCAGTAGAACTAATATATGGTTTAAGTGTGTCCTGTTTAAAAAGTAGTTGACAGTGCTTTATGGTGTTTCCTACTTACGTTCTGCTTCCTGATAGGCTCCTCCTCATTTTTGGCCTCAGCCCCACCAAAAATAGCAAGACAGTCATCACCAGCTGCTGAACAGAAAACCATACTCTAAATGCATATATACAAATTGGTTCCACAGGATGTGATGCATTAAATGACTGGTTCCAGGCAACATATGGTGTTCAACATGAAATGTTATGGAATTGACTGTGATGTATGACTTTTAACAGCTTATTCATACATTTAAGTCATTTGATATCTGTGTGAACATTTAGAGCTTTGAAACATCAGTGTTTACACTAACATATTAATACTGTATTGTTAGAGGAAATTAATTCATTAATTCGTTAACATCCACTAAGAGGATGTTGAGTCTGATTGTATATTTTTACTCAAGGATCAAACCCAACATTTTCAATCTAGAATATTCTGCTTGAATTTTGAGGAAGATCTGGGGGCTAGAACTTTCAGCACTCCACCAATACTTCTGGACTGATGTTGGTAGGTAAAGAAAGAACATATAAAAATATATTTAAAAAGGTAGGAAAAGATGCTTTTCAAGTGTTGAAAAACTCTGATGAGAAAAATCCTGGACTGATAAGAATCTTCATATTTCCGGATTTTGTTTGTTTGTTTTTGTGCAAAAGCTGCTCATTTTTTTTCATGTACCAGGCATTTTTCCACAGAAAACAGCATATTTTGTATAGACAATAATATTTGTGCTGTTTTCTGTGGAAAACAATCATATGTGCATGTTATGTAAAAAAAAGTCCAAAACTGTGAATAGGCTTTGAAAACTGTGCAGCTTTTTAAGAATATATCATGGCAGGAAAAGAATACTAAAACTGTATCTTGCTTCCTCCAAGAAGAAAATCAGTGACAAATTACATATCGTAGGTGTTGTAATCACTATGAGCAGTTCTGTCCACATTTTATTTTCCTGCCCAGAAGATTACTGCTAAGTAACAATATCAGGTGATGGTGTATTGGGGAGGAGCAGTGCTGCTTGCTGCCACCCAAAATTCTTCCTTTTCTTCCCCTTTTACACTATCTGGCCATTGTCAAAATATCCCTATCATTTTGACTGGCTATGAATGGAAAGAGGGATTTGGGCCCATCTTTATTTACATCCCTAAGTTTTTTTCATGCCTCTTCATGTGTGCAATACTATGCTCTTTAAACAGCTGAGATTATGTGTAGAAGCACAAGGCCTTTTACACATTATGGGCTGAGAAACCAAGGAGTGTCAAAGTTTTGAATTTAATAGGATAGATGATATGCAATTTTACCTATGTGGCACATATGGTCAGTAATGTTTATTACATGGTAATGTCCAGTGATTCTTTTGCACAGAGAAAATTAGGGTTTGGGAATTACTGAATGCTTGCTTCTTTCTCTGAATTGGCAGCCTTTTTTTTCCCCCCTAATCACAAACTGTGGTTATTCAGAAGCAAGATAAACAGTCTCTATACATGTTCTACATACTTTTCACTGATGATTACTTTTATTACTTTTAAATAATCCATGGCTGAGTACTTTCCCTGAAATCAGGAAATGGAAGTATCACAAATTATCTTTGATTTCTTTTAACAGGAAGAAAATACATCACATACAATTTTAAAAAAATTCTTCTGTAAAGAAAAAACACAAAGACATGCAGACACAGACACAGACACACACAAAGAAAGATGGTGAAACTTATTGACTGTAGAAGAGAAGGCTGGTGAAAAATGAATCCAAGATTAAGGTATTTAATGAGAAGAGAACAAGAAAAATAGAATTCAAAGCCTGGAATCTATCTAGTACTAAAGTTTCAGTACATGTTACCTTCTCCACTTACAAGGAACTGAATGTAAATAATAATAATTCAGAGTGATACTGGAAATGCAAAACCTGTTTGAAGAACTCAATATCCTGGATTCTGTATTATGTGGTGATGGGTCAAGACATATTCTTCCTGAAACAGAGACATATTCTTACCCATCCCTATCCTTGTAGAAAAGCACTTCAAATATCTTGCTGCAGCTTTTAGCAGAAACTGGAAACTCACATTAAAAATGTAATTTTTTGCTATTACAATTCTAAGACCCAAGAAGTAGTTATCTTTCATTCTAGGTACAGATTTTAAAAGTAATGATTTAACTTTACAAAATCCTTAGAAGTAACTAAAGTTATTTCAAGTTATTGCTGACCAGACACAGAGAACTAAATTGGGCTATTTAACTAAAAACCAATTTAATCTGCATTGAACCTGGAAAGGACCAAGCAGGGGAACAACCTAGTACAGGATCAGCTGACGCATACATCACTCCTTTACCTCCTCCCCAGCCTTCCCCTGGGTGAAACACCTGAGCCAAGAGGGCAACCCAATAACTGAGTTGCTCCTCAGCTGGCTGTCTACTAGAAAGCAGAGTAAAGGAACCCCACCCCAAAGTTACAGAACTTACAGTTACAGAACATATCCTGCTCTTGACACCAAGGCAGAATTCAAAGTGCCAAAGTCAGAAGCAAGAGGTCTCCAGTGTCAGCAGCCAGGGTCAAGAATGCCTTAAATCAGAACAGAGTCCATGACATGAATTAAAAGAAGTTTGCCAGATACCACAGCCAGGGAAGGAAAAGCTGAGCCATGAAGAGAGTCAGAAGGAAGGAGAGGACCATTACCCAGGACTTGCATGTAAACCCTTGTCTAGAGCCTTGCTTACATATTACAATTAAGAGGCACTCTCTGGGGAGGCTTAACCTGCTGCTCAGTCTTCCAGTGTAAGAGAGGTTTCCAAACCCCAGACAGAGGTCTAGAGGGAACAAAGAGACAAAGGAAAGCCAAGAAAGCTGGTAAAGCTAAGAAAGGCCAAAGGATGGCTAATGTTGAGCCTACCATCAGCTTTTCACACTCACTCTGTATTTGTTGATCGATTTCAGTTCTCTCTTTCATTTTCTCTCTCTCCCCACCTGTCTCTTTCTATGTCAACCTTGGTTTGTCTCCTCTACCTCTTCACATCCTGTGAATGCTCACCTGTTCCCTACCAAGCCACTCAGGCTGCAACTACCTACTTGCTGCATACAGAGACATGTTCTACCACTACATTGGCCTAGTAAATAAGATTTCTATACTGGATGAGTGAAAACACTCTCCATGGATGTGGCCTCATAACAACATATGTACAGTTGATAAAACCAGACAACCATGTTCCCTATGATCTGTCTATCTCATGACTATGCAGTTTCTCTTTCCCTTTGTCATCCAGCTCCTTTTTATCTTTTTTTCCTCCAAATCACTATAAGGAAGAGTGAAAACATCCACATATTCACCACACAGGATTTTGTCCCTACTGGCCTGTAATAAATGGTCCTGCAAGGGACGTGTCTGCTCCCCATAGTACCATAAGGTACCTGTATCTGCTACAGGGATCCTACTGCATACCTCCTAAATCCCCATAAAACAATTGTGTAGGGTTGGCCCCTTGGGGATTACAAAACCAAGGAGACATTTGAATATGCCCTAAAACTAAACCTTGTTGCATGGGAAGTCTACCTCTTACACAACTCTGGATGGTGTCCTGTTATGAATCTTTGCAATCAAATAAAAGTGTGTCTTACTGCCTCTGCTACATAGCTAGGTACATTTAAAGTTTCTTAACACAACAGGTGTAGCAGTATTCTTAGATATCGCTACCAGGGGTGGGAAGATGGCTTGAGTATATTGTTATGTCATTATTTTACTAGTCTTATGTATAACTTTCTGTATGTGTATTCTTGTGTATTTGTTTTATTTATTTATTTATTTATTTTAGAATGCTTTTTAAAATGATGTCTTAAAATGATGTCTTCAAGTGTTTTGGACTACAGAAAAGTGGCATGTCAGATGCATTTTCTCCCCTTTCCTTATGTGTTTTAATCTGCAGTACAATTAATCAGAGGTCTTTTGTGAAATGGTTTTGATCAAAATGACTTATTCAAAATTGTGGTGGTGGTGGTGGTGGTGTGGTGTGCCTTTGAGTCATTTCTGACCCATGGAAACCAATACAAGCCTCTCAGGGCATTTTCTGGAGTTGAGAGTGCATAATGTGCTCAAGGTCAACCAAAGGGTTTCCATGGCCAAGTGGGGAATTGAACCGCAGTCTGCAGACTTATAGTCTAGTGCTCAAACTACTACACCATGAATTGCCTGAGATGTCCATTCTTTGGCCTAGAAAGGTTTTTAAGATTCTGTCTTTTTCTTAAAATCTAAGGGAATCAAAAATATTGTCCCAGAAAAAGCACTCAGCTTGCTGACTCCATCAGCCTCTCAGCATGCTGATATCCATATCCACAGACCTCACACTTACTTTATGTTTTCCTTGTCTTCCCATTTGCTTCTCAACAGCAAAAGAAAAGGTGCAACCATATAAGAGGCAAAAATGATGTTTCTTCTGAAATCTTCGACTTCCGGGTCTCAATGGCGTTGCGATCAGCAGAACAGTGAATTAGCTCTCACTGTCTCTGTCATCCCAAGCAGACTGGCCGAAGAAACACATTTGGCGAAGTGCCCCCACCCCCGGTAAAGGGGGTCCAGAGGGGATTGACGGGGACCTTATTTTCACTTTTCAGACTAGAGAACGATTGTTAGATGGGCTCAAACACCGGGTAAGTGCGAGGAGGTCACAGAGTTCCACGTCCGCATGGGCAGTAACTGCTTTGGCAGCCAAGCGCCGCCTGAGACTTTTTAATTTATACAGACTGTGATAACAATTCAAAATTTAAAATTGGGACATCACCTAAATCCCAAACAAACTTTCTCAAAGATTGGAAAGATCATGCCAGTCGTTAAGCAAAAGTGGAGTGGGAAAGAAGAGACGAAAAGGAGAATCCACGTGGACAGAGAGAGAAGGGGAGGTAAGAAATCTTAAGGAAAGTAAGATAGTAACAGAACAGACTGTAAAAGACAGGAAAAGTGTCGCCAAAATCCATTAATGAGAAGTGGGAGAAAGAATTGGTAGGATTTAAGACAAAGAAGTAAAGTTAAGGACGACAGAAAAGAAAGATGGGAGTTGGAGTGGATGAGAGGGGAAAGATGGAGAGACAATGACAGAGTGCAGCTGGAGCTCGCAGTAACGCTTGAGCTTGCTGGACAATAGAGACTACGAAACCTGAAGCCCACAATTAAAAGTTGAGAGGAAAAACAGGAATGGACATTTAATTGGGAAAAGAACCTGTATGGAGGGAGTAATAAATAGTTGAGAAATCATGGAAAAGCAGATTGTACTAGCTTGAGCTCGCGTGAAGAAACCAGGACGGGGAAGAGAGACCAGCTGGAAAAGAAACTGTTAAAGTCACTGGAGCTCACTGGAAAAGACTGTAAGAACAGAGGCAGAAATAGGGAACAAAGACCGCAAGAACAAAGTGAGGAAAAGACGTATTCAAAATCAGAGACAGAAAGTTAAATAAGAGGAATGAAGTTTAAAACGGGACTGAAACCTGAGGAAAAGAGACAGAAAGAGTCAGAAAGAGACAGTGTTTGAACTCAGTTTGAGCTTGTGAGGAGACCGTGGGAGCTCGTTGGAAAATCTGTTTGACTGAGAAAGAAAGATGCGTGAAGAGAAATATACTATTGGGGTTAACAGGACCAAAGATAAAAAAATAACGGCTGGAACGCTGGGGAGGAACAAGATAGGAGCACTAAAACAATTCTCTGATATGTGAATGAACGGAGTAGAATCAGCAATTAGTATGGGTGGATGAATTTGCATATTAGATTATAAATATCTCCTGAAGTTATAAATTATATTTGATTAAATTTAAAGTACATCTAATAGATTAAATAATTCATTAACAGGATCTTGAAATACATAGAAAAATAGAACTTTATAGAAATATACATATCTTGAATTATATATACATATAAGTAAGTATAAACAGATGTAAGTATAAAAGCAGAATATACTATAGAGCTAATTGATTTATAATTGATACAACTGAGTCATAATTGATGTACAATTGATTTATAAGTGAATTAACTGGTACAGAAAAGTTTGCTTACAAGTATAGAGTATTTTTTCTATCTTAGAGAAATAGCAAATTAATGTGAATATTATCCTGGTTTAAAGGGGATACATTGTGGGTATAAAGGATAGAGCAGTAAGCCAAAACAAAGACAGCTGGAAAGAGAAGTGACCTTGAATTAACAACACGAAAGTAAACAAAGATAGAGTACTCAGAAGAAAACATTTAAGAAGAGAAAACATTTCAAATTAACCCTTGAAGAGACAGAAGGAAAGAAAAGAAGAGGTCTGTTAGCGCCATCTAGTGTCGATTGAGAGGTAATACACACAAAAAATGGCATCTGGAGTAAGGAAAGGAGCTAGAACACAGACCCAAACACAACTTATAGATCCAGTCAGAAAAGCATTGACGGAAATGCGACAACAAATGACTGAAATTCTAAATGAGATAAGAAGTCTCAAAATGGAGATGAGACAGGAGATGAAGGATACAAGAGTCGAAATTAAAACAGATATAAGGAAGGAAGTGGACTTTATTGTGAAGAAAATGGAAAATATGAGCAAAGACATTAAAATAATGAAAATGGACATCCAAGAGATCCAAGATAAAACTAAACAGTTAGAAAAGGAGAAGGAAATTATGATGGAGAATCAGAAACAGGAAGATTTGAGATTAAGACAACAGGAACTGAGGTATCGTGAGAAGTGTATTAAATTGAGAGGAATCGGGGAATCACCAGGAGAAAATTTAGAAGATAAAGTCATTACATCACTTGCAAATTACATCGGTATGAGAGAAGAAGATATGGAGAGAGAAATAGACTGTATCTTCCGAGCAAATTCCAGAATTGTGAAAGAGAAGAACTGGCCGAAAGATGTGGTGGTGTGTTTCACCAGGACAAGGATTAGAGAAAAAGTACTGCAAGTAAATTATGAAAATCAGTTAATGATTGAAGACAGAACAATAAAAATATTTAAAGACTTTCCATTTGAAATTTTGAAAAAGAGACAAAAATACAAATTCCTGACACAACTTTTTCAAAAACACAAAATAACATATAAGTGGGAACGAATGGAAGGAATATCATACACCTATAAACAGAGGAGATACAAAATTTCAAATACTACAAGAGCAAAAGAGACTTATGAAAAATTGAAAAGAGAGTTAGAAAGACCAGCTAACCGGAACAATGGGAAAGAAAAGAGGGAAGATTGTGGCAGTCAAGAAGCAGGAAATACGGAAAAGAACCCAAAAAGAGAAGAGAACGGACAGGAAAAAGATAGCTATTTAGAATCAGAGACAGAACAAGAAGAAGAAGAAGATCCACAGAAGCTTGAATTGGAAATTGAAGATTTATACATGGAGGAAGAAAACATATAAGTGATAATTGGAAATAGGAAAAGATGGTCATTAAGATACTCTCCTGGAATGTAAAAGGTTTAAACTCGAATTACAAAAGAAGACAAGTATTCCACTACATAGAGAAAATTAAAGCTGATGTGGTCTGTTTGCAGGAGACCAAAATTAGAGAAAAGGATAATAAATACATGAGAAACCCTAAATTAGGGAAAAGCCACTTTTCTGCATCACTTAAGAAGAAAAAAGGAATAGCATTGTACGTAAATCAGAAATACCCATCAGAAATGAAATTTCATGACAAAAAAGGTCATTATTTGGGCGTAGAGATTCAACTTCCAGAAACTAAGCTCCTGTTAATAGGAATATATACCCCAAAGGAAGAGAAAAGTAAATTTTACAGGAAACTACAGCTAGAGATATTGAAATATACTGAGGAGACAAATCAAGAAAACTTCTTACTGTTGGGGGACATGAATGGGGTGATAGACCCCAAATTAGACAGATCAGCATCTGGACTACATTGAAAACAACATGGGAAGCTACCACAATCATTTTTTAAGCTAGCAGAACTGATGGCATTACAAGATGTTTGGAGAGGGATACATAAAGATTCTAAAGGCTACACTTTTTATTCGGATGCCCATAATCAATGTTGCGGATCAATATGTTTATGATCTCAAAAGGACTGCAACAGAAGATAAAAGACATGGAGATTCTCCCGAGGACGCTATCAGATCATAATCCTATTCATAAAGAAAGGAACAAGATGGAGGCTTAATTACTGTCTTTTTCAAAATGAACATTACTTCGAAAAGATAAAGGAGGTGACTAAATATTACTTTGAAGAAAATATGTCAGACGAATTAAAAATGAAAACAATCTGGGATGCCAGCAAAGCAGTGCTACATGGACATTTCATTAAATTGGGCTAGGAACTCAAGAAAAAGACACAAGAAAAATACAAAGAAATACTCGAAAAAATAAAACTACAAGAAGAAAAATTAAGGGAAAAACAAATGGACAAGACAGTGCGGGTGGAATTGAAAATTCTACAAGAACAGATCAAAGTCGAACACCAGCTTGAAATGAGCAGAAAGTTAACATGGATGAAACAAAGACATTTTGAACAAGCAGATAAGCCGGGAAAATGGCTGGCCTATAAATTAAGAAAAGAGAGAGAAAAGAGACTAATTTTGGAAATAAACACTGGGAGAAAAATAACAGCAAATCAAGAAGAAATAAAGAAGACCTTTTATAATTACTATAAAGATCTGTTTAGCTTGAAAACGCGAGGAAAGACACAAAAAAAGATAGAAGAATATTTAGCGAAACATGAAATACCACAAATTATCGAAGAACAAAAGCAAATGATGGACGCAAAGATTACAGCAAGGGAAATCATCGATGCAATCAAAAAACAACATATCAAAAACACCAGGTCCTGATGGATTCTCCGCAACATACTACAAGAAGCTGCAGGAACTTCTAATAGCACCCATGTTAAGACTGTTCAATGAAATCATAAAGGATGGAAAACCAAATTCGTGGAATGAAGCCAATATTACATTAATCCCAAAAGAAGGGAAAGATTTAAAAGACCCAGGAAGTTATCGTCCAATCTCACTTCTAAATATTGACTATAAAATATTGACAAACATATTGGCAGAAAGAATAAAGAAGGTATTACAAGAAGTGATCCAGAATGACCAAAATGGTTTCCTCCCAAAAAGACAGATCAGAAATAATATTAGAACGATATTGAATATAATTGAATATTACAAAAAGAACAATGAAAAGAAATTAGCTTTGATTTTTATAGACGCGGAAAAAGCGTTCGATAATTTAAGGTGGGATTTCATGACACAGGTGTTGAAAAGAATGGACTTTGGCAACATATTTCTGGGCTGGATAAGGGAAATTTACAGAGACCAAAGAGCGGGAATAATAATCAATGGCGAAACAACAAAGCAATTTGAAATAGAGAAAGGAACGAGGCAGGGATGCCCGTTCTCACCGCTATTATTCATAACAGCATTAGAAGTACTGATAAATATGATAAGAAGTGACCCAGAAATAAAAGGATGTAAAATAAAAAATCATGAACACAAAGTGAGAGCATATGTGGATGACTTACTGATCATCCAAGAAGAGCCAAAAATAAGCATAGAATCTGTACTACAGAAGTTGAACCAATTTGGAGAAGTGGCTGGGCTAAAGATCAACAAAGAAAAAACTAAAATCATAACGAAGAATATAAGAAAGGAGGAGAAAAGAGAATTGGCTCAGAAGAAAGGATTTAAAGTTGAGCAAAAAATAAAGTACCTGGGAATTTGGATTTCAAAGAGAAATAATGAATCATATGAAAATAATTATAAATTAGTATGGAAGGAAGTTAAAAAAATTGCTAGAAAATTGGAGTTCCCTAAATTTATCACTGTTGGGGAGAATCGCTGCGATTAAAATGAACGTGTTGCCTAAATTAAATTTTCTTTTTCAAAATTTACCCATTATTGTTAACGAGAAACCTTTTAAGGAATGGCAGAAAGATCTGACTAAGTTTATTTGGGAAAAGAAAAGACCTAGAATAAAATGGAAGCTGCTCACGGAAAAAAATGAAAAAGGTGGCTTTGATCTACCAGATCTGAAATTATATTACTATGTTAGCGGACTCACCTGGATTAAGGAATGGATAACGCTTCAGGACAAGAAACTGCTAAATTTAGAAGGAGCAGGAAAGCGTATGGGATGGCATGCGTACATGTGGTACGAGAAATTCAAAATAGATAAAGATTTTCAGAATCATTACTTAAGGAAAGCGCTGTTAATAATTTGGCTGAAATTTAAGAAAAAATATTACAAAAAAATACCCCAATGGGTCTCTCCACACGAAGCATTATACGGCAGATGGAAGGACCCACAGGATAAATGGATAAGATACAGCAACTTAATAATTGAAAAACAGAATCAAGAATGTATGCTAAAATCAAGAGAAGAAATTGAAAAGGCTGGATTCAAATGCCATTGGTTTCTATTTAGACAATTAAAGGAAAGATTTCTTATGGATAAAAAGTTAGAAGGAATTGAATCGGCAACAAAGGATGACACATTTGAAAAAATAATATTAGAAACACAGAAACAAATGACATCTAAATTGTATAAATTATTGCTGGAAAGAGAATTAGAATCAGAACAAATAAAAGAGACAATGATTAGACGGTCCCAGAATATAGGTCATGAAATACAATTAGATCAGTGGGAGAGCAGTTGGAAAGATACTCACAAATTCACTGACGCCCAGAAACTGAAAGAAAACTATCTTAAAATGTTTTATAGATGGCATTTGGATCCGGCAAAGTTGAATAAGATATACAAAACAAAAGAAAATAAATGCTGGAAATGCAGCAAAGACAATGGTACTTATTTTCACATATGGTGGACATGTGAAAAGGCGAAAACATTTTGGAAAAGAATTCATGAAAAAATATAGACAATTTTACAAATAACTCTGCCTTTAACACCAGAACTATTCTTATTAAATATGACACAAAGAATAGACAAAGAAGTAAAGAAGAAACACTGGAAAGTGATTTTATATATGATAACAGCAGCAAGATTAATCTACACAAAGAAATGGAAAAGCACACATACACCACAAATAGATGAATGGACGGTAAAAATGGCAGAATTCAAAGAAATGGACAGACTAACAGGGATGATTCAAGGCAGAATGCAAAGACAACATGAAGAGGACTGGAAATTAGTAGATGAATATATAGTAAAGGAGGGATATAAGAATGATGAATAAGGGACAGAGATTCTCAAAACCAACGACGAATGAGAGTGAGTTAATAAGAACATAGAAGAGGCCGACAAGAGTTAAGAGAAATAAGATAATGTTTGATAGAAAACTAGGGAAATAAAATATAAATAAAGAGTATACTCCGGAGGGGGAAACAAAGAAGAGAAACTTAGAAAAATCCTAGAGTAATGGGACTAGGTGATGTTAAGGAAGTAAATTTTAAGAAAACTGTAAAGAATGTAAGGAAATGAATGGGAAGAAAAGTTAGGATGAAAGAATTGAAGAGAGGGTTTTATAGTTGTGTGTAAGAATGACGTTATTATGAATGGAATAGAAGAATATATGTGAGTAAGCATAAATTATTTCAGGAAGAAAATGTATTAATGGAATTTCAGATGATATGTTTTGAGAGTGGTTTTAATGTGTGATCTAAGTTTAAATAAAGATTATTATATATAAAAAAAGTTTCTTTCTTTCTTTTGCCAATTTCTCCTGCTTCTATCTAAAGTCCTTCAGTATCATAAATATAGGCATGATGAATTCTGATGGGATAAAAAATGGTGGAGCCCTCAATTTTATTTGAATTTTACCCTCAACTTTATTTTATTTTATTGAAATTTACCTCTGTGGAAGTAATTTTGTCTCTAAATATTATTTCCTCTTCCTCTTTGAAACAGGTCAGACCACATTAAACAGGGATAGGAATGGAATGTCACTCCTAGTCCCACCCCAAATGGCAGTAGTGTGGTCTCAGTGCAGTCAGAAGGAACTGCAAATGGCCCTCTGAGCCTTGATGAGTATCCATCCCTTCCTTAAACAAACAACAGCTCTCAGAGTCTGGAACACAGCATCGGTCATGTTGAACCTCACATTTGTCCTTTGTGAAGTTGATTAAAAACTGCAAAATTTTCCCTGTGGATGTACATTGCAGAATTGATAATGAGATTCATGTCTTGTTTCAGAGAATCTGATTTTATCAAGGAGGACACCTTGATAGTTTTTGGAGGAACCACCAATGAATGAAAATGTTAGTTGCTTCCTCTGGAAAAGGGAATGCAACCTTTGGTAGCTCTCTCCTCCATCCTTTTCTACATGACACTTATAATTGAAATCTTTAGCAGCAGTTATATATATACACCAGAAGAATGTCTAATTTTACAAAATGCAGATAACAGGTTAAATGTTAAAACTGTTTGGAAAGCATGACATCGTTTTACTCCTATTGGACCATTCAGCTTAAAAGGGCTATTTCTATCCTGCTGAGAATTATCCTTTTTCTCCCCTAGTACCTTTCTTGCCAAAATGATTTTTGACCCTGGGGAACCATGAAAACAGATCGGGAGAGCCACACGCAGCCTATTGGCTGTACATTGTCCGCACTTACATAGGAAGATTCAATTTCCAGGCCTCCTGACTGGTCAATAAAGCACCTAAGAAAAAGCAGGAGCCTATTTCTCAGGGATGATGCAAGAAACCAATTGTCATCACCTCTAAAACCATGTTGGTCCATGGGGCCCTTTTGATGTCAGGGTTGCTGGCATGACTGTTGTATAGAATTCACATGGGAGATGTCCCAGCTTTGACTGCTTCCTATTCCAGCATCATTCCTGCCAGAACTAAAGTTCAGTAAAGATTTAGGCTCTTTCTGCATGAAAAGGGTATCCTGGCATGGGGGCGTGAGAGGAGCAGGACCATGACGCTTCCACATGATATCGTTGCGAGTCACTAGACGGCATGATTGTGGGGTATATCATTGACAGAGAAACTCCATCAATGACCCCCAATTACAGGAGTCTTCCGTTGCAGCTGGCCCTACTGCAGCATAGGAAGAAGGCTGGCTGCAGTCTGGAAGGACAGAGCCTGTCCCTCACACTTTCTTCCACAGGCGGCTGAACACGTACAGAGAGAAGCATTGGGAACATGCTCCTATTCTGGCAGAGGTGTTGCTGGGATTGTGATGGGATGACATTGGACAATGTCATCATGTGGAAAAGGCCTCAGATACTTTAGACACAGTAGAAATTTAATTCTCCACTAATTCAATTCTTGAAGGAAGTTCTGAGTAATTTTAACAATTTTTTTCTCAGTGTGAGAAAGCTTTTGAAAACTGTACAAAGACTATTCACATTTCAGGATATGTTCTGTTATGTGGGACTTATTCTGCACAAAACTTCTATTTTTTTTTCCACAGAAAATAGCATTTTCTCAGGGGAAAAAAGTGTTAATTTTGTACAAAGAAAGCTCAGAACTGAAAAGATGCTCATCCATCCAGGATTCTCCTTGTCAGGGTTTTCAGAAATTGAGAAATACATTTTGAAACATTCTTTTTGAATATGTTTGAATAGTATTTTATACCTAAGGTTCAGGAACATTCACATCATTAAACAAAATAAGGTTTTCCGTCAAGCATCAGATGACAGGAAGCTGTTAATCGGGATAATTTTGTACAATATGGCTTGATTTCATTCTCTAAGCTAACCAGCTTCACTGTATTGAAGATCAATTCAACTGCTAGTCCAACTGTCTTTTTTACGTTGATGGGGGAGTGGGAACACCGGCCATTTTCTTCTTTGTTTTAGATAGCAAAATATTTTAAATTTGTGCAGACTCCTACATGATGATAAATCTGGTAAGCAGTACAGAAAACAGCTTTAACTGCTAAAGTCGATGCCATTTTTTTTCAGCCACATAAACCTGTAGAAAGCTAATATGGACAGAAGTTCTCTGTTGGGATCCTTCCCAGAAATTCTGACATCATGGAAACAATCAGGACCACATAAATTAATACAACCTAAGTGAAGACTAGCTTTTTTTCATCCATGTTAATAGTAAAATGCATTTATCATCTCTCTCACACACACAGGCAAATAGCAACAAGATAGTACGAAGAAAAAGAAAGGATTTTGTCTATAGAAAGAAAGAAAAAGTATTCAGTTACTAGGAAATCAATAATACATTGGAAGACAATTGTGAGAGAAAAGAAACCATAATCAAATTCTACCCATTATGGACCCAGATCTTTATTTGAAGTGGTTTTAGTGTTCCAATAGATTAATCAATTAATCATTAAGACCATATTTTGACAACACTGTGATCTCATATTAGTGTATTTTGGGATGTTGCTGGTTTTTTTCAAATATCTTTCTGAATACATGAAAATAATGACAAAAATATCCTTATTTAGTAAATGTAAGACAGGGGATCCATTAACTCTCCTTCTGCTAATTGTCTTCTTGGAATCTTCATGTTTTGCAACCATTGCTAATGACACAATCTCCACAGAGTGCACTAATTACATGAACAGTAGATCTGGAATGCTGTCATACTAGAATTTTCTTCCAGTCAGTGTTACAGCTTATTATCTCACTAATACATTGACCTGAAAATGATAATAAAATAATGAAAAATAATAATGCAGCTCATTCCTCAAACCATGCAATCAAGGTAATATTGATAAACTTACTGAAGAGTTTATTGCCCTATCAACAATACACCAGAATCCATTTTGTTGGCTCAGATCAGTGATTGACCTTTCATGGCTTGAATTAATATGTGTGTGTGTGTGTGTGTGTGTGTGTGTGTGTGTGTGTCATTATGGATCTGAGATGGTGAATCATTTCTTGTTTTCTGAAGCTTTGGATAGTCTTCCACCTTCATTACAATGGGTAAATCAAATAATAATATTGTTTCCAATGTGGTGCATGTCACAAATAGGGCTCGGAAAGAAATGTGTTGTATTCACATTTCCCTGAGGAATTTCATACATCCAGCAAAATGTAACACCACTTGTCCTAGAATCACACACACATATATTTATAAGAATTGCAATGAGGGAATTGTGCATTGTGAGAGAAAATACAAACCATGTGTACATTTCGAATCTGAGGACAACTAAACAATCCAGTCTAGGTAAAATGCAGACAAAATGTATATATTGTAAAAAATCATTCACACATGTACATTTCAAAATGTGTATGAAAATGAACCCAAACTTCCATTCATATTATAAAAAAAAAATGAAAAACAAGATTGGACATGAATTCTGTTGGAAAGATTGAGGTGCTGGTGAGAGAGTATCAGCTTTTCATATTGATAGTTACAAAGAACTCAAAGTAAAATAATATCAGGATGGTGATATTAGGTGTAAAGTACAATGGAAGCTGGTAGCTTCCATATCAGTGGTTTTCATCAGAACTATAAAGGAGCTATCCAAGGTGATGAAAATCACCCCTTCCCCATTTATGTCCACTCCTTCAGCAACTTCTTTAAAAGTTACTCCAAAACCTATGTAGATTTTGTCACACCATCCCATGAGTGTCCCAGCCACTACTCGCAACGTGTTCAGGTGCAATTGGCAATAGTAATATGGGTGGCTGCCTTTTCCTCAGACAATTTCTCCACCTGGCTCCTGGTATTCTAAGTAGTACTTCCCCTGGATGTGAAAGGGAGATCTTCCCATCATCTGCTACTCCATGGGAAAGCATTTCTTTCACTGTGTAGTCTAAATTGATTTCATATAACTTCTTGTGATGGGTGAGAACAAAGGGAAAAAGGCAGGAGCAATCATTCCAGCTTATTTTGAACCGAAGCACTTACTGTCGGGAACTAAGAGGTATTTTAAACTTTTAGAAAGCAAACAAGGTACAAAAAAAAATACAAGATGACAAACTCTAATTGAGCATAACAAAGTAAAGGGGAAGTGGCTATCTATGCAATCTCAAAGGGCTGGCTTGAGACCCAAAGAAGGGCTGGATTTGTCCATGGATCCCAAACTGGTCCCCTTGTAAGTTCTGGTACCTAATAATGAACCTGACACTTTCAGTATAGAAAGCACCTACTTCCCCAAATGTGTTAGAATCCTTTCCCAATAGTTTTAGGAATACCAAAGAAGATTCATTTTTTTCCCTTCATATATACAGTACAATTTAAGTTGAAAAACGCACATGGTCATTTAAATATTTTAAGATAGCCAAGATTTTTGTAAAATGAATCTGAGTGATTCTAATATCTGCATACGCTCTGACCGAATAGCTGCTCACCTGCTCACTATTCAAACACTTAAGCTATTAATGTGAATACTTTTTGGTTAACCTAGATTTTTTAAAAATGAAATAAAGAAAAAAAGAAGAAGATACTGTATAAAATGAACTGCTATTTGATTACTACAATTGTTAGCAATATTTCTTTTCAAATTAGAAGTAGGATTTCTACAAAGAAAAGACTTTTATGCACAATTGGTTGATATGCCAATATCATTGCTAGGGATGCTGCTTACCAATAAAGCTTTTAAAAGACTGTTGTATTATATACCCATGTATCACTAATGCACAGTTCCTGTAATTAATGTATAAATGCCCAGATGTACAGTTCCTTTTGAAAACTACAGCATTGTACAAAGAAAGTTTCATGAGTTATTTATATTTTCTAAGTCATTTGCAAAGCTTAATTAAAAGAAATCCATCAAGTCCTCTTCACTCTTTAAAAAGTGATTAAATACAACTGCAACTTAGTATAATTATGTCCTTCAGACTGTCTCCTAAGTGATTGAGACTGCTCAGTTATAATTATGGGGGAAATGTACTTTATTTTCTCCAAGTCTCTGGATGATTTAAGGAGCGTTTGGCTCAAATGTAGTCTTGTTTTACCAAGAACTCATTGTTAACTCAGTACCATTAATGTTACAGAAATATGTTCTACTGAGTTTGGCATAATTTACTTCATGGCATATATATGGAACAAGGATACAGATATACACACATACACATACACACACACACACATATGTGTGTGTGTATATATAGGATTGCAGCTTAAGAAGTCCTGTTCTTGAGAGAAGCCATAACAGATGAGAACTATGGTGATACAATGGCAGCCCTCTTCAGCTATTTCTAGTTCACAAGATGAGAGAAATCAGGATTATGTTAGGATTACTGGTTCTAGACACTCCATGCATTCCCACTGTCCAGGGTTGTATCCTCAATTCACTGGGAAGGAAAAGTGGAAGCACAGAGCTTGCTCTATATCTTTCGATCCACAATGTGATTTATGACCTGGATTGGTCAAGGTTCTAGATCATGTGGATCCCCGCTTCAGTTCAGGGGTGTAAAGAATATTCACAGATTTTCTTGACTTCAACAAGAAAAGCTGAGTCAAAATGTAGGAAAAATATGTAGTTAACAAGTTGGTCAAATGCACTACATTTTGTGCTCTCTCACACACAGATCCTGTGAGGGGAGGGAAACATTTTTAACTATTAAAATTTTGTAGAGAATCATCACAAGTATCCAAAAACTCTCATAATCTCACCAGTAAAGAGGGGGGAAAGCAATTGTTTGTTCTTCCATATGAGAATGAAATAAGCATCCTTACTTTGGACCTGTTGAACAAATATGTTGCCGGCAGTCATCAAGGCGAGTGGTGTTGTATGTTAAAGGGAGCAAAGGCAGCAACTTCAGCCTTACTGAGTCCTCCTTGAAATAGTTGGCATCTGAGCTATGAAAGTCTAAAGTAAACTGGTAATTCCATTGATTTTGGTCATGAGAAAAAAAAGAGAGAGAGAGAAAGAGAAGGAGAAAGAGGGGGAGAAATATAGAGTTAAAAGCCAGCTTTTCCTACAGAATTTTCAATCTGAATACAAACAGGTGGAAAGGAAGTGCCATCCTTCCATCTCTCACTGAAGCCACTGCTACAGACATGGAAACCTATGGCCAGATGGTAGAAAAACTATAGCATTGAGGGTAGTTTCTGTAAGCCGGATCTTGCAAAAGTTCCTTTTTTTGGACTACACCTTCCAGAATCAACATGCAGCACTGTCAATGAACATAATGGCTTGAGATTCTAGGAGTTATAGGCCATTTCCACATGGGAAGGGGGAATCACCCCATGCCGCTATTTACCGGACTTCGTAGCTCCCCGGTCTGGTCTGCGCTGCTCCGGAGCAGTGCGTGCTCGTCGCTCCACACTGCTCCAGGGACGAAAATGGTGGCTTCCGGTTGGTCGAGGGTCTCGAACAACCGCTGAAGCTTGCCAGCCTAAAGCCTGCCCCTGGCAGATCGCAGGCTTGCACTGGTGTGAGCCTGCAAATCTGCACCAGAAAGCGGGCACGGAATGGCATGCTCCATGCTTTTGAAAGATCTGTTTTAAGCGGTCTTTCAAAAGCACGCTTGACGACCACTTGGGGTCGTTCTGGAGCGGGCTGAGGTGCCGATCTACATTAAGTAGGTCTGACCCAGACCGCTCCCAGGTGCAGACGTTCTCTCTGGAGGACGGTCTGCACAGTTTCTATTAGCCCGTGTGGAAATGTCCATAGTCTGAACAGGTAATGTTTACAACTTCTGGTGTCAACAGAGTGGGCATGAAGCTAAATAGTGAGAGATGGTGTATTACAATCATGAATATGATGGAACAAGAAAATCAAAATCAAAAACAAAAGGTTAGGAAAAGAAAAAGAACAGCCAAGGATGGGAGGAAGAATGAAGTACTCACTTCATGCCTCCATGCTTCTAACAAAATTATATTATTTTGACTAGCTTAGTTGAAATATATGTTTGTTTTATGTTACATTACACCTCCCTAGATCAGATATTTCAGAAATATATCTCCAGTTATCTGATATGTTAACTGTTGGAACAAGGATGTAGATGTGGGAGAATTCAGCCACATGGGGAGAGGGGAGGAAATACTTAAGTTGATTACAGTACTTGTGTGATGCACCATAAATGTTTTCATGGTGTTATTACATTGTGTATGTGGCTCTTGTGGGAAGATCCCAAATTAACCCTATTGATGTTCAGAAAAATAATGTCCTCACCAATGATGATCACTGCAGTTACTAATTCCTTGTCTTCCTAGTGAGGGATGGAAAGCTGCCCAGCAGGACAGGGAGTCAACCTGTATCAAGTAGGATTAACAACTTAGCAGTGTTTGCGTGCTTGCTAGTTTGTTTGTTTCTTGTTTTTATACCCTGCCCCTCAGCCAAAAAGGCTGCCAGAGCAGTTTACATATTGTTAAGTTTAGAGTTCCCTTCTCTCAAGCTGTGAAAAAACAACATGAAACAAAAGGAAAAGGGATAGCAGTGGGATAGATGATTTAGTCCACATATACTGGTTGCTATTCTTTTCCTCAGAGACCACAACAGTGGTAGTTAATACGGAGAGAGAGAATCTCTCACCAGCCACTGGGACCAACACATGATGTACTGTGCCTGGATGCTGTTCTCTCCCTCAGAGGCTGCAACAATGGCAGTTGGTATGGGTAGAGGCTGCTGGGTAGAGTTGGTATGGGTAGAGGTTGCTCACCAGCTGCTGGGACTAAGGCAAGATGAAGCTATGAGCAGTATCCCATTCCCAGGGATTTCAGGATGAAAAGATTAGACCAGGAGATGGATTCTTGGGATCTCACAGAGCTGGACAGTTGTAGTATAATGGAATGGATCCACGTAATGTCATAGAGGCTGGACAGTCAATTTACGGAACTTCTTCTCAAGTTGTTCCTCTGCCAGCTGATTGAGGAAATGGCTATGTGGGTGATCTAGGTATAGAGGCTCAGAAATTTAGGTAAAACCCAGTTAATAAGGCAATGTTAACTGGGGTAATGTTAATACACACCTACATGCAGACTCATGCAGAATTTTTTCCAAATCTACCACTGCTGTTAGGTCTTATAGGTTCACCACTGGCCTTCAGGGAGCTCCCCACACCCAACAAAAGGAGATGTTGAACAAGCATCACGAAGACAGAGTGTATACTGTTACAGATGCCCTTCTGATTCACCTGTCCTCATCATCAGTGGGTTTCTGATTTGTTTGCATGAATGTTCCTCTTGAGTATGGTTCAAGAAAGGAAGGCTTCATTCCATCAAATGTTAGCCATACCTTCTGGGAATGACTTCTGCTCCATCTCATTGTTGCCTCTTTTCCTGTGCAGGGGGGAGATTGATTGTCGGGGTTTTGCAATAGGGGGAGGAGAACCACATAGCACATGCTAGCTGAGATCCTATACCATACTTGAGTTATGTAAATTTATACTTGCAGAGTTGTGTGGTGGTTGTATTGTGCTACCCTTCTGTTTGTGTATCTGTCAGTGTGCTTGCTTATTCTGCTCTTCTGAAATTTGGAACGTACAATGTCTGTCTGCACAAGTTTACTAAATCAAGTTGAACTTTGAAGACACTGACAATTCTGCACTAACTGAGAATGTGCAACTACATGTGTAATGGTTACATTTGGGAAACTTCACTTACACAGCCATGCACTGAATATGGTCATTGTATAATGGCTGAAAAAGCAAAGATGTGTGTGTAAGGTAACTTATTTATGCCTAAGACAACAACAGGATTACGAGTACTAGATTCCCAGATTTTCCAGACTTGCCAGGTAATATGCCTTCTAAGATTTTGCCTTTTGTATATGTCAAGGTCCAATAAGTCCACTTAGTTCCTGTGAATACTGGAAGCAGCAGTGAGATTGGCATGCTTTGAAGAGGTATCTTCTTTTTTGGAGCTGGAAACCAGCTTGTCCTAACATGCAAGAAGGTGCCAATGAAATGAGATCAATCTGTTCCTTTTGGTTCCATCACACAAACACTTGAAATTATGCCTAATATCCAGAAACAGGAAAGTGGCCCCTGTGCCAAAACAATAATAAGTGAATCAAACATAAGATTTGCAGATTAGTACAGAATAGTATCTACTACAGTATCAGGATATATCGTTGCATGCTAAACGAGAGAAGTTTCAATCCCCATAATCTCCTTTGGTGGGAAAGATCTCTGTAATCAGGCACTTTAAATTATTTTTTTATTTTTTTTAAAAAAGAACTCATATAGTCACTCTAGAAAACTAAAATGGTATAAATTTGCAGGAAGAAAAATGTCAGCAGTGTAGTCCAGACTGCAGTATACTTTTCTTGCAACATTAAGTTCGATAGTGTCTATATCTACACTCAACAATATGTCTTGGGTGTAAAAATTCCACATATGTCTTTAGGTTAGCTGAAAACATCAGCTTTCTTTAGGCCGTTATCCCTTCTCTTGTGCTATATTCTTTTGAAGTGCCTTTGCTGCTTCAGTCTACCACCAGTGCAGGAGTAATTTGATGTTATTGTCAAAGTCACCAAATAAAAGCTGTGCTCATCTGTTCACTGGAGATTTGATCTCTGACAATCTTGTGTTGATTCACCTTAAAAATCTCATCTCTTATGTGTGCTGTCTCTCATGATAGTCTCTGGGTGGAACTGCTTTAAAAAAGAAATAAAGAAAAGAAAAGAAAAGAAAAGAAAAGAAAAGAAAAGAAAAGAAAAGAAAAGAAAAGAAACAATCAATGGGTGGTTACTTTTCTGATTTTTGAAGAATGGTTGTGAGATATGAGGGAAGCAATGGATGTAAGAAATATAATAAATATAATATAATATAAATTTAAATATAAAAATATAAACAGGCTCTTCAGGTCTTCACATTTGTTTCCTTTCACTTTCTTCACAGGATCCATTTAAAAACAACAACAGAATGTTCAATAGGCTGATACAAGGGTTAGAAAGGCAATTCACTAGACTTGGTGACCTTGATGACCTTTTGAGAGAAAATGTGAACCTTGCTGCAAGCATTTGGGAAAACTTCCAGGAATTTCAAAGAACCAAAATGTGCTCAAAACAATATATATGTTTTATGCATATATACCTGATCAATTTTAAAAAAAGGAAACATGCTTTCAACGGAGAAAGATGCCTAAAATAGGTAATGTGTGGAAATAAGTGCACATATGTTCAAACATTTCAAAGCAGAAAAGTCAAAACCCTGCAGCATCATATAAAAATGGATGGGACGAAAATACAGTAGGATTGGGGAGAATTCAATGAAAGGAAAGTCAAAGGCCCTTTCCTCACGAGGCGAGGGAATCGCTCCGTGCCATTACTCACTGCTTCTTCTGGGGTCCGAAGCAACACGAACTGTCTCCAAAGCCCTTCTGCAGGGCTCCTTCTTGGTCCAGGGCAAATCGGAGCAGTGCGAGGTCTGTAGATCTGCACTGCTCCGGCTTCCAAAATGGCGGCTTCTGGCTTCCAAAATGGTGGCTTCCAGCTTCCAAAATGGCGGCATCCGGTTCGTCATGGGTCCTGACCAACCACTGAAGCTCGCCACGCCTAAAACCCATCCTCCGCAAAGGGCAGGCTCGCATTGGTGCGAGCCTGCAAATCTGCACAAGACAGCAGGAACACAATGGCACGTTCCAGGAAAATAAAGACCTGTTTTTACGGGTCTTTCAAAAACACGCTGGAAGACCACTTGGGGTCATCTTGGAGCAGACTGAGGTGCAGATCTCCAGTAAGTAGTCCGCTCCTAGTCCACTCCAAGGAGCAGACGACCTCCGTGTGAGGACGCACTGCCCTGTTCTAATTGCCTGGTGCAGAAAGGGCCAAATTTTCACATCCCTAGTTACAATTTAGTTTACTTATGAACAGAGCTGTGAAATAACTTGTTAGTTTATTCCTTAAGTTCTCACTTTAATTGATTTTCCCCTAACAAGGCTTAACTCACCAGATTTCCTGATAAATGTCAAAGTAAATATTACACCTTAATGATATAATTGTTCAAGGGTTTAGAATGTGTTAATGTTGGCAGTACCTCCTTGCCATATTCAATAAAACAGTAATACCTTGGGAAAACAGTAGCAAGGATGGAAGGAAATGGATAATCTGCCTGCTGTTTCATAGTTGTCTTGAGAAGAAGGGAGAAAGAGGGAGATAGACAGAGAAACCACTGGAATCAAGAAGCAGAAGATCTGAGAAGTAGTTAAAACAGCTTGGATTGAGAAGCAGTCGAAAAAGGAAAAGGAAGAAGTCCTGGCTTGAAATTGAGGGATTGAATAGAAGGTGGGTGGAAAGGTTTTGGGTTACCTAAGCTCAGGCAGCAATGGCCCTTTAAGAATGTCAGGGGTTTTAGGCTGGTGTTTACCACCTCCACCTATTTGCCTATATGGAAAGTTTTATTAGGAGATGTGAGTTCTGTTCTTTCACTTCTCCTCTTCTATTGGTTTTGTTCCTGTTCCTATTGCATATTATTATATATGAGGGATAAGATTCAATTAACCCCTTTGTAATCCTTTAGTTTGTTAATTATTTCTTGCAAAATGCTGACACTTGGATAATTAAGCAGATCCTTTTCCCTTTTTTTTGTTGTTAATTGTTGTCAAGCTGTCAAGATGATACTAAGAAAGATGGACCTCCAAGTCACTCTATCATCAACAGCCCTGCTGAGGTCCTGCATACCCTGGCTTCCCTGGTTGAGTCTCTCCACTTGTAATGTGGTCTTTCTCTTTTCCTTTGCCTAATAGCTTACTGAGCATTATTGTCTTTTCTAGTGAGTTATTTCTTCTCAAGATAGGTCCAAAGTATGACAGCCTCAGTTTAGTCATCATGTTTGCGCTTGATTTGCTCTCACACCCATCTATTTGTCTTTGGAACAGTCCACCATATCCATAGATCTCCTCTCCAGCACCACATTTCAAATGAATTGATTTTCTTCCTATCAGCATTTTTTTCCTGTCCAGATTTCACAACCCTACATAGAAATTAGAAAGACAGTGCCACTGGCAGTCCTATCTTTAGTATTCTATGTTATATTGCCACTTTTCAGGATGTCGTCTAGTTCCTACATAGCTGCCCTTCCAAGTCCTAGTCTTCTGAATTCTTGACTTCAGTCTCCATTCTGATTAATGACTGAGGTCCTTTCTGCACACCTACCTTATATTGTCATCCTCCAATGGCAATCCTGGCAGCAGCTCTGCTGGGAAGGGAATGCGACAGTAACACTCCCCTCTGCATCAGCTGGCTCCCAGCCAAAAGAAGCACAATGGACATGCCTCTTCCTTCTGCAGCACAGTTGGGCACTTTCCCAGGCTGCACTGGGGCAGGAAGCACCTCCATCATGCTTCTGACATTTCCACAGGCCAGATAAGTGTGGGATGGTTGCGCAATCACAGGTCATTGATGGGGAAAACCCATCAATTATTTAATCCACAATCATGCCACCTTGTGACAGGAGAAGAATGGGACCATGACAACATCATGCAGAAGCATTGTCATGGTCCCACTCCTCTCCCATCTCCCCTGCTGGGATGGGAGGCTCCTGCGGAAAGAGCCTCTGTCAAGGTATGGAAAATCCTGAACTATTTCAACATCTTCATTGATTACTTTAAAGTTAAGTAAATCATATGTACTAATTATTTTTGCTTTCGTAATGTCCAACTATAAACTTGCCTTTGCACTTCCTTCCTTGACTTTTTTCAGCAATCATTGCAAATTTTTGCTATTTTCTTCTAGTAGTACAGTGTTGTCTGTGTATCTTGAATTGTGGATGTTTCTTCAAGGATCAGAGAAGTGTCTGGCTATTTTCCCATAGTGAGATGCAAAATGATGACATCAGCACTGAAATCTGCTGGAGTTTCAGCACTGCTGTAATCAACATGTGCTTGGCTATAGGAATGTAGCCAAACACTTCTCTAATCCAGCCTGTTCATCACAAAATGTGGACTGCCCATGTAGGGGTGGCTATAGGGGCCTTACAGTAAGTAAATTAGGTTTACAGCTGAAAGTAGCCTAGATCTGCATGTGGATATTTGTGCGGCAACCTTGGATTGAATCCAACAAAAGAATTCCCTACCCTTCCCCTGTCCCATCTTTTTGATGGGTTTTAACTGCTCAGTACAGCACAGTAAAGCACTGTGTATACAGCTACACCATGAAAGTTTTCCAGGTGGGTATTTCAGATTTGCTTACTGTGTACTTCTTTGGAAGCTGATTTAGAAAGGCAGCACACATGGCCCAATGATATTTTCTACTTTAGAGACAGCTGCTTTTCCTCTCAACAATGTATGGAAAGCAACATCCATGGATGTGTAAAGGGATGGGTGGCACAGGCATGGATTTGTGCAAAAATGCAGGGGGATCAGAAAAGGAGTATGTCTTTCAGAGCCAGCAAAGTTACACTCTCTGTTTTTTGCAGGGGGACACACACATTAAAAATAATTAATGAACGGTGTGGTCACTAGTGGAGTCACACAGTGAAAGTGAAGGAAATATTTAAAGAAATTTGTCTAGGGGTGAAAAGTAGGATGAAATACAACAATGTGGTCAGAATATGAAACATACACTGGGAAAATGTAGAAGCAGACATTTTAACGTGATGCATCTGGTTTTTCTCTATGAAACAATAAGGAACAAAAAGCCACCCAAAGAAGAGAATAGCACTGCAGACCTAACAGCTCTGTGCTTCAAACTGTATAATTAATTTCCCCTGGATATCAAACAAATTGTTCTAGCAAGATGCATATTCTTTCTTCATCTGGAACACAAGGTTACATTCTTTTCTTTGAAAAGAAAGAAATGTTTCACCTTTAATTGAAGGGAGCAATATAATCTGAACAAAGCAAATCTGCACTTGATAATTCCCTGATGAACTCTGCACACACTGTAGGGTTTTTTTTTTTTTTTTTTTAGAAAAGTTACAAAGCAACATAAATGTAAGACATTTTCAGATTTTTTTTTTAAATGTTGCCCTTAAATTTATGGCTACAAATGTAGGGTTGCGTTTAGACTTAGTCACAGTAAGTAGCTGCATGTAATTCTATGAGGTTTTCATTGTGAGAGTAGCCCAACATTTGGCCAGGCATGAGAGATGCAAAGAATATTTTTTAAAAAAAGAAAAGTTTGAAAAATTTGTAAAAAACTCATGTTATTTTGAGTGTCAAGAAACCCTGATGATAGGAATCCTTGCCTGCCAAGAATCTTCATAGTTTGGGATTTATTCTATGCTAAATCTGCACATGATTGATCTCCTCAGAAAAAAGCGTTTTCTTCAGGAAACATCTTTTTCTGCGCACACATAAAACATTTCTGTGCAGCAAAGAAACATTATTTCCTTCACAGAAAAAGCTGTTTCCTGCACTACAAATGTTGTAAGTGGGTACTTATACTGTGCAAAATTCACATATGGTTGTTTTGGTTTCCTTTGCCCATGTACTGTCCCTAATTAATACAGGGTTATGTGGGCTGATTTAGAACATGCCCAATTTGATGCACTTGTTAATACTATTGGTACTATTGTATCACAGAGAAAAACACAAACACATGGCACACTACACTGATGTGGATAAGTGCCTGACAAGACTACCCTGAAGAAACATTGCTTATAAATGTGCTAGATTGGAAGGGGGTGATCTATATGATACACAAACATTCAGCTTTTGGCTCCCAAGAAATGATAATCTCAAAAGGCCCATACATGAATTAGGAGCAAGTTATTATTATTTTTTTACAGTTCTTTATCAAGCAAACAATGGATATGTGAAATCTTGTTTCTGACCATATATTCCTCTAAATGGAAGGGGAGATCAGAATTTGAATGGAATGAAACATTAATGTAGAAGCAAGAAGGCCTCAGTTACTTTTCCCTTCCCTTTTCATGTTCCTTCTATAATATATACAGTTCCCCAAGTGCAAACTGAAGAGAAAAGTGGTGGTGGTGGTGGTGGTGGCCACAGTAATTGCTATTATGTAACATTGGGAATTGGTTATCCTTACTTTCCTTCTAGGCACAGCAGAATACATTACTTACTAGTGGCAACAGCAAATGGGCAATAAAACTGTACTAAATTAACCAGGAGTCCTGGGACAGTTATAACACCGTGACTCAACTCTAATTGCCATGGTTCCATAATACAGAATCCTGGAATTTGGAACATTAAGGCTCTCTGTGTCAGAATTTTAAATTGGGAAACGAAATGTCTATTGCACAACATTCTTTTAAAAAAAAAAGCCTCTCTGTATTTTCCCCACATAAGGTGGAGAACATTTAGATTTTCACAAATAATATTTCAGGCTCCATTGGTTGGTAAAGAAAGTTCTGTCCCTGAAAACATTGATCAATACTGTTACCACGATCTAATATAAGGAACAAGAATATGGACCACTCAGAAATTAGCTCCATAGATGATATCTTAGGACAAAATCTTTCCACAGCTGTGCATGTCCTTGACATTCCTTTTCCTATCCTTTCATTTTCTCTGTCCTACCAGTAGGAAGAAAGCCCTGTTGAATCTGAAAATCTCCACTGTGTTAGCAGAAGAGATTCCTCTATGTAGTCACAAAAGCACAACCAACTGTTATTCCTATGGATCTCCAGACAAAGGCCTTTGTATCTTCACCTCAATTTATTTCTCTGGTTGTATAATGAAAAGTAATCAGGAGAGGTTAAAAGACAAAAGAAGGAAGAAAGATTATTCCATTGCCTTTAGAAGTCCCACAGTCTTCAGGCTGTATTAAAGTTGCTGTCTCTAATTAGTATCAGTCATACTTCTTAGATTCCTTTGTAGATCTTCAAAAAGATTCTCAGCTTCTTGTTATATTTCCATATCTTTGAGAAGCTTCAGGTGGTGCTGGAAAAGGTACAGCTCAATAGATATGACAGGAGACTTTTCAAAAGGCAAGGGAAGTATCATAAACCAGCTTGAAATATGAAGAGGAGGAGCAGGATGGGGAGGGTACTATATTACTGGATGCAGAAAAAAATGTGCATGAGAGAGAGGAAATAAGAAAGAATAATAGGCAGCCTGCTAAAAAAGAAAATGAAAGGCAAATGAGTACTTGCTGCTCATTGATACATGCACAATGGAAAATGTCTCCAAAATAAGAACAGTTTTATGATATCACCTTTTATAAACTCCACTATTAAATCAGTCTTTCCAGCCACCTTTTATTAGCCTATTTCCAAGGCATTTTCCTACTTTCCCTTCAAAACTGTTCAAAAATAATATTTCAAAAGACAGGTATATTGCACCTTCATGGAAGTTGTTTTTGGAAGTATATGAAATAAAATGTCACAATTGGGTGTAGCACTGATTTATGGCATGCCCAGGTACTACACAATCATACTTTCTATGTCTGTCTCTGGTAATTGTTCAAAGATTTTTTTTAAAAAATAAAATAAAGTAGCTTCTTTTTCATTATCATGAACGATTATTCCAGGAACGTGGGTATGCTTTTTTATTTTTATTTTTAAAAAAGGCATTGTTGGTGTACAACAGAAGCTTTTTGTTTGAGAAGACAAAAGCATACCTTGACTCACTTGTTCTGGATTGGGTTGCTGTGACTGAAGGATCATAGGTGTCCAAACAGTTTTTAAAGAGCTGTAAAACCTGCAGAGTTCTCTTATTAAAAATGACATCTTAAAGGTCTGTGGAACTGCCCTAGGCTTTCAAGTTTACATGCTGAGATATCTCCCTATCTTTCCATTCTGAAAACAGCCAGGAGTTTGGAAGTGAATTCTGCAAATAAACATATTTGTCCTTGCCCTTGATCTTGCAAGTCCATACAGAGAGAAAAACAAGGGATTATATATTTACAGAGAGTTGATCTCCATGAAGAGAAATATTTTGATGTAGACTAGTAGTTCCAAGAGAAGCAGCTACTAGGCTTCTAAGAGCATTGTTGATAAACTTGTAAGTGTTCATTAGTAGTTGTGACCATGATGGTCACCTGGGATCCTCTATAATTTTTGGATGTGCCTTTCAACACAGGTGAAAATGTATTTCCATGCCATATTTACTGGGTGCCAAATTTTAATTGCAGAGAATTCAACAAAGAAGAACCAGTATGTCCATAGGACAATTAGACTAGGAGTGAAGAGACCTGAGGACTGAAGTTTGATTTCCACTCTAATGTGAAGCTTTGGGTAAATTTGGGTTGGCCTTCAATCTAAACTCTTATGAAGATAACATGGGGTGTCATAAATCAAATTAGTTAAGGAAAAGACAAAGCAAAGGTACAAGAAGGATGGAATGGAAGAGATAAGAGTGAGGAGACAAATTAAATTGTGTTCCAAATCTCTAGCTTAACTTATAACAGAGATAGGGAAATTCTGTGCTTTCTGCTCCATAGGAACTTAGGTGAGATCCCACTATGATGGACTGACCCCTTAAGAGGGAATAGAGATGGGTGAGTAAAGCTGTGTCAGTCTTGGAAATCTGCTGCAACTTGAAAGAACGTTTTTCAAGCCAATGGCTGAAAATGCTGGTCTTCTCCGTTGCCTTTTCCAATCAAGAAAAGCTTAGCAGAAGCACATCCAGTTCAGGTCTCAGTCACAGCCTCAAAGCCTGCTCATCAGGAGTGTGATTGAATCCACCTTGCTTCTCCCTCACTTTCCTTGATGGACTCCAGAACCAGCTGAGTCTCTTCACCTGCTGTCTTGACTGGAATAAAAGTAACTGAAATGGTTGTATGGCTCAACTAGCGTCTGGAAGAGAAGTTCTTCCAAGTGGAGGTTGAGCCCCTTGTCATCTTGATCAGACTCATGAGTGACTTCTGAACAGTTTTTTGCAGGTTGTCTGGTTCCTAGAGGAGCTCCTCCAAGCACTTTAAGAGTATATTTTTTCATACAGAGTGAGGTACAGAATTCTGAGCTGTTCTACATATAGAAAAAAACAAGATGGACTTGACAACATCAATGGGTGGGGCTTTATGGGGTGGGGTCAATAGGTTGACATCATCCAGTTATCCCTTATAACTTGCAAATAGGATGATCCCCATCACATCATCCAGCCGAGCCTTACTGGAGAACAATATGTAATTTCTCTCCTTCTCTCTTTTTAAAAATTGCTTATTATAAATCTTGTATAACCATATTTAGCCCTTTTGTAGGAAGTTTTATTCTGCGTGCCAACTTTTGCTCTCTTTCCAATTTATCTTACAAGTATGTAAAGTCTATTCAAAGTTATTATTTATTTACAAGAGGATGATGAAAAAAAGTTTCTTAAAGTAGAATGTAGTGCCCAGGAGAAACATTTTACTCATTTTTATTCTTTTACTCATGCATTATAAGCCTGGAATACTTCATTCTGTCTTTTGAATTTTCTAAGCCTATTGCTGTTGGAACAATGAAAGCCTTCTGGGTGAAACCACCAAATGTAATCTATGATTGTCGTCCTGCTTTTCAATTCACTTTGTTGATGTCCTGCAGTGGAAGCTGCATCCAATTTATATTCATGCATCATTTTATCATACCTTTTTCTTATTCATTGGTATGCCATGAATGTGGAAACATACACCTGGCAGGTGTTGTTTCTGCCATACTTTTTCCTGCTCTATTTAAGCTTATCAGATCCTGAAACCAGATGGAATTAATACTACATTTATTCCTTCAATACTCTGAATTCTGCAACTTACTTTAACACAAGGATGATACAAGATCTTGCTCAGAAGGAGATTCTTTCTTTATCATGTATTCTTCAAAGTGTATTCCACTCCCTCACCATGTAAGGACAACATCAACTGCCAACCTGAAAGACAGTTAAATGAAGCTCAAGGTTAAGTTCAATTAAGGTCAATTAGATTCTCATCAATACTAAACACAAACAACCTTTAAAAATAGAACAATCATTCCTCAAAAACTACCTAATCACACCATGTTCTCAATGGTCTGGTAATCTTTGGGATAAACTACTGTGGTGAATCATAGATGTGACTGCCTTTGAAGAATTTGATTGGGGGAGTGAGAGCAAGGAGGTACTATGGTAAGAGTGAGGATGACAAAGGCTTGTTTTTTTCCTCCCTTAGCAACCCCTTTCCCCCACTGGTTGGGGTTTTCAGTTTGAAACTAGGGCCATTTCTGCACTAGCCTGTTATAGTGTGATGATTCCACTTTCAACATCTTCTGGAATCCTGGGGTTTGCAGTTTAGGGAGGGGCCAGCCCGCCCCTCCCAAAATTGCAAACCCCAGGATTCCAGAGGATGTTGAAAGTGGAATCATCACACTATAACAGGCTAGTGCAGAAATGGCCTAGGTACTACAACTCCTGAAAGCACTATGTCAAGTGAAAAAGAAGGATCAATTAATTTCCCTTGTACATTCAAATTTGTAGCCTAGCACAATTTATTTTTGATTTAACCATGCCAAATGTATTCAAAGACAACCCAACCACCCCCCAAAAAATAAAAAAAAAAATACAACTTTGGGCAACTTTGGCAAATCAGTTCTGCTTTTAGGCCTACCACATTCTTTCATCTGTTTCACATTTCACTGTTTCAGCTATGCATTAAAAAGAGTTAAAAAAATGTTTCTATTCTTTTTAATCTACCACTCTCTTCAGTGTAAAACTTCAGAAGAAAAATGCACTGCCTAAATCAAATAAGATATATTAAAAAGTTCTTTCACATATTGTGCGATTCCTGGAACTTATGGTTAAAAAATTACACCTGGAAAAAAACAACAACCTTACAATATTTCAAAGCATAGCTAACTCATCATTCTGCCTATATACAGCCAAAATAATCAAATGATTTATTTAGTTTCCTTTAAAGACATATTTATTTATCATTTTGTAAATGTCTGCCCACACTGTGTATATTATCAACCAGACTAGGAAAAATGGGTATGCCAAAGCTGAAACCAGTTCCCTCATCCCATCATATCCTCATATATCAAATACAGCAATGCTGGACAGAATGAGGAGGATGCCACGGATAGCAAATTTAGGGCCATTTCCGCACTACACTGTTATAATGCTATAGTGCATTTTCCAACATCATATGGAATTCTGGGGTTTGCAGTTTAGGGAGAGTCTATTAGCATTCTCAACCAGCGAACTCTTCGGCCTCAGTAAACTACAAAGCCCAGAATTCCACAGGATGTTGAAAGTAGAATAATAACACTATAATAGTGTAGTGCGGAAATGGCCTAGGTGTCATGAATGACCATTAAATGTTATTTAGCTATTGAATTTTTTACTATTGTATTTTTACTATCAAGGATGGGAAGAGATACTTGAAATATATTCTGTCTCATTGTCTAAAATAACTTTGTTGGCTTTTGGTACTGTGCTTTTCAACTGAGGTGAGGAATGGGCTGTATTTACCATTCTGTCTCAGACAGAAAAATATTGTGGGCCAGCACTGACACTTCCAGCTCTATATGGGAATTATTTATTATGTGATCTTAATCATACAGAAAAAGAGAACATGGCTATCTGTTGGGCCCACTCTGCCATTTCATTCTTGCCATTTTCACTGTCCCACTATAAACATGTTGAGATGGAAGGTCTGAAAAGGGACATCTGCTGAATATGTGTAAAAACTCCCCATGCTTTAGAAACACACAAAACCAGGGTTTTAAATCACAGGGAAGTTACAGTCTACAGATTAGGTGCTTTTCATCAGAACTTTATTGAACTTGAGTTTAACGGGGCCAAGACTGTGGGGCAGAACCTGAACGTATGGTTCACTCTGCTTCTCCACACATGAGAGTTCACAGGATCACCTCAGTTAGACTCAAAGGTGCTGGTAGATTTCTTCACCACCACCCCACTCCTTTCCCCCATTTTTTCCTGAGACTAACAAAAGTATCTCTTCGAAAATTAGCTGCCTTGGGTGTCATTCCTTGGAGGAAAGGCAGACTATAACTGTATAAAACATAAACCTCAAAGTAGATGAAAATGCCCAAGAAGCATAATAGTATGTGAAGGGGCAGAATCCTTGCATCAAGGATTATTCTGGAAGTCAGGGGGAGAGCCACTGGGGAAAATGTTTGGCTCTTGGCTCCCACTTGCTTTCATTATCTGGGAGTGTTTTTCTATTTTGGGGCCCTTGGATGTAATATTAGCCTTTCAGACAATAATGAAATGTTTTCATTAATAAAACCTGGGGAACTTTTACACAATACAATTATAGCACATGGTTCCACATTAACTGCAATGTTTCCATTCTATGGAATCCTGAGATCTGGGAGGGTATTTTGAATTCTCAGACAAAGAGAAATAGAGAGAGAGAGAGAGAGAGAGAGAGAGAGAGAGAGAGAGAGAGAGAGAGAGAGAGTGTGCTCTAGGGCTTCTTCAAAGCCCAGGATTTCAGAGGGTACAACCATGACTGTTAAAGAAGAATCATACACTATAACCATGTAGTCTGAAAGAGTCCAGTACTGGACTTCAGACTCTGTGTCACAGTGTTTACAGATTATGGAATAATTCCCTTAGCAGAGCAAGTGTGTCAGGGAAAATGAAGAAGAAGAAGAAATATAATGTTTTCTTCAAAGAGGTAGATGGTTCTCAAGAAACAAGGTCCAGGAAACAACCTACCCCTCCCTCATGATTTTTAAATAGCTGTACTCCTTGTTCTTGTCTTTTATGGCTTTTAATTCCAGTTGAATGAGGGTTTTTTTCCCCTCTTTCACTATATATTTTGTTTCTTTTCTCTCTCTTTTTATTTCCTGCATATAGAAATTGACAAGTGAACAGATGTACTTAATCACCATCCTGTGGTGAGATCTCATACTGGTCTTTTATTTTCCTTTGTAACAACATAATACCTGTTCTAACAACTTTCACACATGTCTCCAGAAAAATGTTGATTGATATATTATTTTTGTTGGACAAAAATAACTTTTTCTGACCAAATCTGGACAACTGATTAATAGTATTGATGATAAGATATTGCTAATGTATCTATGGACCCTGACAAGTATTAATTAGAGGTAGTAATCAATTCTGGTTGACAGGGGGTTCTCAAAGTATAATACTGTTAAGGATGGTACATTACATCTGGACTGGCTGGATAGGTAATTGGATTCTACAATACTTCTCTTTAGCAAGGCATACTACCAACCTGTTTAAGGAAGCAATTGTAAAGTCCTCCTTGAATCCCAATCTATGGTATAATTATTGGCTAGTCCCCAATATCCCATTTTGGGACAAGGTTCTAGAGCATATGGCAGTCTCCCAGCTACACGGGTTTCTGGATGAGATAGATTATCTAGATCTGTTTCAGTCTGTCCTCAATCCTCGTTATGAGATGGAGACAGTTTTGGTCACATTGGTGGATGAACTTTGCTAGGAACCGGGCATAGGGATCTTCTGTGGTATTCAGTACCACTGACTGTGGTATCTTGGGTGACCTCATTGGAATGGCACTTGGAAACACTACTTTGCAATGACTCCATTCCTTCCTAGAAAGAAGAACCCAGAAGCTGGTGCTGGGGATTCCTGCTCAGCTCCTTGGCTGTTGACCTATGGGGTTCACAAGGAATTGTTTTGTCTCCGGTGCTATTTAATATATATGCTAGGCTGCTAGGAAAGGTTGTCTGGAATTTTGGGGTCAGGTGTCATCATTATGCTTATAACACCCATCTCTCCTTTCTACCTCAATCCAAGTAAGCTGTCTCTGTTCTAAACCAGTGCCTCTCAGCAATGAAGGACTGGAGGAGGGTGAAGATGCTGAAACTCAATCCAGACAAGACAAATCTTTTCCTGGTCAGCCAAAAGGCAGATCAGAGAACAAGGATTCAGTCTGTGCTGGATGGGGTTACACTCCCCCTGAAGATGCAGGTATGTAGATTGACTGTTCTCCTGGATTCAGCCCTCACCCTGGATGCTCAGATTTTTGCAGTGGCCAGGAGTGCATTTACACAGTTAAAGTACAGTTAAACAGGTGTGCATATCCCTTGAGACATCTAGCCTGGCCATGGTGACATGTGTCTCACTTACATCCTGTTCTGGATTACTGTAATGCACTCTGTGTGGGAATGCAATGAACTCTATAGTGTTCAGAAACTTTAAATGGTCCAAAGAACTTCAGCCAGATTGCCAACAGGTGCTGGCTATAAGAAGCACATGAATGCCATATTGTAATAGATCCATTGGCTGCAGGTCTCAATTGCAGGTTCAGACTGCACTGCACTGAACTGCAGGTTCAAGAAGAACTCAATGTTATGCTTTTGACCTATAAATCCCTATACAGCTCACATCCAGGCTATTTGAAGGACCATATCTTCCCATACGAGCCTATCTGCAGGGAAGGCACTTCTCTCTATCCCGTCATCTTTACAGACACAGTTGGTGAGAATACTGGAGAAGACTTTCTCTGTGGCTGCTCCCACTTTTTGGAATTCCCTCCCTAGAGAAGCTAGCATGACTCCTTCTTTGTTGTCCTTTTGGCAGAAGGTTAAAACTTTTCATTTCCAAAAAGCTTTTGGAAACTGATCTTTTTAACAAAAGGTTTTCCGTGGTGCTGGCCTGTTTTTAATCTTTATTTCAACTGAGATTTTAAATGGTTTTAATTCTGTTCAAAACTGTTTTATTATTAATTTTGTATGCATTTTTATTGTATTTTATACCCCTTTATTTCTTTTTTGTAACTTGCTTTGAATCCCAGCCTGGGAGGAAGGTGGGGTATAAAGGATGGATGGATGGATGGATGGATGGATGGATGGATGGATGGACTGCAGATTTTAGCACTTCCTGCCACAAGTCATGGAAGCTTACAAGTCTCTCTGACAACACCTTGCCAGTGACATAGGGAGGTAAATCTTCATACATTTAATTTATTGCAGACGAAAATGAATGATGTTCCCATTTTTCTCTTCACTGTTAGAAAGTCACAGAAAATTATGCAGTTTTAAAAGTCTTCAAAGGTTATGACTAGTGTTATCCTGACTTCTGGGTGTCCCCTTGGGGACACCTTGATTAGCTCCAAAAATGCCAAAGTTGGGGAAATTAGCGGAGCTCTAGCTTTTAACAATGCAGAGGGCAGGGCAAGAATTAGCAAGATCTTTTACTCAATGTCTACGGAGTCAGATTGTGAAAGAACCAGGCTAAAAGTTCAGTCAAGATGTTTTATTAGAAAATATTTTCATAGACACACACACTCAGAGGCAATCTCTCTCGCAAGCACACAAGGACTATCGACATGGAAAGAGGTGAAAATTGATAGGGGAAAAGCTGAGGGAATGTGAAAGAGGTGATACTGTAGATGTCCAGAAGTCTTGGCCAGGGGAAAAAGACAAGCAGAGAAAAACTCAGCACAGGGAGGGGGGCTGAGGGGAGTCTCAACTAACAAAGTGATGGTCTGCTAGTCAAGCATGGGAGAGCTACAAAATAGAGTCGCAAAAAGGGAGTCAAGTTATAGGGCGAAACATGCCTTGGGGGCAGGCCCTCTTCACGGAAAGGATAATGGCCAAAACTAAAGGATAATGGTTGCATAATAGCTGCCTGATGGCCATATGATAGCTGCCTGATGGTTGCACCATGTAACTGGACCTTGCTTTGATATGTCCCACTTTCTTTCAAGCATTCCGGGGGCATCAGGCAATCTCCCCAAAGTATTGTTGCAGCTGATTGCCCATTACCTGCGCTTACGTGCCTTTCCAAGGTTTCCCATGAAGATGTGACAGGGGAAGTTTTGGGTCTTTGATCTTTTGTCCAATCGCTAGCCTGACTGTCTATGCACCAGCCTGGTCACCTCTGGTTTGGATGCATTTTAATATTAAAATTATACTCCCCAAGATGGGTCTGCTAACAGGGGTTACACTAGTCTCAGATATTTCTCCATTTTTAAAAATCATTTCTGCGCAGAAAACAAATGCCCTACATAAACATAACTTTTCTGAAAATATTTCTGAAAACACAGGTGAAAGCAATATTATTTCTGCAAATAAAATACTGGGGTTTTTTTCCAGATAATTTTTTTTTTCCATACAGGACACTTGGTTTCTGTGCAGAAAATGTTGTCTCATGAACAATAAATTCCAATCTGTAATGATTCTTGCCTGTCCAGGCTGAGAGATTTTGGTATGTTCTCCATGTAGGCCACCAAGTAAAATCCATAATTAAATAGAGATTAGAAAGCTGGCACGCCTAATGTAAAATAAACAGTCTAGCACACAGTCTCCTAAAATTTATTACCAACCAAACTGAATACTGCCTGGCAGCCATGGATGGGTTTCTGTTGAGAAATCCTCTTTCTTGCAGCCCACGGGACCCTATAATCAATAAGACAGGAGGGCTTAACATTAACAGTCAAGTGGGAAAGCTTAATATTAATAAATTAATATTAAATTAAAACTTAAATTTTAAGTGAATCCACCACTACTTTTCATGATCATCTCCTAAAGAAAGGTTAGTATATCCCAATATTCAGCTTTAAGCTGCTCATAATGTGAACCTTCTATGAAAAGGAACAGAAGTCTGGCAAAGCTGTGTTGCCAATTAATTTATATAAAAGACTTTAGAGTCAGCTCTTCTGAAGTCAGAATTCTTTGGGGACATACTGGTCCAGCTTTCGATTTATATTCTTAAATACTTATTTAGAATGGGAATGATGCAGTCTTCTATACACTGTTGGACTGCAACTCCTCCTTGGGTCAAGGTCTGTTGGGTCATTTTGGTCCAATGTCACATGGATGTCTGCATGATTCCCACTCCTTAGTTAGATTAAATCCACTGAAAAAGATGGTGCTCACAAGTAACAATTAGCTAAAGTCCCATTGATTCAATAGACCTTCACTAGGTAGGACTAAAGTTGGATTTATCAATTTAATATTTTGATATAATTATCATTTTTTTAAAAAAACAACAATAACTTTGCACCATTCTTTTGAGTTTTTTAAGAAAAAAATATTTGGTACCATATAACTCTATTTTGCTTTAATTCTATCCTAATTCTGCACCTCGGTTCCCATTTTGGGAGGAAAGGAAGATAAAAAATAAAATAAAAATAAACCAAAAAATATAAAATAAATAGCATTTCTAAGGATAAACTATTCTAAATTATTTTCTAAATTTTCTTCATGTTCATCTCCTATGATAATGTTTGGTTTTGTTTTCCTTTGATCTATCAGTTTCCTAAATCAAATTTAACTTTTTCATCCCAGTTTATTTCAAGATCATTTTTCTTCATGAATTTCCTCTACTGACCACAAGGAAAGTGTCTTTCTTCCTTTTAATACCACTGAGCTACACGGGGTGTTTGATCTTGTTGTGATGTCAAGAAATGGACCAGAACAGAAAAGATAACTAGGGAAGCATAAAAAACTCATGGCAAGATCTGAATAAGGATGAAGTTGATTAGACAAAAGCTTATTCAAATCTATTTTTAAGCTGTCACACAAAAACAGGAACATATTAAAAAATGTCATAGTATCTAGTGATCCTCTTGGATTAAGGTCGCACGGGCCTCTTTCTGGATAATCCATTTCATCCCTCCCAATCCCCTGCCCACTTAACATTCAAAGTCATCTGTACTATTTTCAGGTTCCTCCCTGTGAGGATATTTCTTAAAGAGATTTAGGAGGGAAGTTGGAATAATTCTGTAAAGCACCAGATTTCTCAAGTCTACTAATATTTCACTCTTCTGCACAACATAGTCTACATAAGCATCAGGGGCTTTTAGTATGTTGATAGAACAATGAATGATGGAACATCTGGAAGTCCATTGTTCATAATCTAGTCTCTTCATCTACATCTTCAACTTTCTCTCTCACTCTCCCCTCCCTCCCTCTAGTTCAACATATTTGCTCTCATCTCAACTTAACTTCATCCACAATAAGAGTCTGTTCCCATGATGTTGCAAGCATTGGGCCCAAGAAAACAGGTGGAATCTGTTATTATTATCTTTATTTCTATAATCTATTGTTATTTGACTAGAATAATAGTCTCTATTAATTGATTACCTCTAGAATGTGTTGGTTGCAGCGGAGAGCTTGACATCCTAAGTCAATCTCCCTCCTGTTTCTGTTCTGAGAAATCATATTGTGAGTTATAGTTGGTGAGGAAAGTAGGGGATGCTGAAGATGTTCTTCTCTATAACCATTTTATCACTTAAAAAAAAAATGAAAGATCCACAGGAAGATTCATATATATTGAAAAAACAGAGACAATATATCAGCTCCATATAGTGGACAGATGAGGTGAGATTTTGTAAAGTCACCTAAGTATACCACCGGTGTGGAGAGGAAATGTAGGTCTCTTTCATGTATCACTACATACACACATGTATCACTACATGCAGTGGTGGTTGACATAGTACTTCCTGAAACTGCCATGGAATCATAACTGCCACACCATTGAATACATGCATATATCTACTTCACACACTGTTTCCTCCAGCTAGATGCAGGCATGTTCAAGGCCAACATCATATGTATATATAGAATTCAGTGTCACCATCATATGTGTGAACTGACCCTCAGTCTTATCATGGATGGCTGAGAAATAGAACAGAAGAAAGATGTATCTCATGATGCTGATAAAACTTCTTTTAAAAAAAGACCACAATGAAATCACAGTAATTCAGCTATCTAGAAAGGCAAATATGTTATGGAAGCAGTACAAGATATGTATATATGATACTTAGTAATGTAGCAAAAACACTGGAATTTACTGAGAGCAAAGGACTGAGGGAGCATCTTTCTTCCTCTTGTTAAAATAGTTTCTAATAAAATCTTCCCAGAGCCTGCAAGTATTGCCCTCCACCTCATTTGATGAGTGCTTATGTTGTACAAGGCACCATTCAGTAGACATTTATATTGTTTTATACGAGACTTTTGTGCTCTATTCCTTCTCCATAAAATTGACAGTTTCATATCACACTAAATATGTGCAGACTGCATGCTGGCTTCTAAAACTGCATGCAAAATTTCAGTTCCTTGACATATATCAACTTGAAAGATATGTTTGAGCTTAGTCCTTGGCTTATGGGACCAAATTTGTGCCATGTAAATATGTACAGACCAAGAGAACAACATGGACGTTTCATGTTGGTGTTGATGAACAACAATATGACACATTGCAGAACAGGCTGTCCTTGTGCAACAACAGCACAAGGAAACTGGGCAGTGGCCAAAAATGGAGATAGGGAATGCTGGTAATCCAGAATGGAGGGCAGTGGGAAGTCATGGTTGTCCTGTGCCTGGCTGGAAAAAATGCCCCCATCTTTCAAGGTGCCCCATTGTGTGATAGCAGCCCCTGTTGCTCAATGGGACATCTTTCACATTACCTTGTTGTGCATCACTGCAGTTCTCTAACACTGTGATGTATCATGGTATCAAATATACCTCTGTCATCATAAACTTACACATCACAGCTGGTGATGCAGAATCTCAGCCAACGCTATGCCATGTAAGTATGGCTTATATAGATAGTATAGTGCTTGTAAAGTTTCACATATTTCATTCAGTAATCCTTAGCACACTCTCAAATGGTAACCCTAAATTGTTAGCCTCTGTCCTTATCGTGAGCCTGGAACTGAGACAACAACAATTTTCTTTTCAACTGCCTAGTTAAAGTAACGTGTGAGTCAACATTTGAACTGGGAAATTTGTATAGAACACTGTTAAGATAGATGGCTAAACCCTTCTGGAAAAAAAAAGAAAAGAATGAATTTAAAACCTGGGTGGGAACTGTATAGCACTCAAGATGGTGTTGAACTGCAGCTCTCAGAAGTCCTTGTCAGCATAGACAATGGGGCAGAACATTAGGAGTTGCAGTTCAATAGGATCTCAAGAGCCACATAATTTCTACTCATGGTTTAAAAAAAGGTTTCATATAAAAGTGTCATTTTCACTTGATTCTACGTGAAAACAGAATGCAATTTTGGGACAGTCTTCCTTTTTCCTCCTTCTACCTAAGGGTCCAAGCTAATCTTCTCTCCACTTTAGTGAACAGTGGAAAAGCAACAGTTTCATCCTGTCCCAACACAACAGTGGCAAATTTCCTTAGGTCCACCTTGATTTAATACTTTTCAGAAATATGAAAGTACAGTTAGCTCTCCACATTTGCTAGCACTAGGGATGTAGCCCCCCCCCCCCACAAAAGTGGAAAATTCACTAGTACTAAAATTGTGTAAGGGGGAAGGATGCCATAACATGGTGGGGGGAACAGGTAGCCAGTGTCCAAAACCAGGTCAGGGGAAGGGAAGGGAAGGGAAGGGAAGGGAAGGGAAGGGAAGGGAAGGGAAGGGAGATGGATCTGCATGGGGGCCCTATACTCCCTCTATCTTACTCATATCCTTCCCTGGGACTTGGGGGTCATTGGGAGAGGGTTTTGTCAGGGATTCCAGGCAGGGAACCCTGGGAAAATGATCAGCCCACTGCAAAGATGTTGCATCATGCCCCAGCTGTGGGTAATTGCAAGGTTGCATAAGAAACTGGGGTCGTGTGCAGATGCTAGAGGGAGGTGTGCAAACCTCTACCTGATTGGTTATAGATATGTATATAACAAAGCAACGCCAGCATGTATTTGTCTGTTGACCAAACCTGGTGCCTGGTGCAAGCTTTTGTCCGTCTGTCCTACGTTTTGTATATAACGGAACTTTACTGCAAGATAAAGTGCCTCCTGTTTTGGAAGAAACTCCTCCGTGTGTGAGTATCCTTACTGGGGAACAAGGCTGCTGCTGTTGGCTCGCTGAACTCTGGTTTTTCCACTGCGTTTCCATGGGGCTGAAACTCCTATCATCCCCAACAGGTTTGTGGTGCTGAGAAATAGGGCCATGAGCCATCTTTAGCTGGTCAGGCAGCTGCTGCTGGTAGAGGAGGAAGACCAGAGGCAAGTTTTTAAAGGGCTGCATGGCCTGATCAGGGTCACTGAAAGGGAAGTTCTCCCTGGAAAAGAAGTGCCTGAGGAGGGGTGGCAGGGGTTGGAGAAACAAATAATCAAATCCATAAAGGCAAACCTGCAAAGTGGAGGGCAAACAGTACTATTTGTGCTGATATTCATCATCTCACTATGATTAGAATCCCATTGGTGACATATGGCACTGTAACTTCTAGCACTACACTGTTATAGTGCTATTATTCCACTTTCAACCTCCTATGGCATTCTAGGACTTGCAGTTTAGGGAAGGGCATTTAGAATTCTCAGCCAGAGAGCTCTTTGGCCTCAGTAAACTACAAACTCCAGAATTCCACAGGATATTGAAAGTAGAACAATAGCACTGTAATGGTGTAGTGCAGAAAAGCCACTAGATGGTATTTATTATTGTTGCTGTGTACCTTCAAGTTGTTTCTGACTTACGGAGACCCTAAGGCGAACGTATCATGAGGTTTTCTTGGCAAGATTTGTTCAGCATTTCCATGGCTCAGCAAGGATTCAAATCCTAGGCCATTTCCGCACTACACTGTTATAATGATATTATTCCGCTTTCAACATCCCTTGGAATCCTGGAGTTTGCAGTGTAGGCAGGGGCATTTAGAATTCTCAGTCAGAGAGCTCTTGGCCTCAGTAAACTAGAAATCCCAGAATTCTACAGGATGTTGAAAGTGGAATAATAATAGAATGAAGGGTTGGATTGCAAATATACAATGTACCCAACTCGAACAGAAATATCTAACAGATCCTAGACAAAATATAACAGGCTGGAAAGTATGTAAAATGGAAGATGTATAATAAGCAAGCCGTTATGTTTATTTTATATATTTATTTTATACAACTGAAAATTGAATAAGACATAATGATTGTATAATGTGTAAATAGATGGATTTTAATAGAAAAAAAGAAAAAGAAAAAAGAAAGTGGAATAATAGTACTACAACAGTGTAATGTGGAAGTGGGCCTAGTCTCCAGAGCTGTAATCCAGTGTCCCACAGCTTTTATTACCCCACTTGATAGAGAAGGCAACTTCTTAGCACCAGAATTAGTTGCCACTAAAAATTTAAGAAAGTTGCTAGAGATCTGAGAAAGTGATGTCATCTCCCCCCTCCCCCCCCAGCTGCAGAACTGCAGCTGGATGCTGCTTAGGCATTTCCTGCCCTCCCCCAGCCAGCAAACGACCACAGTACTCGAAAGCTTTCTTCTGGAGGAGGAACAAACAACTGTGTTGGAAATACAGCAAATATCTCTCCACATTGCTGATAGCATAAGTTCATGAATAACAAATTAAATACATGACAATTTGCTACTCTTTTATGACATCCAAAATCTGCAATCTGAGGTAGACGTGTAACTGGACCCTAATGATAAGCCCAACTTTCTCATGCATCCTTAGTTTGTAGCAATGTCTTCTGAACTCTTCATGACAGATGGGAGAGGTTCCTTCAGTGACAATCACTTCCTTTCTTTCCCACATCATGTCCAATTTTAAACACACATACACACACATAAAGTTCCCTTTCAGTTACTGAAGCCCTAGGCAGAAATGTGCTACATACCCAGGCAAATGCACCAAAAGTGAATGCACACTCCTCTTGGTCCTCTGTCAATGTCATTCATCATGTTGCTTCTGCCCCGTGGTGTCCAGGCTTTATGCATCAGTATCCTAGAAAGGAGCACCCAGAGCTTAGTGTCACTTTCTAAAAGGAATGTTACTTTGATTATTACTCCAATCACTCAATAGCTGACTATTGTCCCTGTTATTGCTTTTCAGGGAGATACCATACTGGGTCAATTTTTACTAACACATTGTGGTTGCTGTTACTATCAGGCTGCTCAACCTTCACCTGTTCTCTGTCTTCTTCTCTGCCAATTTGTTTGAAACTTCATGTCTATGCCTGAATGGTGGAGCAAGGCCCCCTGACTTTTCAATTACTGATTTACTCTTGATAATCTCGCACAGCCAATACATGCTCTCTCTTTTCCTCTGTTTGGGATAGCCAGTCTGGCAAGGCAATCATTTTTCCATCATGTTCAGTGCTCTCTCTCAGTATCTCTCTCTCTCTCCCTCTCTCTCCCTCTCTCTCTCTGTCCCTTTTGTTGATGGCGGCAGCAGTAGCTGCTCCTTTCCCCATAAACCACCCCATAAACCTCCTCCTCCTCAAATTGGTTATCTCCTGCTGAGGGTTGGACAGAATGAAAGAGGGGGGGGGGAGGCATGTTAAGATAGGAAAGGATGTGGGGGGGGGGAGAGAGAGAGAGAGAGAGAGAGAGAATGCAGCTTTAATGCAGCTCATGCTGTTACTGTACCTCATCTCTCAGTTGTACTGTCTGTCTGTCTAAACCTCTGCAGCCATTTCCACACTATATTGCTAGTGTGCTATAGTGCTATTATTTCACTTTCAACCTCATGTGGAATTCTGGAGTTTGTAGCTTACTGAGGTCAAAGAACTCTCTGGCTGACAATTCTAAATGCCTCTCCCTAAACTGCAAATCCCAGGATTCGACAAGATAAGTGGAATAATAGGACTTTAACAGTGTAGTGCAGAAATGGCCTGTATCTCTAAGGCTTTGCACATTAGCTTTATTTTTTTTTTCCTCACTGTTTTATTCTGCAGTATGTAGAATAATGTATTATTATGTTTTAGTATTTGGTGTTTTGTGACCTGCCCAAAGAAGAATATTGTTGGTGGCTACTATAAACTAGCTAACTAACTAACTAACTAACTAAATAAATAAATAATATAATTACCTTAGGAAAGAGAAAAAGAATTAATAAACATATGTATTTCCCCATTCATGACGGACAGCTGTATCCTTGAAGTTTATAGATTCTGTGTGTCTAGAGATTCTTGTTATTTTGAATATGCTTTTTCAATTTGAAAAAAAAAAATTAAAAATGCACCTTTCCTTACTTAGAAGAGGGGACATAGTAAATTAATGCTCAGAGCTGGATGCTGAAACAGGCATGCCACTGAGAGTGTGATTAATGGCACCTACCAAACCAGTCTCTCAAAGCAATATAACATGGAGGCTAATCAGAATGTTTATCTAACCACTTTTGATGTATAGCAAGTAAAAGTGCAGAGAAATGGAAATACACATTGAGCTTTCTTAGTAACATTTAACTTATTAAAAATGAGCAGGGTTGTTCAATTTATTTTTCTATAGGCCTTTTTTTTTTCAGAAAAAAGCATGTTTGCTGAGTTTAATTAGTTCATTCCAATTCATTCTGAATTCATTTGAGCTGAGGTATGGATGTGATAGCAATATGATACATTCAGAATACCCCCCAAAGGGGGAAAACAAATAGTTATATTCAGACGTTGATTTCCAAGTGTGGTATTTTGACACTTTCAGTAACAGCCACCTCTGTTAACTAGTATAGTGGTTTTGTATATTTTTGTACCTCCATGGAATATGCATAAACTAAGCTATGCAGTATGCCCCAGAAAACTGTGTATATGTAGTAGTTTTCTTACTCACCTTTTTTTCAGTTTTCATCCTTTTTTCAGATTTCATGCTATAATCTCATTTGTTGAGAACTGCCTCCTCTCCCCAGCTCACTGCATACATCACAGATGGGCAACTTCTGGGATTGGAGGTCACACTGGCATCCCCTGAATCCACTGATGGGCTGCCATTTAGCCCTTTTTTAAAGTAAAAGTGAAGAGTATTTGTTTGTTTGTTTAATCACCTCAATGCCACCCAAATACTGCAGATTCAGTGGTGGCATAGGTGCCAGATGCCAGCTTCTGACTCTTGGCACCATTTAATTTTAACTAGTCATAAAACAGAGGTGGATAACTGTTGGAGGTTAGGGGGTACTTTGTCCCCCAAAAGACCATGAAAGGTTGAACCCCTAACCTCACTGCCCACAAAAAATCAATTTGAGCCTCCAAACCAATCTAGGGGTCATGGTGCATATTTGCCATGATTTTGCCCCACCTCTGGGGTCTGCACCCATGACAGGCCATTTATTTATTTTATTTTATTTTATTTAAACAACAGGAAGTGACCCAGAAGTCACTTTCAATTCACTTTTTATTTCTGAAAACAAAAAAGGGTTTTCTGGGCTTAAAGTGGTTCTCACTGTGTTACACCTGGGTTGCACTCTACCAACCCCTGCCATAACAGATATTTGTTGCATTTGATTTTATTGTTCCTCTGTTTCAGAAGCTTTATTCAAGAAGCTTACAGAAAAAAAAATGGAGTAATTCAAAATGCCTTACAAGAAATGACCCCACCAAACACTGTTAAAACACATATTTGTTATTTATATACACCATTTATAGGATGCATGTATGGATGGGCTTGTGTGTAGTACATCTTCAGGCATCTTAGAAGAAGTCAAGTAGTCATACTATCAAAGATTATTTTTTGGACTGAAGGGGTTTCTGAGGCAAGAGCCGTTGACAGAAGTTTTGGGTGCTTTCACTTAAAGTCTCTTTGCTTTTCTTTTGACAGCTCTGCTTTTAAAAATTATAGACAATCACTCTATGCAGGCTTTCAAACTATTCCAGTGAGAATTAAAAGTGGGGTGAGTGCTGGCTGAGTATTATAGTCACTTATTTTTGCATGCAAGAATCAACATTTCAAAAGTTTTCTCCCTGTTGGGGATGAGATTGTGAGAGTTTTTGTGTCTTTTTCAAAAAAAATTTACACTTTATAACTTTTAATTTTAAAAAATTGTTTATGAAAAAGCTTGTTTTTGTGCAAAAAACCCCCAATACATGTAGAAAAATATTTCTGCATAAGAATCTATTCATTTGTTTGCAAATTGCACAGTTTTTATGTGTGAAACATTGGGTTTTTGCAAAAACATGTTGTTGTTGTTTTTGTCAAACTGTTTTGGGATTATCTCTCAGCTTACCAGCCTCGCTTAAACAGTTTGTGTGGGAAGAGAAGACCATTTGCAAGTTTTCTTGGTCAGCCATGAGAGTAGCTGATTCCATTTCTGAAGTGTTGCTTCTAATAACATTAAGCTATCCATTCAATATATGTTTCTAAGGTCTGCTGATTTTAGTTAATTAAAGGCAAAAGGATATTGCCACTCTGCAATGACACTTGTTTTGTGATTTCCCATTAGGTCTATAGCAGTAATCAGGTATTGCTGCTACCCTCCCTTGAATAGAGGAGCGGTATGTGTGAAGGGGGGTTTCCTTCTCTGTATATCTTCAAAAAGAGGTTAGACAGTGACCTCCTGTGGATGTTCTAACTGGATTTCCTGCACTGAGCATTGAGGCTGGACTAAATGCCCTATTGGGCACCTTCCCTCACTATAGTTCTAAAAAATAAAATATATAAACTAAAATAACTAGCTTCAAACTCTGTGTTTGCTTTCCCCATGTGAAATGAGACAGAAGTTCCTTGGCTAGATATGAACTGATAGGTAGGCTACAGTTGCTTTCCTTCGGCTATTCTGAAGGTAAACAAAAGTGGTAGCGATGATTGAGTCTGGACTAAAAGAATACAAGTGGAATCTGATTCATTCAGAACCTATTGATTACGAACAGAGTATCTCAGCTAATCCATTTTGCCTGGATGCTTGAATCCTGGCAGCAAAGAAGAGAATATCGTGTGGGGAAAAGTGACTATCTATCTATCTATCTATCTATCTATCTATCTATCTATCTATCTAGCTGTTACTGCCCTGGCTAGTCCGAGCTTTGGGGGATATAAAGATATCTATTGATATCGATAATTCGGTTTCACATATCCCTTCCACATGCTTGTGAGGCTCCCGGACAAGCACGCGTACCAGCTCGGCCAATAATCGCCATAATATTCCAAAACAATACAGGCAGGCCAGAAACAGCCGACTCGCAGCTTTAGGAGACCTCAAGGCAAGTACCTCCATTAGGCATGCACGCAACTTTCAAAAGATCCTCTGCCTAGCGCTGGCAGCTTGATGATCGGACTATACAACGATCAAGTACTCCACGTTTGCATACCGGCTATCCTATTGACAATTTGGCTCTAACTCAATCATTCAAATTCTGACCTTTCGGAGGCTTTGTCTCCAGCCCCAAATCTATTGTTTTCCCCAAGTCTGACCTAGCCTGCGGTCACAATTCTCCTTATAAAAACCCCTGACTTTGAGCGCTTCCTTGGATCGCTCCCAAGTTCCAGACCGCCTTGCTGCCACATCGCTTGGCGAGCTTCTCCTCCGCTCCACGTGCTGAGATACATCGAACCCCAGCTTCGCTCTCCATTTTTTTCCAGGCTTCAGGAACAGGTTTCGTATCACCCGAATCAACTATCCCCCTGAAAATCCCGCTATCTTACCCACACCTTTATTTTCCTTAGTTATCTCTGTGTGTGTGTTGCTTATATTATGTGCCTGTCTTTAATAAAGATCATTCATTACTTTCAAACCGGTCTGCTTCTTGACTTGGCCTGACCCCGTAAACACTGGGTTACAAGATTCCGCTCTGTTACCCTGCCTCTCGTTTTGCCAACCAGTGCTCTTGACTAATTTCCCCAATTTGTGTAATAGCAAGGTTATTTAGGTGTCCCTCACGGGACCCCCAGAATACAGGGTAACAGATCTATCTATCTATCTATCTAGCTATCTATCTATCTATCTATCTATCTATCTCCAAACACACACACACACACATATATAACGCACACATACATACACCCTGTATCTTATATCTGTTTACATAAGAGCAACACACTTAACACACTCAAAACTCAGTGAGTCTTACTTTTATGTAGACACGAAAAGTAAAAAATTCTATTGAAAATCTAGTTTGTGATGTGTTAGCCATCAGATATAATTCATATTTCTACAGTGTGCTTTATTTAATTAAGAATTAACAATAAGATATGATCAATACTACATAGCAGACTATCTCCTATGTCTTCTCCCATAATGTCTGTGGAGATTAAAGGAAGAAAAAATATGTTGATCTGGCAATCCCTATATATGTTATAAAAAGGGAAGAAAGAAAGGAGAAAAAAAAATGAGCCAGCACCTTTAAGACTAACTTTAAAAAAAAATTGAATGTGCTTTCATGGATATAAACCTACTTCTTCAGATGTAGTGCTAAGTGATATTAAGGCCTCAGGCATAAAACATATTTATCGAGTTTTGGCAGTGGCATAGAATCTTTATTATTATTATTATTGATAGAATCTTACAGGACCCAGAAAGATGAAATCATGATCCTTGCCTTAAGTTTTTGAAGACCTTGTAAAGTAATACAGGTCCTTCAGATCTTTACAGTGGTCAGTTAGTGTTGATGTGTGAAAGCAACAAATTGGCTAAGCAAACATCAGCTTTCCAGAGTTCAAAACTCTTTCTGAGAAGATTCCTTCTGTTACATGTCCAGTAGGGACGATACAGTGTGCCATTAAGCTATTGTCTTTGTTCATACCTCTGCTAATGGATTCGAATTTGTGAATATAATTCACTCTTTCTAATCTTCCTTTGTAATTTCCTTGTCCAAAGACTGAAATCTGTAAATTCCTCATTGTATGTCCAAGAAGGTTGAAATGTTCTTCACCTAGATTTGGGGTATTGTGATTTCTAATGTCATATTTGTGCCCATTAATCTTCTTCCAGAGACTTTTCTGTTTGTCCAGTAAAGAGTGTAGGGGGCATTGGTTGCACAGAATAGCACATTTCATATTGGAGAGAGAGCAAGTAAAAGCACCCCTGATGTTGTGAGTAATATTATATGCCCCTGTAATATTGCTCCCAAAGTTATGTGGGAACAGAGTTGGCATCTGGATTTGTGACAGGGTCTTGTCTCTGTATTACCATCCACATTATGTATCTTGTTATAAGTAAACTGTTGTTTAAGTTAGAGGCTATCTGTAGGCCAATAAAATCCTTGCAGAGCTTGTGAGAGGGCTGTGTTATTCTTTAGAACTGGTTGCAGTTTGTGGATAGGTTTGAGTGGTTCTCATCTGAGGACTGTACGTGACAACTAAGGATGCTCTATCATTTTGTGTTTTTGGTCTATCTTGTAGTAAATGGTTTCTGGGTGTCAGTCATGCTATGTCAATTTGTTTCTTTACCTTCTTAGGTATTGTAGTTTGAAAAAAAAATCTGTTGTAAATTGGAGAGTTTTGAGTCTGTCTTGTGGCTCAGAGCAGATACAGTTGTTTCATGGCCTTGGTTGTAAACAATAGTTTTGGTAGTATGTTCTGGGTGTAAACGGAAGGCATGTAAGTATTTGTAGCAACCAGTGGATTTTTCATAGAGTGCAGTGCTTATAAGGTCATTGTGCATTGGCTCAGTGGTGTCAGAAAAGTCAAATTGTTGAGTGGATTATTCCAGGGTCAGGTTGATGGTAGAATGAAAGTTGTTGAAATCTCAGTGGAACGTCTCAAATGATTGCTTTCCATATGGCCAAATTGCAAAGATGTTATCAAGAAATCATAGGTAGATGAAAGAGTTTTGGGTGCATGTGCTGAGAAAGTGTCGTTAATTATCAGGGTTGACATGGTCTCTCCATGGGTGATGCACTTCCTTTGTAAGGGTGTGTTTTGCTCCATTGCTTGCTTCACTCTAAAGAAGCTGTGTGGTTTCATTCTAAAGACATATCATTTAGTATAATGCTTTTCAGGCTATCTGATATGAAAGGCTGATGATTTTTCTTCTCTTAATGTTCCAGGGAATGGTACCATATTTGCACCCATTGGCTACAACTATTTCTTTCTTTCCTGGAAACTCTTGGAAGACCAGCAGCTGATGAATCACAAACTATTGCCAAACCAAAGACCACAACATTCAGTAGTGCTATGTTAATAAACAAAGATTGTTAGAGTGATTTATAACAGTGGAATTTATTGTGTTAGGAGTAGCATAGGAAGAGCCACAGGTGGTATTGCTGAATATAATGCAAGAATGCTTTACTTTTCCCCATTGCAGCTCCCAGAAGAAAGGAAAGAGATAAAAGATAATCAAATTGGGCTCTATGTCATTTTAAGCAAAGGGACCCAAAACCCTGGTCCTGATTATTCTTTGCTGTTGAATGTTCCTCTGATGTCACATTATCATGAAATATGATGCTATCTGCTATCCATGTATTCTTCCTCCAAAGATAATGCATATCACAGAATAGGAGTGATAGCTGTCTTATAACCTGAGACAAGTTTGTTTTACATATAGAAAGAGAGGGAAAGACAAACATGGAAAGAAACTCAAGATAAATATAAATAAATCAAATATCCAACTTTTCCAGGTTAGCGCTCTCTTTCTCTCGCTCTCTCTCTCTCTCTCTCTCTGTGTGTGTGTGTGTGTGTGTGTGTGTTAGAATGCTTTGTTTGCAAAATCTTAAACAGTTTTTGAGGAAGTCAACTACTCACTCCCAGAATAAATGGAAATTTCCATATCTGAAGACTCTGAGATTTTCTGCTGCCATGGAAACAAAGAGAATAAATTCTGTGAAAGTCCTGAAAATACACATTGATGACAGCAGGGATGAGAACAAACTCAAGCAATAAAAACAAAGAATAAATAACAAAGGACAAGCTACCTAAGGTACACAAAGTGCGATATTTTAGTGAACTCGTATGCTATTCAACTGTATTTTGTGGACAGGAAAAATAATACATTGTTATGGAATATGGTTCTATATTTTCAAAATGTAGAGCATAATATAGAGCTTGGAAAGCTACTCTTAAATGTAATGAGTTGCTGTTGCAATAGTAATACCACCACCACTCCCAAGAAAAGTTATCTGTTTCTCTCTCTTTGCCTTCTTGGTTTTCTTTTTCTTTTTTAAAATAACTGTAATTGGTTTTTAAATATCATAATGTCAGAACCAAACTGTCCTATCTACCTCACCATTGCCCCAACAGCCACACCAGAGCATGAGGAAACAGCATAGGGATCAGGTATAGCACAAGACTGCATTTGAAGCATGTGATATCACTTCTCCAGCAATGAAGCCATAAAAGTAACTGTAAAATTAAGTAATGCTTTAGGCCTGTTCCACACTGTACCTGCATCCCTCAATGTCCCAGTGTCATCCCGGTAGTGCCTTTGCTGGGATGGAAGCATGTCTCGAAGGCTGCACTGGGGAAAGAAGCACCTAGATAGTGCTTCTGCCCTTTCTACAGGGCCCCAGCTGATGCAATTGTCATGCAAAAGGGACTTTTACCAGGTTTTTTCCGGTAATAGTATAATGCCCAATTGCAACAGCTGGGGACGCAACAGGAGTAGGACTGTGACAACATCCTGTGGTAGCACACATGGTGGCCTGGCTTCAATGTGTCCCCATGCTGGGATGGGGTAATAGTGTAGAAATGGCCTTAGTTATACCACAGAATGAATAAATATGTATCTCATTAGGTTACAGCTGTAATGTGCGGTATTCAAAGATCCATTATGGTGGAAAGACATTAAATCCAAATACAGAGCTATTTGTGATTAGTTATGTCTGAGCTCTGTCAAAATTAGAGCGACTATTCTAAATAGTGGACCTAAGAAGGGAAGCATCTCTCTTCCTGCCTGATGTGCGATTGGTGTTCTTCTAGAGCTCAGTAAAGACTTCATTATTATAAATATTCTGTTATCTCTTGACATGACAGGAACCTGAAAGATCCTCAACTTTCTGAAAAAACTGAGGAGTACATAATTTTTCATGAGCAGCTTGATCATGTTCATTTTTTTCTCCCAAGATGAACCTTTCACATCACAAATTTGGCCATTTGGGCTAACTTAGCAACCTTAACAATCCATTGTCAGTGTTTCAGTCCATTTCCATGTTTGAGCAAATAATATTCTTGTTGCTATGGTTATATATCGAAGAAATACTCCATATATACGATCCAATTCTTTAACCATAACAGCCAACAAAAACATTTCTGGTAACATGATAAAATTTACTTTGAAACATTTTTGGATTAACATATAAATCTTAGATCAGTAACTTTTTTCCGTTGTTGTAAATCTATCACATATGGAAAAAGGAACCCACCTTATACTGATATCCGCAATATTGATTTGAAACATTCTCTGACATTTTTGACAGCTTATTTGGGGTTAGATGCCATCTATACATCATCTTATACAGGTTTTCATTTAAATTACTACAGTAAGTAAATTTTAGATATTTGGACCACCCTTTCCCCCATTCATCCATATGGATATTAGGTGCAAAATTTTGGATCCATCTTATCATGTACTCTTTTATAGTCTCATTTTCTGTCTCTAGTTTCAAAAGCCATTTATATACTTTTTAAATTATACAATCATCATTTTTACACAACTCTAAACAAAACTCATTTTCTCTAATCTCTATGGCTGCATTTCTCTTGTCTTGATCAAATCTGTATTTAAGTGGAGTATAAGCAAACCAGTTAAGACGTTTGCCTTCCTTAAGGATCATTTCTTTTCATTGAACCTTCCAGCTTTCTTGTTCAAAATACAAAAGATCCTCATAGGACAACCACCTCCAATTTTTGTTAATATTATGCCAGGAAAAAGTCTATGTTTATACTTATACTAAACCCATGGGACAGATTTTCTGATTCAATCATTTTTGAATTCATCATGTCCCTTAACTTTATCATACCAAAGAAAAATATGCCAACCAACTCTTAAATTATGCCTTTCAAGTCCCAAGATTCTTATACATCTAAGTAATATCCATTCCTTCAACCACACAAAACAATAGGTCTCATAATACAAGTTGCCATTAGGCATCCTTGAGCCACTTCTTTCCTTAGTATTCTGCAGTATTTAAAATTTTATTTTGGGTTTCTTTGCCTGCCAGACAAATTTAGAAATCTTTTTCTGCTGTTGCACAAAAAGTATGCAATTTCTTATAACAGAGATAATTTGAGAGAAAAATAAAAGCCTTGGCAACAGATTTGCTTTTATGAGTGCAATTCTACCCCCAAAGGATAAATTTAATTAATCAAGTCTCTTCTGATGTCTTTCCAGACATGTTGTGGTTGTTTTGAAAGAATAAACTGTCGTTCATGATTGTAACTCCCAAGTATGTAATCCTCATTTTCTTCCACTTTAAAATTTGAAAGAGCAGTTAGCTCATTGTCCTCTTCTGAAGTCAAATTTTTAATCAACAATATTTTTTTTGTCACAATTCACTTTAAATCTGGAGGATGCCCAAAATGCCTTATTTACTTTTTTTCTAGAACAGCTTTCATTGGCTCCAATGGATTTGGTATTTTTATCACAAGGTCATCCACATATGTTCTCAGTTTATACTGTTCTTTTTTCACTCACTGTATTGCAGTCTCATTGCATTGCCATTTACCAAGATCTGGGCCTTTTGAACTGAGTAGATTAGTTTTGTTGCCTGAATAATATTTCACCAAAGACCATTTTCTCTAGTACTTGAAATAGTTTATTTATTTAATTTAAAAGCTCATGTGAAGAGAAAGCAAATCTCATACAGAAGATTGCCTGCTGTGTGTCTACCCATCAGTCAGTCAAACTGATTTCCCTAAAATCATTGATTGTTAAGATCATACAACACAAAGAAGATGAGACATACTTTTTAAACTGATGATCCCCTGCACACTGAAAACTGTTTTGAATAAGGCATCTGTATCTTATCCTTTGGGCTTGATGGGCAAACAGAGAAGCCTGACATTTATGAGCCAATAGCTTTTTTTAATTAAATTTTATTCTTCAATAACAACTGCAAAACCTATCCACAAACACTAATCTATACGAAATATTTTCAAATCTACACACAGAAAATGGAATATAAATTGGCTGGCACAGCTGGCAAAGGAATCCCCCATTGTCTATTCTCTTTTGAGTTATACCATCAGATATTTAAAGCCATTTCTCTTAAATCTGGAATATAATTTCCCAGAAGAGGTTCTCTGGGTTTTGGAAAGAAAGTCTATTTAATGAATAGGTTCAATTTCATATACTCCAAAGCCTCACATAATTTATCAGAGATCCACCATGATCGTTATTCATACTTATGGGAAAAAAGTCCATCCAGACCATAATTCACCTCCATTTTTAAAAAAGTGATCTTTCACAAAGCACAAATTCTATACCAACTTTTGGAACGAAATTTCCTGCAACCCAAACATTATGACACCAACTTTTGACTTTGGTCCCTTTCACCTCCAGTATGGCTATTATAAACATTGTCGCCACTATGAAATGGTCAATCAGAATCTCAGTTTGCTGATTCTGATTGGTCCTGTAAAGAAAGTTAACAATGCTAATTCTCATTGAGCTATACATTGGGTCCCTGCTTCAGTCTGAATTATGAAGTGTGATCCAAATCTCGTCCAATTCAGTCTTGGATTGATCTGGACCCCAGCCAGTCTGATACAGACCCCCAAATCCACATTGAGAGTCAAGAATTCAGTTTGGCATCTTCCCTTCTTGACTTACACATATTTGTGTGTGTGCCCTCAAGGCACCTATAGGTCCATCGTGACCCTATGAATTTTGTTGGGTTTTCTTAGGGAAAGAATACTCAGAGGTGGTTTTGCTAGTTCCTTCCTCTGAAATATAGGAAACAACACCTGGTATTTGTTGGTGGTCTGCCATCTAAGAACTAACTACAGCTGATCATGCATAGCTTCCAGCAGACTGGAAGAGGGCAAATGTTGCCCCCATCTTCAAGAAGGGAAAAAAAGAGGACCCAAATAATTATCACCCAGTCAGCCTGACATCAGTACCCAGAAAGATTCTGGAGCAGATCATTAAGCAGTCAGTTTCTAATCACTTAGAAAGCAACACAGTAGTCACGAGAAGTCAACATGGATTTCTCAAAAATAAATCATGCCAGACTAATCTTATCTCTTTTTATGATAGAGTTACTAGCTTGATAGATGAAGGGAATGCTGTGGATGTAGCATTTCTTGATTTCAGTAAGGCCTTTGACAAAGTTCCCCATGACATTCTTGCAAAGAAGCTAGTAAAATGCAGGCTGGACAGGGCTACTGTTAGTTGGCTTTGTAATTAGTTGACCGACCGAGCCCAAAGGGTGATCACTAATGGCTGCTTTTCATCCTGGAGAGAAGTGACTAGTGGGGTGCCACAGAGTTCTGTCCTGGGCCCAGCGCTGTTCAATATCTTCATCAACGACTTGGATGAAGGAATACAGGGCATGCTCATCAAATCTGCCGATGACACCAAATTGGGAGGGGTTGCTAATACGCCAGAGGACAGGATCAAAATTCAAAATGACCTGGATAGATTGGAGAGCTAGGCCAAGGCTAACAAAATGAAATTCAACAGAGAGAAGTGTAAGGTCCTACACTTAGGTAGAAAAAAATGGAATACAGAAATATAGGATGGGGGACACGTGGCTGGATGGCAGTATGTGTGAAAGGGATCTAGGAGTCTTAATAGACCACAAGCTGAACATGAGTCAGCAGTGTGATGCGACAGCCAAGAAAGCCAATGAGATTCTCAGCTGCATCAATAGGAGTATGGTGTCTAGATCGAGGGAGGTACTGGTACCACTCTACTCTGCTTTGGTTAGACCTCATCTTGAATATTGTGTCCAGTTCTGGGCACCTCAATTCAAGAAGGACATGGTCAGGCTGGAGCAGGTCCAGAGGAGGGCAACCAAAATGGTGAGAGGCCTGGAAGACATGCCCTATGAGGATAGACTTAGAGAGCTGGGTATGTTTAGTCTGCAGAAGAGAAGGTTAAGAGGGGACATGATAGTCATGTTTAAATATTTGAAGGGATGCCATGTAGAGGAAGGAGAGGGCTTGTTTTCTGCTGCTCCAGAGACCAGGACAAGGAGCAATGGATTCAAGCTGCAGGAAAGGAGATTCCACCTGAACCTCAGGAAGAACTTCCTGACGGTCAGGGCTGTCCGACAGTGGAATATGCTCCCTCGGAGTGTGGTGGAGTCTCCTTCTTTGGAGGTTTTTAAGCAGAGGCTAGATGGCCATCTGTCGGGAGTGCTTTGAGGGTGTTCCTGCATGGCAGGAGGTTGGACTGGATGGCCTGTGTGGTCTCTTCCAACTCTACATTTCTATGATTCTATGATCCTATGATTCTAGCTTCCATATACATATATTAAAATTACACATCTGCAAAAGTTTGGAAACATGATAGACACTACGGAGGATTAACATAGCCAAGTTTCAGACAGGTAATTCCACAGGTTTTTCTGTTAGTCACTCGTTAAATCTTCTCTTTTTGAAAAATAAAAATAAAACATTTTTTTTAAAATTGCTGACTTGCTCAGTCTTGGCAGTTGTATTTGTTCTGACATTTCCCCTCTAAAACATCAATTAGGCAAGAGTTTTAAAGTTTGACTAAGATGTATGATAATCGTATGACAATGAAATCACTTACTTGAGAGAAGGTTTTTAAAAAAATACCTGCAACTGAACTGGCAATATGTAAGGAACTAGTCAGAGGTGACAAAAGCAACTTTTACCAGCAGTTTGAGTGAAGAGATTGCCCTGATAAACCCACCTGCCCCTCCAAAAACATTCAGAGATCTGTGCTAGTAGCACTATAAACTTCCTTTTTGCAGCCAAATGTTACTTCAGTCCATTTCTTCAAGAGCTGACAGCCTAAATCTTGATGGCAATGGTAAGTGAAGGTGGTACTGTCTGTCAAAGAGGTCACTCTTTGTTTCTGCACTATTGTTTGGAGCACGCTGCTGATGTAATGCTCTGGCAATTTATCCTTGCTTGTTTTCTTTTGGAAGTGAAGGCATGTGTCAATCCTGGGATCTACTCCCATCTCAAAGTGGTCCTAAACAATGTTTTACTTTCTCTGTAGTGATCCAGCCTGCTAGCCTTCCATTTAACAAAAATAACTAGGGAAAATTGGATAGGGAGAGAATAAGTTTCACTACTTAAACAGGTACAGAGCTGCAAACAGGCAAACTAACAAATAAAGTAAATGCAAATTTGAGAGTAAGTTAAATGACTCAACAAGAAAAAAAAAATGAAATTAACTCAGGTAACGGTCAACAGTACTCATTCCTCACCATGGCATTTTCACTATTTAGCATAACTAAAGATAGCAAAGAAATGAACAAACATTCTGGAAGACATCATTGACAATATAACTTTAATGGGCTCACATAATCCCTTCAATGAGCACTCTGACTGGACAGTGCTGGTGAGATTCTCACCCCAGATGGCATGATAAGTGTTTTCAATGACCAAGGCTCAGGTCTTCTCCTCAAACTTGGCATCACACCACATTGTTGTTTTTCTTATATGTCATGTCATGTTTAACACACAGTGTCTGACATTTTTCTTGTTTAGTTTTAATATTCTGATTTCCAAATCAGTCTGAATTGCTTTGGGCTGTGTTATTCCTTTTGGTAACAAACCCAATCACATCTAGAATTTGTACAAAATAGTCCATATCAGTCTAATTTGCTTTATTATTTGAACTTTGGACAAATTGTTAAGTGGAAGGCTTTCACGGCTGGAATCCATAGGTGGTTGTAGGTTTTCCAGACTTTGAGACTGTATTCTGTTAGTATTTTCTCCTGATGTTTTGCCTGCATCTGTGGCTGTGGAAGATGCCAGCCACAGATGCAGGCGAAATGTCAGGAGAAAATACTAATAGAACAAGGCCTCAAAGCCTGGAAAACCCACAACAACCTTTGGGCAAATTAGTTGCACAATCTTAATTGTTACCCATAGGTAACAGTTTTTCCCCTCTATTCTTCAAAAAATGAAATGGCGCATAAAACCATTCTTCATTCAAAATTCTTTACCTAGGCAAATCGTAAAAAAATAACAATGCAAAATATAATATGATAGGCTTGGTTTTAGTGTAATTCAGAATTGTTCTTATAAAATGATCTAAGGTCTCAAAGAAGACTTCTCAGACTTGTCAGTGGAGAAGACAAAAAGAAACTTATCATCTGCATACAACAAGTGTTCTTTTGACTTGAGACTGGAGGGTAGGGATTGGGAATTACTAAGACTAGATTAGAGATTTAACTTCAAAGTCCTTTGTAGGACGTGAGACTGGACTTGTGGGTAGAGAATTGAGACTGGACTAGAGGCTGGGTTTTTCTAAGTGCCTTCCTTGTTACAGGACTTGATTTGAGACTGCAAGGTTCAGAATTGAGACTGGACTAGAGGTTGGTGTTTTGTTTTGTGTTAAGTGTCTTCCTTGTTACAGGATTTGATTTGAGACTGCAGGGTGCAGAATTGAGACTGGACTAGAGACTGGTGTTGTTGTTTTTTTAAGTGCCTTCCTTGTTGCAGGACTTGAGACTTAACTGGAAGGTACAGTCTTGAGATTTCAAGGACAGCTGAAAGATTCCTTTGCATAGCTCCCTTGCAAAGTTCTTTCATACACAATTCTGGGGTTTGTAGTTTTACAAGGTGTCACAGCCTTCTCTGCCAAAGTGTGCTGGTGCATCATCAAACTACAAACCCAGGATGTCATAAGGAGCAAAGAAAGAAAGAAAGTAAAGAAAATCCAGTTTTGACCTGGATTAGCTCTGTACTGTTGTATGTGGTCCTATTTACACAGGCAGAAAATGTGGGATTAATCCACATTTTCTTGCCCATGTAGAAAGAGCCTTCATGTCATTTTCAATCTGGGGAGATCCTGAGGCAAAACTAGGACAATTGTCCTGGCCAGATTTCTTCAGAGGGTTTGCCTTTGCCTAGGCTTTTGCTAAGGCTGAGAGGGTGTGTCTTGCCCAAGATTACCCTTCTTTCCCTTGCTTTTTAAAATTTTTTAAAAAAGGATCTGATAGATTTGAGATTCGTGGATTCCCAGAACCTTCGAGGGATTTGGATCTGGATTCAGATTCGGAAAATTCTGGATTCGTCCCATCCCTAAGTAAAATAATAGCAGTTTTAAATTAAAATCACTAATCTTTATCTTTTATCTCCCTGTGTAAGACAGCAATAGGATTCAGTCTATATGTTTTTTAAGCTTGTTTCTGCATTACAATTGAACTCTGAATAGCTGAAATAACCCTGTTCACAAGTATGTGAAATGCATGGCTAATCTGTGCAGAAGAGAGAAAAAGACTGAACCCTTTTGGCAATGTTTCAATATCACCCATATGTACCCAAACCCCAAATTTTCATCTCAACCTGTTTAGCAAAGGCCTGAAATGGAAGCCAGCTCAATTTGGACTGACTTCACCATGAAACCAGGAATCTACACAACTTAAGCTTTGAATCTGTGGAAGAGCCTACACCCCTACAGCTGTCTTCTTGTTCGGTTCTTCACCACAGTTTAGAGGGGCAAAGTCAGACTGGCCTAGGGGTAGAGGGAAGCAGAAAGGTTATGTTCTTGTCCACACAGTAGGACTCCATAAGAAGAGATCAGAAGTAGTAAATAACTAACAAAAATGTACTTAACTATAATAAGTTCCTTCTATTGGTAACAATGACAGAGCAAAGTTACAGCTCTGAACTAATGTAACAAAACGGAATGAAAGTAACAGTTTCTGGTTTTTTATTAAAATTTTAAAGGACATTTGACAGGAACTTTTCATTAATCCCAATGTTATCTCTCCCCCTGCCCCTTTTTTAAGGGCAGGAAAAAAATAAAATGAGCATCATAACAACTTATAATTTAAACCATATAAATGAAAAATCACAACTGATCACTTAGACACTGAGGAACATATTACTTAGACATCGAGGAACATATTACTTTTTAAAAGTGCCTTTCCAAGGTAGTTAGGGGACTAAAGACTAAATAAAGTCAATGCTGTTGCCAAATTATCTAGCAGAAAAGATTGGCTGAGCATTCCACTTTTTGCGGGGCTCCCTAGGAGGCCTTAGAAAATACTGAAATACCAGTTACAGCAGCTTCTGAGAACTTCTTGTTCAGAGAAACAAATAAACAAAACAGAAAGACATTCTTTTCTACAATGTGGAAATGATAATGCAGATGCATGTAGGAAGAGTAACTGAGCTGGATGGAATAATGAGCTTTCTAGAAGGTCAAATTAAATGCAACAGGAAACTGAACAATGCATAACAAAAAGAAGAGATGACAATGAAAGATGATATATGGGAAGAATGCAAGGTACTTTTTTCCATTCCTATGCAGATGGAATCTGAAAATTTATTCTTGATTATTCACATTAGTGGATCTTATTATCAATACTGACAAAAGTTCAAAGCATAATGGTAGGGAGACACATTCTGGTGTGTACTCATTCATACTTATTTTTGCAGGAAAGACTTGGCACAGTCATAAAAATCAATTAGCTCTCAGACTTCTAAGCCAGAACTTGGAGTGTAATCTCTCCTAAAACTAGGTTTTACCATCCATCATAGATAAGGCAGGTAATTATGGAATTATGGAATTACAGAGTTTGCACTTTCCTAACAAAGTCTAATGTCAAATCTTTCGATTTACCTGATTAGCAACCTTTGAAGACATATTTGTAGGACTGTAATTCTGATCCAATTTATGCCCATGATACATTTTAACTGGCAGCAGATCTGAGGATAATTATTTTCTCCATTGATAGTTCATGTTAAGGAGATGATCCTATAAATGACCCAAATTTTATTACAAGCTTAAATGGGTATTGCTCTCTTTCTTTCTTCCTTCCTTCCTTCCTTCCTTCCTTCCTTCCTTCCTTCCTTCCTTCCATCTTTCTTTTTTTTTCTTTTTAGTGGCAGCAAAAAGTAGAGACTTAAGAAAAGTATAGGCTTAAGAAATAATATTTTCTTTCTGTTTCTACTTTTGCCCTGGAAAAAAAAAATCTATGCCAACAGTTCTCAGAAAACTATTTTTGGGGAATATTTCTCAGATTATCTTTTCTACTTCTCTCCACAAAAAAATAAAATGACTTTCCGTAATTTCCTTATAATACTTTCCAAAAATACTTTGTTAAATTTCTCTTATAGTCTCCTAGGACAACAATAATTACAACCAAACTTAGGAAAGGAAAAGAAAAGAAAATTTTGAGCCCTATTTTCTTTTCATGGACTCCCCCACCCAATTTTAATTCCCAGGATCAGGGAGAATAACTTCCAGAAGCCACATGCCAACAGCAACATGAACCTGAGGATTAAGAAATAAATGCAAGAATATAGAAGCAAATCACAAGGTCCAAGTATGAATATAACAATATGTTGAATAACACAGGAATGACATTTTGGTTCTGATTCTCTATTCCACAGTAAGGAGAACCTAGATAACTCCATTTGACACAGCCTATTTTTTTTTTAAAGAAGGAATCACACCAGCAAGGATCGTTTTCAAAGACATTTGTGTGCATAGTTTTCCATTGTTCATTAATTCATGAATTCATGCTTATCACGAAAGGCACTGAAACTTCAAGTTTTCTAATAAATGTTGATCCCTCAGTGAGAACATTTTCAAAAAAAGGAGAGAAATCATGTTTTCTCTTCGAAAGAAAAATAATCAGTTTTTGTCATATTGAGACTCAGGGAGAAAACATTAGATTGTTACCCCCAAATGTGGGTGACTCAGGAGTTCACCGTCAATGCCAGTACCTCAAATAAGGAGGCTGGGGGGGGTAACTTAACAAGATCTTTCCACCAATGCTTACGGGGTCACACAGGAAATAACCAGCCGGAGATTCCAAAATAAGCTAAAATGTGTTTTATTGAAAGTTCACTCACACACACAAAAGATCCAAGCATTCACACACTCACACAAGAGCTAGCCAAATGATAAAGGGATGAAAGTTGTGGATAGAGGAATTTTAGGGTTTGGATGATAATTACTGGTCCAGAGAACAGTGAAGAAAGCAGCAATGTGGCTCAGGCAAATGCCCAAGGACAGTACTCATTCAAGAATCAGAGTGACAGCATGGCATTCAGCAAGGCAAGAGACTGCACTGAGTTGCTCAGAACTGAGGGTTTTAGACTCCAGAACTATCCTGTGAATATAGGTGTGAATGGCTTTCCCAGCCAAGTGGACAATAGGAGTTGCAACACAGACAATGGGGTCCAGACGAAGTTAATGGTCTTAGTGTTTAGGTGACAAAGAGGTAATGGCTGTCATAACAGCTCTGTATTGTGGTGAGGTTTGGGGGACAATGCAGGGACACATCCAGGTGTGAGAGAGCAGGGTTGAAACAATCACTGTTTGGTGGGAACTTCCCTTTCACCATTGTACACTCAGAGATGTTTCAGTTTCAGCTTAAGCCTAATATTTCCAAGGTTGAATGGTAATCTGCCTGACAATGATCTCAGCTACACCTAGAGGGAGTGTTGACTGACTTGCCTTGCAATCACACATTTTCAGACAGTAATTTTCCTCTGCAGCTTGACCTTCCAGTCACCTCAGGTTCCATTTTATATCTGCCTGTTAATGTAGTTGCCAATTAAATACTTTGCCAATTGAATTAATTACTGAACAGTGAGTAAATGTGCATAAATGGGGCTTATATGTGTGTTGACTCACTGTTCGACAATTAATTCAATGCTTCTACTTCAAACTGCAATTAACAAGTGGGGTTTAGACCCATATAGGCAATATTACTCTTGAGGAACTATAATTCCCCCTAGAAATAGTGGCACTCCCAAGACAATTTCTAGCAAGCTGGTTGCAAACTTCACCTTTTTTTAATTTTGCAGGTTGTATTCAGAAATATCTATGTTCCCTGTCCTGCCTTCTGACTCATGACACACAAACATGCTCGCTTTCATTCTGGCAGGTGGCTGTGACTTTAACGATTCTGTAGTTTGGAGTAGATACTAGCTATTAGAGAAGATGATAATGCAAGGCAACCATGCATCCTCAGCTTTATACTATATATAATCAGAGATGTATTTATTCCACAATATTTTACATTTTCACATACTTGTGGAAGAAGAAGGAAGAAGAGGGGGAAGCAGAAACAACAGTTGCTCAAAATTGTTGTTTTAGAAAAGGGTGAATCAAAGAAGAGAAGGGAGACTGAATAATTTTTGCCACTTAGTGCTGGAAAGAACTTTTCCCCTTAAGCCACTTATTGGCCATGTACCAGCATCTTCCTGCTTTCTAATCAGTGAGTGGCACAGTCTGTTCTGAATCTCAAAGAACTTCTGTCAGCCAGGGAGGTTATTTTTGCTACTGTCAGCCCCCCTTTCTATTTTGTCCACCTTTTATTTCTCTCCCGTTCCCTCCCTCTGCCTTGTACAATACAGAAATGCAGTAGAGGAGGGTTTTTGGCTTGATTCTAGTGCTATGTTTTGCCAAAGTTACAGTCAAATCAAATTTCTGTTTTGGTCCCCAGCTGTTCAATTCCACTTGAGAAAAAATTGATCTTGAATTCACATGGAATTATTATTTGTCAATGAACAATTATGAGCTTGGCACTTCTGTACTAGTTATGGAGAAATTATGTTTGATGTTCCTCTGCTAGCTGTGGATAAATTATGAATTGGATGCTCCTCTGCTACTTGTTATGGGTAAATTATGAGTTCAACACTTTTCTTCTGGAGAGGGACACGGCAGCTGATTGTAGTGACAGCCAAGTTTGCATGATGCTAACTTGTAACATCTAATTTTAGCATATTCTTATTCCATTACTTTCAGTGGGAGTTGCAACTAACCTTTTCTGGATTGTACTCATAGGAGTTTAATTTGTGACTAATGTACTCTGCCACATCTCTTTGCAGTCTGTGTTTGTTATATGACTGCTTTGGGAGACTTCTCACTGTTTGACCCCATTTTTAGTAATAGCAGATAATATTTCACATTTAGCAGTGTCATCCTATTTATTCTGCATCATGTCCCTCTAAGTCTCTATGAAATTATTTAAAATGGGACAAAAAGGCAGGGGGAGAAGATCAAAAGCAAGCAAATGCCCAGTCCCAAAGCACTTAATGTTTTATCTGGAGATGAGAGATAGGTTGCTGGTTACTTTTTGAAATAAGCAAGTGCAGGACTCCAAGCATCTCAGTCATCCATTTACTTCAAAACTGCAGGTTTTGAATTCTAAAGACCTTTGGGTCTCTGAACTGGGGTATGTGAAGAACTGCCTACCACCATGATTATCTGTTGGTAGACTAAGAGTAAGTGAGATGTCATTCGATTCATTTTTTGAAACACACTGTCAAAATTTACATCCATAACATAGGCCATGATCTTCAACATCAACCCTTTTCTTGACTTTTCAAGCTATCTGAAGTCTGAGATTATGAAACACTTTCAGAAAAAACAAACAAACACAGCAACCCTGCCTGGCTCCCATTCTGTTGTTACTTAAGCACTAAGCAAGAAAGAAATCTTTGTGTTTTGGGGAACTTCAGATCTCAGTTTCTTTGATTTCTGTTGAAAAATGCTTCCCAATTTAGAATTCTCTTTAACCTTCTTCACCCATTTGCCATTAGAGCAATGGGACTTTAGGCAGTAAGGGTTTCCTGCATGCCTCTGCCAAACGCATGCTGTCTCTAAAAGTCACCCATTGAGTAGATGTCTCCAAGCAATCATGCCATGTGACCAAAGAACCTTTCAGGTGTGTTTGCAAGCACATAAAAGTTGTCTCTCTCTCTCTCTCTGTGTGTGCATGTATATTGTTTGAATGTACCTTTAAATATAGTTAGTAAAAATTTTAGCTATCAAAATTGTGTACTGCCTGTTTGATAAAACTTGTCTCAGAGAAAGTTCTGCTATCATCATTTTTCATATTTTGTTTGAATGAGCTTATCGTACTTTTATTGGGGTATTCTTTTCTTTGCCCTTTTTTTTTTAAAAAAAATATATATTAAATTTCAGCTCTCTGAAAGGATAGAGTGAAACCTGCATTAATAACTAGACAATCTGGAAAAGCTGTGAAGTAGGAAGACATACAATCTCGTCAATATTCCTAACCCTGATATCTCCAGCACAGCTTCTAAAAATGGCTCCCAGAATCCCTCACCCAGTGATAAAAGTCATTTCCCAGGCTTTGCTATCTGGGAGCAATAGTATGCCCAGTCTTTAGGAGTTTAGTACCGCAACTTTCAACTTCTGCTATCCCAAGCATTTACCTACACTGGTTGCCAAGTTTAGTCAACCTCACAGCTGTTTAAAAAGACACTGTATTGAATAAACTCCACAAGCTGTGACCTCTGCAGTGCCCTTTGAATACATATCTTTCAAAATGGATCATAAAGCAAAGATATATAAAAGGCAGAAATGAAAGTTGACCCAACATCAGTCAGAAATTTGTTTCAAGACATAAAGAAGACAAACATTTCTGGCATTGCCTTCTCTCTTTATAAATCTTCACAGTCAGAAGTAGGTAGACATTTAGGTTACACTTCTGATGTTTCTGAGCTTCCAATATTTATCCTTTTCAAATGACTGTCTGCACATACAACTGTGTGCACGTAATAAATATCCAGGACAGACTTGTAGACCAGGGTGCTACATTTTAAAACTGTCATGTTCAAGTGACCCTCTGTCTTTCTACTGGATGTGTTGTGGTTAATTTGACCTTCCAAGCTTTCTGACTGCAAAGTATGTCTGGAAATGAAATGTGAAAGGGGGAATGTGAAGGACTGTAAAACACTTTGTCACCTGACCATCCACAACAAAGCTATTTATTCATCACAAATTGCATTGAACAAGAAAAGCTTGTGTGGCGGGGTGAAGAGAGTAATGTCCAATGAAAATATAACTTTACCCTGAAAGCATGATTTGGGAATCAGGAGCTAGCTTCAGAATGATACCCCTTCCTTCCTTCCTTCCTTCCTTCCTTCCTTCCTTCCTTCCTTCCTTCCTTCCTTCCTTCCTTCCCTTTCTGAAGTTAGTTTTGCATGTTTTTTAAAAGGGAGATGTTCACGGCCAGTGGGGATCCTGAGTCAGTCATTAATGGACCTTGCACAGCCTGGTAACAAGAGAAGCTTCTCATTCCTCTGACAGCTGTGATGCTCTCTGAAGAATTCACTCATACTTCTTCAATGGCTATTACCTTTCACCTAATCCTCTTCTCTTCAGGACTGACTACTGAATTTCAATTTGCGACCTTAGGCATATGCAAACATCTAGACATATCCTCCTGTTTGTGCTGCTGCCAGGACTTTTACCCAAATCAAGTTCTTATTACTACCTGGGTGAGTATACCTTGCCTAAGAAAATCCTACGAAATTCATGGGGTCACCAGGCAACTTGAAACCATGCATACATGCACACACATTTTCTACTGCAATATCTTTGACCATAGACTGTATGCATACATGCCTTTGGAGGGGAAAGAAACAGCTGGTGAAGATAGCAAAGAATATTTTACCATTTACAGCCTCAGGTATACAGTGATAGCTAGGACCTCCAGCATAACTCTACAGCTCACTTCTGCTGAAAGTTAACTATAGAATTGTGCTGGAAGACCTACAGATTCCTAGAGAAGTTTTCTCAGGTTAAATAAAAAAGATAATGTTCTTGATTTTTATTTTTATTCATTCTTCCACTTTCACAGAGTTCTTGCATCCCTAACTGCCATGAAAGTGGAGGGTTCAATGTACTTCTATTTGATGCCTTACAATCTTCCAGCAACTACATACTTGGTTACAAGTTATACTGTGTCAATAATATTTTCCTGCAGAACCATACTTTATAAATAATTACCTTTTTTCATATCTCATCCTTCACATTCATTCTTAATACTATCAGTCTTGAAAATGCTATTCTCAACTTACAAAATGATCTTTCTTTACTGTTGTTTCTTACCTGGCCTTTCCATCCCTCCTGTCTTATCTGACTCTTTCATTTTCACTCACATCAGAACATTCCAAATCACATGTCTTTCTCTCCCCTCACCCCATTTCTCAGCCAGTTCTTATTCATATGCAGATGTACACTCCCTGTCAGTCTTGTCACTCACACAGTCTTGTCAATGACACTTGTCAATCACTTCCACTAAACTACTGAGTACAAGGTTGCAAGCTCATATTATATCACAGGTTATACTGTATCACAGGCCCTTTCCACTGGATGATGCTCTCGCACACTGTCCCATCACAATCCTTTGTTGGGATGAGAGTGTGTCGCTAGTGCTCCTTTCTACACCTGACCAGCTGCCTGTGGAAGGGAGCACTTCTGCACTACAGCTGCTCTTGTTACCATGCTGCATGTCATGCCAAAAATATAGCAGAGATTGCTCCCACAGCTTTGGAAGCGTACCCAGCAGCAGAGAATACCTTAGCAGCAATGCACTGTAGCCAGGAAAAACTCACCCACGCTAATTGTTCTCTTCCATCAAGGAGGCAATTTATTCTTCAGTTACAATGTGTACATATTTACAAGAATCTCCAGAAAGCATTCCAGCATCCCCCTGCTTGCTCTTTCTGACAGAGCCTCCAGCAGACACACCAAGCACCATATGCAACTTGTTGGCTAGCTCTCAGCTACATTTATACTCATACTAGCTGATGCAATCCTACCAGCCTTTGCATTCTCCCCACACCCGATGCAACCTTCTCCCCTGGTTGCTCATCAGCATGACTCAGCTAAAGTCACATGGCTCTCCACAGGTGCACTTAATGACCCACATCACAAAGTATTTTCTACAGGATTGGTCCAACCTTTACTGACAATTCCCCTCCGAAATACTTTTGATGTGCAAACCCAGTACTTTATTGCAAACCAATATACCTTTCCAGCCCCAATTCCCACACCATCTGTTCATGCTTTGTGACTGGTAGTGGTTTCATGACGATGTCTGCTATATTATTCTCAGACTCGCAGTAGTGTAATCTTTTTTTTTAATAGTCATTTTATTCAAATTCAGATATAAAACAAACAATTATAACTGTCAACTTATTTGAAATATTTCTGATCTTCCACAATGATCTAGATTTCATTATCAATATTTCTTAACATGCTTAAAATATTGTACTACATTTTAGTGCTATTATTACTTGTTGATTCTTGCATTTCCATCTCCATATTCCCGCTTCATGATGTATATCCTGTAGCCCCCTCATAATTTATCTTAAATCATGAATTACAGATTTCCATCTGATGGTACCCAGCAATTACCCGTTACAATTTGCCATTCTTTTTGTATCTCTTCGTCTGATTTCCCTTTTAATCTCTGAGAGACCATATCAGCATTTTTGTTTTCAATCAGTGTACCCCACCATTGTTCTAATGTGGGTATTTGCTGAGTTTTCCACATCTTTGCATATTCAATACGAGCTGTTGTTATCATGTACAGTAGTATTCTCCAGTACTTCTTTATACTAGTACCTTCTAATACATCAGTCATATTTAGCAAATACAATTCTGGTAACTTAGCAAACTGTACTTTCATTAATGCACATATTTTGTTATGTATTTCAGTCCAATATTTCTTAGCTTTATGACATGTCCACCACATATGATATATCGTACCGACCTCATTCTGACATTTCCAACATTGTCCAATACCTGTATTATAAATCTTTTTTAATTTATCTGGTGTCACGTACCATCTATGAAATAGCTTGTAATAGTTCTCTTTCAAATTCTGTGCTACTGTAAATTTCTGTGTTTTTTTCCAGCTCTGCTCCCAAGACTCTAATTGTATTGAACGTCTGATATTTTCTGCCCATGAAATCATTGTTGCCTTTACTGTTTCTTCTTGCCTCTCCTGATGTAGTATTTCTTGATGCATTTGGGCAAGTAAATGAGGCGGATTTTCGAACACCCATTTAATTACTCCAGCTTTCTCTTTTAGTTCAATTCCATATGTTTTTATATCCATCTGAAACCTTTCTGCTAACTGTCTGTACGGGAACCAACTTAATGTTATTCCCTCTTGTTCTAGTTTTTCTCTTGTTTTAATCTTAAGGTTGTTGGACGTTGACCTCTCAATTATATCATCATATTGCAACCATTTATCTGTGTCCGTCCATCTGCCAAAAAAAAGCCTCTTGCGGTGAGACCCAGGTGGGGAGCTGCCGTATGTTTTTAGTTTTATAATCCTCCCAAATTTTCAGAAGCAATTTTCTGATATAGTGATGTGTGAAGACTTTATCTATTTTTGCTTTATCATAAAACATATAGGCATGCCACCCCATCCTCAGGTCTGCTCCCTCCAGTGCCAACATTCTCGTGTCTTGTAGGTCTACCCAGTCTTTTATCCACATAAAAGCCGCAGCCTTATAGTATATTTGAAAGTTTGGTAGGCCCATTCCTCCTCTACTTTTTAAGTCTGTCATAGTATTCCATTTTATCCTAGGTTTTTTCCCATGCCATATAAACTTGGTTAGTTCTCTCTTCCATTGTATGAAAGGTTTCATGTTCATTATTATGGAAAGATTTTGGAACAAAAAGTTCATTTTTGGCAAAACATTCACCTTTATTGCAGCTATCCTCCCCATCACTGACAAACACATGGAGGTCCAACTTTCCAAGTATTTTATTATTTCTTTCCATTTTTTTTCATAATTATTTTGAAATAACTCATTGTTTCTTTTGGCTATCCAAATACCTAGATATTTTACCTTTTGTCCTCTATTGAATCCTGTTTTTTGTACTAATTCCATCTCTTCTCTTTCAGTCATATTTTGGTTAAGAAGACTGTTTTTTCCTTATTAACTTTAAAACCAGACAATTCTCCATATTCTTGAACTGTAGTAATCAATTTTTCAATACATTTCCCTGGGTCATCCAGTAAGAAGACCAAATCATCAGCGAAAGCTTTTAACTTGTAACAATATTTCTTAATTTGGACTCCTCTTATTTCTTTATCTTCTCTTATAGCATTGTTAAGTATTTCCATTGTCATGATAAACAGCAGAGGAGTCAGGGGACACCCTTGTCTCGTACCTCTGTGCAGTTCTATCATTTGTGTTCTTTCACCGTTTATGACCAGTCGAGCTTGTTGTTGGCTGTAAATTGCTTCAATCCATGCAACAAATTTTTCTCCTCCCTGCATCTGTTTAACCGCCGTCTTCATGAACGGCCAGCTGATCATGTCAAAAGCTTTCTCCGCATCTACAAATATCATGACCATTTTCCGTTCATTATGCTTTTCATAGTATTCGATTGCATTTAAGACCATTCTCATGTTATTTCTCAAAGATCTTTCTGGTAGAAAGCCATTCTGGTCCTCATCAATTACCTCTAATAGCACTTTTTTGAGCCTCGCTGCTAGAATTGAAGCAAAAATCTTGTAGTCTGTATTCAAAAGTGATATTGGTCTATAGTTCTTTACATCGCTCGGATCTCTTCCTTCTTTTGGGATCAGCACAACGTTAGCTTCTTTCCAAGTATCTGGTATTCCTTCCTTTATTATTTCATTTATAGCACTTTGCAAAGGTATTGAAATCTCATGTTCCATAATCTTATAATATCTTGCAGTGAAGCCGTCAGGTCCTGGAGCTTTATTGTTCTTCAAATTCCTAATAGCCTCAACTACTTCCATCATAGTAATAGATTTGTTCAAGATTGATCTTTGGTCTTCATTAAATCTCATTTTATTCATTTTCTCCAAATATTCTTCCACTTCTTGCAGTATTTTCCCCCTTTGAGATCTTACTCATCAGCTTCATGTAGTAATTATAAAAAGCTTGTTTTATTTCCTCTTGTTTTGTAATTCTTTCTTCTCCTGTTCTGATCTTGGTTATGATATTTCTGGACCTTCTTTTACGCAGCAAACCTGCCAAAAGTTTTGAAGGTTTATTAGCTTGTTCAAAGAAATTATATTTCGTTCTCTTTAACTGTTGCTCTATTTCTTCCAAATTAAGTTGATTTAATTCAGCTTGCTGTACCTTCATCTGTAATCTAAACTGTTTATCCGACGGATTTTGTCTCATCTGTTGTTCAATTTCTTTTATGTTTTCCAAAATTCGCTGCTCAGTGTTTCTCTTTTCTTTTTTAATCTCTGCAGTCCATCTGATAAAGTTACCACGCATCACTGCTTTACTTGCGTTCCAAATGGTTTTTGTCGACAGCTCCGATGTCAAGTTCTCATTAAAATAGTTAATTATCTCTGTTTTTGCTTTCGCTATGTACTTCTCCTTATTCCAAATCTCATCATTCAGTCTCCATGTTCTTTCTCTGTCTTTAATCCTTATCTTTAATTGTAACGGATTATGATCAGAGCATAAATTGGGAAGAATGTCTATATCTGTAGTCTTCATCAAGAGTTGTTTGGATACCAACATCGTATCTATTCTTGACATTGACCTATGTCTGTCCGAATAATATGTATGTCCATCCAGTTGCCCATTCTTGTATCTCCAAGTGTCATATAAGTTTAAGTTGTCCATCATATTAAAGAAGCTCTTAGGAAGTTTACCGTAGTTTCAGGGCAGTACTGTAATCTAATTAGCCCCTCCTGCACTAACTGCCTTACATTCTGATACCTCACTGCCAAGTACTTGCTTTTGTTCCTTAAGTTTTCCATCTCTGCCATGGCTATACAGGCTTGTGAATCTTCATTCACTATAATTGGGGTTTTATATTCCTCCCCAACATCCTCTAGCAACTGTCTGATCCATTGTAGCTCTCCCGCTACCTCCGACAGTGCAGCAAACCATGCTTCTGTCATGCTCAGTGCCATACAACTTTGTTTTCTAGATCTCCACGCAATCAGACTGTCAGTGTACTTAATCACTAAACCAGTAACAGACTTCTTGTCCACCTCTGAAGCAAATGAGCTGTCTACATGACACTCCATGCCTGCTTCACTGCCTTCCATCTTTAGGCACAAGTCTCTGGTTCCCTTTACCACTCTCTTGAGTGTTGTCCAATCTACCATTCTATGCTTTGCAACTCTCCTGCTTAGTAAACTCACAGGATAACCAATGTCTGGTCTTGTATGGTTGGCCACATACAACAAGCTGCCTACAACCAAATGGTACAGATCAGGTTTATTAAACAACTGCTCAGACTCCAGCTTTGGATAGTCTACAGTCATGGGCGTATTTGTAACTTTGGCAAATTCAAGACCACACTTCTGCACAACTTGATCTATCTTCCTTTTCTAGCTAAGATACACTGTGCCATCCTGTGTTCTGTCTACTTCAACACCAATGTTCTGCTTGAGGCGACCTAAGTCTTTTAACTTAAACTTATTCTCAAGCTGTCTCTGTACATTCGTTATCATTCCTGTCTTTTGCTACCGCATACAGGTCATCTACATAGATTACTAGTGTCACACTCTCTTCCCCAGTGCCTCTGGTATACACACAAGCATCAGCCACATTCCTGTGAAACCCTAGTCTGCACAATTCTTCATGAACACACTGGTTCCAACATCTGGCTGACTGTTTCAAACCATAGATGGCTTTCCTTAGCCTGTACACTTTGTCATCTCCTGTACTTATATATTCAGGTTCCTGTTCCATGTACACAAGCTCTTCAAGTTTGGCATTCAAATAAGCTGTTTCAAAATCAAAATGCCTAACTTCCAGGCCACGTTTCACAGCCAAAGCCAATATCAACCTTAAGCTCTCAGGTTTGGCTGTGGGTAAAAAGGTTTTATCAAAGTTTTCAAACCTCTGCTATGCAAACCCCCTTGCAACTAGCCTGGCCTTATGTTTTACACTGCCATCTGGCATGCTCTTCCTTTTGTATACCCATCAACAACCAACCATCTTGTGGTCCCTGGGTCTCTCTACCAGTTCAAAAACCTGTTGCTCAATCATGGACCCAAACTCAGCATCCATGGCCTTGTTCCAGCGCTCTTGCTCCTCCTCCGAACACCTTAGCATGTCCTCAAAGCTTTCTGGCTCCTCTCCAACAACCAAACAAGCTCTGGCTTCCTGAATGAAAAACCTCTCAGGGGCTTTTCCTACTCTTTTGGACCTCCTAGGGATCATGGTCTCAAACCTGGACAAGTCCTCATCAGTATTAGACTCTCTAGTTGCCCCCTCCACTTCTGGCTCTCTTTTTACCTGAGCCCTTGGTGATGTAGTGTCATCAGTTGTGGAAGTATCAGGTGAACTGTCTGGTGGCTCCTTGAGTGTATGTGGAGTGATGTCAGATGGTCCTGCCCCTCCATTCCCAGGGCTTTCACCTTGCTCTAGCTCTAGTGGTTGTATAAACACTTCCTTGTTACAATGCAACTCCTCCCAGCCACTGTCTTTCCCAAATTGGCACTTCTCGAGAACAAGAGCTTACCATGTCCCAGATAAAACTTATACTTGTTTCCCAGATAGCCCACAAACTTCAGCCTCCACTTGGGCTGTCTTTGCATCTCAGCTGACTGGGAGCTAGGACATTTGCGAACTGACCAAACACTCTCAAATACTTCAGAGTAGGTGTATGTCCATACAACACGAAGCTGTTTGCTTAATACTGGCACAACACATCCTGTAAATGACATGGTTGGCAGCAAGAATAGCCTCTGCCCACAATCCAGGAGGCGATTTGGAGTCTAGCATCATGCAATCTTTCATCTGTTGCAACACTCCAATTCTGCGCTCTGCCAACCCATTCTCCACTGGTGTGTACAGACTGGTGATTTTATGTTGTATACCTTTCCTTCTGAGCCAACTCTGAAATTCTGCATCACAAAACTCGCCACCACAGTCCATATTGAGGCATGAGACTTTGTGGGGAAATTACTCTCCACCATGCTTTCCCAGTTTCTAAATTTCTCAAAGGCCTCATCTTTTGTTTTCAATAGGAACACATACGTGTACCTGGTGTGTCTATCCACAATCACAAAGATATACCTGAACCGTCCCTTGCTTTCAGGAAAAGGTCCTGCCAAGTCAGCACGCACCACTTGGAAGGGCCTCTGGGTGGCGATCTTGCTGTCCTTTGGCACAGGAAAGGATTTTACTTTTGTTTTCTTGCAGATTGAACAGTCAAGAAATTGGGCGCATTTTTTGACTTTCAGGTCTGGACACACCCTTGCCAATTGTTCCAGCCCTCCAAAATTTGCACGACCCATGACCCAATGCAGATGATGGCAACAATTGTCATGTAGGGGGACATTGGCAATAACATTGGATGTTTGGGAACACTTAGCAGTTGGCAACATCAAATATAGCCTGTTCTGCTTCACACCCTTAGCACAGACTCTCCCACCATAGCTTATTGTGCAGTTATTCCCTTGAACACTAATTCATACCCCTCATCCGTTAGGCATGACACACTGAGTATACAATGTTCTAAACCTTCTGCACACAACACATTCTCAAACTTTTTCCCCATGCAGGGAACAAATGCAGACCCCAAGTAGGACACTTGAGAGTGATCTCCGTCAGCCATGCTAACAGCGCAAAGGAGCTCTTCTAGCGTTCCTCAGCAGGTTCCTGCTATTCACCATATGATGGGTGGCTCCGCTGTCCAGCAGCCAGTCATGACAGACTGCTCCTTCTGCTGCAGCTGCAACCACACAGGTGCTGGCTTTCCTCCTCCAGACTACAGGCCTCTTGTTGTTCTTGTCCCTGGACAATGTGGCTTTACAGTCCCTTTTGACATGTCCCTGCTTGCCGCACTTGAAACACCACCTGGCAACGCTGCACTCTGAAGTTTCTTCCCCCTCATGTGAAGGCTTGTGCCGGCTGTTCTCTGCTTTTCTCTCAGAAGCACGCTTTAAATCATCCTGAGCTGTAAAAGCTCACCTGTCACGTTCCTCCAGCACTTGTAACATGACTAAATCAAGGGTTAAGTCTCTTTCCCTCAAACTTTGCAGGCTACACAGAATAAAGTCCGACTCTTTACTCAAGCTGCTTAGGAGGATATAACATTTTTGAGCCTCATCAAAGTCCATACCTCTGTCAGCCAACCCGAGGAACAAAAACTTCATATTATTAAGATGGGCTTTCACATTTCCCCCTTCTTCCAGCTTCGTGTTGTACAGCTTCCTCGTCCACAGCATTTTGGAGAGATAGGAATCCCGCTGATGAATTCACCTCAGCGCATCCCACACATCAGTAGTGGTCGGCTTACCATGCACATGGATGAGCTGGCTTGGCTCCAGGCTCAGGATCATGGTCGCTCTGGCACGCTGATCTGCTGCTCTCTCTGCTGCATCTTTAGGTGGGTGCTCCACCACAGCCCATAAATTCTTCCTGACCAGCAAACTCTGGATCATAAGACTCCACGTTTGATAGCTGCTGTCAGTCAGCTTCTCAAACCCCAGTGCAGTCGACACAGTGGCTGCCATTCTGCTTACTCAAAAACCGAAAGCAAAAACAAAACCTATGGCAGCTCTGCCTGAATTTACAACTTGGAAGATCTTATGGGTGTAGAAACAAAAGCAAAATGCTGGCCAGGTAAAACAAAACAGCTGCTTAACTCTGCTGCAGAAAAAAATCCTCCCACATGGCTTTTAACTCTTCAGCACACTGGAGCTATTCCAGCCAAGACTCTGAGCCATCTCACAGGCTGCCTGCCACAAAACCAACAGGGTTACCTGGTCCAAACTGGTTAAAGCTGACGAGAACTGGGCAAGACTGGGCAAAACTGGGCTCACAACCAAATGTCACGGCAAAAAAAAAAATAGCAGTGATTGCTCCCACAGCTTTGGAAGCATGCCCAGCAGCAGAGAATATCTTAGCAGAAATGCACTGTAGCCAGGAAAAACTCACCCACGCCAATTGTTCTCTTCCATCAAGGAGGCAGTTTATTCTTCAGTTACAATGTGTACATATTTACAAGAATCCCCAGAAAGCATTCCAGCATCCCCCTGCTTGCTCTTTCTGACAGAGCCTCCAGCAGACAGGTCAGGCACCATGTGCAACTTGTTGGCTAGCTCTCAGCTATATTTATACTCACTCTAGCTGATGCAATCCTGCCAGCCTTTGCATTCTCCCCACACCCGATGCAACCTCCTCCCCTGGTTGCTCATCAGCATGACTCAGCATGACTCAGCTAAAGTCACATGGCTCTCCACAGGTGCACTTAACGACCCACATCACAAAGTATTTTCTACAGGATTGGTCCAACCTTTACTGACACTGCAGTGGGGAAGGAAGCGAGAAATCGCACTTCTGGCCCTTCTGCATGGCCAGCTGTGAAGGAAGCCTCATGTGATCAGGAGTCATTGACTGAATTTTTATGTTAATGACATACCCTGCAATTGTGTCAGCTGGCGATGTGAGAAGGGCAGGACTTCATCTGGAAGCATTGTTGTGATCCCGCTCCTCTTGCTTATCCATGACAGGAGGATACCGTCCTGTGGAAAGAGCCACAGCCACTGTGTCTGCTGTCATGGCCACCTTCTCAGCCTATGGAAAAAAGGACACTTCCAGGAGTCCCAAAAATAAAACAACAAACAAAGACGAATTGAATTGAATTGTAAGAGACATAAGACAAACGTATGATTCTTCCGGCATCTTCGGACCCAACAGAATCTTGGCCAGTATGACACCAAGGCAGGATTTAATTCTGTTTTACCAAAAGGATGGTGGCTAATTTTCGAGGGTGAAAGGGTATATTTCTCTGAGGCTGGCTTCTAACTTGTAGATTCCAGGGACTCAACTCACTCCAAAATCAAAACCTGAATTGTTTGCCTTATCATATCATCCCACCACATTCATTGCACACATTAACATTGCCTAGTCAGTAGTAGGTACCACTGAAATATTAAATTCATTCAGTTCAATACTATGTATTTCTACTCAGAAGTTGATGATGACAATGATAATGATGATGATGATGATGATGGTGATGATGATGATACTTACCCACTTCTCTCCTTGGACTGAAGTGATGAACAACAAATTAAAAGACAACAGATGGACACATAACATCAGGGGGAAAAAAACATAATGCCAATTTAAAATACATAATTAAAAGAGCATAATAGCAGTTAAAAGAGCAGACATATTAAAAACATCCAATTCATAATTTAAAATCCCATAATTTAAGAATCATCTGGATTGGGCTGTCAGAAGAGATTAGGTTTAGTGTTGCTTGAAACTCAGTGTACCTAGTTGTCAAATTTCTTCCAGCATATTAGTCCACAATTTTGGGGGCACCCAAAGAAAAAGTCATCTGGATAACAATTTCCAGCCTAGTTCTGGTTGACTGAAGTAGATGTCTCCCAGAGGACCTGAGTATATAAGAGATTATATGGGAGAAGGTGATCCTGTAGGTAACCCCAAACCAAACCATGTAAGGCTTTAAAGGTACCAACCAACACTTTGACCTTGCTCAGAAACTAATTGACAGCCAGCGGAGTGATCTTATTACTGGTGTAATATGATTGCTCCTAGATGCACTGGTAACCAATCTGGCTGCCATGTTTTGAAGTAACTGAGGTTTCCAAACTTGATACAGAGGTACAGAGGTAGTCCAATGTACAACACATTGCAGAAGTCCAGCCTTGAGGTTACCCTAGAAAAGTTGTCAAAAATATCTGAGAATTTTTTCAAATCCATGTTCGGATTGTTAGGATAAGAAGAGATCTTTTCTATTATATCTGGTGGGCTTACAAGAAAATGAAGAATTATTGGTCTAAGATCTATATGCTAGTTAAAAAAAACCCCTAAAGGTAGATTTTACAATGTCATCATAGATGTTTTAGTTGGGAATCTTTAATGAAGAACTGGATCTTGAGCACGTTGCAAAACTGACATTGTTTTTAAAAGATAGATCAATTGAAGACTTTTTTGAAAAACTGGAAACCATGTATGGATTTTTTGTTTGAGCAATTAGAAACCAAATGATGCAATAATATGTGGTTATGATTATTAGTAATTCTAGCAAGCGGAATATACTTAGATCTAAGAATAAATATCAGAATATTTAATCTATTTTTTTCTTTTTCATCACTTGGGAGAATTAGAGTTTTTTGTGTGTAGTGCAGTGTAGCTATGACATGACATTTGATTCTTTTACTATTTGGTTATGTCATTATGTTAAAGTTTTAGTTTAGTTTGATTTAATTTAGTTCAGTTTTAGTTCTAATTATACATGTGTAATGTTCATCTCTGTAGCTTGTTTCTCTTCTCCTTTTTCTTGTTTTGTGGCTATGGATTGATTTGTTTGTATCTTCAGATAAAACTAATAAATATTAAATCTCAAAAACAAAAGTACAACAATGCTTAGCACTGCAATCAAGAATGCCTCACAGAGGGCAGTAACAATAGGGTTAGATAGCCTGAGCGACCCAAAGTGCACTCCCTTCTTGACCACCCAGCCTGACTCCTCTGCAGTATGAACTGAAACTCTTCAGGATTTTTCCCTTCTCTGCTCTTCACCAATTGTCTTTTAACAGTTCTCTAGAATGAAGCTAGATAAGCACTCTGAGTAACTTTCCTATCTTAGAATGAAATTCCAATAATAAAGCTTTTAGTTTTTTTTCTCCAAGCTTTTGCTATCTTTGCTCCTTAACACTGCATGCACTTGCTATCAATCTGATCTGAATCTCCTGGACTAACGTGTAGATTTATTTTATTAACTTACTTCTCTCTTGGATATCATCACATCTCTCGAACGTTCCAGAATGTTTCTTAGCTCAAAAAGATATTCAAGTTTGTTTGTTTGTTTGTTGAAGGAAAATATTTTTAAAAAAGTATCATACAAGTTTTAGGTTAATGTGGTAGAAGAATAGTATGGAGGATTGGCAATATGCAAGTAGACAGGGCCCACAATTAGACAGCGCTGTTCATCCTGCAACTTTCCAAATTGCTAGAGAGTGCAAGAAGAAGGAGTTGTGGGAAAGTTAAAAAACAAAACAAAAACATGATAAAAGTTTCTGGAAATAGAAGCTGGTACTGGCACAGATGTTTTACATCTTTATGGGTAGATACACACAGTTACACACACCATTTGGTGACCTTCTTGTTCACAGCCTGGAAACATTCTAAAATAATCTTTTGCCTCCTGGCCTTCTTGGCAAAACCCCTACAGGAGTCACTGGAGTCCATGTTTTATTTACTTGCTGCTAGCTTATTTTCAGTCACAAGTCTTTTTCTGTTTAGTCATTCTTCAGTTTATTTATATTTCTGTCCAATCCTATTTAACCTTTAAACTGACTTTAAGACATGCTGCTCCTTTATTAAAAATGGTGGTGGGGTACCGGAGGTCTTTTACTTGGCCTAGCAGGACTGACCTTCAATTGAGTGGTCCTCACATCACTTTTTTCTAATATTGTGCAAGCAGAGTAATTTGTCACATTAAAATAGATAAATAAGAATACAGGCAGCCTGGTTTCTTGATCGCTTGCTGGGTTTCAACCCCCACTGCACAGCCTTCTTTTAATTCTATTCTGTTTGTTGGATTTAAATGAGCACATGTGGATCAGAAAACAACCTACTGGGTAAGAAAAACATTTGGCACATCACAATGTTTACTAGGTATAAAGAGTACAGTATGTAAGCTAGGGATTCCAGCCAGTTTTGATGAAGTACTGCTCTGTGGCTACCTCCATATAAGCTTTGAAGAAAAGCAACAACAAAGGATATTATTTACAAAGCTCTAAAACACAAAGAGAGACTTCAGTAAAATGGAACATTTTTAGAAAATGAAAACAAGAAACTCTTCTCTTTGATCTATAGTTTAACTGCCTTCAGAGGGATGAAATTGGCTTCATGTACAGGTGGGGATGCTTGAGGAATTTGATCTTTGAAAATTCTAATGTGAACTGACCCAATCTGTACTTTTTGGACTGATGGGCAGATTGGAATAGAGTTTTCCATCGTATTTTGGAATCTTAGGGCCTTTCCGCACTACACTGTTATAGTGTTATTATTCCACTTTCAACATCCTGTGGAATTTTGAGGTTTATAGTTTACTGAGGCCAAAGAGCTCTCTGACTGAGAATTCTAAATGCCCCTCCCTAAACTGCAAAGCCCAGGGTTCCATAGGATGTTGAAAGTGGAATAATAGCACGATAACAGTGTAGTGTGGAAATGTGATCTGACTCAGCTCTGGCTCAGACAATGCAACAAAATATCTTAATGAAATGCATTTTGGGAAGAGAAAAGTTTGTCTTTTGAGTGTTTCTTGAGAGAAAATAATAAATAAATAAATGCTTATTTAAATGCATTTATGAAAAGAGCTTTCATGCAGACTTCAAACAAAATTAATTAGGACACAGGATGAGCTTACAGGTATTCATGTTTGTGAAACTGATCAGCAAAAGATGGATTTGCCAATCTCTATATATTTCATCTATACTTAAATTGTTTGTATTCTTTTAAATGCTGGATTCAGAAGAACCTCTCTTATTTAAAGGTTTTTACTCAATTGATCCATATTGTCACATAACTGGACTAAAATGTGATTAATGTCATTATATGTTCAGTATGTGCCAGATTTATTTATTTATTTATTTATTTAAAGAAATTCCCCATAATTTTGAATATGATTGCTCTCATATTTAGGTAACCTATGCCTGAAGATCTTTGGTTCTCAGGCAATATTTACACTCTGAATAGAAGACAGAAAAACTTGAGGGTGGAGATGTTTGAACAATCCACACATCCTACCATTTTTCATTACTTAATAACTGACATTTGTGGAGTTATGACATGTGGCAGATATTCACTTATTGGTGAATAGAAGTCTGTAAACACCAGAGTTAAACTTGTCCTCATCAAATGAATCTCACGTCACTTTCAGTCTTTCTATACTACAAAGGTAAAACAGCTCAATACAATTCCAGCTGCCAAGGTTGTATCCTCCAGAATCTTGGAATTCATGGTATGGGGAGGTAATTGAAGATTTATGAGCTTTCTAGATCTAGTTGGAACTCTCCAGCAAATAATTCTAAATAACTCATATACAAATTCCAAGATTCCATAGGGTGGAGCCATAACAGTTAAAGTTGTATCAAACTGCTACAACATTTTAGGATAGATGCATCATCTATTTCATACAACTCAGTGGGTTTTATCACATTTGCAGACAATTTAAGAAATGCTCCACTGGCGCCATTTTCAGACGAGACGGATACTGTACCATTTTCTAACTGGCAAAATCACGCCATTATTCTAAATCTGCTGTAGCAACCTGCTGTTTATAATTGGTGAAATACACTCAGGCCATGTCTCCAAGACTTTTTTGTTCATGTATTGAACCAGTCTTTGAGGGCTCTTTCAGTCTGGGTCTGAATCCCTAGTCCTCATCACACCAGATGTCTTCATAAATGGAACAGAAACAACTTGAGTTTGGCCACAAACAACAAATAGCTTTCAGAAGCAACAACAAAAGTAATGGGTCAGCCAACAAGTTTTCTACCATGTTTCAAGCAAACTAAAACCAGCTGGTAATATAATTAACCCAACTTTGACCATTACAGTTGAAATGATTTGAATTATCTGCTGGTTTCAGTTAGGTTATTCTAGAATCACCTAAGTACTTGATGACTGCCCACTCACAGATCCACCTATCTGCATAGTTAACTTTGAAGCTTAGATATTAGGAACCTGACTTCAAATGCCAGAATTAGAGTTGATTCTCTCTCTCCCTGCTACCCCAGGCCTCTCATTTTTAGCAGCTACTTGCAGGGAGGTGCAATACGGTCTTCTCCTGGAAAGACCTGTAGCTATTGGAGTAGCCCAGTGCAGATGAGAGAGAATTTAATTTGATTTACTTCTACTAGGAATTTAACCAGTTTCACACATTGGCTGATATATGAGATGGAAAGAATTTGAGGGTTGTGTTTGGTTTTGTTTTCGAGAAGGAATGTGGGAAGAAGAGAAACTGGCAGATTCATTCATCCTTAGTTCTGAAATTCCGCACAGGTTTCCTAGCAAACCTAGATTGTTACTAGATTCCACATACAGTTAAGTTGATTGAGATTATATTCAAGAACATTAGCTATCTAAACTTTTTGCCTAACCTACTATTCTTGGCAGACAGAAGTTACCTAAAGTAAAGGAAAAAAAATAATTGGTGTCTGGTTAAAAAAAAAAATCTCTTAGAAGTTGCTACTGAGACATTTGACCTGGCCTTGGGATAAGAAAGTTGAATTCAAAAATAACACTGGACACAACTTTGCAAATACATTTACTCATACAGCAAGAGGGGAGTAAAGAAATCTTTTCAGAAACCAAATTTCCTGAAGGAAGTCTTTTGATGTTGGAGGAAGTCCCTTTGAAAGGCTCAGAATAGCAATAAAATACTTAGAATAAAAGTGGGGTAGGGGGAGAAGATGACCCTAAATATCAAAAGGATTTTGACCTACATTAAAATGTGTTAAACCATCCCGTTACAGTACTTTGGAGACTGCAGACTCTTAGAAATGTAATTACAAGCATAAAAGCATGTGTCAATACAATATAGAGTTGCTATATGATGGAAGTTTGGCATATAGTTTAATATTCCCATGGCTCTCCTTGACAGATAAAGTAATAATGTGAAGGGCAAAAAACGAACCTAAAGACATCTGTTCAAAGTTCTTTGGGATCCTGTTTTTTCCCTACTTGTGCTAGTTGTGCCGGCCAGGAAATAATTTTTTTACAAGTGCTTTCCCCTTGCCCTCCCCCCAGCTAAGCAAAAGTTGAAGGGCAGGAAAAATACTTCCACGTGTCAATTCATTTTCATTCAAATCAAGTTATGGACAAAACAAACAAACAAACAAACAAATCTCTGCCACAGCTCTCTGGTTCTTCACATTAGAGCAGCCAGGATTAAACAGGCCTTTGCCTACCTCTCCAACTCCATCCCCCACCTCTCATTTTCTGCGATACTTTCTGACTTTGCCATTCAGTTTTAAGGGATGGTAATCAGATCTTTGTTGCCCTTCCAATGACATGCAAATTATCATTGTATACATCCAAAGCATTAGCAATTAAGTTGGATTGTTGTGGAAGGAGTTCTTAACTACTTTAGTGCTGTTTATGTTATTAATGTCTTTCTTTTAAAATCTGGCTCTTATTTTAATTGCATTTATTGTTATTTTATGTTATTATCATTAGCTGCCTTGGGGAAAAAAAGTGGTGATGGGGATGAATGAATTCAGCAACATCTTTCAGACTAACTAGTTTATTTATTTTAGTTTGAGCTTTTGTGGATATCAATCCACTTCTTCCGATGCATCTGAAGAAGCAGAGCAATATCCATATAATCTCATTCTAAAATAAACCAGTTAGTCTCAAAGGTGCTGCCAGAGTCCTTCATCCTTCCTCTTCTCCCATATATGCTGAAATAAACTAATACAATAGTGTCTTTAAAAACTAATTGCCTTGGGTGTCACTCTTTGGGAGAAAGGTGAGTTACAAATCTGATAAGCATAGCAACTTCAAAGAGTAGAAAGTGTCTGAGAAACATGACAGTATTGAAAACGATGGATTCCTTGGATCAAGGGTTATTTTGGAAAGCCATTGTGGGGAAAAGAAGATTTGACTTCTGGCTCCTACTTATCTAAGAGCCTTTGTTTCAGTTTTCGGCCTTGTTGGTACTTGGATGGGAGACTGCCAATGAACACCAATGCTGTAGACTATATTGTTATGGCACCATGCACCCCCCATGATTGGCATAGTTTAATTGGCAAATATTATTTAACTGGCACTATTAATAGGCATTGATATAAATAATACCTGAGGTGACTATGAGGTCAAGCTGGAAGAGGCATGTTACTGACTGTAAATCTGAGACTGCAAGGCAGGTCAGCCACACCTGCCTCTTAGGCAGGAACCAAGTCATTGTCAGGCTAATAGCATGGACCCTCTCAAGACAATAGCTTAAAAGATCATAAGCCGAACCTCTCAGAGCTGAAGGGGGAAATTCCCACCAAAATGTGATTGTCTTAACTCTGACCCCTAACACCTGGATGTTTCTCTATTGTTTCCTCACTTTTCCACCATACAGGGTTATTACAACAGCCATTATCCTTTTGTCACCTAAACACTAAGACCATTAGCTCTGCCCGGACTCCATTGTTTGTGTTGCAACTCCCATTGTCTGCTTGGCTGGGAGACTGATTCACACCCATACCCACAGGATATTTTTTGAGTATAAGTACCCCTGATTTCAGGCTGTCCAGTGCAGTCTCTTGCCTCTCTGAATGCCACACTGTCCATTTGATTCCCAAACAAGGACAGTCCTTAGATGCCTACCTAAGTCATACCACTGCTTTCCTTGCTGCTCTCCAGACCAGTAATTATATCCTTATCTCTAAAAATCCTCTATCACACTTCCCTCCCTTTTCTTTTGGCTTGTCCTTGTATGCTTGTATGCTTACTTGGATCTCTGTGTGCGTATGTGAATTTCTTCCAATAAAGCATATTTTTAGTTTACAATTGAAAATCTCTGGCTGGCTCTTTCCTGTAAGCACCCTGTAAACATAGGTGGCAGATCTTACTAAGTTACCTCCCTCTTGCAGGCCTCCTGAATTTGAGCTAATTATTCCCCATTTTTAAATGGAGGTACTGACCACTGGTGGGCCCTTGTGGCACCTACATTCTGGGGTAACAAGATATCAGAAGAAGGAACTGGCAAAACCACCTCTGAGTATTTGTTGCTTCAGAAAACCCTATGAATTTCATGGGATCACTCTAAGTCAACAGGCAACACACACACATCAGCTTAGAAATCAATAATGAACTGTTGGCGCAGTGGTTAAATGCCGATACCACAGCCACAAGGTTGTGAGTTCGATCCTGCCAGTCTCCAAGTTGACTCAGCCTTCCATCCTTCCACAGGTTGATGAAATGAGTACCCAGCTTGTTGGGGGCAAATAGCTAACACATTATAAACCGCTTAGAGAGCACTTAGCTGTTAAGCGGTATAAAAATACATATTCTATTGCTATTGCTATTAATGAATAAAGTCTGGGAACATTTCACATGACAGTTATAGCACTATCATTCCTCTTGAACTGCCAGGGAAACATCCCATACAATCCCGGGATATGTAGTATAGGGAAGAGGTACATTTAGGCCATTTCCACACGGGTTTTTTAAAACGGTACAGAGCGTCCTCCAGGGAGGACGTCTGCACCTGGAAGCGGACTAGGTCAGATCTACTTAACGTAGATCCGCACCTCAGCCCACTCCGGAACAACCCCAAGTGGTTGTCCAGTGTGCTTTTGAAAGACTGCTAAAAACAGGTCTTTCAAAAACACAGAGCATGCCACTGCAAGCCTGTTCCCTTATGCAGATTCACAGGCTTGCACCAATGCGAGCCTGCAATCTGCCGGGGGCAGGCTTTAGGCTGGCGAGCTTCAGCGGTTGGTCGACCAACCAGAAGCCACCATTTTTGACCCCGGAGCGACGAGCACGCACTGCTCCGGAGCAGCCTGGACCGGACCGGGGAGCCCAAAGGTCTGGTAAGTAGTGGCACAGGGCGATTCCCTCACCCCATGCGGAAATGGCCTTAGCTTCATTAGCCTGAGAGCTGTATTGCCTCACTAAACTACAGACACCAGGAGTTCATAGGATGTTGCCATGACAGTTAAACTGGAATGATAGCATTATAGCTACTTAGTGTGAAAGGGCCCCATTAGGAACACTTAGGACTATCCATGTAGCAAAATCTGAAGTATGGAGGCATTCTTATTATTCTTACTGAGCTGATAGCCACTGAGCTTATTTTTATTCAACCCGAGATGTCAAGAGAAGATACAGTCAGTTAAAAACTGGTATAACATGTGCAAATCCATCATAAATTAATTATTTTACACATTGCTTCAAGGGCTTATAGAACTACTTTTTCAGAGACATACATGAAGTTGACCTGTGTATTACATACGGGATGGGGCAGGGTGGCAAAAATGGCATCTAGAAGAGAAAAAAAAATCTAATTCCCAATGAAAACTCATTTCTCACCTATTTGTATTGCAAACAAGCCTTCCACAAATTCAAGGAACATGTGAGGCATGTTTGTGAGGATGGAAGCTAGCTACATCCTGATTGTGTCCAGGAAGTAGCAACCATGCTCCACTGATGACACATTTGAGAAATATGAGAAGGAAACCGGGCAAAATAATGATTGTCATTCCTACAGAGGATGCCTGCATAGATATGTCAGTAAGTATATACACCCTTCTGACATGCACAAAAAGTGTGGACAAAGGGGTGAGTGGCTATCAGTTATGTCAGCGGTGAAACCAACTTCCAAAGTTCCATCCTCCATTCCCATTTTCTGTGAACATGCAGGATTTTTTTCCAAAGAGAGACAAAAGAAGGCGTTCAACCAAGCTGCTGTGACCTGTACATTTTTGCCTACTTATCAGTACATCTAAAAATGATGAAAAAGAAAGGGGATTCCTTTTTACACCGATTCAAAGCCTCCATGAAAAGCAGACACTGGCCAGGTGATGCCCTTGGATTTTATTTCACCCATCACTGCCATGGTATCATCTGCACATCTAAGAAGAGATTTTAATGCACATATGGATGAGCTTTCTAGTTGGGCACGTTTCTTTTTTTAAAGCCGTGTCAGACTGTCCTGAAAATGTCAGTGTGGTTGCAATTATCAGTGCATGTATTTGACAGTAAGTCCAACTAAAACCAATGAGATTTCTTTCTAATGAACAGAGTGAAACTATTCATATTTTCTTAGATGTAACTCCATCTGAAATACCAAACTTCTGGATAAAAGCTGCATATGTGCTTAACTGCACTATGTATATGAACACTGTGTATTCCCCACTCCCATTTAAAGTAGGATTTAATGAAAATACAAGAGACAAAATACCCTGGTCCACAACTCTATATTTGCCAATTAGGGGCATCTCATAACTTACTTACTGTGGGCCTAGAGCCTGTAAAAGTGAAGGACTTAATACAGAACAATCCTATTTACTCACAAATAAGTTCTGTTAGTTTCTAAGGCACTTGTTAATGATTAAGGCTACATTTCTAAACACTCCTACCTGCTCATTTGTAAGGATTAGGCTGGTATAATCAATGGAAAATGGCTGTATTATTTCATGTATGTTTAGACAGCAGGGAATTTATTTTCTAAGCAAGTGCACAATCAGATCAAACCAAATGTTACTTAATATTTTCACTATTGAATTGCAAAGACATTTTTAATGCTCTAGCCAAGCTCTTACTTCTTTGTGACAAAAAAAAAGAAAAAAGAAATACCAACTCTGTGGGAAGCTTCATACATGGGAAGACCTGAGCCTAATTAATCAGTGAACATTCCCCAAGTGGGACTGGTTCAATTCTAAACGTTATTTAGAAGTTTCTTTCAATCTCTCCTTGCACAATTGCATTTTTTTCTTTTGTGTTAGTTTGCCCTTCCTGCAACACTTTGTGGATACCTTCAGCTGACAAGAGGAGGTAACAAAATAAGAGAAGGTGCCGGTGATGGTTTGTAGCTTCCAGGTCAGTGGTAAGGTGAATGCTTTGGAATTTAGCTTTAATGGAACTATCCAAAGTGCTGAGCATATTTTGAGGAAAGGGTTCAGCGCTATGTATAGCTCCTTTAAATTTAAGATTAGAACCCAAAGTAGATTTTCTGTCCCATTGACATGGAAGCTGTAAGACATCACTGGCAGAAGCAAGAGTATGACCTTGATGAAACTGTATACCTTATAGAAGGAGCAACTTGCATTCTCCATATGCTCACCTTTCATGCTAATGTGCCTCAACTAGCATGGCCAAAGCAAGGGATGATAACTTCCCACAATATGAAGACTGTAGTCCAAAATATCTGGATAGACAGAGGTTCCCATTTTCTGTCTTACAGTATGTTTAAATTTAGGGATCAGATTTGGATGTGGAGTTTTACGTGCAATGGTCTCTAGCATGTTTAAAGCAAAGATGGAAACATTCTGTCTTTAACTGTACATTTGTAAAAAGGTCTTTACTGATTCAATTGGTATACCAAATAGGCCCAAATAAAGACAGAAAATAGATATATTTGATAATGGCTTGGTCCCAAATGTGCCCATTCACTAGCAGAAAAACTTTCCTGTTCAGAAGAATTATTTTCCTGGCCTTCTGGAAGTGTGTCAGATGAGAGAAATGAGATCAAATTTGGAGCAGTTCTTCTGTATGTGTAAGCTCTAGTGCAGGACTTTAGACAAGTTCTTTCTCAACACCTTTTTTATAGCTCTCAAGAGTTTATATTTTATGGTCTGCATCTTCATTATTCACCATGTTTCTCATCCTAATGCAACTCCTCATAAATTATGGTGCTCTGCTATAAGACATCTTCTTCTAGTTTGCAGAGGAGTTCATGTATAGCAGATCCTAATATATTTTCTCTTTACGCTTGCAGGTTTTTCTTTTTCTTTTTCTCTTTCTTTTTCTTCTTCTCTCTCTCTCATTCTTTCTTTTCTGAGCCAAACTAATGACTCCATCTTTAGATAAAAATCAAGCAAACCAAACAAGGAATTATACGAATTATTATGATTTACAGTACAAAGAAGCTACAACTGTACCAGGATAACATCAGCAATGTTAACCTTCAATGGGTGTCAGAGCACTCTGTGTTCTGAGGCTAAAGTTGGAATAACAGAGAGAGAAAGAGAGAGAGAGACAGAGAGAGAAAGAAAGAAAGAAAGAAAGAAAGAAAGAAAGAAAGAAAGAAAGAAAGTAATCTTCAATTCCAAAACTGTTTACACTCCCTGAAAATAGCGGAACAAGAATATATAGAATTAGTGGGCTAACCTAGGTTGAACCCCCATTGGTGACTTATGATGGCATAATGGTCTGCAGCAATAATGCAATCACACTCTGAGTGGGGTGCATTGGTGGCAGGAAGAAAGCAGTGAAATCCATCTCCACCAGCAAATAAAGTTGTTTACTAGCTCCTGAGAAAACCAGGAACCGACAGTGTAGTTTTATCTCTTGATGGAGAGAACTTTCATTGCTGTTCACCTGCCCTGTCACTGCAGTGTCTGTGACCTTTGTACTCCTGCCACTGCACCACTGCCTTTTCCACTCACACCAGCTAATAGGATCTTGGCTGTACAATCCTGCATGCATCAGTTAGAAAGGAAGTTGGCCCATATTAAGCTCAGTATATTGTTTGACTGATTGAATTTGGTGAAGTTTCCATGTTACTGGGTTTACAAATGCAGCCTTAGGTAGTACTTCTTTACCCATCAAGTTATGGCACTGAACTAATATTTCACTATGCTGAGGTGATTATAGCCCCAAAATCTGCAATACTATTTTATTTTTTTCTCAGTCAACCCTAATACATTCTATTTTTTAATTATTTTTGTAATTACATTTTGTTAAAAAAAATATAAAACATATAAGGAGAATGCATACATATATCAACCTAGAAACACAACTAATCTAACATAATAGACAAACCAACAAAAAAAAACAACTAAAATGTTAACACTTAACAAACACAAAGGCCTTTTCTGCACCTTACCGTTTTTCAGCTCTGGGGTGCAGGGATTGCGTGAGCAGCCTCCGGTGAGAGGCTCTCGCACCCAGGGTCCTTCAGCTCCGCACAAGCTGCCTGCTTATGCGAGAGCCCCGCCTCTTCCTTCCGCGAGAGCCCCGCCTCTTCCTTCCTTTCCCAGGCTGCGATGGGGAAGGAAGCATGACCAGCGCAGCTCCGGAGGCTCCGCACACCAGGTAAATGTGCACAGGGCCCAGGAGCAATGTGCGATCACGCACTATTTTCAGCTTCTAGCTGAAAATGAAAAGGTGCACGATCGGTGCCTGCTGGCCCCTGGAGCATCGCACGATTGTGAGTGTGTCGTGCGGATCGCTCCTCACAATCATGTGACGCTCCAGGCCCTCTTTCGCATGGAAAATGTCATGTGAAAAGGGCCACAGAGGGGAATATCCATCTGACTTTCCGCTCCCTCATATAATGGTTACTGTTATTTCCTAAGTATACTTCCTCTGGGTTCCTTATCTATATAAGTACAGATTAAAACAGAATGTCTACTGTTAATAAAATAAAACCTAACAAAATGATGTATCTAGGTCCTAATGCCTTTTCAATGTTACCCTCAATTTTAAGCAAACACACAGAACAGATGTTTGAAGCTTCACAGAACAATTCAACCTTATAACAGACTAATACTTGGTATACGAAATAATATGTGTGTGCGTGTGTGTGTGAAACATTTTATGATGTTACTTAAAGTGTGTAAGGCTTAATTTGTTGTATAAAATTTCCAGAGGTGATGCCTTCTGCATACCTGTATTACCAGGTACTCCTTTCAGAATTCTTTCTTCTACAGAACTATTAATGATTTAGGAGCCCTGCTCTTCCTTATATTTAATCCCTCTAACTGATGCCAGATAAGAAATTGCTCTATGTTTTAAAGAAAATGTACCAGATTGTCACTTCTCTTACATACAGATGAACCAGGCCCAAACCTACACACAAATGGGGATATAGTTATATGGTGATATTAACATTCTTTCCCTGAATTTCACAAAGAAATTCACAAAACATGATAAAATGTATGTGATATGGGAAGGGAACACAACAGTGCTCACAAGCAAGTCAATATTTTAGGAGAATTGTGTGTGAAAACTGGTATAAACGTCTGTATGGACTTTTTAAAAAAATGATGAATTGCTGCAGATATGGTTTGAACCAAATTTAAATTGGGGGAAAAAAATGAAAATCACATGCAAAAGCCAATATGAAACTATTGAATGTTGAACGAAAGCAGTGAAAACCGGCTAGTTCCTCCTTGTGATTGCAAGGATGTCCAAAGTTAGACAGTCCCAAACTTTTCCTAATTCCTGGCATATATAGAGTAGCATTCCTCTTCTTGTTGTTGTTGTTGTTGCGTGCCTTCAAGCTGTTCCTGACTTATGGCAGCCTTAAGGTGAATCTACCTCAGGGCTTTCTGGGGCTGAGAGTGTGTGACATGCCCAAGGTCACCTAACAGGTTTCCATGGCTGAGCAGAGAATGAAACCCTGTTTTCCAGGGTGGTAGTCCAATGCTCAAACCACTGCACTGTGCTGGATCTCAGTATTCCTGATAGTTCCTATGAAAACTACTTAATGCAGATTCTTCAAACGTAGACAACTCTGTCTGCCAACTCGTTTCCTACTCAAACCTGTCCTGTTGTGATGAAAATTAAGTTAATGGCAAAGCACTTTGTGTAACTGTGGATGAACGAGAAGAAAGTCCTGTGACCATTAATGTTTATTATCAAGCTTTTCAGTGGTGTAATAGCTAAAGTGGTTTCTGCTTTAAACCTCTCCACAGCCAGCTGGAGAATCAGAAAATGGGTACGAAGCTTTAATTAACTGTAAAAGCCGAAGTGAACTGCATCGTAAGATACCTGGGGATTTTAATGAAGAATGTACATATGTTCTTCCTGCTAATTGAAGATGAGCTACATTTTAAGGGATTATATCCCCTGAGGTTTCCAAGTGAGAGAGAGGAGAGAAGAATTTTAAAGGCCTCAAAGTAAACTTTTGCTAATGGTCTGCCCTTTGCAAAGAACAGTTTATTACCAAGTTATCTTTGAGCTGAATTACTGAAGATATTAAAGGCATGATGTAGATTTTTACACTGAGGACTTGTTGGGGTATTATCTTTTGCATATGCCCAAAGCATGGAATTGGAAAGGTCATCCATCTTCAGCATCAGTGATTTTGTCTCCAGGCAAGGGACACATTTACAGCCCATTAACATACTGTATAAATACTTTATGAATCATGCATGAATTTTGCATACAATCTAGCATGGATACACTCAATTGTGTCGGGGCGGGGGAACTCTGGTGCTATTTAGTTATTCTAGGTCAGGTCCTGCACAGTTTAACAGTCATCATATTAAAAAAGTTGTCAGGATATCAGAAACTACCTCCTATTCACTTTTAAAAATACGTCAGAAAAAAGAAATTGAAGCCCCGTAAAGAAATGGGGAAATGATATTGAATATCATTCTGAAACATTGGAGAAAGGAGGATTGAAAAATAACAGTGGAGAGATTAATGCCTTCTGAAAGTCCTTCCCCGCATTACCACCTGAAGACTACCAACAGAAATTGGATAACAGTAAGTCATGGGCTAAAATGCACATTTTCACCCTTATGCATATAATTTTGCATTTAGAGTAATCCATTGTTTGACATCTGCTTAAATACCACAGTAGAAGCAGCAAAAACTCAGCACGGTGTTACTTAGAGTGTCACATCGTATCATCCTGTGCTGCATGGACTACAATGCTTTGGTCTGTTTGTCTGTCTGTTCATTCATTCATGGCTTCCAGTGCAGCTTGCAAATCATTAACTTGAGAATTTGATGCTCTCAGATTTACAATCTAAGTAAGACATGACACATAAGGAAAAGGAAATGGTAGTAAAGGAAAGGCTTAAGTGCAGGAGATTTTGGGTGTTCTTTTCTTCCTCAGAGGCCAGAGCAATAGCAGTTGGAACATGGAGGGAGGGCCTCTCATGAGCTGCTGGGCAAAGGAGCTGTGCCTGGTTACTACTCTGTTACCCTAAGTGGTGGAAGACTTTGAAGTCTACCCACAGTGCCAGCATCTCCTTAGAATTTTCGGGAACTGTAACTCAAAGGGGGCCTACAAGAGGAGGGTAACAGCAGGAATTTTTTCACCTGTGTATATCAGTAGTAACTGTAGAGATGACTCCAGTTAAAAGTTAAAAGGAGTATTTTATTGAAAAATAATAGACATGCACAAGAATTCAAGCAGTCTCATGAACCATGCAAGACTATTGAAGGAAAAGGTAAGAAAGGTTGGATAGAGAGAGATTTGGGGTGGAAGAGGTAAGGGTTACTGATCCCGAAGCAGAAGATTGAAGAGGAATTTGAGGTCAGCAGGAAGAAATGGGAGTCTGGGATTCAGGGTGATGGCCAAAGTGCTAGCAAATCACATGGGCTGGAGCGGGGGGGGGGTATTCTGTTTCCTACCCTTAAGGGGTATATGTTAATTGCCTTTTTGCAGAGCCAACAAAGGGTCTGGAATGGGCTGGTTATCTTAACTTTAGGTGATAAAACATTGATGGGAGTTCTGACAGCCTCTAAATGTCTTGGTTGGGTAAGGTTACTGGGGAAGTACTCTGTAGGAAATGTACACAGCAGGAGTGTTTGCCTGCCACACCTGGATAGTTTTGTGGACTATTGTATATGGAGGTCAGATCATTGAGAGAATTATCTCAAACCCATTAATGTTAGAGGTTTCTATCTAATCCTCTTGAACTTATGATCTGGTCATGCTGAGGTTATCCTGACCTAGCCCATGCTTATAGCCAGTGTCTTTCTGCCACATGCTGTTACAGTCATAAGTGCCCAGTTTTATAAAATGATATTTCTCACCAATTTTGCTATCCTACGCAATGAGGGTGTATGTTGGGGTAACAACTCTTCCTCAGACACCACAACAGTAAACAGAATAGGTGAACATGTTGACATGTATAGGATTTAGGTATGTAAGTCTTCATAAATGTTGTTCTCGTGGTCAAGAAGAAAAAATAATTTAACCATTTCTCTACCTGCTTTCAGAGTCCTTGAAAAATGTATAGTTTTTGAGAAATATTTGCAGTTTTGCATTCAGTTTTAGAGGTCCACACTTTTTTGTCCAAAAACATCTCTTTCTGCACAAAACTTCATTTCTCTGCAGGAAATTTATATATATATATACAGAGAGAGAGAGAGACAGAGAGATTGCTGCTTCTCTGTTAAAAAAATGTTAATCCTAAATTGTGAAAATCCCCATCTAACCAGGATTCTCCTTATCACAGTGTCCTGACATCCAGGACCCCTCTGCCTTCATGTGGGATTCTGATGGTTAAAACATATTTTTTTAATTCTCATAGGACTACATTGCCAAGACAAACAATTAGGCATTTTTTTGTTATTAACTATTTATTAAGATTTTGTTATATATAGAAAAAAGATAAAACAATGACTTGTGGTTGTATATAGCCTACCTCTCCCTCCACCTCTCTTCCCTTACCATCTTGTTTATCTCCACTGCAAATCACTGTTGAAATATACAGTAGCAGGGGTTAATATGAATCCCTTTTGAAAAATAAGAGCAACATAACTAAGTAGCTAATTAGTTTTAACCAAACTAAATGGTTCAGTAAATTAAACATAGCAACCACGGTAAAACTAAAAAAGTAGAGGGGATCGGAACTTAGAAGCAGCTAACTCATTTCTTCCAACAATTAAGATGAAGCTACATTAAAATACACTTCTGACTTGAGGAGAGATTATTTAACTCCTTTTTACAGTAAAATTGTTACTTAAAAAAAAAAAATCTAACTTTCAGAGTTTGAGGGTGGTGTATACACATATCAATTGCTTTACTTCAAGGTTACCATGCAGCCTAATTATGCCATATGTCTTTGCTTATTCTATTTTCATCCATACAGCTTGTTTGGGGAACCTCGTTTGTTTTCTCAGTTTCCATTCTCCCACAGTTACTTTCTTGGCCAATAAATCTGCTCGGGGGAGGGGGCACATTGTATGTGCTTGTATTATTTTCGAGACTCTGGATACCCTTCTGAGAAGTGCAATTTAGATCACAATCAGTTGGATTGTCCCTCTGTAACCACGGACATCTTGTGGACCATTTCAGGGAGAAGTGTCTCACTTCTTCTGTGAGCCACCACTGTCTTCAGCCTATGATAAGATGTTGCACAGTAAAATGATATTATGTGATTTGTTATAGTTTGAATTATAAGGAAGAAAGAACAATGATATACCAAATGGTGGCAGCTCAGCGGATTCAGTCTAAGCATACAGAGCAGATATAAAGTTATACCATTTGCCATCTGTAGATTCTTTTGCTGGTCACCAATATATGCTTTTCAATACTGCTTGATATCAAATAGATATCAAAAACAGTCTCACCATTCTCTATGTGTTAGTTCCATCATCAGTCCCATTATTCTTTTTACAAACTTCAGAGAATTCATTGAGCTTTAAATTTTTTTAGGAAGTACAGGCTTATAATTGTAGTTAAATAGGTAGAAACTTAAACTTTGTTCTCCTGTTTCAAAACTAGCTTTCATTATTTCTGGTCGATAAATAACGTTCTATCGGAAACATCTCATGGTGTGGACTGGACAGTTTTTATTTCTGAAAATATATAGAATCATAAGTTCCTTCTCTTCTCTACGCAGGATTACAGCTGAAGTTCAGCATTTTAAAGTCTCCTTGATTTAAAGTACTTTCTGTATGCATTAAAGTATTGGTTTAAAGTACTTCCTGTCTGAAGGCAGTGAATTATCATAAGGTAAAAATGACATGAAATTGGATGGTAATGGTGGTGATTATCAAGTCTCTAGAGTTTCTGCTGTTATTGTTACAAGATGAATTGACAAATACACTGATTTCATTTACATTTTTCTGGACATTTCGTCTGTCAAATATCCTCCCAATTTATCTTCTAGTAATATTCTAGAGGGGAGCCAACATGGTGAGGACTATGACCCTGGGGGCCAAGATTCGATTCCCCACTTCGCCATGGATCCATGGATGGATCGCCATGGATCACCCACTGGGTGATCTTGGTTGTGTCATGCGCTCTCAGCCCCAGAAAACCCTGTGATAGGGTCATCTTAGGTTTGCAGTAAGTGAATGAATTGAAATTAATTGAAGATATGCAACAGCAACACTCACTAGAGACACCCCCAGAACCCCATATTTGGGTTTCCTTCTATAGTCCTGAGAATATTTGTCTCAGAAAAAACATCCAAATTAATTCCAGTTTCACAATAGAATAAATTGTGTTGCCCACTCTTAAGGTAAGCTGAGTGGTGTGAGGTAATCAGGATATTTGCAAACAGATTTATTTCATGGTGGGCTGCTTACAGGTGAAAAATTGTCCAGAATAATTAGCTTGGAAAAAATGGGGTGTCTGTGTGTGTGGCAGAACTTTCAGAAGCTTCACAGACTGAAGAAGGTGAGTTTGGTGTATGCATGTGACCTGGTGGTACATTTTCATTGATCTTCCTATGAAGACTGTCCTGGACATTTTTTTAAAATTCACTATGCTACCACAGGTAAATAGGTGTAGATTCTCAGTTGGATAAATGTGAGAAATTAGAGGTGCTCACTGGCCTTGCGAACAGTTTTAGTCCTTCTTTTTAAAATGTAATCTTTATTTTCAGTTTAAATGACAATAGAAAATACAAAAGAGCAATGGAAAAGGCCAAACAAAAATAATCACAAATAACAAAACAAAACACAAAAGGCTCTCCTACAGCCAACATATAAGCAGCCTGCCACAGAAAGCATAATCCTCCATGTCCACAACTACTATGTGCGTCAACACTAGAAACTGTAGCAAAAATGGTGTGAAGTCTGAAGATACTTACTGTGTCATCATGTGTGAAAATGTTCTATATGAGCCAGTATGGTGCAGTGTTTTGTGTGCTGGACTACAACTTTGGAGACCAGGGTTTGATTCCCTGCTCAGCCATGAGTGACCTTTGGTGTGTCACACACTCTCAGCCCCAGAAAATCCTGTGATATGTTCATCTTAGGGTCACCATAAGTTAGAAACAACTTGAAGGCACACAACAACAATGAAGGATTTATATTGCATAAAGAACAAACCAGTGTGAGGTAGTGGTTATAGTGTTGGAATATCACCTTGGAGACTGGAGTTCAGTTTCCCACTTGTCCATGGAAACCCACTGAGTGACCTTGATTACATCGCCCCAGAAAGTCCTGTCATAGAGTTGCCATAGGGTTACCATAAATTGGAAACAACTTAGGCCACCTACTGGATAAAGAAAGAACCAGTGGCCAGGTTTTCCAAGTTGTTAGCTTATTACTTTCATATTTGACAACTACAAAAAGAAAAAGAAGCAATTAAAAAAACAGCGTAACATTCTCAGATTTCCTCTCTCTGTCTCTGTAAACTCACATTCCAAATTAAAATGTTAATCCTCACCACCACAGTCTTCTATATCACTCTACTGTTTACCTATGAATGTCTGAACAGCTCAGAACCTACATGTCTCAGAGACATCTGTCAGGGATTCCAGGCAGGGAACCCTGGGAAAATGATCAGCCCACTGCAAAGATGTTGCATCATGCCCCAGCTGTGGGTAATTGTAAGGTTGCATAAGAAACTGGGGTCGTGTGCAGATGGTAGAGGGAGGTGTGCAAACCTCTACCTGATTGGTTGTAGATATGTATATAACAAAGCAACGCCAGTATGTACTTGTCTGTTGACCAAACCTGGTGCCTGGCGTGAGCTTTTGTCCGTCTGTCCTATGTTTTGTATATAACGGAACTTTGCTGCAAGATAAAGTGCCTCCTGTTTTGGAAGAAACTCCTCTGTGTGTGAGTATCCTTACTGGGGAACAAGGCTGCTGCTGTTGGCTCGCTGAACTCTGGTTTTTCCACTGCGTTTCCGTGGGGCTGAAACTCCTGTCATCTCCAACAACATCCTCCTACATCCCAAAACCATTTCTATAGTGCAGGGATTTGGAAATGTGGTGGGTTCAGGGCTGCATTTATGCCCTGGGAGCGTTCAGGGGCCGGATGGACTTCCATAAATAAATACATACATACATACATACATACATACACGCACACACATATACATACATACATACATACATACATAATAAAAGAAAGCAAGACAATAATGTTCCCAAATCAAATTCTGATCTCAAAAAATTGTGTGTGTGTGTGTGTGTGTGTGCACTTGTTACCCTGATTTCTGGGGTCCCGCGGGGGACACCTTAATGTGTTACACTTGATAGGGAATGGAAGCTAGCCAGAGCATGAGCAATAGCCATGTGAGAAGCAGGGTAACCTAGTAGGGTCTTTTTACTCAGTTTTTACGGGGTCAGGCCAAGCCAAAAACCAAACGAAAATGTCTAATAAATCATTTTATTGAATGAAAGTCTCACGCACCAATGCAATCAATCACACACTCACTCAAGACCTATTAAGAAACAAAAGAGAGGAAACTGGATAGGAGAAATATTGAAGGGATTGTAGCTGGGGTAATACTGCACCTTCTCCTGAAGTCCTTGGTCTGGGAAAAACAGCAAAGAAGTGGAGCTCAGCACAGAGAGGGCTGAGGGGATTATTCAACAGATGGAGAAATGGTCTGCTGGTATGACCGGGAGTGATCCAAAGAAACGCTAAAAAACTGGGACTATTTGTAGGGGAAAAAGTACCTTGAGGGCAAATCCTCTCCCAGGGAGAACAAAGGGTGTTGCAACAGAAAAGAAGCTCCACAATGGCAACTCCTTTTGCATGATGAGATCACAAGGTGTTGCCAAAGTTTCAGGATCTTCAGTTACTTTGGGTTGTGGTGTGAATTTATGTAAATGGTCCTTGCCTGATAGGATTTCATTGCTATCAGTGCTCAACTTGGGGGAAAACACACTAAACTCCTCAAGTTGGCTCCTTAGTAGCTGAGGACCTTTTGTCTACTGTGGGCTTGCACAGCTTGAGGTCTCCTGGGGCTAGGTGACGGGGGATTGTACTGGCCTGACCTGGTTCTCGATCGTTCGACTGTTGCTGCCTATGTGCCCATGCGGGTGACCTCTCAGGAACGTTGAATCATATTTTAATATCAAAATTGTAGACCCTGGGACAGGGTTTACCAATGAGGTAACACACTAAACAGTAGAGAGGACTTGCAACCTACTGAAAAGATAAACTGTTGTGTCAGGAGTTTTCTAGGAACAGCAATTCACTTTCTCTTTTGGCCAGAAAAAGTTGCTGTGGGGATTCTGGAAGTGCCAAGGGCCACAATAACATCCTCGAGGGGGATACATGTGTCCCTGGGGCCACACCTTGTCCACCCCTGCTATAATAAACTGAAGATGGACCCTTCATAGTTGTATCTTTCATGTACCGACCAATGAGAAAGTATAGTCTTGGTGTTTTGTTTCACTGAAGATTTGGACAGTTTCACTCCCTTTCTAGACATAATCTAAGAACTTTTGACTCTGTAATTTAATTTAATTTAACTTCATTTGATAAAATGCTTTTACAAAAGGCATTATTACAGCAGCTTGTTGTCTCAGACTAATTGCATTATTTAACAAAATGAAAACATAGTTGTATAGAAACAACCACCATCACACCATCTCTGCAATAATGCTATGCTGCTAGTTTAAGGATGCACATTCCTGCAATCTATCTTCCTCGCTTCTCACTGACCCCATCTCACTTCTCCCATTTTGTTTTGTTTTGTTTTTGCTTGCACAATTTCGGCATGTTGGGGACTTCCTTCTCATCATTTCAGAACTATGTTTTCCTGTCATGTGACCATTTTGGCATTTCACTCTTCCAGAGTCGTGGTTGGCTGTTTTGCCATAATGGAGTAATTGTAGCATGCTGGCAACCACAAGGGCAGCACAAGTACACAATTACACCAAAAGTTATAAAAAATTAAAAAATGTATTGGAGAATGGAGTAAAAGCAATGTTGTTCAATTCCACCATGATGTCCCCTTTGCCTAAGACACTGGAAGTCCGATGAGCATACTCTGCTTAGGGATGGGGAGGAGGAAAGGGGTGAACAATGCCCACTGATACCACATGACTGCCACACTATTGGAACTGCAGTGGAATGACACCATCACACAAATTCACAATAGTGGAAATGCAACATTATTGGAGCCATTCATGAGTATTTCAGGTGCATGAAAAGAGACAACCCAGTAACAATGGGAATGCAATTCAACAATGGGAGAGTGACAAAGTGATGTGACAAGGAGAGGTCAAAAACAGAGCTAAGCCAGTGCAATTGTGCAACAAACCAGCATGTGATAAAGCCCTTAAACAATTGCATTGCTGGGAGTGGTAGTTCTTTCTTTTTGATTTTAAAATTTACATCCCTACCCTCTCCAAGATATAGCTACCTGCTATGACACTTTGCAAACTGGGAGAATTAAAGTTCCAAACTGATTAGGGGGAAAACTCAACCACACACACACACACAGACACCTCCCATTCTATGAATTTACCAGTTTGTTTTTGTTGTCTGTACTGCTGAGGGGGATATTCTCAGTTGGATAGCCTTAACTTTTCTCTGTCACCTGCCTGCCACTTGAAAGATGCCTTAAATCTTTTGTTTTGTATAGTCAGACTGTTATTCCTCCTGCCCAAGTATTCTAAGATCCTTTCTAGGCTTCTGACTGAAATATTTCATATCTGGACTTCATAGTTTATAAGATGTTAGACTTCCCATCTATCACAAAATCCCCTTGTATGTTATGGATTGGCTGAGCTCTGTGGTTTGATTGAAATTCTGTGACCAGAGAACTAAGGGAGTTGTATCTCTTTGAAGCACCCGAGGGGGGTTGGAAGTATGTAGCAACACCAAATATTACGTTGTTATTGTACTTGCTGAAAGCGTACATTGCAGGTGCTGTACTATTTGGCATTCTGGGCTTTTTCACTCTTGACTAAAATAAACTGTATTTTTTTTCTTCTGACCCTAGCAGCTGAAATGTCAACACAATGCAACACGTAAAGATGGGAATACATAGCTGGCTTAAGAATATATAGCTTGGGCTTCAGAACTGTAAAGTTAGCCTAGAACAGGATGATAGAAAAGAACTGTATGAGGTCATCTAAGTAATGCTTTATGTTAATGCTATACCTCTTGCCACGACTGTCCTGAGGAATGCTAAGAGAGAAAACTGGGGCAGAGAAGATGAGAACAGGCAATTGAAAATCATTTTAAGTGAATTTAAATGACTTAGGCCATTTCTGCACTACACTGTTATAGCGCGATTATTCCACTTTCAACATCCTATGGAATCCTGGGGTTTGCAGTTTCGGGAGGGGCCGCCTGGCCCCTCCCGAAACTGCAAACCCCAGGATTCCATAGGATGTTGAAAGTGGAATAATCGCGCTATAACAGTGTAGTGCGGAAATGGCCTTAGGCTATACCCTTTAGCTGCCCCAATTTGGCATTAACAGTACCAATTAACTCTTAGCTGTCCCATTTTAAATTATCCCTGTTTCTCTCTTCTCCTTCCATTTTCCCCCTTTGTCCTCAATTTACTTCAATTGCTGTAAACTGAGTTCAAAATGCAGAAGTACTTTGTACTCAATTAACTATGGTGGGAAGGCGGCTGGAAGAGGAGGGGCCAGAATCATGCCTTCCCATTAGTTTCAGGCCAAAGCAAACTCCTGCAGCATCTCCTAGTTTTTCCTTTCTTCCTCATTAATGACTCTTGCCACCTTATCCACACTCTGTTCTTGTTTGTCCACATATGCCCCTGTTTTCATCAGTAAAATGTTGGAGGGTATGCTTAACGATGCCATTTCACAGAATGGGTTAAATACAAGTGCTCTGTGTACATGGTGTAAATAAAACTGTGATACTTCTTACAGGGATAGAGGGGGTGAGAACTGTTTGATGATTACAGCCAGCCAGATGACAAAAGGGTGTCGTAAATAATAATATTTAGCATTTACTTTGTATTAACAGAAAAATGACATGGAAGAAGCTCACCACACTGGTCATGAGTATTGGGTGCTGATGAACCCAAGGCCTGAGAAACATCCTATTTTTGCTGCCTGCCCAGAAGCATGAAAAAAGGGATACTGAGAACTTGGAAGGCTACAATACTGTTCCTGTGATTTTATTTGTGGGCCTATCATAGTTTTTCATCTGCTCTAAGCTCTTGGGCAAAGACGAGAAGGCTGTCCTCACAGAAACCCATGCCCTCCCCAGTACCTTCTTCTCCATCTTTCCCAGTGGAAGGCAGACATATGAGTAACCCAAAGTAAAACTATTCTGGCCTCCCTGGAAAGGGAGTTCCAGAGTATGGGGGCAGCCACTGAGAAGGCCCTCTTTCACATCCCCACCAACAATGTGTTGTGATGGTGGTGGGACTCTGCTATGATCTCAGTGTTTGGGCCAGCTCGTACAAGGAGATATGGTCAAATGGACCTGTGGTGGTAAATTAACTTCTTGTTAGCTGGATGTAGCTGGGTTCACAGCAATTAGAATAATGTTTGAGTGCACTATTACAGGGTCATGCAGGAAGCTACCTTATACCAAATCTGAGTATTGGTTCATTTCAGTATAGTCTATGCTGACTAGGAGCAGCTACTCAGGGTGTCAGGAAGAAGTTCTTCTTAGTACTATATGGGGACAGTATTGACAGGTAAACCTAGTACTTTATGTGCCATATTTGCTCTGCTAGTGACGTATAGCCCTTCAGAAATGGTGAAGGTCTGGCTTGGGGCATTCAAAACATTCCTTATAAATCGCCTTAGCTGTTGTACTTCTGTTTGTTCAGTAGCATTGTGCCTGATTACAATCAATCACTGACATTCTCTCTGAGACTTAGTCTTCAGTATGAAAAAGTAAATAATGATAGTTAAGAATGAAACAACCAGTACCCCTTCAGTATATCAGAGGAATTTAACCTGTTTGGATGGAAGGGATGCTTTCTTTCCACAGCTCACTGGTTCATGACTTGTTTATGAGGACCAGACTATCCAAGATGAACACAAATAAAATTTGCAGATGAAATGCTCTTTAATCATGTCACTCCTCTGGCACCTTTGCAAGCAAGGGAAAAGGATAAATAGATAAATAAATAAACTACAACTCCTTAAAAAGAAAGGAGGGAGGAGTAGCTTTGTTCAGCATACCTAGACCTGTGAGTCTGACTCTCTTTTAAAATATCCTTTCTCTTGTTCCTGAATTTTTTTTTTCGATTGACAAAATGATATGGTAATTTTCACATCAAATGGAATTTATGCATTCAAAGAGAGGTAAACAATCAATCAGTCTTTTCTTCAGCTAAATAAACTGTACAAAGCTGGATCTCTTTTTCTTTGCAAAGATCTATGTGTTTTAGGCTTTGCCAAAAGACTGTCTCAAGACTGTTTCACACCAGAGTCTCATAAATACAGAAGTATTCTATTAACAACACCTATTGTACACACCAACTTGGCTTCACTGAGCAAGCAACTTTGCAGTTCCTGTAAATAGAGAACATTGTTTCAACTTTCAAAGAGAACTATTTACTCATCAGCCTTTAAAGACTTCATTTAATTTTCCTTTCTCTTGGGCCATAAAATTTCTCATTAAAACATAAGGGATTTAATATGACTAATTAATACTACATCTGATGGGTTTTTCTTCTTCTTCTAATATTATTACCATATTAATTAACTAATTACTCTGCAGTTGCCAGTGGTAATAAAGGAGAAGCAATACTATAGCCACAGTTGTTGCCCCAGCTATTGCTTTGCTTACAGATGAAATTTGGATTTCATAAATAAATAAATAAGTGGTCACTTTACCAGTCCACTCATGGAAGAGTAGGAAGTCCTCCAAGGGGCATGGACATTCCTACACTACAAAACACATAACCATTCAGTCAGACCAACATACATTCTAGATCAAGACTGGGCATGCATCATATTTGTGGGATCTAGTTCCCATTCCCACAAAAAATCTCAAAATCCCTGAGTGAGAAAGGGAAAAAGTAGCACTGAGAGGGAGACATACCATTCAACATTTCACAGATGAAAATTTGGATATGTGGGCCCAAGAAACATCAGAATATGCTCAAGGGGGCAAACATTATGAATGGGGAATAGAAAAGCAAAGAAAGGCTGCAGCAGTTTGCTTTTGCGTGAGCTTACTGGGAAGGTCAAGATTCCACCCATCCTCTCCTCACTCTCTTGTTGAATTAATTGAAAACAACTTTTACAACAATTGAAGTCAGCTGAGGACAAATGAGGACAGTGTGAGGGGGAGAGGGAAACTGGAACATTTTAAAAGCAGCCAAAAGAATGGGACAGCAGAAGATTAATCAGCACAGTTCCTATCAAATTAGGATAGTCAAAGGGCACGGTGGAAGGTGAGAACCCTATAATACAGAAGTGGGGAAAGCCACAAGTAGCTCACAAACTCCAACACTACAATCCCTGGCAGTCCTCCCTAAATTTAAACTTTTTGTTTCAGGGTGATTTTAGGGTGGTTTTCTGCTCACAAGCGTCATGCAGATACGTTTATTTGGTCTCAAAACCTTCTGTATCCCCTCTTTAATTTGAAAATGGCAAAGAATTGCAACAAAGTAACATGTTATCACTTCCTGTGTGCTGCAATTTGTTGCTGTGGCCTGCAGGGTTCAAGGGCAAAAACAAGCCCTGCACAGTGGCTCACTCTTACTATAATTCATGGACTTTGATGGTCTTCACATACAAGTACAAAATTTATGTCTGTGTGACTAAGCTTACTGGTCAGAATTGCACAAAGGCCACTGCTCAGAGGCAAGCAATTAGTATTCTAATTTTACAGATGAAAATTACTGTGTGAGAGAGATAAGCAATTAACTGAAGACCAGCTTTCCATCCCTATTTTTAGCTGGAAGGGTTTAAAATAATAATAATAATGGAACTTGCCAGGAAATGTACCAGTAGCTCTCTATCTGTTGTCTATGCTTCCCTGGTCTACAGGATCCTACATCTTTTGTTAGGAGAACGAGAATATTGAGGAGGGACCTGCAATAAAATGCTGCAACATTTCTAACCACCCTACTTCATTTGCCTTCCTCTCACCTGCTTTCCTACTCTTCCTCCTTCCATTAGCAGGCAGCACTTCATAACCAGTGAACATTTTTGTTCATCTTTGGGCTATTTTGGAAGTTCCTCCATTATCATCACCCCCAATTATTTGTATAGTGCAAAGTTAGGGATTCCTCTGAGTCCAGTGTTATCCTCTTTTGCATATGATGGTGCCATTTTGGCTGCATTTGTCTGTTTCTACATTCATGTACAGCCTTCCTTTCATAAAGTTCAAGGGGAAATGCATGTTCACAACCTCACTTTTCTCCTCACACCAACCCTGTCTGGAAGGCTACTCTGAGAAACAGTGACTGGACCAAGGTCACTGAAAAAGCTTTATGTCTGAGTGGGATTTGAACCTGGATTTTCCAGTCATAATTCGACTCTAGTAATGTCACTCACAGTCTGAACACTGGAAGTAAACAGAAAGATGTGCTAACAACCTGAGGCCAGGGTAAGATGTAATATTTTAAAAGAAGTCTTAATAGCATGTGAGCGAAGGTGAACACAGCCAATCTGCCATTTATGGGTTTGATAATCAACCTATTTTTGTTGCTTTCTGCGGGCTATATAAAACAAAGAGGTTAACAAATACCTGTCAGCAGATATCTGAAAGCCTTGGGAGAAGGGAGAAAGAAAATTAGGAGATGATGATGATGATGATGATGAAGAAGATGTTTATGATGATGATTTTAATCACAGGCAGATAATGAGATGGTAAGGGATATATTTGAACATTTTAAAAATAAAACCGATAATATGTACCTGGGATTGTTGATGCTATGCACATTTACTCTGATATCTCAATTAATCAAATAGGACTACTCAAGTGTAAATTGAACATAGGACTATAACTTTCATTTGGGTGATTCTCAGACAGATTTTCTCATGTATCATTTTCAAAGGAAAGAGTCGTTTGATGTAGCAGCTAACCAAAACCTTTGGAAATTTAAAAATGTTCTTTTATTTCAGAACAGGAACAGGAAATATATGACCCACTAGATGTTGCTGAATCGCAACTTTCAGCTGCTTTAGACTGTGTACCCAGCAGTGTTAAACACTGGGAGCTGCAGTTCAGCAACATCTGAACAGCCACAGAATTCCCATCCCCGTTTTAGGAGGACATCTGTTTATCAAAAGGAAAACAAAAAGAGGAAAAGGCAGGGAAGATTGCATATGCTATTGACAAAATTTCCAGCTGTGCTTCAGATGTATTTCAGAATCAAATTTGTTTCAGTGGATTAGGGAGGATGATAGAGTGACTCTTGTGTTTGAGTAGAGTGTATGTAGTTAAAATTCCTAGTATGAAGCTACTGGCGAGCCCTGGAGTGGTGCACTGCATTTTTGGGATGCAAATGCTGACTTGATTCATCTTTACATGCTAAATAGACAAACTTCAGAATGTTTCTCCCAACACAAGCTGCCATGAACAACACAGTGTTTTGTTTTGTGTTTTTAAGTTGGTCTTAGAAAACTGGCACATGTTTTAAAGCTGATTTTGTACCTTCCTGTAAAAGATGCAGTGCTGGAAAGTGCAACCACTGTTCCCTTGTTTCATGGAACCGTAGAGGTGGCACTAAGTGGGTGGCTTGTGTCTTTTTGATCAGTTTATCTGGTTGTGTTTGTTATGTAATTCTGTCAATTCTACCTAAGTTGAATAGGGCCCTTTTCACAGGATGTTGTTGTCCCATACTGGAGATGGGAGAAGGACGGGACCTGGACGACTGTTCTGCATGATGTCGTTCATGTCCTGTCATTCTCCCATCTCCAGGCAGCACAATCATGCCGCAAATCATTGCGCTGGGGCCATGATTTGTGGCCACTGCATTTCCTGACCCTCTACAGCTTTGCTTCTAAAATAGTTGGTATCCTTGCCGGCAAAGCTCGGATGCTTGCGTTTTAGTTTGTTCGGCTTCACAGATTCAGCTGATAGAACTTCACAACAAATAACACATTGCGGTTTCTCAATTCCTGCTGTAATTATTGAGGTAAAACCATACTGTAAAAAATCCTCACTATATTTTCTTTTCTTAACGTTCTTCTCTACACGATCCATTGTCATGGGATGGTTTGCTAATGAAAATAATATATAACAATAGCTTTAATAATACAAAAGATGATACATGGCATAGTTCAGTCACTACAGTTCATTAAAGTTTCCTATGATTTACCATTCTTTGTGTTGTTTTTTTTACACACCTGTTACTATCACAAGGGGGCAGTATTCGCATCAACCACAGCTGAATATAAAAAGACTGATCAGCATCCAGATTAAGTTCCCATGGTACAGATTTTTTTTTTTTTTTTTGCAGTAGTTGATGATTTTACAGCACATGATTTTACATTTACCCAGTAATTATAATTCATGAAGTGTCGTTTTACCTCCAATACTGCTGCTTTCAACACAGCAGCTGCTCTCTACACAGTAGCTGCTCTCTACACAGTAGCTGCTCTCTACACATGTGTGACTGGTCTGCATAAGTACATTGTGGCGCCAACCCTGTCACATACACCTGTATTTGTACGGGGTGTATGTGATGGGGTTGGCGCGACGATGTCATCACGCTGGGTACTCATATGTGAGCATATCTGCATGTGAGCGGACCCGCCTGGAGATGGATAAAGGAGCGGTGTCTAGGTTCCTAAGACCATCGGAAAACACATATTTCCGATGGTCTTAGGTGACCCCTGTGAAAGGGTTGTTTGACCCCCAAAGGGGTCGCGACCCACAGGTTGAGAACCGCTGGCCTAGATGGTGATCCACCAAGTCATGTGTTGTGACAAAATCAGTTTATTGACAAGAGATCTACTAACAATTCCTCCTTGTAACCACCAGAATTATGGAATTGTCAAAAACCTATCAGATCATAAGCTTTGACTCATGAAAACTTCAATATTTTTTGGTAGGTTACAAACAGCTGGGGGTCTTCTTTGAAGTAATCATGCCCTTCATACCAAAGTAAACTGGAATAAACATCTTGGAAGAATATCTACAAGAGTAGATTAATGCAGATATCTGTTTCTAATGAGAACTCTGGAGTTCTCCAGATCTTCTGGAGAACAGTTCTCATGATAACTATGCAATCATGGCCGACATTCAGGGACTATGAACATCATAATCTGAAATGTCTGATGAGCACTAGGTTGTTGCTGATATATAAGCATGGTGTGTGTGTGTGTAAATATCTGTATCTACATCTGTATCTACACTAGGCCTTAGTATCCACTATGGTAGATGAAATTAAAGGCAAATAAACTTAGAGCTACCACCAGTAGCACATGGTTATAAAGGAGCAAAATCCTTTCAAACAGAAGATGATAGGCTTATGGTTGGTTTCAGTTCTTGGAGAGCAAGTATCTTGAACTGTCAGAGAATCCTGCATCCATCTTATCTGTTAAAAGCCAAAGGAAGGCCATTTTCAGAATGCAAAAGTTGATGACTGGAGTTCACTTCTCAGGGTTACAGCTTTTAATGGACTGGCTGTCACTGATAAGAAAATGATGGAGAAGTGCAATGCTCCTGCAATCTCATTAGCTGGATCTATTGTGTGATGTTAAGTTACTGACTCACAGCATACTAAAGCATACCAGTTGCTAGGAAATGGAGAGAAAAAGCAATTTAAAGTTCTGTGGGAACTTTTATACCTCCATTGTGGATTGCAAAAGGCATGTTTGAATAGTTTATATATCTTTTGATAGTTTCTTTTCTGCTGTGCAAAGTTCAAGCTGGTGTTGTTTTTATTTATTTTATGGGCAGAAGGATTGTTATTATAATGTTTTCTGTTGGCATTTTCCATTGAGAAAGACTTTTTTTTTTGAAAATATATGCATAACTACACACACACACACACACACATAAAAAAATGCTTTGCCAGATGTTTTAGAGAAAGGGCAAGCAGGACAGAGAGAAAGTGAACATACTCAAATTACGGGAGAATTGGCTTGCTGCCACTGTTTTCTTCAAATGGTTATTTGAGTGTAAATGTGACATTTACAATTTATTTACCTGGGGAAATTCTAACTAGTGACCTGAAGTCATTTACCAAGCTGGATATTGATATTTTATAATTGCCTGCCAGAAACAGTGTTTAAGAAACTACCTTTTAAAATAAAGTCCAATTATTCAGTTGTAATCCATATATTCCATATTCAAGGGGGAAAAGAAATCTATCCTCTATTGACCCTTCAGTAGTAGAAGGATACTGAATAAAAGATTTGTTCAAGACAGCCTTGAGTTTGTACTATCTCAGGCTTAGGAAATTTGTCTGGGAACTATGAAGTGAAGAAGTGTTATGTTATCCCAATTCATCAGATAAAAATGCAATCTTTTCTAAAACAGGTGAAACAGTTTTGAAGATGAAGAGCTGTAGGAATCATGGAATTATGATTATTGACTAAATTCTATCGATAGTCTCAACTAGAGTAGATCTATTAAATCAATGGGAATTTGCTATGTCAATGCATGTTCCATTGATTCAGTATTGGTACTAGCAATTGCTTTAATGTTACATTTGACTCTTTTATACAAGCCCTTCTATTGACACTATTAACAAGGTATTGGAAACTAGGGGCTTTTCTGCACTACAGTGTTATAATTCTATTATTCCACTTTCAACACCCTGTAGAATTCTGGGGTTTGTCATTTACTGAGGCCAAAGAGGTCTCTGGCTGAGAATTCTAAATGCCCTTCCCTAAACCACAAACCCCAGATTCCATAGGATGTTGAAAATGGAATAATAGCACTATTATTCTATAAAGGCAGAGAGGCCCTAAGATACAAGAAAAAGAGTATTACGTATGAAATGGATGCTCCCAGCATATCAGTATGGCATAAGGAATGCAAGTGGAGTGGGAAATAGGTAGAAATTACCTTCTCAATGATAGAAAATAGCAAGGGCCTCTGCAACTGTTTTTAAGAAGGAGGAGCTCAATATTGGCACTACCTGGTGGAGTTTAGATTCACTGGGACTCAGAGCCTCTGTAGGAGTGGGGGTTGATTAAAATGATCCAACCCAGGAGACTTATGGATCCAGATGGATTCCTTGGCAGGTAATCTTGTAATGATGAAATAGCCAGGGTGGTGGACACAGTTGCTTCTAAGTACTACCTCCTATGAACAGGAGCCAAATGAGTGCATTGGCTCACTAGGGAGCTGGCAACGATGAAATGAGTGGAATGGAGACCATAGCTGTGATGGTGGGAGACTCAGACTGAGTCCAACAAAACATGGGCTAGAGCTCATTGCAAGGTCTATGGCAATGCTGGCAGGGAAGAAATTATACTTCTTTGCCACCGTTGTGTCTGTACAGTGTCATCCAGCATAGCTGTCTTTAGTAGCCAGGGACTCTTTTACACTCTAGCCCACAAGAAGACAAAAAGGACCACTCAACAGTCCACTGCCATCTTGCAAATTCCACTGCCACAAATTTGGAAGACTCTTTGCAGATAAAGCTGGTTGGACTCACTCTAACTTGGCTGTAACCTTGGTGCCTATTTGTCCTGTATTATTGGATACATTTCATTTTGTGCAGCCTTGGGATGTGGACAGGATCCTCAAAAAGGTGGGAGCCACCACATGTATACTGGATCCTTGCCCTTCCTGGCTTCTGAAAGCAGTTAGAAGGGAACTGGTCAAGTGGGTAAGGAGAGATGTGAATGCCTCTCTGCAGCAAGGGAAGTTTCCATCCTGCCTAAAAGAAGCTGTAGTGAGGCTGTTACTTTAAAAATAAATGAATGAATGAATGAATGAATGAAGGCATCCCTGGATCTAAAATTCCATTTTGGAACAAGGTTCTGGAGAATGTGGTAGCATCACAGTTCCAGGGGTTTCTGAATGACAAGTGTTACCCAGAATCATTTCAAACTACTTTCAGGCCTGGTTATGGGAAGGAGATAAGTTTGGTTGCCTTAGCGGATGACCTACACAGGGAACTGGACAGAGAGTGTGTATCCCTATTGGACTTCTCAGCCACTTTCAATACTATCAACCATGCTAACCTTCTGGGCTGAATCCCTGGGATGGGACTTGAGGCTACTGTTATACAGTAGTTCTGGTCTTTCTTGGATAGGGGAACTCAGAGGGTGGTGCTGGAGGACTCCTGCTCAATTTCATGACAGTTGACCTGTGGAGTCCCTCAGGGTTCTGTTTTGTCTCTCATGCTGCTTAACAACTACATTAAATTACTGGGGGAGATCATCTAGAGTTTGGGTGTTTAGTGTCACCAAAAAGTTGATGTCACCCAACTCTACCTCTTCTTTCCACTTGATTCCAAGGAAGCTCTCTCAATACTAAAACAAAGTCTGTTGCAAGCAACAGACGGGACGAGAACAAACAAATTGAAACTTAACCCAGACAAGACAAAGGTACTCCTGGCCAGCTGAAAGGCAGATCAGGGAACAAGGATTCAGCCTGTACTGAATGGAGTAACAGTCCCCTCGAAATCTCAGCTTATACCTTAGGTGTTCTCCGGACTCATCTCTGAGCCTAGACAGCCAGACTTCAGCAGTTGTCAGGAATGCATTTACACAGCTAAAACTAGTGCACCAGTTGAGCCCATTCCTTGAGATGTCAGATCTGACTATGATACATACCTTGACTACCTTTCTGGTTGTACTGTAACATACTCTATGTGGGGCTGCCTTTGGGAACTGTTCAGAAACTTCTGTGTGTCCAAAATGCTGCAGCTAGAATCCTGACTGTGACCAGCTATAGTGAGCATATAACTCCCTTGTCAAAACAGCTTCACTGGCTACTGCTTTGTTTCTGGGAACAATTCAACTTAGTTCCAGACTATCTGAAAGATGGTATCTCTCCATACAGATCTTCCAGAATTCTAAGATCTACGGGGGAAGATTTTATCTTAGTGCCACAACTTCCACAGGCTCACCTGGTGAGGACATGAGAGAAAGAGCTTTCTCAGTGGCTGTACCCTGAGGAACTCCCTTCCACAGGAAGCTAGGGTGGTCCTTCTCTATTTTCCCTTTTCTGTTCAAGCAGGCTTTTAATGTGTATGCAGACAAGCTTCTGATTGAGATATTTTATTTATCTTTTAAAAACTTTTGTATGTTTTGAAAATTTCATACTGCTTTACCTGGTGATTTTGATTTTTTTTAATTTTATTGTGAAAATGTTGGTTTTCACTTTAATTTTCTGATTGCTTTATTTCATACACCTAAATACGGCACTGAAGAATCAAGAACTCATATGCAAGGTTAATTGTGCATTAAGTTCTCCACATTCACTACAGTTAGAGTGCAAGATGCTTGCAAAAGTGGGGAAAAATGCAAATATCAATGTGTGTGTGTGTGTGTAACGGGAGGTGAAGCATAGTGGGAAGAATGGACATTCACGGTCCAAATCAGATTAGGCAAAAGAGAGTGAAGGGGTTGGGCATATCGGTCCTATACTTCCTCTCTCTCTCTCTCTTCTCCTTCCTTGGGTGTGAGGATCATTGGGAGAGGGTTTGTGGTGGCTAGAAACTGGGCTTTAGGTTTTCCTTAGCTGGTCAGGCAGCTGCTGGTAAATAACGAGGAAGATCAGAAGTGGGTATTTAAGGGCTGCATGGCCTGATTAGAGTCACCAAGAGGGCTTGGAGAACTTGACAAATAATCAAATCTGTGAAAGACCATTTTGGCACTAGACTGTTATAGCTCTATTATTCCACTTTCAACATACTATGGAATCCTGGGATTTGCAGTTTAGTGCAGAAATGGCCAAAGTCAAGCCCACACATGTGGAAAGCTGACTGTATTTTCAATTTCTATGTATGTCTGAAAACTGGACAGTGAGGAAGGCTGACAGAAAGAAAATCAGCTAACTTGAAATGTGGTGCTCAAGGAGAATTCTAAGGATAGTTGTTATTCTCATGTGTCTTCAAGTAATTTCCAACTTGGCCATTGGACAAACCTATAACATCATGTTCTGGGGCTGAGAGTGTGATGTACCCAAAGTCACCCGGTGGAGTTTATGTAGCTGAGCAGGGAATCGGACCCTAGTTGCCATGGTCATAGTCTAATGCTCAAACCACTGCACCATGGTGGCTCTCTCTAAAGATACTACAGGCTGTTAAAAAAAAAGAAATGAGTGCATCTTAGAACAAATGAAGTCTGAACTGCTATTAGAAGCAACTGAGGCTATTGAACTTTGGACATATCACAAAACAATGTGGCTCACTGGGGGAAAAGGGTAATGTGTGATAAAGTGGAAGGTTGTAGGAAAATGGGGAGAGCACACTACAGGTGGATTGATTCAATCAAGGAAGTGACAACTCTGAGTTTACAAGGCCTTAGCAAAGCAATTGGTGACCAGGGTTCCTGGAGGTCTTTCATCCATAGGATCACGGTAAGTCAAAGTTGTTTTGAAGGAAAATAATAGTAAATGCAAGTCTCATGCTACCTTACCCAGCCCATCCCTCTACTAACTGCAATAGGGCCCTTTTCACAGGATGTTGTTGTCCCATATTGGAGATGGGAGAAGGACGGGACCTGGACGACTGTTCTGCATGATGTTGTCCATGTCCTGTCATTCTCCCATCTCCAGGCAGCACAATCATGCCGCAAATCATTGCGCTGGGGCCATGATTTGTGGCCATTGCATTTCCTGACCCTCTACAGCTTAGGTAAGTTCAGGAAGGCGGTGAGAGGGCAGTGCGATTGTCACTTTCATATATTTTGCAATATAAACAGGCATCTTACAACAGTATATTTTCTTTGGAGAAACCCCCAGTGAGCCTCTGTGAGGACTGTAAATGGGATCATCAGAAGCAGAAGAGCTGAGGAAAGGGAGGTGATGTAATCCCTTTTCATCAATCCCGTGAGCCCTGGTGCCACTATACCATTGGAGATACTTAACAATATCTTATAAAAGTGGTGGCTCATTTTGATTAAAGCTGAGAACTTTTCAGCTACTCTCTTAATTTGAAGCACTATTTCTGAAGAATACACATTTCAGGCTTCCTGTTACATATCCTTAGGCTAGTCTCGCAGTACAAGCAAGCTCAATTAACATGATTATTAAATGTGGATTTTTAATTAAGAGGTATTTGCACTATAAAAGAAGCTTTCATCTTTGGAGAAAAGGATGTTTAAAACATTTGAATCTCTTCTCTATTTGCAATTTTTGTACCTTTTTTTTGTTGTTATTGCTGTGATTTTTAAAATTGCAGTGCATTTTGGCAACATATACAACTCAAAAGATATTTTAATAGAAGCTTATAATTATTAATGTTATATAAGCTAGATGGTGTGACCTAATTAACAGGGGCTTTTTAAAATATATCACTCTGTATGCATGAACACAGTAAAGAGTTCTAACAGCTCACAACTAAATCTTGTTTACATGGCTTTGGTTCTTTCAGCTCCTTCAGGGCAAAAAAATCAAAAATCAATACAATACTCTTTGAGCCTTTTCTACAAAAGGGTGCATTTTCAAAGACATACACTGAGAGAGAGCCTCTCAACTCCCATTGATGCTAATGGAAGTACTTCATCTAAATCCCAGTGTGTCACTTTGAAATGCACCCTTAATATACTTAAAAATACACATTTCTTCTTTCTCTCAGACAAATGGCTAGGAGGGTTTGTTTCATTTATTTATTTTTTCGGTCCTGCCACTTATACCAGCATGCTATCTCTGGAGGGTTTCATAAAATCTGTGCTTAGACACATCTTAACACCTGAAAGGGGCGGGGGGACATTTTCCTTGGTAGAAATGTGAAAACAGGTCTGATTCAACAGCTTTCTTCTCCCTCTCCTTTTTCTTCCTCCTCTTCCTTCTCCTCCTGCTCCACACCACAGAGATCTTGTCTTCCCCAAACATATGAAGAGAGACTTTGTGAAGTAAAATTCAAAGATTGTTCTGTTCTAATCAATTACATGATTCAGAAGTCTTGGAACATTATCTAACAGTATTTCCCTTTTTGCAACAGCAACAAAATAACAGTGACATTGTTGGGACAGGATGAAATATTAGTCTTAACTGCTCCTTCCCAGGTGAAGCACAGAGCTGGACTGGGCCCTGAATCATATCAGTAAGGAGTCATACATACACGTACACACACAATGCTTTTTGCAAAAAGGTTTCTGTCCACCTAACCCTGCCCTCAGTCAAGCTGCTTATAGGGAATTATCAAATGGATAAGCTTTATTGAAAGCTGCAGCAATCTATAGGTCTTTTGGAATTACACCAACAGAACAAAGTACACAGGAGATATGCATGTGTGTATTACTTGCAGTTAAGCCTTATCTCTATAGGATAGGGTCCTTCTGGACATTCTGCAACTTTTCTAGAACAGTAAGTAATGGGGTGTTCTCACAGCACAGCCGTAAATGGTGGCAGTTCTGAGCAACAGCATATAATGAAATGGCTTCAGTTCAGCTAAACTGATAGTTACAGAGACACACACATATGTGTGTAGGAAAACTTTTTAACCCAACAACATCATCAAAAAGAAGAACATCAGGAACAATGATAATAGATGATGATGATGATGATGACAATGACAACTACAACTTTAAGGAAAGATCCTTACTGCTAAAATTACATTTATACCTTTTAATAAGATGGGAAGGGGTGTTGTGGTGAGAGAGTCAGTCACTCAAAATTCACATCTTATAGGTAAAATCATCCCTGTTAAGTTTATTTGTAGTGGAGGTTAATATTATAAGCTCTCACACATCTCCATGAGCCATGGAATGGCTGCTGACAGCATAACTGGATTGCATACCTCAAAACTGAATGCTGTCTCTCCTGTCAGTTTTGTGAATCCCAAAGGGCTTCATTTGGTAGGTTATTCTCTTTTCCTCTTTTGGTTTGAAAATAAAACAGTTTCCTGGATATTCACAAATCCATTGCTTCATTTATTGAGATGGAGGGGGAATTTTCATGAGATCCTTAGAAACTAACCCATCATCACTGTGCAGTTCCCTTCAGCTTCAAACTTGCAGAACCATCGCACCACCAACGGACAGAACACTAGATCCAGATCCTGTGGAGACAAAGATGTCAGTGAGGCAAAAAGAAGAAGGGAAGGCAGACAAAGGTTATATACAGCATCAACAGATTTTCTAGTGGCTTAAACACTGAGCAGGAATAATCAATTGCACATGATATTTCACAAAAAAATGAGGACAAGTAGTGGATGTTGATGCTCTGCTGTCAGTGTGATGAGGAGCCCACACTGGGATTCAGTCTGAACTTTGAATGAGCTATCCAGTGCTTTAAAATCACCTGGAATGGTTCATTCAAAGGTCAGACTAACCTGGAACAAATTCACTGCCCCTTTGACAAGGGGCAGTGGAGCCATCAGCCTCCACTGAGGACAGAACACTGTTCCAAGGGGCTTACATTGTAAAATTTGACAGAGAGAGTTACCAGAGGAAAGGGAGAGAAACAAAGGAATGGATAAATAGAGTAAGAATATATCCTTACAGTTAAACATACTTCATCTTGATTACAGTGGGGAAGAGGTTCTTCAGCCAAAGTCTCTGTATAAAAAAATGGAGGTTAACCAATGACCAAACCTAACCTGGAAGTTTCTATAAGGATGAGACACTATTAGTTGATTGGCTGGTGTAACTACACACAATCATTTCTCATTATATTATTATATTATTTTATAATTTTTCCTAGCGCTGGATGGTAGTGCACATTCTGCCTCTTTGTACGGCATATCTGAGGTAACCAAGTCAAGATCTCTTACGAGACTGAGGCTATTTCCACACGTCACTGTTATAATGCTATTATTCCACTTTCAACATCCTATAGAATTGTGTGGTTTGTAGTTTACTAAGGCCAAAGAGCACTCTGGCTCAGAATCCTAAATGGCCCTCCTTAAACTGCAAACCTCAGGATTCCATAGGATGTTGAAAGTGGAATAATAGCACTAGGTAATGCTGAAATGGCCTCAGTCCTGTCACCCAGGTACATATGAGGGAATAACGATCTGTTTTACTTAATCTGATCTCTGTGTGTTTTAATGAAGAAAAAGGAGGAGCAGGAGGAGGAGGAAGAAGAGAAAGTGGTGGCATGTTTTCTATTTTGATGTGATTATGATTACATACTGCTAAGGATAAATGGTGGTTTACACCTGCTTGACTAAATGCATGCAATTTAATGATCCTACTTACTGCTGATGATTTGCACAAAAATAATCATTCCTTCCTCATAATCCTCATTCATGGATTTTTAAATTTTATTTATATGACCTAATATAGTGAAGTATACAGTAGACTCCCTTCTTGTGTGAACTCTGCATGCACAAATGTAAGGGCACACGAAGCACTATATCCTGTTATAGTCAATGGACGCAGCACACACATGCCTCTGAATCCACTGACTATAAAGAGACACAACACTTCACTTTTTGTTTTGTTTTGTTTTAAGCAAAAACAAGGAAAGGAACCCCCACATATACGGCAGGCACACTATGCACACACATTGCTTCTTTATTCTCTTACTCTCTATATAGTGACAAAGTGTGACAAAAGTCTCTTTCATTTACCTTGTCTAGTTTCCTCGCAGAAAATTCCAAGAGGTCAGCTAAGAAAATGTTGTGTTTTACATCGAATAGTGGAGGACTGCGTTTTTCTAACACATCTTTAAAAATTAGGTTACTGAAGCACACAGTGCAAGGTTGTGAACCACATTTCAGCAGTACTAAGCTAAACAGCTTGTGCTTGATGGATGTGTTTCCTCCAACACCTGACTGCAAACATTAACAATGAGAAAATCTAATGTTTGAGATATTTTAGGGTGACAGAAGCTGGCAGAGATTAAAAATTCCTGGCAAAAAAAGGAACAGGAAAGGTTTCTTAAAAGGTGAAGCAAAAAAGTGTGTTTCACACAGAAGGTATATTCTTATCACTGTTTAAAACAGGATGGAAATCAGGAAGACCCACAGATATTCTCAGTATCCCCTGCCTCACTATACTTTTCTGGGTACTGTGATTATTTTCCCGTCACCATTATTTTCCCATTCTTCAATCACTATTGTGAAATGTACTTTACACCAGTCCTATTCAAAGTGTGGCCCTTGGCTTGATGACAGTCTACAAATCATTGGCTGCTGGTACACTGTAAGTTTCCAGGGATAGACACAGTTGTTGCCAATAGATACAAATCTGATACTGGTCCTTGGTATATTAGGAAAAAAAATGCTGGTTCTCCAGCATCAGATCACCTGAGAACCATTGCTCTACAGCACTGAAGATGATTCAGTTTTGGAGTTTTTAATTATTTTTATTTTTCTTCTATTGTACATTTCTACTGTGCTTTCTATGACGTGCATCCATGGTACAATTATAATTCTAGTGTAACTTTTGAATTCTTAGTGTGTGGATTTTCATACTGTTTCCTATTTTTGTATTTATTTATTTATTCTTGTTTTGGTTTGTTTAGTCTTACTCTCTGTGTCACAATTTGGTGTGGTAATTTCATTGTTTTCTGTTGGGGTTTATTTCTGATCATTTTATCTCCTGTAATCGAGCAATGGAAAATCCATTAATAATAGATTCCATGCTATTCACCATGGAAGCTAAACAGAACTTCCAGTTTCAGAGACAGTATACTGGAAGAGTTAAACATTAGGAAGACAGTCTTGTCTCTGCACTACATGAAAACTTTCTCAGAAGCACATGTCTGGTTACAGTGGAAAACAACAAAAGAGGTAAGACTAGAATAACCTTTGACTTGATTCAGCAACACTCTATTTGAGCTTTTGATATAGGAGAGAAATCAATCGGGATGGGATGAATCCAAAATTTTCCAGATCTGACTCCCTGGAAGGTTCTGGGAATCCACGAATCTCACAAATCTCAAATCTTTCGAACCCTTTTTTTTAAAAAAGGGTTTAAAAAGAAAGGGAAAGGATAATCTTGAGCAAGACACACTCTCTCAGCCTTAGCAAACGTGGCCAGGACAGTTGTCCTAGTTTTGCCTCAAGATCTCCCCAGATTAAAAATAACATGAAGGCCCTTTCTACACAGGCAAGAAAATGTGGATTAATCCCACATTTTCCTGCCTGTGTAAACAGTACCACTACAGTACAGAGCTAATCCAGGTCAAAACTGGATTTTCTTTGCATAGCTTCTTATGGTATCCTGGGGTTTGTAGTTTGATGATGTGCCAGCACACTTTGGCAGAGAAGGCTGTGACACCTTGTAAAACTACAAACCGCAGAATTGTGCTATGCAAAGGAATCTTTCAGCTGTCTTTGAAATCTCAAGAAGACTGTACCTTCCAATCACATGCTGAACTTATATATGAAATGTTCAATTTAAGTATCTTAGAATACAACCCCAGATGTAATTTCTGAAATTGTTAGCAAAGGCCATTATGACTCCGAGAGAAAAACTCACCTGCTTGCCACCTCCCCTTGTGTGTCCGATCTCCCAGGTTTCCAGGCATCCCAGTCTCCAACAAACTATTTGGTTGGTGGATTCGAAAGATTTGGTCTGCCTATTTTGGCACAGGGATTCAGATTCATGCATCTTGAATCCTGGCCCAGGATTCAAGAATTTGAGGATTCGGTTGGCCCATCTCTAGCAATCAACAATGGCCTTGAGGTGCCTGTTATGGCCTACAGGTCTTGATTTAAACCTACCTGTAGGACTTTATTTCCCTATGCAAACTAGTGCATACAATGAGGTTTGTAAGCAGGGACAGAAGAGGATCTGCTGTGTAACTGTTCCCAGATGCTAGAGTTCCAGAGTTTCCAAGGAAGGTTAGACTGGGCTCCTCACATTGTTCATACACCAGCGGATAACCACTCCCCACTCCCAGGAGCTGGCTGTTGAAGGAAGGGCTTGTGCTCTCGCTCTCTCTACTATAGTGCTCTTATTCCACTTTCAACATCCTATGGAATCCTGGAGTTTGCAGTTTAGGGAGAGGCCTTTAGAATTCTCAGCCAGAGAGCTCTTTAGCCTCAGTAAACTACAAATCCCATAATTCCACAGGATGTTGAAAGTGGAATAAGCACACTACAACAGTGTAGTGCAGAAAGACCACCCCATCTCTTCCTCTGCTTTAAAACTTCCATTGGTTCAAGTGTGTTTTAACATCATAGTGCTATTGACTGTTGTTTTAATACCCTAGCCTTTTGTATGTTTTTCACCTATACAGGTATTTTCTAATTTATAGCTGTTTTGATTTTAGTGTGAGGTACTTTATATCCCAGTACTATGAGAAAGGTGGACTATGGAATATTGGCTAGTGGTACTGAGGTTAGGAGCAGGCTGATGATGTTTTTATCACAGAACTACTGAATTTCTATTTTTATGTTAACATGAACAAATAAAGATTATATATTAATCTTGACATGGGGAAGTATTAATTATGCTATAGAGATGAAAGTCTTAGAAATGAAAGACCTACAACAGCAAAGCTTTATGGTGACCAGGCATCTAGTTCTAATATCTCAGATGTGAAACATTACTCTTTTTCTCCAGTTCCATGAAAATATACTCACATGTGCACACACAGGTTTTTTTTTTAATACAGTAGCCACTTCACAATTAACCCCCTTCATAATTTTGTGCAGATACCTAAATTATTCAGCTTATTTGTATAACTGAGTGTGTGCTGTTCAGATTTCGCCATATGTTTTCTTCCTCCTGTAAGAATTTAGATGCAATGAATGTACGTTTACCCCTCCTTCTGTAATGTGTGTAGTATGTTTGGTAGGACTCATGTCCTTTCTGTCTAATATAAATGTAGCAATCCAGGACATAGCTAAACCAGTAATGTTTAATTTGTAAATTTGATTTGGCCTCCTGATAAAACAATCTTGTGATTAAAGGTAGTCTATTCAGATGTTACCCCCTCATGCATGGTAGCTTGCCCAATCATCATCATCATCAATTATTGTACAACATTAATTGTGGCATAATATCAGAAAGAATAATAAAAAAAAACCCTTTACAAACACTGCAACACACTGAGCTTTTCCAGTGTACTTCTTCATCATGCTTTTTTACTTAGACAAATGTGACAAAAAGTGAGCAAATCCAATTGTTCGTGGCTGCTGTAGTCACACTTGTTATAAAGCATTGGAAAAAAAACCACAGGGAGCTAAGGTATTTTCATTATTACCTGGGGAAAAGTAGTAAGAGTTAATGTTTACTATAGTTGTCAAATACACTCTAGTACACATAATTGGAGACACAAGTTCATTTTCTGGTTGTGAATGTACACTGCTTCGGTAGTGAGACTGGCTGCCTCAATAGTAGATGGTCATTCCTGGTGTAGAAACTGTTACCAGATGTATTTGCAGCACACATGTATCTTGTTTTTAGAGACAAAGACAGAATTGTCAATAAATCTCAGTGAGAACAGAGTGCCTTTGGCAAAGGTCCAAATGTCCAAATAAATGGTAGGGAAACCCTCTTTGTTGTGATTTGAAATTATCCTGGGATATATGAACTTTTTAGGGGAACTCTCGGAGGTGGGAGGAAATTCCTATTGTTATTTTTTTGAGAGATGGTACTGCAAGTGTGTACATTATTGCATGGTTCCTAGGTGTTCTGGTTTTGTTTCACATACATTAAATTAGTCCCATAGAATCAGCATGAGAGGACAGAAACTAATAACAGTGTGCTTTGCTAGGTAGCTTGGTCAGATGATTCAAAACAATCTGTGACTGCTTCAAAAGGAGTAAGAAATTAATATCTTTTTAAAAATAGTACATGATCAATAAACCAATTAAAATTCTCAATCTTGTTTAATATTCCAAGCATGAAAAACAAAAGCTGGAGAAAATGATATATGAAGCCAGATCACTGCACAATTCAGTGACATCAACAGTACAAATGTTGCCTTCATTTCTATCATTTGCCAGACATTTACTATGGTCCAGGACAAAATATTCAAATTAAATCTGGTGACAGAAACATTTCTGCTATTTCCTTTTTGGGTTTCCCTCAAACCTTAAGAGTTAGTAATAACTATAAGGCATGTAAAAATATTCTCTCACAGACCAGTTAAGAATGTTTAACAAATACCATCATCGTACATCCTTGCTCCCACCGCTTCACATATGGAAACCACAGCTTATAAGATTTTCTTTTTTTTTAAAAAAAATATACGATAGAAAAAAATTCTAGTGGCCGTATAATGCAATCCATGGGCAACATATGCACCAAACATGCCCCACTAAGGGTTTTTCTGGGGCCCTTGGACTCCCTTCATGGCCAGTTGTTGTTGTTGTTTGGCACCAAAGTGGCAAAAAGCATCCTCAGAATTATTTGCCATTTAAAGCCTATCCCACCCCATCCCTCTCCTAAAATAGCTGGGGATGGCTTCTAAAATAGCCCTTGTCTAACCAGAAACAGGACATTGGAAAGAAATGTCATTTAAGAGCAAAATCACACCTCCCCAATACCTCTGTGGGTGACATTTGTAATTTCATACCCACTTTCCTTCAGGATGGGGGTTGCTGGAGAAGAAGGCCAAGGAGAAGGGGAAAAATGGTTCCTGAACTCACAGATGTAGCTCTTTCCAGACCTATGTATTTGTTTTAGATGCTATGAGAATCATTGGAATAGAGTCTGCTCACATTTTCTTTTTCTTTTTCTAAATAATTTCTTTTGTGTAATTGTTGCATTAAAAGGAACTTCTAGCATTTTTCTTCTTTAGACCTGGCATACAGAATGCCAAATATCAAGAATGAATTCCTTAATAGAAGGTAAATCATGCCTATGTAAAATGGAGGGGGAGAGAGAGCGACAGAGATTTTCTTTGTTTTTGCTCTTTTATGTGAGCATGTTTATTGAGCTGATGCTATTTGAGACACACACATAGAAAAGGGTATTTTTTTTAATGCCGATCACAAATTATAGCTTATTCAAATAGATTAATTTATTATGACTGCACAAAGGATTTTTTTCTTTAAATATTCATTTTCGTCTAAGCACTGATATTAGTAATTTAAGTTTGGATATAGCACAATCAATTAAAGTGAAACATGCTGTGAGAAAGTGAGCCTGGCACATTAATTTAATCTATTTTAGCAACTCCTGCTGTCTCTGGAATAATTTCTATGGATGCAAGGCATTTTTCAAAGTTTTCTAAAAGGGAGAAAATGCATGTCAGTGAACTCTTTCTAAATAAAACAAATGCTTTATCGCTATGGCTATTACTACAAATATGCCCATTATGTAGGGAAATATGGCCATAAAGATGAGCTACAGCTGGATGGGTGTGCTAGTGCCAGCCACAACTTTCCACCTGGCTTTGTACCAAATTTCCCTTGGCAAATGCTTTCTCCTTCTGTGTGCTCTGAGTTGGCCAACTCTCTACCATTTCAGATCATCAAGTCTGGTGGGAGGAGACCGGGGAAAAGAAGATGGTGCAGGATGCACTGAAGATTTGTGGAGGCCTTTGCCAATCGTTATAATGCCTTGATATAGCATTGCTGAAATATGCTGTTGGCAATTTAAAATGATGGTTCCAAAGGACTTGAGCATGTGGTTAGAACAGGCCTGGGATAGTGCCTAGCAACTTAGGGGCTGGATCCTGCTGTGTGTATATGTGTGTATGTATGTTTGTACGTATGTGTCTGTGGTATAGTTTGTGGTTTGAGGTGAGGAGTCTTTGTACAGTCAGACCTCTATATTTGTGGGTTTGACTTTCATGGATTTGACTGTTTGCAAATTTCTCCAACCCTTGCCAAGGTCAGCATTTCACACAGTGGCCAGGGAGCCCCACCCTCCACCATCAGGAATCTTTTTCATGCCATACATCAAGTATATATCTCACTTCACTGCCAAGGTGACTCACTTTCCAGAAAATGCATTAAGATTTCACCATCAATGCACTAAATTTTCTAGTCAGTATAGCAGTATACCATTACCCATCCATATTTGCTAAGGTTAGGGTCACAAGTCCTTCAAAAAAGTAGAAAATTGCAAATATCAAAATGAGTGTTGAGGGGAAGGGGGATGAGGTATGGTGGAGATAACAGGCACCCAGGGGCCAAACCAGCTCAGGGAAAGGAAGAGAAGGGAACTCTGCCTGGTGGCCCTATACTTCCTTTCTTTTGCTTACCTCCTTCCTTGGGTGTGGGGGGCATCAGGAGAGAGTTTGTGGTTACGGAAAATTAGTCTGTGAGCCATTCTTAGCTGGCCAAACAGCAGGAGGAGGAAGAGGAGGACTGGGGTGGGTTTCTAAAGGGCTGTGCAGCCAGATTGGAGCTGCTAAGGGGGAAGGTTTCCCTGCTGATCTTGAAGACTCTGTAGAAGCTATCATACTGGCAAGCGAAAGGACGGCCTTGGCAAGAGACTGGATAAACCTGGCAAGGAGAACTTGTTATCCACAGGAGATAATAACGGCTGGCTTATTCCAGTCCTACAGCTGAACCAAATCTTTGTCTGCTGTGCAAAAGGCACGATATAAAGACCTCCCCCTATTTACACACTATATTTTAGAGAAAAATAGCAGGAAGCAGAAATGAAGCCAGTATGTGAATTGCCCTTTAAATCTTCTGATGAAAGGGGTAAATTGTAGAAACTGCTTGCTTGAGTAGAAAAATAGAGAAAAATAAGTCGGGCAGCTGAGTTTCTTATCTTATCAAGAGCTTAGGTATGCGGCTTGGCAATGCATGGAATATAGGGAGTTTGGGAGTTTGGGAGTCGATGAGGCCAAGGGAGAATACTCCCTGGTACAGGGATACTTCATTTTGAAACTGTAATACGTCACTTCGAAACTTAAACTTTTGTAACCTGTACTCTTTTCATATATGGCAATCATTTCCTGTACTTGTTGTTTAGAAAGTATAAAAGTATGCTGGAACCTAAGACGGGGCTCTCAGTCTTTTGGAACCTGATTCCACTGAGATCCCTGCGCAGTATAATAAACTCTTGTTTTCTGATCTGCTGGTCTCAATTCACTGGCTCACCACAACACTTCCACTTCTAAACCTTCCTTCTACTACTTTTATCTGGCTAATCAGCATAACAATGTTATTGAGCTATGTTTGATACAGGTTGGGAACAGTAATCATATCCCTCCAGATGTTGTTGGACTGCAACTCCCAGCAAAACTAACTAGCATACACAATGGAGAGGATCACTGGGAGTTGTGATCCAATAGAATCTAGAGGGGTATGTGATTCACTTTTATGGGGAGTTTTATTAACTAATACCATGTGCAAAGTTACTTAGTAAAGTAAAAACTGCTTTGGAGTTTTAGGCTTATAGCTGTCACTTAAAATTTCTGAAAAACTGTGTGAAACATTTGAATTCTCCTTATACCAGTCACCCATGATTGTTTGATCACCCATAATATCTAAGGAAAACTTTGCCTAATTGTTTAAAGACAGATCCTGAGCAAAAAGGAACTGGAGCTAATAATAGCAACATCTCTCGTAACACAAGCACCAACACAACCTCAACTTAAGTTCTGCGTCATCTCTATATTATTCTCATTTATTTATTTTCCCAGAGAAAATAAGCCCACTACACTGAAACGTCAGGCCAGTCACTGAATCTGACAATGCTATGTACACTGAAAATCTCACCTTCACTCAGTTGAATTTCCTGGCAGTAGCACTCTCACATCATTTTCCTTAATGAATATTGGTTTGGTTCCTGGTAGGCTGTGATACAGGAAGGGATTGTGGTAATGGCTGCATATGCTACAGACACACCAGCACTTCTCTGCAGCAAGGGAAAGGATTTATTTCCACTTCTGTTTTTCTTTGGGTGGAAAGAGCATTAGGGTATACTTTCCTCAATCAAAGACTTGAGGTTCTCCAAGCACAGGCTAATTTTGTTATCTCCCATTTGTCTCATCTTTGAGATGATAACATTCATTTCTGCAGCTGCAAAGTGGTTCCAGAACAGAAAAAACAAAGCAGAAAATGATAAATCTCAAAATGTCTAATTTTAATGAAAAAGAGGGATTGAGGACAAACTCCACTTTTTCCTCTCACCCCAAAGTGAAGAAAAGAATGTTGTCATTGTCATCAGTAGCAGCACCACCAGCGGCAGTATCAGCAGCAGGGGCTGCCAGGACATTAAAAAATGGTTTAGTGTACCAGTATGATCATAATGTCTGATAAACTAATGACAAACTAGCACTTTGCAACTGGGATTTAGCTAAATCCCAATGCAAATCAGGCTGATTGTGACCATTGTTTTTCACTAGCTCCAGATTTGATCACACTGCCCTAATTTTGGTTCTGGAGCCGAACCAAAATTGAACATTCAAAATAATTTAGATAGTCAAAATCCAACATCTGTAACATGACCACATAAAATGGTAATGAGCTGTTATGATGGGGTGTGGGAGAGCTAGGCATTGTTCATTGACAGTTGTACTGTGAAACTTGGGCCAATAATTTCATCAGTATTCTTCCATCACAGCATTTCTGAGGAGGGATTATGTGAGATCATTAAGTTATGCACTTAAATATCTACTTCATCCCTTTGTTTGTCAGATATAACTGTTAGTAGCAGATGACTGAGAAGGTTTGAGTGGTCGCTGATTGCTTTCTTGGCTTGTTATCTGCATTTTTTTCCCTCCATTAATTTTGCAATTTTTTGTCTACATGTACAGCCTACCTTAATCTTCTGTTTGTCTTTCTTGGTAATTTGTTAATTTCCATAATATTCTTCATTTGTTAATTTCAATAGTAATCTATGAGAGTTTCTCTGTGTGTCTGTGTCTAAGCAATCAGACTTATTCTCTTTCTGTCCTCCATCTCCATTAGCTTTAGTTATGAGATGCTAGATTTCCTTTCTCAGTATGGTTCAGTTAAAAAAAGAAACAAACACTTCTGTATTTCTTCTGCCTTCTATGCAATTTTGAATTCATCTAATCTACCAATGAACACATTGAGTTGTAGTCCAACACTCAAAACACTACAGCCTTTTGGCTCTACATTAAATTATTCAATGTATGCATTTTTTTTTCATTATTTAACCAAATTGTTTAAGATATGATTTATCTGTTTTTCCCAATTCCTTTGACTGAAATCTATGTCGAAGAATGTATCTGAAGAGATCAGATGTATTTTTAAAAAATGTAGATATAAATGGAGAGTTAGGCATGTATTCCACAGAGTGTCTGAACCTATTGTCAGGTCAAGCCTATAAAATGAGGTGGGTTTGGGGAACTATGGGTGTAGCCCATGTTGTACATGCTTGATTGGGAGTATATTCCCATTTCAAGTGGATCTCCAGATCCAAATCTATCCAGCTTCTGTATCCTAGCTTACTGTGAATTTCTTCCATTGGAAGCGCATTCTTCTTGACAAAAGCATCTTAGGTCATTTCTGAACCTCACACTTTTCTGTTGTCATCCATGTGTCATTCTGGCAATGCCTTTGCTGAGATGAAAGTGTGTCCGCAATGCTCACCTCCGCACCTGGCTGGCTGCGTGAAGGGAGGGAGCGTGAGTAACATACTCCTTCCTTCTGCAGTGTAGCTGGCTTCTTTCCCGTGCTGCACAGGGAAAGGAAGCATGTAGCTCACGCTTCCTTCCATTCCACATGGCACCAGAGACAGGAGCATCACATGATCACAGGCCATTAATGGATTTTTTTCTGTTAATGATATATCCCATAATCATGACAGGTAGGGATATGTTGGCAGTGGGACTGTAACAATGTTGTGCAGTAGCATGACTCACGGACCACTGCCAACATGTCCCTGTCGCAGGACAGTGACACCATGTGGAAATGGCCCCTAGATATGCTATCCCCATTGAGACCCATGTGACTCTTTTCCTCCTGGATGATAGCAAGCATGTTAAGACTTTTTCCTTGCAGTTTACTTGGGAGCAGACATTTCTTTCCTTTCATGAAGCTGTATTTTTATTTAAAATTCTTCATTGAAAAGTGCATTGTACTGCTCCTTGAAGATCTTATTTCCAGCACATGTTATGCAGCAGTTTCAGATTCCTGTTGCAAGCTGTCTTCTGCCACCCTTGGCTGGAAACATGAAGAAAAATGAATTAAAGAATAATATAAATGAAACCAGAAGGTATTTTGTGGGCTTATCCCTCATACAAATAGTAAATCTGATTTAAGCATTCTAATTGCTTTCTGAGTTAGTGCCGGCTGAATATGGAATATTGTGATTTGAATATGGATGCTATCTGAGAAGTAAACAGCTGGAGTAGGCATCAGGCATTTTAATTTACTTAATTATTTAGACAAAAGATGTAAAGAGTATGACATATTGATGGCACTTGTTTCATAATGTATGTTTTTCCATATAGGTCTTGAAAGCAAATAGACTCTTCTAGACGTATTAAGAATGCAAGAGTTTATTCAAAATTCCCTCCCATCTGGTTGGTAACCTGAAGGCTCACCTTTTCTAACAAAAGCATATGCTTAACAGCTTACATATTTTATTATTTTTTTAAAAAATACAATCACTGATGACAGATTATTGACTTTTTCTGTTCCTTGGAATGTAATAGAATCACCCATGCAGTCTTTTCAGATTGGGTCTTTGTGAAGAAGTATTTTTGAATACTGCTGTGTGAGACTGTTAACATTCAGCTGCAGGGGAAATGTACTTACTTACCATATTTAATTTTTATCCTTCCTTTCTTCTGAAACAGGACTCAAGGTAGCTTGACATAGAAAGCATATGTTCTGTCAGTAAGGTATGGCTCCGTCCTCATTATCACGGTGTGCAATTGGACAAACTGCCTTCCTTGAGGTATATGCAGTTGCCAGGGCCTCCTCTATTGGGCCCCAGCATCCACTTCTCCTACACACACCAGGATCTGAGAAATATTCATCTCAAAGGTTGATTGCAGCCTTTAATGAAGGGACAGGAAACATCAGAAAGAAAGTGGACATTGTCCTCTCTGCATACACACCACCTGTAGGCTACATGGCCACTCTCAGGGTGACCAAAAGTGATGTAACATCACTTCTGATGTTGGTAATCAGGTGAAATACAGCCAATTTTTGCAGAGTGTTTAGTGGTAGAGGAAGGGGAGCTGAACTGCCACATTTTTTTTTCCTATTTGAATATTTTTCAGTATTTTTTTTTTTAATTTTTGGCTGATACTTTTTTTAAAAAAATGGGATGTCAGGGGTCTTCAAGGATCTCTGGGGGACTTTGAGGGCCACAAAATGGGTCCTTGTTCCAAAAAGTGTGATTGTACAATTTATTATCTCCAGATTCTACACCAGTTGTGAGCATTCTTGGACAGAAATAGCTTGACTGCCATGATCATTGCTAACCTGGAGGCTAACCCAATGCAAGATGCTTTATGTGGAGCTACCTGTAATGCTGATCCAGAAACTTCTAGACTTCCAGGTGGGGCAAGCTACTGGCAGCACATAACATTGTTGATGAAAGAACTTTATAGGATTCCTTTCTGCTAGTGGGCCAACTTTTACTGTTAGTTTATGAACCTCTAAACAATTTTGGGGTGCGTAACCTAAGAGACCACCTTCTTCCTCAAAGAAACATAGGGGTTTGCAGGTATCTGGAGAGAACCTACTGGTAGTGCCACATTCTACTTATGTCTGCCTGGTAGTTATTTGGAGCAGGACATTCCATATAGTGGCACCTACTACATGGAATGCTCTTTCATCACAATTTTGACATGTTCTAACTGTCCTCAGTTTTCTACACGTGCTAGAAAAAGTCTTCTTTATTTAGTCCAACATGACATCTATTTATTGTACCTCAAAAAGAATTTGTGGCTGAAATTCTTGTCAGGGATTCCAGGCAGGGAACCCTGGGAAAATGATCAGCCCACTGCAAAGATGTTGCATCATGCCCCATCCGTTGCGTTTCCGTGGGGGTGAAACTCCTATCATCCCCAACAGTGGTTATGGGCCCAGGCCCAGAGTGCACAGCATCCACAGCGCAGCTGTAGTCTATCCCATCCTGAATGGATTTCGAAGTTTGCACTCCTAGAATACACTATTTTGCCAGCATGGTGTAGAAATCTATATTTGTTACCTTCATATCCCACAAAGCGTAACAATCTAGATTTCTCCTCTCGAGACTTTCTGAAACTTGGGGGAACATACACACTAGCAAACTGACCCCAAACACGTAGATGCTGCAGGTTTGGCGCTCTACCATACAATAGGTAATATGGAGTTTGCTTCACACTTGGACACCCCATCATGTTTAAGTGGTAGTTTGCTGTCACTATTGCTTCTCCCCAAAGTCCTGCTGGGGCTTGGGCATCCTCCATCATACAGTCCTTCATTTGTTTTAACAGCCCAATTCTTCTTTCTACAAGACAATCCTCCCTGGGAGATGCGCGGTTGGTGGTTTTATGCCTTATGCCTTTCTTACGCATCCAGGCTTGCAGGCTATTGGACAGGAATTCTCCCCCTCGATCTGACATAAGACTGGCCACTTTATAAGGAAATTCCCTCTCAACAGCATTCACACACTCTTGGAACTTTTCAGCTGCTTGACTTTTCTCTTTCAGCAGATAGACATAGGAGTACCTGGTGTATCTGTCTACAATTACCAGGAAAAACCTATTTTGCCCTTCAGTTGGCTTGAATGGCCCAGCCAAATCTGCATGTACAACCTCAAAAGGTCGTTGGGTGACACACTTGTTTTTCTTGGCAATGGGGTAAGCGTTTACCTTAACCTTTTTGCACATGGAGCCTCTAGGCACTTAGGGCAATTTCTGACCTGTAACCCAGGGCATACCTTTGCCAACTCTTGCAAACCTTTGTAGCTGGCATGACCCATCACTCTGTGGAGGTAATATAACAACTTTTCATGTAGAGGTTTGTTACGCAAAGGGTTAACGTTTGCCACTTTTCCTTTGGGCAACATGTGGTACAACCCCTGCTTTTTCACACCTTTTGCACAAAAAACACCATTTGCAGTAATTATACATTTCTCCCCTTCAAACACCACTTTGTAACCCTCACTGGCCAGTTGGGAGACACTCAAAATACAGTTCTGCAAATTTGTCATGCACAATACATTATTAAACGATTTCCCAAAACATGGCACATATGCAGTACCCATCTTCTGCACCTTGCTTGGTGCCCCATCTGCAAGGGAAATTGCTGTTATATTGGCATTTGTAACATCATTCAACAGCTTTAACTTGTTCACCATGTGGTGAGTTGCACCACTGTCTAGCAACCACACACCACTCTCAGACTGTTCTTTTGCCACAAACACATGGCCTTCAGCCTGTGACGACACGCCCCTCCCCTTCTGGGCTGTCTTCTTCCCTCTGCTCGGCGCTGGCATTCTGCAGTCCTTTTGGAGATGGCCGACTCTCTTACATCTGTAGCAGCATCTGGCAATGCTGCATACTGCTCCTTCTTCCAGGTCAGATGCCTCCTTGGGAGCTGCCTCTCCCTCCTGGCGACTGGCTGTTCTCCCCTCTGACTGCAGTCTGGAATCGAACTGCTTACGTTGGACTTCCTCCAAAATCCTCCCGGCTACCAAGTCTACAGTCAGCTCTTCCCCACGCACACCCTGGAGGCTGCACATCAAAAAGTCCCACTCCTTAGTGAGGCTTCCCAGCAGAATAAAACTTTTCTGCATTTCTGGGATATTTACCTGTCTGTTGGCTGCCTCTTGAAATAACTGTTTCATCAGCATGAGGTGCTCTCTTACACAGCTTCCGGGACATAACTTTGTGTTATACAGTCTTTTCATCCATAGCATTTTGGACAAACACGAGGAAGATTGATGCACACGCTTCAGAGCCTCCCAGAGCTGATATGCTGTGTCCGCAGCAGCAGTGTGAATCAACTGGGAAGGACTTAAACTAAGCAAAATAACTGCTTTGGCTTTTTCGTCAGCAACCCTGAACGCTGCTATTTGAGCAGCAGTTGCTCCTTCTGGGGGCTGTCCCTCATTTTCCAAAACATGCCACAAGTTTTCCTTCATTAAAGCGGCTCTCACATAAATTTGCCAGCTTTGATAATTAGCATCGGTCAACTGTTCAAAACGCAGATAACCTCCCTCAGCCATGCTGCTGCCTTTGTAAGGAAAATTCAACAAACAAAGCAGCTGGCCGCAGTGACCTTGATGAGCTCCGGACTGAAGATTAACTCTCTCTCTCTGCCAAAACACAGACTCCCAAAGCACCGGAGAGCCAAAGCAAACAGTCAAAAACAGTCCCAGTATCCAGGGGAAAAAGAACTACAGGTGTGCTGTGGATGCTGTGCACTCTGGGCCTGGGCCCATAACCACTGTTGCAGATGATAGGAGTGCAAACTTTGAAATCCATTCAGGATGGGATAGACTGCACTGTAACCAAGAGGTTTTGGTTCCCCTTGGTAAAAGTGACAAAAGTGTTCCTGAGAATGGAGGGTCAGTGATGTCTGATAAGGAAAAGGACAGTGTCCCAGATACACTTGAAAGCTCTGAAGATGGAGGGGCGGTGATGGCTGATGAAGGAGAAGAAAGTACTGAGGAAAGTACTGAGGAAGAGAAGCCAAAAGTCTCACTCAATGTCACACCAAAGAGTTCAACACCACCGCCTAGTGCTGAACCTGCATTTACGGTCAAGAGAGAGCCTCGCACTGAGGTCAGCACTAGTTCCAGCAGTGGTTCCAGTGAAAGTGGGTCAGGAAGTACCCAACTTGCTGAGTCAGGAAGTAAAGTTATGCTTATCCCTAAAAGGTCAGGAGGAGGGTATTTTGTTGTCCCGTGTGACTGAGGCAGAAAATTTGAGTGTAGGACTACATTAGGGTATGATATCAAAATGTGAGGCAAATGGTCCAAGATGGGATCTTGTGCTTGCGGTATTGTCCATGTGCGGATCTGCTCACAAAGGCACTTCCAGTAGTAGGCCATGAGAAGTTGGCAGGTGAACTCGGCCTTTGCACCAGAGTGTAAGGTGGAAGATGAATTGTACCCTTGAATGTATGTACTGTATGTATTATGTAGCATGTATAGTATGACATATATGGATTGTGAAAAGGTCCTACACAGTGGCCTGACCATTTTGGAGGGGATTGTCAGGGATTCCAGGCAGGGAACCCTGGGAAAATGATCAGCCCACTGCAAAGATGTTGCATCATGCCCCAGCTGTGGGTAATTGCAAGGTTGCATAAGAAACTGGGTTCGTGTGCGGATGGTAGAGGGAGGTGTGCAAACCTCTACCTGATTGGTTGTAGATATGTATATAACAAAGCAACGCCAGTATGTATTTGTCTGTTGACCAAACCTGGTGCCTGGCGCAAGCTTTTGTCCGTCTGTCCTATGTTTTGTATATAACGGAACTTTGCTGCAAGATAAAGTGCCTCCTGTTTTGGAAGAAACTCCTCCGTGTGTGAGTATCCTTACTGGGGAATAAGGCTGCTGCTGTTGGCTCGCTGAACTCTGGTTTTTCTGCTGCGTTTCCGTGGGGCTGAAACTCCTATCATCCCCAACAATTCTGTTGGTGAGATAGATAGATAGATAGATAGATAGATAGATAGATAGATAGATAGATAGATTTTCCAGAGATACGTGCATGAATGTCTTGTCTTTGTGGATTTGCCGTAGCTGTTCCTGAAACTTCCAGGAATATCGCCCTAGCAGTTACTGGATGGGGGTGGGGGGCTGAATTAAAATGGATCTCCTGTGAATAGTGATCTAGGTGAATGCCCTCATTACTATTTTTTCAGCTGCAGGGGTAGCATTTCCCTCCTACCTCCAGCTAGTAAAAAGCTGTGGCAGCATCGCCAGGGCTTGACAACTTCCCCGAAGGGGAGAGAAACATGAAGAACATGCAGCATTCTTAGCTGAGCATGTTTTGATGCTGAACCTCTACGTGGGTCTTGTATTTTGTGTCTTTGAGTACTGTATGTGTATCATGTTATTTCGATGTACACCACTTGATTTTTTAAACATATATAAGCAGTATATAAATATTTCCAAAGGAATTAATATGATGATGGTAATTATTTGGTCTGTCAAAGCCTTTTCCATATCATTTCATAACTCAAGCACTTATAATTTCCCTTCATGCCCCCCAAAGCATATAAATTTTAAGTCAAGAGATATGTCTTGACTTCTAAGTGATGCAAGCAGAGTCTCACATGTTACGTTCACTTTCAATCTGAATATTTTTCATGCATTTTACTTTGGTCTTTCAGCTTGAGATTAGTCTCATGATGGGATGTGTCTAGGGAGAAACTGTAGAGGTGCACAGATGATTACATTGCTCTCCTGGCTATTTAAGGAAGTGGAAGAGGTAGAGGAGGTGGGAAACATGACACACAGAGTCAATTTTGGTGAAATAAAGTGACTACAGCTTTATTAGAAAAAGCTACAGGTTTTGACACAGCACTGGACTGTGCACACAGTCACCAGGTGACTTGCTTACTAGCGGATGCACCCTTTCAAAACCTGTATAATTGGGAACCACTGGAAACAGGAATTGACCATGGGCATTAATCTGTAAGTGGCTATCTCCTGCCACTACAGGTGAGGCTGACTTGACAGCGTATCTGTCTCCAACCCTCTGCCTGATCCAAAAGCCCTAACTGGGAAGTGAGCACAGTATTCCATTCACCCCAGCTGCCCAGTTGTGACAAGGGAAAGAAAATCAGGACTTGTGAATTACTATGAGAGAAGGAGGAAAAAAAACCTCCACAGACTGGGTCAGTCATGTCCATGAACAAAATTCCTCCATAGTTCCATTAATAATAACTGACAAGAATCCACAGCAATGGGGGAAAAAATGAAGGAAGGGAGGGATTGGTCAATTCTGATCAGGCAATGAAGTAAAGACAGTCAACATAGTGTAGTGGTTTGAATGCTGGAGTAGGACTCCTACAAGAAACCAGAGTTCAAATCCCCACTCAGCCATGGAAAACTGCTAACTGCAATGGAAAACCTTGGGCAAATCACACACTCTCAGCCTTAGAAGAAATCAGTTGCAAACCTCCTCTGAATAACTTGTGCCAAAAAGAACCCTATGATAGGGTTCCCATAAGTCAGAGTCGACTTGAAAGCATATAACAACAACAAATGAAATGAAGTGCTAGAATAGGCTTATTTAGATAATACTTGAGTAGACTAGAGTGGAAACTTTTCTTCTTAGGTCTACGTGCCCACTTTTCCTTCCTACATCCAGCTACTCCAATTGGCCAGTAAGGACCTGATGCTTCTAACGAATATGCCACCACTGGCCATAAGAAACAAACTGTCACATCCAGAGAGGATGGCTGAAGCTCTCTTCCTCTCTGTACAAAGTGATCTCTCAGAAAGTCAGATACCTGGGCTTCCTAAAATGGATGCTTAATCTAACCAATTGCTCATTTAGCATCCCTCTATCTATCTACCTATCCATCTGTCTTATTTATACCTGTCTTTCTCCCAATGTGGGAAGAAAGACAACTTACAACAAATTAAAACAAGCTACAGCCAAAAACATATTAAAAGTTGTTGTTGTTGTTATTGTTTTAAAAAAAGAAGAAGAAAAACCATTCTATTAAAGCACTCAGTCAAACCAGTTTTTAAACACATTTAATACATAATAAAAAAATAAAACCACAGGAATACCTTCAAAGACTCTTCTGCCGCATGATTTGAGAGACAAAGGCCATTTCCACATGGGGCAAATAAAACGGTGCAGTGCGTCCTCCACGGAGGACGTCTGCACCTTGGAGCGGACTGGGTCCGGACTACTTACTATAGATCCTCACCTCAGTCCACTCCAGAACGACCCCAAGTGGTCCTCAACCGTGTTTTTGAAAAACCTGATTTTTCAGGTCTTTTAAAATGCCGGCATGCGCCATTGCGTGCCTGCTTTCCGATGCAGATTCGCAGGCTGGCACCAATACGAGCCTGCGATCTGCTGAGGTTGGGCTTTAGGCTGGCGAGCTTCAGCAGTTGGTCAAGACCCACAACCAACTGGAAGCCACCATTTTGGAAGCTGGAGCAGTGCAGATCTACGATCACGCACTGCTCCTCCTCACCCTGGACCGGACCGGACCCACAGAAGATCCGGTGAGTAGCGGCAGGGAGCAATTCCCTCACCACGTGCGGAAATGGCCAAAGTCCTGTGTAAATAAAAAAGTATTATTTGCAAGCTGGGTAGAAAGAAAGTGTGGGAGATGTAATAAAATTTCCTGGGGAGAAGGTTCCCAGCCTGGGAGCAGCTACTGGGAAGGGTCTTTTCCATGTCCTTAGAAATGTTTTGTAATGGTGATGGGACTGAGAGAAAACCCTCCTTTAAGGATCTTAAAATTTGGGTAGACTTGTATAGGATGATATGATCTCTCAGATAGTCTGGAATATTACAGAACAACATTGTGCAAATGCAGTTTCCCTTTGGAACGGGCATTTTCTGTGGACACCCAAGGTGTCTGACATTATCTGTGGTATAATATAACAGCATGGAAAGCTTTTACCTCTGAAGGCATTGTCAAATGTTCATATCAGACAGTGATGGAAACAGAAGACTGGATGAATTGCCTTAGGAAACTGAAGAAGGAAAGAAAAAATATCAAGTAATAATACAACTGATTGTGGATAGCTCATCCTTAACTCTTCTTCAGCATGGCTGGATATTTCTATTGAATACTGAATGCTTAGCTTCAGTTTAAATTTCAGCCCTGTTAGGAGCAGTAGGAGTACCTAGCAAAAGTGTTTAAACAGGTAAACACAAATCAAAATTGCCAGCTTTATGCAGTCAGGCTTGAAATCACTCACTTAAATGCACAACTTCAACAATTTGTCAGTCAGTGCTTCCTAACATCTGGGAACCCTGAGGCACTGTCATCATTTTGCAAAGAAGCATGCAGTAGGATTAGTTACTTCTATATTCTTCAAGGATTCTCAAAGTGATACACACAGGGAAAAGTGATAATATAGACCACTAGAACAGCTTTTGAGCAAGTTCTCAAAATTAGGTATGACTTAGACTCGTGCATGTGTGTGTGTGTGTGACAGAGAGAGGGAGAGAGGGAGAGAAAGAGGAGTTATCAATATCTGCAGACTCCTTCATACAAGGGATCTGATTTGATTTTTTAAAAAAAAAAATGAAAATGAGAAAAATTAACAGACTAATTCATCCCTATCCTGAATGAATCCTTGGTCTATGCAAATAGTCAGAACACTAACCACTTAATAGAAGGAAGTTTCCTTGCAGGTCATTCCAAACACTGAGTAAGCTTTCCCTTTATTCTGTGTTTGTGTATGGGCACAGTGGTGAATCAAATTCTATTTCTCTCTGAATATGAAGAAAAAGAGGATAAATGAATATAAGGATATTATGAATCTGAGTTGATGAGATGTCTAGATCTAATATGTGTAAGGAGAATTCTTTAATGAGTTTCTAATATTTAGTGATTTTCTTTACTTTTAGAGGAAAAGAGACAAAGATAAAATATGTGCAAGAAATTATTAACATCAATTGAGAATAAATAGTACTATGTAGCAACTACTAATATGGTGGTTAAACTAATATGATGAATACTAAATACATCATTGGTTAAAAGCCATTTTACTCTATGTTTTTCAGTGAAGTTTTTTCTTTTTTCTTTTTTTGTTCTTTTTTTGATGTTGTGCATTGTAGATTGTGTGTTGTTATTGTTTTTATTCCTTTTCTTGCTTGTTTTTCTGTTATAATACTATTTCTTGTTTTCTACATTTTTTGATACTCTTTTAATTAAAAAAAATGAAAAAATCTATTTCTCTACAAAGTATGTGGTAAGATAACATTAGAGTTCGAGGGAATTTGTGATTGGTGGGCTACATTTGGGTCCCTGAAAAGGGCTGGCTGACCTTCAACATGACAATCTAGAGACAATATTGGCGTAAAATATCAAGCAGATATAGACTGACTGGGTTGGGATGGGATAAGGACACACTAAGGGATCCATTGGAAACCAATTAGAGGGACTGTTATTGCAGGAGACCACTGTACTTTCCAAGAAATAACTATTTCAGCTTCTTTATGGATGGAGAAGGCCATACAGCTATATTTCCAGATGTTCTGAAGTTTCAGCTTTCCCAGTGTATTCCCACGAACTCTTCTAGCTATGAATGAAGGGAGCTGTAGGCTAAAAACATCCTTTCCCCCCTTGCTTCTTCATAGCCGCCAACATTTCATAGATGAAAACCAGGACATATGTGACCAAGACAAAATGAATAAGTCAAGTGAATAATAATACAGTCAAGTGACTGGTGTTAAAAAAGAATTTTGTGAAGGCTAAGAAGTGGTCATGATACCAGGTTTTCCAGGTAAAGCATTTCAGATATGGAAAGAACCAAAGAAGTGCATCTTTTGTCCTTTCGTGCCACAATGGAGTTCACAGCAACTGTGAACTCCACATCTGTGATTAAACTCATATGGATAACATTACAAGGAATGAACAGAGGGAAATGTTAACACATTTTCCTATCTAGGTATATATTGTGTGTGTTGTAGCATCCTGAGAGTCACCCTGTCTCTAAAGAATTCATTATATCTGCTAACAACACTTAAGGTATCATAATTATTGGTGCACCAACTGATGTTCTAATTGCTCTCTTTCAGAGGCAAGGCCAAATGCATCAGTAGTATAAAGCAAAATGAGGATATTTGCAGTCATCAGTTCCCAGGCTTGATATAAAACATAATAGAATATTAAACCTGTAGAGTTTGACTGTTAAGAAAAGGACTACTGGAGAACTTCAAATTATTTTGTGCTGTTTTCTCAAGAAATGGCTTGTTTTTTTGTTTTTGTTTTTTTTCCCCCTCCTCACTGGCCTGTCAGCTTTCCTTAAGAAGGCATATTTTTAACAGGAAGTGTATAAAATACAAACAGTTTCCCTGTGTATATCCCTTTCTTTTGGTCCCATCACTGCCACCAACACAGTTAGTGAGAATATGAGAGAGACCTTTCTTGATGGCTTGAGAAGTGTGGGTGACCCTCTCTCTGTTCTCTTTCTGCCAGGAGATTAAGACCTTTTCGTTTGGGCAGGGCTTTGATTCTTGAGTTTCCAGAAGATGGTTTAATGTGGTGTCCTGTGCTTTCATCTTTTTTATTATGCCTGTTAAATAGTTTTAACATTGTGCTTTTAATAATTTTTTAAAAACCTTTGTATAATATTTTAGCTGTACTGTTTTAGGCTGCCTTGGGTTCCATCCTGGGAGACAAAAAAAAGGGGGGTATGGTTTAAATATTGTATTATATTTACTCAATTCAATAGTCTTATGCATGTTCCAAGTATGCAATTCTAAGTGAATGATCTGCTTTGCAAATTTGCCACAACTATGGTTGCTTATATATTTACTCTCAATAGCATTTCCAGGTAAATGTGTGTTGATGACTTTTTCCATTTTTTTTTTCTGTCAGTAAAGGGCTTTAACTGTGAAGTGACCAACTGGAGATGACATTTTTGATAAATCAAGCAGACCTCAGTTCTTACCCTTGCTCACTATAGAGTTGTTCAGTAATCCACATTCTGCCTTATAAAGGTAAGGCAATACTGGACAGATTTTCATTATGCAGTAATGTGTATAAAAGACGACATTCTCATGATTTAACAAAATGCCAGAATATTATAAATGCTTTTCACCATATGTTAGATGATAGTTTATGGAGTGAGAAGTAGCCAACAGAAGCATATTTTTTTTTAATAGTATTTATTTTATTCAATGCTTCTCTGAGCCACACTTGAGTCGTATTTCTGGGAGACAGGAAAATCCAATAAAGTAATTGGTTCCCTCAGTAAGTCCTATGGGTGAGATTAATAATGCACACCACAATAAATATAAAACACAACATTTGATGAAATTTATTCCAAATGTTTAAGTTGTCTGACTTTTTTAAAAAGGCTTTGTAGAAAAGTTAGTGTAATGTACATGTCCATATTGAGTTCAGCTAGCAACTATCAGATATGATATTGGAACTCATCAGTACAACAATCAGAAGAAGTTACTGACTTTGAAGATGAATGTATCATGTAGAAAAGTGCTTATCTGTCAATATGCAATAATTCATATATCCTCAGATATCTTTTTTTAAAAAAATGGCCAAAAAAATTGGTTGTATTTATACAGAATTATAAGAAACCTAGAACACAGTAAGTGTCAAAACTGAATCAAAAGAGAGACTTAAAGTCTCCAAGTATCACTTTCAGTCATACTGCAACACATATGAAAGTAATTGCCCAGTGGTTAAATGTGAATGAAGATACTCTAAAATATGTCTGGAAACAGATTTATTGAATTGTATCATTGAAATGTTTACCCTGTTGCTGTGTGGAAAAAATGTATATATATAATGAGAGAAATGTCCAGTTAAAACAAAATCCAAGCTTAATAGGTGTTTGGCATGTCTGGGATGAATTCAGTTATGCATTATATATCCCAAACTCTTATTATTTAAATCATACATATGGAAGAGGGCATTCTTAAGATATTTTATTTATTCAAATAGTAATAATTAACTAACTCTAGGAATACAGAAGAATGGCTCGAGCCATTAAGACAGATTATAGCTGTGTAGGAGCATTTTTATTGTCATTTGTTCAATTTGCACATTACCCTAGTGCTGACCTTCTGATGGTGACATATGTAAAAATTTGAGAAAAGGAAAAAGATATTTGGTGTTGAAAAGCCAACAAATAGGCTGTAGGTGGCCCTCTCTCTCCAGATTCCACAGTTTGGGGGCAGAAGAGAGCTCTAAATGAAATGGCTTGCTTCCAAGTAACCACCTATTAAATGTCAGTATATGGGAACACAAAATGGCTACAAAATGGGCACATTAAGGTTGTAAAAAATTGTCACAAATTTTCTTGTTCTCAGTGAGAATTGGTACTTCTACACATTGATGCATGCCATCCCAACAAGTCAACAAACATGAAAAAAAGATTTCATGACTTGCTTGAAAAAATCATTTCAGAAAAAAAGTCTGAAAAAAGAAGGATTTGTAAAAATGTATTTTAAACAGAAAATAGTGTTTTCGGTGGAAATCATGTTGTTTTCTGTGCAAAAATGTTTAGTTTTCCCCATAGAACCAAGGATGTTTGGGCAGAAATCCCAAAGTTTTATACAATTTTTAAGTCCTAAAGTGTGGAAAATCATTCAAAGTGTATAAAATAAGCAAAATTTCCTATTCTTGTCCAATGGGTATAAAACTTAAAATTATTTGTTCTTGTATATGATAATGAGATCAGTAATGATTTAAATCTTTAGGGTACACAGAAATTGATACACTCAGCCCCCAATCCAAAAAGTTTCTTAAGATACTTAGTTCTTATTTTCCACATTTATGACAAATTTCCTAGATCCCCAAAATACATTTAATATTTTTTTATGAAAAATAGTCCAAGTGGTGGTAGTAGTAGTAGTAATAGCAGTAGTAGTACAAGAACAAGAACAAAAACAATATCTTGCTTTCTAGGTGGCTTTCTAGGCTTTCTTTTTCAATGCACTAATAGTCCAAAACTTGCCATATGTGACATAAAAATGGCCACAAAAGTCTCTCTAGAAGAACCACTAAAAAAACAAAACAAAAAACAGGTAGAAGAATGTTCTTTGCACAGTCATGCCCCACCAGGACAAAGTAGTCTGCTCCACTAATTATTTTCATTTTTATTTATTAATATAATACAATGTATATGATATATACATCCCCTTATAGATACTACATACAGGATCTCATGTTAGCAGAAGGAGTTAAAAATCTGTGATGGTTATGAATAATTAAGGCTGTCCTGGAAGTGTCACATTTGAATGATGCTTTATGGGAGACAGAACGCCAAGAACAATTGTACTTTGTGTACTGTTGTTGACAGTGGTTTTTTTTTCTTTTTCCTTAGATACTGAAGATGTTCAAGAACTGTAGGCAGTGAGGCAGATCTCCTTTCAAGGCTTTTAGAAGCTTTCTCCAGTTATTCTCCTCAACATTTCCATTAACTGATCAAAGATATAGCACATGCCACTGAGTATTTGAAAGAGGCTAAGCAGATGTTGACTCCTTGTTCATGACAGAAAGCTAGGGAGGAAAATTGAACAGCCCAGGTTCTAATTTCAGGGAAGAAGAGGTCTCCAAACTTGCTTCTGTGAGTTATGTACCCTAGAAGGTGGGAGAAGAGGCTACCCTTCGGGCTAGCTGGAAGGGGCATGCCCTTATGTTACGGGATCTGGAGAGGACATTCTTTCAGAAGGCCTTCCTTACAAATGTTGACTGACTGACCAGTCAACATGATGACTTACACTCAGGGCTTGGGTACATCATTCAGTGGGGAGCTGAGGTGGACACCAGGATGAGACCCCATTTCACTCTAGGTTCTTATCCCCTGCAAATCTTAAAATCTAAATACTTTCAATAAAATCATTCTTGCCAAGTTTGTTTTCTGATCTTTGAATTTCCTTCATGGGTAAAGACAGAGATGTGGTTGTTATATAAAGTTCAAGTTCAGAGTGCAAGTGAAAAATGCCTAGCTTCAGAAATGCTTTCACAAATTTCTCCAGGTATTTTCCATGATAACTCTATTAACTCAAACATATACATGTGTCACTGAGAATTTGACCATTTCCGCCCTACACTGTTACAGTGCTATTATTTCACTTTCAACATCCTATGGAATCCTGGGGTTTGCAATTTAGGGAGGGGCATTTAGAATTCTCAGCCAGAGAGCTCTTTGGCCTCAGTGAACTACAAACCCCAGAATTCCACAGGAGGTTGAAAGTAGAATAATAGCACTATAACAGGGTAGGGTGGAAATGGCCTTCGATGTGTATGTGATCCATTGTATCATCAGACTATTCTGGGTGTTATATTCCAACCCCATTCCTCCTTAACCACTTAGTGTTTCCATGAAGAGATTTAGCACAAATAGACAGAGAAAGTTACAGTTTCAATTTAATAATCTGATTTTTTTTAAAAAAAAAAATACGTTTTGCTTTAGATTAATGAATTCTATTCACAGTAAGAGTAATAAATGAATAGAATACATGACTGATATAAAATATAACAGGAATAGAAGGATTGGTCATAGAAACCAGAAAGACACTCTTTCCAACATTTTGTTTTCTTATGAGTTCTATTCCATTTTCCACATATGCATACATTGAGGGGCATAGGGGAGAAAAATTGAGATTGGGGAGAGAGAATTATAAATGGCCAAAGCCTTCAAAACACTTTTTAATTCCATCTTTCCCACTGGTTCCTTTTGTCCCTCCTTGTATTTTTATTCTACATACACTATGTCCTTGCAGTTACTGCATCAAAGGTCTAAGCATAAAATATATTGCTGACCCTTGAACAATTGAATTAAATTACTTTCACTCAATTATGCCTTTTATCAAAAACTAAGGACATAAGACACTCTTCTGACAGATTGTCAAGGACAGATTTTTACTGGACCTGTGTAAACTCTGCCCCTTGTATATTAGTTGCAGATTTATTAGTTTTAAAACACATTACATCACCCCATGTGGCATGTGGAGTGCAACTTGTTTTATAATAGCAGTGTGAAAGATGTTGGCTGGAATAAACGGATGAGGATATAGTACATACGGGGACATTAAGCATTGAGTTAAAGTGTGAAGTAAAGATTTCTGCATGAAAGTCCTCTAAATGCTGTAACTAGAAACTTTTAATTCTGTGGTCACCATCAGCTAATTGAATTAAGAGTATGACTGACCTACAAAATCTGTACAATGATGATGATGATGATGATGATGATGATTACATGCATGCCATGAATTCCTAATAATGTTTTTGAAACTCAGGATTCTAGACCCCAAATGGGACGTGAATGCAGCTTCAGTCCAGAATCAGGCCTGAACAAATTTCATGCAGTATGACAACCACACATGCGGTTGAAAGCCACACATATATAATGACAACTCAAGATATATTCCCAATCAATTTATTGCAAAAGTACTTATGTACTCTTTTGGATATGTACCCAAACATGTGATGCCAGTATAAAGGAATGCAGAAATATCTGTTTAAATTAATGGGAGTGCTTATTCCTAGCACTGCAGTCAACTCCAAGTAGTGACATACTATATCATGTACCTTATTGCCCGTACTTTTATGATGTAATTAGGGATCTCCTACATTTGTTGCTTAACACTGATCTTGCATGCATATCAGACTTGAATCCATAAGCCCATGGGACAGAAGTTCTTACCACTTTACTGTTTTGACAGGAACACAGAACACTTTTGACAATAACATAGAACACTTGTGCAGCTTAAGATGAACAGTAATAAGATGAACAGGATGCCAGACTAATACTGGTTAAATAAAAGTGTGTTTCTTTGAAAGATGACAGTCCTGTGATGATTGTCTCATCAACTGAATACCAATGAAATAAAACAAGATCTTCAACAGCAGCAGAAAGCATTAAGTAGCTTGTAAGCTTAGATCCAGATATAACTTAAATATTTGTACTAAACTGCTATACTGTTATTTTGAGAAATAGCTGGAAGGGAAAGACAAGCATGCATGCTGATTGCATGAATAATGCTAAGTCTTTCAAAGAAGGCATCTCTGAAAGAAATAATTTGTTTATCAGAGAGAAACATAGAACAGCATGTTGCATGTTGGTAGGTGGGCTTATCCATGAAGCATTCATATTGGTTACACTTTCATAATAAGACCCAAAGGAACTTTGACTGAGGTGGTCTTTGTTATGGATACATTTCTAGCAAAGCTAATTTATTATATTTTGAATTTACTTTTCCTCTTAAATTGGCTCACACAGATTTAAAATCTCATATAAATGTTTTCATGGATATGATCTATTGTATCATCAGTTTTAGACTTAGAAAGCACCGTCCCACCAAAGCAAAGATCTTTAATTCTAGCACATGCCTTTTGGATTAATCCTACGGAATGTCTCCAGATATACCAACATATTGTTTCCATCAGGGCTTTCAATCCACAACTTGCCAGGTAACATAAAATATTAATCCTGCCTTATCAACCAATGAGCTCTTGCCTGGAGGATCATGGTTATGCTATAATGCCCTTCTTGGAGATGCTCAAACAAATTTACAATTTTCCCCATTAGCTGGCATGGTGCACTGGTTTGAGTGTTGGATTACAACTCTGGCAGCCAGGGTTCCATTTTCCACTCAGCAATGGAAACCCACTGGATGACTTTGAGTGTGTCACACACTCTCAGCCCCAGAAAGCCCTGTGATAGGCTCATTATAGGGTTTTCACAAGTTGGAAACGACTTAAAGATACACAACAACAGCAACTATCTGTATATACATCATCTGATACATGGGTTTTTTTAAAAAAAATATTGCACCAAGTAAACTTTATATTTTTGGACCACTTTTTTCACTAAATATCCATATGTACTTTATGTGCCAAATTTTGGACCCACCTTATCATGTACTCTCTTAGAGGCTCATCTTCTGTCTCTAGGTTCAGAAGCGATTTATAACACTTTTTGTTTTAATTACATGGTCATAGCTGCATTTCTCTCTTGATTTAAACTTAGACCTGTTTTATTCAAAGTACAAAAGATCATAAAGCAATCATCTCAAATTTTAACCCATTTGTTCTATTAAAAGGCTTATTCTGGTGAAGTGAGTAAAATTATCTTACGAAAAGATCTGTATTTACACTTATACCAGTCTCATAGTAAAGCCTTTCTAGTACAACGATTTTTAAATTCAATGTGGATCTTGACTTTACTATACCAAAGAAAACCATGCCAACCAAATCTTAAATTATCGCCTTCAAGTTCTAGGAGTCACACATCTCCAAGCAATGTCAGTTCTTCCAACCATACACAACAACAGGTCTATCAATATATTTTGCAATGAGGGACTTCCATGCCACCCTTTCCTTAATATTGTACAGGGTTTTAAATTTTATTCTGGGTTTCTTTGTCTACAGGACAAATCTGGTAATATCTACTGTACATGGTCTTCCATTTCTTTTAAAAATGATAGTTTGAAAGAAAAATAAAAGCCTTGACAAAACATTTCTTTTCATTACTACAATTCTACACAAAAAGGATAAATTTAACTATTCCTGTTGTTCTCATTCTCTTTCAATTTCTTTCCAGATGTTTTCATAATTGTTTTGAAACAATAAATTGTTCATGGTTATAACTCCCAAATGTTTAATTCTCCTTTCTTCTTGTTTAAAATTTGAAAGAGCAGTTAATTCCTTATCAGCAATTTTGTTTTTTCACAATTCATTTTAAATCTAAAGAATATCCCAAATGCCTTGTTCTTTTTTAACCCTCACCACATAGATTCTGTCATCTTGTCTGATATCTCTCAGTAGGATTTCCAATGCCAAAATAAACAGTAAAGGAGAGAAGGAACAACCTTATCTGGTCCACTTTTGTATTTGAATTAATACAGTTGAATTAATCTAGTTTCATTGACATTACCTAAAATCTGGACCTTACAAACAGTAGATTGTCTTTATTGTCCAAATATCATTTTCATCAAAGTCCACTCTTTTCAAAACTTAAAATAAATAATTTCAATAAATATTATCAAATGCTTTGTGGACATCTAAAAAAAATCAAAATAGCTTTTCCTTTCCTTTCCTTTCCTTTCCTTTCCTTTCCTTTCCTTTCCTTTCCTTTCCTTTCCTTTCCTTTCCTTTTCTTTTTTGTCATTTTGATGTTCCCAAGAATTCCATAATAATAATAAGAGTTCTTATTTCTCAATTTCCGTTTTGGCAACAAACCAATCTGATCCTCATGGATATTCTAAGAAATATGTTTTCTCAATCTGCTTGCCAAGATGGTAGTAAATATCTTATAGTCATTATATAGGTCTATAATTCCTTGTGAATGCCTCATCTCTATTTTCCTTACGAATCACTATAAGCATTTCTCAAAAATCTGACATCTATCTGCCCTTTTTCTAATAATTCTCCACACACCATTTTTTAATCTCATCTTCAAATTTCTACTAATATGTTTCAGATAGTGTTACCCCAAAATGTGGGTGACTCAGGGGTCCACTCACAATGTCAGTACCTCCATGTGACAGAGGGGAATTAATTATCTCAAACTTAAGGGGCCTGGGGGAATAAGTTAACAAGACCTTTCCACCAATATTTATGGGGTCATGTAGGAAAGAATCAGCCAGAAAACCCAAAATGTAAACTAAAAATGTGTTTTATTCAGGGGAATTCACTCATACATGCAAACAAGACACAAAAAGTCACACATTCACTCAAGAGCTAACCAAAGGATAAAGGGAGGAAAATTTATGGATAGTGACAGTTTTTGGGTTATAATTACCAATCCAAAAGAGTGGTGAAGAAACAGTGGAGGGCAGACCAAATCAGGATTGTGGGAATGGTGTTCAGCATTTCAGGTACTGCATTGACTGCTCAAAATGGAGGACTTATATCCTCTATTTCCCTCACTGAAGGGATGGATCGCTCTCCCCACCTAGTGGACAATAGGAGTTGCAACACAGACAATATCAAGGGAGGTGGATGATGGGATTTAAGCACACCGCACCAAATCCTCCCTCATACTGCTGTGCTCTGAATAAACGTGGCTCAGAGGCAAATGAAAACAAACATACAGCAGAGTGAGAAAACACAGCCCCAAGAAGCATGGGCAGCAAAGTGTAACATGCAGCACTAGCTCTTACCCCAAAACTACCCACTAGGAACACTAGCACACAGTGTTGTCATCCAAAAATACCTGGAGGCTTTCATTCTTCAGTTCCAATATATACATCTGTACAGCAGGATTCACAGATCCTCAAACAAAGGTTCAGCACTCCATAATCACATCAGTCAGAGGTATGCTCGGACAGACCTCCAGCAAGAGTCAGGGAGACCTAGAAAAAAGCCTGTCAGAGCTCACCTCTTAAATACACAGGGACCATGGCTGATGTAACCCCTTCCCAGGATTGCATATCACTATGACTCAGCCTTACTGTCCCATGGGGATTACCTCATGACTTGCAAAGTCTTTCCCCAGGTGCTTTCCCAGAGTATTTTTAATTAGGGCAAAAGTCACAGCAATCTTTTCCCAACAGACAATGGAATCCAGATAGAATTAATGGTCTCAGTCCTTAGGTAACAAAAGTAATGGCTGTTGTAAAGCTCTGTATTATTGAGAGGTTTGGAAATTGAGGCAAGAATCCAGGTGTGAGGGATCAGGGTTAAGACAATCACTATTTGGTAGGAATTTCAGTTTGACCATTGTATTCCATTGGAGAGGTTCAGCTTTTGTATAAGCTTATTATCTCTGAAGTTACCTTGTAATCTCCCTGACAATGACTTCAGCTGCATCTGGAGGGAGTGTGAGCTGAGCTTCCTTGCAATCACACATTTTCAGTCAGTAATTTTCCTTTGTCCAGTTTGACCTTCCAGTTACTTCAGGTCCCATTTTATACCAATGCCAATTACTGTAGCTCATCAATTAAATAATATTTGCCAATTAAACCATATCAATCTTGGTAGGGGAGCGAGGCTGTAATTATAGTTCATCTGGGTGTGACATTTTAATTTAATCTTTTTAATTGGTTTAGTAAGTTCCATAGTTGTAACAAGCCAGTTCAAATTTTTTCTTTAGTCCCAAGCTTAGTTTGTCCAACTGGAGTTTTTCTAAATAATCGTCCATATCCAAGATTTTCTGATTGTCCCTTGCATGTAAATCTCTGTATTGTTCCTCAACAGTTGTTAATATTTACAAAATATCCATTACAAATTGATCTCCCTCCCTGATCTTTGTGACATTTTTCTTTATCCTTTCCTGTCTCAAGACAGGAAAGTCCCAATTTAGTCTCAACTTTTTCTTATGTTTTTCCTCCAAATTGTGAAGTTCGTCTATCTACTCCCCTTTTTCTCAGCTTCTGTTTCTTTTCTTTATTTTTTTTTCCAGTCTGGAACTATGCTTTATAAATTGTTCTTTCATACAAGGTTTGCTTGCATTCTAAACTATTGTCAGTACTGTACCTTTATTTCAATTCAACTCAAAACATTTGCTCAACTCTTGTTTACATGTTGCAATATTTCCATCTTCAGAAATAAATATCCATTAAGTATTCATATAAACTGCATTTGTTCCCTTTTCAGGAACATGGTGGTAAGATTATGATAAAAAAAATTGTTTATAAAGTTAGTCATATTCTTAAAAATTCAGAACATATCTATTCTAGAAAAAAATATCTATGACAATATATGTATATAAAAGTATAATCTCTAGTTTGGCTACAAAAATCTACAACCATCTATTAATTCAAATATACAAAGTGTATATTTGAAGAAGGTTCTAGGTAGTCTCCCTTGATCTTCCCTAGTGCCTTTACTGGAACATTTATCTTTCTTAGTATTTTTTTAAAAAAACAACAACAAGAACATTCCAATCACCCATGCAAATCAGATTGCGTAGGTCTAGTTCTGATGTTTTTCCTAACAAAATTTTGTAAAACATTGATTTTTTTACTATTGGGCCACAAATGACCATTAAATATATTATCTTGCCATTTCAGTTGATTTCCACAATTTCACATCTACTTTGTCCATCTTCAAAAATTTATTTAGGTAGTAATGTTTGGTTTGCATAAAAGACTACTCCATTTCTTTTGTTCTTTGCAGACACAAACTCTAGGACTATGCTTCTATTATGCAAAATTTTACAGTCTCTTTTCCTTGTATGAATCTCTTGAAGATAAATAATTTCACATTTGGGATTTTTTTAAAAAAAAAAGAAAGAAGAAGAAGCCTTTTTTTCCCCTTTTCTGGGGCAAATACAGTCCCTTTACATTAATGAAATTATTTTCAGGTTCATTTTAGCTGTTTCATTGAGATATTTTATTGCATTACTGTTATTATTTCTTAAGAACTTTTCAAACATTTAAATGTCTCCTTCTGGGCCCTCTTCCTACAATATTTTGAAAAGATCTCTTGTTCTCTCCAAAGAGTTTATAATTTTTTTTTTTGCCTGCATAAATGGTTATCAAACCCTCTGAGACTATCCAGAGAAAGGTTAGAGACTATCCTGAGCCCTCCACCAATAATTTATACTCTGCATTTTTCAGCATTCTTTCAGAATTTCTTTGAACATAATTATTTCATTCTCATTTATGTTAAGCCTTTTCTAAAAATGGGCTTGAAATATTTCATCTCTGATGCTTTTATGTGTGAAATAATTATATCTCTTGGAAAGTTTTTTTCCTCTGTGCATAAGCAGAGTTTTGTGTATATGTTGCTTCTATCTTCTAGTCAAGCTCTTCACCAGAACTATTCATAAAGCTCACAAAAGCATTTAAAACTCTCTCTTTTAAGTCAGTCAGCATTTCTGGAACAGCTCTTAACCTGATTTTATTTCCTTTGATTTTAAGTCCATCATGATAATTCTATCTTCTGCCCTTTTTCCAAATCTTGTGTAAAATATCCATTTCCTTCAAGTTACTAGATATCTCCTGTTCAGCTTTGTTTGTAATTGTTGTGAGAGTCTGAACTGGCACCATGATCTCTTTGAACTGTTTTGTTAAACAGTTAAATGGTCAGCTGTCTTCCCATTTATTGACCTGGCATTAACCAGCAGCATCTTCAGCTCAGAGGTTGTGTCGTCAAGACCATCCAATTTGTCTAAGGTATTTTAAGGAACATATAGCAATCTGTTCCTGTCCCCTTTCTGTATCTCCTTTTTTTTAAAAGTAATTTTATTACAATTCCAACACGTAAAACAAATAATTATCATTATATTCTTAATTGTCATACTACAACTGTCTTCCTTCCTCTCTGGATTACAATCTTTATCATTCCCTTGAACTGTTATCAATGCATCACAATAAATTGTTAATATTGTCTACTTAATTTGTTAGTTCCTGCTTTTCTACTCAACTTTACTTGTTCCATGATATTTCTCTGAATTTTATCTTGTAAGAACCTTTAATACCATGAATTATGTATTATTCCCTGTCAAGACCCCTCTCGCTTCCGAAATCATCTGCCATTCTTTATATATATCATCATCTGATTTCCCTTTTAATCTCTGTGAAACAATATCTGCATTTATATTTTCAATAAAAGTTGCCCACCATTGTTCTGTTGTTGGTATTATATCACTTTTCCAAAGCCTTGCAAATTCAATACGGGCAATCGAGACCATATACGGTATTATTCTCCAATATTTCTTTACTGCAGTTCCCTCTAACATATGTGTCATATTTAAAAAGTCCGTTTTATCTCCTCTTGCTTTGTAGTTTTTCTTTCCCCAATTCTAATTTCCGTTATTGTATTTCTTAGTCTTCTTTTACGAAGTAAGTTTGCCAAGAGTTTCGATGGTTTATTAGCCTGTTCAAAGTAGGTATGTTTCACTCTGCGCATTTGGTGTTCTATTTCACCCAAATTTAGCTGGTTGAGTTCAGCTTGACAAACCTTCAACCTCTGTCTTATATTAGTATCCGTTGGGTTTTCCCTCAACTGTTTCTCCAACTTTCTCATTTTTTCCAATATCGTTTCCTCGACTCGTTTCCTTTCTTTTCTTATTTCAGCTGACCACCTTATTAGGTTTCCTCTCATCACGGCTTTACTTGCGTCCCAAATTGTCTTCATTGGTAATTCTGGTGTCATATTTTCCTTGAAATAGTTATTTATCTCTGTTTTTGTTTGTTTAATATATTTTTCCTTCTTGAATATGTCTTCATTAAACTTCCATGTTCTCTCTCTAGTCATAACTCTGAGAATCACTTGTATAGGATTATGATCTGAACATAGATTGGGGAGAATGTCCATTTCCGATGTCTTCAATAACAGGTCTTTTGATATCAATATCATATCAATTCTAGACATAGTTTTGTGTCTATCCAAGTAGAATGTGTAGCCATCCAATTGTCCATTCTTATATCTCCATTCATCATAAAGATCTAGATCTTCCATCATCTGGAAAAAACTTTTAGGTAATTTTCCACTGTTTCTGGGCACCAACTTCTGTACTGATCTGTCCAATGTAGAATTTATGACTCCGTTAAAGTCCCCAAGAACTATCACATTAGCATTTCCAGTTTCCTGTAAATATTTCTGTATTTCCATATTAATTTTGGGGAAGAATTCTCCTTTAGCACCATTTGGTGCATATATTCCCACTATTAACATCTTATCTTGCAACATATCAACTTCCACCGCCAAATATCTTCCATTTTTATCACAGAATTTTTGCTGTGCACCATATTTTACATTAACGTATATCAATACTCCCCTTTTTTTCTGATCAGTTGTTGCAGCAAAACAGCTACCTAATTTTGGATTCCGAACATACCTCATGTCTTGGGTTCTAATCCATACTTCTTGTAAACAAATTATATCCAATTTTTGTTTCTCCAGATGACGAAATATCTGTCTTCTCTTATATTCCGAGTTAAATCCTTTTATATTCCAAGACTGTATCTCCTTTTAACCTGTACAACCATAACAGCTGCCCTCATGTCTAGTATCTTCCCTCCTCTTTTCAGAACTCATCCTTCCTATTGTAGACTGGCTGTACACTTACAGTTGATGATATAATGGTAAAGGACAAATTATCAGAATTAGCTCTCCTCCTTCTTGGAAGTAGCATAACAGAGTCTTTCCCTTGTATTTCCCCAAAATGGCTATACAACACCTGCTGAACTCTTGTTTTTATGTTCCAGTTCCAGTTTCTCAGCAATATAACTGAGGCAGGTGGAACTGGCTGGCAGAACCTACTGAGACAGGGCTGGTGGTGGGCCTGTCAACAAAGACGTAAGAGAGGTAGATCTTCCCCACATACTTCTACATCATAATCAGGAAGTGGCAGCAACAGCAGCAATAGCTGGATGGAAGGGTGCTTGCCTTTTGCCTATTCTCCTGGGGAAGTTCCTCCCTTGGTGGAAAATGCTGGAAAGCCTCAGGTCCCACTGGACTCTTGCTTTTATCTACCAGCTCTTTCAACGCTATAAGTGGGGTAGATGGAACTGGCTGTAGACATCATATTGAAAAGCTGAGCATAGAGGAAGTGGCTTCAATCCTGTGGCTTAAATCAATATTTTTGTGAAGTTTTACCTGAGGAGGAACCTCCATATTCACTTCAGATCTCATTATAGTAGAAACCTTGGTAGCAACTCTAACAGCGGTGAATTTTTGTTTCATTGACTATTTTTTGACTGCTAATCACAGTAAAAGGAAGAGCAAAAACTACTCTTCTAAGAATGTCTATAAATATTTTATTGACTGTCTTGTCTTCCAACTCATTAAATGTAACTGTTCTCAGTTGTTATTAGGTAATGAGCTAAACATTATGTGAGTTCTGAGCTGGCATGTAGAACAGTTCATTTTGCTGCAACATCTATTATGTGTTAGCAGTTTAGCCTTGGAAAGTGTAAAAAAAATCATACTGAATACGGAGCTGAGTTTCCATTAAAATGACAAAGAAGTGTGTAGCTGTCTATAAACCTTTTCATCCTAATATATCTTTCTCTATCCTGTTTCTGTCCTGGCTTTTCCTTTTATTGATTTAAAAAGCAAAAACAACAACAATAAAAAACTAGTACTAAAAATATGGACAGTGGCTAAAATGGTCCTGATTGAACACAGCAATGCAAAACAGTAAGTCCATCCATGAGCATTGTTATTCATTTTTTTTAAATTCTAAGGACCTCAGAGCAGCTTGCATAGATACTCTTCTACCACCTAGGTAATCTGAACAGTCTGTACTACTTACTTTTGCGGTAGATCTGCAGTAGACTACAGTAAGGATGGTCAACGGACATTCCATGGGCCATATGCCTTCTGTTCTCCCAGAAGTCCCCTCCTATGAACTTTTGTTTTTCATTAAAAATGTGAGATCTCATGTACCATGTTCTGGCTCTTCTCTTTACCCTTGTAGGAGGACTATTGTTAACCCTTATCCTTCCCCACAACTGGATACAATTCTGACAAGAAGCAGTATCTCAGTGGCCACAAGCACCACACACACACAGTGATGCTTGTATGTGTGGAAGATGTGGCAGGGAATCAATGGGGGAAAGCAGGGGTCAGTGGCCAACAGGTGGACCTGGAAACACTCTCAGGCAAAAAGCATCACCTCATGCAAGGTGAGAGGGTGGGTCAAGGGGACAGTGTACAACAATTTTCTTTTGCTGATGCAAAGAGCCAGGCCTGCCTGTCTCATCTCACATATTAATGACACTGAGAACGTCATGAAAAGAGGGTGTGAAGCCGACAACTGAACTTGTAAATGATGTCCATACCCATCTTTATCTCAGTTCCATTTCATTCTTTTCCCACTAGTGGATCCATAGAGATATGTTACAAATAGCAGTTTTTGTTTCCGTTTCAGAGGGATGAATATATGACTCCTCACTTTACTGAACATGGTTCTTTTGAACTGTGACTTTCAACCATGGAAGAGAGACATGTGGAACTAATCTTAAGACTGGGTCTTAACAACAAAAAGATCCTGACAGTGTGGGTAAAATCATTATTGTCAAAACAGTATAGTACCTTTCTGCCACCAATTGGTGGGGCAAGAAGTGCTAATGATCCTAGTGGAGCAAAAAGAGTTAATTTTCTTATAAAGGCCTCACACTGAGGGCCTATAGGGGAGTTAAAATCATCTGAACCATATATTAATAGAGTAGCTTAAGCGGTCTCTACTGAAAAGAGGACTGAATAGTGAATGATACACATGCATGCCTTAATCAAACCTAAACTTAAGCTAATTCATAATAAAAATTGCAAAATAATTATTAACAGAATGCAAATCATTTAATAACAATAACAACAACCATAGCCTCATTTAGTCTTATCATAGAGGCACAGGCATTCTTATCACACTCATCTTCCAGACTATAGAATGTTCTAGAGGATATGACAAAATTGCTCATTTTAAAAAAAGAGTACATACATCTTCAGCCTTTTATTTAATTTTTATGTGTCAGTGTCCCATCATACCACTGAAAATACTGTAGTGAGGAGATGAGTGCTGTGTCTGCCTCAGATTCCTTCTAACAGTTTGACAGGTGCTTAGCACCTGGGCTTATGCTGCTTTAAGCTGGGAAATGCCTAGATATCTTCAAGACAGCTGTAATATATTCCTGATCATTAGCATGCCCATCTTTTGATTATTTTTGTATAATGCATAGTATCCAATCAGATCCAAGGGATGAGAAAAGAAAAGAAGATAGCACGTTGGCTAAGTTGCACAAAATTATAGTTTGTCAAGTTCAAAAACCTTTCATTTAAAAATAATCAGGGACTGTACAAAATAATGCCAGCATAATCTTTAACAAAGGTTTCAGGGTAAAGTTAATGGTAAAGTTATGTGCCAAGGCAGAACCTTGAAGTTTCCTGAGCATGAATTGCAAGCAAAGTGTTTAACTGCTAAACTACTGTCTCTTTAACCAATACTAGTGACTGTCAACAAATAAAAATCAATATATGCAGAAATATCAAAGTATATATGCAATATAATACGGATCAATATCATACTAGGTACAGAAAGGCATTAAAGGCATACTAGATATAAAATGGCATTAAAATATTAGTCTCATAATATCATATTTCACTAAATATCATATCTAACTAGCTAGTAAAGGCAAAACAATAAATGTTGACAGAGCAATGGCCTGAATACTGTAAAGGCACCAGAACCTGTCTGATCTTGGAAGCTAAGCAGGGTCAGCTCTTGTTAATACTTGGATGGAGGACAGCCACAAATAGCAGTTGCTGTAGGCTATATTTCAGAGGAAGGAACTGGCAAAAGTATCTCTGAGTACTGCTTGCCTAAGAAAACCCTATCAAAATATTGAGGTTTACCATAAGAGGACAGGGGACTTGAAGGCATATACATGCACACACAATAGAACAATAACTTAAAATCAAATAATGAAGTCCTCATGGAATCAAATTATATGAAAGCTTGGATCACAAAAAAATCTATAAGGTGTTCCATAACTCATTTTCTATTCTATGGTAGCCTAAGATGTCTACTCTATAACACTTCTCAGATTTAGCTTTCACAACAAGGAGAGTGAATAAAAAGCAGAATCTTCTGTTAAAACTAAAATTTTGGATCTTAAAAATGCTAAAAGATTGAATATATAATCCACTTTTACATTTAACTATTTGCCATTCAGCCTCTCTCTTTTTCTTTTCAGCATTCTTTTTAAGCTTCAGAAATCCTGAGAATAGTGGCAATGCTCCATCTAGTGGAAAGTAAATGATATGAATACAATAAGCATATTACAACGAGTCAGTCCAGGCACCCTTTAAATGTGAACCGTTGATGAATGCAGGTGCTACAGTCTTTCAATAATTAGAAAGAAAAGAAATGGTTAATTCTCACTGAATTCTTTATTTTATTAATGTTCTATCTCTCTTCATCAATTCTCTTTTACACAAACACACACACATGCCCAAAATAGCGTATGTGTATAATAGCTGAATGAGGAAACCAAATAGAACTGTCTTCAGGTAAAACCTGGATCCTGAAAAGATACCATAAAGTTGAAGTTGATTTAATAAAAATGATTAAAACCAGATTTTGTACTAATTGAGCATCATGTGATTGGGATTACTCCTTCCTTTTTCCAGAAATGATTGCATCACAGGATTTCTCAATAGGAAATTCTTTTTGATGGTGATTGCTGATTTTTGGTTCCTGAATCTTGTGCAAAGATCAGTTGTGGGTTTTCTCATATATTGCATGTTGTACCTGGGTCTAGGACATTCAATTGCATGGATCGCATTGAAGGAAACAGCTCTGGGTTTTGAAAATATGGGATCTGCAGCATTAGTTTTATTTTCAGCTTCTAAATTGTTTCAGCTGCTGTTATTTGTGTTGTCTTCATATTTCTTGTTAACACAAAATATATTTAATCCTGCTGTTTGTAACATGAACCTCATTTTAGTTTCAAAAAAAAGTCTAGGAGCACACCATTTTTCAAATAGAACCCAGCAAACCTTTTCTCTAACAGAACACATTAACTTTGATGACAGGAGGCTAGATCGTCAAAGATTAACAGAAAGAATGATCCAGAATGAGAAAAAAAAATATAAACAATGATCCTATTACTAATAAATGGTTTGAGCCAAAAATAGTTTGTTATCTATGCACATTCTTAATAACAGGAGTTATATTTTTATATGCCTTCTATATTGACTTATGTCAGCTATATAGAATTTCTTATTCTTGAATTCTCCACTAGAGTTCTCTTCCCAAGTAGAACAAAATGGGGGCCCACCAGTGTAGGCTATGTCATTCTCACTTTTCCAACCAAGTCTTCACAAGGGGTTATATATCAGGCTGAATATAACACACCAGCTACAGCTTACTAGATAGCAAACAAGAGGTTTATTGAGCTCTTCATGGTTCCTCATACATGATCAGTGAGCCAGCTTGCTGTACCACAAATTTTTGAGTAAATAGGTCTGTAAACATTTAAATTGAATTTATGAAGTCAAAAGTATATGGCAGAGCAGAGCCTTTACGCTTGAAAAATAATTTGATAATGTTACCTATTAGAAGTTGGAGAATGAATTCACTACCATAAACACTAATTAATTGAGAAAATTTAAGTGGTTGTGTTAGGAACTCATCAGTCAGAACAATAGTGTGGAGTCAGACCCTGAGTTTTCACTGTTCACTTAAGGAACCATGTTTTGCTATTGGCTAGTTCAATACAGCTCTTTGGGTCCTTTTAAAGTCACCTGCCTCCAACCTGGCATTTTCATCTTGTAGACGACAAATAGCGTTTTCTCCTAGAAACAGTCTCATTACCAGAAATTGTGGGAGGTCAACCCATCTGAGAACTGTCAGGTTGGGAAAGGCTGATATCATACATCAGCAAAGATCTTAGAAATTTAGCTGTGCCTCTTTTCTTTCTATTACCACCAATACATACCATTCAGATTCTCTTCTATTGCCTTGTTTGCAGGTCTAGCAGCACTGATATGATGTGAAGCCTGTGGAACCAAGGTAGCAGCATTAATCACACCCAACAAACAATATGGAGATAAAATGCCCACAACTTTATTGTCACAGCTGTTTGTGCTGGTCTGGTATGAGGCACACATCCATTGACAATACCCAGTGCTAGAATGACCCACAGCATTTGAACAATCCAGCCTCCTAAACTCAAGTCAGGAAAATGGGAGCTCTCAGTCTCACAGCCACTGCATGGTTCCCAAACACCTGGCAATGAGAGAGGGCATGACCCCAAGCTGGGCATTACTTTGTATGCCTCTCAAGCAAGAACGCCTTGCTGAGTGGAGCTCACCTGCATTTACACTTTCCAGGGAATCTGGGAAGGTGCCTTTGTGGCCATTGATTGCCTGAGTCTTAGGCTTGTAGACCCTGCAAAGCAACCTGTGAAGATGATGTCATGTTAGGGAAGAGAATGGTGACTCCATTTGTCCTTGCCCACAGCCTGCAAGTCAGCTTCAGGTAAGTCTGAGGGCTTGCCATTTGTTAAAGGTTAATAACAGGTGAATTGTTTCACTCAGGGAAAATTGATCCAGTGCAGCTGTTTGAATAAGTGGATAGCTACAAAGATCTGTCACTGACTCAAGGGTGATGTATTCTTAATTAGAAATGGTCTGAGAGCCTTGATGTATAGATGGAACATTTCTGGGCACAGGTGAATGCTTTCTGCTTCCCCACTCTGAGTCAAGAAGCATGGGCTGCAAAAATAAGTGGTAAAGTATATGTTTTGTATAAAGGAGTCAGAGATCCCAGATTCAATCTATGGAAGAACTAGTTTAAAAGAACACATATCTAACAACCCAACTATTCTCTGAACTCATTTTTGTCTCGGTACTTTTTTAAATCTCTTAAATTTGTATTGGGATGTTAATGAAATAAAACCATATTTGTACATATATTGATTTTAAATTAATGAATCTTGGCTTGTTAAAAAAAATAATAAAATTGGTCTATCTAAGTATGAAAAGGAAGGCGTATGCTCTAGAGACCTAAGAATTTCTGTGTTGGATCATCTGGGAAGTATTGGTGTATTAGCAGTGGGTGGAGCTATTCTATCCTATTTATCTGGAAGTAAGTGGGAATACAGTAGGCCCTCCATATTCACGAGGGTTAGGGGCACAGAAGCCTCATGAAAGTAGAAAAATTGCAAATAACTCTCACCCCTGTGATGTTACCACACCTATATACTATGTCCTGAGGAACACAATTATTTTATATCAAACATAGTGAGCCATAGAGATCTACTGGAAGGACATGTAGGTAAGCAGAGCTATGGATATAGATCAAAGGGTAGCCCTGTTTCCTGTTACACGTCCTAGGTGAATCTCGGAAATGGTTCACAGAGATCATTTGAATGGATTTTCAGCACTAATAGCGCCAACAGGAGACAAGAGGTCTCTGGGATCTAATTAACCTTTCAAACAGCCAGGAACGTTATACCTTGCAGGCATGCATTCCTGGACGAGATAGTCATCTTGCAGGGAACTACAAGGATGCCTGGCTGTATTTTCTTTGAACTACAAAGCTGAGATCCATCTTCATAAAAAAAATTCAGCCATCTGGTCCCCAGGACATGTTCAGCCCTATAACTAGAACCCCTTTTTCTCCTCCATTTTGGAGTTCTCCCAGACTTGCAAGCAGTCCCTCTGCCAGTGGAAATCCCCTCAGCCCTTCCCTTATGCTGAATTGGGCTCTCCGCTTGCCTTTTCCCAGCTGAAGACTTCTGGATTGGTACAGTATTACCCAAAATCCCTATCTCTCTCTTAATTTTCACCTCTTTCTAAATTTCTATAGTCTTGTATGCTTGTGGGAGTGAGTGCAGCTGAGTGATTGTATGGATTTTAACTTCTATTTCAATAAAATACCTAAATTTGGATAGTTAGCCTGATTCTCTGTGATCCAACTCTGTAAAAGCTGGGCTCAAGATCCTTAATTACCCTGCCCTCTTTGCTTTGCTACAGCAGTGTTCATAGCTAATTTTCCCCACAAGTGATAATTTTAACAGGCATTGGGAATTCCCTAGGGGACCCCCAGCAAGCAGGGTAACAATGATTCCCCTCTAGAGCTCCCTTTCCCCTTCCTCTGCCTCTGGCCCCAGCATTGCGGGGCAGGGGAGAAAAAAGACATAGTAAAAGGCTTACTGGTACTTTCTCTTCAAAGAGAGAAGAGCATAGTTCTTCCCTTCTAGTTACTTCTGGCAGCCATCTTGAAAAGGGAGGGATAGGAGCAAAGAGTACCTGACTAATCAGCAGCTATTACACAGCAGAAAGTAGAGCCACATGGGAGAGAGGACAAGCCCCAAGCAGTGGGAGGGGGGGCTTTGCTCATCTCAAAAGGAAAAAACAAGTTCATTTTAAACACAAGCCCTGTAAGCCTGGGGTGAGGAATGCAAGGGAATGGGAGGAGGAAAATGGGGTGGGGGAGGCAAGCATATGCCTCATGAATAATCAAATTTGTGAAGGTCAAATCTGTGAATGTAGAGGAAGGATTGTAATTCATAACTGACATTAAGAGTTACTCAGGTTTATTTCTAAGGGTTTTTTGTTTTCTTTTTGTTTGTTCATTTTTACAAAAGGTGATAGTAGGACATGTATTCTGATTGTTTTATCTTCAAGCTCCAATCCAAACCAGTCAAATCCATTCAGAAAGGAGGTTGGTTAAAGGCAAAATGAGAAAGGTGTAAGGAGAGAAAGAGAGAGAGAAATTAGGAAACAAGGAAATAGGGAAGTCTAGCTTTGTGTGAGTGAAACACTGAAGAATTGCAAAGGAATTGCACCGGATAATATGATGTAATAATTGTATACTGTACAATAATGTACTAAAGAAAGCAATTCAGAATATATTCAATAGAATAGGAGGAATTACTGAAGCTGATCACAATACAGCCTCCTTCCCAGAATGACTCTGAACACCTCCTTTCCAAAGTGGCTGGAGGGGACACCTATCCTTAGACCTAAAATGCTTGAAAGAGCACTGGGTGCTTGAGGGTGTGGGTTTCCTGTGTTGCAAAGAAAGCATGATTTCCACTCCTGTGCCATTCTACTCCTGTACTCGCTGTTTTTCTTACTTCCTTTGTTCCTCTGTCCCAAACCCAGCTTGTCTGCCATCCAAAAGTCTCTTTCTCCTTCTCCCTGCTGTTTTCCAAAAGAAATTGTACAGGTTAGCCTGCCTGACAACACAGCCATATGGTACAATTCCTTCTCTTCTTGTATTTCTTCTTCTAAGACCTTAGGGCTTCCTGATTTCATAAAAATATGGGAGGCACCCACCTTAACAAATTCTAAAAACCCAATTCACTAAACTCTATTTTTAGCTTCAGCATTCATTGGAAATATAAAAAGCTGGATAGATCACTAGAAAAATGGTGAATCAGTCACTTATCACTTAAGATGTGTGTATATATATTTGTTCTTTTGTTCTTTCTTTGTTCTCTCTTCTTACTTGTATGTTAGATGTTAGTCGGACTGCTCATATAACGCATTAGCTCAACAAAGACTCTTTTTATCAACAAAATGGGGTCACATATATAATGGTTATTGTTATTAACTTTGCCTACTCTCTACAGCTGAGTGCTTTAGCTTGTAATTATTGTTATGTGTCCTTCATTTTCTTCTTCATTTTCTTCTCATTATTAACTTTTAAAAAGAGCTTCATTGCTGTTCCTTTTTTTAATGCTATACCATTTCTATCCCTTTGCTTTTTATTAATGGTATTATGCAACTAGACTGTCTTGCAGATGCATTAATTCACACAAATGAAATTGAGTGGAAACTTATTTTTTGCTGCCCTGGGAAATTGGGGTGAATTGGGGGATACCAATTACTTCACAAATTTGGTAAGAAGAAAGAAAGAAAATGACATAGTTGTTATCAGGAGAACAATCTGTAGATTTAACAGACATGGATGGAATGTTGCTATGTTTTCATCTCTTGACAGGATTATTCTTCTTCAAGGTGTCAGTAAACCAGGTAAGTCTTCCCTAGTAGGCTGTTCTATCTACTCCTTCAGTTTTCAAGTATTCTTCTCCAACTTGCATCCAAACATTTTTGGAGACCTGCACATTTATACTCTTCCTTGGGCTAGTTTTCTTGAAGAAGCATGGCTTCCCCGCAGGCCAGCCCAGCCACTTCTGAGAAAAACTCCTTCTTCTTTCTCAATGGTGCTGTTTTATTTCCATTTTCACCAGCCTTCACCACTTGAGGTCATTTCTGCCCTACACTGTTATAATGCTATTATTCCACTTTCAACATCCTGTGGAATTCTTGAGTTTGTAGTTTACTGAGGCCCAAAAGCTCTCTGGCTGAGAATTCTAAATGCCCCTCCCTAAACTGCAAACCCCAGGATTCCATAGGATACTGGAACTGGAATAATAGCACTGTAACACTGTGGTGCAGAAATGGCTTGAGTTTGCAGTCAAAGACAGTAATCTACTAGTCTACTTTATCCTGATAAAAGGAAATAAATCTTCTGTACCCTTCTTATCTAGTTTATGCCTTTCAAAAGTTCACAGAACCTACCACATTGAGAAGAGAAAAAAGGGTGAGAATAAGTGATCCAAATCAACATGGCTTAGAACAAACTCAACATTGTTTCAAGTTCATTATTCTAAAATTTAGTCTTTCCAATGTCCCTGAACTCAGAAATGTTAAGTGTAAGGCACTTCACGGTCCTCAAGCTACTTCCTTAAATCCAGTCTCAAAATGTTTGCCACAAACAGTAATGCTCTCTCCCTCTCCCTCCCTGGGATCTAATTGAATCCACCCTTGAATATTCTAAGTGCAACCTGTTGCTCGTACTTCAGGTTTGCTTAATCAAAACTACATAACACTCCTCCTGAATTACGACTTAAGATTAGATTTCTGAAGGGAAGCTGGTGAATTGTGGAGTGCACAGTGCTATGGTTAGATGGACTGGCAGACTAAACCCAGAGAGCAATCATCACTGGCTGCTCTTCATCCTGAGAATTGACTAATGGGTACATCAGGGTTCTTCCCAAGCCAAGTGTTGCTTAATATATTTATAAATGACTTAGATGATGGAACAGAAGATATATTTATTAAATTTGCAGATGACAGTATTTTTTTGGGGTGGGGGGAATAGCAAATACTCCTGAGAACAGGATCAGACTTCTAGCTCTAAGATTCAACGGTTCTGTGATCTGTTGCTTAAGGATAAATAAATGGGATATGGTGACTGTCATTTAGGACAAAGAAGTTTGCTGAATTCACATTTTTTAACAGAATATCCATTATGCTAATGGAACAGAACATATCCTCTTGTGGGTGTGAAGAGGAATCTTCTCTGAGTGGATACAGCCTTGACAATCTAAAAAGAAGCAGGGAACCACATGGCAGGCTTTATGGCCAATCTGGGTCCCTCCTTCAAGTTTCTGTCCTTTCTTTGCTGGGATCATAGCTATTTACAGAGCTTTTTGCCTGATCCTTGTTTGTTTTTATTTTATTTTATTTTATTTGCTTACCTGTTTTGTTCTTATTGCTGGACTTCAAAGTTCTTCAAAACCCGCACCTCCAGGCTGAAAGATACATTTTTGTTCTTCTCTTCCTTCTTATTTATGGTTCTGGTGAGGTAGGGGAAGGTAGATCTGCTACCTAAATGGAAGAAGATATTTATCCCCCTAAAACATGGCAAAGTTGACATCAACCTTGGAGCTGCTCAGGCAGACTGTACTGTGTTGCTTGCTAAACAGATCCAACTCACAGTATGGAAAATCATCATCTGTCCAATTATGCAAAGGGACATACTGGTGCAAGTTTGGGAATACTCTCAATTGTTGATGACTCTGGAAGTTTTGATCAATGGAAACAATTGAAAGGATATTATGTTCTCAGAGACTGATTGGAATAATAGTCCAGCATCTGCAAATGTTCTTAAGGAGAACACCAATATTTTAATAAAATCCAGTGGGTAAATAGGTAAATAGTTCTTCTCCTTCAGACAACCAGTGTATGGAAAGTCTGAGTTTCTATCAGATGATATATTTTCATAGCATTTCTCCTTTATTCTCCTAATGGCCCTTAGCATTTCCTCCCCATCTAATAAAGCCTTAATGTATATGTATATGAAACAATAATGAGCCAACAGTCATTCTTATTTTTCACCTCTGGACCAAAACACACTTGCAAACCCATCCCTCCCCTTTTCTTCCCAGATGTTCACCTCCTTCAAAATCTTCCTCCTCTCCCACATTTTCACAAATAAAGATTATTATTGCTACCAGTCTCTAGTGTTCTGTCCTCTCCAATAACCTCACCTACCTTTCTTTCTGTACCTCCTGATGTTATGGACATGGCCAGAACATTGTTCCTCTTTCTTTTTATCTATCTTTCTATATAAGTCTATCACTCTCTTTGTGAAGTCATCTAATCTTTGTCTCTATCCAAATCCATGTAATCTCCCTCTTTTGTATTTCTTTTCCACCTTCTCTATCAGCTGATTCTTCCCTCTCCCTCTCCCCCTCCCCCTCCCTCTCTCACACACACAAACTGTGATCTCCTTCTTTACTTCCCACATGTGGGCACTACATCACATAATGACATACTGTCGGGTAGCCCTGCATATTTTAGTTATGGGACATGCAGTAGGAGTTAAGTAGCAGCTTGCTTGTAACAAGGTATGAGAACCAGAGACTGTTAGATAAACAAAGCTAGGAATGTAGTGATAAGCGTTACCAGGCTAAACCAGAACTTCAAGGTCTCTTGCAGGCAGGATGAGAAACTCTTTGCCTTTAATGTTTTGAATTTTGCTAATTGCCTCCAGTCCACTCACTGAAGTCCTGTACTATGTATCACACTCCTGATAAATAGTGTTTATGCACTGTTGTATTTGTGTGTGTGAATTCAGTTCCTGACAGAGTGAGTGAACTCCTGTAAAAATATTAACAATATTTATCAAAAAGCTGAAGAAGAGCCTGAAGAAAAAGGAGCATCCAGCGGAGCTGTCAAAGCTCCAGGTGAGGGAATCTCTGAAAGAGACAAGATGGTCCCCAGCCAGCCTCCTGATGTGAGATCCAAAACACAGCCTTTGATTCCTCCATCCACCCCGACCAGAGGCCAAACCTGGGCCTGGGGAGACAGACCAGAAACTGCTCAGTGCCAACGTCACCAGGATACAAGATGGGACACACCTATTGTCGAGACCAGCTTGATGGAACAACTTTTAGCCAGAGAAGAAGAAGTGGAAAAGCAGCAAGAAGAAATTTCTAAACTGAGAGCTCAGCTGCACGACTAGAGACTCCTGGTGCCTCAGGTTGGACATGCGCCACCCCAGGTTCCTGCAGCAGCAGCTGCTCCAGTGGCTGTGGCACCTGCACCTCCCAGGATACCAGCACTGCAAGTGGGGTCCCGGCCTTTTCGAGAGTTGAAAACCACTTACGATGGCGATGGAGCCACCCTGACATACTTTCTCAACATGGCCTCTAATTATATGATCAACTATGGGAACAGTTTCCCAGATGATGCCGCCAGAGTCAGATACCTGAGCCAGCACCTCAAAGGAGAAGTAGCGGAGTGGGTTGCCAGCCTGTTTGACTCACGAGCTGAAGAAACAGCCAACCTGCAGCTGTTCATGCGTCAACTTAGAGAAAGGTTTGAGGATCCTTACTTTCAAGAACAAGCCAGATACCAACTGAGAAAATTGTGCCAAGGAAAAGGAACCGTCGGTGAATACACCTGAGAAGTCAGAAAGCTAGCCACTAAGGTCCCAGAATGGAGAGATGACATCCTCAAGCAATTTACCTTCTTAGATCGCTGCCTGACCCAAGCGGATCCTGCCAGTCTCTTGGGATGGATGAAACTAGCCAGAGAAGTGGAAAGCATTATGGAGAGTGTCCAGCTTGCCTGGCAAAGACAAGCGCAAGAAAGCGGTCGCCAAACCCCGGCACCCCAAAAACCCACTTTTCTGAGCAGCAAGGAAAAGAAAAAATGACTTAAAGAAGGCACCTGTTTCCAATGTGGAAAAAAAGGCCACATTGCCAGTGAATACCAGGAATTGAAGAAACCCACTGAAGAAAAGTCAGGCACCCCCACCCCCCGACCTGTATCCTGCAATGCTGCCACCCCAAAGCCACCAACCAAACGTCCCACCGGTGGAACCACTGCTGGAACTTGCGATGATGAGGACAGCCCACTGACCACGTCTGAATCAGATAGCAAGGACTGGGATCCCAACCAGTCCGCGAATGTAAGTACAATCAAAACTCGTCAGTATATGTTACAGTAACCTTACAAGGAAATGATGGAAAATTACAAATGTACAGGGCCTTAGTTGATTCAGCCTGCACAACTAGTTTATTGAATCCCACTGTGGCTAAAGAACTTGCAGTAAAATTTGAACCCCTAAGAAAGGCCATCAAGTTATCTCAAATGGACAGCTCACCCATAGCAGGGGGCCTTGTACAGGAAAGAACCAAACCGATCCCTATTCAAGTGGGAAACTTACAGGGGCAATTACATTTCCTAGTACCCACCAAAATCGGGTTTCAAGTAGTTCTTGGGTACAACTGGCTAAAAAAACACAATTCCCAAATTGAATGGACCCAAGGCTTACTCAAGCATAACCATGATGTAAATCTAGTGCCCATACCAAATTCCCCTGTCTCAGCACTTGCTTTGAGTCCCGAGGACCTGCAAAAAATCCTGTTAGAATACTGAGACCTGCAGAAAGCTTTTGAGGACCACAAAGCAGACAAACTGCCCCCGCACAGAGACTTTGATTGCAAACTCAGATTGATAGATGGAGCTAAAATTCCAAAGCCCAAGATATACCCTATGAACAACCAAGAAATAGAGGCTCTAAAAAGATTCCTGAACAAAAACCTACAACATGGATTTATTAAACCCTCATCTGCTCCCACAGCCAGTCCAATATTTTTCTGCAATAAAAAGGATGGAGGAGAAATGAGGCTCATTGTGAACTATAACGTAAATAATCAGGCAGTATTGCCTAATACGTACCCGATTCCTTTAACTAAGGATATCTTAAATCAATTGGTTAAAGGTAAATTCTTTACCAAATTAGACCTCAAGGAGGTTTTCCACAGAATATGCATGGATCCTGAAAGTGAGTGGTTGACTGCTTTCTCAGCCCCCCTGGGAAACTACCAATGGACTGTTCTCTCTTTTGGATTACAAGCTGGTCCCGCAGCCTTCCAAATGTTTCTCAATTCTGTATTACAAGACCTCCTCTACAAAGGTGTTGTTGTTTACCTAGATGACATTTTGATCTACTCAGAAGCCCTTGAACAACATACGAAACTCGTATGTACTGTGTTATAAAGACTCATAGACAATGAACTTGTTGTTAAACTTCAAAATGCGAATTTCATGCTCAACCTTTGACTACTTAGGGTACCGTGTTTGTCACAACACTGTAAACATGGACGCTACCAAAATTGACACTATTTTAAACTGGCCTAGCCCCAAAACTAGAAAGCAACTCCAACAATTCCTTGGCTGTGCAAACTTTTATCGTAACTTCATAAAAGGGCTTGCCACAATTGCTCTCCCTCTTATCGACCTCTTGAAAAAAACAACTGATAACAAAACTAACAGATGAAACTGCATCCTCTGGACTAAAAAATGCCGAACAGCATTCAAGACCCTCAAACAAAAATTTACATCCAAACCGCTTCTCTTATTCCCTGATATTACCAAAGAATTTGTAATTCAAACAGATGCCTCAGATTTCGCCATGAGTGCTGTTCTTCTCCAACACGACACAGACAGCCACCTTAAACCATGCACTTTCCTCTCCAAAAAATTCTTCACCACACAACGCAACTGGCCAATTTGGGAAAAAGAAACCATGGCCATCCATTTCACACTCACCTCATGGCGACACTTCCTTGAAGGAGCTAAACTCCCTTTTCAAGTCTGGACTGACCACCGCAATCTAGAAACTTTAAAAACTGCCAAAAAACTGACCCCTAAACAAGCACGCTGGGCTGAATTTTTCCAGTGATTTAGATTCAAAATTATTTTCAAACCTGGAAAAACTAACACTTTGGCAGATCCACTCTTGAGACTGCCCTGCCATGAACTGCCCTCCTTCTCTTTTCCTACCAAGGAGAAACCTCTCTTCTCCCCAAACAATTTTGGATTACAAGTCACTACCAGAGCACAAAAGCGAGCTTGAGAATCAGCTTCAACACTGCTTGATTCTGCCTTCCAACACTCTCTAAAATCTGCCTACCAAACGGACACCTGGCTACAAACACACAAAGACTCAATCACGTGGGTTAAAGATTTAGCTTTCATCAAAACTAAAATCTATGTACTGCCAGCTTGCTGCATCAAAGTTTTGAAGAGATACCACGATTCCAAACCTGCTGGACACTTTGGCTTCCTTAAAACTCTACATTCCATCAGAAAACTTTTCCAATGCCCAGGTCTCACAAAACAAGTCCAAGAATATATAAAAAACTGCCCCATTTGCAACATCTGCAAATACTCTTCCTCTAAACCACATGGACTTCTCCAACCACTTCCTGCTCCCTCCTTACCTTGGGATACAATTTCATGGGACTTCATTGTTGGTCTGCCCAACTCCCACGGATTCCATACCATTTGGGTTGTCACCGATCATTTCTCCAAACAATCTCATTTCATTCCACTAAAAAAAGTGCCTACCACTGAAAAACTAGCTGGCCTCTTCATCAATAACATCTGGAAACTCCACGGATTACCTTCCACAGTCATTTCTGACAGAGAACCTATATTCACTTCCAAATTCTGGACCTCACCCCTGAAATCTCTCAGCATTTTCCAAAAACTCAGCAGCTCCTATCATCCCCAAACTGATAGACAAAGCGAACCCACAAATCAAACTCTAGAACAGTACTTACACTGCGTCATCAATTCCAACTAAAACAACTGGGCACTCCTTCTCCTGTTTGCCGAATTTGCTTTCAACTCTGCTGTACACTCCTCAACTGGCAAAACTCCATTTGAAGTTGTACTCGGGATGAACTTGAAACCCTTTCCTGCACTCCCCACCACCCTCCCTACAACACAACCTACCTCACTCACCTCTTGGATTACAAAAATTTCTTCTACTTGGGACTCTGTGCGTTCTGCTCTTGAAGCATCAAAAGCTTCTCACAAACGATTTGCTGACCAAAAACTGCAGCCCAATCCTATGTACCAGCCTGGGGATCTTGTCTACCTCTCCTCCAAGAACATTTCCTCCAATGCCCCCTCCAAAAAAGTCTCCCCCAAATACCTTGGTCCTTTCCCAGTCAAACATGCCATTAATTATGTCACTTTTGAACTTTCTTTGCCTGACACTTACAAACTTATTCACTCTATTTTTCATTCCAGCTTACTGAAACCAACTCCTTTGAGTTCTTCTTCAGAGATTAAACCAGCTACTCCACCAACTTTTCCTGCATCCTGAATCACCAGTTTTGACATGCTACCTTTAACTACTGCATTTCATTTTTGCATTTCAACTGTTGTCTCCCCTCTTCCCCTTTCTTTTCCACTCCCCATGACCTTCCCCTTTTCTGTCTTCCTCACTGCTATGCTATGTATTCATTCATTTATTTTTCGGGACGGGAGGATGTCGGGTAGCTCTCCATATTTTAGTTATGGGACATGTAGTAGGAGTTAAGTAGCAGCTTGCTTGTAACAAGGTATGAGAACCAGAGACCATTACATAAACAAAGCTAGGAATGTAGTGATATACGCTACCAGGCTAAACCAGAACTTCAAGGTCTCTTGTGGGTGGGATGAGAAACTCTTTGCCTTTTATATTTAGAATTTTGGTAATTGCCTCCAGTTCACTCACTGAAGTCCTGTACTATGTATCACGCTCCTAATAAATAGTGTTTATGCACTGTTATATTTGTGTGTGTGAATTCAGTTCCTGACAGACTGTGGATTTCTTCCTCCTACTCCTTCCTTCCTCTTGTTCTTTTTTCCTTACTAAGAATGCTAGTTGCTTGCAGCAACTTTCTACAGAATGAAAAACTGGCACGTGGCTGGGGGGGTGGTGGTGAAAGCATTAAACAATGTAGCCAATTACAATTTCCTCTATATTGTTCCCTGGAAAAATCTTGCAAAACTACTTTTTCTTAAGGGAAGAAAAAGATTCTTTTAGTTGTGATTTATATTGTTTTTATGTGGAAAAATAACCCAACATAACCAAAATAACCAATTTTAGTACATGTATTCTGATTGCTAATTCCAAGGTTGTTGACAGGACAGATTTTACATCTAAGATGAATGTATATGCAATGAATGAGTGTGTGTGTGTGTGTGTGTGTGTGTGTGTGTAGGTAAAGCTTGCAATTAATTTCACAAAGCCATATGTACATTCAAAAATGTTGTTGTTGTTGTGTACCTTCAAGTCATTACCTACTTGTGGTGACCCTAATATGAACCTGTCATGAAGTTTCTTGGCAAGATTTGTTCAGATGGGGTTTGCCTTTGCCTTCTTCTGAGTCTGAGAAAGTGTGACTTGCCCAAGATCATCCTGTGCGTTTCCAACTCAAATCACATGTATGACTAAAAATGTATTTTATGATTTTAGTAAATTGAAAAATAATCATGTCCAATGTGTACATTAAAAAATGTGTGCATATACACATACATTTTCAAAACATTGTGCACAGAAATATGCACAAATATAGTTGCCAGGAAAAAAAAAAGACAGAGAAACATCCTGCAAGCTTAAATGCAGATGGGTGAGAATGAGAATTGAATTTCAATGGGTATAAAACTTAGTGATTTTCACATCTCAAGCTGCCATAAAGCACTGATTCAACTTGGAGCTCTACGTGATCTTAAGCTTAAAAGAGAGATAGAGGAAACATTTGCCAGTTTCCATGTTGCTGAATGCCTTCAAGTTATTTCTGACTTATGGTTACCCTAAGGCTAAGTTATCATGCGGTTTTCTGGGGCTGAGCACATGTGACATGTTCAAGGTCACTCACTGGGTTTCCATGAATAAGTTAGGAATTGAACACTGGTCTCCAGGCTCACAATCCAGTGCTCAAACTACTACATCACACTGGCTCTAATCAGTTTCCTTATTGAGCTCAGATTTGAAATTCATGAGAAAGTTACATAGAAAGAAAAAGGCATGTCAAGTTTTCCAACAAATAGCAGGATTTTTTTTCATCTGGCACAACATAAACTGTACATGTTTTTGAGAAACGTGCAAGAATCTGCACAGCTTTGCATAAAATCCCTACATTCACAGCTTTTTTTTTTTACTATTGATAGAAAACTGTAATCTTACAAAACAAAAAAACTGATGTGAAAACAAAAGTGTTACACAGAAGACAGCAATGTGTGCAAAAAAAATGTGCTGTTTTTCTGTTCAAGTTTCCTGAATTTAATGCAACATTTTTACTGTGGAACATTTTGTTATACCAAGTTGCTGTCTACTATGTACATTAAAAAGAAACAATATTGCACAAAAGACCTATGGCTGTCTGGCAACAATATTTCTTTTGCACAGATCACACAATTTGAATGTTCTGCAGTTTCCTTTCTGTAATGAAAGTTGCACAGTTTCCTAAGAAGGCTGAATAGGTCTCAGGAGAAGCTGCCTAATTTCTGAGAAAACTGGGCAGCTTTTGTGGAAGGAAAAATTCCAAAGTGTCCCTAAACTACAAGACAAAAAAAAAGAAAAGGCTCATTGTTCTCACCATCCATTCCCACTCAGAAAAATTGAGATTTTCCATCTCCACTGCACATACAGCATTCCCATGCCGATCTAGCTACTGCCAGTGATATACAACTCCAATAGTGTAATAGCTGTCCTAAACGTTTCAATTGCTATGTTCAACAGCTACAAGTGTGGGCTGTGGCTCATAAATTAGGTTCTACTGCTGGTCATCACACAGGGTCAGATTAGAAATTAAGGGAGAGCCAATTCCCTCAGTCTAATCCATTTTCTCAGATTTCTATCTGACAGCAAAGTTCCAAAGCCAGTGTTTACCTTCTAATTACTAAGAACCAAAGAAAGCATGCTAAATGTGAGATTTACAGGTAGAAAAAAAAAATCATGTGCTATGATGAACAGACATCTTTCAGCACTTGAGGGAACACTTCTTTAAATAAAGAAAAGATGATAGTTTGACCCCACCCTCTGGTGCCAACTCCTGTTGAAATGTGCCTGAGAACTGAAAAAAAAAAGAAGAAAGAAAAAAAATTGAGAAAAAACTGGGTCTATATAGATGGTTGAATCTGTTCCTCCTTGTTCAGCATTCACATTTTCTTCCTGCATGAGCTCGGTCTGCCCCATTCCTTAAAGTCTGCACAAAAGTTCACATTTTTTTCATGCCAACCTAAGCACTATGAATTGCTATAGGGAAAGTAATCCTTAACACAAACATTTCTTTCAAGAACTTGCTTCTGCATATGCCATTCTGTATGCCATTTTCTCTATTGAACACATGAGGGTGTATGTATGTGTATGTATATGTGTGTGTGTGTGTGTGTGTGTGTGTACACACACACATACACAGTTTGGTTGGTAAAACTGGATCAGAATCAGGAGAAGTGTGGAAACTAAAATATAATTAATTTCTAATTTGCATCTTTGTTTGGGAAATGCAAATCGGGACAGTGTAAATTAAAATACAAAGTAAGCAAATGTTTACTTCCCTCATAAATATGAACATACTTCAACACCACCTACAAATATTTAATTAAAATTTTTTGCTGTACCCTACTTCCTGTGCCATTTCTTCATTAGAGATTTGTTTTGGGCTTTTCTGTCTTTTAATTATAAAACATAGAAGAAAAAAAATATAATTCCCCAAAACATATCTTCATAGCCTCCATATTTCAGGAAGCAAATTAAATATGTTTCCAAGCAGATCAATTATATTGCTTCCAGCACTGACTGTCAAGTCAGAATAAGCAGTGCCTTTTTTCTGGAACTGTCTCATAATTTCCAAAGGATGGCAGAGTGAAGAATAAAAAACAAATCTCACACTAAATGTACCTTTTAAAAGCCTGTCATCACTTGCTTGGAAAATGCATGTTTTCCCAAGTACAATGGGTTCATTAGGGGGGGTTGTGTTCAAAAGCTTTTATGTGCCTGTTATTTATAGCCATTAGTCTGTGGTGCTAATAATGAAGGCTAATGGAAACCATGGCACTTTTCACTTTTCCCACTAATTAAATACACTTCTAAAAAAGAAGAACAATGCTATGGCATCACTATTAGAATGCAAAACATTTCTTTTAATGGTGATGATTTAAATGCCTGAGAGCAACCCTGTGGAAGACAGAAGTACCCAGAGGCTATTTAAATACTGATTTGCAAAACATGCCATTGGCAGGAGCTACAGGGAAGTGTATGAAGCTGGTGTCAGGCCAGACTGCTGAAAAATCAGCCTTCACTTTTAAATTAAATGTTTTCTCTATGAGGAAATATACATTCCAGTACAGCTTCAGTTACCTTTCCTGCCAAGACACCCAGATTCACAACACATCTTTCACAGTCTAGCTGTTGCACTATTTAATTAGGAAATGCACAGAAGAATCTCCAGGCTGCCAGTCATGATTGATGGGTTAATGTTGCCCTCCAAGCCATAAGGAAAGCCGATAGACTTAATGCCCCCTCCCCGCTGGAATTACTTCTTATTTGTATCCAAGAAAGTACATTAGTGGAACCCCAGACTTGTGTCTATACCAGGCACAGCAGGTTTGCTTTGGACTCCACAACACAAGAGTTTTGTTAGAGAAGAGAAGAGAAGAGAAGAGAAGAGAAGAGAAGAGAAGAGAAGAGAAGAGAAGAGAAGAGAAGAATAAAACCAATGGCCACATCAGGTGATTTTTTTTTAAATAGGAAAAACTATTATTTTGGTTGATGTTCAGAGAGAAATCTTAAATGAGTACCAATTAATTATGCATTCAGTCTCAAACTGGAAACCCTGTACAGTTTTGCCTTTTAGCAGAAAATCTATAACATACTTGACTTTAAGAAAAAGGAATGAAAGAAATCCACCAGGCACTATTTTATCCTTAACCAACCCTTGTTTCTATGTAGCTTTTCAAGGAGTAGAACTCCTGGAGTTGTACAGTTCTAAGTGAACACGTTTTAGTTTATGTTTATTGCATTTGTATCCCAGACTCTCTGTAGGGAGGTTGGGCCAGTGTACGTCATGCTAATGCATTTTATTCATGTAACTGTTTTGTGAGGTGATACAAACCAAGAAAAGTGGTTAGTTGAAAGCCCCTCATTAAGTTTCATTGGTGAGTAGGAAGGCGTTCACAGATTCCATAACATGTAATGGAAATCGCATAACCCTCTATATGTTGTCAGATTACAGCCCCCAGCATTACTCACTGTTGGTTATGCTGGGTAAACTTGCTTAAGTTGTAGTTCAACAATATCTGGAGGGCTACATGATTCCCACCCCCATGTTAACTCAAGCCAATTATCTATTTGCTATATCACATGTTTGTGAAAAACTCACAATTTCTATTGGAGGATTCAGCTCCACACTGCTGAGATGAGAATCAGGATTCCTAATTGGGAGGACACAGGTGGTCTCTTTTTTTCCCCTCCTTCCCCCTCCATTAGCTGGTTGCATTAGTCTAAGGCCATTTCTGCACAACACAGTTATAGTGCTACTATGCCAGTTTCAACATCCTGTGGGATTCTGGGGTTTGTAGTTTAGGGAGGGGCATTTAGAATTCTCAGTCACCCCCAGATTTCCTTCTTCCATTACTGGAAAAAATGGTCTCAGTAAACTACAAACTCCAGAATTCCACATGATGATGAAAGTGAAATAATAGCACTATCACAGTGTAATGCAGAAATGGCCTAAGACAGAATCCAAACTTATCAGACCTCTTTTATCAAGCCAAATAATATGGCCATATATGGTAAAGCAGGTTAGACTGATGATGTGACTGGCCAGGAAGCTTTCCACTTGAGTGAGAATTTGATCCTGAATTTCTCCAGTCCTTGTTGAACACCCTAACTGCTGACTTTGCTCTACTAAGTCCCTAAAATTAGGACTATAGCAATGTCTAGCACTAGACTGTCATCTTTATCAAGCCACTCTAATTATTAGCATAATTTTATATAAACCTGGGTATTTTTTTTCAATATTCTGTGAACTATTCATTGTTAAAGGCTATAAGCAAATTCAAAACAGCATACTTCCCAGTTTTTGTCACTGGTTGAAAAGGAAAGCAAAAAGTTAGGGGATGAATTCTCTTCTTCCCTTTATGCCACTTGCATAATTTCCTATCTCATAATAAGGGGATAAATTCTCTTTTTCTCTTTATGTCACTTGCATAATTTCCCACCTCACAGTCTCCAGGTCTCTCTCTTGAGGGCTCAAGGGAGGACCTTTGGCTCTGGTAGTTTTTATAGCTGCAACACAGAAAAGATTTTGCTACTAAAATGACATCACCCTATATCTCAGAGCCCCTAGGAAAAAAATGGATGAGAAAATTAAAATAGTGTTTCCCAACTCCAGCCACCCAGCAGAAAGCAAATATGTTACATGGGGACTTGGGATAGGCATCAGCAGCGAGTCTACATAGAATGCTTGATGTCCTGATTTCCCTATTAAGACTATAAGCATGAATAAAATCTCTGTGTGTTTTTGTTTGTCATGTGTTTCTGCTTTCATCACATCATATTGATAATTTTGTCCTGCTTACAAAAAGGAGAGAAAAGAGTGTAGTTCAAAGTAGCATGTGGCCCATCAAGGTTACCAATGGTCACCCCCAGATTTCCTTCTTCTTCTGCTGGAAAAAAATGGCTCAAAATTTGATAATTTTACCCTCAGAAAGCTGAGAGAGGGAGAAGTAGGTGTTTTCTTAATTGTAAGACCATTTTGAGCCTTGGAGAGTGAGATAGCTTTTTTTTTCCCACCAAAAAAGATGTGGGTATGGCACTGTGTAGGTTTTGAAAAAGGAGTGGGTGAATATGGTTCTCAGAAAGTAGGATTAAAAGGATTAAAGTTCTTGGGGACTAGGAAATAAATAAGGTAGAAAATTATTGTAGAGGTAGATTGATATAAAATTGAAATTGAAATATAAAATTGAAAGAAAAAATAAAAATAAAATAAAATAAAATAACAACAGATTGTTTAGTTTGAGGTAAAATAGTAACACCTTAAATACAATTTAATAAAGATACAATTTAAGAAGGAAATATAGGAGTAACATTTAACAATTAATAGTTTTAAAAATTCTGGGAGAAATACTTAGGACTTAGGTAGAAGTAGGATTGGAATCAATATTTGAATTAAGTAATTTTTTAAGTAAAAGGAGCTGATTTTAAAATATAAGTTAAGTTACAATAAAGAGTATCTTCAAATAATACATAATTTATTAAATATAAAAGATATTTATTGGTGAAGAGAATCAAGTGGAAGCGGAAGAAGAGGAGAAGTGAAAAGATGGCAGTGGGAAGAAGAAAATTGGTCCAAACTCAAATTCAGATGTTGAGAAGAAGCTCGGGAGAAGTGGATCCATACCAGATGTTACTGGAAGAAGTCAGGAAGATACAGACAGATATGTGCGAGGAAATGAAAGATCTTTCTGCGGAAGTGAAGAAAGAAGTAAGAGAAATGAAAAAAGAAATGGAACAATTTACGCAGAGGTTAGAAAATGTAACAAAGGATGTGAAAGACATGCATAGGACAGTGGAAGAAGTTCAGAAAAAAACAAGAAATTTGGAAAAAAGAACGGGAGAACTAGAAGGAATGGTGGAACAAACAGAAACAGAGAACAAACTCTCTGAATGGAAATATCGAGAAAAAATGTATAAAAATAAGAGGATTAGAAGAATTGGAGGAGGAGGATCTTTACAGTAGAGTAATTCCAGCACTGGCGAGATTTTTGGATTGGCGGTCAGAACAGATGGATATTGAAATAGATTGGATCTTTCGAATCAATTCATTAATCACGTGGAAAAGGAAAGTCCCAAGAGATATAGTGGTTTAATTCATTCGGGAGAGAGTGAAAGAGATGATTATCCACCAAAGCTATATGAACAAGTTGATTATTGACGGAATGGAGTTGAAGATTTTTAATGACGTACCATCCCAAGTATTAAAGAAAAGAAAAGATTATTCCTTCCTAATACAAGAACTCAAGAAAAGGGAAATATCATATAGACGGGCGAAACTGGAGGGAGTAATACTGACATTTAATCAAAGAAGATATGTAATAAATATGACAACTAAGGTGGAAGATTTTTTGAAAAGACTTCAAGATGAAAGTAGGAAGAGACAAGAAAAAGAACCTAGAAGAGAACCTAGAAGAGAGGAGAGAAGAAGGGAAAGAAGAAAGGACAAACAAAAAATCAAAGAAAAGAAAACAGAAAGCAATATAAGAAGAAAAAGAAAGAAGTACAAGAACAAGTGGAAGAACAAGAACAAGTGGATATACAAGAAGAACAGGAATCAGAAGAACATGAGCAAGAACAAGAGGAGACAGAACAGGAATTAGAAGAGACAGGAGAGGATATCTTATTGGAAGAAAAGACTGCATAAGGAAATTGTAAAAAAGAAAAAGTTGAGAATTTAGAATAAGGATAAAAATTCTATCCTGAAATATAAGGGGAATAAATTCAGTAATCAAAAAGAAAAGAATTTGTCATTTTCTAGAAAAACAAAAATATGATATATATTGCATTCAAGAGACACATATAATAAAGACAGGGAAAAATTTTTTGGAAAATTCCAAATTAGGAAAGGTATTTACATCTGGTATAGAAAAGAAAAAAAGAGGTGTGGCAATATATGTGAACCCAAAGTATGAAGTTATAGAAATTTTAAACGACGAACAAGGAAGATACATAGGGGTAGAAGTAAAAATATTAAACACAAAAATATTATTATTGGAAATATTAGAAATTATTATTAGAAAAATTTTATGGCACACTATGGGAAAAAATTAGAAATACAGAACATAAAGAAATAATTATAATGGGAGATTGGAATGCGGTCGTACAGCCAGAAATAGATAGATCTAAAGTAAAAAGGCAAATTAAAAATAAAGGGAAACTACCAAAAAATGTCATGGAAATGGCAGAAGATTTAATGTTGGTAGGTGTATGGCGAAACCTATATGGACCACAAAAAGAATATACATATTTCTCTGAAGAATAGATATGATTTGGATTACTAAAACAATAAGTAAATGTGTAAAAAAGATGGAAACATTGCCCAGAGGGATATCAGACCATAGCGGTCTAATATTAACTTTGGAGGATAGGAAGAAAGAGTTTAGTTGGAAATTAAATGAGAATTTATTGAAGGAAGAAGCAATATTGGAAAAAGGTAAGCAAATTCTGGAGAGGTATTTTGCAGAAAATTTAAATAAAGGGGTCCATATAGGAATAGTCTGGGAAGCGGATAAGGTGGTTATGAGGGGTTTCCTAATACAACAAGAGATAAAATCAAAAAAGGAAAAAAGATTTAAAGAACAAAAGATATTAAATGAAATAAGACAGCTAGAGAATAAATTGAAAAGTTCCCCACAGGATAATAAGACTGAGGAAAAGATTAAAGTGTTGCAAAAACAAATTGCATTACAAGATACACAAGAAATAGAAAGGAATTTAAAACTGACAAAACAAAAAAAAATTTTCTATGTGAATAAGATGAATAAATGGTTAGCACATAAAATCGGGAAGGAGAAAGAGAAACGTATAGTAACACAAATAAATGAAAATAGGAAACTTCTGGTAAAACAAGAGGACATAAAAAAGGCCTTTGAAAGGTATTATGCTAACCTATTTGCAGAACAGGATTTTAATCAATGGAAGAATGAGAAGATAAAAGAATATTTAAAAGATAAAGGAAATATAACAATTATGGAAGTACATAGAGAAGAATTAAATAAGGAAATAACAAAAGAGGAAATTTTACAAGCTATTAAGAAACAAAAAACAGGGAAAATGCCAGGCCCAGGTGGTTTTTCATCGTTATATTATAAAGTATATAGTGAATAATTGATAGACCCATCACATAAGGTAATGAATAATATAAATAAAGGGATACGGCCACCTTCATAGAGACAAGCTAATATTACAGTGATCCCAAAAGAAGGAAAAGACCCTCAAGAAATAGGGAATTATAGGCCCATTGCATTATTAAATGTGGATTACAAAATATTTACTACGATATTGGCAGAAAGATTAAAGGAAGTATTGCAGGATATAATACATACTGATCAAAGTGGATTTCTACCAGGCAGGGCGTTAAAGAATGATATAAGAACATTGTTAAATATAATAGAGTATTACCATAAGCGTAATGAAAGGAAAATGGCTCTTTGCTTTTTAGATGCAGAAAAAGCATTTTATAGGATGAATTGGAAATTCCTAGAGGAGGTAATAAAAGCAATAAATTTAGAACAAAATTTTTTAGATTGGATAAGAGCTATTTATAAAGAGCAAAAAGCCCAAATAATAATAAATGGAGAAAAGACACAAAAAATAGAAATAAAAAGGGGAGTCAGACAAGGATGTCCACTGTCACCACTGTTATTTATTTTAATTCTGGAAATAGTAAATAATAAAATTAGAATGGAGAAGGGAATACAAGGGGTAAAAATTAAGAATCAGGAATATAAATTAAATGCGTACGCAGATGATTTAGTGATTATATTAGAGGATCCACTAAACAGTATAGAAACCCTAAGAGATATATTAAAGAATTTTGGAATATTATCCGGCTATAAAATAAATAAGGAAAAAACAAAAATAATTACTAAAAACATAAGAGAAGAAGAGGAAGAGGAGTTGATTAGATCAACTGGATTCACAATAGTTAAAAAGGTAAAATATTTAGGCATAACAATTACAAAAAATAATGTAGATTTATATGAAAATAATTATAAAAAGTATGGTAGGAAATAAAGGAAGATCTTAAGAAATGGGAAAAATTAGAATTGTCATTATTAGGAAGGATATCAGTAATAAAAATGAATATATTGCCTAAATTATAGTTTTTTATTTCAGAATTTGCCAATAATGAGGAATGAAAACCCATTTAAAGAATGGGACAGAAATATAAGGAAATTTATATGGAAAGGAAAAAGACCTAGAATAAAAACAAAGGTTTTAGAAGATGTAAAAGAAAGGGGTGGAATGGGTCTCCCGAACTTGAAGCTATATTATTATGCGAATAATATAGATTGAATAATTGACTGGATAACATTAAGGAATAATAGATTATTATGTCTTGAGGGTGAAGAACTATATTTTGTGTGGCACGCATATATATGGTACGGGAAGACTTTAATTGATAAAAATTTTAAAAATCACATTTTGAGAAGAGCCCTGATAACAACATGGTTGAAATATAAAAGACAATTATATTTAAAAATACTGTTATGGATTTCAGTGCATGAAGCGTTCTATAAGAAGGAAAAACCAAGGACAGAAACATGGATAAGGTATAAAGACATACTGAAAATACAAGGAGATGTAATAACTTTTAAAACAAGAAATGAATTGAAGAAAGAAGGTTGGGATATGCATTGGCTACTAATTAGACAGCTTTGGGAAAGATATAAGAAAGATAATGAGGAAGAAGGATTTGAAATTAAAGAGAATGAATTCGATAAGGTATTAAAACCTGAAACAGAGCATAGGGTAGGCCAGATATATAAAATTTTACTCTCAAGGCAAAATGAGCAAGAAGTAGTTTAAAAAAAATGGTAAAATGGGCACAAGATATAGAATGTATAATAACACTGGAACAACGGGAAAAGTCATGGAACACCACATGGAAATTGATAAAACCAGTTAGCTTGAGGGAAAATTATTATAAGATGTTACATAAATGGTACATCACACCAGTGCAAATAGCAAAAATGCAGAAAAATGTGAGAGATAAATGCTGGAAATATGAGGAAAGTGGAACATTTTATCATATTTGGTGGAAATGCAAACAAGCGAAAAAAAATTGGGAATTAGTGCATAGTAAAATACAAGAAGCTTGAAAAATAAGATTTGCAATGGTACCCCAAATATATTTGTTAAATATGATAGAGGAATTAGGTATAAGTAAATTACAAAAGAAAATTGTACTATATATGATAACTGCAGCGAGAATATGTTATGCCCAGGTGTGGAAACAAAAAATAATACCAAGAATAGAAGATTGGTTATTTAAACTTTATGATATGGCTGAGGCAGATATTGTAATTGAATTATTAAAAGATAATAAGAAAAAAGAAATAGTGGAAGCATGGGAAACGGTACTCCCGTTGTGGGAAGCTTGCTGGGGTGAGAAGACGATAACTTTCATGAGCTAAGAATATGATTTATGTAAAGGATGATGAATTGAAATTTATAAGAAAGAAAACTTGGAGTCTTAGAGACAGAGAACAATCAGGAAATTGTTAAAAAGGTAATAAAGGTCAATGAAAAGAAAGAGAAGAAGGAATAAAAGGTGTAATTATTTTGAGGAATATAACTAGTTTAAAGAAGGAAATTATAGATAAATAAGCATTGAATTTCTGAGTTTCGGAAGGGAGGGAAAAAAGGGTTAGTAGTTTTTAGAAGATATGTTTATTTAGGAGGGGAAGATATGTTGGGAATTGGGTGGTGGGGTTAATAGATATTAGGTTTTGAAAGGAGGGAGGAAGGGAGGGAGGTGAAGGATATGTGGGAAAGTAGGGTAGGGCACATAGGTGTTGAGGAAATGTTTTTTGTCTGAAGGTTAATATGTTATATGTATATGTATTTTATGGATATGTATTTTAAAAATGTATTTGTGTTTAACCAAATAAAAGATTTCTTATTTGAAAATAAATAAACAACAACAACAACAACAACAACAACAACAACAAAGAAATCAGAGGACTGAAAAACAGGCAGGTGTGCTTCTAGATCATTTTTAGTGTTCTTTTGGTGCCCTAAAAATACAGGGAGGGAATATATTTGACTGCTCACCCATTTTGTCCTCTTTCTGGCCTTGTAAAATATATTAGAGTGGGAATTCTTTGTCCAAATTCACCCCATGAGTTTGATGGGCCAGTGCAGGTCTCAGCTAAGATCAACCAGCTTGCTTCATTTCCAATTCATTATTTGCTGTATAAGTTCTGGAATTATTAATCTATGTATCACTGCTTAAATTTAAGAAGACTCTTAAATTACTTCAGAGGTAGTTGATATAATTAATTCTGGTTGGGCTCCCTTCCTGAGTATGTGTTGATTTTTTTTTAAAAGGAAACCTGCAACCCCTTGTAAATTTGCAGTACTTAGAATTATGCTTAGAAAATGCTCTCAGACGAAGAGAAATAGAAATTACAGAGCCTTTCATGCGAATACATAGCACAAAGAATAGGAGCTAGATCAGTCTGAGTGAACATAAAAATACAGTTATTTGAATTGTTTATGTAAAACCAAATGGCATGCCATTTTACCATAGCCACTACCAAAAACGTGTAAGGTCTGCAGCTGAAATATTGTTCAGAAATTGTTTTCTTCCCGTGAAATAATTACGTTGAATCTGTGGATAACTGCTGTATCAGATCTCTTCAGACATCATCTGGGAACATTTACATTCTTGTCCAACCAGTCACATGGGTCATGTTGTACAATCCACTGATTAACAGAAGTAAATATTGCTCAATTCCTTTATAATGCTAGAGACAACAATTTCTTCTGCTTGTTTTTCCAGTAAGCAGCTCAGGTTAAGGCAAGCTAAAATTCACACAGTGTGCTTTCCCACTTTGCATGCTTCCTTTAATAAAAGAACTGCCATTTTAAAGTATTGGCATAGAACTGCCAAAGAACTGCCATTTTAATGTACTGGCATAGATAAGTTTTACACCATGACATTTTACTAATCTTTCATGCGTGCATTAAAGCTACCCTAAGAACAAGTCTTGAAACTGTCTGTTGAATTGTGTCATCTAGGCCAGTATGAAAAAAGAAGAACTTGTCACTGGATTGTACTGTAGTTTGCAGTTGTATAGGCCAATAATACTGTATGAGGGTGAGAATGCTCTCTGGAATATATCAAGGTACTTGACTTTTACATTGATTTGACACTGGTATTTGTATTAATTCTGCTGTTTTGCTTCATTCACCCCTATGTAGTAGTTTTCAACATTTTGTAATCTATAGTTTTACACACCAGGCTTAATCCAGTCTCAGTTTTAGTCAATAGGAAAGTTCCTATTCTCTAAACCATGTTTGGAATCAAAGCTTTAAAAAAAATGTAAAGGAAATATATTGATTCAGTGTTAACATTCTTGAAGTATTTAAAAAGAAAATCTATTCTCAGTCTTGAGGAATTCTTATTAGAGGCGAACGGTGGGAAGATGATGCCATGTTATCAAAACAAGATGGATTTAAATCAAAATGTCAGATTTCAGCATTTATTCTAGTTTTAAAAGGCCCATGTATTATTGGACCACATTCTGAAAGCAAATAATTAGTGGGGGGTGGGGGGGAGAAAAAGAAAGCAAGAAAGCAATTCAAAGAGATACTTGACACTGAGGTGAGTCACTGTGTTCCAGATGTGTAAGCAAGATGGCCCTAGACAGAATACATAACAAGCATACCCAAGTACATGAGTTTTTCTTATCTGATCAACAAACTTCTTCTTAGCCAGAACAAGTCTGAAAAAACGTTTTGCTGTCTGAGGCACAGTTTCAAATTCTGAGTCACAGGCCTTAGACAGCACATGTGATTCTTCCAGGGCATGTTGCTACTACATCTGCACTCTGCAAATAAACAAAAGTAATCTCCTCCTTAGTATCAAATTCAGTGGGTCTACTTTGGTTGATTACCTGAACTATGTTGTTAGACCTAGGCCATTTTCACACATTACCTGATGCCATTGTCCTCCAGTTACATTCCCGGCAGCACCGTTGGTGGGAAGAGAGTGCAACAGGAATGCTCCCCTATGTACCACAATGAGCTCCTTGTGGAAGGGAGCATAAGAGACACACCTTTTCCTTCCACAGCACAGCTGGTCTCTTTTCCATGCTGTGCTGGGACAGGAAGCACCTCCATCATGTTTCCTGTCCTTCCATATGCCTAGGAAGAATGGAAGAATTGTGCTATCAAGGGTCATTGATGGAGAAACTCCATCAATAATTTACCCCGCAGTTATGCCAGCTGGTGACAGGAGAAGGGCAGGACCATGATGAGATCAAGCAGAAGCATTGTCACAGTCCTGCTTCTCTCACATCTCCATGTCAAGACTCAGTCATTTTGTGGAAAGGACCCTACTCAAAGTAGATTCACTGAATCAATATGATTTATCTCCATACTGAGGAAACAAAATATTCAACTGGCTCTATTCTAGTTAGGACTAATGGATAGGATCTAGATGTCTGTTCACCTGAGCTGTTGGTTATTAAAAATGGCAGAGCTGAGTCAATAGATGTGTAAGCAGGCACAAAGGAACTGCCTAGAGCTTTCTTCTCTAGCTTACTATAAAAAAAAGGCTGCAATCCATACTTAACCTGAGAGTAGGCCCCACTGAACTCTATGGAACTTACATACAAGTAGACAAAGATACGACTGTTTTGAGAGAGAACAATATTTTGACAGAGAGTTTCAAAGCCCTTTCCCACCCAATCTGGACAGAGTGACTTCTTTCCAGCCTCTCCCCTTTTTCTAGCTTCTTCCTTTCTTTTGACTGTTTCCCACAGGGTATCTCATAGACACCCCCCCCCCGAATACATATTGAAAGGGCTTTTCCACACTACACTGTTACAGTGCTATTATTCTACTTTCAACTTCCTATGGAATCCTGGGATTTGCAGTTTAGGGAGGGGCATTTAGAATTCTCAGCCAAAGAGCTCTTTGGCCTCAGTAAACTACAAACCCTAGAATTCCACAGGATGTTGAAAGTGGAATAATAGCACTGTGACAGCATAGTGTGGAAAGGTCCAAACAGGCCTGCATCCCCAATTTATGTTGCTCTTTCCCCTTTCACTCCTTTTTATCAGATTTTCAAAAAGCCTCCCTTTTACTGGTGGCTTATTGTATACCTTGCTTTCCTTCCTTCATTCTCCCCTGACAATCACTTTTCTCTCCCTGTAGGACTGAATTTCCTTTGCTGTTCTCTCTGGCTGGTAGCTTCTTGACAAAGTCGGAAAGGAATTTTACAGAGATTCCTGATGTGCAGATCATACTTTACCCCTAGACTAAAAAAGTGCTTTGTCAGAGACAGGTGAACCCCATCCACTAACAAAGCTATTACTTTCAGTCATTAGGCATTCCGTGTGGAATGTCTGATTTAATGCAGCACTACCTTCCCCCTCCTGGAAGCTGAATGCTAGAAAGCTGAAATAGAAGTCTGCAAAAAGAACCCCTACCAAACCTCCTATGTGGTGGTAATATAAATAACACAGCTGTAGCTTGCCAAAAACTAGATGAAATAAAATGCACTAGATTAGTGTTAGAAACAACTGAAAACAGTTTTGCTTGAAACAAGTAAAAACACAGGCAAAACCTGACACCTTATATTGTTCTCTAAATCCAGCATGCATTTGCCATTGCTATACATAGTCATTTTGCATTCAGATGATTCCCTCATTCCTGTGTAGTTCTTTTTCCTTAATATCTTTTCCCCTCACATTCTACCTCATCATGAGAATTGCTGGTTGTTGTGGAGGGAGCCAGGGTTGCTTTTCTTCTCTGTGACTGGAGTAGCAGCTTCCCTTTCAGCCTGCTGTAGTACCCTGCCACCCTCCTTACACAACCCTTGCTTTCCCCTTTTAAATCCACCACCATAATGAATAAGGAGGAAAGCCCCTCTGGTTTTATTCAGAAAGATTTAGTAATATGTGGTAGCGTGTTTCTGTAAAATTAGAACTGAATCAGAAATTATAAAATCTAAATCAGAAATTATAAAAATATAATGTAATCTTTATTAAAATAACAATCAGGGAAAAGGTATTGGGTGTTATAGGTATATTCAGGCAAAATAGAATGTCCAAAAAATGTTTCTTCAGCCTAACACAGTGTTCAGGTTCAGAGCGTTCATACATGCACAGGCCTTTGGCTTCCCTTTCTGCTCAAAGGCTAAATTCCCAAGTTTAAGTCACCCCTTCTGACCCAACTCACTATGGAGATTGGTTTCTTCTCTGCCTCTCTCTAGACCTCTGTGAACATAACCCCACTTTTTCAAACAACTTCCTTTAGCTGACTCAAAAGCTTTAATTCAAAGCTCTCTCTGAAAATCTCACCAAAGGAAGCTGAAAAATGCAAGTCACTGTGCCTTACTGTGCCTTATATAGAGCTTCTCCTCAGAAAGCCCAGCCCCTCCTATTCATCAATGGGCTGGGCTTCTCTCTTACTCAGAGCCACTTAGATTACATGGCAACCTGTTGCTAGGGCTGCCCTGCTAGCCACATCCCCAGGCTCTGTCACAGTTGTAAACATGAGCTGCTGATGACCAACAACATCATGTGCTGGTCTATGATCACAATAAATTATTGATCAATTGATGTCCTGCAATATATCTTCAATTGTGTGTTTCTTCTGCACTGTGGTCACTTCACAATCAAATGTACCTAGATAACAACAAAGGTCGGGGGACAGAAAGGATAGGAAAGTACATATTTCAGTTCAGGAATGGATTTTGGAATTTCCCCTATGGATATACCTTTCCAAGAACAATTGTAACTGGTGAATCATATGAAGCTATGAAGCTAGTTTTTTTTTTCCTTTTAAAAGTGGGGGCACATGAATATGCTGTTCATTAATATGGCACTTAAAATATTTGCTAAAACTAGAGTGGTTCAACAGTGTCTCCATAATACATTAACAAATAAAGAGAATTATTTAGGTGAAAAACCCCATATGCACCCACCACTTTTTTGTTACTACCAATTCTATGACCCTCAAAGCCACACAGTCTTCAAAAAGTTTGGACTGAAAACTACCCCCAAAATCCTGAATTTAAGGGAAATCAGTGTTTCTAGAGGCTTTAAAGAGTAATTGAATAGTGATATACCCCCTCCAATGCTGGAAGTGCCCAGAAAATCCTCAGAAGTCAGAACTGGAAGTAGCTTCTGGCTATGACTTCCATGAGGTGGAAATTCTTCCCTGCCTTTACTACACATTGTTCATCCATTCATCAATATCTCATGCATGTCCTTGAAGACCATGAGCAGAACTGATAGAGAATTAGGTAACAGTAAGAGGCCATACTAAAAGAAAGGGAGGAGAATTCAGTCATCCATTTCAAACACTAATTATCCTTTTAAAAAGGAAGAGAGAGAGAGAGGGGGGGAAAAAGAACACAGTATTGTGCAGGGTCAGAATAATCCAATTTGAAGTTGTTTAAGGCTAAAATGTGGTGGGGAGAGGGTGGGGCCTTGATGTTAAAAGAGGATGACCTGATTGTCTTTATTCCGAGAATCAGATATTTTCCCGCTAGTGACATGTTAATTAAAGTATAGTACTAGAATTTTCTGGTGCTCATTAGGTCTCTGGATGCAGTTAAATGGAGTTTGTTTCTACTCCATTTCAAACAGGAATGGACTGATATTACCGTTAACAAGAAAAGAAATAAGTGTACATGAAGAGAATGTGAGGTCATTTTCCTCCTGAGTCTGTAAAGAAATCTTTCTTATTACAGCAATTATGATATCACTGGGGCTTTGAAGATTGCAAACAAATTGGCAAGTAATACACAGAAGTTTCGTGGAACCCATATTTGGAAGTTATTACAGAACTTTTTTTTTATTTCTCAAGAAAATTAAAGTATACTGTTGTAGTTTTCTGGAAATGCTGATGTGCAATAGAAAACAAAAATATGTGTATGCCTTGGAAAGCGGTTGGCTATAACTCCTCGCATTTCAAACATTTTACCTCCATTCAGATATTGTGTAAATCAGAAAGGAAAAAAAATCAACACTTACTTCATTACATATTTCTCAAAATGAGGCTGTCTATGAGAAAGCATTCTAACTTTAGTCTTGTATTTAGCTTTACTTTTATATGTGAGGCCCAAGAGCATGAAGGAGGAGGTTGCCTTACTCTGGCCATCTCCATGGGGTGCTGGGCTGTGTGTGTCCTCTTTTGTACTGTTGGCACGTACTCACAAGGTCTCATGCAAAATGCTATCTCAGTTTTATATGACTGAATATGTTTGAATACAGGGGCTTTTCTGCGCTACTCTCTGATAATGCTATTATTCCACTTTCAACATCCTACGGAATCCTGGGGTTTGCAGTTTAGGGAGGGGCATTTAGAATTCTCAGCCAGAGAGCTATTTAGCCTTAGTGAATGACAAACCCCAGAATTCCACAGGATATTGAAGGTGGAGTAATAGCACTATAACAGTGTAGTACAGAAAGGCTCTATGTACAAAAGCTTGTGAGATGTGAGAACTGTGTTGTCCCATGGATCACAGAGGACTGGCTCTTGTCTCTAATGACTACCAGTTTCACAGGAGAGAGAGTCTGGGAAAAATCAATCAAGTAGGCACCAGCTTTGTGGAGGCAGTGCAGCGCCGATTTATACAAACAAGAAAAAAAAAGTCAGTTAATGTAAACCTAACTAGTAGGCATGGGCCAACCAAATCCTCAAATCCTTGGCAGAGATTTGAGATTCAGGAATCCAAACCCCATGCCAAAATAGGCAAACCAAATCTTTGGAATCTGCCACCCAAAAAGTTTGTTGGAGACTGCGACCCCTGAAAACCTGGGAGACCAGGGCGCCTGAAAACTTAGGAGACCAGGAGGCCTGAAAACTTGGGAGACTAGACACACAAGGGACAAGTAGGTGAATTTTTCCCTTGGAGTAATAATGGCCTTTGCTAACAATTTCACAAATTACATCTGGGCTTGTATTTTAAGATACTTAAATTGAACATTTCATATTTAAGTTCAGCGCTTGACTGGAAGCTACAGGCTTGAGATTTCAAGGACAGCTGAAACATTCCTTTGCATAGCTCACTTGCAAAGCTCTTTCAGACACAATTCTGGGGTTTCTAGTTTTACAAGGTGTCACATTTCTTTGCCAAAGTGTGCTAGCACATCATCAAACTACAAACTCCAGGATGCCAGAAGGAGCTATGCAAAGAAAAGCCAGTTTTGACCTTGATTATCTCTGTACTGCGGTATGTGGTCCTATTTACACAGGCAGAAAATGTGGGATTAATCCACGTTTTCCTTCCTGTGCAGAAAGGGCCTTCATGTCATTTTCAGTCTGGGGAGATCCTAAGGCAAAACTAGGACAACTGTCCTGGCCACATTTCTTCAGAGGGAGGTTTGCCTTTTCCTAGGCTTTTGCTAAGGCTGAGAGAGTGTGTCTTGCCCAAGATTATCCTTCTTTCCCTTGATTTTTACACTCTTTTTAAAAAAAGGATTTGAAAGATTTGAGATTCATGAGATTCGTGGATCCCCAGAACCTTCCATGGATTCGGATCTGGATTCAGATTCAGAAAATTCTGGATTCATCTCATCCCTACTAACTAGCCACTATTACAAATAAAAACCTACCTGAGTGTCTGGATGACCTAGAATTATTGCAAGTACACCAGCTTAAAAAGTTTCATTCCTCCAGAGTATCCTTCAGCTGACAAATGACAGCCACCCTTCAAAAGCAGGATGTTTCTGCCTTGCATACATTTTCAGTGAACGAAACTACTCTGCCAAGACTTTGGCTAAGTAAGCCACCCTCTGTTGTCCCTTTTATTTGCTCTGCATGACTCTTTCTATTTGTAAGGTATTTATAGAAACAGTTTAAAATGATGTAAAATATACGCACACAGCTTCTTTGCTCATTTTTCCCCCTGGTTCATTGTTCCTTCGTTGTTTTTGGAGCCATGATCACTGCTGCCAAATTTCTGTTTGCCTAGGAACCCAACCATTTAATAGAGGGCATTGCTAAACCTTTTCCCTTGGAATACTGAGCTGAAAGCCATCATCAAAACTCCTTTTTCATCGTAACTTGAAACCTTCTTCACTGTGTCTTCCTCTCACCATGCTTAAAGTTACCTCAGCACCATGCTTAAAGTTACCACGCTTAAAGTTACCTTACCTTGCTTCATTCTTGCAAGCCATTGAGCAATGCACATGTTTGTATGAACTTTACATGACTATAAGTCTACAAAATTAACCCATACCCCTTACCACCAATATACAGAGGAAGTATAATCATACAGCAATTATCTTACTGAATATTTAATTTAGTATGATTTCTTTGTTGAGATCTCACTCTCTTTAGATATACACTTTACACGAGAACCATGTAGGTAGAGAAAATTGAATTAGCTGTGTTCTTATTAGTCCTCCAGAGAGACAATTCAAAGCTACTTTTGTTGCTGCTATTCTAATAATTAATATTACCTTACCTTCAAATCCCAACTTACAGTTCACATTTCTTTTCCTTCTTTCATTGGAACAACATTTTTATGATTATCAATGGAGTTATTAAAGGAAATATTTCTATAACCCTTGACTACCAGATAATAGTCAAGACTACTGTGACTGAAGTTATCTTTTTGGTCTTGGTCCTTTAACCATTTTGGTATCACACTTTGTGAAATCCCATTGCAGTGAAATGACAATAAATCTGTCTGGTTCAAAGAGTAGAAATGTTGCCTTACATGTGAGATTTTCTAGAAGTCTAGTTAAGAAAAGCTGCCAAATTGTCTATCATGAAACTTCAACCCATACCCACAACTGGAAAAAAGAAAAAAAAATCAAAGGGTTTGTGTCAAACCTTTAGATTCTGAGTCGGTGTTTGGACTTGCTTTTTCTCTCTTTACCTGGAGTTCGATGATGATGATGATTCTTTAATAAAATAAAAACCCTATTTCTTTGAGAAATGGGGCTATTTGTCAGCTGCCCAATTTGTGCTGAAAACATGATTTGTAGAAAAATCCCAGGTGTTATAAAATGTGTTTTGCATTATGCTTGAAATGCCACTGCTACAAAGTGTTTGTGCTTATGAGAGGACACAATCAGTCTCATTACTTTATCCCTGTGTTGTTGTCTCTCTTTTTTTTTTCCTTAATTGGAGGGCACAATATTAAAAAAAGAAAGAAAGAAAGAAAGAAAAGAACAATGCAGACAAACCCAAGCTGTGCTCTAAGAAACAAAAAGGGGAAACCATTCATCAACACTCTATCTCTGTTTTCCACATGCTGCTCACAGGATGTCCCCTTCTGTTGGACATGTTAATACTCCTTACACCCCACCTCCCATCCTGCTAGATAGCAAAAATGATGAGGTATATCCTTCTTCTACAAAACTGGACATTTATGGCTGGAAAACATGCAGTAGCAGGACACTGGCTGTAAGTGTGTGCTAGGTCAGGATGACCTCAGCATGGCCAGGTCATAAATTCAAGAGGATTAGATGGAAACCCTTGATGTTAGTGGTTTCAGGACAATCCTCTTAATGACCCAACCTCCAAGTACAATAGAAGATGAAACTGCCCACGTAAAACAGACACACATCTTTGCTGGGCACATATCCTACAGATACCTTTCCTACTCACTTTGCCCAACCAAGACACTAAGAAGCTGTCAGGACTTCCATCAATTTTTTGTCACCTAAAGTTAAGGCCATCAGCTCATTCTGGACTCCTTGTCAGTTAGTGTCATACCCTGCTTCCAGGACCTAGACATAGACTGTGACTCAGAGACTGAAACAGCAGATCCTGCTGAACAGAGGAGACAGTACCACTCACCCCAGAGAAAGAACAGGGGGCAGTGTCAGCCCCAGCAGAGAGCCCTGCTTCTTCTGACACAGAAGATAACTTACCAATACCCACCTTCATTCTGCGTAGGTGCCAAAAGGAACACCTACGCAGATCTCAGAGAATTTATAACAAACAGCAATTAGCCAAGCACAACCTGTGCTGATCTCTGAACTTACAAAAGCTAAGCCATTCCCCTCTAGAACTTGTCAGTGATTAACTGCCTGTTTCTCCTGCTGTAACTCTGCCTGTTTCTCCTGCTGTGCCTCTGTCTTAGGATGGTATTGACTGTCTTGATTTAAATATATTGCCGGGACTGTCATTTGCTTCACATTTGTTTTGATTCTGTTTCATTTCTAGAGTAAAATAAGGAATCACCTTGCTGAAAGAGATGCTTGCTGTGTGCTTCTAATCCTTATCAGCTGCCCTTTGGCTAACTGCCCAGACTGAGAGTGGACAGTTTGTAGGAAAGCAATTACTGCTTTGTCCATTCATCCTCTTTCAGGGTAGAAAATAGGGTACAAAAATTCTAACTCCAGCTCAGGTAATTTGTAGTACATTGGGTGTCACACTGCATGTGGCCCCACAGATGCCCATTCCTCCATGTTTGAGCCACTCTGTTTCGATCATCTACTTCAGGACTGGTAAATATCACCCTTTCCACCCAAAATCGCTCTCTATCCCACCTTTATCAACTTTTTCCTTCAATAGCCTTGTATGGTTTATGAAATTGCTTCATTTCTTGTGTGTGTCTATTAATTTCCAATTAAATACTTTGTTTAACTGTTAACTTGAGCCCTCTATACAGTTAGTACTGGTATGCACAAGTGAAAAGACCCTACCATTACCCTCCTTTTCAGGCCTCTTTTGAGCTGTAACACCCCAAATTCTAAGGAGACACTGGCACTGCAGGTAGAGTCCCTCACCTTTTAGGTTAACAGATACTACTAGAAAAAGAAAAAAAAAATAACTGGAAAATTTATTTTAGTATGTTTCTTTCTCCAGTACACTGAGATAATTACTGTGAGGCAACGTTAATGTGACTTTGTCATTAACATATATGCATACCTATATGTCCATATTTTAATGTATATCTATATTTTTGATATTTGCTTTGATCTAAGTTTTGACATATACAACTTGGCTGCCAGAAGTGGATTTTGTCATCCACCTGTTCCCACTACAGCTTCCTGAAAGAATTGCTGATGATAAGAAACTCCAATGAATGGTATAAGCAGTGATAGGTGTGTTGGAGTGTCAGTGTGTGTGTTTGCATATAGGAGAGGATTCCCACAAACTAGGCAGAGGGATTTTCCTTGAGCAGACCTCTTTTCCACATTCAACCCATGATTAATAATATGAGATGTGGAGGAGATGAAAAGCATGTAGCAATGTTTAATATATATTTCAAATCATTTTAGAGACTCTAGACAACAGTTTTTCATGAGTGCTTCCTTATTTTTATTTACATACATATTTGTATCCCATCCTTTCCCAACAAAGTTCAGAACAGCAGTACTATAATTTTGCAATGAATCTATGGAATTTATGACCCATTAAAACAAATACAGCCTATTAACTATGTGTCAGCTTTCTCTTCAGGGGCCTCTTACCTGTGAACATTCATAACTGACTGTTCAGACACATCATTTTCTTGCTGTCTGTAACTTTTTATCCCTATTTTGTTGCTTGAGTCTTAAGGAAAAGTTAACACCTTAGATATTTTAATGATGCTTATCCTCCAGCTTGATGTAAGATTATTCCTGCTTGACAAAGGGAAAAAAACCACCTTAAACCAAAGCATTGTATGCAAAGGGTAGCCCAGCTCTTTGAACTCCATAACCTTGATGGAACAAAGGTGACATAGATCCTTGGATTGTCCTATGAAGGACTGATGCCATTCTCTCCTATCCATTCCACAGCTCTCTTCATCCTGAATATCATCTGTGGGGCTTTTCCTACAGCCCACTCCAGAAATGATGATGAAAGACCAGATTAATTCTTCAGGCCTAAATCCAAATATCTACCCCAACTAGAGTACACCCATACAATCAATAGGATTTATCATTCAGTGGTTGATTCAAAATGATACTCTATATGGAAGTTAAGTAAAAAGATTTAGGCCTCAGAAATAATTTAAAAAACAAGACAAAACAAAACAAAACAAACAAACAAGCAAACAGGAAGAGGGTCCCTTTCTGAAATCTGACAAGGAACTGAGATTGTAATCGTTTTCCTTCTGTATCAGAGGATTTATCTGAAATCTCTATATTTGTTAGCAATCAAATTGCTTCTATTTGATCACACTTTTTTTCAGTTAGTGAACCTCTTGTTAATTATAAATTTTTTTATGATATATGCAAAAACAAAAAAATAATTTTTGCTTGTGCTGTTGGGAATGTCTGTGATTCCATCATTTCATAAAATGTGATGGCATAAAAATACAAAAGTAGAACAGCCACAGTCACAGCACCTTGCTCTCAAATTAACTACTGATTGCTTCCTATATTACCATAATCTTTTACAGTTTGCCTTCAGTTTTTAGCTTTTGATTTGTAAATGCCATCTAGTTCTTCTGATTCGTTTTCTTCCTTCATTTATGTTTCTACTGTGAAAGTATTTTTAGGCTACATGATAATTCTTTTTTATTTTCTTTCCAGTTTTCTTTTCATGCTTTTCAAATGTGTCTTCCTTGAGTTATTTTTGAAATCTTTATATTATTTTTGTTGCACTTTATAATAATTTTCAGTATTCTGATTTTTTTTGTAGTTAATTAGACATCACAAGTTGTAGTTTAGTTAGAACTCTCTCACTCTCTCTGTGTGTGTGTGTGTGTGTGTGTGTGTGTGTGCACGTGCGCGCATAATCCAGTTGGTTCATATTTGCCAAAGGCTGGCTAAAAATGAAAAAAAAAAGCAATAAGATCAGTTTTCATTAGATGGCGATTTAACAGTAGGATGTTTGGACATGAGATTTCCCCCCTTCCACATATATTATTTGATTCCTTTTCACAGTGTGAAAGTCATTCATAATTAAAGGTTAAATATTAGATTCAGTAGTCTCCTAAAGGGCAGAGAACTGACTTTGCGTGTGACACGCTTATGTCAGGATCAGCAAAGAGGGGACCAGGGCTTATCTGATATATATGTTGAAATGCAGGCTGGCAGTCTCTATGCTGCCAGTCTTTTCACTACTGGAGACAGCAAAGTGAAGAACAAATGTGCCAGAATCAGATTTTGTAAGGCTAAATTTTAAAGGTAAAGGTAAAATGAGCTTAACATGATTGAAATCAGAAGACTTTTGTTAACAAGTCAATTTGAGATATACAGAAAGAAGCTGGAAACTCCTAGGAGGAAATGTGCTGATTCCTGGGATAAAAGCCACAGAAAACAGGAAGGAAATATATGCAGAAAGAGCCTTTATAGTTAGGACATATAAAACAAGGGGGGTTATAGTTAGGACGTATAAAACATGTAACACATGTGTTAATCTTGTGGTTAAGACCAGTGTATGTGTACACAGGAGTAGCTAAATCCTCTTGGAATGGAAATTTGGACAAAGATGACTGGAAGAAATGAGTGGCAGCAAGAAAAATATCTGAGACAGTATGCAAACATGATTATCAGGTACAAAGACAAAAACAGTTAGAGGAACTAACTAATAAGAGGACCCATTGTGTGTTGCAGTGGTTTCTGCACTTGAATAAGACTCTGAGAGAAATGGGTTCAACTCCCTACCCAGCCATAGAAACCCACTGAATGATCACAGGCAAGTCACACACTCTCAGCCTCCAAGGAAGGCTATGGTAGATCTCCTCTGAATACATCTTGCCAACAAAATATTGTGATATGGTTGGCAAATGTCAGAGCCAAATTGAAGGCACATCAAAACAATAATATACTTATTAGAATATGCTTTTTTGTGTGTGTGATGCTAAGAATTTTTACCAATGCCACACTTCTTGGCAGTGACAAGCTATCTCTGTGGCAAGAAAGCTCCCATCTACAGTGTGACAAAAGCATTTTATGTGTGTTTCCAAAATGCAAAAAACAAACAAACCAGTTTTCTGTCTCAATGTCCTCAAAATAAACATAGTATATGCATGTGTGTGCGTGTGTGTGTGTACACAAACACACACGTATATATATTACAAAATACTTTTTGTTTTACATTAGTACATATGCTGGAAAAAATAATGTAGGGAGTTTATCAGAGTAAATAAAGATTTTTTAAAAAAATATTTAAATATTAAATATTTAAATTATTTTAAAAATATCATTTGATACTAAACAGCAGGCATGAAGTTAAAATTAACATTTTCTTCTCATCTTAAATGAGAAAGACTATCTTGACATATCAAGGCACCCTGCCAAACTAATGAGCAATCCCAGGCCATTTCTGCACCGGGCTAGTAAAACAGTGCAGAGCGACCTCCAACGGAGGTCTTCTGCATCATAGAGTGGACTGAGGCAGACTACTTTTTGTAGTTCCATACCTCAGTCCACTCTGGAGCTACCGGAACTGGTCGCGCGGCATGTTTTTTAAAAACCTCTTTTTAGAGGTTTTTAAAAATCATGGAGTGCACAACCCCGTGCCGCTCCGTCACCCGGCTCCGGAGCAGATTTGTAGGCACGCGCAAGTGCGTGCCTGCAGATCTGCCGGGGGCGGGCTTTTGGCTGGCGAGCTTCTCCGGTTGGTGGAGAGCCTCCACCAACCAGAAGCCACCATTTGGGATGCCAGAGGACTGCGGAGCAGCGAACTCACACCGCTCCTTGTGGCTACAGACTCAGCCGGCCGGAAAACAAAGCCAGTAAGGTCTGTTTTCGGGTGTTTCCCCCCCCCCACATGCAGAAAGGGCCCCAGAGAGAGGTTTATTTTTCCATTCTATATTTTATTTTTTGCAGTTTGAAACAATTTTTTTAAAAAAATGTTTCACTAAAATTTACTTCTTATACAGAAAAAACATTTTTACATTAAAAAGTGTATCTTGCACAAAACACACTCTTTTCTGTGCAACCCCCTCCAATGTTTCACATAAAAACTTTTTTTTGGCATGGATTGCATGTTTACAAAACAAAATATGATAAATACAAATAAATACCCTGACATGACCCTCCTCCCCACAAAAAAATTGAAAACATGAAAAAAAGAAAAAAAACTTCCTTCACAATCTCTGTAATTGGTGGTAAAACTTGCTAAATTCATTATACACAAGAACAAAGATTTAAGTAGTAAATCTCCCCTACTAAGCATCTGTGGGCAGAGTAGTAGAGAGCAGCACCTCTGAATCAGAGAGACCACCAACATCAAGTAATTCCTAGTGTTGCTGGCACTCCATCTCTGTATCTGAACCTTCTGACTTCAGAGGGTGAGTTATGACAGTGATTAACATGCATCACCAGTGCATAGGCTTCTATATGTGAATATTTTATGCATCCAGTGTTATTCATAAATGGAAAACAGTTAAGTTACACGTGTTTTGGACCACCATCAGAAGTATACTATGTGGGGGGAGGGGGAGGTCATTGACTCCAAACAAGAATTCTATCTACCTAAAGAATTATTTTCCTTCAGCTTCCAAATTTCTAGCAATCCAGAATCTAAACCTTCAGTTGAACATTTTGAGGCACAGTTTAGATACAAAGAAAAGTGGCAGGCAAAGTCATCAAGGGAATACAGCAAATATAAGAGTTCTAAGCATGAAGGCTATTCATAGTCTCAATCACTGCAATGGATAATAAAGAAATTTCATGAAGGGGCAGAATTCTTGTTGTAAAGCAAAGCTTTCCTTCTCCTTCCCCTCCAGCTACACCCCTGAACAACAGTCCTATGAGTGGTTTAGGCAACAGTTCTCAGGTCTTGCTCAGGAACATATTTGGGAAATCATACGGTGCAAAGGAGAAAAAGTTTCATGGTTAGAGTAATTGTGATTTGGAAAGTAAAATCTTTGAGACTGCTACTTGAAACTATGTAGGGAACTTGTATAGCCAGTATACTGTGACACAGCTCATATATGGCTAAACACAGAGATGAAGTTTCTATCATTGTATTATTTATCAGGCCAGACAAGGACCAGAGGGCAATCTCAATTGAGTGTGGTATCATTTTATCGAGTTGCATTAAAGTTAAACTTAGAAATGAGAAAAAGAAGCATAAGGTTGTTGGACATAATGGGGCTTCATTTTAACTTGATTTGTTATCTTCTTGAAGATTTGGATTTAGATCATGTGGATGACTTCATGCCTTTAATATAAAAAAGGAGAGAAGAAAAGTCAGTCTCAGTCCTCAAACCACACCAGAACCCATGTGGAATAATCATGATAATGCAGGTCAAGGCCAAGAAACATAGGCCATTTTTGCACAATGACACTCTCCCACGTCATCCCATTGCAATGCTGGAAGCACCTGTGCTGGGATGGAAGCGTGTCCCCAGTGCTCCCCTCCACACCTGACCAGCTGCCTGTGGAAGCGAGCACAGGGGACATACTTCTTCCTTGTGCTCTGCAGCCTTCTTCCCACAGTGCAGTGGGGAAGGAAGCACATGGTCACACTTCTGGCCCTTCTTCATGGCCAGCTGCGGTGAAAGCCTTGCATGATTGGGAGCCAGTGATGGAGTTTTTCACCAATAATATACCCTATGATGGTGCCCGCTGGGGATGTGAGAAGGGTGGAACCATGACAACATCATGCAGAAGCATTGTCATGGTCCCGCTCCTCTCACATCCCCATGCCAGGACACCACCGTCCTGTGGAAAGGGCCATATTCAGAGGTAACCATGTTGGCCATATAGCAAAATACAATAAAATCCATAGAAGAGCAACACTTTTATTGGGTAACCAAAATGCAGAAAATGCATCATGCAAGCTCTTGAAGCTTTACTGGCTTCTCCATCAGGCAAAGATGTTAAAAATCGTACAAGAGGTAAAAGTGAAGATATTAGAGTCACAAGCTTATATTCTGTGATGAGAGCTGTGCACTGGGTTTACTGGCTTGGGGAAAAGCTCTCCCAGGCACTAACACTCTCTCTTTCATTCTCTCTCTCTCTCTCTCTCTCTTTCTCTTTTTCTTTCTCTCTGTACAACAATATAGGCTATAGGATTTCAAAATGGACAATTTATCAGAGTAGCTCCAAAAACAAGGAAAGAAAAAGAAATCAGGTTGAAGACAGGCTGATTTTGAAACACAACCAATTATTTCTTTATTAAAAGTCAGAAAAACATAGCAGCAGAACCCAATAGAATGATGAGTGTACAGTATTCACTGTTTCTCAAAAGAAAAGAGGGAGAGAATGACCCGGGCACTAAAAAAACCCTACTCCTGACTAAACTAAGGAGTCTAAAGGTGTGCAGTTAAGCTTAAGAGACTGCAGACTAAGACAAACTCATGGATTCTCTCACCCTCCAATGGGAAGAAGAGTCTTGTTGGCTAGGTGGCTGAAAATCAAGGCAGCAGGTTCTTCTCTTGAGGGACTCTGATTCTTCCAGGCTCTTTCTAATCTGTCTCCACAAAGTGTCTCCTCTAATGATCACCCAGGCTCTCTTTCAGCCTTTTCCTATTAGTGGTGCAAGTCTGCAAGTCTGTGTCTCTATACAGGCTCTTCTCTTAGGAGAAGCAGCTGCCTCTCCAAGTCTCCGTATGTCTGTATTTAACCCTTTCCTAACTTGGGGGTTCTCATCTGGATTTCAGGGGATGCTTTCTAGGACGGGCTAACATGACCTTAGTGTTATACTCAGGAGGTTTAGATTTGCATTTGACCTCTGCTCATTATTCTCTGGGTATTGGTAATGACTTTTAAGTAGTCCGGGGAGATGCAAACAACAGATTCTCCACACATAGGACAAAGCCAGTCTGATAGGACAGCTTGTTCCTTTTCAAATCTAAGTGGCATTTCCCAACATCTCTGGACAATGCACATTACTTACAATGGGAGTTACACCAGTCTGAACCAGTTTTGCAGAGCTTCCATTCAGTGGAAGTGAACAAGTCAGTTAAGTACTGATTGTTCTTCCAAACACATCAAAGAGCCGTTTCTTTGGCCATTTCTGCACTGGACAGTTATAGTGCTATTATTCCACTTTCAACATCCTATGGAATCCTGGGGTTTGCAGTTTAGGGAGAAGCCTTTGAGGCCCTCCCTATACTGCAAACCCCAGGATTCCATACAATGTTAAAAGTGGAATAATAGCACTATAACAGTCTAGAGCGCAAATGGCCTTTGTCAGCAGGATGGAGGGGAGTTGATGGGAAAGTTCCAGCTTGCATTTTAAAATGAAGCCTGACTTCTCCAAGATGGACATTGGAACCAGGCAACTGGATACTGCTCTACCCTGCACATCTGCAGACTACAGCAAGAGGAATCTCCCTTCGTGATGCATCAAAGTCTATTTGTGATTAATATTTACCAAGCATATGTTATAACAATTCTATCTCAGATAATATTCTGTTGTCACTTAAGGTGGTACTGAGGGATTTCAGTGCAGTCATAGGCCAATTCTTTTTGACCATGTGAGGACCAGGGACAAAGGGCAATAAAAGACCTGTAATAAAATTTCAATTCCATTAGCAGCAAAAAGTAACTTCTTCTGAGATCCAGTTGTCCCTGTCTTGTGTGAAGTTAGCAGTTCTTTTCTTAGGCAGAGAACATTGAATTTCTCAAGGAGTATCTGTAATGTTACATCTAAAGGGTGAAAAAAAAGCAAGGGCAGAATCCTGTGGTTGAATTATGCTGGTTTATATGACTTTTTTGAGCAGTGAATAGTGGCAGTGGAGAGACTGTGTCAAAAACAATCTGTCTCAAGTGAGGAGGCTGCCCTGCCAAGCTCTTGCGTTTCTCTCTTGAGAGAAAGGACTTTTGCTGTACATAGATGCTTTACTACCTCAATGTGACCTCCCCAGCTTCTTTCTTGTGTCATCTAATAGGATTGCAGCTGACAATGAAATTAATACCAGTTAGGTATTGAAAGAAAGACTTGAAAGAAAGAGCCAAGAAATGAATTGAGATAAAAGGCATAGTCATTTGAATTGTGATGTAAGGAATGTTAACATTTAATGAGAAAGTGTGACTCGACATGTCAGGGACACTCTGTTGAAGACTCAGCAACTGCCATGAAATTATTCACCTGTTTTGTGAAAGTGAAATAAGGAGTTATCTAACCACCAGCAGTTTGCGCAAGCAGCCTCCGCAGAAAACTAGTTTCTTCACACTTTGCTAAGCAAAATAACAACACATGAAAAATAAAGAAGGACAGGATAATTGATAAAAAAGATGCATTTGATTCATGAAAGTTTCATACTTTTCAAAAGTTTGGGAACAAACATAATCTGTGCACAAACTGTTTCTGCAATTTGCAGAGGAATTCATTTCATGAATGCAAATGTTTGTGAATACATGCACACCTTCTCACTATTTCACATAGTTTGAAGAGAACACAATTCGTCCCCCCCCCCCCATTCTCTCTTGCAAGGATGGGGATTTATATCTCTAAAAATTAGTAGGGTAATGATGAAAATTTCTGACCATGCAATGAAATGTCAAAGCCTATCAAGAACAATTTGTGTTACCCCTTTTGCCTTGATAGCATTCCGGAATCCTTTAATGGATGAACATTTATTTGGTTCTCCATCTGACAAAGGGATGACAAAACCACGGAAAGAAGTAAATGCTATTTGAAAAGCCATACAGGATCAACTAGAAGGTTCATCAGCTACTGCCTGAAAATAACTAACTCTTTTAAAAGTCATATAGAGTCATGTGTGTGATACTTCTATACCTGTCTGAATATAAAACTTCATATTGTCATGCCAACTGTACCTGAACACATTGACACACATGTACACACAGAGAAAGAGTGGTTGTGTTATTAAGTGGACTTATTTTCCATGGGCCAGTGAATGGACGTCTGCCTTAAATGGTTAAGTGATGTATATATAGAAAAGTGTTTACCATACAGCTTGACCAAGTTTCTTGCACTTTATAATTTGATGCATTTACCTTTGCTGTGAAACTGACAATCATCAGGTAAGCTGCTTCACTGAAAATATACAGCAGAAGCAGAATCTTGCCTTTAATCTTGCCAAAGAATTGGAGAAAGGAAGAGGGGGAGGTAAAGAAGCCTAAGGCAAGTGCACATAATAGGAAATCCTGACTTTCTGATAGATCGATTTTACAGTGAGGGACTGACAGTTGTACAAGATCAGAAAATGAATTGCATAAGAGCAATAGAATTGAACTCCAAACTACAGACAGGAGATTCACATCACTCTGTACCTATGTTAAGAAATAAGGAATTCTGTCTCTGTGTAACATAGGGTTAGAGAATTTGTGTGTTGTCTCTGACTACAGGGAGTAAATGTGGCCATGTTCCTATATCTGGCTGCATCTCTCTTCTGCCAATGTACTTTAACTGCATGTCTCAAAGACATGTGAGGAACTGGTATGTTTGAAAGATGCATCCCCAGCCAAACTTTGCATTGTGGATAGAGATGGTATTGTTTCATCAGGCACATCTATATCCTCTCTGTATATGATCCATGCAAAGGAGCCATGCAAATGATGTGCCTTTCTAGATTGTGCTAATAGTGACATATATGTAAGATTGGAAAGAAAATTTGGTGAGTTCACATTTCCCATCAAAATTTTCAGTTTTGTGCCTCCCAAGACTGGCAAAGAGATGAAGCACATCTTCCCTTGGAAGTCTGCACATTTCTGAGCTTTGTAATACATTGCAGTGAAAATAAAATCTTGTCCCAACTCACATATACATCTGGGAGAAAAATGCACCTAAGCATGTCTTAGTCAATATGGAGAGTATATAGGGAGAAATACAAATTAGGACAAGACGTATACTTTCAGGAAAACAGATGCCGAAATATTCACAAATCTCACTTGTTTGTGTGTGTGTGTTGGGGGGGCGAATCTTACAGTATACAGACCTGGGACAGGGCTACAGTCCTGATCAGATTTTGAGAACAGTGACAAAACTGACAACTTTTGCAAAATGTACAATTTGTTACATGCCAAAATCCAGAGCATAGTAATATGTGCTTATGTGCTAATCTCCTACATATCTTCCCCCAATTAAAAGTATTTTTTTTCTGTCAATATGGCTTATTTATGCATATTTTAAAATACTCTCCTCTGTCTCCCCACAAACTGAAGAAAGAAGTTCATTTCAGCTGAGCCTTTTACAGTTTCATACATTCGAGAAATATCTCCCGCTTTTATTTCATTCAGGCTCACTCCCTTGACATATCAACTTTTCAGGGGTTTTATAGTGAATTGGTCTCAACTGCTCTCCTGTCTTGAATCATTTCACCCATGTCAGTAAAAGTGCAGTCTTTATCAACTTTATCATTGCCACATATTGATCTATGGACTTCACTTCTGCTTAGTCTCTGGCTCTGCTTTATGATTTAATGCACAAACTTTGTGCTAGCTTTGGGAGGGCACATTAGCAAACCCATTTCAATGTGCTCTGCAGCCTTTCTCTGTTGATGGAAGATCAAATAATTTTTTATCAAGGAATCCTCAAAGAAAATGGTATTGGATCATTCTCTTCTGTACCACCTTACTTGCATTTTTCAGGCTTCTATCAAATCCATACTTCTCTGACAGCTCGGAGAAAGGAAGTCAACATTGTTGCTGCAGTGGTTGTTGTGACTGGAGTTGACGAGGAAAAATACACACTCACACATTTAAATGTATGCTTTAATATTGTTGATTGTTTATTCTTTTTAATATGACTTTTTGTATGTTTTTAACTACACTGACATCATTTTAATTTAATAGCCACCTTGAGCCCAAGTCGTAGAAAAAAATAAGCTATAAATAAAGTGAACAGCAACAGCAAAAACAACAACAGTACTTTAGAAAATCAGATACTTTGATATATGAATTTATGTTAATAAGCAAAAGCTGTAGCCAATGGAGAAGAAGATAACAGGACTAAGCCTTTTAATAATCAACCATGGAATAATGAGACCAGACACAGAAGACTGGATTAAATAAGTGTAACATTATTTGATGTAACCTGTTTAAGCTCTGTTGGCCTGGAAATGAAGCAAGAGAGGGAAACAACCTGATATGGATCCAGCTGAGGTCAGGTATAAACCCATTGAAAACCTCCTCAGCCTTTCCTTAAAAAAAACACTTCAGTCTCAAGGACAATCCAAATACTTGTTTTGTTTTGTTTTTCAGCTTGCAGTAATTGGAAGGTAATCCAGGGGACTCTCACCCAAACCACAGAGCTCTGTAAATGAGAGCCCAGCTCTTGTGTTCAACTCAAGGGGTTGGGTTCAACTCGGATTCCTCATCAGGCCCCAGAACTCTATAAGAGGAGGTTTCAGAGCCCTGCCCTATGCTCAAATGGTGCAAAAGGTGCTGACTGAAGACTTATAGTCTCTCTCCACTACCTGTCTATCTAATGACACCTACCAAAGCCAATTGTCAAAGTCCTGCAAATACAGGGTGGGAGGAGAAGCAAGGTAAAAAGGGGAAAAAAATCCTACCCAGCCCCAAGATGACCAGACAAGTCTCACACTGCACTGAGGATGGGAGGGTGGACCATGCATGTGAGGGCGCACTTGGAGTTTAAATAGCCTCTGATTCTGACTCTATCAATACAGCTTTCCGGTACCCTGTGCCTGATGCAATGAACCCTAGTCTCTCCTATATAAGGCATCAAAATCCTTTCTTCCCACACTGTACCATTTGGTGTGTAAATCCAGGTAGGTCTTTCTTAAGAAAATAAAGGATATGGTGATTCTATTTTCATTGAAATTGAAGAGTAAGTCAGTTGTTTGCATAGATGACATTTCAGAATGCAACAGCATTTCATCCGTTGCTCCTTTATACTTATGTGTAGTCCAACAGTATACTAAGGATGTCATATAAGCATGTATTGAATGTCTTTTGCTAAGCAATATGTTACTGGTAATTGAGGTGTACCAGACATTTCCCATTTCCACGTTCAATATCCCTCTAGGGGCCTCTCATTTCCTCATATGAATCTTACCCACTGTACCTCAGCTTATCAGTACCTTTTAAAGCTCAGAAGTCTGAGCAAGAGTGCCTTAGCCCGCTCTTCTTTTCCTTCTTTTCCCTTCCTTTTACCTCAAAATTCTTATCTTAAGTGCAATAGAAAGACCTTTCTTCATTTCTAAACCTTTCTGAAAATGATTGCCAAATAATATATGGCAGCCCCCCCTTTTTTTTTCCTCATCTAAGGAACATTTGAAATCATAAGGAACATTGGGGATTGAAATTGGCTACTGAATCCTGGACACTACTGGAATGCAATTCTTCACTAATTTGATTCCTGAAGGAAACATTGAGTAATTTTAGCAATTTTTGTAGCCTATTCAGAATTCATTACTTATCCTATGCAACAATTATACAGAAAACAGCTTTTTTTTTTCTGGACAGGAAACAAGATTTTCTGCAAATAAATTATTATTTCTGTTAAATTCTATGAAAATAGCATCCTATGAAAATATCTTCTGTGGAGAAAATGTTTTTTCCTGCACAGAAAATGCTATATTTGGGTACTTATTCTTCATGACCTTTGCAATTGCTTGCAGATAAAACACACTTTGGATCCAGAAAAAATCTGTTTTCTGTCCAAAAAATCCCAACATGTGTGCAAATGCATGCAGAACAAGTCCTAAACTTTGAAGATTCCTATCCATCAAGGATTCGTCTCGTCAAGGTTTCCTGACATTCAAGGAACACATTTTTGGACATTTTATTTTTTTTTAAAATGTTCTTTCCATCCATATTGGGCAATAATTAAGAACAATCTAACTTTTTAGGAACGTACCACAATCTCCAAAGAGATATGACAGACTGGTTTTGCTTCTATGCAACCAATAGGAATTTTGACTTTTTCACGTGAAATTGGTCACTACCACTTAAATAACACCGAAACAAAACAAAACGGTTATCCAGGATTTGATTCTGGATGCACATGCCAACTTCTGTAGCAGCAGGTAAGATCTGGGGAGGTAGACTTTCAGTGATATCATGATTCTATTGCCCTCAGCTAGTACTGTATTATATAGTTTGTCGGATTTTAGTGGGTCTATTTGAAGGTGGGAAGTTGTGACAGAATAGGGTTTCTGCTTGCATACTTCATTGTCTTAGCAGCTGTACTGTACTGTTCTCTCTCATTTTCCAACCTTTTTTTCAGTCTTAGAATCAACAGTATCATTGCCTTAGCCTTATTCTGTTTTCTTGCCCTATCACTTTTATGAATCTTTCCAGCAGCACATCAGGAATTCTTCTTTTTTCTAGTAGAATTGTATCTGCTCCTGCTTGAGTCTTTACCTACTACCTGAAAAGTTGTTCATGGGGCCTTCTGTGTTCCTACCCATTACCTCCTTACCTCAGAAGCCTTACCAGAAGTATCTAACAGCAGGAGATGATGATGATGATGATGATGATGATGATGATGATGATGATGATGATCAGGAGGAGGAGGAGGAGGAGAAGGAGGTGATTACTACTACTACTACTGATGTCAAAACAAAATAGGGAACTGGATCATACCAGACCAAAAATACAGTTTGCTTAGTAGAACAGTATCCATGCATCTTTCTGCTCCACCCCACCAACAGTGTGTGATTTATTTCTCATGTGAACCAAAAAGATTACATACCTCTGAATCTTACTCCAGAATCCCTTATTGCATTGTGTGGTTGCTGGGAGGTAGTGATACACTGCAAGTATCCGCTTGAAAAGAACTGTGAAGTTTCTGATCTTTGCTTATAGTGCTCTTTTTGATCAGACAGTGAAATCCACTGGTGAATTAAATGTGCACTCAGGCTCTGTTGTGATTCTAATCATTTAATACAGCCCATTACAGGGGTGTAACTCTTCACTAAATTTCTTCTGGAAGGTAGAAACAAGTAATTTTAGCAATTTTCTTCCTGCTGCAACAAAGTCTTTGAAAACCACACAGTTTTCAAAGGTTATTCACAATCCAGGACTTATTCTGAACAAAACAGCATTTTCTGTGTATAAATTAAAATTTCTGCATTGATATATTATTTTCCATACAGAAAATGTTTTTTTTTCCTATGTAGAAAATTTTGTTTTCTTTGCAAATCAACCATGTGTGGATTTTACATAGATAAATCCCCAGATTACAGCATTTTCTGTTCAGAAAACATATTTCTGTGGAGGAATCAATATTTCTTCAGTGAAATATTATTCTATATGAAGAAAATCCAATTTCCTTTCTTAAAATTGCTGTGTTCTGTTCAAAAGAACAATACGGAACTTTTGTACAAAATAAGTCCTTAACTAAGAAGATCCTCTTCAGGCTTCTTCTCATTAGGGTTTCTACTTGAAAAAAAATGTTTTTCAACCATTTTTCAGTTATTTTCAAATATTTATTCCATTACTACTCCATTGGCTTTTCCAGACCTGGCAAATGGTACAATTTGCACTTCTTAAATCCAAAGGTGATGAATCAGAATATGTGAATGGTTGTCAGAATCCATACATTGTTGAACTATGAGGGGGGGGGATTTCAAAAGAAAATGTATTTGGAGGGGTGCATAGAGATGCTTTTTTCCCTAAAGTAACTGCTTAGAAAATGAGTACTTTTGAAAATATGTACACAAAAAGATGTATTGTATAAATTGTGAGTTGTATACTTTTTTAAAAAATGTATAAAATTGTTCAGGAAAACACAGAAAGTAAATTTCAATCTAGGGTGCGAGTGGGATGAACATACTTTGCACTGGATAAATGAATAGCTGTGTTCAGTCATGATTGGAAAAATATCTGATCTTTAATTGATGTAAGAACTTCTCGTGTGTCTTTTCCTGAAGTTTTCTTTCAATTTTTTTTCCTCTGAGATGCTACCTGAGGCTGAGTAGAATCCAGCTCAGCGAGTATATAAACCAGACCTCTGTTAATAAAGTCATTCTGAATTGACCAGCACCTTGTGAAAGGTGTCTTATGTGTTAAAAAAGACTTATTCTTGGCAGTGACTAAATTCCTTTATTCCATTGTACTATGACAGTTGTGTATTTTTCATAGCTCATCATAGCTTTCATAGCAAAAATGCACAGTGAAGCCTCATCAAAAGTAAAGATTTACAAGACCATTGTTTTCTAAATGTTGTTTCCATAGGTCAGTGTTTCACAATAACTGTACAATAAACATTTTTACCTGATAAACCTTAACTTGATTATTTTTCTTCTATCACTACCAGTTTATAGTGAGTATCAGTCTTCATAAAGTTATTCATGAGGGGAAAAAAATTAGTTGTTTCAGAACAGGCATGTTTTGTTAATCTTGGTTCATTCCATTTGCCCATAGTTTGACAATGAAATTTAAAAGTAGCATTATACTACTGTAATACCTTACAGATAGTGCAGGATAGTGCTTTATATAACTGAAGCATAAAAATAATAAATAGCTCTATTATTTTGAAGAAAACAACTACAAGCTAGCAGATAAAGCAGGACATCCTAAGCTGAATAATTGAGCACAACTCCTGTCATAAAGCTATGCTAATGTTGTTTTTGTAGAAGAATATTTGGAGTAGAATAAAGCTGAGCAGGTGAATGATGTGAAGGTATTCAGTGTTCATAAAATGTCTTAAGCATATGAAACATACAAACATATATGCAAATCTGAACCCATGGAAATGTTTTATGTGAAGGCTTAATAAGTATAACATGACTTTATGATATTATGAGAGGTTCAGAATTTGATCTATCAAAAATCTTTGGATAGAGGGAGGGATATAAATATTGTAATAAACAAATAGAATCACCATCACCCCTCCCTTTTTCTCTCTTTGAGTCAATAGAGGGATTTGGTTAATTGCAGATTTTTTATTAAAATAATCATAGACTACTTTTTGGACATAATAACTTCAAGGTAGCCCACCAAACAAATACTGAAACAATGTAAAGAACAACCAGGATTTTCTTCCCCACAAAAGTAGCAGTGACAGAAGAGACTTCTTGAGAAATTCAATGTTTTCTTCCTACAAAAGAAACAGTTAGCTTCACACAGGACATAAGCATCTGAATCTCAAGAGAAATTACTTTTCTGTTGCTAATGGGAATTGAAATTTTATCACCTGTCTTTTATTACTCTTTGTTTCTAATCCTCACATGGCCAAAAACAGGAGTGGCCTAAACCTGCATTGAAATCTTTCAATACTGTCTTAATTGACAACACCTCGGAAAGAATGTAGGCCTGTGACTCTAACATTGGCCATTTCAGCACTAGAGGCCATTAGAGGGACATACTGTTACAGTGGTGGTATTGCAATTCACGTGATGCCATTGGGTTCCATACCCTTCCACCTTGAGCAGATGGGTAGTGGTATTGCCACAGGTGTTCCTTCCACATGACAGCCTCCTTGGCCACTTTCTTGTGCAACCATCACCCCACTCCACCTCCCCTGATTGGGTGTTTTTTTTCTCCCCCTTTGGAAGCCATACTAGCCCAGCAATGTCGTAACGGCAGGACATGCCAGTACACTATTTCATTTTCACGCTATAATGCTTACAAATGTATTTTTTAAAAAAGTTTTAATTCAAAGGAGAACTTTAAAATAAACATGGAGAGGTGATAGAGTTCAAAGTTACCACGCTATGGGAGTACTGGAAGGAGGGACAACCTGGGCATGCTCACACCACACCTATTGCTGAATCTATGACAACAGGAAGTACTATCAAGCACTATCATGATTCTGCACTGAGCTGGCAGATGGAATTGAAGCACTAAAGGAGGCGCTTAGCAGATTTATTTTTCTGGAAATAGAATATGGTGGCTTGGCGATGCTTGGGGTGGGATTGCAAAGTAGCAGCTGGATTGCAATGACTCTTGGACCAGAAACAACCTGCTGCTGTTGTGAGATAGCTACAACATGAAGAAATGGCCATTGTCATCATTTTTCTTCTATATGATTCATCAGTGGCCTGATGAAGAAGCTACTGAAGTTTTGAAAGCTCACATAATTATTTTATGCTTCAAAGTTGCCCCCCCACCCCCAAAAAATCACTATTTCTGGATTTTAGATTTTGTTTTATTTTGCTGCATGGCCAACACAGCTACATCTGAATTTTTTTCCCCCTCATCCATAGGGGTGGCCACAGGTCAAAGTCAACTTGACAGCAGTTAACAACAAAAAGTCCCAAACTCTGAAGCCTCTCCCCACAAGATTCTTTATGTCAGGATTTCTTGTCACTCCAAACAAAAACAAAAACAACAACAAAAATCCAAATATTTTCAGACAATGTTTTCATCACAACAACCTTGATCATAAATTATACTACAAACCAATTAGAAGCCAGAACAGATAGGAAGCTTGATGAAGGATCATAAAGCTCTTGCATTTTCAAAGTGTTTTTGTGCCTTACCTATAGCAGACTACAGTAGCCCAAATGTGTCAGTAAGGTGTGCAAGACAACAGTATTTAGAGTTCAAGGAAAATGATCAATTGGCACATCAGAAGTAACACAACTGCATATTTCTGGCCTTGAGTATTTCCTGGTCATTCAGGAAGAGTGCCAGGTATGTATTTGAACTTTCAGAATTTTGATCTTATGAGGGCCAATCTGTTTCACCACAGCCCTGTTTCTAGCTCCATGTTGACACGCAACATTCACTGACTCCCAAGTCAAACCCTTAATTCTTCCTGCTGTCACAGGTTAAACCTGGGGGAAACGGAATAACTTTTTGTCCCAATCTCCTCCCCCGTAACCCATTTTTCTTCTTTTTTATATGTAGTCCATGCCTTGTTTAATTTCAGATTTGATCCTGCATCGGGAGGTGAGCAAGGGGCGTACTGGTGTTTTGTGTCGTCGTCATTGTTGTTGTTGTTATTGGAAATGACTTTTTTCTGTTTCATGCTGGAGGCACACACATGCATGCCACCACAACTACTTGCCTCAGACTGGTGTTTGTGTCCATGGGGGGGAATGGTGCATGATCCCCAAGAAGGACAAATGGGGGGAGATGTACAAAAGTAAGGATCTTTGTGGGCAATTCAGGGGAAACCAGAAGATGAATGCTTTGTTGCTTGTTTCAGAGGGTCACATCCCAAGCCTTTGATTGAAACATTTTTTGAGGCTGTGTAAGTCTTTACTGCAGTGGCTTCCTACAAAGAATGAGCAAAGGCTAGGTCATCTCACTGAGCTCCTTCATCCTGTTCAACTATTGGGGGGGGGGATCTCCCCTTTTCTTCCCAAAGTGAAAGGGAGTCTTTACCTGTAAGTAAATCCCTCTGAAGTCAATGGAGCTTGCCTCCAAGTATATATGTAAATGATTTACTGTGTAAAGCAAAGATAATGCAGAGCAACACACACAACAAAGGGAGAGATAAGGCAGTGTTTAAGATATAAATATGTTACAAAAAAAATTTGACAAGATATTCCAATCTGCATACATGTGCATGTATAAGTATACATATAAATGAAACTATTTCATGGAGAAATGGGCATCTGCATAGATAAGGAAATTTAATAATGATCTTGGCGGCTGCAGCTCATCTTAGGCCATTTCTGCATGACGACGCTCTTCTGCATCATCTCGCTGTAGTCCTGGGTCCAGAAGGGAGCATGTCAGCAATGCTCTTCTCTGCATATACTCTGTGCATGTGGGAGAGAACGCAATGGCACCACGTCTTCCTTCCACAGCACAGCTGGGCTTTTTCCATCGCTGTGCTATGGAAGGAAGCATCGCCAATGAGCTTCTGCAGCTTCTGCATGGCCAGAAGTGATAGGAGCGCCACGTAATCACAGACACAAAACAGATTTTTTTCCATTTTGCAAAAACTGTGTGAACACGACGCTCTGCAACAGGATGGCAGCAGGATGGTGGCGACGTCATGCAGAAGCACAACCCGCCAACAACTGCCATCCTATGGCAGAAACAAGACAGTGATGTCATGCAGAAAGGGCCTTAAACTACATGACCAAGACAATACTAGAGCTCATGCTAATGAGAGACCCACATGCACCTTGATGACACAATGTCTTACTCTAAATTTACACTTGTATGTAGCTTATGAGATCAGTTTAGAGTTGTGAAAAAACATTAGTGTCACATACCAAACCTGACTTGAATAAAAAATGGACTAAAACAGATACAGGAGAGATCAGAACACACTGTCACATAGATTCTTTGGAACCAATTTGCATAGGCTTGCCACAGTTTCCAATTCAATTCTGATGCTTTTACTCTGACCTTGTTTAACTGTCAGCACATCTTTGTTCAATCTATATGTTAGGATATCATGGTCTTTCACTTTAAAAGTCTTCTCCTCCTTCACAGAGAGGAAGATAAGAAGAAAATCTTTTGCTGTAGATTTAAAACTAAGCCCAATGAAACTCAGATTAAGGAAACTGAGTATGGTTAGAGTAAACAAGCCTGGATCTATGGGCTTTCTTAGTTCAGACGTCATTAACATGGGACTACAGTCAGTTTAAGAGCAGAAATACAATTTTGCTGTAGCTTCTTCTGGTGCATGAAAGTGGAGGAAAAGAGAATGAGTCAAAATTATATTGTCCATTTTGAGTCATACAAGTGGAAGATGAATCTGGTTTTATTCTGTGTCTAAAAATGGAACAGCAGCAACAGGGGGAAAAAAACCCACCTTTTTTCTGGTGCTTGCTTTCCTACTCCCACCTTGTTTTTTCATCTTTCGCTATTATGTCTATTAGTATGAAAGAAAGAAGAAAGGAATCTGTCTTGTATTCTAATCTCTTTACTCTGCTAAGAAATTTTAGCTATTTTATAGATGTTACATAGAAATATTTTCTCTTATAGTGTAAAATCAGTGTTTCACATTACATTAGCTATAGATGATGATGATGACGATGATTATGATTTTCAAAAAGCCTTGGATAAGAAATGAGTATTCATGAATCAGACAGAGGTCAATTAGTAATGATGAACATTTTGGCATTTTTTTAAAAAAAAATTATTGAAGGTTTACAAATACACTAACATTGTACAAATTACAGAAAAATAAAGAAATAAAAATAAATACAGGAAAGAGAAAAAACAAAAACAAAAGGAAAAGATTAGAACTGTGGTTCTTAGCTTGGGGTCCACGAAGCCCTGCTGGTTGACGCTAATAGCTGTGGCAGTAACACCTCCCAGACATGGGACCAGACATGAGAAATGGTAGGAAAGATTGAGAATTTCTCTAAAGGTGACCATGATACCTGGCAACTGGGATGAGGTGGCCGAGGAACTCTGTCTCTAAGCTGTGTTAGCAGGGGAAGACACTGCCATGAACCTCTGTCTCATAGGAACATAGCCATAGTTTCTGGATTGAAACTGCCCAATAAAGTTGCAGATTGAGGAAGGGGGCAAGCTTAGCAGCAACCAACCAATGGGTGCCAAGAATATTAGGAGGAGTAGTCTGTGTTACTCACTAATGATTAGTGATATCAAACCTTCCTGAGGAGTGGCCCAAGCTCCACCTTACTGCTTGCCCAGACTTGCCCTAGATAAGTCTCACCTTTCTTTGTGAAGGATTACCATCATTAGTATGCATGAAGAAGCTGGGTCAGGGTTTGGGAATGGGCAATGCACAGAGAAGAGTGTGATGAAAAATCACTAGCATGAAACAAACAGGTTTCCTCTTTTTTATACTTTTATCCTGACCAAGGTGCTGCTTCAGCTGCTGCTCTTCGAGGTCACAGTTAGATCATGTGCCTGACCAGATGATAAAGTGAGTGGCAGCAGGTTCTCCAACAAACATCTGCTGTTGTTTGGTCTCCTTTCTCTTGGGAGTGATGAGTTCTTCTCATATACAGTACAGTGGCCCTTCCACTTTCATGGGGCTTTGGAGCACAGAATCCTCAAAGTGGAAAACCCTCAAATAACTCTCCCACTCACCCTCCCAACAAGGAATGCAGGGTTGTGAATAATCAAATTCACAAACATCAATTGCAAAAATGCAGAGGGAGGACTGTAATAGGAGTGTGCACATTCACTTATTTCTCCCTTCTCCCCTAATTAGGAAGATCCCTTATGAGAAACTTGAAATAAATATTTGGATATTTAAATCTAAATTTAAATATTTAAGTCTTAAGTCTTGGGGTGGGTCTCTGGCAACAAATTATATTTACGGGGGTCCTTGGTAAAGAAAAGGTTAAGAACCACTGGATTAGAAAATAAAGGAAAAAAAGATTACTTCTGTTCTTCCTTTCAGTAGTATGTAACGTTCAAATTATTCCAATCCTCTCTAAATAAAGACCCAATAATTCTCTTATTTTCATCCTTTATTATATTATTTTTCCACAACCAGAAATATTTTCTTTCTTCCCAAGGCTGGTATATCTAGCATTAAAATGTCAATCAGTGTCTTTCTATAGTCCTGTCAAACATCTAAGCCATTAGGTCACATTACATTATTTTCAACATCATGTCCACATCCAACTCATTGTCTTATATCTGCAACCAAATCTCATGCAGTTTTTTAAATTATATTTTTATTAAGAATAAAAAAATAATTACAAGTTATGTGAGTGTATATTCTTCCCTTTCAACCTTTTTATAATTATTCTCATATTACCATATATAAAATTTCCCTCCCCACCCCCCTGACTCCTCCCCCATCCTCTATCTTCCATCTTCCCACTTTTCACATGTAATTATTACTATAACAAATATATTTGTTCCCCTAAATTTAAACTTTATTATTATTGTCACCAAATTTCTAATGCATAATATAAAATATATTATAATCTATTACATTTGGTATTTTAAATATCTTTGCAATTTTTTTTATTAAAAACTTATTTTCTATTTTTTTTTTAATCTACCGGATAAAAGTCAAATTTGTCTGTGAGTTTGTCTATTTGTCTGCATCAGGTATGCAAAGACTTCATACGATTGGCTGTGTGAGGCAAGAAGACCTCATTCGATTGGTTGGCTGTGAAAATTCTATGGAATCTTGGGGTTGGCAGTTTAGGGAGGGGCCTTTAGAATTCTCAGCCAAGAGCTCTTGGGCCTCAGGCCAGTTGCTATGGAGATGAGGCCTACCATCAACAAGGATGCCAGAAAACATTTGAGAGGCATATGTGAGAAAAATTGAAACATTTGAGAGGCATATGTGAGAAAAATTAAAGTGACATACACAACATGGTTACAAGGTCTTGTCTCACACAGTAGATTGTATGGATTCCATATGTGAGGAATCTTAAAAGTTGAAATTCAAAATAAAAAATGCTTTGAGAGAAACATAAAGACATTGCACAAATTCAACAGAGAGCAAAAAAATCAAAGGCCAATATATCAACATTGCTAGAGAACACAAATTGCATTGGGCCTATGGGGAAAAGTTACAGGTACTGGAATAGACTGGTTGCTATGGAGACAACACCTAGCAGCAAGGAGGAGGACAGTATATTCCTGCAGGAATAAATAACCTCTGTGTGTTAATGACTGTGAATACAGATTGGATTAGGAAATACAGGGATAAGTTACAGGTACTGGAATAGGCTGGTTGCTATGGAGATGAGGCCTAGCAGCAAGGAGAAGAGTCATAGAATCATAGAGTTGGAAGATTTCACAAGGGTCATCCAGTCCAACCTGCTGCTATGCAGGAACACGCATCAAAGCATTCCCAACAGTTATTTCCAATATTTCTTAGCTATGGGACAAAGCCACCACACGTGGTAAAAGGTGCCTCTACTTTCTTTACATTTCTAACAATTTTCTTCTTTTGTCTTGTATATTTGAGATAGCCAACTAGATATCATATACCACTGGTATAGCATTTTATAGTAGTTCTCTTTTAGTCCCATATTCAAAGTAAATTTTAAACAATTCCCCCGGGATTTCTACCAGTAATCTAAATTAATTGCATGACCGATATTTTGGGCCCATTTAATTGTAGACTCCTTTATTGTCTCCTTTTCCATGTCCCATTCAAGCAGAATTCTATATAGTTTAGCTATAGTTTTTGGTTGATTCTTCATTAAGATCTCATCTAATTTGTTGTATTGCTCTGTAGTTCCGTAAATTTTCTGATCCATTTTAAGTCTTTCAGGTGGTCATTGATAAGGGAACCACAATACTTCTATTCCTTGTTCTTTTAATTCATCTTTAGATTTAAGTCTTGAGTTCTCCTCTTCTCAAGTAATCAAATCTTTATACCCTTTATTAGAGAAGTTTGAGAACAGTCGGAACAGAAGAAAGAATATACAACCCATTATCTTATTATAGAATTTGTTCTTATATATATTGCAAAGGTTGATTAAGGATCTTCTGAAATAGTGACCATGGAAGTCTTTGTTGACCTTGGTCTTGCTCTACCACAAATATGAGTGTCAACTGATTTTTAGGTTAAAACCACCAAATCTCATAACTTTATTTCAACAAGGTGTTATTTCTTCTATTTCATTATAATTTAACTCTTGCTTTTTTCTTCCTCTGTTCTATGACCTTTCTGCTCCCATCTCCTCAGATGCTCTTCTTTCTGTTTTATTATTTATGTCTCCTTCCAATTTTCTACTTTAAAAGGATTACCTTGAGATGGACTACCTTTCTTTTTCATTCTAGTCTCACCTCCCTATCTTACAGATCAATCCTTTCATTAAACACTCATGATTTTTTTCCATCAATATAAAATCAAAATCCATCAATATAAAATCCTAATCCAGATTAGTCTGCTATTCTCCCCCATTCTTGCACTGTTGTTCCCATGTTTCAATCCAGTTCTACTTGGGCTGTCTTCTCCTCAGTTTAACAAGATAATCCCTTCATTGAATCAACTTCAATTTGTTTATCCATACAATTTTTATTACCCACATTTCCAAATTAGCCCCACATTTCTCCTCCTTGCATTACATCCCCGAATAGTTCTATCTCAAACTCAGGAGTCTCCCATCTCAGGCCTTCTGTCAAATCTCTTCTTAGTCTCTTCATCATATTTGGAAATTTCTGTCCTCTCAAAAATGAATCTCAAGTAAGAGCTGTAAAAAATCTTGAAGTTCCATCTTTTTTCAATTCAGCATTCAAACAATTAACAATTGTTTTCTCACCACCATCCAGTTACAAACAGTCTTCTTTGCCTGAAAGAGATAATGGCTTCACTTTCCCAGATATAATTTCTCTTTGCTGAAATCCCTCTAAGCTCATCAACCTCCAGTCCTTTTGTTTAAGTCCAGATCTTGTAGGGTAAACACACTTACTTAGTTTTTAGTTAAAAAAAGAAGGCAATTTGACAAGGCTTCATTTCATCATTTTAATGAGAAGAATTATTCACATCTATGATCCCAAGGTTTTATTTAAGGATTTTAAGAACACAGATGCCAACTTAATGTCCATTGGATCTAAACAGCTGTGTTTCACAGCTAGGACAAAGATGTTATTCCTTCAGTCCCTCCTTGTTCTTTCTGCATTTCCAATGAGGAAATACAAATAACAAGGATTACAAACCTTTTTGAATAATCGCCTCACTCCCTCTTTAATCCAAGGTGAATGTCACCAGTCAGTGATCCCTCTGGCTGGTGGTTTCACCATGAAAGTTATTATCACAGCAGAGACCCAGCAAGATACATCAGTCTGCCATCCTTCCCAGAAGTCAGGACCAATATTCTGGCAATTTTAACACACAAATACACACAAACAAACAGAAACATGAACACACACACATTTATATATTTACATGTAAAGTGCAAAAGTTATCAATGCATGCATGACTATGTCCCCACCCCTCAAAAAAACTTTGAAAGGTGTCATACCTCCACAAGAAGAATTACAATTTTGTAAGGTGGAGTAAGCTGAACTATAATTGGCTCTGGGGACAGGTTCACATTTGGGGTTAGGGTTAGTATAAATATGTTTAGTAAAAAAATCATATTCAGTAATAGCAATAGGTTAAATATAGTTGAAAAGGATAGAGTTAAGAGCAAAATTATTACTAGTATAATGAGAATGAGATTTAGATACACGTAGCAAAAATATATAAGTAGTATGATATACAATTTGTTGAATAAGTGTATGATGATAAAGGATCAGAAATAGTAATGTAAGCTTTTTTGTTGTATTTTTTCTCATTTTCACTTTTATGTTAATCACGTGTTTTTGTTTTGTTCTTTTTCCTTTATAACCAATTAAAAAAAAAAAAAACTTTGAAAGACAAATTATGATTTTTTTTAGAGCAGTGATAACTCCTACTTTAGGATGTTCATAAAACTGAGGCCTCTTTCATGATTAGCTTAATGAGTTCACAGTTGGCTAATTAGCCAAATACATGTTCCATAGTTCAATTGACTCACAGAACTGATTTCACACATGCCAATAACCCTTTCACCTATATAAAATGGATTGAATTAAAATAAGATATACTGTTATGACTAGGAAAATGTAATATGCATCAAGAAGTGTTCTGTCGAGTTCAATATGATAAATTTGAAACATGGCTTCCAGCTGTTTAACCCTTGGTTCAGTCTCCAGTCTGCAGCAGAAGTATAATAGCTGGTGGGGAAAAGTGTTTCTTACAGAATGTCCTGGAATCTTCCACTCCATCTTGGGTCCCCCTAGTAAAGATCCTGATCTCCAGGTTTCTTAGGTGAAACTAGCTAGAAGGAAGTTCTTTGAGTACCAGTCCTGTGATGACAAACATTTAAGAAGCAGTCATGCCAATCACTTGTAGGAATCCATTCGTCACAGTATTTACAGTCTCTTGAACTCCAGGGTGATCCACTAGTACACAATATTTACAGGGTCACTGTCTTGTCTACAGTTCTAAGGTGGAGGTGGAGCCAAACTTCAGATTGTGTTACTGTCAATGAAAGTATACAAATAGAAGTACAGTCCTTCATTATCACAGTGTATGCAAACAATCTATTTGCAAATATCCTTTTGGGGATGTTGGCCACACCCACAAGCTGCCTTACAGAGTTATCATAATAATTACTGCAATGATATTTGAAATAGAACAAAAAGCAAAATCCACAAAAGATTGATATCTTTTTTGGGCCAACTAATGCACAAAATTTGTCATGCAAGCTTTCAAAGATTTCAGAGATTCATTGGTTTCTTCATCAGGCAAAGATGTTAAGAATCATACAAGAGAAGTGATAATGCTATTGCTACGGGCCTACATTTTATCTCAGAAGTTACTCAGATGTCAGATGCTTTGGAGGGATCTCAAGACAGGCAGAGACCACTCCCCTTTTTGACCCTGTGAGTACAAGGGACAAGGTAAATGTGAGTAATTAGGACATGTTAAAAAGACAGATAATAATGTATAAATCCATTAGAAAAAAAAAGAAAGAACTTCTTTTGAGATCCAGAATGCCTCCATCCTATGTGAAATTAACTGCCCTAAAATGCATGTTAGTTGGTAAGTTTTATCTGCACAGCACCTAACATTTTTTCCAGATGTAACAGCACAGAGACTTGTTGGGAAATTCAATATTCTCTGCCTAAAAGACAGGGCAGTTATCTTCACACAGGACAAGAACAGCCTGGAGCTCAAGGGAAGTTATGTGTTGTTGTTGCCAATGTAGTTGAAATTTTATTATCTTTTAATGCCCTTTATCCCTAGTGCTCACACGGCCAAGAAGGTCAGTCTTCTCTGCCTGCATTGAAATTCCTTCAGATCATCTTAACTGACAATAGAAGTAACAATTTGAGAGGAAATGGAGTCCTGTGACTTTAACATCATTACTCTTCTTCCCTCACATGGTTTTAAACATCTTTTCCTGATGAAGAAGCCAGTGAAGCTTTGAAAGCCTGTGTGATACATTTTGCCCATTTTGTTTGGCCCAATAAAGATATCACTGTTTTGTGGATTTTGTATTTCATTGTATTTTGCTGCATGACCAGCATGGCTACCCATGGACATGCTATTTTGTTTGAGTACATCTTTAGATTAGTGATAAGTAAGAACTTTCTTTCAGTTTGTTTCAATTCACAAACATTGCACCAATTTCTTCATCTTTAGGATGGACAACATTTAGGTTTTTTTTAAGCGAGTGCTGGATAAATACATATTGACAATTTCTTTTAACTACTCTTAGGGCTTTGAGTGCTCAACTCTTAAATGTTTGGGTTTGAAATACTGTATGAAATCCTCTTGTTTAAGATTTGTATGGATGGCGGTTACTCTTTTCCATGTTGGAAACAGATGTTCTTATTGAATGTGGGAAAGAACATCGTGCTTTGAAGAATTTACCAAAATTTATTAATCACATTCTTGAGGACAGTAAGAATTTCAGGCACAAAAAACAAAAAACAAAAAAAACCCAGACAAACAAAATATCTGTATTCAGGAAAATGCACAACTGAAAGTTTTTGTCATCCTTACTTTGCAAAGTCAGAAATCCCTGTCATTATATTATTCTCACTATTTTTAAATGTAGAATCTCTTAGTTAATACAATACTTTAATTAAATATTCTGATAAATATCTTACTGTGAATGCCATTCATTGCATTTGTCTGTCTTTGAAATCTTTGTATACTAATAACAGAAAAAGAAATAGGCTCTCTGTCCCAGCAATACTTCAGTATCTCAGAGGATATGCTAGTGGAAATTAATTAAAGCTCTTGCACACTATTTTCCCCCTGAGCTTCCGCATATGCTTAAATGACATGATGGGGATATGATCCATTTTTCTTAAGCTCTCATTAAATAACTCAATTTGGCTTAAAAACACATATTTTTCCTCATAAGTAGCTGTAATTTGTCTCCTTGGCTGTGTAACTTTATCCCATCAAATAAGGTGGCACTAGCAATTAAAATGATCCTACTACCTGCTGTGAAAGGACAGCAGGGAAGTATGTTAGAGTTCAAAATATGGGAACTATTAAAAAGCAGCCATGGAATAACAACAGCAGACTCAGAAATCTGGGTTAAACAAAGGCCACCTTATTTGATCCAACCTATTTAAGATGCATTGGTCTGGAAATGAAGTATGGGGGTGGGGAGCAAACTGATGTGGGTCCAGCTGAGTCCAGGTGTCAACCTCTTGACAACGTCCTCCTTTTTCCCTTGAGTGAAACACCTCAACCCCAAGGTCAATCCTAATACTTGACTTGTTCCTTGACCAGGTAAGGTAACCTAGGAGACTCCTACCCATCCTTCAGAACTCTGTAAGTGAGAGCCCAAATCCTAGGTTAACCTCAAGGGTAACCTCACCACTGCCAGCCACAGTGCTACTGTACACCGAAAGGCTACCAAAGGTGATCACCAAAGGCTTATATTCTCCCTCTGCTACCTATAAAGTGAAAGACTATTTAATGGCACTGCCCAAAGTCAATTGTCTAAGTCCCACAGATACAGTATGGGATAGGCAAAAAACACCACCACCACAACAAAAAAGTTAAAGGGAGAAAATTCCTACCCAACCCCAAAATGATAAGACAAGTCTTACACTGCACTGAGGGCAAGAGGGTGGATTATGCTATGAAGATCCAAAGAGGCATGTGAGGAGGTGATCAGACACTAAATAGCCTCTGACACTGCCCTCACAACATGCAGCATGCTGTCACCCTGTACTGGATGCAGACCACTCTGGTCTGTACCATGGATGACACCAAAGTCCTATCCTCTTCCTCAGCAGCTTTTGCCATATGAGTCCAAATAGATATTGATAACCAACCATGGAACAATGATACCAGACACAGAAAATTAAGTTAAACAAGAGCCAATTTATTTCATCTGACCTATTTAAGATATGTCAGCCTGGAAATGAATCAGCAGGGGGGTGCAACCTGATGTGGGTCCAGCTGAGACAACGTGTCAATCCCTTGACAGCCTTCTCAGACTTCCTTTGGGTGAAACACCTCAGCCCAGAGGGAAATCCAAATAATTCAGTTGCTCCCTAGCAAACTGTAATTGGAAGATAACCCAGAGGACTCCCACCCAAGTCTTAGAACTCTGACCCCAGGTGAACCTCAAGGGTAGCTACCTTTCCTAACCCTTGGGATGAAGAACCCTACAAGGTGAGATTTCAAAGCCCTACCCTACACCAAAAGAATCTCAAAGGTGATCACTGAAGACTTATATTCTCCCCTTGTTATGTGCTACTGACAAAGGATGAGTATTTATTTAGTCCTTTTTTTCCACCAACAAGGCCCTCACCCTCTGTTGTACCTACCCCAGAAAGAACATATTCCCCTTTTCTGAGAAATGTATACCATCAGACTTTTAATGATCTGGCTGTCAGAGAACTATGGCAGGATGTGGGAGAAAGTGACCTAACCCCATGGCTGTGGCATTGCCAAGTTCTCTGTTACCCTTCCTCTTAGCAAGATCAATGTGTTTGGGATAACATTCCCCACACCACACTTTGTGGGGAAAACTGCCAGAAAAAAAAAAAAAAAAAGGAAACTCCAGGCCAACAACTTTCTTCAGTGTTCGTAAAACAAGAGTCTTGCTTCAGCAAGCCCAAGTCATTCCCATCAAGGGACTAACGTGACAGGAGGAGGCCAAGTGCACCACTTGTACAGAAGAGGAAACAAAAACACTTCAGCAGAGGCCTTTTCCCCAAGCCACCACACAGTGGCAACATCATTCAACTCCAGTTGAGCCCTAAAATAGCAACATCAATATACTATGGCCACAGATCAGGACCTACCGTTTCACCAAACAGCACCTGGAAACTAACAGAAAAGACAAAACAACAACAGCAATAGCATGTCATAATGCCCTTAAAACTTACAAGGGTGTGTGTAAGCAGCAGATGACCTCCAATACCTAATGTGTTGGATAGATTGTAGAACTAAGCCCATTGCAAAAGCTATAGAGTCAGCACCAGTTGGAAAGGAGCGAGTGCCAAATTTTGTAAGGGATTCCAGGCAAGGAACCCTGGGAAAATGATCAGCCCACTGCAAAGATGCTGCATCATGCTCCAGCTGTGGGTGATTGCAAGGTTGCATCAGAAACTGGGGTTGTGTGCAGAAGGTAGAGGGAGGTGTGCAAACCTCTGCCTGATTGGTTGTAAATTTGTATATAAGAAAGCAATCCCCAGTATGTATTTGTCTGTTGACCAAACCGGTGTCTGCCGCAAGCCTTTGTCCTTCTATTCCATGTTGTGTATATAACGGAACGTTGCTACAAGATAAAATGCCTCCTGTTTGGAAGAAACCTCCGTGTGTGAGTATCCTTACTGGGGAACAAGGCTGCTGCTGTTGGCTCGCTGCCTGTGGTTATTCTGCTGCATCTCTGTGGGGCTGAAACTCCTATCATCCCCCAACAAATTTAACCCCTTGCAAACCCAAGTTCTGCAAGACCTTCAAGGTGACATCCCAAAACTGGTAACTGACAAGGGACAAAAAGTCAGCACGGAAAAGTCTAACTCCCCTTACATGAATAAAAATAGAGTATGAATTGGATTTAATATCAGGTTGACACACAACCTTGACTTAACTGTTGCCCCCTCCCCTCTCTGATCAGGCTTTGAACACCTTATCCACAGAAACACTTACTTCTTAGACAAGAGTAAGTGTCTTTAAATCACCTCTAGTTGCTGCAACTAACTCACTAATTTACAAAGCTCACAAAATGCAGTCAGAGTTGCTGCATGGAAAAACATAGTCTCATAAACAGAACTGCAAGTAGCTGTATCTGGCTGAATAACTGACCACATGCTTCGCAGGCCTCCAAGAACCTCTAGGAACAAAGACTCATGCTGATAAGCAACCTGACCTCTTTTCCTGGTCCATCCTGGTCCACTGTTCCAGAGTATTATGCAACCTGAAGTCACGGGTGGTATCCTCATATCCTTGAGCTTTAGCAGTGAAAGCAGGGTTAAATACAGTCTTATACTAAATTATTCATTCTAAAAAAGGCGGATCCCATGAAATCTACAATGGGTGATAAATAATGTCAAGGTACTAACTGAGAGATAAGGCACACCAATTTGTACTCTAACTATGACCACAGCATGAATAAGAAAACCTGGAAACCAGGTTTTTGCCCACATGTGATCCACTTATTCTTTCCTAACTTTCCCCATTTCTAATCATTGAGCTGTTCCCCAACATTTTTCTCTCATTTTCTATAGAGCAGTTAACAGACAAGCCATAGCTGTTTCCAGGCCTACAGTTCTATGGATGCAATCCAACTGGCAATTGTCTCCCTCCCATACAGGGAAGTCCACAGTTCACTCCAAGTTCCTTCCACCCCAAGACCATGTTTCTAAGTCCTGTTGATTGTTAGCTGCACAGACAGACTTACCTGGTTCATACTGTCCTGCCTAGAGTCCTTTTTGTACTGGATTTCTGATGAGAAAGGGCCTCTTGAGTGTTGTGCACATATGAGGAGAAGTCCACACGATGCACTCACATTTGCGCAACGCTCAAGGGCCTGATGCAGACCGCGCACGCATTTTTTCATTTTTGGCTTGAAGCCAAAAATGGTGCACGGCCACGCATTGCTCCGGGGCCCCGCATGCACTTACCTTGCGTGTGGAGCCTCGGGAGCCGGGCAGCTCACGCTTCCTGTCCAGTGCAGGCTGGGAAGGTCCCAGGTTGCACTGCAAAAGGAAGAGACGGGGCTCTTGCACGAGCAGGAAGCTCATGAAGAGCCAAAGGAGCAAGGAAGCGAGAGCCTCTCTCCAGAGGCTGCTTGCGTGAGCCCCGCACCTCAGCACCGCGAAAAGGTAAGGTGTGAAAAGGGTCCAGGACTCTAGAGACAGAAATAAGCTTCATTGGGCTGACTAGGTCCCTGCCTCCTCCAAAATATTGCGCTGGCGGCATCAGCCTTTGGTCAATGTTAATCTTTCCTCAAGAACTGCCAATGGTCAAAAATACTATTAGTAATCCATACAGTGTGTGCTTGTGTGTTTCCCAAATTGCAGGGGGCTCCAGGAGGTTGTAGTCAGCACTGATAAAACCCTTTCAAAAGCAGCCACCTGCTCTAAGACTGTTGCTAGTGTTACATGCTCCTTCATTTGTGAATGAAGGGGAAATAACTGGGGGAAGACACTTAGGGCCTTTCTGCACTATACTATTATAGTCCTATTATTCCACTTTCAGCTTCCTCTGGAATTCTGGAATTTGTATTTACTGAGGCCAAAGAGGTCTCTGGCTGAGAATTGTAAGTGCCCTGCCCTAAGCTGCAAATCTCAGGATTCTGTGGATGTTGAAAGTGGAATAATAGCACTGTAACAGTGTAGTGCAGAATGCCCTAAGTTGGAACAGTTTTTCAGATGCTTTTCTCCTGTCTCTTCGTCTTTTTGTATGCTCCATTATATTTAATCAGAGTTCTAAATTGTTGTGTCAAAGGCCCTTTTTGCACGGCATTTCTTAAGCGAAAGGGCCCCCTGAATGTGAGGAGAGGTCTGCATGACGCACTCACATTTATGCAACGCTTAAGGGCCGGATGCAGAGCGCACACAGATTTTTTCATTTTCGGCTTCAAGCTGAAAATACTCCACACTCACGTGTCAGTCCGGCACCCCACGCGCACTTACCTGGAGTGCAGTGCATCAGGAGCCGGACCAGTCACGCTTCCTGGGCAGTGCAGGCTGGGAAAGGTCCCAGGCTGCACTGAGAAAGGAAGAGGCGGGGCGGTCACGTGAGAGGAAGGAGCTGCGGAGGCCAAGCAGCAGGGAAGCGGGAGCATTCCTCTCAAGCCTTTGTGCGTGAGCCAAGCAGCCCAGCACCAGTAAAAGGTAAGGTGCAGAAAGGGCCAAAGACAGAAGTCAAAATAACTCTTAAGTATATTGTGCTATCTATACTCCTACATCAACATATCTACATCTATATGCAAGCATGTGTGCGCACACACACACAGTTGAACAAACCCCACAAAACTGTCACTGATACTACCACTTCATCCCCATCCTCATTATCATCATCGTCATTGTATTTATATTTAACCCGATTAAACTGCCACCACTCAAACTTTAAAGGAATCAATAAGGTAGTAAAACAAAGTATCAATATATGGACTATAGGTATCAATCTGGATTGCAAGGCCTGAAAGGGACAGGTAAGGCCTAGATATTAACCTCAGGCCCTCCAAACAACTCAACTAAATGGAGGTCTAGCAACGGTGGTAGACAAACAAAGCCCTGACCCTTTTCGCATGGCATTCTCGATGTGAAAGGGCCCCTTGAGCATCATGCACAGGTGAGGAGCAGTCCACATGATGCACTCACATTTGCGTGACACTTCAGGGCCTGGCAGGGACTGCTTATACATTTTTTCATTTTCGGCTTGAAGCCGAAAATGCTGCACAGTTGCTCATCACTCCGGGGCCCCACGCACACTTACCTTGCATGTGGAGCCTCAGGAGCCAGGCTGGTCATGCTTCCTGTCCAGTGCAGCCTAGGAAGGCCCCAGGCTGCACTGCGAAAGGAAAAGGCGTGAGCAGGAAGCTCATGCCAGGCTGAAGAAGCAGGGAAGTGAGAGCCTATCTCCGGAGGCTGCTCGTGCGAGCACCGCACCCCAGCACCGAAAATAGGTGAGTTGTGGAAAAGGCCTACCTGATGGGCCACCTGAAAAATCCAATAAGGCAGGGCAAAACAAAAAATAAAACAAAATACCACTAACATAAAGAAATAAATCACAAGCCTAGCAGGTCTCTAGAATAAGACGTAGGCCTGAGAGGACTCTACTAATAAAGGAAGGAAGGAAGGAAGGAAGGAAGGAGGGAGTGAGGGAGGGAGGGAGGGAGGATGGATGGTGGCTAGCAAGATCTATCAGGTCTGAATCCAACCACCAGGCCTCTAATCCCAAAGTATCCAAGGCAGACCAAGCGGGCCCCAACTATGACCAGGTGCTATAGGCCCGTAAGTGGCCACACAGCCACATGAACCAAGCAAGCTTAAAACTCATCACTGTGTCCAGTAGGCCTCTAATAGCCCACCTGGCAAACAGGCCACACAGGCCCTGCACCATCAAAAGGCGTGATAAGCCTCAAATTGAGCACATCGCTATGTGGTCAATATGCGTTTAACGATAGGCCTCAAAACTGAACAGTTAAAAACTTTGGACCTCAGGCAAAATAACAAAAGGCAATGAAGAATAATCAGCCCCCTGAAATAGGTGATTAACAGGAGCAGAGTGTATTTTGAACTCTTAAACTACTTCTGTAAATCAACCCACACACAAAGCATGACAGTTCTTCACGCTAGGAATGCCCTGGTCCTCTGTGCTATGAAGATCCAAAGAGGCATGTGAGAAGGTCATCAGACCTTAAATAGCCTATGACTCTGCCCCCATCACATGCAGCATTCTAGAACCCTGTAACAGCCCCACAGCACCCTGGTCTCTACCATGGTGGGTATCAAATCCTAGCTTCCCCTGCAGTGTCTTTTGCTGTGCAAGTCTGAGTAGATAAAAGCAAAACATCTTAATGGCTCAAATCTAAAAGGTAAAATTTGGCTGGTTTGCTCATGTAGCAATAAACGTTACAATCTCTACACATAGAACAAAATGAGGACATAGAGTCCTTCAGAGCGGAATGGAAAAGGTACTATTAAAAAAACAAAACAAAACAGTATTACCTAGCCAGTGGGAGTTGTAATCTCAGTCCTGAGTACATTAAAACATTGTTAGGTAGTGTCTCAAGACTCATATAAAGTCCATTGATTCAATAAGTCTGCTCTAATCAGGACTATCAATAGAATTCAGCCCTTTAAAATAACTTTTCCAAGTTCTGGGCTCCACCTCTCCAGCATGTAGAAAAGAAGTACCATGTTCAATGATCCATTAGATTAAGGAACCTTTTGCAATTAAAAACAAAAACAAAAAAATTAGCACAACTGGAAGAGAGACTGTGACACACATTTGTTTCTACTATTTTTTTTTTAAAGAAATGCAAAGAAGCACTCTAAAACATTTCCTCCTCCTGCTAAGTACATTCCTCCCTATTATTCTAGGGTTCTGACATGACTTCCCCATATAATTCTACCACAGAAGTACACCAAGGCCCCCTCTTTTTAATCAGACATTCTATTAATGTTACATTTGTATCCTGAATTTCCTCCAAAGAGCTTGGGATGATGTAAGTGGCAATTTTCCCCCCATCATTTTCATTCTAGCAATCTTGTGAGGCAGAGTAGGTTATGGGAATGTAACAAGTCCAGTAAGCTTCAATGGCTCAATGGGGATTACAGCTCAAATGTTCCAAGGCCCAATACAATGTTTAACCAATACACCATTCTCAAATTTCAATGAAACTAATAGGACGTATGCGTAAATTTAAAATTCTTTCATAACTGTACAGCCTTTTTGGTAAAACTAACATTATGTCCCTCGAGTTCTCAGATTTTTCTTTTCTTTTCAGAATTTAGATGCCAAATACCCTTTGGAATTATGACTATTTGGCCAATATGTGATACTCAGTATCAACCACTGACATAAAATTTGTTCCACTCCAGTAGTCCAACATTAACTAGCAGCTTACACATTGCAATAAGCAATGTGAAAATTGACATAGAAGAGTAGTCGGCTATGTTGCAAAACTATTCACTCCATTTAGAGCATTATCCTAAATGTTCTATACTATCCAAAAGTAATTTCTACTGATTTCAATGAAACATATTGCCAAATAAAGGACCATAGGATCACAGTCTCATTCATTTGTATGATTAGGAAATATTTCCTTTAACAGGTGAAAAACACACATGATGGATTACTTTGGAAATAGATATTTGGGGGTCAAAACCAAAGGCCGCAAAACCCATTTCCTCTCTGAGTGTGAAATGGACATGGTTATTATACAAGCTACATTTCAGACCAAGTTATACTTTATGGGTAATGAAAAGGGGGAGACATAAAAAAATATTGATATGCCCTTAAGAACGACATTGAAAATTGTGGCCTTATAAAATATTCGATAGTATTCTTTTTATGATTGTGCTTTACATTTCACTACTAGTTTGTGCGCCAAATAGTCATAATGTGGCCATTCAGCTGGAAAGAAGAATAACTATTCTGTGCCCCTTTCTAAAGCCGGTGGGACAATGGGACTTCAATTCCTAGCATCTAGCATAGCAGAAAGGAAGATGCAGAGCATAATTTTATCCAGTGGTCAGTTTGTTGCAACATACTAGACGTGTTCTTTTTGTCAATCTGAATAGAATGTTCCGGGTGATAAAACCTTAATTACCACAGAAAGCAATTCTTGTATGAATGAACACAGCCACATTCTTTGCCTTTGTCACTTGGGAGGGGGGCTGGGGGGGCATTCCTTCTAAATGCACGAGTGAAATGGCTGCCTTCCCCTTGAAATTAAAAGCATACTCAGACCAGCATAGAATTGGCAATACAACTGAAATTCAGGATTGCAAGAGGAATCTTACAAATTAATCTTGACTTTAGTGCAATGTTAGTGTTTGCCTAAAAATCAATCTGTCTGGCATTTTTATGGCTGTTCTGCAAATGGAAAAGGAGCAAATGAGCCATTTGCTGCTTTTATTTTCTGTATACAGCCATACTTTGAGTTTTCCATTCGCCTAACCCTCAATTTTTTTCAGCCCAGAAATCCTTGTCCTGCAATATAATTGAGACTCTAATTATTAGTTATGGCTGGGTTTTGGTTCTTTCTCCCCTAGAGATGTACCTATCACAGCTCACAAAGCGCAGAGAGCAAATGGGTATAAAATGTTGTTTTTAAAGGAGTACAAAAACAGGAAACTAATGAAATATCCTATAGTCAATTCAGTAGGGTTGATTCAAGGCATAAACTATTTTACCTGGACCATGACTTTGGGACCCTGAGGCAAAAAGAAAGAAATATGCATAAAATGCCTCAAGGCCTGCTATATTTTCAAGGTCACACAGCAACATTGTTTTAAAAAATCATGATTGGAGTTTGGAGATGGGAAATGTAAAATTTTCTGTAGGAATCTGAACTCCTAATTTATCTATGGTGCTGTACGAACTGAAGCAGAAGAAAGCTTAACTGGGTGTGTCAGAATTGTTCCCCATCCATCTGGCCACAACAAATGAATATTTTCCTTCCAGGCATATTAGGGAGAAATAAGATGATCAAATTTAACCTTTAGTATGGATGAAAATAATCAGCCTATTAAAAAAAAACAACTCTGAAATTAAAATTGGATTCAAGATAATTAACCTCTAGAGATGTGATCCACTACTAGTGGTAATGGATATTTACTGATTGTAAAAAATAGTTCATAGCTTAAGAGGGAACATTTCAGAAAGCGGCTTTATTTTTGGACAATGAGTTTCACTGTTCATTCTTATAATGCAATGTCTTTTATTTTAAACCTTGCTGCCTATCCTTCCTTGTATATGTTTAGGTAGCAAATGACAGACATTACCCAAACCAACATTTCGTTGAGTTATTAGGATTATTATTACTAGGATAGGTGAGTCCTGAACAAGATTTCAATGTCATTATACAAATACAAGATTATACTATATCCTTGTTTTACATTTTTTCCTAGTATGTCAACACTGGAAGTGTACTTTGGAATGACAAACACAACAAGAAGAAATCAAAGCATATGTACGCATTTGTATAGTTCAAAGACTGTGTATTGGAAAGCCTTGGGCTTCCTTGAAAACTTAACAGGCTTTCTTCAATGACAAAAGAATGGGAGCTTGTCCATTACAACTGACCTTTTCTTGCAGTGAGTCTCTTCATAGGGGTAATTTTAGGCAAGTTATTACAGACGCAAGGTCCTAAACTGATCTTTAGAGTGACTCAGACTGCAGGTAGAAGCTCACATGATTAAATAAAAACATATTCCTCAATGTTTTATATCTATATATAATATTTCTATACAGAGAAACCCAACATTTCAAGGCAAACTCTAGGATGGAAGTCTCTTCCCAAAAATCTATCTGGAGAAATTAAAAACAAAACAAAACTCAGGGGCTATGAATATCTCAAGAGTTTGATTGTTGTGAATTCCTACATGAAATTGCCAATTTTTACCAAAAATTGTGACTGACTTTTTGATATTTGAATTAAGGTATATGTTTCACTTTCTTGAGGGAGAGCACACATATTAAGACAGAAGGCAATACTTGGTAGTAAAATATTACAAGTTTTGAAAGGCTTTTTAAAAAAGTAACAGAAAACTTGTCTTGTTCAAGGAAGAAGATTAAATTAAACGAGGACTTACTGGCCATTTCTGCTTGATGCAGCTGTATCACCACAGCAGCAGGTTGTTTCTGGGTCAGGAGCTGTGCTACCACACAACATTATCACTATCCAGCTGCTATCCCATGCCCAAGTGTTGCAAAACCACCGTATTCTATTTCCAGAAAAAATCCGTTAAGTGCTTCCTTGCACTGCAATCCCATCAGCTGGTTCGCTGTGTACTATTACAGTGCTTGATAGTGTTTCCAGTCATCACAAATCCAGCTGTGGGTGTGCCCAGCTTGTCCCTCCCTCTGTGACTCCGATGGTATGGTAACTTCAAAATCTATCATCTCTCCATGTTTATTTGAAAGTTCTCCTCTGAGTTAACACTTTTTAATTTTTAATACATTTTTAGGCCTTATAGCATGAAAATGCAATAGTGTACTGGCATGTTTAGTAAGGCTTCCAAAGAAAAACAAACAAACAAACAAAAACCAATCAGGGAAGTGGGGTGGGGTGGGGTGGGGTGAAGTTGGGGACAGAGAGTGGCTAAGGACACTGTGATACAAAAGGAACACCAGTGGCAATACTGCTGCTCATCCACTGAAGGCAGAAGAGTGTAGAAAACAGCATTCCTAACCCAATGACATTGTGTGAATGGCAATGCCACAATTGTAACAGTATATCACACTACCGGGCTCTAGTGAGGAAATGGTCACAGTCTAAAATAATATCATAGTTTCACATTTCTACATCTGTTCCATGCATTCTTCACATTTAGGGAAAAATGATTGTTCAAATTGTTGACAGGACAACATTCACATATGCCCCTTTCATCACGCAACTCTTCTCAGTTGTGTTGTTGAGGTAATTGGGTTGATTCCTTGAGGTAATTTCACAGGGTTTCAGATCTGACAAAATCCTGCATGCATTGAGATATTTATGTAGATTTATCCATTTCCAACAACCATCTACACAAGTGGCTAGTAGGCTTGGGAGGAGGTGAATGATAGCAGGAATGTGGCTAATAGTATGACCTATTGTTTCTTTGAAAACAGTTTTCCTCTTCATATGAACCAGATTCTGGTCTTTATCAGAATCAGTTCCATGGAGGGAAACATTGTGACTGAACAAGTCTGTGAGAAATGACTAGGCACCGTAGAAGCAGAGCTTGGAAAAATACTTTGGGGAGTAAATAGGCCCAGAATCCCGCAAGCAACTTGGCCATTGCCTGTACCGACTGAAAGATTCTGGGAGTTATAGTTGGGAAAAAAAATTCTACAATTTGCTTAGAACACTCCTGGAAATGTTTTAAAACAAAGGTCATTTCCACACAACATTGCTATACCACCATGATATTGTGGCCATCCAGCTGCTATCGCATCCCCAAGCATTGCAAAACTGCTGTATTGTACTCTATTTGCAGAAAAAATCCATTAAGTGCCTCCTTTAGCACTTCAATCCCATCAGCCAGCTCACTGTGGAACCTTAATAGCTCTTAATAGCGCTTCATGTTTTCGCAGATCTAGCAGTGGGCAGGCTGTGGGTATGCCCAACTTGTCCCTCCCTCAGTGACTCCCATCGCATGGTAAGTTCAAAATCTATCACCTCTTCATATTTATTTTAATGTTCTCCTTTGAATTATACCTTTTTTTATTGTTTTAAATACATTTTTAGGCATTATAGTGTGAAAACGCAATAGTGTGTTTCATACAGCTTCAAAAGGAACCCCCCCCCAACCAATCAAAGGCAGTGGGTTAAGATGAAGGTGGAGAAAGGGAGTGGCCAAGGACACTATTGTGCAGATAGAACAGCAGTGGCACTACTGCTACTCATCGGCTGAAGACAGGAGGGTACAGAAAACAACATTCCTAATCTGCTGCCATCGTGTGAGTGGCAATGCTGGGATTGTAATGGTATATCACGCTAATGGTGTCTAGCACAGAGATGGCCAAAGAAGTGTGTCTTTTATGGCCTTACAGGAATTCTTCACCACAATAGTTGATCTGAAGAGGGTTCCTTGAAGATTGAAAATTTGGTAGTCTACTCATTGTAACAGTCAAGTACTTCTAGATTAGACAACGTGCTAAACAATGGCTGGGAATCAGTAAGGTTCCCCCACCCCCCCACCCCCTGCTGGAATTGGGAAAAGAGGTAAAAAGGTCTGATTACATTATTCTCTGCCTGGAACATAGAGCTGTCTATTACAAAACGATATCTCCTTTCCTTCACTATCCCTTCCTTTCTCTTTTACAGAGCGATTGTGGTGGAAATGTAGGCATTTTTAATGGAAAATTCCTAGCTGTCTGCATCCTATGAATCTCAAAGAGCTGCATACCTGCACGACTATGTAACAGGCTGCAATATTGTGCCTCATCATGCATCCAAAGTAGTGGATTTTCATCTGCCAAATGTCACACTAAAATATATCTTGAAAACTAGCATACTCAATCTTTAGTTGCAACGCTTCTCTCCCTCCCCATACTGAAAAAGACTGACCTTTCTGGGGGGGGGAGGGGAAATGTGAATTGCTTTCCAAGCATGGAAATATTCATGTTTCCTGTTTCAAGTTGTGCTGAAGATTGCATTTGGGTCCAGGAAATCCCATTTCCTTTAAAATATGACCCCCCCCCCAAATAATTTATCACTGAACCCAATTTGAGAACAACCCAGTTGTCTTTCAGCTTCTTTGTGTTGTATCTGGTGAAGCTCGGACATACTACTCTGTATCTGGTTTCAGTTTTAACGTAAAATAAATGCACACTCCCAACTGTGTCACACAATTATTTGGAAGGCTGTTGAACTCAAGGAGTAAAATGGTGGTTTCCCCATTGAGTAAATATTTGAATTTCTAACATAAATACCAGATAAATTGTTATGTCTAGCCAAGTTCAGATTCAGTGTACAAGGCAAAGATTATCATTGGCCTAGAAAGATAATCGTCCTACTGGTGCTGCTACTTCCTTATCATTTCTGACCTAGTCTCATTTGACTACATAATTAGTATGTCACCTCTTTTATTTCAGTAACATACGTACTGAAGAGATCCAAACATTCTGCATACCCATCATAGGTTATGCAATATTCATTTTCAGTGGCTTTTATCAATAAGGCATATTGCTTTTTTGAAAAAATCTTTTTGGATAGAGCATCACATAAAATAAGAAGCAGTTCACTGTAGAAAAGGGAAACTTCTACTACTAGTGGGAATGAAATTTGTGGGCCAAATTACAAATTGCACTGAATGTTTGTCATTCAGGGATGAATTTAAAAGGAACGTTTCCAGTTCCCAGCTAACAGAGCTTCTCCCAGTGGATACCATGGTTCATATACCAAAAGCCATCCTGAAAGCAAATAAAAATAACAAGGTTGTATCCTGTTGTCTCTTTCCCAATACAAGACAAGATGTCCAAAGCAATTGTGGTGCCAAACCCAGGCCTGGAGCCAGAATGAAATAAGTCTAGATAATCAGCCTGTTTATGCCTATAGGTATCTGGCTTGCTGTCACCACTCAACTATCTTGGCCCAGAAGGGAATATTTTCAAATGGGTATTAGTTTTTAAACACCCCCATGTGTCGGGATGTAATTATTCACTAAGTTTCTTCTTGAAGGTAGCAATGAGTAATTTCAGTGGTTTTCTTCCCAGTGTGAGAAAGTCTTTGAAAAACGTAGAGTTTTTAAAGGCCATTCGTGATTGGGGACTTTTCTGTGCAAAATTTACATGTTTTTTTTCACAGAAAACAGCAATTTTTATATAGATAATATTTCAATGGAGAAATATTAATTCATGCGCAGAAAACAGTTTTTTTGCACAAAACAATTGCTTGTGAATTTTACATAGAATAAGTCTTTAACTGTGAAGGTTCTCCAAGATAATTCTTCTCAGGTTTTCTCAACACTCAGACGTGTGTGTGTGTGTGTTTATGTTTAACCATTTTTTGAATATTTTTGAATATTGTCTAGGAGCAGGCTCCTTCAGGAACAAACATACAGCTGCCTCTTACAGGTCAGGTGTCATTATACTTCTTCAAAGGAATGCTTATCAATGACAGTGGGAAAGATTGCACATAATAGGCCTATCACCTTCAAATGCCTTGTCCACATCATCAGACTACAACTGAACATGAGTTGAAACAACTGGACTTTCAGGATGCCTCAACTAGATTTGCACATTCAGTGTATAAACTGAATGTGAAAACTGATTTGATTAAAGATCAGAAGACACATGCACGTATAGAATTAAGGGGGTTTTTTTGTGAAGGAAGTTCTGAAGAAGAACATATTTTGAATCTTCATTCTTCCTCTTTTTCAAGAAAATCCCTTGCATGCTCTCTAGAAAAAAAAAGATTGTTGTAACCTCAATGTAACCTTCAAACTGAACATGAAGAATTATCATGAAGGTAAATTCTGTCCAACTGAGATGGAAACTGTCATGCTGTACATGGATATTCCTAGCAATGGGTTTTCTGGATACAACAACAGAAACCTACTGTTAGTATGGACTAGAGTAGACCTACTGCATCAAGCCATCAATCTATGTATTGATTTACCATTCAATCATTGATTCAATGGTTTCACTGTAAGTGGGACTGAACAATAGCATTACGGGTAATAATTCCTAAACTATCTCTTTCTTCTCACTGCTACATCAGAAAAAAGTGATATTGCAGAAAAACTTTTTATATGTCAACTGAGAATCCTTTGAATTAATTCATGTCAAAAACTACATTACCTGTCATATAACAAGAAATGTCATCACTATAATGTCAGCAAATGGGGTGTGATGACAATTCATTTTGTCATCTCTTACCTTTGGTTTTCCTTCTTTGGGCTTTTCCCGAGCTCTGAGAAGAAGAAAAAATGCTGCTGTTCCATTTGTATAATGAAACAATGTAGATTTATTCCCTTAGATTATAGGTACACTTGGATACACTTTGTGCTGTCAGATTGCAATACCGATTATCTGACTAGCTCTTCTAGCCCTAAAGAAACAAACAAATTGGGAGGAAATTAGCACAATAATTCCCTATTGATTCTGCCAAAATCTAGACCCTTGAATGCAATATCTTTCCCATATGCCCTTGATGCAGGATATTATTTGCTTCTAAAGAGAAACATGATGGGGATGTCTTAATTCACATATCTAATATATAGTCACTATCATTGCCAGCTTTAAAGAAAGTTAGTTGAGAAAATGGGCTTCAAATCTTGCAGCTCATGATTGCTTGTTCAATGAATTGTTACACAATTCAATTTCAGCGTTAGCCATTTCTTTTGCACCCAGTTGAATTGCTTTAAGTTGCAGTTATAGTAAACAGTTTTGTTGATAACTAACTTGCATTAACTTTTTGCAGAATGGCCTGTGTTAGATACCTTAAGATTTATTTGCCTCAATTGACATTGATCATTGTTAACCATGTGACAAAGATAAAAAAGAAAGGATACAGGGAACAGAGAAAGTGTCTCTAGGATAGAATGGGAAAAGATATTGACTGAAATATTGGCATCACATTCTTAAATCCACTTCCCCAGTAGCATTAATTTATCCATTATATTGGATTGTGCTTCTTCTCTAAATAATTCAGTGTAACCTCTAGAGGTGTTTGTTTTCTCTCTGATTTTAATCCCACAATAGTACTGTCAGAAGTTAAAGATGAACTTAGGCGATTTCTGCATGGGGCGAGGGAATCGCCCCATGCCGCTACTTACCGGACTTCTTGGCTCCCCAGTCCGGTCAACGCTGCTCCGGAGCAATGTGTGCTCGTTGCTCTGCACTGCTCTGGGGATGAAAAATGGTGGCTTCTGGTTGGTCGAGGGTCTCGACCAACTGCTGAAGCTCGCCAGCCTAAAGCCCGCCCCCAGCAGATCACAGGCTCGCACTGGTGCGAGCCTGCAAATCTGCACTGGAGAGCGGGCACGGAATGGCGCCCTCCATGCTTTTGAAAGACCTGTTTTAAGCGGTCTTTCAAAAGCACACTTGACAACCACTTGGGGTCATTCCAGAGCGGGCTGAGGTGCAGATCTATGTTAAGTAGGTCCGACCCAGTCTGCTCCCATGTGCAGATGTCCTCCCTGGAGGATGCTCTGCATCGTTTCTATTAGCCTGTGCGGAAATGGCCTTAGAGATGCAAGTATTCACTTATTTCATTTTTCATGTGAGAATAACATTTTTCAATGGTCCCTTTCCCACTTGGCAAGATTACAGGAGAAAATTTTGTAGGTTTTCTTTCTGGTGATTTTTCATATTTCAGGAACTTTTTGCTTTAAACATGGGAAAACATTGCATTTGTGAATCTTTTTGTATAGAAAATGTTGCATGTTGCATAAAGTACTTAGAACTTTGTGCAAAAACCTTTTTTTCACTAAAAACTCACTGAAAGTGAAAAAATTGGGGGTCAAAAGGTGTATTCTAGTTCAGTGCTACTCAAAGAGGTGGTCTCTGTACTACTGCCAGTCCATGAGACATTGGCTGTTGGTTCTTGGAGAGTTTCTAGGAAAGAAACAATTCTCACCAATGCTAACAGTACCTGGGACATTAGTGAGAAAATGCCAGTCTGCCACTTCAGTACTGGTGCAGTATATGCTGGAGTTCTAGAATGCTGATATCTGTTCCTTTCTCCTAGATAGGAATGGAATTCTTCACTAAGTTTCTTTTCTAAGGAAGCAGTTATAGCAATTTTCTTCCCACTGTGAGAAAGACTTCAAAAATGGCACACTTTTCAAAGGCTATTTGCAATTTAGGACTTACTTTGCCAAAAAAAAAAAAAGTTTGCATGCAGCTTTGCATAGAGCAGAGCATTTTCTGCCTAGAAGGTAATATTTCCACACAGAAATATTTCATTTGCATAAGATTCAGTTTTCTGCACAGAAAATACTGTTTTCTTTGGAAATCAAGAATATTTGATTTTATGCGGAAGAAATCCCCAATTATAGTATTTTCTGTGCAGGAAAAAATATTTCTGTGCAGAAATATGATGTTTTCTGTGCAGAAAATTAAGGCTTCTGCACAAAACAACCACATACAATTTTGCATAGAACGAGTCCCAAGGCATGAAGATTCTTGTCAGTTCAGGATTCTTCTTATCAGGGTTTCTCAAAACTTGAAAAAGTGTGAGGTTTTTTACCAATTATTTTTAAGAATACATCAACACAAAAAATCCATTCCCACTCCCAGCTGTACAGCTGCGACCAACCACAACTGATGCCCCTGGCTATTAATTGTTCATAACAGTGTGCCTGAGCACTACAAATGTTTTTTTCTACCGGGAAGCATTGCATGAAGAGGTATTGGATAGCTCTTTCTGCAACGTCCCCCAAAGTACACAAGTTAATGGAATCTCCATTTATTCTAGAGAATGTTACCCACTTAATTCTGGGCAGATGTAGCTACCAGGGGGCATTGGATATGGCCCTTGGAATTAGAAATGCCACGTACTCCTGGATTAGAACACAGAGAAAGGGAAGAAAATATGAAATATCAGAGTAGAAATGCCAGAATTAACAAAGCAGATCAAATAATTTTCTTATCTGCATCTATTAATCTGATCCACATTTTGAATGATCCACAATTACAGACACCCAGGTTTCAGTTCTGAACAAACCTACGTGGAAGTGTTATTGAAACCAATGAAGTCTACATCTGAGCATATATACACTGTAAATATCTCTCCTTCCCCTCCCCCCCCTTTTTTCCCCAGTGCTATACTGGTTACTATTGAGAGGCACTATCTACTCAGTACGGTGGGATGTTGTCCCAGGTAAATGCATTTTCTATTGCAAACTAGAAAAAAAAATCCAGGAGAATAGGCTTGATAAACTGGTAAACACGTATTGTAAAAGCTAACAGAGTAAGATTGTAAAATGTTTTCAGAGTTAAGATATCAGCCTATGGAATAATGGCTAAGTGTGTGGAGGGGGAAGATCAACCCCATGTCTAGCTGTTAGATATGTGTCCATTTTCTTCATTAGTGCTGAGTAGCCTGATATTTTAAAACCAAATATCCACTTGTAACAAATGGGAATCAGTTCATATTAGTTCATTCAGTTCATATTCAGTTCAATGAGTGCAGGCCAGGGAAGGAGGGAATATATGAAAATATTTATCTAGACAAAGAAAAAAGTGTATTATCTGCTCATTTCTGTCACCACATTTTCAGGAAAAAAATGCATTCATTTTCACCTTTCCCTAGACCATGGATTAAAAAAACGATTTATGTAGAATGTTACCGTGTGACTTTTATGGGTGATGTTATCTCATAAATTTGAACTCATAGCCATTCTGCTGCTCTTTTTCCTGGCATCTTGTACAATGGCAGCATTTTAACTATATGGAACAAAGTTGATATGGAGTTATTAGGGGCCTGTTTTCTGCTGGATCTGCAGTATTTGTAGATATATCTGTTTTCTTTAATACCAGCAATCCTTTGCATTTCATATTGGGGCAGTTTCTGCTGATAAGGCTGTCTTCTTAATCTGTGTGCACAGTTACCTATTTGTACGCTCAGAGATTTCTTTTTTTCAACACGATAGAGCCAATATTTGGATCTGGGATCCATTATAAATCTTATATTTATATCTCATTTAAGATTCTGATACTTCTTACAAAGTGTGGAAATTTTTCCACCGTGCAGTGTTACACTGTGTTTATCAGGGCCAAAATCACACATTAAATTAAATTAGTGCTCTTTGAGGCACTCACTGAAAGTTCCATCCTGAAGGACTCTTCTTTCACATCTCCTTTTCAGTGAAAATGAAACAGCAAATATATTCCCTTCCCCTTTATCTGAATCCATGTTTAGATTTCTTTTGTTTTAGGGAGCAAGTCTTTGTGTTCTATTTTTGCATAAAACCTTAAATTAACAGATGCACCCTCATCTATTTTGGTATTGTCCACTCTGACTAGGGATGTAATTCTTCACTAATTTTGTACTCAAAGGAAGGAAAGAATAATTTTAGCAAATTTATTCTCATTGCATTGTTGTTTCCTGTGCAGAAAAAGCTGTTTCTGTGCAAAACAACCATATGCAAATGTAATGCATGCTAAATTCCCAACTACAGTATTTTTTGCAGTTTTTCTGTTTTCTGTGCAGAAAATTCTGTTAGCTATAAAAATACACACACACAGACGCAGACACACACAGGCCATTTCTGCACTAGATTGTTATAGTGCCATCCTATGGAATCCAGGGGTTTGCAGTTTAGGGAGGGGCCTCAAACAGTCTAGTGTGGGAATGGCCACACTTCATGTAAAAGAAATCCCAAGCTGCAGAGATTCTTTTCAATACAGGATTCTCCTCACCAGGGTTTCCTGATGCTCAAACAACTTGTTTTTCAAACATTTTTTAATTTTTTTTTTAAATCAAATAAGCTTTCCATCTTTATCTCTGATTTTCTTATTACAAGCACTTTGGATAACAGAATGCAGTAGCTGATGGGAAATGATCCTTCTTCTAGGGTTTCTGCCATTGTGAGAGCTCTAGTTCAAAGTATGATGGAAAGTCACCCAGGGACTGGGAGGAGCATATAGAGCTTAAAGCCAGCATGGTGTAGTCATCTGAGTGTTGAACTATGATCCTGGAGACCACAGTTGATTCCCCAATCAATCATGGAAAACCACTGGGTGATATTGGGCACATCACACACTCTCAGCCCCTAGGAAACCCTGTGATAGGTTCATCTTAGTGTCCTAAGTTGGAAATGACTTGAAGGCACACAAAAACGATATAGGGTTTGACCATCTAAATGAAATATATAAAAGAAGACGTATTAGTGGTTAAATAATGCATACATTACCAACAAGGAGAAATACAAGCAGAAAGCCAGAATATCAATTCAAGTCAATTCAATTCAACTAAAGGAATTCACATAATAGCTAGTCAAGTGGGACTGAGCATCTTCCCCCATTTGAATTTTTGAAGCAACCACTCATTTAATATGTAGATTGCTGCTCTTAGGCCCTTTTCACATGACATTTTCCATGCAAAAGGGTGCCTGGAGCATGGCACAATTGTGAGGAACAATCTGCACAACGCACTCACAATCGAGCAACACTCCAGGGTAGGGCAGGTGCCAATCGCGCACCTTTTCATTTTCAGCTAGAAGCCAAAAATGGTGCATGATTGCGCATTGCTCCTGGGCCCCACTTGTACTTACCTGGTGTGCAGAGCCTCCGAAGCTGCACCGGTCATGCCTCCTGCCCCATCGCAGCCTGGGAAACTCCTAGGCTACACTGCAGAAGGAAAAGGTGGGGCTCTTGTGCTAGCAGGCAGCTTGTGTGGAGCCAAAGGACCCCGGACGCGAGAGCCTCTCACCGGAGACTGCTTGCATGATCCCCGCCCCCAGCGCCGGAAGAAGGTAAGGTGCGGAAAGGGCCCTAGACTTTGTTTCTTTGCTACTTCTGCAAAATCAGTTTCATTGTTTTCCCTTTATTAGAAGAGAGGAAGAGAGAAAAAGAGAGAGAGAGAGAGATTTTGGGGACCTCCAATATGATTTCCACCATTCTTGAATGTATAGAAACCAGTAACAGGGCCTTTGTAAGTGTAAATGTAAGTGTAGGGCTCTTCCACCTGCATTACCCTGGGAATAGTTCCTGAAACAATTAACATACCTTTCCCCCTTTTTAAATCCGACTGCAATCTGCTAGAACAATAACTCCTATTTGATAGTAACAGACTTCCAGTGTAGTTAACACCTGTTTGATATCCACAAGCTAAGCACTGGCCACCTGTACACTGCTGGCATAAATACCAAGTACACTAACAGGAAGAAACTTTGGCCATTTCCACACTACACTTTTACAGTGCTATTATTCCAGGTTCAATATCTTGTGGAATTCTGGGGTTTGTAGTTTACTGAGTCCAAACAGCTCTCTGGCTGAGAATTCTAAATCCCGCCCCCCCAAACTGCAAACGTCAGGATTCCATAGGATGTTGGAAGTGGAATAATAGCACTATAACAATGTAGTGCAGAAATGGCCTAAGACAACAGCAAAAACACACAGCTATGGATGTGACATACACAATTCACAAATGAGGGAAGGAATGCCTCACTGGATAAAATAAGTTCAAAGTAACATAACACTGTCATCTTCAACTATCAATGAAAGCTGTTCTTGGTACTTTCCTGTCATTTCTGTTGCTCTTTTATATGCTTGCCATTTGTAAGATCAAACTACATTTTGGAATATGTACAGTTCTAAATGACATTGTTTAGGTCAATTAGTTGGAAGGATGGGTGTGGTTGGTGGCCTGAGGAGTCCAGCCTCCACTTCTTTAGGTGGGGGCATCCGAGAAACAAGTTCCTTCTTTCCTTCCAAGCACCAATTGTGCATTGTTGGGTGTTTCTTAATAGTCAGGTCAAACTGGCCATGGTGGTAGGCCCTCATTCCTATTTCCTGGAAATGAAAATCTAAGTCTATTGGCTTACTTCATCTTTTCACTCTTTCATAGTTGCTGGACTCCTGCAGCCTTTTAAAGGCTCCAAACATGGCAGAACAGTTATGTTCAAGTTACACCTCTCGACACAGTGCCCCACTGCCTGTTTCCTATGCATGCTGACAGAGTAGAAAGGAGACCACAGCACTGAGGACTTTTCACAGCAGAGTATGAGTGAATCAAATGAGTGATTATATGTTGGCTTACCTAATTAGGTCAGGAGATCCCAGCTGCCAAGTCTCCAATATTTTCTCCTCACAAGTAAACTGACCCTGTTAAAACCTGTCCGTGGAAGCTCTTAAAACCTAGGGGAGCATGAAGCAATAATCTCAACATTATTTTTCCCCTGTATTCATAAAAGCAATAAGTTATATTTTATATATGAGGGAAAAAGTGCCTTCAGTATGACTGGTTTTAGATATTGTCGCCTAAACTGAATTATTCAAGAGACAAGAATATAAATCACAGAAGAATGTAGACTGATGAAACCTACCAATCACTCCTTTCACTGCTCTCAGTTTGCAGCTTGAAATGTTATTTTTCTTCCTTTTCTTCATTCAGAGGGGCTGGCTATATATTATGCACATTAATGAAAGGAAAGCAGGGACTAATAATAAAAATTAAATATTGAAGTTGGTCAGAAGACTTTCAAATGGTATTACCTTTTCCACCCCAGTACGTATATCACATGGAGATTAAAAGTTGGGGGGAGGTGTAAATTCCTGTGCTATAAGTAAGTAGAGTAAACTCCCCTTCAAATAATCAGAAGCAGGTATTGATTTACTTGGTGTGAGTTCTTTATTAGTATTCAATGAAGCAAAGACAGATGAGTTCAGCAAGCTAACAGAGAGAGAGAGAGAAACTCAGTGATTCAGTAGAATGAAAGACGTATCTACTGGAACTGTACTTTCTTCTTGATTATTCCCCAAACACCCCCTGCCCAGCTTTTTATATGAGTTTCTCGTAAATATGAAACAGAATCATAAATGGGTAGGGTTTGAATATCATACTCCTGGTGGCAATTCATATCGAACCGAGTGTTGATCCTAATTTTATTCCTTTTGGATCCAACAGTCCTAAATGTAATCCAGATATTACTGTAACCAGAACAGGACTGTGATCTCCCTTTAATTGTATTTTAACTTCCTTTCATATTTTCCTGTTCTTAATGTGCTTCAGTTGAATTCTGTTGTTAATTCCCTAGGTTTTGTTTTTTGTTTTGTCTTACATGAATACCAGACATAAATTTAATAAATAAATATTATCATTCAGAAAATTCATCCTTACTCATTTCAGACATTTCTACTTTTAATTAATTATGATGTATTTTAATTGTGATATATTTGCATTTTAAATAGTTTGTGGTTTAGTGTATTTTAACCATGGTTTGTTTCTAGTTATATCTATGCTGTGCCCCACCTCGAATGCTGGGGAGAGGTGGGTAACAAATCATTTATTATTATTATTGTTATCGTTATTTGAAGCAGCAGGGAAAAGTTGCACTCAAAACTGGGGAGGGGTGGAAGAAGCATTTCAAAACTATGTGTATGTGTCTGACTTATCTTACCTTGCAGACAAGGCGCTCACCAACTTAATCCCCCACCCCCACCCCGCCTTGTAGAATGTATAGAGATGTGTCACTTCTATGAGGACAATATAGCACATTAAAAGAAAGTCAGAAACCTTCAACAAAGAGACCCACAGGCTGCAATGAGCAGCCAACTGATTTTTTTTCCTTTGTGTCACACACTCTCAGCCCCAGAAAACCCCATAATAGGTTCACTTAGGCTCACTGTAAGTTGGAAATGACTTGAAGGTACACAAGAACTGCAACAAAAGATCACCCAACCACTCTTTATTATCTTATAGGTAGGCTACTATATCTCCTCCAGTTATTAGAAATGTCTCCCAAACATTGAAAACACCCTATTTTAACAAGGGGAATAAATTGGCCTCTGAAAAAGGGTCCTTAAGAGGGTCTAAAGTTAAAATTGTATATGTCTTTCCATCACACCAATTTATATGAGTCCAACCCCCATTTTTCACAGTATTCCAGATTTGACATATGAGATTATGGCAAGCCAGGAGAATCTTGCATTATTCCTGAAGGATAGAGAATATAGAGATACTGAGAATCATTACTGAGTGCAAGGTTGACTCAGCATCTCCTTTGAATGAAAAGGTAGATTGAGTTGAGTGTCAATTATCTTTTTGGAGGAACATGGAGGGCTTCTTTTCCTGTCAGGCTTGTCACTTCTCAGAAACCCTTTCCTACGAGGTGATGTCTCTTCTTGTTCCAATGACAGTCAATCACTCTAGAAACACTGTTCCTTCTTCCAGTATCTCATTTGTTTTTACAATCCAGTTTTATCTCCAATAAACTGGTGCCCTCACCCAACACTGGATATCAATCCAGCTCTCAGGTTTTTTGAGGTAGTCTTTGTCTATTAAAGTTCATCCTATGCCTTCCTCTTTGGAGTCCAGATGAGGCAGAAAGCCTTACACAGGTCTAGACCAGAGATGGGGCTAAATTTAAAAGTCACTGTTATGGCCAACAGATCTTTCAACAGAAGCTGAATAGATAAAAGAAATAATACTACAAAGAACAATTAATGTGCAAGAATGAAAACCATAATGGAAGATGGGAGGAACAAACCTCTGTTAGAGCAATAAAACCCAAATTATTCTAAATAAATACACATTTGGATCAAATTCTCATTCCTTTCTGCAAGAAATCCAGCTACAACTTTTGTAATAAACCTTTTCATGCCAGCTAGAGATAGAGATATATAGATAGAAAGGCCTAGTACTTGAGTGATCTTCCCAGAAACTTGCATAAACTGGACAAAAGCCAAAGAACAAAGGAAAACAAGCCCTACTCTCTGCTGAATATAAATTTTGGTAATCTATATGGTGATGTTTTCGAGATCCCCACTGTTTTAAGTCTTGTTTCCACAAAAATATGTGCACTTGCAAGGCTTGTGATAACTTTAGTGTGCATAAAATCATGCATACATTTTGAACTGTGCAGAGCTAAAACATGCACACCTGAGAAAGGCACATAAATGCCTTTCAGCTCAGAAACTGTACTCAAAAATATGTACATCAGGAAAAGTGCATAAATACGTGTGCAAGATATGGAAAATGAGTGCAGAAAATGTATATGAATTTCCATGTAGGGGAAAAAAAAGGAGCTTCACAACCTGGTGCAAACAGTGAGCTGGACATGCAAGAGGGGTCTGGAGGAAATGCAGTAAAATTGATACTGAGAGTTCTTAACATCTTTGCTCATCATCACCTTTGTTACTCACCCTTAGGTGCCAAGTGAAAACATTTCTGTTCTCCGAGCCAGTTAAGAATTCCTAATGTTAGTGTTTTTAATTTCAAAGAGTTTTCACTTTAAAAAAGACAGACCTGTTTAAATAGAATACTTTTGTGTTAGTTTGCATGCTTTAATTTATTATGTTCTACATACTGGTGCTGACAGAAGACAGAAGCAAACAGATAGAGACTCAGGCCATTTCTGCACTAGAGTGTTATAGTGCAATTATTCCACTTTCAACATCCTATGGAATCCTCTTGTTTAGGGAGGGGTATTTAGAGGGCCTCAGTAAATTACAAACCCCAGAATTCTACATGATGTTGAAAGTGGAATAATAGCACTATAACATACAATGTGGAAATGGCCTCAGAGACAGGTGGAGAGAGTGTGACCTGCTCTTTCTCCAGATATTACCTGGAATTTTCTTTCTCCTCATTCTGGTATTGACCACTCTTTTGAGTTCTTCTTTGTACCTACTCCCTGTAATTCTATCCTCCAGCAAGCTGGTTGTGCCAGGTACTGCACTGTTAGATGCTACAACTAGAAAGCAGCAGGAGATGAAAGATCTGCAAGGCACAGAAGCACAGGTAGTTATTACTTGCAGTGGGTATACCTATTATTGAGGGACCAGTCCCATTCATACTGATATCATAATGGGAATTATTGCTTCCTTCCTATTGCCAAAGGCAGAGAACATGTGATCAATTTTATTGATATTAAACTGAACGTTATCTCTCGATAATAGTAAAATTTATATACAAGGCAATTTATATTCCCCCTTACAACCTCACTAATAATTTACAATGGTAGTAATTCTTCCTTCACCATCCTGCTTGGCCTTGGGAAGCCAACAGTGTTCTATTTTAAAGTAATATGCCAATAGTCAAGAATTACACTCCAGAAATAAGTGATCTAATTGAGTATATCATTATGGACAAAATTTATCTGCCACCAATAAAATGAGAAACTGCTACTATAAAGAAGGGAAAGTTGGCAATGCAATCACCACCGGTAGCGCAAGAAGAGATTTTCTGAACTCTGAATGCTGAGGTCACTGTAAGGAGATGGAAAAGCTGCAATTCAATTTAGGACATTTTTGCACACACAAATTCCTCCTGTGTCTTATTCAGAACTATACCATCAAATTGTAACAACAGGAAGAAAATAGTAGTGAAAAAGAAAATAGCAGTAGCTTGTGAGAGAGTATAATTCTATGTTTATGTGTACTACATGTACCACTGGGAAATCTACCCTCCCCCATAGTGAAAGATGCTCATTTCTGAGATTAGATGAGTATTGAAACATATTGTTTTCATAATCTCCTTAATCTTTACAACATTACTATAAACTTGAGAAATACTTTTATCTGTATACTTACAGGCCCAGACAGGGATAAGACTCAGAAATGTTGCTGTGAATCTGGCATTTTCATTTTTTTGTTCAGCTTCTAATTTCTACTGATCATAATCTTATTCAGTCCCATTTTCTCTTCAGTTTGCAACAAGTTTAAAAAATGCATTAAAATTTGTACATATTTTCTGTGCATTTCATCTGAGATAGATAAACAATAGGTGATAAACAGATACACAGCTAGATTTTTTCTGTGATTTTGCAGAAATTTTGCGGTGTTTCCCAAGTCAATGCAGTTTTGTGCATCATTTTTACTAACGTGTATTTTACTGTGCATGTTTCTTTCATACTTGCATTGTGCACATCTTTTTGATTGGAGACCTTAATTACAACATTTCTTAGAGGTGAGATACTGGAGAGTCTTAGTTTCTGTCCTGGTCCAGAAAGTGAACAACAAGTTAGTAGCTATCATAGTTCAGCTGTGCAATTTGTCCAATTCATATGATGTTCTTTTTTGAAAAAAATCTTATGAATGCAAAATCTTTCTCAAGACCAAAAGAAAATATCACATAATGAAGAGAAAATCATTGTGGTCTCTTATTCTCTTATGTGAGAAGAAGATAAGCAAGTTGTACATCCCAAATGCAAAAGGAATCAAAAGCCTTGTCTGCCTTTCCAGTTTTATTCCCATATGCCATTATTTCTTTCCAACACAGAGGTCAGAATTTCACGAGGACATTTTCACACAATTCTTAAAATCAAACAAAACCCAGGAAACTAACTGAATAATATGTCATTTTTGTACACTTCCATGAAGAATAGAAATATTTGGCTTGGTATTTTCTGTGTAGGAATGTGAAAAAAATTCTTGATGCATCAAGAGTACTTGCCAAGTATACTGGAACATGCTCAAAAGGTGCTACAGTCATCCCTCCACATTTGCTAGGGTTAGAGGGCACAGGACCTCCACAAAAGTGGGGAAATCACAAGTATCAAAAAGTGTGTGGGGAGGAGGGAGCTGGTGGGAAGAACAGGAACCCAGGATCTAAACCAGTTGACGGAAAGGAGAGGGAAAGAGGGTGGATCAGTAAGGTGATTCTATAGTTCCTCTCTTGCTCATCTCCTTATTTGGGTATAGGTAGGGGCATTTGGAGAGGGTTAGTGACACTAAGAAATTAGGCTGTGATCGATCCTTAGCTGGCTAGGTAACAGCTGGTAGAGGAGGAGGAGGACCAAAAGTGGGATTTTAAAGGGCTGCATAGATTTTTACCCAGAGATTGTTTCACTTTGTGAAGCTAAATGCACACACACAGCAAGCACAAAAGGACAGACTAGTTAATCACAAAGATCCCACCCCGTGCTGCTACTTTTAGCAGTTCAAGCAATAAAGCAACAGTCATGACATTTTTATATTGTATACATCTCACAAAAATCTACAATTGTAAAAATCTCTCTGAAACTGTAATGGAGAAGTTGTGAATGTGAGTTCCCTGCATGTTCTGGAAGAATAGTAAAGTGGTGTTTCACACTTCCTGTTTAGTATTTCTACAGAACGTGCAATATAATCATTATATTGACAATGAAAAGGAGAATTCCTGTTTTAAGTCATTGGACACAATTTGACCAAAGACAAGCTTTTTAAATCTCATTGGCCATTTCCACATGGGGTTTTTAAACCGATGCAGAGGACGTCTGCACCTGGGAGTGGACTGGGTCAGACCTACTTAACGTAGATCCGCACCCCAGCATGCTCCGGAATGACCCCAAGCGGTCGTCCAGCATGCTTTTGAAAAACCAGTTTCTTGAGGTTTTTCAAAAGCACGGAGCACGCCACTGCGAGCCTGCTCCTTTATGCAGATTCACAGGCTTGCATTGGTGCGAGCCTGCGATCTGCCGGGGGCAGGCTTTAGGCTGGCGAGCTTCAGCAGTTGGTTGAGAGCCTCGACCAACTGGAAGCTGCCATTTTTGTCCCCGGAGCAGTGTGAAGCGGCAGCCACGCACTGCTTTGGAGCAGTGTTGACCGGACCGGGGAGCCCAAAAGTCCAGTGAGTAGCATCACAGGGCGATTCCCTCGTCCCATGCGGAAATGGCCATTGATTTGTTGTAGAGGCAGGAAGCTTGGGGTTTCCTATCATCCCTCACCACTGGCTATGCTGTAAAGGGCTGAGAGGATCTGAAGTCTAACAATTCTGTAAGTTGTCCTCTCTGACTTGATATGAGGGTTGAGGACTATATCACACATCTTTCTTAAAACATATGTTTTAAGCCTTGCCTTAACAACATAAAACAAGAAAGAACCAAAGATGTGGAACTGTACTTGTTAGAGAGCTGTGATAACTTGCTGTTTCCATATGAGTGTATTTTGTTTGGTGCCAACATCTATCTTTGTATTGCTATATTGTGTGAAATGGTCCTATCTCTCCTATGAAAATTAATAGGAATGTGTCTGTGGTGATTTTGCTTCTCTGTCTATTGCATACATTTCCTTTGATCTCACTACTTCCTTCATTGTGGAAAACTTGAACAGCATTATTTTGTTGCATAGTCTATCTTCTTAAATCCGTTACAAGTGAGTTGGGAAATAAGCAGTTGGTGATTAGACAATGGAAGGGAAGAGAACACCATTCCATAATTTCACATTTCAAACATCATCTGATATCATGAGGAAAGCACATGATGCACTGAGCATTGGGAACAAAGAAGAGATAGCTGAAAACAAGAGATAGCTGTATCTCTAAAATGAGAGGTGTAAAACATTAATTTTCCAGCCCACATGCACTCTAAGTAGCTTCAAGGAACCAAACTTCAATTCACCAGAGAAAAGTATAGCAGACCCTTGCTCCTTCAAAAGGTGGAGAGCCCTGAGATCCACTAGCATTGCCAGAGTTTCCTTAGAAATTGGGGAAATTATAGCTCGAAGGAGACCTGTGAGAGGGGGGCAAGAGCAAGATATTTTTACCTTTATATACCACTGCTAACTATAAGACTGCAGTGAAAGTTTATACAGGGCATTTCATCAGAAATTAATAGACACACACACAGGAAATTAAGTAGTCTCATGAACCATTTGAGGCTAGTGAAGGAAAAGTGAGAAAGGTCGGACAGAGAGAGATTTTGGATGTGGAGGGTGATACTTACCAGTTCTGGACCAGTGGATCAAAGAGAAGTAGCTCAAACAAGACTATGAGAGCAGCATGGAGGAATAGAATCTAGGATGCAGCGTGACATCCAAGGTGCTAGCAAATTGCTGGGGTCAGAGCTAGGGTTTAAATACTGTGAATGTAAATGGTGAATGTAAATGGTTCTCAGGCACAGTAAACAGAAGGGGTCTGGAATGGACTGATTGTCTTACTTTGGGTGACAAAACATTGATGGGAGTCCTGAAAGTCTCTTAATGTCTTGGTTGGGTAAGGTGAATGTGGAAGGTCTCTGTAGGAAACGTGCACATCAGGGGTGCTTGCCTGCTGTACCTGGGCAGTTTTGTTTAGTATTGTATTTGGATGTCAGGTTGCTGATAGGATTACTGGAAGTCCATTAAGGCTAGGCTCTCTTGTCTAATTCTTCGGAGCCTTATGACCTGGCCATGCTGAAGGTATCCTGACCTATCCCAGACTAGTAGCCAATGTCCCGCTTGCCACACGTTTCCCAGCCATAAGGGTCCAGTTTTTATATGAAAATGATATTTCTTTGCAATTTTGCTATCCTGTAGGATGGGATGTATAAGGGTTGGTAACACCCTTAAGAAAACACTTAGCAGATGTTAATATGGAACAGGTATACCACGGGAGAACCCCCTACAATCTGATTCAGGTTATATATATGACTCCTTCAAAGAATTTATAGCTACAACCAAAATCAGTGTCTAATGCCTTTTTGTGTAAAATAAATGGGCCTATGTGTTAGTGAGTGTGGCAAAACAAACTTCTTACCCTGAGAACATTGCTATTAAGGATGTGTAAACTCCACTCTCCTGAGAAGCCTTTGGTCATTTCCATTTTTCTTTTTTCTTTTTTCTTTTTTTGTATCTCTAGATATTTTTATTCTCATGAAAACATTCCCTGAAGAGTCACTTCAATTTTTACCTTGGGTAAAATGTCCATAGAGAATCTAATCACTATTGTTCTTCTGTGGCCGGTACATTGCTGAAAAGGTTTTCCAATGGTTTTCATGCATTTTTATTCAGTTCAGTTAATTTTCATTATTTATATTTTATATATGTATGTATGTGAGCAAGTGCTATTTCCTGAACAGAAAATGCTACTTCCTAGGGATATAATTTCAGCAATTTTCTTTGCAGCTAGAATGTCGTTGAAAACCATGCAAGTTTTGAAATCTATTTGCAATTCAGATCTCATTCGAAGGGGGGAGGAAATATGGTTGTTTTGGACAGAATTCAACATCTTCTGCACAGGAAATAGTATTTTCTGAATGGAAAAAGACATTTCAATGCACAAATATAAATACTTGTGCAAAAAATTATGTAACTGAGGATTTATTCTGCATAAAAAGTTGCATGTGTCTGAGTTGCATGGAAAACAGCATTTTCTGTGTAAGAATTAATATTTCTGAATTCGAATACTATTTTCCAAACAGAAAAGGCTGTTTTATGGGGATTTATACTGTGTAAAATTTACACATGATTGATTTGCATAGAAAATAGGATTTTCTGCACAGAAAACAGCATTTCCTATATATAATATTTATGCACTTGAATATTATTTTCTATGTAGAAAAGTCTGTTTCCTGTTCAGAAAATGCTGATTAGGCACAAAACAACAATGTGTGAATTTCGTGTAAACTAAGTCCTAAACTGCGAAGATCTGTGTTAATCCAGGTTTCTTCTCATCACAGTTTCTCAATATTTTAGAAACATGTTTTTCAACCATTTTTCCAATATTTTTGAAAAAAAAAAATCCATTATGATTTTTTTCCTCAATGGAAAATACTGTTTTCTGCAAAAATGTGGTGATTTTGCAAAAAATTGTTTCTGAGCTACGGATAGTGTTTGAAAAGTGTGCAACTCTTGAAGACTTTCTTGTAGCAGGAAGACAGCCACTAAAGTTACTCACTGCTTCCTTCAAGAATGAAATTAGACAATAATTACATTCTTGTGCCAAGGCCAATCTTGGCAGCAGTGAGACTTCCTCTCTTTACCAGTGTTTACACAGAGGGGAAACAGACCAATTAATGGATCCTTCCTTGTATGCTTCCTTTGACATATAACTAGGTGACATTTGAGAAATTTCCAATCTAATAATGTTCTTGGGAGAAGGGGTGAGTGAAATAAAATAAATTACTAAATTCTTTTTTTCCCCAAACAATTTATTTTCATAGTCAAAGTCTTTTTTTTCTTTTTTCTCTCTTTCTTTCTCCCCCCCCCTTTTTTTTCTTGCTTTTTTTTCATGCTCAGGGACATAGTTCTAGTTACTTGATCAAGCTGGGAACTTGTTAGCACAGCACCTAACATCTGTGTACACACTGGCTCATCCTAGTTGGGACAGACACATTCTGCACAGGTATGTCCCTGAGATAGATTGAGCCACTGACATTGCTGTAACTACAATCCTTAACACAGACATTTGAATTAAAATGAAACTTAAATTGTGTCCCGAAGCTATGTGTGCTTTAGTGTAATACATAAATAAATGGAAGCCTACAGCTTTCCCTTTACAAAAATGTAACTGGTAGCCAACATTCTTCTCTTTAGGGAGTCAAAGGATGTGCTACTACAGCTTTGTCAGGATTTTAAAACAGTATTTTTAAAGCTATTTTATATTCTGTTTTTGTTGACTTTATCTATTTTCTTCCTCATGTTTAAGGTAAAAAGAGTCATGATGGTTATTCAAATGTATGATGAGTGATAATAACTTCCTTTATGCTGCAGTGGGAGAAAGGAAAACACACATATTCTTCCTGCCACAAGGGTTGGAATTCAATTTAAATCTTTTCCTGGTTATAAAAATCTATTGAAGTGAGGAATTATTCTTTCACTGTTTGTTTTAAAACAAATCTTTCCTCTGTATTTTCCTAAAGGGATGAAAAAAAGCATGTATACTATTTACTGACTACTAAACAATCCAAGAAAACTGCTATGTTAAAGTTAATAAAATGGGCTTACTAGGCAGTTTTGGGCTTACTAGACAGTTGTTTGGCCTTTGAGTAGTTAGGTTTATTGGTTTCTCTAAAATAGCAAATTTCACTGCTGTTCGCTTAAGCCAAATAATTATAACAGCTCTTCCCCACCCAAAACAATGTGTGTGTGTGGTGGTGGTGGTAGTATACAATTCCTTACATAATGCCTGTTGTTATGACATGACAGAAGAATGGTGAAATTATAAGTGACTAGAAGGGCCACCTAATCCAACCACCAACCACCACCTACTAAGCAGGAATAGAAAGGTTAAACACTCCTGAAGGATAGTCATCCAGCCTCTATTTAAAGACCAACAATGAAGAAAAATCTACAATCCTATGAAACAATCCTTTCCATTCTAGAAACCTCTTAACATCAAGATGTCCTCTGTAATGTGTAAGTAGAAATACATTTTGTTGCAATTTGAATCCATTAGTTCATGTCCTAAAATCTGGAGTAGCAGAAAAAAAAGGATATCTTCTTCTACCTGGCACCACTTCAGATAAAGAGGGCTTTAATGTCATTCTTAGTCTTCTCTTCTACAAGCTGAGCATACACATCTCCCTAAGTTGTTCTTCCTAGGGCTTGGCTTCTAGTCCTTTTATCGTGTTGGTCATCCTCTCCTGAACATATTCCAGCTTATCAATAGCATTCTTCAGCTGTGATACCCAGAACAGTTCACATAGAGAATAAACCTGCTCATGACAATGACCTTTTGTTTACTTGGAAACTTAAAAAAACCCCTAAGCTAGAGTCAGGATGCAATGTTTCTGCGTCAGTCCCACAGAAGATGATGGACAAGCCTGCCTGCTTTAATTTCCAACCCAGAGCTACCCTGAATCCATCAGATCAAAACAGAGGTTTTTGAGTTCTGGTTCTTCTGCTAATTTCTGCTAATCTGTGTTGTCTCTGGAGGATCCCAGGGGCAGCAATTTCATAGAATCATAAAACTGGAAGAGAACACAAGGGCCATCAAGTCCAACCCCCTGCCATGCAGTAATACACAATCAAAGCATTCCTAGCAGAGCGCCATCCAGCTTCTGATTAAAAACCTCCAAGTTAGGAGACTCTACCACACTCTGAGGCAGAGTATTCCATTGCTCAACTGCTCTTACCATTGAGAAGTTCTTCCTAATGTTTAGGTGGAATCTCTTTTTTTAGTGTTCAAATCTTTTTATTCAATCAATGCAATAACAATATAAGTTATCTATATAAAGCCACAAATACCAAACCTTTCCAAAACAGAGCTAAACCAAGAAAGTTGATAAAGAAAGTGTATAATCTGTATAGTTGTTACCCCATTGGAAAACCCTGTCCCGGGGTCTACAATTTTGATATTAAAATATGATTCAATGTGCCTGAGAGGTCACCTGGATGAGCACGTGGGCAGCAATGGTCAAACAATCGAAAACCAGGTTAGGCCAGTACACTCCCTTGTCATGTAGCCCCAGGAGACCTCAAGCTGTGCAAACCTACAGTAGACAAAGGGTCCTCAGCCCCTAAGAAGCCGACTTGAGGGGATTAGCGTGTTTGCCCCAAACTGTGCAAAATCCCATCAGGCAAGGACCATTTACATGAAGTTACACCACAACCCAATGTAGCCAAAGATCCTGAGACTTTGGCAACACCTTTTAATCTCATCATGCAAAAGGAGTTGCCATCGTGAAGCTTCTTTTCCGTTGCAACACCCATTGTTCTCCCTGGGAAAGGATTAGCCCTCCAGGTACCTTTCCATCTACAAATAGTCCCAGTTTTTGGGCAGTTCTTTGGATCACTCCTGGTCATCCCAGCAGACTGTTTCTCCATCTGTTGAGTAATCCCCTTAGCTCTCTCCATACTGAGCTCCACTTCTCAGCTGTTTTTCCTGGACCAAGGACTTCAGGAAAAGGTGCAGTATTACCCCAGCTACAACCCTTTCAATATTCCCCTATCCAGTTTCCTGTCTTTTGCTTCTTAATAGATCTTGAGTGAGTGTATGAGTGATTGCATTGGTGCGTGAGACTTTCATTCAATAAAATCATTTATTGAACATTTTTGTTTGGTTTTTGGCTTGGCCTGACCCCGTAAAAACTGAGTAAGAAGACCCTGCTAGGTTACCCTGCCTCCAGCATTGCTATAGCTTGTGCTCTGGCTAGTTTCCATTCCCCATCACATGAAGCACATTGAGGTGTCCCCCAAGGGATCCCAGAAATCAGGGTAACATAGTCTTACAAGATCATTATTCCTAAGACCTTCTTATAATTTCTTATTTCCTCCTATTATCATTTAGGTCCTCATATTCTATCTTAATTAATTACAGGGTATTCAATTACATGATTTCCTCCTAAAATCCCTTCCTTTATTCTCTTTTCCTGTTCACATTGGTTATTCCATAGATAATATTTACTAACAATAAATTATCAAATACAATTCTTCTGATAGAACTCTACCTCCTTATAGTTTTCTTAAATTTATTATCCTATGGTTTGCTTCCCAACTGAAGGTCATCTACTTTTTCCCTAGTATTTTTGCTTTCATTGAGTGGTCTCTTTCTTTAAATTATATTACTTTTATTATTTTCCTTTTCTCAACTATTTTAATTGTAGTACAGCACCTACATTGTTTTCACTAAATCTTTCCACCACTATATATAATTTAATCTCTCTGCTCATCCAGACCTTTTATCACGATATTCTGTTACCCAATCTCTGTCAAGGTCAGAGACCTGGACAGTGAGCCAGCCCAGAGAAGGGAGTGTGAGAGCCAGCAAAGTCCAGCCAGGAGGGGACAAGCAAGCACTTTACATGAGGGAGTTCATTTACCAGAGTGTCAAGCAAAAGCCATAGTCAGAGTTTCAAAAGCCAAGGGTCAAGAGTCCAGAGATCAATTCAAGAAAGCAGGAACCAGGTGCTGAGAGCAAGGAACAGGCAAGAGGAGGGCTTGTAAGAAGTTTGCCACAAACAAAGGAAAGCTTCCAGGCAGGCAGTTATAATAGCCCAAGACACAGGTGTGGCTAGTCACTGTTTCTTGAATTTAATCAAGGAAGCCTCCCTTTACTCAGCTCTCTTGAGTCTCCACCTTGTTTGTGGGCTGATTGGCACAGGCTCCCAAGCATCTTCAGAATCGGATCCCTGTTGCTCTAAAGGAGCAGGCAGAGAAATGTCCAAGCCTGCTTGGTCCATGGCAGCAGGGGGAGCTCTTGAGCTGCAGGACTCATCTCCAGCCAGAGCCACAGGGACCAACAGCTGCTGCTCATCATCTCCACCCTGAGCAACAGGGACCAACAGCTGCTGCTTGTCATCAGCAGCTCAGACAGAGGCTTCAGTTATCACAATTTCCTTAGAGATGTCTACTGATGGTACTGCTTATTCTTTTATCCCCCTTGTAGCTAAGTTCCCCCATTTGGGTTCAAACACTGGTAAAATTTATTCCCAATCTTCTTTAAATTGTTCTATTGAATTTTCTGTTAATGTGGTTGTTAATTTATCAATTTCTATTAAATCATATAGTTTTATTAACCACTCATCCACTTCAGATATTTCTTCTTGTTTCCATCTTTTCACGTAAACCATTCTGGCTGCTGTAACCATGTGGATTAACAACTTCCATTGTGATTTTTTTTTAAATTGTTGTATTCCATCAAATATATTTACCAAATATATTTCTGGATACATCAGGAACTATATTTGTAAGATTCTTAATATATTGCTATGGATTTGTTTCCAAAACTTTTTTGCCTTTATACAAGTCCACCATAAGTGATAGAGAGTTCCTCTTTGATTGCATTTCCAAAAATTGTTTTTATTAGTTTTGGTTATTTTTGCTATCTGGGCTGGGGTATGGTACCACCTAAAAAAGATTTTATAATAATTCTCCTTTAAAGATACACTTTTGAGTAGCCTAGATGTTTCTTTCCATGAATTTCCCCAGCTTTTTAGCTGAATTGGGCACCCAATATTCTGCACCCATTTTACTATGTTCTTCTGTATAATCTCTTGTTCTAACTCTAAGCTCAATAAGAATTTATATATCTTCACGATCAGATGTTCTATTCTTGATTTTAGCAATTTGTCAAAGTTGTTTTCCTTAGTTTCTATTCCTGTTATTCTTTGGTCCATCTTAAACTTCTGTACAAGTTGTCTCTGTAGCAGCCTGTGCATAGAAAGTCCACATTTTATCAATTCCTCTTTACTTTTTGATAGGATCCTATCTCCTTGGATTTTCACTAAATCTCTATATACAATCCACTTATTCAATTGAGGCTTCCCTCTCTTACAGAAAGCTTCGTGAGCTGATACCCATAGTGGTAATTTTGTGTAAAGTTATTAGTCCCACCCTTGATAGAACATCAGATAAGAGAACTAAATTAATACAACAGAAATTACCAAAATCATTTTTTGACTTTATGGATAATTGATCTCTGCTGGATGTATAGCAATATTTATATGGAAATTTAACAGAATTTACTTATTATTCTGACGTCCATAAATCATAATCCAGAATAGATATTATATTAGCATCTAAAACTTTGAATAAAAATATCAAAAAGATGGAAGTCTTACCAATGATATTTTCTGATCACAGTCCTGTGATGATGATAATAAGTGAAAGAAAATTGGATTATCACTGGGTATTAAAAGAAGAGCTGCTAAGAGATGAAAAAGTAGTGGTAAAAGTAAGATCTGAATTAAATCAATGCTTTAGAGAGAAGAAAAGGAATATTGGAGAGCTTAGTTTGGGAGGCAGGAAAATCTGTAATAAGGGGTATCTTCGTTGAGCAAGAGATTTGTAGAAAGAAGAGAAAGAAGGAAAGTCAGCAAAAAATCATGGAAGAACTTAAGAAAAAAGAAGATAAGCTTTAAAAAGATCCAAAAAAATGTAAAGATTAAGAATGAAATAAATCTTTACAGAAACAAATTACAATTCAGAATACAATTGAATTGGAAAAGAAACTGAAATATGTAAAGCAAAGATATTTTGAACATTCAAATAAGGTAGGAAAGTGGCCCGCTTATAGGCTTAAAAAAGAAAGAGAGAAAAGATTAATTTTGGAACTCAAAGAAGGAAAAAAGATATATCGACACCAAGATAAAATAAAATCAGTGTTTCATAAATATTTCAAGAAACTCTTTCGTGATCAGGGACATCCAGAGTTACATAAAAATTATAAAGGAATATTTGGAAGAAATGACGATAATGCAAATTAATGAAGAACAGAGATTAGAGTTGAATAGGCCAATTACAAGAATAGAAATCTTAAATACAATTCAGAAGCTAAAAGTAGGTAAAGCTCCAGGGCCGGATGGTTTTATATCAAGTTATTACAAAATCTTTCAGGACCAACTTGTGGGACCCTTGCAGAAGGTTTTGAATGAAACTGACTATGGGAACCACCTGGCTTCTTGAAGCAAGGCCCTATTCAGTTTGATTCCTAAAGAAGGAAAAGACCATTTAGATATCAAAAATTATAGACCAATTGCATTGCTAAACGTGGACTATAAAATATTTGCCATCATTTTAGCAGAGCGATTGAAAAAAAATATTAAAGGAATGGATATTTGAAGAGCAAAACAGCTTTCTTCCCAGAAGATCAATAAGAGACAATATGAGGATAATTCTAAACATAATAGACTATTACCAGAAACATAATGAGAAAAAGCTAGGCATGATTTTCTTAGACACGGAGAAAGCTTTTGATAATGTGAATTGGATATTTATAGAAGAGACACTAAGAAAGATAAATATTGGAGAAAAATTTATTAATTGGACAAATATGATTTATAAGGATCAATCAGCAAACATATTAATAAATGGGGATACAACATCTAAAATCGATATCAAAAAAGGGACAAGGCAGGAATGTCCTCTTTCCCCTTTAATTTTCTTGATTATTATTGAAATATTGAACATACAAATAAGGAAGGACACAGCAATAAAAGGGGTACAGATTAAAAGTCAGATGTTTAAAGTTAGTGCATTCGCTGATGACCTTGTTATTCTTTTAGATAACCCACTTCAAAGTATAAATCGATTAAAACAAGTTCTACATGAATATGTAAAGGTGTTATGATTTAAAGTAAATGCAGAAAAAACAACCATGATAACCAAGAACATGACAAGACAAGAGGAAATAGAATTACAAAGTGAATCCCAATTTAAGGTATTCAAAAAAGCAAAATATTTGGGGGTTTACTTAACTAAAAATAATACAGACCTATACGATAATAATTATAAAAGAGTTTGGCACACTGTTAAAGAGGACTTGAAGAGATGAACTAGGCTGGATATATCATTGATGGGAAGGATTGCGGTAATAAAAATGAATATTCTTCCTAGAATGATCTTTTTATTCCAAAACCTTCCCATAATAGTTAACGATGTGCCCTTTAACCAATGGAGGAAGGATCTCTCTAAATTCATATGGAACGTTGAATCTCTTTTTTTGAAGTTTGAATAATAGTTCCTTGTCCTGGTCTCTTGAGCAACAGAATACAAATTTGCTCCATTTTCCATATGTCATCCCTTTCAAAAATTCAAACATAGCTATTGTGTCACCTCTTAACCTTTTCTTCTCCAACTCCCTAAGCTGTTCCTCATAGGGCATGGTTTCCAGGCCTTTTATCATTTTGGTTGGCTTGAACACATTGAACCATGGGCCTATTCCACCTTGATTCTCACCATCCTAGGCAGTAAAGAACATTGCATAATGGCCACTCAGTCATGAATTTTCCAGTACAAACCTCAACTGTACCAGGAACTTGCTCAGTGGACTTTGGGAAGCTACTTTTCTCAGCCTAAGGCCCTTTCTGCAGCTTACCTGCTGATGAATCCATCATACGGGGATCCTGGGGTTGCCTCTCCCAGGAGAGGAGCACGACAGAGGCACTCCCTCCACACCAGCTGCCTGCTGGAAGGGAAGAAACATGATGGTTCTTTGTCTCCCATCCATAGCATAGCCTGGCACTTTCCCAGGCTGCACTGGGGGAGGAAATACATCCATTACACTTTCTGACCCTCCACACAGCAAATGAGTGTGGGAAGGAAGTGGGAGGACTGCACAATCATGGTTCCTTGATAGGACAAACCCATCAATGATTCATTTCACAATTGTGATGGGCAGCAATGGGATCATGAAAGGATTGTGACATACAGAATCATCATCGCGGTCCCGTCATGATCCTGTCACCATTGCAAGTTGGGAGCAGGGTATGGAAAGGGACTTAGTCTCCCAATTGTAATATGTAGGTCATAAAAATAGGAGCAACTCTTCTTGTGATGTCATAAGAATATAATGCATTTAAAACACATTGGACACTTGAAAACAATACAGAAACATTACATATTATTAATTTTCAGAATTTTCTGCTTCAGCGTCTAATGATAGTTACTGGTGTGAGTTGCTCTGAAGAGGAATTAGAATGATTTATGTCCACTTTGTATAGATCCACCATACTCTACTATAAAAAAATCCAGAACTGTACAAACTATTTTCCAAGGTTGACATTAATATTCTCACAGCAGCCCTTAATTATTTTGTTTCAGTGTTGCTGGGAGTAGAGTTTGCAAAGTAATATTTTAAAGGTTACGTTACTCACTCCAAGTTTTTTTTAAAGTAACTTGCTCATGTTACCACATACACATAGTTACTCTCATGCATGTGTCCATTTAGTTATGTATCACTCATCCTCTTACACATTACCTTTCTGTGACTTTTTAAAAAAGTCATTCCTGAAAGATCATTTTTGGACTCTATTAAAAAAAAAAATGAGAAAAAATGTGCATTACAGGGAAAAAAAGGCAGGGATGGTAGCCCTTCCATTATTTTGCAAAGAAACACTGCTGTGTGTTCATAATATCAAAAAGTAACAGGTAACATAATTATTTTTAACATACTACTTTCAAATCCCATTTTGGCAGCCCCATATTCCCAATGTTTATGATGTCTGTGTGATTTCCCTCTATCATTTGCCATTACAGTCTTCAACTTGCTCACATTGCCATTGAATTCATCTGGCAGTGGTTTTGTTTTAATATACCTATAACATCACCACATCAGACATGAGTCACCTACAACATCACATTGATTGCCACAGCTAAGCCAATCATTTTTAACTGCAGTGTGGGAGACAGAAAATGAGGGCAAAGGATAATCTTTTATAGGTTGCCAATGCACAGACAGCACCAAACACCTACCTTTCAGCAGCTGTTTCCACAAAAGCAAATGATAATTTACAAGTTTTTTTTTTACAAAAACAATAATTAGGACCAAAATTGTTTAGCATGATGAATGTCAACAAATACCCTCTAATACACAAAAAACCTTTTCCAGCCATTTGCATTTTAATGAGATTTGAACTGTTAATAAATGAAGCAAGTTTACTAATTACCTTACTGAGAATCTAAAATAAAAGTGAACTTTGTTAGATGAATTAATATTTGTTGCTCATTAGGGTGCCCTAATTGCTGCAAATAATTAATGTTTTACCAAGCACGATGAAAACAAATTATTAGTATTTATTTGTTCCACACTTTGACAAACATCCTTGATGATAAGTGATGGATGGAATGTGACTTGCCAACCTTTGAAATGAGTTTCACTGTTGTAGTAGTATCTGGATAATGAGATTATTCCTATTAGAAATACCCAGCTACACTGCTAATGTATTTAAAGGATACTCTGCAGAAGAAATGTATTTTAAATAAAAAGAAGCACCTTGTGTGTATGCAGGGTGGTGGTGGTGGTGGGAGATTTTTAGCAGAAAAAAAAAGCCTGACGTCAGTACCCAGAAAGATCCTGGAGCAGATCATTAAGCAGTCAGTTTCTAATCACTTAGAAAGCAATGCGGTAATCATGAGAAGTCAACATGGATTTCTCAAAAATAAGTCATGCCAGACTAATCTTATCTCTTTCTATGATAGAGTTACTAGTTTGATAGATGAAGGGAATGCTGTGGATGTAGCATATCTCGATTTCAGTAAGGCCTTTGACAAAGTTCCCCATGACATTCTTGGGGCTGGACAGAGTTACTGTCAGATGGATCTGTAACTGGTTGACTGACCGTTCCCAAAGGGTGCTCACCAATGGCTGCTTTTCATCCTGGAGAGAAGTGACTAGCGGGGTGCCACAGGGTTCTGTCCTGGGCCCAGTGCTGTTCAATATCTTCATCAACGACTTGGATGAAGGAATAGAGGGCATGCTCATCAAATTTGCAGATGACACCAAATTGGGAGGGGTTGCTAATACGCCAGAGGACAGGATCAAAATTCAAAATGACCTGGACAGATTGGAGAGCTGGGCCAAAGCTAACAACATGAAATTCAACAGAGAGAAGTGTAAGGTCCTACACTTAGGTAGAAAAAATGGAATGCAGAAATATAGGATGGGGACACATGGCTGGATGGCAGTACGTGTGAAAGGGATCTAGGAGTCTTAATAGACCACAAGCTGAACATGAGTCAGCAGTGTGATGCGGCAACCAAGAAAGCCAATGCAATTCTCGGCTGCATCAATAGGAGTATGGTGTCTAGATCGAGGGAGGTACTGGTACCACTCTACTCTGCTTTGGTTAGACCTCATCTTGAATCCTGTGTCCAGTTCTGGTCACCCCAATTCAAGAAGGACATGGTCAAGCTGGAGCAGGTCCAGAGGAGGGCGACCAAAATGGTGAAGGGTCTGGAAGCCAAGCCCTATGAGGATAGACTTAGAGAGCTGGGTATGTTCAGTCCGCAGAAGAGAAGGTTAAGAGGGGACATGATAGCTATGTTTAAATATTTGAAGGGATGCCGTGTAGAGGAGGAAAAGGGCTTATTTTCTGCTGCTCCAGAGACCAGGACAAGGAGCAATGGATTCAAGCTGCAAGAAAGGAGATTCCACCTGAACCTCAAGAAGAACTTCCTGACGGTCAGGGCTGTCCGGCAGTGGAATATGCTGCCTCGGAGTGTAGTGGAGTCTCCTTCCTTGGAGGTTTTTAAGCAGAGGCTGGATGGCCATCTGTTGGGAGTGCTTTGAGGGTATTCCTGCATGGCAGGGGGTTGGACTGGATGGCCTGTGTGGTCTCTTCCAACTCTACATTTCTATGATTCTATGATTCTATGAGAGTGGCTTCAGGGACAAGTGCTTAATCCATTCCCTGCCAGCTGGTTTTTGACATCAAATTGTCAAATTGGTTGTTTTGAGCATGTGTGATTTTGGATGCATATTTAAGCTTGGGAGGAAAAGGGAATCTGGAACCCTCAGGGGAAAATGTAACTTGGAGGAGAAGGGTTTCTTGACAAATTTCTACTTTATATCCAAAAATATTTGAAGGGTCCAGAAAGTAGAGTCCTAGGCAAGAATAATCCATAAAAATACATCTCTTAAATAAGTAAATAAGTACTTCCTGAATTATCATCTTCCTCTTCTTCTTCTTCTTCCTCTTCTTCTTCTTCCATGGCCAATAAAGACCTTTTTTCCCCTTGCTTAATTTGTACATTAGCTGTGCATGTGCTTCTCCCCTTATATTGCTATCCTTTTCATATATATGTAAGCTGCTCAGAGATTTTATTATATTAACAGTAAAGAAGAAAAGGAAAAAGTCCAAGTCCAAACAAACATCCTCAACATCTGAATGAAATTGCCATAGACAGGATCACAGCAGCACAATTGCAAAAGCACGGTATGAAACATGCCACATTATCTAATATCTCCTAGATTTTTGGAAAGAATCTGAAACACTGTTGGTCCAAAATTCTGGCGCCCATTCACAGTACACAATCATAGCACTATGATTCCACTCTAATTGTCATGGCTGCATCCTGTGGAATCCTGAGGTTTGTAACTCGGTGAGGTGCTGGAGTTCTCTGGCTGAGAATTCTAAATGTCCCTCACTAAATTGCCAAACCCAGGATTTCATGGCAAAAGCATAGCAATTAAAGTGGAATAGTAGCATTATGTTGTATAGCACTAATATCTGGTGGAGAGATAACAAGTGATGGTGGAGTGGTGAAGGTGGTGGTGGTAGCTATGATGGTGATGAATATGATGATAATGATTTACCAGTGATGCTGGCTAAGTTTGTCAGACTTAGCGATCTATACAAGCCAATAAACTTGAAGCTTCTCTGGTGTTCTGCCATAACTGGATGATCAGACTCTTTCCATTTCCAAAGGAAATTAAGCCCTGCAGTGTGAGGAAACTGGCATCATGGAGAGCTTGCTGGTAAGAATAAATACTTTGTAAACCTTAGTATTAAAGGTCTACTCAGAAGTGCATGATGATGTTGGGGTGAACGGAAGTTGTGCTTTTTCCACTTTATCTTGGTTCAATTAATTGGGTGACACACATTGGAACTTGCCATCCCCAAGCAAGTCAGAAGCAGTGGATAGTCCCATATACAACCATGCCATGCACACCCCACTCCTAGATGTGATTGGCAATGTACATAATTTAATAGGCATAAAATATAAATCATACACTGTTATAGCTGAAAAGCCATGCTGGCAAAAAGGACTGACTGAACTTGTGTGAAAGTAGGTCAGATGGTACCCTAGGGCATGTCCAGGTCATATCAGTCAGGTAGCTCTAGTGCTAATAAGCTTGCAAATATCTCCCAACAACTCAACCTTCAAATACAGCATACAAAGTTGACTCAATAGAGCAACTAATTATAATAAACTTGTTCTCTCTTCCCACCAGAATTCACATTTGTTTCCTCACTTGCACAGAATTAAGGAGTTATCACGATTCCCATTAGTGCTTTGTCACCCAATGCTAAGATCACAAACCCATTCCGGAACATCTTTGCCCTCAGGGTGGAAACAGAGTATTGAAACCCTGGTTCTGAGCCAGACAACTGATAGTATTCCAGAAATACACTATCACTCTGCTGCTCAGAGTCCCACTCTGGTACTACTCTCAGACCCCAGTCTGAGCCACATCATTTTGTCCCTTCTTTGCAGGATAGGTAAATATCATCTACTTTACCCTAACTTCTTGCTATCCAGTTTTCCCCTCTTTTTTCTTTAGTTACCCTTGTGTGGTTGTGAGAATGCTTGAATCTTGTGTGTGTTTGCCATTTTCCCCAATAAAACATTCTCTTAATCTCCAACTGCTGTCCCTGCACATTAGTACCAGTATACAAAGGTGGAAAGATACTGTAAGTTCCCCCCCCCCTTGTAGACATCCATTTGAGCTAATAATTCCCTATCATTCCATGGAGGCACTGGCACCATGGATGGACCTGTAAGTCACCTACCTTTGGGTTTCAGACTATAAGGATTAAAACTTGGAGCCAGCATGGTATAGTGGTTTAAGTATTGGGCTGTAACCCCGGAGACCAGGATTCACTTCCTCTCTTGACCATGGAAACCCACTGGGTAATCTTGAGTGTGTCACACACTCTCAGATGCACAAAAAAATTTCCAGTGTTAGGATCACTTTATGGTCACCGTACATCAGAAACAACTTCAAGGTACATTACAACAAGGATTAAATGTAAAGAGCCAGAGTGGTGTAGAGATTTGAGTGTTGAACTAGGACACTGTGAGACCAAGGCCATTTCTGTGCTACATTGTTTTAGTGCTATTATTCCACTTGCAACATCCTATGGAGTCCTGGGGTTTGCAGTTTAGGGAGGGGCCTTTAGAATTCTCAGCCAGAGAGCTCTTTGGCCTCAGTAAACTACAAACCCCAGAATTCCAAAGGATGCTGAAAATGGAATAATAGCACTATAACAGTGTAGTGCAGAAATAGCCCAAGGTTTACATCACCATTTGGCCATGGAAACTCACTGGGTGACCTTGGGCAAGTCGTGGTCTCTCAGCCTCAGACGAAGGTAATGGCAAACATCCTCCGAACAATTATTTACAAGAAAATGCCCTGACAAGTTCACCTTAGGGTTTCCATAAATTGGAAGTGACTTGAAGGTACATAACAATACAACAAGCATTAAACTTACTCCTTCCTGTTGCTTTCTCCTCTAGTTTTTCAACATCAGATTTATTTGTGGAGATCAGTTCTGCCATGGAGAAATGAGCTCTTTGTCTATTTTATGGAGTTCTTACATTTATTAGAATCAATGTGGAAAGCTTCTGTCTTTTGGAAACTGATTTAATTTTGTACAAATAATGAGGAAAGAAAGAAAGATCTAGCTAGATTGTGGTCCTGCAAATGATGTAATAAAATGTTTGTCACTGACTACATGTTGTATTATGGCCTTCCAAGTTATGAACAATATCACTGTTTCTGGAGTCCCACATAAGCCACTAAAGCAGAAACTTCATTCAGCTTGCAAGAGCTTTTGTTCTGTTACCGCACTGGCATACCCTATCCTGGGGACTATAAATTTTGATATCAATTTTGATATCAAATTGCATGCCAGAGAGGTTGCCTGAGTAGGTACGTACACAAGGAGGTCGAACAACCAAAAACAGGTCAGGCCAGGAAAGTCTCCTGTCATGTTCCCCTATGAGACCTCAGGCCAAACACGTCCATCTGCACGGACAAAGGGTCCTCAATCAAGGAACAGCCAAGCTGAGTGGATTATTGGGTTCTCCCCAGGTTGAGCAACTCTGACATGAGTAAACCCTACACTGCAAGGTCCATCCACATAAACCAAGTTGCTATTGTGCAGCATTTCTCCCTTTATTTTGGCCATTGTTCTTCCTAGGAGAGGGCCTGCCCTTGAGGTACGTTTTGCCTTATAAGTAGTCCCAGTTTTTGAGGGTCTCTTCAGAGAACTCCCTGCCATGCTAGCAGACTGGCACTCTGTTAGTTGAGTGATCCCATCAGCTGTTTATCTTCTCTGAGCTCTGTCTTTTCCAACGCTTCTGGGACTGAAGACTTCAGGATAGGTGCAGTATCATCGCCTTTACACCCTCTCCACTGAATCCCCTATCAATTTTCACCTCTTTCCTTTCTCAATAGGCTTTCTGTGTGAGTGAGTGAGTGTGTTGGTGCATGAGAACACATTTATTAATAAAATCCAGTTATTGTTATGATTGTCTGGCTTTTTGCTTGGTTTGATCCTGTAAAAGATCCTTCTGGGTTACCCTGCCCCTCATTTGGCTACAGCCAGTGCTCCGCTAATTTCCCCAATCTTTGCATTTTTGGAGCGAATCACAGTGTCCCCAAAGAGATCTTCAGAAGTCAGAGTAACAGTTTCATATATGGTTGGTGGGTTCTGCTTATTTTGAAGAGTTATTATATGGGCCAAAATGTGATGTCATTAAATCAGCAATATGCCCAACAAGATGTGGCAAAGCTGTGCTAATGCTTTACAAATTCTAACTCAGAGGCACCACTTTCCTTTTGGGCAAAGACTTTTCTTCTTTCTCTGACAATAAATCCTCTAAAGGGACTACAGAGCTTTCATGGCATTTGTAAGTGTAATTTACTTTACCCAGTTTTTGTAATACTTCCTGTGATTGCTACTAAGGGGGAAAACCTTCTGATGAATGCTCTAGCCCTGTTGCTTCTCAATTCTGTTTTACAGATGTTTCTGACGAATGAATTCATAGCACTTCTTTGAGACTCATGATTTCTGTGAACCATGGCAGTGTGGGTTAGAGGTAAAAGTAGAGCAAGGCACTATACTGCATACAGAAGAACAGATTTTTCTCACCCATCACTAGCTATGGCTACCAGTGGGACTATAATTTCAAATTTTCATAGGCCCTTTCTGTACAAGGGGGCAGTGCCAAGATGGCAGCAGTCAGCTGGTCATGTTTCTGCATGACATCATTGCTGACTTGCTGCCATCTTGCCCCCAAGTAGCACTCATGCACAGCATTTGCAAAGTGGGAAAAAAATCATTTTACATCTAACATTGTGCAGTGCTGTTGCCCTTCCCAGCTGTGCAGAAGGGCAGACACATGCTGGCAATGCCCCCCTCTTCACTGCAGCAATGGTAAGTGCCTGTCTGTGCTGCACAAGGGAAGAGGTGGGGCCAATGTGCTCCCCTCCACAGTGACCCAGAGAGATGTGGAGGGGAGCATTCCTGACACACTCCCTTCCCCTTGTTGGGGCTGCAATGGAAGGACTTGCTGAAGCCCCGTTGTACAGAAATGGCCATAGTGATAGCTGAAGTGTAGTGATATCTCTATAAAATATAACATCGTCCTGCACACATCTACTCAAAGGGAAGTCCCATTTAGTCTAATGGGGCTTCCTCCCAGGTAATAGGTATAGGATTGCAGCCTTAGTGTCCAGACAAGATGAGAACCACCACACATTCTGACGAAATATAATAATGAATGAAAAAAATGACAACTTTTCCTCTAGGGGAAAATATTCTTCTTAGCATAAAAACAATCAACTAATGGAATTTAATGAAACTAGAACTTATACTTGGAACACCACTTACAAGATATGAAGTAGGTCATCTCATTTATTGGTGTGAGGGGAAGGGGAACAAATAGAGGTGAAATATTCAACCTCCTTCCCACCAGAGACATTCATTTCATCAGAGTTCCATTGATGAACAAGAAAAGCCCTAAAAGAAAGAAAACTCCATAGATTGTGACTCTCGAGTCTCTTCAACCACATTGGGGTGCAGATAAGGGATTCTTGAAGCTGTAAGATTACTCTTCCAAGCTAGGAGAAGTGTTCTTTAATGCTATCTGTGTGAAGAACAGAAGAGAAAAACATGATTCTTCCATTACTCATGGGTTGAATTTCTGTGAGTTAGTATTGCATTAGGGTTGCCAGCTCTTCTTTTTTCTTCCTGAGAGTTTCCTCATCTTTGACACATTTGACATCATTGGTGGTAGATACAGCAGAGGAATCTGCATATTGGGACTCATACTTCTGTTTGTACTCAGATGAGGGAAAACTGAAATTCAGCAAATATTTTGAAGAATTTACCAAAATTTGAAAAAAAAATATTCAGAATGGAAAGAGCTTAAGGTTCAGAACCTTCAAATACAGGAGAAAGCAAAACTACCAGATATCCTCATCCCTAGAAATAAATACACTAGCAAGAAGCACAACAGTTGCTGCTACCATGATTGTATAAATAAGTACTAGAAACATTGCTAAAGGAAAATGTTTTGTGATTTTAGGAACTCTTTCATGTCAAGCCAGTTGCCAAATCCAACCTATGACACAATTTCATGAATTTTCATCTCAGTGCTACACTTTCCTAACTCTAGGTTTGTATGCAAAAACTGTTCTATAAATTGGAGATTCTGCTCAAAGAAATTTCATAACTGTGCACTAAAGTAGTTCACTAAGGTAGCTAACGTAGTTCATTGGACTCCATCCACCATCTCTGAGGATATTATCAACAAGCATGACCGCTTGGCCACAGCTCTTCCATCTTGGTTCAAGGAGTACCACCTTTTGCATTGTAAAAACAGTCAGCAATCAGTAATCTCAGCATTCAGGATTTGCACAGATGACTAACAGCAAATTTGAAAAGCTGTTAATCAGGAGCTAAAGAGATTAGCAAGATGCAGTTGAATTTTGATTAATTTCTGCAGGCTTGTAAAAAGAGGTAGTCAGCTGGACATGAGTATGTTTTAATTAATATAATGTGTGGCTCACTTGTTCATGGTTGATGACTAAAGATACTTAAGTGTTTCCATCAACTATTTGTCATGGCTTTAAGAACTAAGAATGTAATATATTGCAGTGTCAAGAGAATTATATATCTTATGCAAATGTCCTCAGAAAGTAATCTGTTTTCACTTTTTAATTTCAATTAATAATTTGTGAGGCATTGTACAAAAGCATGCTTCTTTTCTGTTAGTTATGATGGAAAGGTACTTCATTTTCCATACCATCTGGAGGAATGGTTATGCAATAGTTCTAACCTTATTATGAAAAATTGTTCTTCTCTCTTTGGGATATAAAGAATGCTATCTCTGAAATATCTAGGTTTATAAAACAAGGCACAAATCCTATTTGTTATAAGGATAGCTGTGAACTATTTATATGTGTTCCTCAGCAAAGATTCAACTCCTCCACAAAAATTTGTTGTCGCTTTAAAACTTTTCATGTTTCAACATAACAAAAATGAATAGAATGAGAAAGAAGTTCCTCATCATTTGACATACTGTGAATTAGAAAAACAGGTCTAAGCAATCGCCAATATAACACTGATATATGTAATCACACAATTTTGATGACAGCAGTTGGGTACATAGGCAACTTACTTTGTGCAATTTAATCTTTGTACAAGTTTAAATTTCTATTTTAATTGAGATGAGGTGTAGGAAGACTGCACATACATATCAGGAGTTAAGATAGCTGGACCTAAGCAGGAGTTTCAGTGGTGCAAAATCCACACTTAAAAATCTCGAACCTCTTGCTTCACTGCTACAAGGAAACAACAAGAGAAATTACTTCATACACATAGGTATTGTTTCCCCTTTTGTTGAGGCAAAACTGCTGAAAGGGAATGTTTTAAATGAAGGCAAAACAAAACAGACAGGGGTTGAGAAACCCTTCTATTCTGCTCTAGCTTTCCCGGTAAAAATACAGCTTCCTCAGCTGTATCGCAAGTCTAAGAATACATATAGTTGCACACTGATCAAAGGCATATCCACTTGCCATCATTTTTGAGAAATCTTGGAGAAAGAATTGAAGTATCAGAGGATTGGAGGTGAGCAAACATTGTCCCACTCTTCAGAAAAAATAATAAAAGAAGATCCAGGAACCCACAGGCCTGACCTCAATACCAAGAGAAATACCACAATTCTAGAGGAATCTGTTTGCAAGTATCTCGATGACAATGCAGTGATTAGTGGAAGCCAGCATGGCTTTAATAAGATCAAATCCTGCCAAAATAGCCTTAGGATTTTTTTTTTTAAATTGGGTCACTAATTTAGTAGATGGTGGGGAATGCTGTGGATGTCATTTATCTGGGTTTCAGCAAAGCATTTCATAAGGTCCCACAATATTTTCATTAGCAAACTGACTAAATATGGAATAGATGGAACACCATCAGATGGGCCCATAATTGATAAGAAAACTGTTCTCAAAGAGTTGTCATAACTGGCTGTGTTTCAAATTGGAAAAATGTCTCAGGTAGAATGCAGCAGGGTTCTGTCCTAGGGTTTATGTTCTTTCATATTTTTATGAACAATTTAGATGATGGGGTGGAGGGAATCCTTATCAAATGTGCAGATGATACAAAACTGAGATGGGTGGGTAGCTGACACACTGGAAGATAAGAACAGAATTCAAAAGGACCTTGATAAACTAGAAAACTGAGCTGAAATTAATAACATGAAACTCAACAGAGACAAATGTAAATTTTTGCATTTAGGCCACTAAACAAAATGCACAGGTATAGGATGGGATATATTTGGCTCAGCAGTACTACATGTGAAAAGAACCTTGGCATTATTGTTGATCATAAATTGAAAATGAACCAGGAGTGTGATGCTGCAGCATAGAAGGCAAATGCTAACTTAACCTGAATGAATAGAATCATAGTTTCCAAGGCCCTTTTCACACGGCATTTCCAATGTGAAAGGTCCCCTTGAGCGTCACAAAAATGTGAGGAGTGGTCCACACAACGCACTCACATTTGCGCAACGCTCAAGGGCCTCACACGGACCATGCACGCATTCTTTCATTTTTGGCTTGAAGCCAAAAATGGTGCGTGATCGCGCATCACTCCAGGGCCCCATGCGCACTTACCTTGCATGCAGAGCCTCGAGAGATGGGTCGGTCACGCTTCCTGTCCAGTGCAGCCTGGAAAGGTCCCAGGCTGCACTGCGAAGGGAAGAGGTGGGCCTCTCGTGCAAGCAGGAAGGTCATGTGGAGCTGAAAGACCCTGGACATGAGAGCCTTCCTCTGGAGACTGCTCGTGCGAGCCCCACACCCCAGCACCGCAAAAGGGTAAGGTGCGAAAAGGGTCCAAGCTGAGGGAAATAATAGTTCCCCCTAGATTCTACACTGATCAGGCCTCATCTGGAGTACTATCAGTTCTGGGTGCCTCATTTTAAGACAGATGTAGACAAGTTGTATTGAGTTCAGAGAAGGGCAGAGAGGATAATAAGAAGTATGAAGAACAAAACATATGAGGATAAGTTAAATTAGCTGGGCATATACAGCTTGGTGAAGAGAAGATCGAGGTGTGACATTATCACAGTCTTTAAATACCTGAAGAAGTGCCATGAAGAGGAGGATGCAGGCTTGTTCTTTGCTGCCTCAGAGAGTAGAACTAGGTCAAATGATTTTAAGTTAAAGGAGGGTAGGTTTTGATTGAATATTAGAAAGAACTTCTTGAGAGTAAGAGCAGTTTGGCGGTGGGATCAATTGTCTGGAGAGGTGGTAGGGTCTCCTTCTCTAGATGTTTCAGGAAAAGGCTGGACAGCTACTTGCTGGGTATATTCCAGTTGCAGATCTGACAATGAACAAGACCTGATGGTCCATTGAGACCCTTCCAACTTTATGATTCTATGGCCCTTTTCGCATGGTATTTTCCATGAGAAAGGGCCCCTCGAGCATCATGCAAATGTGAGGAGCGGTCCACATGATGCACTCACATTTGTGCGACGCTCCAGGGCCTGGCAGGCACCACTCGTGCACTTTTTCATTTTCGACTTTAAGCCGATAATGGTGCGCGGTCGTGCATTGCTCCCAGGCCCCGTGCGCACTTACCTTGCATGCGGAGCCTCGGGAGCCAGCCTGGGAAAGTCCCACTGCGAAAGGAAGAGGCGGGGCTACCACAGCTACCACAATTGCCATATATATTCAAAATGAGGTGACAAACATCCCAGAGAGTCACAGAGTTATAGTGTATCATATTATGCCATCACTTACAGAAAACACACACACACACACACACACACACACCTGAATCAGACAATCCCCATGGAAAACTTCTTGCCATCATCCCAGATGTCTCGAATATTATCATCCCCAATTACATTGGAAAAGAATTTTTTAAAAACCACTAATATATAGCTTCTTGTCTTCACTGAAAAATGGGTCTATCTCTCTTAGCCAGCGGAGCCTTAATGTATTTTGAACCAACTGGACTACCTGGCTCAGATTAATATATGTCGATTCCACCACACACATCTTAAGTCATTTCATGTTACCAAGAGAAATCATTAATCTTTAGAGAATTGTCAGTTTGATGGCTTAGGCCTGGGTCTCACATAGAACACATAGGTGGTGTGTAATCTTCCATTATCCAGGGCTGAATTATAGAAAGAAAAGATTTAATACAATATCTAGTTTATTCTCATGAGGGATTGTTCTCTAAAGAATTTTGCTAGTCCAAATTTAAGTGATTTGAATAAAAGATCCTCCATCTCTTCCATTGGGACATTATTCATTGTTACAAAGAGCCATATAACTCCCAGATAAAACCCCAATGGATCATCAACTCGGATGTTATTCCTCCTTGGTGTTCTGTCCATGGAAACAGCAATAAAACAGGATAATTTATGTGGCAGCAAAAGATACTGCAAATAGGGTTGTGCTGAATATTTTCCTGTTTTGATTTTTGAGCCAAAAATAGTGATGGGAGAGTGGCAAAATATTTAATAGAACAATTTCAGAACAAAACTCCTTTGATTATAATATTTTCTTTCTTCTGTGCTATTTGGTACCCATGTTTCTCTGTCTCCTACTGTGTGGGTAGACAACATTTGGTGCCCTTAGGAGTTTTCTAGTTACACTACCATAAACCACTGTCATTGTTCAAGGAGTATAGGAGCTGTGGTCTATAAAGTTCTTCTTCATTTCAAAGTTAGGGCAGCAGAAGAAGGTGTAACTATCCAATGTGATTCCCCTTGTGGTGGGCCCATAGGACATAGATCTAAAAACACAAACAGGCTGATACAATGATGACCTTTTGTTCAAATGCTTGGGTTCCAAATCATGTGAGTCTTCACAGATCAGCACTAGTGACAAGCATTTGGCCCAGAAACAGACAGGCAACCCACTGAGATCCTTCAAACCAGTGACATACGGTCCCTGACATGCATCCATGTCAAGACCCTTACTGCTGCATTTTGTACCAACTGTAATGTCCAGATGGCTTTTTAAAGCAGCCCTGCATGGAAAGAAAATACAATAATCCAAATGAAAGGTTTCCAGAATGTGTGGCTATGCCATCTATTTCAAATGAATAGCTGTTGCTTTTATACCAGCTGAAGCTGAGTAAAGGCATACAAAGCCAATGAAGCTTCCTCCAGTGACAAAAATGGATCGAGGAGTGTTCAGAGACTATGCACCTGCTCTTATAGGGGAAGTGTAATATCACCTGAGAACCACCACCCATAAGATTTTAATCACACATAAAGAAGTCAGACTGGTGATTTTCAATGAAATGGTATGTGAAACCAAGCCAGAAATTTGCACTCATTGAAATGAGGAAGAATGCTGCATTATGCTGTGATTCAGACATGTGAAATCATCTTGCAGGGAGGAAATCAGCTCTCCTAACTGCTTATTTCCTTTTTGTGGGTAATTTTTTCAAAAAGGCAATGCTATTTTTCCATGTGCACCACTTACACTTTCTGTTCAAACACCATATTTATTAAAGATAAATAAGAACTGATGTTAAAGATTAGTAAAGCATTCTATGTTTACTTCACCTAGAGGAAAAGAATCACTGTTAGTACAGCTGTACGTGGCGGGTTCCAAAAATTAGTTCATGGTTTCAAAGTGGGGTATTTTTAACCAGATATGTTTTGAATGCCTTGAGCATATGCAGATTTTTTTTCTGCACAACTGAATTTCTGCATATTTCCTTCTTACTCCCAATTAAAAAAAAATGACCTGTAAAGATTAGTGGTAGAGCACATGTTTTGATCATTTTTCTCAATAGGATTTAAAAAAAATACTAGGAAGAGATAAGCAGGGGTGAGAGAGTGTGAAATTAGTTAGTTATATCTTTTGGCTCCAGCCTGAGCCTTATTAAAGCCCTCAAAGTGTGTGATTTACTGAAGGAGCAGAGAAAGATGGGAGAGGAAAACAGACAGACAGCGAAGACAGGAGAAGAGGAAATTGGGTGAGAATAACTTTCTTTTTGTTTATCCAAGTGCCCAACACTGTGAGAACAGTAATAAAAACAATAAAAGATTATCAAAGACTTTAGAAAAGGGATTCGTTTCTGATCAGAAATGGAGAAGGTGAGGATTTAGCACAATGCATCTTTTGGATGAAACTAATGGTAGTGATATCACTTCTCAAAGTGTGTGACATTCCGAATCAGGGGTGAGTGGAAAGCAGAATGGGAGGGAGAAGAAGGAAAAGCCAAGAAAGGAGGAAATGAACTTGAAGAAACCTTTCACTTAATTATCCAAGTATGAAGTACTGTGTGAGAAACAAGAAATATACTGAAGGATTACAAAGTGGTTTATTGCTGATCACCTTAAATAATATGCAATATCATATATTACACCACAATGTATAATGGAAACCAAAATAAAATCAGCCTCAGAGTCATGGCTGCTTAATTGCAGTAAGTTTTGCTGCTTCTGCTTTTACTCCTGCTCCTTCCTTTTATTTCTATGCTTGCTTTTTTTCCCCATGAAAACTTGGACTCAAGGGTCCAGCCAGATTCATTTCTTCTTCTGTTCCATTCTTCTTCAATTGCTTTCCAGATTTTCTTCATCTAGATTTTGCTACCTAGAAACTGAGCCATAACAATGAACTTGCTCCAGTCCTACTATTCCCCACCCCAGGCTTTTTTATTTTACTGTTTTACTGAATCAATAAGAGAGAAAGTCACTGACTCTAATGAATTCTAATATTCTATATTTTATTACAGTGTTAAAGCATAAGATTAGTTTTGTGTTAATTAGACAATCTAGGTAGAAGAATATAACATCTTAGTATATTCATGAGTTAATTACTTATCTTCAAGCTCTGATGTGGATCCATATCAATTTAATATTGCATGTGACTTTCTTTCAACCAATAGCCAACTCCATTTCTTTTCCTTGTCTTTTTGCCTCCATAACTGCAACAATCTTGTTTATCTACATTTTTTTTAAGGTTCAAGGTTTTGTTTTGTCTTAAATCTAGTTGCCAGTCACAACAAGAGTAAACCAACTGAACAAATGGGATTTACATAAGTGTTGACTTACCATTCAACAAGAGCTTCAATAACCTTTTGCTAATGAACTAGATTCACATGTTTTGTACAGGAAAGCACAGCCAAATGGTAATCTTGGATATATAGGTGTTGAATCCAGTGGAACTTCTGTGAAAATCTGTCAGCTTCATTTTCATTCTGCTTCTCATATCCCACTGGCATTTTAGTTTCATTCCAATTTCATATTATGTTGCAAGATATTTTTTTCCCCTTCTTGGATGAAAATTAGAGCATATTTTGGCTACATTTTCCCCCAAAGTACACACTTCTTAATATCTTTCCATGACTAAAGAGCTTTTGTGCATTTTCTTTTTAAAAATGTTCATTTTTGATATGAGCAGATTACCTCCTTCACCTAAATACTTTATAGGCCTCAGATATATAAAGATTTCCAAGGCAAGTTATCATTATTGCTAGTAATCAGGCTTTAGAAAATTAATACAGGAAGAAAGGGCTGAGAATTGCAAACTCAAGTCATTTCTATTTCACCCTCTTACTTTGATGTAAATATTGTAGAAAATTAGGTTGTCAGTAATTTCCACAATTTATTGGCATGTCTTTCTACAGGCAGGCAAATTGTACTAAATAATTATTTTTTTCAGTTTAGAAAATAGTTACCAGGGCTGTTAGCAAATTAACACTGCAGCTATATTCATAGCTATTAAGAATTAAGCTTGGTAAATTCAATGAGACTTCTTAATTAGCAGTTACAGAATTGTGCATCAAATTAACTGTGATTTTTCTTGTAAAAATATCAGCCTCTCAGATTTGTACAGTTATGATGGGACAATTCTGAACTGAGAAAAAACCCTAGACACTATTATTTGTTTTTAGATTATTCATATTTTATGTCATCTGTTTATGGATGTCAGCTCCTACCTATTTCATTCTTGTACTTAAGAATAAAACATTTCAAATATTTTCACCCAAAGGGCAAAGTAAAAAGAAATTTTGCTTTTTTTCCCAAAAAAACCCATTTTCTGTATTTTGTAACTTCCCGTGAAAAAAATAATCTGTGCGTGAAGAACAATTTGTATTTTGTGCAAAACATTATTTTGTGAAAAAAAAATCTTCAAGGTGCTCAGAAATGTCTCAAAGTAAAACAAACAATGACATAAAGACACAAAAACTGTTATAGCCCCTTCTTGCTAAGATTTTTTTTTAAAAAAAACAAATGTCAGTTTTAAAAATAGTGAATATATTTGCTCTATGTCATAAAGGTGTTTCTTTCTGTGTGAAGAAAGGAGAGCAATGCATTTTCTTAACAAAATCATAAAGATATTTATGATGGTTAGTTTTTAAAGTTTGCTTACCACTTCATAATGGGGGTGGGGGAATACTTATTGATCAATCATTTGAAATGGGTTATCGGAACAACTATTGAATCAAAATTGTTCCCTAATAGATACAGTGTAACACACCAATTATGATAACAGCAAACGTGCATTTTAAAAAAATTACTGGCCATTTCTGCACTACACTGTTATAGTGCTATATTTCCACTTTCAGTCTGTTATGGAATCCTGCGGTTTGCAATTGTGGGATGAGGATTTAGAATTCTCAACCAGAGAGCACTTTGGCCTCGGTAAACTACAAACCACAGGATGTTGAAAGTGGAATAATAGCACTATAACAGTGCAGTGTGAAAATGGCTGCTAAAAGTAATTGTTGTTGTTGTGTGGATGCATATATTATTGTGGTGATGTGCTTTCAAGCCAACTCTGACTTCTAGCAACCATATAATGGGTTTTTCTTGGCAAGATTTATTCAGAGGAGATTTTCTATTGTCTTCTGCTGACTCTGAAATCATGACTTCCTGAGGTCACCAGTAGGTTTCCATGGCTGAGCAGGGATTTGAACTCTGGCCTTGCTTAAGTCTCAGTCCAACACCAAATCCACAACACAACATTTGCTTTAACTTGCATATGTACATGGAAATAATTTCTACTTTCTGCATTAAATGATGTATCCCTCTCACTCTCAAAGTTGTATATTGCTAGTGAAAAGGTTGTGGTTTCAAAATGCTATTCACAATGAATTTGAAAGTCCACTCGGTCTCTCAGTAAATAGTAAGTAGTTCATAATATTATACTCCTCATATTAAAAGATTCCACCATTGCATTTTCCATTCTTATCAGCTGTATTTTTAAGTGTCTTTTCAATTATGTTAGCTCTTGAGTTATTCTGTACACCACCATCTCATTCTTGTGAGAGTCATCATGAACAAGTTCTCCTTCAGCATTTTAAATACTCTTGAAATGCTGATTTCTTTGTGAAGTAATTTCTGTGAAGTCCAAATTATTACTGTCTCTTAGTTTTGCAGCTGCATAACTAAAGGAAATTAAAAGAAACACATATTCAGAAAGTTCTGTGACATGATACACCCAACAATTGACAAATGACACAGGGATGGCAGAGGCCATGCAGATTCGTTTTCTTCAGTTTTAACTAGTGAGTCAGTGGTGAGAAGAAAGAAGTCCATAGTCAATAACTATTTAAATCCAAATTGCAGTAAGCAGAAAGAAGAGTGAAAGTGAGTTAAAAAGTGATCGCTATTTTATGAGCCAAACGTAGAGGGATTCACCCACGCAATCAGATAATGCCAGAGTTTAGAGTTACTTTTTTAAAAAAAATCAGTTTCCAAAACATTGTCAGCTAGAATTATATATTATACTTTCCTTTAAATATTTTTCCCAGTTTCTCACCAATGGCTTGTCCCTGGCTGTCCTATCAAACTCTCTAACTTTGTCGTGACTAGTCTCTAACTATTAAGCAGCAGCACATGTTAGTTGCCCACTTCTGTCACAGTGAGAATTAGGTGAAAAATCCTAGCCCCATGGTCTAAGGCATGAGAGTGGGGATTGCTGCTAAAATAATAAGTGTGAGTGAGTACCAATAGCATCTGATGGCTCTGTTATCAGTGGGACAATGAACCACCCTGAGATTTAATCCAAAATTAAAAGAGTTTTGTCATAGGCGCGTTCCACACCCTACCTTATATCATTGTCATCCAGTGGTGATCCCAGCAGCAGCTCTGCCCGGAAGGGAGAATGACAGGAGCACTCCCCACTGCACCGGCTGTCTGTCTGCTGAAGGAAGCACGATGGACATGCCTGTTCCTTCTGCAATGCAGTCCACCACTTTCCCAGACTGTGCTGGGGCAGGAAGCACCTCTATCATGCTTCTGGGGCTTCTGCAGGCCAGATAAGTGTGGGATGGTGGCGTGACGGCAGGTCATTGCGAGGAAAAGCCCATCAATGATTTTATCCATGATAGTGCTGCCTGGCAATGGGAGAAGAAAGGTCTGTGACAACATCATGCAAAAGCATTGTCCTGGTCCCACTCCTCTCCTGTCCCCAGGATGGGATGGGAGACTTCTGCAGAAAGGACCTGAGAGAGCTTACGATTCCCATGTTGAAACAGCTTCACTGGTAGCTGGTTCATTCTGGGCATTCTCAAAAGACTTGTCATGATTCATAAAGGCCTACACAGCTTGTACCAGCCTATCTGGAAGACTGTACCTCTCCAAATGAGAAAGCTTAGAGTTGGGCTTTCTCTCAGTTCCATCACCTCATGGGCGTATCTGATGAGGACACAGGAGACAGCCTTCCCAGTGGCTGTTTCCATGGTGTGGAATACTCCCTCTTTTTGCTTCCCATATACCAGCAAGAAAAGATTTATTTACTTATCTATCTATCTATCTATCTGTCTGTCTGTCTGTCTGTCTGTCTATCATCTATCTATCTATCTATCCATCCTTTGGTTCTTAATTTGTTGTGCCAGAGGAGTCTGTTAATAGGATGTGGCTTATCTTTTTAATTGTTTTATTGTGGCTTATCTTTTTATTTTTATTTTTTAATTCTGCTTTTAATTGTTTCAAAATCATGTTTTAATTCTGTTTTTGTTTAATGTTTTTAAAATATTTGTACAATGTATTGTTTCTACTACATTTTGCTTTCATTTATACTGTAAGTTGCTTTGGGCCCGATATTGGTGGGATACAAACCAAAATAAAATAAAATAGGAACTACCCAAGATGTTAAAGCCTATCTTAAAAATATGTTCAGGAGGATCAATGATAAAACTAGTTAGCAATTTTAAACTTGAGACTAAAACCACAAGGAGTTCACTATCCCATTGACACCAAAGCCAAAAGATCCCAAGCGGGTTACCCTGCTCACCTCGTGCCAACAGTGCACTGTGACAGGCATGCTGTCTAATTCTGGGACTGGCTGAAAATGTCAGTTCCCCTCACAGATGACTCTGCACCCAGGGGTTAATTGTCAGATGGTTAATTGTCAGACACCTTTGCAACCTGGCCATAAGCTCCAGTGTTCATGCTACAATGCTTCTACAAGCAGCATTAATTTTGTACAACATCTTTAAGTAAAATTACCCATGAGGCTTGTGGTTCTGGCAGCAACAAAAGAAACTTTCCTGTTTATTTTATGTAGCGAACATAATTAGCTAAATCAAGAGGTATTTTTTAACTAGTATCTAAATGCCTATGAAGCTGGAACTTGGTGTAGTCCAGGGCTTTTTCACAGTTTAATTTAATTCTAATTTGTGCAACATCTAAGCATAATTAGAGAACTTATTACTCTAGTTATAGAAAACATGAGGTTATGGAGAAATCCCAGTGATATCTGTTATAATTTACTTGTTAATATTGCACATTTTTAATTGTTTGCTTAATTTGCAGATTCAGCTCCTGTGAATGCCACATTACTAGTATAACCACTTAATATTAATGTGCATGATTTTAATGTAATTCAGCAATACATTTATGGTGATGAACTTGGTCATGGAACCATGAAATCACAAGAAGAGGAGTATAAATTCTTTAGTTCAATCTGAGAAAATTTCATCTTTCTGCTAACTTGCTGTGCTATAATTTGGTTTATGTTAATCAGAACTAATCAATCATTTCTAATTAACTAACAGAGGTGAACTGAGGTCTCCTACAGCAGTGAAACTTTACAAGGGACCTTGCTGTTTTGTTCTGCAAGAGATGACTTGGTGCTTCAGGTTGAACTCTACTGCAAATCTTTTTTCTCTGCTAATTAAGTGAATATTTCTAAAATAAAGACAAAGACAAATAAATAATGTAGTTGCACCTTTGGCTGAAGTAAAAAATTGGGGCCCGCTGAAATGCTCAAGAAATGAACCAAAGGGAAGGATTCTCTCCTGAGGTCTGGTCCTCCGAGAACCTGCCCACTAAAGACTAACCATAATACTTGGTCAGTAATTGATTGATCTGTAGGGGACCATGTTACCCTGATTTCTGGAGTCCCGTGCGGGACACCTCAATGTTCTCCAAATAATGGGGAATGGGAATTAGCCAGAGCACAAGCTGTAGCACTACGAGAGGCAGGGTAACCTAGCAAGATCTTTAAACCCAATTTTTACAGGGTCAGGCCAAGCCAAAAATCAAGCAGAATTGTCTAATAAATGATTTTAGTGAGGGGAATTCACTCATGCATGCACACAAGATACGCACAATCACACATTCACACAAGAGCTAGCTGAAAGAGAAAGGGAGGAAAAATTATAGAGAGGCTGAGGGATTTGGGGGGATTTATAATTACCAGTCCAGAAGAGTAGTGAAGAGCAGAAATGTATTTTGGCTTAGGTAGGACCTAAGGACAGTTCTCATTCAGGAGCCAGATGGACAGAGTGACGGGTTGACCTTCAAGAGACTGCACTGGGCCTCCTGAAATCAGGGGTATTTGTACCCTGAAAATGGCTTGTGGCTGTGAAGGTTCCAGATGCAAGACAAAGGGAACCTGTTGTGGACAATGAGTCTTTCGTCTGTTGATGGGCTTAGTGCTTTGATTGACAAAGACATGATGAATGTTGTAATAGCTGTCTATTGTAGGTGATGTGAGGACAGAGGAAAGAATCCAGGTGTACAAGGGATGGATATCTGTCAATCAGTGTCCTGATGGGCTCCTCACAGTTGGATTCCCTGGAAAATTCCAGCTTATATTTAAGCCTATTATCCACAGGAATGGTGTGTATTTGCCTGGCAAATGACTCAGTCTTACCTGAAGGAATTTTGGAGTTGACCTATGCTTCTCACATTTACAGTCAAATTCTTTCCCTCGCTCAGTTTGAACTCTCCGTCACCTCTCAGGCTTGAATTTGATATCAGAGTCAATAAAATGTGTTGCCAATTACATATGATGCCAATTAGGTATGGTGCCCATCCAAATCGTACTGATATTGGGGACCCCCAAAGCGGGGGCTTACAACCATACTACAGGTAATATCGTCCACGTGGCATTCTGGCCTGCCTAGCCATGCTGCACCTTTGCTCTTATTTGCCTCTTCATGAAAGTCCAGCCTATCAACCCAAAGAAGACTCCCCCATAAATGCTGACTGAGGTACCTGGGAAATTTACTAGAAAAATTATTTCAATTTCTTTGCAAGAGTATGATTTCAAAACAGATTTTGCATAGTTGGTCAGATTCTAGCACTATTGTATACTCACTCTTTAAAGGCAAGGAGACTGTATAACTGGTCTTCATTCTTACTGTAAAAACTAGATGAATGTGTTAAGCAGCAAAAGAGTATAGACAAAATGGACAGTGTTTCCCATCTTTGCCCCTGGTCTACTCTGCCGGGCTATTAGGAGATTCATTGCCCTGGACAGTTTAATTTACAACGGATATTGCCTGCTGAAATGTCTAAGCTAAAGAAACTCTCTCTTTGTCTTTTTGTATTTGCTTAACAAAAGTCCTCCATTTTGAATTCTAGTTGACTTTAAAGATTGTTCCTGTTGTTAGCCCTGTGTCCTACTTAAAATTATGCTGACATTACTTGACAAATTCCTATGTTCTCAGCATCAGTTCCCAGTGCGCTTTCTGTAACAATATTGCTTACACTTCATTGCTGAATCAATTGTGTGAATCAAGGTTTATTGTTGATTGTTAACCAGAAGTTACTGTATTATCAACCATGTATCAGAATTTTAGTCCTGGGACAGCAAATATTCATAATATTCTTGCACATGTGCTCTATGCTTTATGAGATCACTGTCATCCCAAACCTATTTAACTCTTCCCTTCTTTCAGTAAACTGTTCTTCTCTTTGCTTATGTAAGATATAGTTTGGACCACTTTTTTGCTGAGGGAGGGAAGTCCCTTGGGCCAAAGTTGGGAATCTTTCCAGGCTGATTCAGAGCTCACTTGCAATCTTGTAGACTACCTGAGGTAGTCCATGTGGACCTAATATTTTAGGTTTGGCCCTATATGTTTTTTTCTAACAGTCTTCAGGGTTGGTGCCCTGACCATTTTCTGGGTTGTTGCCCTAACAGTTCTCAAGGTTAGTGCCCTGATCATTTTCTGGGTTGTTGTCCAAACAGTCTTTGGAGTTGGTGCCCTGACAATTTTAAGGTTTGTTGCCTTAACATTTTTTCCAGAGTTTATCTGCCAACAGATGCATATACTCTCCTTTCGGGAGAAAAATTCCCAGCCCAATGTTTTGTTTTTGTTTTGTTTTCCCCTGTAAGGTGCTAGGCTGCTACCTATTTTAGCATAATTTTATTAATTCATTTAAAACATCTGTGTCAGAACCAGGAACTGCGGAAATCTCTGGACCAAGCCAGGGCTATGACAATCAAGGTCTGCTTTTAGCTCTCCTTTTTAAGAGAATGCAGCACCCTTCTAAACTTTCGTCCCCCATTGGTTTCCTCTCCCAGTTTATCTCCCTCTACTAATTTTCCTAAATGCATAACCTTTCAGATATAGGGCAAAGCATGGATTTATCCAATGACTGTGTCACTGGTGGTAGCATGTATAACACAGTTCAAAGTAAAGACATTCTATTGAGACAGATCTTACAAAAATAGAAAACAATTCTTTATTTAGCACACTGTCAGGGTAAAAGGTAGTTGATGGAGTAAAGATCAGCATCCAGCACAACACTTGTATATTGAAAACCAGCAAACACTTTCTTTTTCTCTCTCCCACACACTCAGATCAGATCTCTCTCTCTCTCTCTCTCTCTCAACTCCAAAACACACTCTAACCTGACCTTCAACTCTAATTTTTTTGGTTAAATTTCAGTTACTCACTTCCTCCATCTAGCCCCTCCCTCTGGCTAGCCTGGGTTCCATTTCCAACAGGCAACCAATTTAAATCCTAGGGGTTGCTAGGGTACTCCATTGCTAAGTCCCCCTCCTCAGGGTTGTCACAGTCTGCTCTTCCTCAGAAATGCAACATGTTTCACTCAACCACAACCAATCTCCTCAGTTTCTTAAAACTGTTGCCTTTGCAACATTAAGGCCACAAGCTTATATTTACTTTCCTCACACTAAGTTCCACTGAACTCAAAGATCCTTAATTCCTTTTTGTATAAGATTGTGGTGAACTAGAGCAGCTGAGTTGGGGAGATTCAAATGTTGACCAAGCGTTTCACCCAAAGCTCTTTCAGGTTCACATTGTGAGGGTAGAATGGAAGTGGCAATAGCAACTTCTTCCCTTCATGTCTGCTCTATTTTTGTTTGTTTGGCCCTATACTTTATCTCCTATTGCAGCTGATGAGAGGAAAAAAAGAATAGGGCTGCTTTACACACGCACCCTTCACCATGGAACACGATGATCTGGTAACTGGGAAGGTTTTGGATGCAAAAGATTCACAGCCTCTTCCGATCCTCTGAGATTATGCCTCCCAATCCACTTTTACTATTGTTGATGTTGTTGTTGTGAATGATGATGTAATTAGTATTATCAGCTTTATTTGTGCCTTCATTTATACCCTGCTTTCTCCCCCTAACCAGGATCAAATGTGGCTTATTTTGTCTCTGTTGATAGGGGAGGGGCAGATCTGATTCATCTCATGGCCCCTGGGAACTTAGAGTATACAATTTTCATCTGACACTCATTCCATTTTCAAATGAGGTTCTTCTCTGCCATCCCCCTCAAATTATCACTCATTTGATCTGAACTATACAGAGGTCTTGCCTCCCAGCTTTGTTAGCCAATATAATTGTTTGTTTTAAAATGTATTTCTATCGTTCTTCATAGCTTTATGCATAGGCTTTGGGGCATATTTTCAAAGTTGTGTGTGGGAGCTGGAAAATTATATATGAAGCCCCTTTCCCCCTAATTGGCATTTCTGTACATGCATTTGCCCTATGATTTAATTATACATTTATTTTCAAATTTAGTTCAATTAGGCAACTTAAAAGCCTTCTCTTCAGGGAAATAACAACTTGCAATTTCACCTCCCTTTCCTTCTACCATCTTATGATTATACTAGAAAATTCAGTGCACTGTTTTCTCTTGGGTTCTCTTTGCATACTAAATGGAAATGCATACCAAGAACTCTCAAATTTATTCTAAAATCTACATTAGGTTTTTGTGCTGATCTCAAAGGCATACCATTAAAGATATTATACTTTTCCTTTGACCAACAATTTGAACGTGATATAATATGAGTAAATTACCACTTTATCTTGTCGCTTAAGGTTAGCTATGGACTACTAAAAATGAACACACAGAAGGATTAACTTTTCCTGCTGTATCATATGTTCATGAATATCAGCAAAAACACTGAGCAAGCTTTTATCTCTATCCCATTGGATATAAAATGGAACCTGAGCTTAGCTTTGTGTGCATCATGCCTTCCATAGAGCTATACAGAATGAACTATCCCCAGTTAACTGTCCTAATCTGAAAAATAAGGAACTGAGGGGCCATTCTAATTCACAAGGTATAAGGAAGATGTATATCTTGGCACAGTGCTGGTTTTCTTTTCTTTTCTTTTCTTTTCTTTTCTTTTCTTTTCTTTTCTTTTCTTTTCTTCTCTTTTCTTTTCTTTTCTTTTCTTGTTTTCTTTTAAAAAAGCTTGCATTTTGTACCTTTAAATATTTTTATTAGCAATTTACATAGCGTGATACACACCATTACCCCGCCACAGACAACATTTCATGATTCAAAGTATAATCTCACAATTGCTGTCAAAGACAAATGACAGCAAGAGGCTGTAATCAATATCCAAACAGTGCTTATTTTGATAACTTCCAAAAGATCATATATTGCAGTGGGGAAAGGAGGAATGTCTAGAATTTGCATGTGACATATATGTTATAAACAGATATCGTGCAGTCTCAAACATGTCTGTTTTGCCTCTGGCAAGGAGAAATTTGAGTGTTAATTTCTCTAACAATGTGAGAGACCAAGCTCTGTATAACCAACAATGAATGGATAAATCTTGTGAGTTCTTCTGGGTCCTTGCTATCTCTATCTTTGTTGCATGCAGCAAAGTAGATATAAGAACTTTACATACGGCATTTTCATTTAGTTTATCATAAATTGATAAAATCAGTAAAGAACTTTGAAAGCATATATTTTGACCAGTTAGATTGCTAATCCACTCAAGAACCTCGAGGAAAAATGGAATTATTTTAGGGCATGTGTCCCAATATGTCAACATTATTACAGCCTCTTCAATGTTTGTCTGACAAATCATTATTGATTCTGTGTTAAGGGACACAAATGCTATCAATGTATCACTTTAATAGTAATCTCCTTGGCCATTGCAGACCACAGTTTATATGAGAGAGAGATCCAAATTCTGTTCCATTTGTCTTCTTCAATCTGTAACTTGGCTTCCCAGGCACTCTTAGTGGTTTTATTTGTTTTTTTTATTGTAGCACCTTTGAGACTGAGAGAAAGACATTTGTAGCATGTGATGAAGCAGACCCAGTTGACAAAAGCTTATGCTACAAACTGCTTTCTCTCAGTCTCAAATTGCTACAATATTTCTTTACATACCATTCAATAAAATGAGCATGAGATTCTGCATTATTAGATGTTACTATGATGAAAGAACCCCACTGTAGTTACACCTCCCAATCCTACCTCTTAAAAAGGTATCTTTCAGCCAGGGAGCACACCCAGCTGAAGGTTCTTCTGAGGTCCTGCAGATTTTGACACCAGGAAATGACATCAACGACCCTCTCCCCATTGAGAAGATTGTCAAGAAGAGGCAACTCCTCAGGTTCCTGCTGCAACTGCTTTTCTCAAGGTGTCCCATGACTGCGAAAGCCCTTCAGACATCATTCCCCAGAGTCCTGAGCTGCAGTGCCTTGGGAAACCTTTGGCTGAAGTGATGCCTGGTTAAAAAGGGTTTGGAAATCATGTTCAGTCTTTAACAATCATAAGTATGAATCCCCAGCAGTTACAGTATGGTATGTATGGCTTATGATCTCATAATTACTGAAAAGAATGCCAGCCTGAAACTGTACGCTCAACGATCACACTTATAGAACTCATCATACATTACACAATAGCCAAAAAAAGTACAACTACATGTGTAAGCACTCTTAGGTTTCTGTGAAATACCAATAGGATCCCAGCCAATGTGCCCAGTCTGCCTCTTTTGTTTCACCATAACCAGAAGAAGTAGCTTAGAGAGAGACTGGAGAAATCAAGAGTCACTATACAAGTCAACTCACCATTAAAGTAAATTAATAAAATTGCCAGTCAAAATGGTTTGAGCAAAAATAAACAATCAATTAAAATGTAGCATGTACTCAAGTTTTTATCTGATTTTAAACTCAGGAAATTATTAATGTCTTGCATCTGTAAAGTGTGCCACATTTTAAAATGATATTCCATCTACCTGCTCTTATGTGAAAATCCATTTATATGATTGAAAACTGACACTGTGTCACCCTTGATTTTTATTAATATACAGCAATTTAATTGAGCAAACATAGCACATCAAGTGCCGTAATAGGTTTAACTACAAAATCCATTTGGAATTTTAAGGATAGTCAATCTGTTAATTAAATATTAATTGATTATTAAAAGCAAAATTGAGTTTCAACAGCTGTTAGATGGGTTTGTTTTACATAAAGTTAATTCCCACTGAGTAAGCATCTCAGCCATCTGTTAGTATTTACTATATCTCTCTAGAATACATACCACCTGTCTTGTTAGTCCGTTGACAGATTGATAATATAGAGGCATTGTCATTTAGTCAATGTGTTTAATGGTTGAGTGATGAGAGGTCAAGTTTTGGTCTTCCCTTAACTATCCATCTCTGACTTTAGGTTTGCTGTTAATATAGAAGCTCGAAGTAATTGCCATGTTATCTCTTAATACAGTCTGTGGGCCAAGAATTGAAAATTGATGTCTCAGCACATGTTTCCCATGAAAGGAGGGGAGTATACTAATTTCTGACTCCCCAACATTTTTTCCTTGCATAAATGTCAAATCTCTGTGAAGAAGAGAGCTTATTATAACCATGGAGGGTCACCACATATACCAAATTATTGATTTCTTTTTTTGTGTGGGGGGGGGGGAGTTACATGGTGAGACTCAACAGATTAAGTGGGCTTTCCTCCTTAGACAACTTCCTTTCAGTCGGTGGAAGTGACAGTAGAGGAGATGGGGCTAGCTTGTTCCCTGCTTCACATGTGGAGTGCTGAGGTTCTGTGGAAACCTGGATCAGATAAAACATTAAACACAGTAAATTATGTAAAAAAGAGGGAGTATTACTTCTTTCTTGTTGTACAGCTTGTAGCACTAATATGGTGATCTGTATTATCATCATTATTACCATTAGTTATTTCTAAAAGAATTCAATACCATTCTAACATGTTTCTGAAATTTATAACCAGACCTGTGTTCAACTGCTCTAACTTAAATTAGAAAAGTTAAGGAAAAGAAAACTTTAGGCATCTTGATGAGATCATAATATGCTAAATTAAACAATTAAGGCCTTTCCATACTACACTGTTATAGTGCTATTATCACATTTTCAACATCCTGTGGAATCTGGGGTTGCAGTTTAGCGAGGGGCATTTAGAATTCTTAACCAGAGAGCTCTTTGACCCTAGTAAACTATGAACCCCAAAATTCAACGGGATGTTGAAAGTAGAATAATAGCACTACAACAGTGTAATGCCCTTAGAGTGTATCAGTTCATGAAAACACAATCCATAGACCTACATATTTCAGAGGGTGGGGGAGGAATTGTTTACATATTCTCTTGTATCAATTTTTGGTTTTGTTCAAAGACTGATAGTGGGAGTTTTTGGGACAAGGATGATTCAGCCCTCAATCATGCATACACATGGATCTCTATCCTTTGGTTTTGCAGTATTTGATGACAAACAGCTGAATGTCTGATGAGATGAGAAAGACGTACAGAATCCCAGTGGAAAAATCTTTGCATATATTGTGTTCTTCTTGCAGATATCCATGGCTTATCTATAAATGTTAGGGCCATGAGAATCTGAGCAATTAAATCAGTGGTGCAAATAATTCTTTGTGTGTATAGGATATTCTTTCACACAACATGCTGAGATATTTTAATTGAAAATTTGGTGAGATCCATCGGATTGTTCTTTCAAGCATATTTCATTTTAATCTATAATATGACAGTACTGCCTTATCCTTAGAGATCAAAGTGTGACAAACACTTCTTTACTCTTTGTAAAAGAGGCAAATTTAAAGTCATACTGCTTTGTACAAAAGAATGAAATATTCTATCTTCTGCAAGAATATTAGTGTTTCTAAAAAGTTAATTCTTATGTTGGTAGTAAAGCTGGACAACCTTCCTTTTTGATTGATTTAACTGGAAAGTAATATTTTGATGTTAGGCAACATCCTTATTTTCATTACAAGAAACACTAAGAACTAGGAATTTATATCTTCAAATGTCTCTGGAAAATCTTCCATCCCAAAAGCCATCTGTTTCTAAACACACTTTGTGTACGTATTTTGAGGTGTATATGCATGGTAGTTTCCAGCAGGAAAAAAAAAAGACACGTTACATTTCAAGTAACATATGAAGAAGGGTTTTGTGCAAAAATGGTGTAAAAATAAGACTTTTTTCCATAAAAAACCCCAAAAACATGTCTCTAGAAACAATGGGGATGAGATTCTGTATGAAAAATACATTTTGCTCTATCAACAATTGTAAGTCATGATAGTCCATGGAACCTCTGTGTGCAGTGGCAGTATTTAGATGAAAACTAAGGTCAAACAACAAGGGAAGGCCACCACATCCTGTCACTGCACCTAGTTGGATAATGCTGAGTAAAATGGCAATTGCAGTGGGCCCAAGATATCTGAAGGCTACAAATATGCAGATTTAACCAACCAGAGATTCAGAATATTTGAAAACAAAAATATAGATCAGCTAATAAAGCAAGCATCTTTACATATGGAGGGAGAAGAAAGGAACCCAGATCACTATCATGCTGTGACTCTCCTGCTCACCTGCATAACCTGGCCAAGCTCCAGATTGAAGCCCACCATACACATGCAGTGGAACTAGGCAGCAGTTGAGGTGGCAACCAGCCTTGGCCACCAAAAACACATTCTACCTTGCATCCAGGAAGCCCACAAATGTGTAGGAGCACCACTATATCTACCAATGACAGGGCAGTAAGCAGATTCTGCAGGGATATGGCAAGTGGTGGTGGTGTACCTGTTTGGTTGCTTACAAATGAACAAGCAGGAGCACCACCACTGATTGCAGGGTGGCAGGAGGCTTCCACAGGGATATCGCAATTGACAAAAGCATTGCTCCTGCTTGGTACTTTGGTACAAGCGAAAATACTTCCTCTACCACCACCAATTGGAGGGTGATGAGCATGGCAATTGGTAGTGCTGACAGCAGTCTTGGCAGCAGTGCTTCTGCTCAATCATTTTTAATATGAACTGGAGCATTTTTTTTTAAGTATCCATAGGGGATGGGCATCCTGGAACCAATCCCTCATGAATATTGAGGGCCGACAGTACTCATATGCAGTTCCAGCTCCCTGTTTGTGATCCCAGATCCTTTCTCAAACCTCCAAAACCCCTAGGCTCCCCAAATATTTTATCAGATTAAACCTGGGCATTTACTGCAGTAGCCTTCCATGCTGGCATGGGGGCAAGAGAGGAGCAGGGACACAACAACACTTCTGCATGACCTAATCATGGTCTTGCTCCTCTCCCATCCCCAGTCGGAGCAGCTGCAGATTAAATTATTGACAGGTTTTTGCTGTCAATGACCCATGATTGCACCACCATATTGGAATTATCTGTCCTGTGGAAGGCCTGGAAACATGATGGCAGTGCTTCCTGCACCAGCGCAGCCTAGGAAAATACCTGTCTGCACTGCAGAAGGAAAAGGTATGTCCATTGTGCTCCCTTCTACAAAGAGCTGGTACAGTGCAAACGGGAGCACTCTCATCATGCTCTCTTCCTAGAAGAGCTGCTGCAGGGATCACCATCGGAAGAGCACAGATAGTGTGCAGAAAGGACTGTGTCCTCAAGCACATCGAAACAAATACCACTTCCCATTGAGTTTGGTTTATATGATAATGGTTATTGCACATAAGAAGATATCCTAAGACAGTAATTATTTGTCTGCTGTCATCTTTATTATTGTTGTCATTGTTTCCATTAAATTCATTATCTACATGTCATATTTCTAGAGTGGCTCCCAGTATATCAGATTATGAGAAACAAAAACAACTGAATTAATAAAACAATTAATTTGAGCAATTACAATTAACTGTTGTTAGGGGTTTCTGGGGGGGATCACATTTTACAGATGTGCAAAGAGAAAAAAAACCTGAAAAATAATGCAAAATTTCTGAGTCCAAGAACAAAAATGAGCTGTTCTTCTGAAGAAAAAATATTCGTGTTATGTGATTTATTGCATGCAAATGAACCAAGTCATTATACACATCCTTACATAGTATCCACGAATATGTTTTTCATTTTTAATTAATTTTATTATGATTACATCATATAAAACAACATTTCTCATTGTACATTTTACCGAACTATTACCGCTATGTTCCACTCCTCTCTGGATTTCAATAGTGTTATTTCATTGACATATCAACATTATGCCTCGCATTGCATTTGTTGACATACAAGATAGATCCTGCTCTTCGACCCTACTTTACATGTTCCATGACATTCCACTGATTTTTACTTCTAACTACTCATGCTACCATGAATTAAGAATTATTACCTGTCAACACCCTATCCATTTCCAGAACAATTTGCCATTCTTTGGTAATGTCATCATCTGATTTTCCTTTTAATCTCTGAGAGACTATATCTGCATTCCGATTTTCAATAAAAGTTGCCCATCATTGCTCTATTGTAGGTATCTGCTCAGTTTTCCATAGCCTTGCATATTCAATACGGGCTGTCGTAATCATATACAGCATTATTCGCCAATATTTCTTCGCAACAGTTCCATCTAACACATGTGTCATATTTAATAAGTACAGTTCGGGTTTCTTATCAATTTGAACCCTCAATATTTTACATATCATATTATGTATATCATTCCAATATTTTTTAGCCTTAGGACATGACCACCACGTATGAAATAGTGTTCCAACATTCTCCTGACACTTCCAACACTGACCTGTTCCCGTATTATATATCTTCTTTAATTTTTCTGGTGTCATGTACCTTCTATGAAAAAGCTTATAATAGTTCTCTTTTAGGTTCTGAGCTGTATCCACGGATATTTTTTAAAAAAATGATTTTTTAAAAAATCATTCAACATTGAATAAAACAGCATAATACGTTTACCTGAGCCAATATTTTAGAAACGTAAAAGACAGTAAGTCCTAACAAAGAAAAAAAAAGCTACAGAGGCATTCCAGGAAAGATAACATGAAGTTGTTCACTGTTAACCTTTGGATCTATGCCTCTTACCAGGGACAGCTTTCTACTCCTCAACAGTCTTTTTCAGTCATTGGTCCACATATTAACCAGCAGCAGTTCTCCAAGGCTTCTGTTAATTGTTATGAATGAAGATGGGGCATTTTGGTCTTCCAGTCATGTTATTCCAGATGCACAAAATTAGACCTAAAATATAGGCATTCTCTGACATTCTCACCTGGATATTTGCAATTTGTAATTTTCCATGTTCTCTCCCCTTACTCTGTTTAAACTGAAGAGTAGAGACTCAAGACACACACACACACACACACACACAAATGCCCTAATGAATATATCACTTTTTGACATTAGGATGGCTATTATCCCACTCAATATAAAGTAATTGCTTCTTGGCCTTTTTGCTAAGATCAAGTGTAGTATCTGTTCTTATCAGTTTAATAAAGTGTTTGAACAGAAAATACTCCATGCCATTTCTAATGAACCATGATGCAGTGGAGAAGTGATGGGCAGCAGTGATAATGCAATCAGCAGACTGGCCCGTTTGAGGATCCATTGGAAATCTCATGGGGGTCAGTGAATACAAGAAGTATATGTGGTGTTCTAATTTCCCCCATTCCTCTGAACTCTCCATACACTGGAATTCAATCAATGCAGGTTTTTGGTTTTTTTAAAATCTGTCTCTCTGGCTTTCTATCTATCAACTCCTGCTGCAAGAAAGTTAAAAACAACTATGGAGATGCCAAGGAATGCCTCTCAGCCATTCTGCAAGCAAAGCTTGTGCCCTACCACTAGGATGTGAACCTTATTTTACGTGAACAGCTGCCCCTCTCTTTAAGACACAATGACAGACAAGTGACACACTTTATCACACTAAAAAAGAAAAGGTTGTAATAATATTCACAAAAGATGGGCTTTGACATCCTCAGTTTTTTGAAGAATGAAAGAAGAAGAAATTTGACAGCAAATAGATCCAAGCTATGAGGCACCAATATCCTAACCTTCTCTTTAACTATTTATTTATGGAAGACACTTCACTGTCAAATTTCTAATTCTGTGTTGATATCACCGTGGAAATTTGCATTAAATGACATTTTGATTAGAGTGCTCAAATCTGTGCACCTTTAAATCTTTGCCATTTATTGTGTATGCAAAGTCTTCTAGGAAAATGTCCCATTTCCATTTCCCTCAGGAATCCTTGAAGATCAGCGAGAAATCTTGGTGAGTTTTTTTTCTTCATCCAAATTCTAATCAGGTATAGGAAATGCTAATTACAAAAACTGTGTTACATGCCAGCTGCTCAGTCCTTATGATTTGCAACTGACATGATAGGAGAAGCTGCAAGGTCATCTTGGTTTTGTTTGTTTGTTTTCTGGACTGAAATCCAAAATTATCTGTCTGCTGCTCATCTCCTAAGGAGAGACCAGCACAATTTTAATGGCAACAACTGGACTGATAACCTCATGTGAAATAATGAAACTCCAGGAGTCCACATCTTAACTATCCTTGTGTAGCTAAGGTTTTGTGCATCTCTTCCTATTTACACTAAGGACGAATGAAAAGCTAGCAACTGATTATTTTTACATATAGGCCCCAGTCCTATAGGATCAAACCAAACAGGTTTGATGTTCTTTTTTCTTATAATATTTTTATTAACAATAACGAACATAAACATAAACAGACACATGTAAAAAAGGGAGAGAATTGTAACCAATATAAACATAATCCTAAAGAAACTAAATAAATACTGGAAAGTAAAGCAACAGAACATACAGAAAACAATACAACATTTGCTATTTACATAAAACTAAAAAAACTGAAAAATGGAATTTCTACCTGGAGCCTTGTTAAAGTCATAATAAAGTATAACCCCCCAAAAGATTAACCTCTCTATCATAAAGAAGATTAGCCACGACTGTGGTAACATTAAATTCACTGCTGGCATCCATTATGTTCTATATTCCATTCAGCTAATTTAACCTTACAATTACTCAGGTCTAGTCTACATACATAGCATTGGTAATATTGTATAGGTTTGATGTTCTTGTGCTTCAAGCATAGAAATATTTCAGATCTCCCAGGGGTCGTAACAGTGACAAAAAGTGATGTGGCCCTGACTTACCACTGCCAGAGAAAGAGACAGCCACCTAACACATGTTTCTGGGCAGATCTAGCTGCCTTTGTGACGTGCTGTTTCTTTAACGTCTAGCATTGTGCCTTGCTAAATTGAATAATATTTTGGGCATAGCTCCCTGTCTATTTGTTGATCCCTTTGGGAGGTGTGATGGGTTTTCAGGGACCATCCTCTTTTCCTGCCATTTCTGCCAAACTGGGGAGACTGCCGACTGCTGTGCTGACCAGTGATGAGAAGAATGCTGGCAGCTGTGTAGCTCATCTGTCACTCGGCAACAAGGAGATACTGGAGATTCAAAAAGTGGTGGGGAAGCACAGGTATTAAAAACAGAGGCTGTCACTGGGAAAGTGGAAATGGTGGCAAGAGAAAGCAGACAGAATGTGGAGAGGGTGTTGGATTTGGGCCATTCTAGAAAAACTGCTATAGAAGGAGACAAGGGCAGAGGAATAAAAGAGAGCCATCAATCCATCCAGGAGGTAAAGGCTTTCACAAGAAGAAGGAGGAGATAGAGGAAAATTTCTTTATCAGTCTACTTTTGTCTTTCTCCCTATCCCCCCACCCCCAGTTTGGTTTTTAAACTTATAAGCCTAGCCTTTCTAGCTCTTTCACTATTCAAGGCAATTCTAGAGATGTGTGAGACTCCTGTGTATAATAGGAGGGGCACATTTGGAAAGACTCAACAGTCAAATCAGGAAGAATGTTGATTTGACCAATTCTGGAAGATAGCTTGAGACCCCCGTCTGGCTACTCAGTTGTTGTGACTGGTTCTTCAGGGCCTGATTCTGCACAGACTCACTTACCTCCACAGGTTTGATCACATGGAGACATGAGAATGGAGGAGAACTTGATCATGTTCCTGACTTACCTTCCACCTGGATTGTGCCTCAGTGGTAAACCACAGAGTTTGAAAGGTATGATGTCCCGGTCTCCATGAAGGGGGAGATGACAGAGAGATGTGGGGTTCTAGAGTTAACCCCATTCTGTCTCTTACTTGCTTTCTGACATAAGCAATCAGTGTTATTTTCAACAATTTAATCAATGTGGCAATGAACATGACAGAATTATGAGGAAAAGCATGTATAACTGGACTGAAAACAGATTCATCCATCCTTATCTGTTTACTTTTAGTGACAGAACTATAAAATGATACTGCCTCCTTAAAATCTAGTAGACTTCCAGAGTTTGTATGCATACTTGTTTGCTACTCATTAAAATATGAACTTTTGTATCTCTGACAAGGGTATTCATTTAAAGAGATGAATTTGCTGTGAATGACACCTAATTTGAAGATGCAGCACAAATACAAATTATAAAAAGTGGATTTTTCCTAGGGTAGAGAAATCATATTGATTGCATTTCATGATAATGCTTGAGGAAGAAATATTATTTAAGTAGGTAACTGTTTAACACTGGTGGTGGTGGTGGAATGATTATGTAGATTTCATTGTATTTTATTTCTTTATCTGTAGAAATTTTCCACAGCTTGGAATCAGAGGAAAACTAGCATCTGATTGGTAATGCCCTGTTTCCCAAGACAAGTAAATACGCACTGCAAATCAATTAAATGACTTTATAGTTGAGAGTTTTTGCAGCCAGCTGAAAGCTACATAAATTTAGCTTGCATATATATTTTTCAAAACTGCAATTACGGCTTAGTAATCATTGTCTACTTTTGTCTAGACCACTGTGTCATTATGAATTTCTGATTGTTTTGTTTTAAATAAACTTTATAAGACACAACTTTGTGCTCATGTATGTTGGCCACCTAAGTAGAGATGCAATTCTTCGCTAGGTTTCTTCTTGAAGGTAGCAATGAGCAATTTCAGCATTTTTCCCCCCACTGTGAGAAAGCCTTCAAAACACACACAGTTTTTGAAGGTTATTCTCAGTTTGGGACTTGTTCTGCGCAAAAACAGTTTCCTGTGCTCTCATCTACATTAGGGTCCATGCAAACTCTGAAAATGCTTGTTTATTTCCATATATGCAAGATTGATTCTGCAGTGTAACCAAATGTTTATCATTGGAAAGATTCCTACATGGGCATTCTTGGGGAATCTGTGGTTTACTGCATTCTTTTTGTCCTAATGTGGAGACCAGAACAAAATTATTCTTTGAAACACTTTTATCAATTTTTTGATGCAGATTTCAGTTCAAAAATACATTGTACATTGTCAGGATCAAACATTTTATAAGTATATACTTTGGCATAAAATAGATGTATAAATGTGTATTTTGTGGACAAATATTTCAAGATATATACTGAAATATCTAATGAAAATGTTTTATAGTTGCATACCAATGAGGAAGGAAAATAGAACTGCCTTATTGACTCTATGATTAAAAGCTTTCCCAGTTTAAAACTATAAACCTATCTCATGTTGGGCCATACTTAACAAAGTCAAGACTGATGCCTTAGCGTATGTGTCCCATTATCAGGAATGATGTTGTACAAGATCACTGTTTTGTGCTTGCTTACACCTTAGTATTCATACACTAAAATAGATGGAGAAAATGGAGGGTCTGGAACCAAGAATTGTTGCCCTGTACTGTTTGTGCTTGTCCTGTACTGCCTTACGAAGCACCTGGGCCACACTATCTTCTGTTTTCTCTAAGCTCTCCATACATGGAAGATACTAGAAGAAGAAGGAAGAGAGAGAGAGAGAGAGAGAGAGAGAGAAGGATGAGGAGTGTGATTTTGTGAGTAACTATTTTAGCTGCTAATCACAGCTGATGGTCTTATTGAGACTCCTCAGTTCTCTAAAAACTCAGAACAGCGATACTGAATTAATATACTGTAGAATTTCATAACCTTGAACATTAGGAAGATTTCTACTTCAGAAATTGTCTTCCTCATTGGTAAGCTGACAGAAATGATGGTAAAGGGAAGCAGAGGTAACATCATTCCTCTCACACATTCACACTGCTCAGGTTTAGAACATTTGAATAAGGATTATCTGTTCACCAGTTCACACACTTTCATCCAACCTACATACTTCTATACACTTGATCTGTATCCTAGATTAAATAAGATTCTTGTATTTGGCAATCAAGCATGGATCCAAGTACAAATTCTCTCATCTGTTTCAATCAGCCAGTGTAGTGTGAGAGCAGCATGGTGTAATGATTTGAACACTGGACTATGACCTTGGACACCAGGGTTCAATCCTTTGCTCAGCTTTGGAAACTCACTGGGTGACTCTGGGTGCGTCACACACACTCCGCCCTAGAAAACTCCATGATAGGTTCACCTTAGAGCTGTCATAAATTGGTAAAGATATGAAAGCACACAACAACAGACAATATACCAGAACCTGGAAAAATTATCATTTTTTTGGATTAAAATCCCAAAATTTCAAAGCCAGCATGACCATACATTATATAACTCCAAAATATAAAACCATTCTCGAAGTGTTCTGAGGTAAATTCTTTTGCTTACTCAGGCTTCAGGCTTCTGTCAAAAATGAGGGTGAGATAGAAATATGAAAAAAAAAAAATGAGGGGAAAATGGAACCTTCTGCAAGGATGCATGAGTTATATCTAGACATTTACCAAGTTTTATAAAAAGCAATGCAAAATATACAAATCACAATAATTATCAAAATGGATTAGGTTAATAGCACTTTCTCAAGATGCAAATTCATAGTAACACTTAGACTTATTTTGTATCTGTGTGAGATAATGCTGAAATTTGGAATAAGTTGGTTATCTCTGCCATTAATTCTGTATTTAGAAATGAATGCTGGGATGTGCTTTTTTGAAAAAAATAGAAATGTTAAAAAATTAATGAACCAACTATCTTTGTTGTATGGTAAAGGATGCATTAGTCTTTTTCATATAATTGGAGACCTGACTCCTGGAACAGTATGCATGACTGACAGGCATGTAATGCTAAGTGATGCTCCTTGAATACTCTGTCATTTATTTTCCTTCAGTCCACTTGTATTTGACCAACTGTCCTTCATTTCCTGAATATGAATACATTAGTATTAGTTCTAATGTATCACTCTTGACATCAATTCACCTTGAACAGTGAGGGGGGGGGGGAGGAACAAATAAAAGAACAACAGACATAACTTTAAAATTTGTGAAGCATTCAAATTGTTTTAGACAAGCAGCTGAGATGTGCAAGAGCACATTTGGAAATCAGTTTAGTGTCTTGAAAATGACTCTCTTCCTTTCAGATCCATTTGGAACTGGTCTGGTTACAATTCAGATACTTAGGCCATTTCCACACTAGACTGTGATAGCACGATTATTCCACTGCAAACTGGGCTTTGCAGTTTAGGCCCCTCCCTAAACTGCAAACCCCAGGATTCCATAGGATGTTGAAAGTGGAATAATCACGCTATAACAGTCTAGTGTGGAAATGACCTTAGATGACCTTTGTCCCAGACTCAAAGCAATGATTAGTCTCCCCTTAATAAACTGTGCTTTATGATTAGAAGGAGGAAGATCTGTCTGTCAATCAAGTCCACTCCTTCCTCACCCATGTTTTCACAAAATTAAAAGATGTTATTTCCCCCTACCTTTAAGAACCAGAAGTTCCACTCTGATACATACCAATTTTAGTTCATCTTCAGAGGGAAGCATTGGTAAGAAGAAAAGTCACTCTGAAGCAACCTGATTCAGATTGGGTTGGGGGTGTTGTCCAAGTCTGATATACATCCCTAATAATCACGAGAATGTGTAGCAGTCAGAGATAAGGGATACTTTACATGTTGATGAGAAAGTACTGTTACCCCAAAACGTGGGCGACTCAGAGGTTCACCCATGATGCCAGCACCTCCTTAAAACAGTGGGTTTATTAGCTCAAAAGGGGAGACTGCAAGGAGCGGGGGTAACCTAGCAGGGTAACCAGTGTATACTGTTGCTAATGCAGGAACACCAGACAGAGATCCAAAGAATGCTTGTTTTATTGGGGGAATTAACAACCACACACATACAAGTTTCAAGCAGTCTCTCAATCACAAAGGTCTAGCTGAAGAAAAAGGGAGGAAAAGTTTGGATAGTGACAGTTTAGAGTGATGTGGATGATATTTAGTTATCCAGAAATACAGAGACAAAGTGATGTGGCTCAGACATACGGTCCAAGGGAATGGGAATCAGAGCAGCAGAGTGATGGCCAATATGCCAAAGTACTATGAGCTATCTGGCTCAGAGTGAGGGTTTAAATACTCTTTTTCCACCTTGAGGGGAAAGGTCTTAAGGCTCTTTGTCAGAGTAGACAGTGGGGTCAACAGGGTAGGCAAAGGGGTCTGGAATTAGCAAATGGCCTTAGCACCAGGTGACAAAGGACTAATGGAAATTGTGATAGCTCTTTAATGGTGGTACAGGTGGGGGGAACAAAAGAGTTTTCGTGGACAAAAGGGAGATGGTCAAAGACAATTAGTCATTCTGTGGAAGCACTTTCAGGCATGATTGTTACTAAAGGTTGAGCCACTGAGGGACATCTGCAACTCCATTGTCTCTGGAGGTTCCCTGACTATGACCTAGCCATGCTGAGAGGTCCTGATCTGATCTAGTTTTGCAACGCACATGTGCAGACTGTTACTCTTTGCCAGCAGGCTTCCCAGCCATAGCAGGATATAATTTATATTTCATGCCAATACATATTTGACAATTAAAACTGATCATGGAGCATGGGTGTATGGTATGGTAACAGTACCAGATATGAATTTTCAAATTCAGTCTGCAAAGTGGAACTCAGTTGCATTTTCATAGTCACACATCTCAGAGTTTTGCAAGGCAGTCAACAAGAGAATTTGAAAGAAAATATTCATAAACAGTTAATGGATTAGGGAAAGTTTAAATGAAAATGAATATTTGTGGAAAAAATAATCTTATAAATTGTCACCATACTTTAAGGAGAGCCACTTGCAAAAAAAGGAGACATAGGAAAAACTGCATACAAGAATAATAATTAGAAAACAAAATAATTGCAAGACGTCATACAAATTTTTGAAGCCGCAAAACAGAAACAGGACTGATCAAACTTAAGAGTTAAAAAAAATGTGGAACCACAATATCTCACAATCAGATACAAAAGAAAGAGAGGATGAAAATGCGGGCGGGATTTGGAGAAACTTAACAAAATCAGGACTGAGTGATTTTCTTATCTTTCATTTTATGTGAATGTTCGAAGTAGTGGTATTGTTTAGAGTAGTTGCATGGTATGGTGATGAAAAATACATAGTAGTTTGCTGGTGCTCATAGTTTCAGCATAACCACATGAGTTCCACCACTAATGCATAATAGGAATAGAAGGAGCTCACCTAGGTCCCTCATGCCTCTCTGATATCCCTGAATTCGCTGGTAGCCTTTAATTCTCATTAGAACCCTTTACTTCACACACTTTAGGTTCAAATTAGGGAAATAAATCTTTGTAAATTTCATTCAAGGGGGCAAAAATAATTAGTTTCAGAATTTTCTCCCCACTCTGAGAATCTTCTCAAAAATGCACAATTTTGAGGACTCTTTACATCTAGGGATGCAACTTACAGAATAAGCAAATAAATAAGCAAATAAATAAATAAATAAATAAATTTCTGTTTTTGCATAGAAAACAGGATTTTATCTGCAGGCATGTTGTTTTCTGTGCAGGAAACCTGCTATCTGCATAGAAAAAGAATGTACAATAAGTCCAAACCACACTTCCACATGGGCTGTTAATTTAGGGACAGCAATTTGGGGTTTTTTGTAGTTTTAGTCAGCCACTGCCCGTGTTTTTCTTTTTTTGAGTGGTGGTATCTGAGACGAGATTGTTATTGGCAGCTCACTCAATAGAAGATAGTCTTTCCACTTTTTAGTTCAATTGACTATCCCTGGCTACTCTTCAGGTTAAACATTTTGACACATCCATATTTCTTCAAAATTTCAAAACTATGCAAGACTATGGGAAGGTACTGGAAGATTTCTACAGTTGTAGAAATAGATGAAGACCCCAAATTCAACTCCTGGTATCTTTGTTACATCCCAAAGTAACCCTAAGAGAGGGCCCCTAAATTGGCATGACTTCCCTCATATTGGATATTGGCTAGCAAAGGTCGGTTGCAAGTAAACTGGTTTTGAATCAAATTCTCAAGACTAACAACGCCTTTGCTGCTGTATGGGAATGTAGACAGTGTCCCTTAGGCTAAAGGACAATGACCTATTGTTCCCAGTCACATATCTCTAGGCAGCCCCCAAAGACTCTCTCTTTGACTAACAAAAAGGTTGCCTCAGCCCCTAGCCATGCTGATGAACTTTGCGAGGATAGACAATTAACGCCTATCAATTTGGAATGATAATCCTATCATGTACCTGGACTTTCCTGGGAGAAACAATACCGAGTAGAGGTCGTGATATTTGCCTAACATTATATTCCACGATCATTGCCCATTAATGCCACTTTGCTAGCCTATACACAGCCTGAGGACAGAAATTGGCTATAAAAATCCTCACTTTTTGAGCCTCTTCAGAGAACCTCCCAGACCAGACAAGGGCCTGCTTTGCTGCTACCGAAGTGTCCCACTTAAGCCTCTCAGACACTGCTGAGAGCTAAATGCGACTCGCGTATCCGACTTGCAGCGAAACCCCGCTGCTTCCAGCCTTCCAGCCCCGGGATTCAGCCTCCCCTTGGTGCTTTACACCGAGCCTTCGCTAACCCTCTTTTTCCCAGGATGCCTAGACTAAGGTCCGTATGCCCTCTCTCCCTAACTGTCTCTTATTTCCCACTTCATTTCTGTAGCCCTCGTGTGATTGTAGGATTGTTTGTTCACGTGTGTTGTGACCTCCTTTGTTAGTTTTAATGAATTTACTTTAGACTGTTCCTCTGACTCTTGCGTGGTTCTGACCCCGTAGACATAGGGTTAAAGATCCCTTGCCCTGACCTCTCGCAAGCTTTGAGTGTCTCTGTTAATTCCCTTAATTTGAAGTCTGTTTGGGTGTCCTCGAGATACCCCCAATTTTCAGGGTAACATCACTACTTAAAGCAGGGATGGAATGTTAGATGTATGCAAAGGAAAGCACTCTAATTTAAACTTGACATGCTGTTGCCACAGAAAGGACACAGCACCAGGTTATATTAACCAGTGGTCTCACACAGAAAACTTTCTCTGTTTAGGAAAAATGCAGAGCTTTCCATGAGCTTTCTGTGGCCACCTCATAACCTCCCAATTTGCTCTCAGCATCTCCACATAATACCCTCCCAAACTTCCCTCAGTGGCAAATCATGTCCCATACAGCTTTCTATTAAAAGAAGGTCCCTGTCTAACCTAAATAGATTCAAGGGGCAAAATTATGTTTTATTTACAACATCTCAAAGGTTTCTTGAGCGTGTGTATCAATATGGAGTTGGAAATATTTCATTTTCCCATCTCTTGACACATGTCAAGGAAATAACGTTGACATTTCTTCCTGTAGTGTCAAAACATTTGGATTTTTTTTTTCTCGTAAAGGACATAAAACTCACTGCAACATTTAAAAACAGTGTGTCTGAAAGAAACTCATGCAGTTTTAGCCAGAACTGCACATCTTGCAGCAAGTTGTGTTTTTTTTAAAAAAAAAAAAAGTGAGAAAGAACAGCAGAGGATAAAGTGGCAGGAGAGGAGCAACCTTGGAGGGGATGAAGCAAATTAGCAGAGATGAGAAGGAATTGGGTAGATTCGAGTAGGCAGGCAGGTCAAGAAAGAAGGAGAGTGCACAGCCCAGACAGTTTAAGAAAAAAAAAGTGAGAAAGAGTGGCAGAGAAGAGGGCAGCAGGAGAGGAACAGCCTTTATGGGGAGGAAGTAATTTAGAGGAGAAAATAGTCCTAGTTTTTCCAGTTAAGGTGCACAGTTTTAGGACTTAGTGTTCAATGAATGTTCTGCTCTGTTATCTTCTTTTCAATGTTGAACCATTGAGACTCTTATAAAAATTGCACTATTTTGATTAATATAGGCATGCAACTTTGGCTTTTTCTGTAGCTTACCTCTGTCCAGGCTGCATCTCGTGATGATGGTGGCAGTGGCTGTCCCAGGGGAAGAGTGTGATTGAGTGCTCCCTTCTACATTGGCTGCCTGCAGGAACCGGGAAGCACAATGGCCATGCCTTTTCCTTCCAAAACACAGCTGGGTACTGTCTCAGGTTTCTCTGGGGCAGGAAGTGCAGTCATTATGCTTCCAGAACCTCTGCAGTGAATGTAAGTGTGGGCACGCAGCAGAAAGGCAGCATGATCACCAGTCATTGTTGGGGAAAACCTAGAGGTGAGAGAAGGATGGAGGATGGGGAAGGATGGATCCAGGATAATGTCATGCATAAGCATCGTCCTGGCCCTGTCCTTCTCTAGTCCCCATGGTGGGTTGGGAAAGGGCCTTTCCCTTGGTGAGATTCATTCTATTCCAGCTGTGCAGCTTTAAAGCCTGTGCAAAGTTGACAAAGCTACACTGTTTTTCTGTCCCATGAATAACAACAGCAGCAGCAGCAACAAAAACAACAACAAGTTACTGCAAGTTGTGGGAACTTTCTAAGCACTGTTTCCCTTCAGTGTTTCTCAAGTGGTCTGGAACATTAAATTTCAACTACATTCAGGAAACTCCCATTACATCATAAGTGTCATAATTTAAATTCCCAGTATAGTGTCATAATTTAAATTTTTTGAGGAAAAATCATAAAGTTATGGAACGTTAATGGGAGGAGAAGTATAAGTTCAGCCTTTACAGGAAAGACTTAAACCTCTGGCTTGTTGGGACTTACATTCAAGCTCCTTAGACTACCATCTGGGAGTCTGTGGAGCCTCCCACTTTTTTGCATAAAAAGGTTGGAAAGGAGGCAAAGCTGGCCCCTATCATCCAACACATGCACTGACTAAGCTTCAAGCTCAGGATGCACATACCTATTTCTAACGCACTGTAATTGTATCTGAAAGGGGGAAATGAATAACAATTGGTTGTACCATGCAAAATGGCAGTTGAAACAGTTCTTTCTAGTGCTGGGGCCAGGGACTTATCACACATGGTCATGCTTTTCGTGTCATCTAGGCCAAGGAAGGCTGGAGTACAAATATAATCCATAACTCTAATATAGCTATCCACCCTGATGTATAGATCATAGAATTTTTCATAGCCTTGTGTGAAGATTATGCTTGAAGTGTAGCATTATTTCTAGGAAGTGATGATATATACCACATTTTGTTATAACATACTGTTGCCCCCAAAGGTGGGTGACTCAGTAGTCCACCCATGTTGCCAGTGCCTCTGTCAAATGGTGGGGAATATTAGCTCAAAAGGAGCAAGAGGGGAGGTAATCTTACAGGATCTTTTATACCTATATATACCGGTACTAGAGCATCGACACCATTTGGAGATTCAAAGAATGTTTGTTTTGTTGGAAGAATTAATGATCACACACATGAAATCTAAGCAGTCTCAAAACCACACAAGGTTAACCAAATGAAAGGAAAGAAAAAAATTATAGTGAGAAGTTAGGGTGAAGTGGGTGATATCTATCTATCCTTCAGCAAAGAAACAAAGTGATGTGGCTCAGACTAAGGGTCCAAGGGTAGTACAAGAATGAAAATGAGAGTACGATGAAATATGTGGCTCACAGCAAGGTTTAAATACCCTATTTCTTTCCTGAGGGGGGAGGTATTAATAGCTCTCTGGCAGAGTGAACAATGGGGTCCAGAACAGGCTGATGGCTTTAGCATTAGGTGACAAAGGACTGATGGGAATCGTGATAGCTCCTTAATGGCTAGGCAGCTGAGGAAACAAAGGAGAAATCTGGAAGAAAAAGGGAGCAGGTTGAAAAGAATCAGTTGCTCTATTGAAGCAGTTTCGAGTGCCATTGTTTCTGAAGGTTGAGTCATTGAGGGGACATTTGCAAGCTCATTAGCACCAGAGCTTTCCTGACTATGACATAGCCATGCCCTGAGGGCCCATCTGACCTATTTTTGCATGTGTTCAGCCAGTCCTTTTCAGCCATAACAGTATAATTTATATTTCATGCAGTTAAATGACATCTGCCAATTATATCATATCTTCGAGTGGGGATGTACGGTATGTTAACAATATCCCATTTCTCTGTTCTGTTTGCCAGACAGGCATAGAGGATGATAGGAGGGGCTAATAATTTGCTTCAAAAGATCAGAGCTTCATAGTGTTTTCTGTCTCAGATGCCTCGGACTAAGAAAGACAAGGTACAATATTTTGCAAAACCAATTAGAGTGATATGTTATATAATGGAAGCTCACTCACCTTTCAATTGAGTTATAATTAAGCAAGTAGTATTAAGAGATCCAAATCACAGGGGACAGCAAACAAAATCTTTGCTTTGTACTTTCATAAGCAAATAGCAGTCTTAGTTAATTATTAACCTTCATTTTTAATGCATATTTCTAACACTACTTGTATTTCTGGGCTATATTTAGAGCAATAACAAGCACATATGAAGATATCAGTACAATGAGAAATTCATGAGCTGCCAACTCTTTTATAAATATAGAACTTCAGTAATTAGCACCGAGGGAAAAAAGATATGAAATTTCAAGGCACTCCATGGGATTCAAAATTAACTGAGTTAAAACTGATGATCCCTGTCATAAATTAATATTTTGGGGAGTTGGAATGTGGTTGTCTGGGGAGTAAGAGGCACTTTAAACTTCAGCATAATATTTGGCTAAATAGAAAGTTGATTACTGTGGATCACTGACGACAAAACAAAAATCATAAGTCTTACAGATGTATGCATTTGGTAACTTGTCCAGAAAAGAATTCAGGAATGTGCTTCCACTTCTTGCAGAGGAAATGATTCAAAATCCATTTATGTTGCTATCTTTTAAATATCTACAAATATTTATCCAACATGGGATTATTTCAGTAAAACTGTTAGTGCAATCACAGTCATTATTGGGAGTATCAACATGTTTTGAAACAGTGAATGAAATACTAGAGATGTAAATCTCCAAGTATTTTGTTCTTTTGCACACACACAAACACACACACACACACACACACCGTTTTCAAAGTTTTTTGCCTATTGAGTGAGACTACAAAAAATGTTGTGCCTTCTACCATTGTGAATTTTTAAAATAAAAATTTCACTTGCCAAAAAAAGCCGTCAATGTTTGCTGCACAAAACATGGGAGGGTCCACAATCAATCTTTTTGCATGACTATTTTACAGAAAAAATCCCCAAGTGTTAAAAAAAATAAATAAATCTTGTGGTAGCTGACCATTTTCTTCTAATGGTGCTTCTCAATATGTGGAGATACTTTCTCCTCAAGAGTGAATTTTTTTTAGAATTCTCGACTATCCTAATGAATACCTAAAGTAAGTTAGTTACTAGTTAAATAGGAGCAATTCTGATACTAAGCTTCATAAATGTCAAAATACTCACAATGTTTGTTGATTTTTTTTTAAAAAAATCAGTAAACATTATTTTAATGTTATACTTAACAATGCGGTGAAATATGCATCAATGTTTTCTCTCTCTACCTCAAGCAAATTTTTCTTCCAATCATCTCCATAAAAGTATGTCTGATGTGACAATGCTGCATTCCCTTCTACATGTGTTGTGTTTATTCTTCTGATGTCTCAGAGGGCCTAGGCCACTTTGGGGCTGGAAGTGAATCCTTTGGAGGATTGGGGAGATACCAGAATGGTGAATAACAAGGTTTCTGGGTGACTTTTCTTAAACAGCTTTGATTTCACTGAAATGTTGTGGAAGGAAGAAGAATGCTCCAGTGAAACGTTATTGGTGTTCTTCTCCAAAGTGTTTCATAAGACCTAGTGGAAAATGGCATGTGACAAAGACAGTGCAAAATCCTGAGACCAAGCAATTGTGCAACAGAAGCACATTGTTCAATTTCATTTCTCTTTTGTCCCCCAAAGGATCTTGCACTGAGACAGAAAAAAAAAACTTCCAGCTTTCATCAGTATATAGATCTCACCCTTCTCTGAAGACAGTCAGCATATATAGAACAAGACCATTATTTTTTGCACAACTATCACAACAGCACTGTTATGGACATTGAATTATTCCTCCACTCTTCTTTCTTCCAGACACTTCCATAGACCAGAAAATACCAGGGTTGGGGTAATGCTCTTGATAGTAGGATAGGATCATGAGCCATGAAGTCATTTTGTCCCAGTCCAAAGCAGTAGCTGGAGCTGGAACTTTCATATTCCCTCCTGCCTCATTGTCACCTCTAGATTTGATATGGTTTAATTAGCAAAATATTATTTAATTGGCAAAGTACATCAATTGGCATTAATATAAAATGGACCCTGATGTGATTGTAAGACCAGGCTGGACAGAGGAAAATTACTGGCTGCAAAGTTTGTCAGAAGATCTCCTCTAGCAGTAGCCAAGATCAGTGTCAGGCAGATTACTAGATTATACCTGGATGCTTCTCTGCATTGTTCCTTTTCTTGTCTGATATTACAGAGCTATTATGACAGCCATTTACTCTTTGTCACCTAGAACTAAGACTATTAACTCTGCCCAGAACCCATTGCCCATGTGGCAACCTCCATTATTTGCTTGGCCAGAGAGCCATTCACACCCATGGACTCCAGCTAGATTTTAGATATAAAAACTCTCTGTTTTAAGTATTTTGATGCAGTATCTCACTTGCTGAACACCACACTGTTGCTCTGATTTCTAAATGAGTACTGTCGTTAGGCACAAATCTAAGCCACATCACTGCTTTCTTCACTGCTCTCTGGATCAGTAATTATTGCCCATTCTTTAAAACTCCACTATTAACAATTTTTCTCCCTCTATCCTTTGGTTAGCTTTTGTGTATGTGCGCTTGGATCTTTTGAATGTGTGAGCTTACCTTTCAATAAAACACATTTTAGCTTATTTTGGAGTTTCTGGCTATTTGTTTCCTGTGAGGACCATGTAAACATTGGTGAAAGATCTTGTTAAGTTACTACTCTCGCAGGCTTTCTAATTTGAGCTAACAATTGTCCACCTTTGAATGGAGGTACTGGCATTGTGGGTGGACCCCTGAGTTAACCACATTTTGAGGTAATACCTTGTGGAAAAGCAGTGGAGAAAAATACATTTAGCTGATAACTAAGGAGCCAGCCTCAGGATTCAACTAATTCTCCTAATACATTGTCTTCATGTGACTTGCTTTTGCTTCCTCTGTTGGGGAAGGTTAGCGAGAAGCACAGCAACTGAGCTGCAGCAATACCATGACTGAGTCCCTCTTCTATCTCTTTGTTATTGAAAGAGCAAGGCTTTGGGGAGATGTGCAGCCTCAGTGAATGTGAGGGGACTGATTTCAAGGTCCATGAACCCTATACTGTTCTATACCTGTGAAGAGAATGAGACATGAATTCATAAAAGCTGAATTCCATCTCTTACTCCAAACTTTTATTCTAAACTCTTTATCAATATACTGTGCTTATGATATAAAATACCTAACATTCTTTGCTAGTTAAGTACATAAATACATATAGCCTTCTTTGAGCCAAGTAGATTAAAAAATGTTCATGAAACCCAACCCTCTTTCTTGAGACGTAATTTAAAATCGGTGATGTAGTGGTTTAAGGTTGGACTACAGCCATGTACACCAGAGTTCAATTCCCTGCTTGGGCATTAGAAAACCACTGGGTGACCTTCGGTCCATCACATACTCTCAGCGCCAGAAAACCTCATGACAGCTTCTCTTTAGGTACGCCATAAGTCAGAAATTACTTGAAGGCAAAAAGCAACAACAACTACAACTACAATAATAACAATGCATGCACACATTCCCATTTCTTGAATCCAATCAGACTGTTGGCTCATATACCACTGTGTTAGGACACAAACATGGAGCGTAACTAGGTCATTCACTCCTGACAAAAGAACAGAACTACACTTAATTTTAAGTTCAAATTTAGCCACAGAAGACTCACTGAACTAAATAAAATCAAGTAAGTCACAACCAACAGAAGTTTCATTGATTTCAGTTAGTCTACCCTATAACTAAGTCTTGGTTCTCCCCAGGGAATGGAAAATGCGTAACATCACTTTCAGATCAGATATATTATTCTTTTTATCTTTGTTTAAAGAGTGTTGATCACGAGACATTCCTATTTGATTTTTCCATAACTGAAAAAGTACTATTCAATGAATTCATAGTTTCTATAACTGGACCTTAATAGTGTTGCTTATTAGTTGCATTGTTAAAATAGAGAACAGGGGTTCCCTGTCCTGCATATGATCACAGATGACTGGGCATGCAGGAGCAGCTTTGTGGATTCTAGAGGAGGGAGATGGAGCTGGGTTAAAGATATCAGAATACCTGCAGATATCTCTGGGATATCTTGCACTGAAGTAGTGCTAAGATTATCTAATTATTTCCTGATCAGTGCTAGACTTGTTGGGCTCTGCTCTGCACCTATGCACCCCACTCTTGGTCATCTTCCTTCAAAGGAATTTTGGGAAATTAGAATGGGGAAATAGACCCTGTTACAGCTACAGTAAATTGTACCTGCAGGGCAAGATAAAATAACATGCATCCCGAGCACCCTGGGGAACTATAAATTTGTTATTTAGGACTGAAGGACATGAGATCAAGGAAGAGAATCCACTTTGAGGGCCTTCACAGCAGCAATAATAGAAGCAGTAGAAGTAGTGAGCCTCCAAGTTGTTTCAGACTTACAGTAACCCTAAGGCAAATCTATCATGAGTTTTCTTGGCAATATTTGTTCAGAGAGGGTTGCCATTGCCTTCATCTAAGGCTGAGAGTGTGTGATTTGCCCAAGTCCATTCAGTGGGTTTTTGTGGCTGAGCACGGATTTGAACCCTAGGCCCTTTCTGCAGCATACCGGATACCACCTGCATCCTATGGGGATCTCGGTACAGCCTCTCCCAGGAACGCTACCCTCTGCACTATCTGCCTCAGTGAATGACGGAAGTCTGATGGCACCTCCTCTTCCACCCGCAGCACAGCTGGGCACTGTCCCAGGCTGCGCTTGGGCAGGAAGCACAGACATTGCACTTCTAGGACCTCCACACTTAAGGTAAGTGCAGTACAATGGCTGAACAACCACCAGATGTTGGTGGGTAAAACCCATCAGTGATTTACTGTGAGATCATGCTGCCTGGGGATGTGAGAATGACGGGACCCAGACAACATCATGCATAAATATCATCCGGGTCCTGTTCTTCTCCCATCCCCACTGCAAGTTAACAACATCCTGCGGAAAGGGCGCTAGCGTTCAGCACTCAAACCACTGTACCACACTGGTTCCTGAGGACATTCACAATATATACTTAAAAATCTGAGGCTTGGAAGAGGACCTGTTGAGCTGTGAAAACCTCCTTTACCCATGAGGTGGCTAGGGGAAAGCAAACTGGGAGCATGTGACTCGTGTCAAGGACAGAGGCTGGTTCATCCATAACAGCAAAAGGGAGAGATGATCTTAAAGCGACCTCTGACTTAGTATATTCTCACAGAACTGCTCACTCTTGGTGAAGGTGAAGAGTTTTGTAATTAAATCATGGTCCTAGTTTACCCCATACCTATGCCCTGCCCGTTTCTTCCAGGTAGTTGTTCAGGCCATTGTAAAATGCTAAAAATGCATTTTGTAGACTGTACACTGGGACTTCTTTAAGGAAAAAAGTGTGCAAAGATTTGAGGTGTAAGAGTTGTTTTCTGTTATTTCTTTTGAAAACATTAAAATAAATACAGTTCAATGCTCTGTCTGTGTCTTTCTCATCTGCCTCTGTTCTCTCTTTTGAACATGTCTTTTCCATTTTCACTTCGGTATGCTTAATGCATACTTATTGCTCAGAATTAAGGTGAGAGTGGAAATACCACATTAGAAGACAATGGGGGTGTTGAAACTTTTGCTTTTACTTGCACTAAAAGCAACCTTCAACAACTGTGTCAAAGACAGAATATGCTTTGTTCATAATTCATAATGCTGCCAGAAGAAGAATTATTAGTATCTTAAAATTTTATGACATTTGGAAGAGGACATTATAAAAATACTTAGCAAATCTGACTTTATTGCATTTTGAAAACTCAACTTACATTTGGACTTAAGTAATAATTAGCATTTTTTACTGGCATCGACCTGCTGGTATAATATATCTGATAATGTAATTCCAAAGTTCAGTGGCACTCAAAATCTTAATTTAAACTTTCAGAAAGTATTCCAGTTAAACTAATGTGCAGACTGGGGAAAGATGTACTATTAAAGCAGCAGGAATGTTATAAGGATATTGAGAAACTTCAGAGCTTCCTTGGGAAAGTATGCAGGTAGAGTTTTGAGAGGATTAGATAAAGTCATAAAATATGTAGGAATTTCCCACAAGGCTTCTCAGGTTTGAAAGATAAGTGCATATAACAGTCCATTGGTTCAGTCTTATGGACATTTTCACATTAGATATTAAAAGTATTTTTTTCTTCCTTGAATCTTCTAATATTTGTGCCCTGTGAACGTGACTGGGTAGAAGAGGGGAAATTCACTACTATAAAATCTTGTGGTCAACTTCACTGTTTTCTTCTCAGATTCCACTGGCAGCCGTATATCTTATAGTTCTAGGGAAGCAGGAAATGAGCAGGCATTGTTTGACTGCAAATCCCACCAGTCATCACTATTGCGTATGCTAGGTGAGGCTAGTGGACCACATATTCTTCATCTATGTTATAGTTTCAGTAGGAAATGGCAAGACAGGTATAGGGAAGATAACAGTCCCTGTCAATTCACCTGGTGGCACTAACTACACCTAGCCATGACCCAAGCAAGACAATGTGAGAAATTCAATGGCTGCATCCACTAATAAGAGACTCAATTCACCCAGAGATCATTTTTTCTGAGGGTCCATTCATCTAGATCTGCCCTTGGTTCTCACATAGTGTCTCAGGAAGTACACATTTAGGCCTGATAACCTCATCTCTATTTTTTTAAACAGCAAACAGGATTCTTTCCAATGAATCCTGGAGAGCAGCATTTAAAAGATGCTTTATACCACTGCCGGTCCCTTCCAAACCCTCTGAATGGTCTCCTATCCATCTTCATTCTTCATATTCCCTACCTTTTCCCATATCAGATTTCTGAAAAATCTATAGGATATACAAGTAAGTAGGATTTTAAAAAGCTGGTGTCAGCATGACGAGTCATGCATCAAGTATTATACACTAATATTTGTAGGAGAAGTTGCAGAGTGTGTTCTTTCACACACTAGACCATGACTTTATGGACAGGGTATTCCTTTTGAGCCAGAAAAGCTCCAAAATTTCACAGACAAAAATGACAAAAAAAAAAAAAAAAATCTTCATGCAAAGGAGTGCTGTAACATATTGCCATATTGCTGGAGGCTGTATGTTACATAGGGTATGTTGTATCTATACTATGCAGTAGCACATCTTTAAGAGGAGATTTAGGGTATTAAATTCAAGGGCGCCCTTTGGGAAAATCCTTTATACTCTTCTGTGTGGATGTATAGAAAATTCAGGCAAGGGCATCGATAGTTCTTTCCTAAGTGGCAACTTAAGAAGTCTTACGCTATTCTCCTCCTTCAAACTGGAGGAAACGCTTCGTTTAAGATAGATAAGTATTTGCAGTTTTTCTCGTTCCTGATACAAATATTGGCAAAATTTTCACAGATCAAATATTTCCAATGAATTTTCCTAACCACATTATTCCATGAGTCTTTATTGTGAATCAGATGTCAGTTCATATTCTTCATGAATTTTGCTTGGTCTCTGTTACATATGAAAAAAAAAAAGCATTCCTAACATGTGTTTGCATATGTGTGTGTGTGTGTCCACACACACACACATACACACTTGACCCTAATCCTCAAATTAATGAACTAACCCCCCATTTCTCCTATATATAAGGAATACTGCAGCAGTTTCATATTTTCACTGAAAGAAGTGACCAATTTCTCTCAGTTTTCTGAGCTGAACAGCTGATGACATTTTGTCCTTCTGAACATCTATCTTACAGCATCATTAGTGCAGTAATGAAATGGCATGATTAGTCAGTTGGTCCTTTGAAAGCAGCAATTATGTTGGTTATTACCACTTCAGGAGTACAGTGAGTAAACTCAACTCAATTAACCAAACTCCACTTTAACAAAGGGTACTTTTGCTCATTAGTGAAACTGTTCCCAGATTATATCACTGCAGTGTATTACAGGGCTGGTTTAATGGTTAATATTGGAGAATGATGGTAGATTTTACTGTCGATGTACGAAGTGCAAAATTAGTTTACTGTCACACCTGCTGATAACCAGCAGATGAAATTCTGGAAAGATGTTGTAGGAGCTAGAAATAAGAAGCCAATCTGTGAATAATTCTGAGAGCAAAAAACATAACAATAAAAATAATAACTGTGTTTGCAGTCAGCTGAATATTTGAACAGAAGCAATGAAGACAGAAACACAAAAATCAAGTTATAAACAATTTAAAATAATGTCTATAATTCCAAGGATAACTTATGAACTAGCAACCAGTTAACTGGGATCTATGAGTTAAAGTAATATTTAGAAATCTTGTAACATGTTCACTGTTTGTTAAAGAAAAACACGTTCCCCTCTGTCCAGGCAATTCCTCTGTATACTTCTGGACATAACTGCATTTTCCATTGTCTGAATTGTGTTCATTCACAGTTTTCAAATATATGTGCTTGCATCTCTCTTTTTTTTGGGGGGGGGGGAGATTTTTTTCATATGCTCGGGTTGTTTTTTTTAAAAAAAAAATATTTGGGTTCAAATTGGGTAGTTTCAAATTTAAATGCAAACACAATTAATTTGTTGACCACTCCTATTCAGAGTGATGGTCATTATACCACCACAGCTACCGCCATTACTACCACCACAACGGGACCGTTGCTACTTATCTTGCTTCATCTGAAGCAAGATAAGTAGCAAGGAGAAAAGAAAACACAGCTTCTGAACATCTTAGAGAACTGGTGAAGGCTGAGAGCATTTGGACCCCAATAATAATTACAGCACCACAGCTTCCTCAGTGCCACTTTGAAATTTGGGAAAGTTCATTTTCTCAAAGTAACCTGATCCTAATCCATTGAGACTTTATGAATTAATAACAGAAATGGCAAAGTCTTCTTAAAAACAAATACACAGCTTATAGAGTTCTTTTACAAGACATTTTAACAATTTTGGCACACATTAACTGTTGCACTTCCTTCAGGATTTTTGAAATAATCTTTAAAGGCAGTAGCATATTGTTAAAACTGTGGACGGAAAAACTGCCACCGCCTGTCAGTGCCGAGTGTGAAAGGTGCATCCAAGCCTCACACTCCAGGCCTGCCCAGCCTGACACCTCTTTGTGATCAAAACCGAACAGCCAGGGAGATCTCTGAATCAAGCCAGGGCCAGGACAAATGGGTCTGCCTCAGTTCTCCCTTTCTGAGAGCGCAGTCCCTTCCTCACTCTTGGGCCCTTTTTGCATGGCATTTCCGATGTCAGGAGCATTCCACATTTGTGTGACGCTCCAGGGCCTGACATGGACCGCTCATGCATTTTTTCATTTTCCGCTTGAAACCGAAAATGCTGCGTGGTCATGCATGTCTCCGGGGCCCCGTGCGTACTTGTCTTGCATGCGGAGCCTCGGGAGCCGGGCCGGTCACACTTCCTGTCTCAGTGCAGTCTGGGAAGGTCCCAGGCTGCACTGTGAAAGGAAGAGGCGGGGCTCTCACACGAGCAAGAAGCTCGTGCAGAGCCAAAGAAGCAGGGAAGCGAGAGCCTGTCTCCAGAGGCTGCTCGCGCAAGCACCACACCCCAGGGCCGAAAATGGGTGAGTTGCGGAAAGGGTCTCCCCCCCCCCTTGGCTTCTTCCTGTCAAGACTCTCCCCCTTTACTGCCCTCCCTAAATCTGCCCTTCTCCCAGATGTAAGGATCAGCAGTGATTTATATTTTCCAAGACTGTGGTACTGTTGGCACTAAGATCAAGATGATATTATTGGTAGCGTGTATATTCCAGGATTCAAAATAAGACTCTGTGACACTGTTTTAAGGAACACAGAACTTCAAACATTTATTGTAACACTGTTACTTTAAATTTGTTTTGTATCTCAGTGTTTACGAACAGCACATCATTCTCCTCTCCCTCTCTCTCTCAATTAATTCACTATCTTTCATATACCCAGTTTCTCAGTTCTTTCTCCCACAGAGCTTTTCAAATCTCCAACCTTCCCCAAACAAACCACAAATCATACTCCTCTTCAAACACATCCCAGACAGGTAAAATCCATTATTTTCCTCTTTCCACCAGCCCCTCCCCTGGGTTATCCAAGGTTCCATTTCACCAGCCAATCAGCTTAAACACTCTCAGTTGCCAAGGAGGCTCTGTTGTCAAGACCCCCTCTCATCAGGTCCGTCACACATATGGTACAATATATTTCAGTAATTCATCCTCAATGTTATCCAAACATCTGTAATGCCAGAATGGTCCAATGTTTCTAGGAAAACAGAAAATGCAAAACGTAGTAAAATACTGTGCATTCTTCACTAAGGCCACATCTAATCACACTCACAACTAGATATGAAAACATGGTCCTCCAGGAGTTCATCTGGAGCAACCCCTATGAGAAAAAATTGGAAGAATTGGAATTGCTTAGCTTTGGAAAGAGGGGATTAGAAGAAGTCATAATAATTAGCTTCAGACCTCTAAAGGGCTGCCACCCAGAAGGTGGGGCATGCTTATCTTCTGCTGTTCTGGAGGGCAGAACTAGAGCCAATAGATGGACAAGGTAGGGAAGCAGATGTCAGCTACACTTTAGGAGAAACTGAGTAAGAGTAACAACTGTTTAAAGATGGAATTGTCTGCTGTATTTTTCTTAGCAATCTAACAAGGTACTGTACTTGCATTGTGTGTTTCAATGGGCTGAATTAATGACCTCTAAGTTTCCTTCCAGCTCTAATTTTGTGAAGAGAGATACAATATCACTGTTACACCACTGAAAAACTATTTGTTTGGGTGACCAGGACTTCTGCAATCTGAAACCATCAGTGAAATACTGGGTTGAAATGGGTCTAGATAATCATTTTAGAGTTCTTATTTTATTTTCCTTGTGTCTCTCCTTCTCTGAGTATGGCAGCACCTCACATTATTCTCATATTGCTCAAATAGTAAGGCAAGTATGCATTTGTAAACTGTCATGTCAAATTGAGGCCAACATGGAATCCAGGTACTCTTGATGACCACACCGACTTATTTGTTAGTCTTTTATCAGTCTCAGAATAGAAGCAGAGGATTAGTAGACTATTCTGCTCCTGAGGAGCAGAAGGAGTGGGGACGTGAGAGCTTCATGGATGAGACTGCTTGCATGATCCCTGCATGACCATGCTGGACACAAGTAAGTTGCAGAAAGGGCCTATATTTGCCAGCACTCCTGGAGTTTCTGCCCAACAACATCTAGAGAGCCAAATCATTTGCCCTTCTGATTTGTTTAGCCATAAATGGCTGTGTTTGACCTGGTTGGTCACTTTTTAGTCACTTTTTAGTGTCAAGATTAATCACAGCAAATGTGCATTGGGCACCATAACCAAGTCCCAGCACTTGGTCTCTGGTTCCCGTTTCACCTTTTCATATCTACCTACACTTCAGACTTAACAAGGAAACACACATAACATAACCCAACTTAAGAAGATTCCTTTTTTGATCTATGACTACCAGAATCTCTATCTAGCATGGTCATATTTTTTATCTCTGCTGATATCACATCACTAATTTACATAATAGAAAGGAGGGTTTGTTACAGGGTCCCTATTTTCTGTGACAAGACTAGTTATTCTTCCCCAGCATTTACTGTACATTCTTATCCTTATTGATCAATATTGCTTACTTACAGTCAGTTCAGAGTATCCATTCCAAGCAGTTAAAGTTTCTTTGAGTGGTGACTTAGCAAGGGCCATTTCTACACTACACTGTTATAGCACTATTATTCCACTTTCAACATCCGATGGAACCCTGGGGTTTGCAGTTTAGGGAGGGGTATTTAGAATTCTCTGCCAGAGAGCTCTTTGGCCCCAGTAAACTACAAACCCCAGAATTCTACAAGATGTTTAAAGTGGAATAATCTACTATATAGAAGTGAATGTTTGTCTGCACGTTTGTCAGTTTGTCTGCATCAGCATGTGATTGGCTGTGTGAGATGAGAAGACCTCATATGATTGGCTGACTGTGAAGATTCCATGGAATCCTGGGGTTGGCTGTTTAGGGAGGGGCCTTTAGAATTCTCAGCCAGAGAACTCTTGGACCTCAGGCCAGATGATATGGAGATGAGGCCTACCATCAATAAGGATGCCAGAAAACTTTTCAGAGGCATATGTGAGAGAAACTAAAGTGACATACACAACTAAGGTACAAGGTCTTCCGACCTCACACAGTAGATTCTATGGGTTCCATATGTGAGGAATCTTAAAGGTGAAATTCAAAACAAAAAATGCTTCCAGAAAAATGTAAAGCCATTGCACAAATTCAACCGAAAGCAAAAAAATCATAAGCTAGTACATCAGCATTGCAAGAGAACACAGATTGGATTCGGGACTATGTACTCCCTCAGGAACCCAAACTGTGCATGTAAATAACTTTGAATAAAGATTGGATTGGGGAATATGGAGAAAAGTTACAGGTACTGGAATAGGCCTGTTGCTATGGGGATGAGGCCTAGCAGCAAGAAGGAGGAAAGTGTATTCCCTCAGGAACCCAACCTCTGAATATTAACAACTCTGAATAAAGATTGGATTGGGGAATATGGGGAAAATTTATAGGTACAGAAACAGGACAGTTGGTATGGAGATGAGGCCTAGCAGCAAGGAGGAGGACAGTGTGTAAGAAATAACTTTAGGAAAAAGAAAACTCACAAAGAAATTAGGCACAGGATCAAATGAATCTCATTTATTTTAAGTACTCATTCTGCAGAAGAGGGTGCCCATAAAGAGGACACCCCCACTTTTGAACACCTCGTGTTTTATCCCTATCCCCAACGCAGGTTTTCCCTCCCCTGGGATCCCATTGGATAGAACCTCAAGGGTTAAAAGCCTATCAGAATCACCTAAGAAGTTACATTTCCCCTTCCCCATATTTACAGTGTATGTGATCACGTATTAATTATGCATTTCCTTCATGTTATGCATCATGTTACATCCCAGGTGTCTTATCAGCAGTTTCAAAGTACATCTTTGTGCTCTGCCATGTGCCTATAAATCAGTTTACTCCTTACATAGGCCTTGTCTTGTCTTCCTGTGTTATCTGAAATATACCAGTCACCCTCCAAGGTCTAGGGAGGCCCTCCCTTGTTCAACTGCTATCTAAAAATCTTCCTTCTTAGACTTACTGTATTACTGAAGCTCAAATACAAAATATACTGAAATATATGTGTAAATATGTCTAAAATGTGTTATACTTATAAGCTAATACATATATGTTAGTAATACATGTTAATAATACTGCAGAAACTAAAATATATTTTATTTCTCTCAAGTGTACTCCCTCAGAAACCCAAACTGTGTATATAAATAACTCTGAATACAGATTGCATTGGGAAATATGGAGTAAATTTACAGGAAATGGAGAAGACAGTTTGGTGACTTCGTAAGAGGAAAATAAAAACCCTGGGTAATGCTGGGTAAATACGCTGGTAACACTATAACAGTGTAGTGCAAAAATGGCCAGGGTTTGTACCAGCCAACTTTTCAGAGATTATATCAGAGATGTCTTACCACCCTGTTCCTTTTCTCATACCAAGGATCTAGAGACAGGACAAATTATCAATAAAAATATTTACTTGTTTGTTTGTTTAAATATTTATATTCCATCCTTTATCCAAAGATCTCAGGGTGGCTAACAACAACAACAACAAAACATTAAAACAATAAATAATTCCAAAAATTTAAAAGATTAAAAATATATTAAATAATTTTTCCATTTAAAAGCAGACAGGTTAAAACAACCCTGAATAATATAACTATGAAATTCGTGCGGGCTGGGTAAAATCAGTTTGGCCCAAAAGACTTTGATAAAAAGCAAGGTTTTAACTTGACACTAAAATGATTCTAATATTGGCATCATTAAGGCTTCCAGAGGGAAGGAATTCCACAACTAAGTTGCCACCACATAAAAGGCCCTCTCCCATGGCCCCCCACAATATCTTTTCCTACTGATGGGATATGGAGAAGGGCCACTCCAATAGATCTCAATTTTCAGCCAAGCATAAATAGAGAAAGGTACCCCTTCAGGTACTGAGGTCTCAAGTCATTTGCAGCTTAAATATTACTGCCAGCACCTTGAAATCAGAATAGAAACATACTGATAGCCAGTGCAATTCCTTCAGAACAGGTGTTATATGATATCTGAATGGAATTGGAGTGAGCTGTCTAGCTGCAGCATTTTGCACTACCTGCAGTTTCCAAGTCAGCTTCAAGAGCAACCCTATGAAAAGTTCTTTCCAGTAATCTAATCAATAAGTTACAGGTGCATGGATGACCGTGCCTGTGTTAACCTTGTCCAATAAACAGCTGGCAAGACCAGTCAAAGCTTCTCCCAATTTGGGAGTTTCATAATGAATAGGGCAACCTATTTGACTTAAATTAGAAATTCAGCTTGAACTTAATTCCATAATTAAGGAGATTAACTAACAAAATGAGAAAAAAATGCTAGAGAACCAACAATTTTGTACATTTCCAGATTTACTCTTTACCCAAGCCTAACTCTTTTGGATTTTTCCAACACTTCTTCCTTATTTTAATCCCTTCAGTTTACAGAATCACAGTATTGAGTATTTAAGTCACAAATTTCAAAGCACTTCCTTAATAATAGTTCCACTAGGATGGATTCTGGCAGATTTTGAGTATAGTAGTTTCAGTAACTGATTCTCCTCACCATCACCTCTTCTATAAAAATAGTAGAAATGGAAACAACATACAAAACATTTCCACAATTGGTACAAAAAGTCTTTTTTCAAATGTCAAGAAATCTTGAAAGGAATTCAAACTAAGGCCATTTCTGCACTAGATTGTTGTAGCGTGATTATTCCACTTTCAACATCCTATGGAATCCTGGAGTTTGCAGTTTTGGGAGGGGCTGGTAAACCCCAGGATTCCATAGGATGTTGAAAGTGGAATTATCACGCTATAAACAGGCTAGTATGGAAATGGCCTAATTAAAGTATGCATAGTTCAGGACTCAAAAATTTGCTCATGGTCACTTTCTACAGAAAGCAGAATTTTCCATGAAAGAGACAACATTTTCTGCACAGAAATTATATTTCTACACAGAAATATTATATTCTTTGTGGAAAATTTTCTAATTGGAGAGTTATTTTGCATAAAATTCATACTTGGTTGGTTGTGTAGTAAATTGCATTTGTTTCAATTATTATTATTTTCTGTATAGAAGATGCTGTTTCCTGTGCAGAAAATGGTGTTTTCTGTGAAAAAAATCACGGGTAATTTTTGGAAAAAATACATCCTGAATTGTGAATGGGCTCAATGGTTTTCAAAAACTTCCTTGTGGTAGGAAGAAATTGCCAAAATTACTCACTGCTGCCTCTGAGAAGAAACGTATTGAAGAATTACATCCCTAAATAATAATAAAATATCTATATTAATTAAATCTGGCATGTATTTATAGATTCACTATTTGGAGGTCTTCAGAAACTTATAAAGCAATATTTGAAATTATGTGAAATAAAACCCCCTCAAAGGAGAAACAGCAGCTTCAGAAAATAACTTGACATCTTTCTTCTCCAATTTAGAAAAAAAAATGACCCAAATACAATTTCTGGAGCCATCTAGAGTTCACCCATTGAATAAATTGCTGTATAGTAAGGCAACATTTGTGTTAAACAGATCATTAGGCATTTGGCTATAAAATGTTCAACTGATGTAAAATAAAAATGTGGTGGAGGTGTTGGACTGACACTTGGGAGATTCAGGTTCAAGGTCTATAGAATCATGAAATTCACTGGATGACCTTGGGTCACTTTTTATTTCAGTTTGACCTGCCTTGTTATGAGGATAACATAAGGAAGAGGAGAACCATGAATGTCACCTTGTCTTCACTGAGAAAAGGTGGAATATAAATGTAAATAATGGAAAAGTAAATAAGTATTTTTTTTCCAAAGAAAGATTTTTCTTTCACAGAGGAAATTAAAAATAATTTCAGTGTAATAATTGTCTAAATAATTTCAGTGTAATAATTGCCTAAATAAAGACACCAAATCCTGTTTTGGAAGCTAAGCTGGTTAGTTACAGCCCTGGTTAGTATGTACATGCATGATCACAATGGATATCAGGCGCTGTAGGCTGTTTTTCAAAGGAAGGAAATGGCAAATGACATCTGAATATTCCTCGCCTAAGAAAACCCTATGATATTTACAGGGTTGCTATTAAGTCAACAGATGACTTAAAGGCACATACACACACAGAGTACTTGCAGTTAGAGTCCATTCCACGTAAATAAGGATGAAGAAATACTATTGATACAGTTAAGAAATTATGCATCTATCTTATCATAAGGTAGCTTAATAAATGAATATGAATATCTATGTATCTATCTATCCCTGGAGACCAGGGTTCAGTTCTCCACTTGGCCATGGAAACCTAGTGGGTGGCCTTGGGTGTATCACACACCCAGCCCCCAGAAAATTCCATGATAGTTTCACCTTAAGGTTGCCATTAGTCAGAAATGACTTAAAGGCACACAACAATAAGAACAAAACAACAACGAAACAACAACAGCAGCAGCAGCAGCAGCAACAGCAGCAACAACAGAGTGTATTAAAATAATTAAACTAAGAGATTTTAAAGTGGTAAATGGCAAGAACAGCTTGGTACTGTGTGTAGGGCATATATATCTATACATATCTATATATGTAGAAAAGATAATTTCAGCAGGCATTGATTATTACCTGGTTGTGTGACAAGCAACATCTGCTGAAATTCCCTCTCCTACACAACCATCAAAGCTATAGGAGCACTCTAATTTTCACTCTGGCAACTCCTATTTGCCAGAGTGGAACTCCAGAACTCCAACTCCAATGTATATAAATATATAGATATATATATCCAGGAAGTTCTCTAGTTTTCTCCACCAGAACCCACACAGAAGCTCCTCATCAATCAAAAGAAAGTGAATTTTGAACTTTTGAACTCTGGAATTTTTGCTGAGAACCATGCAGGAATCAGTAAGCTAAAGAAAATGGCAGGGTAAGAGGATGAGACTGTAAAGAAGAGAAAAGAAGGTTTATGAGTGGGCTGAGAAGCAAAGAGGGTTTTCAAAAATTCATACAGATTTTTCCTTTTCTTCCAAAATCAAAACAGGGATGGGGGAAAGGGCATGGATGATATTTTTTTCAAGTTCATTCTGGTAGGCTTTTAGTGCTGGCATTTAACTTAAATCTAAATTGTAATTGAACATAATTCCCTCATAAAACATAAATGCAACTGAATCAGAATATTTAGTTTAGAATGATTAACTATTTGTATTATTCCTTTCCTACTAGCTTTCCCATTCATTCTAAATCCTTATCCATCTCATTTCTGCATTATCCCATAACTAAAATTTGCATTAAACACACATTTAACATATATCTTTCTAAATTCATGTTTTAAAATATCTGTTGTTATGAGGATTTTTTAGAGCTAAGAAATGGACTAGAGCACTGGGGAATTACAAAAGCTAATGGACACTTAATTTATGATCTGCACTGAACTTTGTTGACTTCTTATCAGAATTCACAATGATCAAATTCTTTATTTATCCTAAACAAGAAGACCTGGGAAAAAAGGGCTGAGATTGTAATAATGTAAACTCTAGCAATTCATAGTAACACAATTTTAACACAATATTCCCCAAATAACAAAAACAGGAATAGATTAAAAAAATGGACAGTTGGTGTGTGTGTGTGTGTGTGTGTGCACGCACGCAGGTGTGTGTACCATCTACCTAACAAACTGAGCATGCTTTAAATTTTGTAACTGGAATATGACTATACCTACAAGTCACTTTTTTCTCTATTTTTTAACTTGGGAATTTACTTGATAATGTTATCTTATGCCATCTACTGGAAAACAAAGCTTACATTATCTGAATGTCTGGACAAAGTGACACCAACCTCCATGATAAATAAAGGTATTCTCTGTAGAATTGGTTTAATGTTGCAGATTTCACTGAAAGGCTAAGTAGTAGACCCTTAGGAATTATACATTCTCCAGACCATACGAAGCTGAGGCTTATTAGGCAAAGCAGACTGAAGTAAAATTATTCAGTATGAACAGTGAAATAATGATAAGTAGACTGATGGAGTTGATAAAAACTGTATCTTAACAAAAACAAAGCTATTATAACATAGACTAGACTTAGAAATCAAAATGTGACCAAAGTGTGTGTGCATATTTTCCTGTAAAGAATAGAAACTGAATTCAAAAATGAACCTCCTAGCATGTAAATCAAAGATGGACAACTTTGTAATTCCATGAACCATTTTCTACCCGACTTCCTAACCCTCTGGGGGGCCAGACAAGTCCTTACACTGAAATGGGAATTGACTTCTGTTTGTTTTTAAGTGTCCAGAGAGGTCACCAAAACAAGGTCAGTGAGATCACATCTTGTTTTCAAAGAGACCTACTTTGAAAAAGCCTGGCGGCTCCTGGAGGGATGATTTTGCTTTTTCTTAAGATAAATTGTTATGATGTAGAGGGCTGTGTGCACCACAAAGCTTTGATGAACTGCATGATTTCTGCTCCTGATGTATTCAGATACATTGATACATGTGGATCCAGCTATTGTCTCTTTCTATCATACACAAAAGGTGGAGGGATACAGCACATTTTTGCCCCTGTTTAGTCAGTAGTGACTTCTGGTGTGTTCAACAGGACCCAAATTGGAGTTGCCAGAGTGAAAATTAGAGTGTTCCTATAGCTTTGATGGTTGTGTAGGAGAGGGAATTTCAGCAGATGTTGCTTGTCACACAACCAGGTAATAATCAATGCCTGCTGAAATTATCTCTTCTACATATCTATTAAAAGTACAGGAAACCTCTTTAGTTTTCATTTTGGCAGCTGTACCTTATAGAACTATTTGAACTCTAATCTTTTGGTACCAGAATGGATCACTGGGGTCATTTCAGTCCAGCATATTCAGCCATTACTATAAGAAACACACAATAGATTTACGATGTAGTATTTTAGGGCATTATAACATGCACAGCAGTAAACAATGTCCCTGAATTCCTCACTTACCATGTACAGTTTTCTCCAGTCAAAAATGGTTGGGTCACTTTAGTCATAATTGCATTTTTTATCCCAGCCAGTGAAACACACTGGGTAGAAAAGTCAATGCCTTTTGAGGATTGGGAAAGAAAAGCATGATAAAAGGGAGATAAAGTCAAATTTCTCAAAAATATAATCTCCCCTTTCCTTGAGTGAACATTTATCTTACCAGAAACAGATTTTTTAAAATAGCTAAAAATGTAAGCTATTTTACTTCAGGTACTAGAACTTTTTTTAAAAAAGTATCCTATTCATATTGTGGAATAGTTTTCAACCCCAAAGAAACTTCAATATATGGTGGGGTGGGAAACCATGCAACATCAGGTTGCATTTTTTAAAATAAAGTGTCCTTTGCAATATTCAGACATCAAAAGACACATCCAGAGCTTAAAAAGAAATTCATGCATGAAGTGGGGGCAGAAAACCTAAAATAATCACAGTGTGGGTGTGGGGAAAAATTAATATTTGCATCCTGGATGGATGGATGGATGGATGGATAGACAGATTAGATAGACAGACAGACAAATAGGTATTCACACAGTAATTCTACATAAATGCATGTATTCTTGTCTAGAAAAAAAGTTTAGGTTTTATATATAAAACAAAATACATTTGTACAGGAATCAGTGTATTTTGTGTAAAATGCACATCAATCAAAATTGTGCATGGGGAGTTTAATGTTATTTCTAGATTGTTTGACACTCCCTCTATGAGTTGGGAGAGCCAGCATGGTATAGTGGTTGGAGCATTGGACTACGACCCTGGAGACCAAGGTTTGATTCCCACTTGGCCGGGGAAATCCATTAAGTGACCTTGGGTGCATCACACACTCTCAGCCACAGAAAACCCCATGATAGGTTTACTTTAGGGTTGCCATAAGTTGGTAATGGCTTGAAAGCACACAACCAGCAGCACCAGCACCACTACCATTACCACCACAACAAGAGTTGGCCTGAGTTTTTAGACATTGTGGGTTCGTTTTTCCAGTCCTACCATCACCACAGGTATACTTGGTGAGCATATGGGTGACAGGTTTTTTTTGGTGGCTGCTCCCAGGCTGTGGGATTCATTGCTACAGGAGACTAGGATGTCCCCTTTCTCTCCTCAATTTCCACCAGCAGACAAAGACTGTTAAAAACAAAATCTGAAAAGGTATTTGGTGAACAACTGGCTATACAGAAAGACCTTTTAATGGGCCTGTCTGTGTGCTGTACCCCTATTGTGATTGTCAGGCTTTCAAAAGATTTTACACTGTTCCAAAATACTGATGGCCAAAGCCCTGCAGTAGGAGACAGTGCTATGAAGGTGCAAGGAGAAAGATGTAGCTATGTCTCCCGGTGGTGATCCCCATGTTGCTGGAGGGGGGTGAACAGAAACATCTCAAGCTCTCCTCCTGTAGCTGGACACACTGTGACAGGCGTCTACAAGGACCACAGCAGATGCCTGCTGCAATGTGTCCAGCTGCAGGAACAGAGATGGATGCATCTCTCTTCATCCCTCTTCATCCCTTTCTTCCCCCCGATCCCCTGGGTGAAGCTATATTGGGCAAAATGCCCATATTTAAAGGAAATGGCAACTTTGAGGTGGGGCTGCATTGCAGGAACCTTTGGTCATTGTATGTGCAATGACTTTACAAGTGAATTGTAATGGTATAAGGTACACTTACAATATTGTAATTACTGAACAGGAAGTCAGTAGATGTTTTGATATGCTATTTTATTTTATTTTTTTAACTTTGTATCATTAGGGTTATAGGATAGACCTTGTTTTAATTGAAGATCGGCCTGACACGACTACTTAGTGGCCAGTGGAGAGGAAGGATAATGCCAGCCATGTCATTCTAGTGGGACATTCAATGACAAAGACATCCTCTGGGATCTTCTGTGCATTCCCTGAAAGTTCTGGAGGATGACATCATCATTACGTGTCCTGATACATGGCTGAATACTTTTCTGCCTTCCCCCCACTCTTTACCAATAACTAAACAGCCATGTCAGGGAACACTACAAGTGATGTTTGTGCTTCAAGGTGATGTCGGTGCTTACACAAGGGAGATAGTCAATTCCCCTGTCTACAGTTACCAGAGAAAGAAAGAAAGAAAGAAAGAAAGAAAGAAAGAAAGAAAGAAAGACACAGTTAACAAGATTTTAGACATCTTCTGTCCTAAAACACATGAAAGAACCTATACACCTGTTGCAGTGACATTTGAATGGCAATTCAAGAACCAGTTTTGCATCTGTAGTATAGATGTACCTACAGAACAAAAGGAAGCTTCTTTTTATTGATTGGCAGTAAAGCCACCATCATTATCATATCAGTTCTTAGCATGCCTGGCATCTTTACTGTGCATTTTTATCATGCTGTCAGGAGTGGTTAACTTCTATCTCATCTTCTATCATATTTAACTTTGTTCTGTAACCTCTTATGTCACTTAGGGGAAACACCTTTAGAGATATGGTAAGGTACAGATTCTAGGCAACATGTATGATAAAGATCACTGTATATGCTTTTTAAAAGCAAGTTTGTATCTCTAATTATTCTCTTATGTTGCCGAATCAAACCTGAAAAGTACGTGCTTTCATAAAAAGTCAGTAAAACAGAGGCTCCAATGAATCACCAGGGACCAAGAAATACGGGGAAATTTGTGAACAACTCAGAAAGATAACACCAACCAGCTATGTTGGCCAAAAATAGTCTGCTTTTAGGTAAAAGGGCACTCATCTCCATCCTATGTACTATAGTGAACCAGTATTGGTTGGGAACCTATATGGTAGCTGTTCTACTGTGCTGCCTTCTTATCCTTTATACTGGTGACATAAAAGGGGGGAAAAGGTAAATAAATGAGCCATTAATATAATGTGTTGGCAGGAGATTCCTAGAAGTGTCTCATATGAAGGATTCTGTTTCTATTTGGAAGCTGCAGATTTCCAGCCCTTTCATCATCTATTTTGCCATTTATTTAACTCATATCCCACCTTTCTCCTCATATGACATCTAAGGTGGCTTCCAACACAGATTAAGACAAAGGACAGCTAAATATCTAGTAATAATAAAGTTTTAAAGACTAATTAACTAGACAATCTCATTGAAAATACTAATTTGAAACAGTTTAAGGCACATCTAGAATATAAGTAAAGAGGATATAAAAAGTACAATACATCTCATTAAAAGCCATTTCTCCAGCAACCAGTAAACAGCCAAAAACTTCGCTAAATAGAAGGTCTTTACTTGCCAGTGAAAAATAAACAGACAGAGGATGAACAACCACATCTCCCATGCAAGGAAATTCCACTGCATGGAAGTAGCCATTCAGAGGGCTCTCACTTGTATCCTCACCAAACATGTCTATAACACTAATGGGACTGAGAGAAATCTCTTCTCTGGCAATATTAAACCTTGGTTCATATAGAGAAACATTGCCTTTCAGCTAATGTGGATTCAATGCCATCTTTTGTGACCATTCAGTTTCCAAAGTTGTCATTTCCTTTCTTTCAATGAAAAAGTAAAATCAGTAAAAGAATTTTGTTCTGGATAAATCTTCCTGTAACCTAAGACAAGCAACTTTATGACTTTCTACAGTGTTAGAATTCGGTACCAAGCTGACAGATGAAGGGTGAATACATTCTTGTTTTTTGTTTTTTTGCAACACTGTGTAATAAAATGTACATGTTGTTCCAATAAAAGTAGCACATTATACCTGAAGTGACAGCCTTGTGGCATCTCTTTGGATCATCAGCTCTCTATCTCATTTCAAATCCGTTCTGAAATGTGTTCCCCTTTTGCCTAAATGTCTTATCTTTCCATCTGCTTTTCCTAAATTCTTGTATTTATGAATTATAGCTTTGCATGAACAGCATGAGAAAGTTTTCTAAATGGAATGAACATTTGATAGGTATGCTTTATTTTTATACAAACAATGCTTCTGCTTTTTCAATATAAATTAACAAACAGATGCATTCTGAAACTGAGCATTGCTTAAAGTTCAAGTTGTTGTGACATGAGCTGGAAACCAGAAACTTAAGTCTGCTATTTCAAAAGAAATAGTTTGCGAATTTAACTTTGGTCACCATTTGCAGAAGTGACGATGTCACAGTGTTGGAGGGGGAATTGGTTCCTGCCCGCCACACAGTTACCAACCCATGGGCTTTGTAAATGACCCTTGGAATGTTCCAATGACCTTTTCATCCTGGTAGAGGGATGTGTGTAACCATCGTGTGCAACCTCGTCCAAACTCTCCAAATTGCATCTCAAAGCTTGTTCTGATTATCTGAATATGAGCCCCCACACACACCTTCACAAAGTGTCATACATAGTTTGGTGTGCACATTTTAAAAATGTAGAGAGTTCCATGTACAATTTTCAAATGTATCACAGTGCTATGTGTGGTAAAGATTATGCATTGTGCAAATGTATTTATTGCATGCAAATTGCATTGAAACACTCTCTTTAAATAAAAACCAGATGACAACAACATGATAGGAGGTGTTTTAATGAGTTCTGTTCTCTTTGTTCTCTTTTCCTTCCATCTTGCCTTGACATTTTGTCTTTTCCCCCTACATTATTTTGGCAGCTTTGCATTACCTATTCACACTGTTTTTCAGATTTATTACTGGCTAGTAACTCTCCTTGATTAGAAATGGAACCTAGAACCACAAACCTTTGGTGATACCATGCTTTACTGTTTTGAATTTGCTTTTTCTCTGTGACAATCAGTGGTAATCAGGATTGACAAACTGTCTGTGAGGAAAACTTAAATGTAGCATTTGAAATTTCCTACTGCTAACAGTTTCTCATCTTTCAATATAGAAAATGAATCTCTGTCTGAGCCCTTGGAAATCTTTGGCAATGCTTTGGCTACCTATCAGGTAGCAGCTTACTTGGAGTCAATGGGGCAGATTAATCTGTTCTTCAGAAACCACTTATTATTGAGAAGAAACAACACATTGAAAAAAAAAATCATACCCTCCAGATTTTGTGACAAAACAGTGCTTTCTTAACATCCACACTGTTAGTTCAATTTATGAATATTAGGGGGGGGGGGACATTAAATACCTTGAGCTTCTTAAACTGTCCTTTGATCATTTTAAACAGAAAGACACAGCTTAAAAAGAGAGTTTGGCTCAATCTAACAAGATTCAGAAAGGAAGAAAAATTAGTGAGCAAAAAGAAACAAACAAAAACAAAACAAACAGAAAACCACCTTAAACGATTCTGGGGGTAGTTCACTAGGAAATCTAAAGGAGCTGAAAAAAGGAAACTACAATATAATCTTATAAGTAAAGCAAATAATGATGCAAATTGCTTATAACAGAATTAAAAACTTTCAGATGGAGGTCATATAGAACTATTAGGTTTTCTGTCAGCCAACTTTTACTTATACCCCCTCTCATAGTATTGAGATGCTTGCTGCAGAATGGCTTCCCAGCACATCTGCAAATGTAAGAATTTAGGTAATATTTGAACAGTTTACAATCCAACTTTTGAATAATACCAATGTGTTTCCCCCCCCCTAGACTTAGATATCCCTCCTCTAATTATCCCTAAGGATAGTATTGGGGTGCCTGCAGAGGAGAGAAATACCTCTTTGTTCATCTCCAAAGAAACTTCTTGCAAGACTAGCTGCAGTCTAGCCCATCCAAAACTTCAAGCACAGTAACAGAGAAGCAGTTTACTGGCCTATGTGAACCAATTATCAGTGAAGAATAAAAAGATATTACCTCAAGGTCCAATGATCCTAAGAACATGCTGCCTACTATCAGTGATGTTGTTACCCTAAGACATGGAGGACTTTCAGGTCCATCTGCAATAGCAGTGTCTCCTTAAAATTTGGGAAATTAAAGCTCAAAGGAGGCCTGCAAAAGGAGGGTAATGGCAGGATCTTTTCACCTGTGTATATCAATACTAACTGTAGAGAGGACCCCAGTTAAATATTAAACAAAGTATTTATTTGGAATCAACAAACACACAAGAAATCAGAAACTCTCAAGAACCATACAAGGGTATTGGAAAGTGAGGTAAGAGAGGCTGGACAGAGAGAGATTGGGTGGAAAAGGTGACAGTTACCACTCCTGAAGCAGAAGGTCAAAGCAGAGTGGCTCAGGCAGCAGAGGAATGGGATTTGCAGTGTAACACCCCCAACATTCTACAATTTGCTAGAGCCAAAGTTGGAGTTTATATACCCTATTTCCTACCCTGAAGAAGGGTGTGTGGACAAGTGATGGATAGTGGCTTTCTCACAAGGTGGACAAAAGACTCCAGAATGGGCTGATTGTCTTAACTCTAGGTGATAAAATATTGATGGGAGCCATGACAATCTCTTAATGTCTCTTAGGCAGGGGGTCTAGGGAAGATTTCTGTAGGGCAACATCACAGGACAGTCTTTGACTGTTCCACCTGGGCAGTTTTGCCTTTCCCTGTTTTGGTTGTGCATGTAGCCTGCAGTCTTGAAAGGGTTATAAACCCATTAGCATTGGGTTTTCCTGCCTAATCCTTTTTGAACTTATGACCTGACAACATGCTCCCAGCCAGCGCACTTTCAAACATGTTCTTTCAGCCATAAATATTTTCAATTATGAAAATAGTACATCCATAGAGTGGGAGTATATGATGTGGTAACAATGTGGCTGAACCACTGGTGAATTTAGTATTCATTGATGAGATCCCTCATACTTAGAGGGATCTGGTTGGGGGCTATATTGATGCTTTACTAGCAATAAATAAAGATGGCTTGATAACTATAATTCCAGTACAATTCTTGTAATCAAAAGACCCACTTCACAATATACCCACTTCACGTGAGTTGTCTTCCAATCAAAAAGCTTCCGTTCCAACAGAATCCTTGGATATTTGTAATGATATGGACTTGGTTACAACAGCTTGACAATTACACTTATTATCTTGGAATCTTATGGCTTGGGGAAATAAGTTCCATGATACACATTTTGCCATTTATTTGCCAAAGTAAAATAAAATAAAAGTAAAATTCTTTGTTTGCAAGAAACATGGGCCTCTGAAACTAATTTACAATTTCTTCACAGATTTTGATCATTTTTATGTTCCAGCTGTTCAAATATGTACTAGGGAGCATGGTAGTGTTAACCTTACTACAATCATCTCAGTTGATTTACAAATCTATTTAACCACTGGCTAGATGTTTTCTATATATAGGCCTAAGAGCATGCATTTTGATTTTCATATTTGTATAAATGTCTATTTTCTACCTAGCTTATAAAAATGTAGGTTTCAATAGCATTTGGAATAGTGTATCTGAAAGCCTTACTATCCTGGAGCATCAATATCTCCCAACAAGACTCCTGCTGTGCAGAGATTTTGATCCTAGAGTTGGGCCAGTTTGAAACAGGTGGAGGGTATTAATTTTGGACAAGATTCTCAGGTCATACCTGTTGCTAAGGTTTCCCAAGATACAGTTGGCACTCCACATTCACTGGAGTTAGGGGCACAAGAACCCCACAAAAGTGGAAAAATCACAAATATAAACATGTTTGGTGTGTCTGTGGGAAGGAGGATGAAGCATGGTGGGGAGAGTGGGCACCCAGGGTACAAATCAGATCAGAGAAGGAATAGGAAAGAGGGCAGTTAATATGGTGGTCCTAAATGTCCTCTTACCCATTTCCTTCCTGGGATGGGGAGCATTGGGAGAGGGTCAAACAGGAGTCCAACAACACCACTTTCTAGGTTCACTGCTCCAGGAAGGAATGGAGCTAGTGTAAAACAGTGCCTCCAAGTCCCATCAGTAGTATTAGGAGGTACATCCCATAAAAGCAACAAATGCCTCTGTAAGCCCTGCACTCAGGGCCTCTTTCCTTGTGACCCTTCCCAAGGGTCTCAGGCCCCCAGTCCTGAGGCCCATGCCCCACTGTGGTCCTTCCCAGAGTCCTCTGCTCCCCTCCTAAGGTCTCCCCATGACCCATTCTGTGCCCTTCTGGTGGCCATTTTGTGTGCATCCCCAGCGAGTGACAATTTTGCATATATCCCTAACTTAGTGGTCAGATTGGGGTAGGCTGAGCCCTTTATGCACTTATTCCCAACCTCCATCCCTCATGTTTCTAGAATGGCACCATTTTTGGAAGCTTGCCATTAGTAATCCGTTCCCTCTCCCCTGGGAGATTAGAGTTATATTAACTCTAGTCCCTTGCGCAGGACCTTATACATTTTAGCTTTACACCTGTATTTTGGAGGATATGAACATGACATCCTAAAGAGGCACAATGCCTATGGATTATCAAACAGCCAAATGTGTCAACCAAAGATTGTACAGACACTACTCCCCAAAATTTTGGTTTTACAGAAGCTGAGCATAGGGGTCTTGAACTGATCGAGGAAGAAGTATTGGTCACTGTCGAAGATGCGTGTTAACTTTATGAAATTTCAACTAAGCTGGTGATCAACCAGCAGTTGTATGGTTCCCCAGAAGACTTTAGGCATCAGATTGAAGACTGAATTATTGCTAGTCAACAGACATCAACACATCCTCAGACTGTTGTTATGGGGAAAAGGAGTCCATGTACATGCTGATGACCCTAGGAAAACCCCAGGCAGATGAAGAGGAACCCATCTATGAAGAAATGGCTCCTATCTTTCTTCTAAGTATCTAAATAGTAGATCTATACAGCCGTGTGTGTCTGTGTGTGTGTACTCCTACAACTGATGGATATTTTTTCTGTTGCAGAAGGAGGATACTGCAAGTGATGATTCTGTACATTCAAAATACTTCCTTACCTGTGTGTGTGTAAATGTGATTAAAAAATAATAATTTGCAGAGACACATCAATAAAATACAATCATCCCCCTACTCCAGTGTCTTTACTGGAGCTCCTGATAGAGCATCAATATGATTTCCAGAATTTGCGGAATGCTTTCTTTAAAAAGATCCATTATAACTAAGGGGAGACAGGAGTTTTGGAGTGGTGGAAGCCCTCTTTCAAGAAGCTTCAGAGCAGAACAATATTCTAACTAGAAGATGTGTCAAAGAATGGCTGATAGATCAGGTTACTTACACATTGCATAAACTAGCAAAGGTGCTCTTTAGAAGAAATAGGCTTGACGATTCACTTCAAGTCTTTTCACAATGTCACTCTAGTCTTCATCCCATTTTCTTCATCACCTGCAACTCCCTGGAAAATCAGGGGGCTGGTTTGGCTTTGTTACATAAAAGGGGATACTCAGGAGTGATTAAATCAATTGTTCTGTCCATTTCCCTGTTCGAGAGGTCAGTCAGAGCTTCAACAAAATTGCCTTCCCAGGTGACATAAAAATCCCCAAGAACCATCAGGAATCTATCTGGATTCCTCAGCCTCCTGGGACAGACCATCCTAATTGCTCCCTCACCACTGCAGAGGTTCTGAGTCCCAATGAGTCTAAAGCTGACCATTAATGATCTGTCCATGCCAACAGAACTGCAGAGAGTTCTTCCATACCAAGATAACCACCACCCCACCCAGCATAGAAAACAAGGTCCAGAGTGTTTTCAACAGCATGAGCAGTGCCAGATATCACTTGGGACAGACCCATGGTTATCATGGAGGCCATGAAGTCCTGAGCCATTTGCAACAGAGCAGTCTCAGCATGTATGTTGAAGTCCAAGACTTCAAAAGCCACCCAAAGACCACCCCAGCTAGCCCTGAAAGGGAGACTGTTGGTGGAACACCAATGAAATCTACATTCTGTCCCAACTACCCACCTGTAGTGTATACACACTGAAAATCTGTATACTGTGGGATAGGGCAACTGGTAAGGGGAATGGAATCATGATAGACCACTAGAACTCCACCTCCCTGTCCCCCTCAGGTCTCACTTGCTGCTGCACAGGAAAAAATAGGAAGAGCTGAGAGAAATGACTCCCTCACTCATCTCATTCAACCAGGTTGTCCATGGCAAGACCCCCAGCCGAGATACAGTGCCCCAAGAAATCGACCTCCGACTGCTCGAAAGCACATTTAGACAGCTTGGCATAGAGACGATTGTCCCGGAGCCTCTGCAGGACTGTCCGAACATGACTCTCATGCTCCTGCCAGGACAAGAAAAAAATCAGGATGTCATCCAAATAAATGATGACAAAGTGGTCCAGCAGATCCTGGAAGACTTCATTCATGAAGTGCTGGAACACCGCCGGGGCTTTGGTGAGGCCAAAGGGCATGACTGTACTCAAAATGGCCATACTGCGTGTGGAAAGCTGTCTTCCACTCGTCCCCCTGATGAATATGCACCAGATTATAAGCACCCCGGAGATCCAACTTGGTAAAGACCTGCGCCCCCTGCAACCTCTCCAAAAGTTCGGAAATGAGAGGAAGAGGGTAGCGGTTCTTGATCGTGATGGCATTTAGGCACCTATAATCGTGGCAAAGATGAAGATTCCCCGTCCGTTTCTCCACAAAGAAGGCAGGCGCCCCTACAGGAGAGATGGCCGGCCGGATGAACCCCTTCTGCAGGTTCACCTCAATGAAGTCCCGCAAGGCAGCCAGTTTGGGCTCAGAGAGGGGGTAGATGCGGCCCACCGGAATCTTAGCCCCTAGGACCAAGTCAATTGGGCAATCATAGGGCCAGTGTGGAGGCAGCTGGTCCGCATCCTTCTCATCAAAGACGTCTGCGAAGTCCTGATACTTGGGCAGAAGGTCTGGAGGCGGCGAGGCTGAGGAAACCGCAGCAAAGGAGGCTGGAGCCTACTGAAGATGGGAGACACAACGGGAAGAAGAGAAGGTAATGACTCCCATAGACCACCCAATGTGGGGGTCATGTGCCTGCAACCACTCTAGCCCCAAGACCACTGGAAAACAGGGTGCTGAGGTCACAAAGAATGCCACGTCCTTGCAATGGGACCCCAGCAGCATCTGGAGTTCAGCAGTGGAGTACATCACTGGGCCCAAGCGTAGAGGGCGGCCATAAATGGTCTCCACCAGCAAAGGCAGTTCTACAGGAGATGTGGAAATGTGCCAGGCCTCCACAAAGGCCCAATCCATAAAGTTCATGGTGTCCCCTGAGTCCACCATGGTCCACGTCTGCAAAGCCGGCCAGCCGGCCAGCTGGGAAGACGGAGCAAGGCCTTGACCACCAAGTGCTTGAATATAGGGAAGTGGGCAGGACAGGCCAGAGCCGAAGGCGAAGTACCCTGGTCTTGAGGCCCTCCAAGACCAGGCGCAATCAGTTTCCTGCCTGCATAGGCCGGCCTTGTTTAGCAGGACACGAGGCGGCAAAATGTCCCCACTGGCCATGATACAAGAATAAGCCCAGCTGGCACCTCCTGGACCTTTCTGCGGAGGAGAGACGAGGACGGGCACCACCAAGTTGCATAGGTCCCTCCTCAACCATGGCCTCCTGTCTGGGTACCAGAGTACGGGGAGAAGCCAGTCCCCCCACCTCCCTCAGAGGTGCTGGTGATGGCAGAGGAGGCAGGCTGGCTGGAAGAACTGCCAGATGCCTGGCCCTGCGCTGCAGGATATGCCCCTCAATTCGCAGACACAGCTGGATCAGTCTGTCAATGTCAAGCGGCAGCTAAGCAGACACAGAGGCAGGAGCTGAGTTTATGGCTTTAGTAATAAAGAAATTAAGAGGTTACGTCACCAAAACAAACATCCAAGTCCCAGGGGCAGCAAACTCAAACAGCAAGGTTTAGCCTGGAACAGAAAGCCCATGACACAGGACGCAGATGCCCGGTTGGTAGACGGTTGTTGCCCCGTGCCCAACTCCAACAGCGTCTGTCTTAAATACACAGTCTTTAGCCCAGCTGGAGCTGATCAAATGTCCATTGGCCCAGCTCAGAGCTGGAGCCCCTCAAGACTTCAGGGCCGATTCATCAGACGCTTCTCCCACAGCCGCCGAGATCTCCTAACAGCCCCCTTCTCCAGCCGCCTCTGGAGGAACGTGGGGGGAGGGTATGCTGCAAACTCTGGGCTGGAGTCAGAAACACCAGCCTCTGTCGAGTCAGAAGCACTAGCCTCTGCCTCTGGAGCACAAACATCTGCTGCAGGTACTGGCTTGGGATCCGTGCCCAGGACAGCTGTGGGGTCACTGGCAGACTCCTCCCTAGACTCTGAAGAAGCCCCCCTCCCGAAGACCCCTCCAAGGGATCCTCCCCCGGCTGGGAGTCCAAGTCTAAATTGGAGTCCGAGTCTGAATCGGCAGCACGCTCAGCCTGGCTCATGACACAGGCCCTGCAATGTGGCAGGTGCATCAACCAATACCAACTGATCCAGGATAGGGTCAGCCAAACACTTGAGGAACTGGTCTACCTGGGCAGCCTCATTCCATGCCAGATCCTGAGCCAGCAGCCGGAATTCATTGGCATAGTCTGCAATAGAGAGCTGACCCTGCTTCAACTCCCAAATACGCCGGTTAGCAGTCCGTGCCTTTTCAGGATCTGAAAAAACTCTCTGCAGCTGCACAACAAAGACATCAAAATTGTCCAGCAGAAGGCTCTGCTGCTGCAGTACAGGCAGAGCCCAGCGCACTGCACCTCCAGACAGCAAACTTATAACAAAGTCAACTTTGTGAGAATTGCCAGGAAACTCCTCTGCTTGCAGCCGCATGTACAGAAGGCACAGAGCCCAGAAGGTGGGGAAGTCCTGAATCTGCCCCTCAAACCTGGGGGGTGTAGCCATTGGGCACTTGGGTTTGACCCAAGCAACAGCCCCCACCTCAGGCTGCAGCTGCTGGAGACGTTGCTGTAGCTGGCTTACTTGCTGGGTCAAAACAACGTTAGTGTGCAAGACTGCAGGCAGAGAAAGCTCTGCTGCTTTGTCCTCTTCCATGGTAACAGAAACAAACTCTCCCTCCCACAATAAATCAGCTTTTGGGCTTGTGGCAAGACTGTCAAGGTCAGAGACCCAGGCGGCAAGCCAGCCCAGAGAAGGGAGAGGGAGAGATAGCAGAGTCCCACCAGGAGGAGTCAAAGCAAACAATTACTCATAGGCAGTACATTTACCTAAACCTGAGCAAGAAGTGAAAGCTATAGTCAGAGTCCAAAATCCAGGGGTCAGGGGATCAATCCAAGGTATCAGGAGCTGGGTGCTGGAAGCAAGGAACAGGCAAGGAGAGGACTTGTAGAAAGTTTGCCACAAGCAAAAGAAAGCTTCCAGGCAGGCAGTTATATAGCCCAGACACAGGTGTGGCCCATCACCACTTCTTGGACTTAATCAAGGAAGCCTCCCTTTGCTCAGCTCTCGAGTCCCCGCCTTGTTTATGGGCTGATTGATGCAGGCTGCAGGGCATTCTCAGGATCACAGCTGGATCCCTGTTGCCCTAAAGGAGCAGGCAGAGGAACACCTGAGCCTGCTTGGTTCATGGCAGCAGGGGGAGCTCTTGAGCTGCAGGACTCATCTCCAGCCAGAGCCACAGGGAACAACAGCTGCTGCTCGTCATCAGCAGCTCTTACAGGGGCCTCAGTTATCACACAGGTCTCTGTAATGCAAGCCAATTCAGCATGCTCATCCAGAATCGGATCTTAAATAGTGCTTTTTTTTCCCACTCACCAACCTGGCATTCAATAGTAACATTTTCAACCTGGAAGACTGACACCAAGACTATGCAAGCTATTAGAATGGGGGGGAGGAAAGTTTGGGGGGCAACAGACACCCTATTATCCTCCCCTCTTTCATGATGCTGTCATTTTCTCCTCTCTCTGTATCTCCCTCTGCTCTGTATCACTCCAAAGGCTACTCCTTGAAAGTGTGTACCCCCTCTCTCCCTCTACTGGAAAACACATCCTTCCTCTATTGGGCAGACAAAGCAATTGCTATTAAAATCAACCAACACAATATAGAGACAGGGAGATGGTAGAAGCAGGTAACAAATCTTTGTCCTGTTGAGCAGAAGGACAGGGTCTTGCATATTCATGAAGGGGCTCCCCTAAAGAGGTGATCCCCTTTTTGTGACAATCCCTTTGGTGGCAACCCTGCTGGTGGTGAACCCAGCCCTGCAAGAGTCCTGTTTTTATGCTCCAGACAGGCAAGGCAGCTGTCCCGGATGGTGAGCAATACCTGCTGAGTCAAAGTCCCACTAGTGAAGCAGAGATCCAAGGCAGCAGCAACAAACAGCAACTACTTCTTTCCTACAGTCTCCAGATGGTCTTTATGTTCCTCTTTCTCTCTCTCTCTCTGCTGAGGTCCTTTATCAATAGATTGTATGGCAGTTTCTACCAGTCTTTTCCCTGACATTAATACATTTGATGTTAACAACAGGTTTGCAAGTGATCATTTTCCTCAGTTACTGCTACTTAATTTTGATAAATGTCATCCCCCATGTCTTTCTCAAAATCTAAATGGAATAAATGTGGGAGAAGGGAAAATATAGTGGTCAATCAATCTGGGCACCTTCATCCTTCACACATGAGAATAATCCTTTTGACAAGACATTTTAGACTCTAATTTAGATATTTTACATATTTATCAATTATTCAAAATCTTGCATTCAAACTGGCCCCTAAGAAACAATTTTAAATATAGTAGAGTAGTAACCAACAGATTCTTGATCTTGAATGCAGAAATGTACAAAAAGCATTAATTGATTACTCTGGAAATAAATACATTTAGACATAATTATAGTACTTCTGACAGTTTAGCTTCTATGAGGTTATCTTACATGATATTCTTAAAACAGAACACCTGCTAGACCACAATGGAAACAATTAGCCATCACTGTGATGAAAAGGAATGAGAAGCAGTTCTACAGTATTGTTTCTATGGATATGCACACAGTCACAGCTGTCATTGTTGAGCAAATTTCATCATATCAGTGGTATATTCATTTTAACAGGCTTTATTGAGGTATACCTTCAGGAAACCACTCTTCTATTGTTTCCAAAAGTACTTGTTTGGCTTATTAGTTTCTGTGTCAGTATCTGGCTGAAGTTCGTGCTCTGGGCAAGACCGCAGGAGAAAATGTGATCTCTCCTGAAATATTCAAATACTTTCCTGAGTGGTGGATCCCCATATTAGCCAAAGTGTTTGCCCAAATTAACAATGCAGGTATAATTCATGTAGACTGAAAATGATGTGTACATGTTCCTATTCACAGGAATGATGAGAAGCAAAATCCCAATAATTAGAGTTAATCTCTTGGACATTGATTTTAAGTTATATAGTAAATATATATATCAAATATATAGGAAAATTAGGAATCTACTAACCATGTCTTTCACTCTGAACATGCTGGCTTTAGGAAAGAGCAGAGCACTACTGATCATTTATTTTTTTAGCTCAGCAAGAAATTACCAGTCCTACCAAACATTTATTTCTTGTCTTTGTTTACTTAGAAGCAGCTTTTGACTTAATTGACTTATTGTGGAATAAACTGGCCAACACTAATACAGATAATTGTCTTTTATTTTTAATCAAGGAACTCTATTCCAAAACAACTGCTAGAATAAGAGTTGGCATTTGCTGCTTATTAATTCATCCTATCCCCACTAATAAAAGAACAAAAGAAGGATGTCTGTTGGCACCATCACTTTTTAATTTGTATCTGAAGAACATAATTCCAGCACTGTCTGGCCCAGAATTTTTTCTGCCCTCAGTTGGGTCAAAAAATGTTTCTATTGTCTTATATGCTGATGATATTGCTTAAATTTCACTTACTTGTATTTATCTGAGAAGGCTGCTCTCTAAGCTCAGCGTATTTTGTTCTAAGGAAAAGTTGAACATTATATAAAATCAAAGGTGATGGTGTTTGGCAAAAGACAGTCTCTTTTTCAATGGTCTATCACTGGTTACCAGATTGAACAATGGTGAGAATTTAAGCACCTTGATCTTAATTTTAAAAAACCCTCTTTCTTAGAAGTTCCATATAGGATCTAGTAGAACAGTGCATTGAAGTCTATTGGCACAATCCTTAGATATTACAATGCTGCAGGGGGACACCTGGTCCTTCCAGCCCTGAAAATATTTCAGAACAAAGTGATTGCCCAGATTCTGTATGGTGACATGGTCTGGGGATGGGATGACTCTCAGAGGGTTACACTGGAGGCCCTTCAGAATACATTTCTCAAGAAACTGTTAATACTGCCAGCTGGTATTTCTGCAGCTCTGCTCTGGGCAAAGGTCAGTTTTCTTTTCATTTAATCTCACATTAATTTTATTTTATTGAACTATGGGAGAATTTTAAAAGACTCTTTAGTCAGGGTTTTCCCAAGTCATGTTTTGAACAGTAAACAAACTGTGGTGTTTGGAGTTCAAGATATCACAAGTTGCTTCAATTGTATCCTACTCCATTTGACAATTGTTCTGTCTTGAATTCAGAAGAAAGATTTCATGAATATAGTTTTGACTATAGTGCTCAAATGAACAGAGGGGTTATTAATAGCTCCAATTTCTTAAAAATGATACAGACTTTATAAATTCGACCATCAAAAGACTGTTTACTTGGCAAAGCTTTTATTCCCAAAACTTAGGCAAGCTTTGCTAGCCTGTTGCTTTCAAATCATGCCTACAGCTATGATTGATAGTAAATATTCTCACACCTTTTTCACCCTCCATTTGTGTATTTGTGGGGCTGCAGTAACTGAGCATTTGTCTTGCTCTTTTGTTCATTATATTCTGAACTAGGAACTAAATTTTCAGGATCTATTATCTCTTATCAACATTCTAATACTATTCCAGTATTAGAATGTTCTATCTCCTGTCTGATGCTGACTCTACGGTAATTCACTTTCATTCATTCACTCATTCATTCATTCATTCATTCATTCATTCATTTATTTTCTTGTTTGCTTGCTCTGGAAACAACAAAAATTCAGGCAAGATTTATTGCTGAAATTGCAATTGATTGCTCTGGGGATGCTTTTACCTCATCACAGTATTATTATTTCTATTTAATGTGTTTCAATTGTATTGATTTTTTAAATATTCAATATCTGTATGCTATTTATTTTATGTTGTACTTTCATATTGTTGCATATTTGAATTGTACTGATTTTATTTTGTATGTGAACATTCTTAGTGTTACTTAATTTTACTTCCAACTCACAGGTTGTGTTTAGGTTGATATTTTGATTATGGGAGAAAACCTGGACCAGACCATGCCACAGTGTAAACCCAGTGAATTTCACATTGATCCTGCTATGATTTCCCCTTCTTTCATGCTACTACAAGGCCTCTCTGCATCTTACTTTGTCTTAGAGAGATCGATTGTGGGTCCAGTATTATCTCTGCTGAGAGAGGAGCACAAAAGGAATGGTCCCCTCCACACTAGCTGCCTCTGGGATCCAGGAGGCATGACGGTACCTCCTGTTCCTGCCACAGCACAGGTGGGTACTATCCCAGACTGCGCTGGGGTGGGAAGTGGAGCCACTGCACTTTCAGGGCCTCTGCAGAGAAGGTAACTACAGATGTACAGGTGGATAGTAGCGCAACCGATGATCATAGTCAGGGGAAACCCATCAATGATTTGCAATGCAATTGCACTGCCTGGGGATGGGAGAAGGATGGGACCACAACAACATGATGAATAAGTGTTGTCGTGATCCCGTTCTTCTCTCATCCCTATGGTGGGTTGGGAGGGTGGAGCGAAAAGGGCCCAAGTCTCTTATTTGCCAGCACTGGAGATCTTGAACTACTGGGTCATCATGTCACAGTTTAGATTTTAGAAATTGTCAAGAAGGACTAAAGATAGGACTACTATTCTTAGTGGCAGCCACGGAACCCTAACAGTCTAACTCCAGCCTTAACCAAGGGAGAAAAAGATATTTCCTTTGTTGCATTAAGTTCTTAGAGATTTATTGTCATGAGCTTCCAAGACCTAGACTCAGACTCAGAGTCTGAGGCAGCAGAACCTGCTCTGAGTCCTGACACAGAGACTACTGCAGCAGGACCTGCAGAGCAGACAGTACCACTACCCACCCCAGAGACAGAAGTGTCAACCCCAGCAGGGAGCCCTGCTCACTCTGACACAGAGAATGATCCAGTCTAGATCTAACTTTGTCCAGGGTAGACACCAAAAGGGTCTCCTATGTTGCTCCTGGTGAATTTATGCCAAGCACTGATTAATCAGGCACCAGCTGCGCTGACCTTGGAGCCTATAAGAACTGAGCCTTTCCCCTCTAGCCTTTGTCAGGAACTAACTGATCATTTCTCCCATGCATGCTTCTGTTTGCTTCCCTTGTCCATGTTTCTGCCTTTCACTTGTGTTTGTTTTTGCCTGCATCTGATTTATGTACATTGTTGGGATCCTTATTACTTCTCATTTGCAAAGCCGTTTCCTTTATTCAGTAAACTGACCACTTAAGTTACTGCTGAGTTTCTGACCTGTGTTTGTTATCAGCTTCTCCTGGCTGCCAGCCCAGACCTAGCTCAGACATTTATTGCCTTCTAATGTTCATCTGATGTCTTTCTCGGATGGAAGCAGTGTCCACTGATTACTATGATATGAAGAATAAGAGCTGTATATGAACTGAGGTGTCCCCCTCCCCAACTTTGGCTTTTACATCAGCAACAAAAAAAAAGCATGGCTATGGAAATTTTAAAAAGTAATAACATCCCAGTAATCAAGATTAAGAGCATGAGTTGTTCAGGGCTTTATTCCACAGTCATTGTTCAACAATTATAGGCTAATATCAAATTATAGACCAATATCATTGTTGAATGATGATTACAAATTGTTTGCAATGACTTTGACTAACAAACTATGACTGATTTTTCAGGATTTCACACATGAAGATCAATTTTGATTTTTACCAAATAGAAAATTGAGAGATAATATGAGAATGTATTATATATATGGAAATATTTAGAACAGCACAATGAGAAACACTTTTTTTTTGATACAGAAAAGTTTGACAGTTTGAACTGATTTTTTTTTTATTTAGAGTTTTGGAAGAATATGATTTTTGTTGGCAACTTTATCAAATCAGTTAAATCAATATATTCTATGCAGAAAACACAAATAATAATCAATGGAGAGCTATCTAACGAGTGAAATACAAAACAGAATTAGAGAAGTATGTCCATTATCACTACTTCTGTTTTTTCTAGTAGGTGAGGTTTTGAATAGGGACATATGGAATGATGAGAAGATAAAGATACAACCTTACAAATTATGAGTTTTCGCAAATGACCTGGTGATTATTTTAGAAGATCTGACAAAATATGCAAAATGACAAATGGGAAAACTGAAAGTATGAATACGATACAGCAAAGAGAACTGATGGAGAAAATGGGGATTAGAACTGAGAAAAAGGTGAAATATTTAGGTATAACAATAACAATGAATTGTATGTTGTTCCAAAACAGTTATGTGAGGGTTTGGAATGAAATTATGGATATGCCAAAATGGGAGAATTTAAAACTGTCCTTGTTGGTAAGCATTTCAGTAATAAAAATGAATGTGTTAACCTAGAATGTTTTCTTATTCCAGACAATACAGTCTTGATAAAAGAATTGCCATTTAAATAATAGCAGAAGAACATATGAAAATTTATCTGACAAAAGAAAAGGCCTGGAGTTAAAATGAAAATATTGCAAAATGTGAAGCAAAGAGGAAGTTTGGTCTTAAAAATTTTGAAAATATATTTTGGTGTCTTTGGTCTGGTGTGGTCAAAAGAACTGATGGTGCTGAGAAATAAATAAAGATTATTGGAGTTTCTTTCTCCCCCACATTACATAAGCACAACTGAAGGACTATTTCACTGTCTTAGAATAAATAACTTCAGGGATTTGGTTTTCAGCTGCCAGGTATTCTGTGTGATAAGAAGCAACAGGGGATGGTAGAAGACTTAGAATTCTGGAATCTTGTGCATAACATCCGAGATCTGCAAATGTCAGCTTCATCCTTTGGGTTTGAAAATGTCACCCTTCTGAAAAAGTCATTAAGGGATGCTTATTAATTTATGAACTAGAAGAAACAAAGCTAAACTAAATGAAGAAAACTGAAATGTCATGTTTTGAAATGATTATTTCAAAGTTTTAAAAATCATTCTTTGTAATTATCATAATCTTTTCTATCATCTGCTATTTTTTCTTTTCTTTTCTTTTACTTTTCTTTCTTTTCTTTTCTTTTTTTTAGTATTTTAAACTCATCTCGTTGACTTTTATCTTCCATATCCATTTTGAAAACTTTTGATTCAAATAAAAACAAAAACCTTCTTTAAGTACACCCATATCTCCAGCTGCAGCCCTGTATTAGGAAGAGATGCTGGGTACTGGCATACCAATGCAGTGCTGCACTGCCATGTGACTGGTGTCAAGGAACAGAACTAGAAAGATATATAAACCCCTCTCCACCAATCTCTTGGATTGCATCTTGCCCTGCCCATCCACCAAGCCTCAGATTTCAGTGCTAGCTATGGCTCTGTGCTTCAAAGTCAGGTAGGATTTTTTGGCCTGGGTTCACCTGATTGACATATTGAAAAATATATTCAGTACCCCAATCCAATGAGGGATATTATATTTAATTGATTTAAGCTAGCTGGATTGGTGAAGCCATTGTCAAATAAGTGGTCCTAAAGCTTGGCAAGTAGTTTGGAAAATATCACAGCGTGACTGGCAAGCACTCAGGGATGCTTTTGAACGAGAAATGGTTCTTCAGGTTGTGCCTCAGTTCTTGGGACTCGGCACCTCTTTAGAGAATTAAATTTGGAGCTGCCCTGGATGGTGCCTCCAAAAAGCTATAGGGTTTTGAGAGTGAGCATGAAAAGCCTTCCCAAGATATATAAACCACCAAGCATGAGGTTATACGTGTACAGCAAGGCATTGCAGTGAGGTGGTTCACCTTTACAATTCATAGGAGTTGTTTTGGTACTGTCTCCTATCTCTATAGATGTTCCACACTAGAGGATGCCCAGTAATTAAATACAGTTATGGTCCTAGTTTACTCCATCACTGTTCTATGCCTAAAGGCAGCAAGTGCTGGGAAAGACAGGCTCTGCTAGAGTGAAGCAATCACAGATATGTCAGGCCAGTCAAGATTATGTGTATGTAGTCTACAGAGTTCTGTAAAGATCAGGGAGGCACAAATGCATGGCCTCAAGTATTCCGAAGTCAGTCTCAAGAAACCAGCAGTCCCAATAAGCAAAGCCAAAGGACAAGAGGTATGAGATGTAGTATTTAAAGCCAATCCTGGGAACAAGAATCCAAATGTTCTGAAGGGGGAAAAAACCTACCTGAGGAATGGTTCCCTGCAATAAGAATGTCCCCCAGGTGTTGTGAGATGCATAACTTTCTTCTTTCTCCCTGTGCCAGTCAATTCTAAGAAGAAATAGTGGTTGATGAGCATATCATTCTTCACTTTGTATTTTACTCTTCAGAACTTAATGAAAATCTGAAAAAGCATAGACCAGGAAGCCCTATAAGGGAAAAAATGATGATGTATTGAGAGATACCATTGGGTTCATCATCAGGATTTCGCTTTTATATCCCATCCCCCATAGTATAATTCTAGATTTGCAATATATCTGTCACAAGGTTTAATCAAGATAAATTAAAATCTCATTGTAAGCTTTGCTGAGGATTCATATAATACAGAGTGAGCTTCTACAAGATTAACATGTCTTCCTGAGGCAGGTGTAAAGATATTTTCAAGGTTAAAAGTGGGGAAAGTGGCATCTGACTCATTTTGACTTTTTGTGGAAATTGAAGACTGAGCTTGTAACCATGTCTATGATATTTGCTCCATCTTATATACGGTAATAGAGCAAGTATTGGGGGAAAACAAAAGGCAATAAACAAAGTAGCTAATATGCGGAGATAAAAATTGTATTCCTACTACATTCATCACAAAAAGGTACCTGGAATTTTTAATATACACAAATTGTGGACTATATACAATCCAGCACAAAATGTTGACTACATATTGTTACAATATACTAAGTACATTAAATGCAATTCTAACAACAAATAATGACTACTTGATAGCGATTATTCACTGCATACAATTACAATACATGGAATACACTAAAAACAATACAAACAGCCAATAACAACCACTTAACAAAGAGTTATTCTTAACAGGAAGAAATCACTCATGAGCATGTTGAATTCTTATGCAAAAATGTTGAGATGTAACTTAGGCTTTCACTTTAAGTAGTAGTAACAATGATAAATGTTTGAATTGCATTCAGTGTGTTCAATGTATTGTAATTGTATGCAGTAAATGATCATCATCAAGTGGCTCCTATTTGTTGTCATTCATATATACAATCAGAGCAGCAACCAGTGGGTTTATTCTAGACATAGAGAAAATTTGTTGAAACTTAGAAGTTTTAAATGTATAGCAAAAACTCAATATTAGTGAAGACAGAAGACTAAAACATCCTATCATCAACCAAAAGCTGATTTTTTTTTTTTTTTAAAAAAAGTCTTAAAGTACCTCCTAAAAAACAACTCAGAGAGGGGTCATATTATCTCCCTGGTAAAATGAAATTGTATTACATCAACTGTGGATTGCAACTTTAGTGTGGTTTTCATTGTAACCTAGATCAGTCGTTCTCTAACATTAACCCTCCAGATGTTTTGGGCTGGTCAGTCATGACTATTGGATGATTTGGCAGGGGTTTATTGGAAATTGACGCCTAAAACATTGGGGGAGGGGTAAGGTTCAGGCCCCCTGATCTAATGGTTGTGTGTAACCTTTTTCAGCTGATCGGGTCAGCAGGCCTACTTCACTGTAAATTAACTCACTGGATTGTTATGAAAATAAAATAAGGAGAAGAACTATAGACATGACCCTGAACTCATTTGTGGAAAGGATAGGATAAAATTGTAATTAATAAAATAAAACAGCTGTGCCAGTTCAATTCTGCATTACCAAACTGTGATGTTTCTAAGGCCATTTCGCCCTACACTGTTATAGTTCTATTATTCCACTTTCAACCTCCTGTGGAATTCTGGGGTTTGTAGTTTCCTGAGGCCAAAGATCTCTCTGGCTGAGAAGTCTAAATGCCCCTCCCTAAGCTGCAAACCGCAGGATTCCATAAAGTGTTGAATGTGGAATAATAGCACTATAACAGTGTAGGGCAGTAATGGCCTTAGTCTCTCACAATTTGTCTGTGCACTAACATTTTTTGAATTGAGAAATCTGTTCATGCTCTCAGATACATTATTTCAAAGGGATCCCAAGTATATAATCATGCATAGATTTTTTTCTCCTGTGCTACTTCATGAGATATGATAAAGTAAAAGGAAAACTACTTATGTGTGCCTCTGTCTCTTTTCACAGTTCTCCAATGAAATCAGAGAGACAGTAGGTTAAAAAAATACAATAATTGTCCCCTCAGATTTAAAAATATTGCCAAGAATAATTTATTGAACAGATTTATTGAACAGATTAACATCCAAGGAATTTCCTATCCAAGGAAATGAGAAGGAACTTATTCTAACAGCTAATGTTGTTAGCTCTGTGTAACAGATGCTAATGAAGAGTAAAAATGAATGTGAAGGGAAGACAGTTAGGCTTCTGCACATGGGTTCATCAAAATCTGTGAACAGGCACTTAGATACCTGCATGCAAAGGCTATACTTATGGGTCCTTCTGCAAATGGGAGCTTGAACATGAGAGGTTTGGGGACCAGGCCAGCACGCATGACCCCAATCCCATCTGTATCTGTTCATTTGTTTGGTCATTGGAATTCCACATCCAGCTTTTTGCTCATTTTGTGGTTCACTCACAACCATGCTTTATGAATACAGGGAGGACCGTTGAGCAGGTACACTGCAGATGCTGAATCCTCTTGAATCTGCCACCTCTGTAGTTTCTGATCACTATAAAGCAATTACAGGAGTCTCTTGAATGACCTTCCCGTGCCTCCACTACACTGTGCCAAAAATTGACCTAAATCCAAAGAGGTCTGCTTATGTGAAGAGACTTGCTTTGCTTTTCTGCTGCAGCTTTCTACCCCTGGAAAGTGATGGAGAAAGGAGTGGTAGAGAAAGGAAGAAAGGGCAAAAGCTAAGCTCCATTTTTTTGCTTCTTATCTCACTGTTGCTACTCTTTCTAAGAAGACTTAGAAAGAGGGGAAGACTTAGAAAGTGGGGACTGAGTACATTTTGGATGCTGAAAGGTGATGGAAATCCAACATGAATGAGAACAGGTACTCATTTTCTGAGCTCTTGGATTTGACTCAGGAACATTCCCACATTTTTCCCCAAAGCAGCAGCAGGGCAGTAAAGTGAAACAGATGGAAAAACTTGAAGTAGCCTGATGAAGATCTTGAATGATTTCTCCTTACTTAAATCCTGCATCCACATACTTACGAGTAAGCCCTATTGAATTCAATTTTTATTTATTTGTTTATTTTTTAAAAAATTAATTTATATCCCACCTTTCTCTCAGCATAAAATCCAAGACAGCATACAAAGTGTTAAAAGCACAATAAAATAAAAATAAAAAAAATCATTTCAATACATAAGTTAAAACACAATTAAACTAAAGTTCTATTACGAAAACACAGGCTATAGGCAAGTTAAAAGCAGCACTGAAATATGTCTAAAGCATAATAAAATAAAAACACTACACCACTCATTAAAAGCTTTATCTGCTGCAGCACAGTAAAAAACAGATTTCCTGAAATAAAAAGGTCTTTACCTGCTTCTGGAAAGACAGCAGAGAGAGAGCCAGCCTGTCTTTTGGGAGCTGCCATCAAGAAGGTTTTCTTTCATGTTATCACTAAACATGCCTGATTTTAGAGCACAGGAAGGCTCATATAGGGAGATACATTTAGACAGACAGACAGACAGACAGACAGACAGACAGACAGACAGACAGATTAGTCTGGACTCAACACAACATACATTCCAGTAGAGTGTAAAAGATGGTTATAAGGTACTTAGTTATTTAAGGAAACAGATGACAGATAACAGCTTATGATATGTGGTGATGGGAAGGCAGTGCATGCCAAAAAATGAGAAGCCCAAAATCTTTTTGATAATTTCATTGGATCCTTAACTTATATAGTTCAACAGAAATCTGTCAATAATATCAGTTATGCCAGTTCTCTAGAGCAGCGTTTACACCCTCCACTCTATGACATAGTTTAATTGGCAAATATTAATTGGCATGAAATATAAATTATGTCCTGCTACAATTGGGAAACCTGCTGGCAAAGAGGAACTGGCTGAACACGTACGTTTCAAAACAAGCTCAGATCAGGACCTCACAGCATGGCTAGAACAGAGTCAGAGAAACTCCAGACATAATGAACTTGCAGATGTCTCTCAATGACTTGACCTTTAGAAACAATAGCACCCAAAACTGCTTCCATGGAATGACTGATTGTTTTTCACCCTCTTACTTTGTCCATCAAAACTCTCATTTGTCCCTCCATCTGTCCACCATTAAGGAGCTATCATGATTCCCATCAGTCCTTTGTCAACTAATACTAAAGCCATTCACTTGTTCCAGACCACATTGTCTACTCTGCCAGAGAGCCATTAACACCTTCTTCCTTAGGGTGGAAAAAGGGTATTTAAACCCTGCTTTTGAACCATACAACTTGTAGTATAGTACTATGGCATACTGGCTGTTGCTCTCTCACTTTGATTCCCATTCTGTATTACCCTTGGATCCTTGGCCTGAGCCACACCACTTTTTCTCTTCATTTCTGGTTAGGTAAATATCACTCATGTCACTCTAAACTCTTGCTGTCTAAACTTTTCCTCCCTTTTTCTTCAGATAGATTTGTATGATTACAAGACTGCTTGGATCTTGTGTTTGTGTGATTGTTAATTCCACCAATAGAACAAACATTCTTAGAATCTCCAACTGGTGTTCCTGCATTAGTATCACTTTACACAGGTTTAAAAGACTCTGTTAGGTTACCCCCCTCTCGCAGGCCTCCTCTTTGAGCTAATATTTCCCAGTTTTTCTGGAGCCACTGGCATTGTGGGTGGACACCTGAGTCACCCACATTTTGGGGTAATAGTAGACTACTTTTTTAAAAAAAATTCTCTACAACAACCTACAACAAAACAAATTTATTATCTCCCGAATCTGGGACTCATTTTTGGTCAAATACATTATATTATCCCCTTCACACATCATTTACATAATGAAACAAACTGCCAGAAAGAGATACAATTCATCCTAATGCAAACTAAATATGCCAAGGACTCGACCTATTTCAAAAAGGATTTTTATGAACTGGAACAATGTGAACACAGTAAAAGAGAGATTAAATGTATTTAATATTTTCAATGACAATGAGCTCCTATTGTTTTTACTCTCTATGTTTTTATGAATGATGGGAAATGCTTCTGCAGAATCTCTGAAAAACTCCCCCCACCCCCCACCGCAAAAAAGCCGATAATCTACCTGATGCAAACTCCTGTGTGAAGTTAACTGGAAAGAAAGACCACATGAGTGTAATATTCATGTATGTTTGCCAGCAATCTGGGATCATGCCATGGGTATGTGGCTGTTTCCTTGTATCTCATTACATGAGTAGAGGGTATAATTCAGTATCCACTTGGCTCATACAATATTACTTACCTTAATATAATAATTAATACTGATGCAGAGTTTTGTACTATGCTAACTGCTTCACATACATTATAAAATCATAGAATCGGAAGGTACTTCAAGGGCCATCTAGTCCAACTTCCTGCCATACAGGAAGACATAACTAATATCAGAAATCAAAATCCACATGAAAGGTGGCTCCCCATATTGTTAAGTTGATGCTGAATTAAGCTGGGACAGAATGAGTCTAACAACACCAAACAATTCTTATAAATGGAATAGAATTTGTAAGCAATACAAAAAGAACTGATATAACCTTGGCAAAGTTTCTCAGATACATTTTACCAACTGGAACCCAATCATTGTTTTTTACTTAAGTGAGATTTGAAATAAATTTGTAAAATACAGAGTGAGATTTCTTTGAAAATATTGGTGTGTGCATATGTAAAATAAAGTTGAAGAAGTTAGAGTCCACAGAGGATGTATCTACTAAACAATGGACCAGTGATATTTATATGTTTAAAAGGCCATGTGCTTTACAGGGTAATTATATAGATTTAGGTCAAAACATCATTAAGATGCATGCCCACATTGCCTCTGTGTTTGTCACATCAATAACACATTACAATAAAGGTCATGCTATTCTATAGTGCTGTAGTGCTGTGTTAATTGATGCGGTATTATTATAGCCTCCCACTGGCAGCCTGGGTTTCTAACTTTAACATTGTAACAGAACTGAATATTTCTCTCAAAGGGTTTATGGTTGAAAATTGCCCACAATGAACTAGGATGTGATGTAGCTGATAGGCCATCTGGGATGAAAATACATTTTCATTACTTTTCAAAAGCACCATGCTTTCTTGAAGCAAGACTAATGAGTGTAAACAGTTTTCCTACACACACAAACAAAGGAGAAAATTTTGTGTGTGTCCTCTAAATTGGTGAAATGTCTTCCTTAGACATGAATGGGATTGAAAATCAAGGGAAGACATTTTGTAGCTTATCCGAACTGCTGCAACTTTGGTGGTAGTAGAAGCAACAGCAGGAGGTAGGTAGGTCCCTCTCTCTCTCCTGAATGCATGGATCACTGCTGTGGTGGCAGACTAGGGTTCACATACCTGTAATCTCTGTGATCACCAGTCAAGCTTAAGCCAGTAGAAATAGATGGGGAAAGGAAAAAGAATAGGCAGAGCGATGAGTAATTAAAAGAGATTTCTAGACTGAGATTCTAATCATGCTCATCTACTATATAAAGGTCAATGTTTGTCTGTGAGTTTGTGAGTTTGTCTGTTAGCCTGCATCGGGCAGGTGAAGACCTCATACAATTGGCTGTGTGAGGTGAGAAGACCTCATAGGATTGTCTGGCTATCCATCGTCTATGGAATCCTGGGGTTGGCAGTTTAGAGAGGGGACTTTCGAATTCTCAGCCAAAAGTTCTTGGGCCTCAGTCCGGTTGCTATGGAGGTGAGGCCTACCATCAATAAGGGTGTCAGAAAATGTTTGGGAGGAATATGTGAGATAAATTAAACTGACATACACAACATAGTTTACACATTTATATTAAATTGTATGAGTTCCATATTTGAGGAATCTTACAGTTGAAATTCAACACAAAAAATGCTTCCAGAAAAACATTAAAGCCATTGCACAAATTCAACAGAAAGCAAAGGAATGGAAAGGAAAGCAAAGCAAAGCAAAAAACAAAACAAAACAAAACACATCAAAAGCAAGTACATTAACATCACCACACAACACAGATCAACATGGGGAATTAGAGACACAGGATCTCAAATCTGTGTATTTCAACCACATCAAATTCCTAAGGTAAGGTAAGGTAATTCCTAAGATACTTCTAACAGGAATTATAAATAAAATCCTGAGCAACGCCAGGTAAATTGTTGTAAAGTGTTGTATAAATCTACACTAATACAGGAATACAGTGGTTGCAGTACACCAGACTTCTGCTCAATACTAGCATTGTGCAACATTTCTATATCTGCCAGTGTACCTGCTTTTTGGCCATTTTGTAGTGGGGAATACACAGAGGCCATTTAAGAATCTCAGTGAATAAAGTGATATATTGAAGACATTGACAAATATTTGTGCACCATCCAAGAATGTACAGCTGCATGGCTAAAATCTTGTTGGTCAATTCCAACTAGATAAATCAGTAGCTGAACACACACACAAATACAATGTTACCCTAAAAGATAGGGGATGTTGGGGTCCATACATAATACCGGCATCTCCATAGAATTTGGAGGATTTATAGCTCAAAGGAAGTCTGTGAGAGAAGGATAACAGCAGGATCTTTTCACTTATGTATAGTGGTACTAAGTGTAGAGAGGATTGAAGTTTAAAGTTAAACAAAGTATTTTAATTTGTTACTCCGAGGGAGAAATCCTATCCTGGGGTGTACAATTTTGATATTAAAATATGATTCTGTGTGCCAGAGAGGTCCCCCAAAGGGGCAAGTAGGCAGGCAGCAATGGTCAAAGATCGAAAACCAGGTCAGGCCAGTAAAACCCCCATCACGTAGCCCCAGGAAACTTCAAGATGTGTAAACCCACAATAAACAAAGGGTCCTCAGCCCCAAGACGCTGACTTGAGGGGATTAGCGTTTCTGCCCCAAGTTGAGCAAATATTCCATCAGGCAAGGACCATTTACATGAATTCACACCACAATACAATGCAGCTGAAGATCCTGAGACTTTGACAACATCTTGCAATCCCATCACTCAAAGGAAATTGCCATGGTGGAGCTTCGTTATCGCTCCAACACCCATTGTTCTCCCCAGGAAAGGATTAGTCCTGCAGGTACTTTTTCTCGTACAAATAGTCCCAGTTTTTGAGCAGTTCTTTGGATCACCCCTGGTCATCCCAGCAGACCATTGCTCCATCCACTGAGTGATCCCCTCAGCCCTCTCCATGCTGAGCCCCACTTCTCCACTGTTTTTCCCTGACCAAGGACTTCAGGACAAAGGTGCAGTTTCACCCCAGCTACACCCCTTCAATATTCCCCTATGCAGTTTCCTCTCTTTTGCTTCTTAATAGGTCTTGAGTGTGTGTGCAAGAGTGCATTGGTGCGTGAGACTTACATTTAATAAAATCATTTATTAGACATTTTGTTTGGTTTTTGGCTTGGCCTGACCCCGTAAAAACTGGGTAAAAAGACCCCACTAGGTTACCCTGCCTCTTGCATTGCCATAGCTCATGCTCTGGCTAGTTTCCATTCCCCATCACACGGAGCACACTGAGGTGTCCCCCAAGGGACCCCAGAAATCAGGGTAACAAATTGAATTGACAACATACAAGAAATCAGAAACTCTTTTACAAACCATGCAAGGCTATTAGATAGTGAGGCAAGAAAGGCTGGATAGAAAGAGATTGGGTGGAAAGGTTGATAGTTACCAATTCTGAAGAAGAGGTCACATTGGAGGGACTCAGACAGCATTTGAGGGAAGCAAGGAGGAACAGCAGTCTCAGGTACTCTGTACTATGTAATACAATTGGCTGGATTTGAAATTAGAGTTTTTATATACACTATTTCACACCCTGAAGGGGTGCATTGACAAAGCTCTAATGTCTTTCCCACTGGATTGACAAAGGAATCCAAAATTGGTTGATTGCTTAACTCTAGAGCGACAAAACATTGATGGGACTCATGACAATCTGATAATGTTCAATAAGGTAGGAAAGATCTCCATAGGTTAAGGTCAAGAGATGGTCTCTGGTTGCTCACCAATTTGGACAGTTCATCTTTCATTGTATTCAAAAAGTCCAAGAACCTCAAGTGGTGAAGGGATTAGCACAAATCCATCAGTGTCGGGTTTTCCACATAATCCTATCTGAACTTTCATGAGCCTGAACACATTTCTGGCCAGTGTTACCTCAAACATGTTCTCTGGTCAGAATGACCCCAATCATGTTCTTCAATTATTGTCCAATTTATGAAAATCACATATCTCATAGGAGGGGTGATAGGGTATGATAGCAACAGTTTATTCAACAGCTCCATTCTAGTTGGGATTAAAAATAGGATTTAAAGCTATGTAAAATGATCAAATTTGTGGAAATCTGCTTATGCAGCCATGAACTCAATACATCTGTTATACAATGAACAAAAAAACCCAAAACAAACTATTTGTGTAAGGGAACACACACATATGTCTGACAGAATTCAGACACTGGAGTGCATGCAACAGTTCTGTGATGAATGTAGAGTTGAAATCTGTACGAAGGACATTGTCTTTGCCTTCCAAGGAAAAAGAAGAACCTCTAAGGCTAACTTTTAGTGCTAAAATAGCTGATTATATTAAAAGGACTAGATTAAAATACAACTCAGTTGCATTCTATATACAAATAAATAATTCAAGAGAAGATGTTGCACACCTTTTTAGCCAGAGAATGCCAGTGAATCTGTATTACAGTATGAGTGAGCTGGCGACAGGAATGCACAAGTTCTTCTTTGGCTGAAATTGCAACTCATACCTGAGAAAACTAAATTGTCACATTATTCTCCTCTTACTGGAACAGGAATGGGTATTTTTTTTTCTATTTTGGGTCCATGCCACTCTGATATTGTTCACTTCAAACTTTGTTCTGTCCTCTTTCATCATTTGTTTGCTATTTTTTTTAAAAAAAAATAAAAGCTTTATGCAATTTAGCATTGAAACAATATCAAAATAGACATTTTTAAAATATTTGCTGTTGAAGTTCATATTTTAAATAAAATTTTAAGATGGTGGTTTTGGAATTTTAGACTAGAACTGACTTGCAATATTGATGAAGAATTAGAGGCAGTAGATAGCTAAGTTTTGGTCCACTTAATATGGGAAGAATTGGTTGATATCGGAATTCATGAGGATCAAATTCTTTGGGTGTACTTAAAGTTAGAAGTGCAAACTAGGACTCACCAAGATTCACATCCCAATGCAGGCAAGTATGAATTTTATCATATCACTGGTCTGAAATGGTGAGAACTGAAAAATAAGAACTAAGAATCACCAAATGTATATCCCCAAACATGAAGTATGGAAAGTGTGAGTTTCAGCAGCATCAATGTCCTCAGTAAAACATATACATTCATGCAGAGAATGTAAATCTGTCCTTATATCATTCCTGAATGCTTTTCTAAGAATACTTTTGTGATTTTTTAAATCATTTTTTTTAAAAAAATCATGACTTTTTTGTGATAATTCACAATTTCTTTTGCAATAATGTATGCACAATATGATAAAATACAAAACTGTATTTTTGTAACCACTGCTGCTGATGGAAACAGCACTGGTCTTTTTTTGTTCTCTTAGTAAGGCAAATAATCTCATAGTGGTTGCAATTCTTTCAACACTGACTGGCATCTTGTTCAGTATTTATACTGTCATAAGCTAGTCTAAAAGTCTCACAAACTTTGCACCATTTCAACAACCACAAATGCCCTCCAAAACCCACCTTTGAAGCTAGGCAGCCACACTAACTGAAGCAGTTCTGAGGCCCTGGCAAGTGTGGCTCTGAAAGATGATGCACCTAGCTCCTGCCTGCTACAGAGCTTCAGTGCAATGAATATTTGCATTAGGACTCCACAGGGATCTCTGCAGCTGCTCATCACACTGTGGTTTACTGGCAGGAAGAGGATGGATGCACTATCCTTGAGCATCTTACTCACCAGTGCCTCAGAACTTCTGGAATTGGTGAGGCTGCCTGATTTCTAAGGTAGGTTGGGGGCTGAATTGAGAGATTCATAGCTATTTCATTGTAATCTCGTCTCCAGTGCAGAATCTCAGCCACTGTCTTTTTAAGAACAGTTTTAAATATTTATTTTACCATTAATAAATAAATAAATGGCATTTTGAAAGTTAGCCTTATAAGCAATTTTAACTCTCTTCCTGACAGCTAGAGTCATGTTTTATTGCAGAATTCGTGATATATCCAACGTAATCATTCTATGGCATTTTCACCAGAAAAGTTCTAACCATGTCCCTGAATTTCAGCTACCCACTGTATGTAATGTCTCATTGTTGTTTTGCTTTTAACACACAAAAGACATCCCCTCTAAATAAAAACGTGTCCCAAAATATCTGTTGCACTGTTGTTGGTTATATATTTTTCAAATGAGGAGGGCTGACAGCTATGCAAAACAAAAATTTTGTCTTATGTGAACATATATGTCCTGGTTTGGGTCTTATGGAATACCCTTGATTTTGTAACCATAAGCACTTCTGTGAACATGGAACATTTTTTATACCCTGAAAAATATCAGCATTCTCACTGTCATCAGAAAATACAGTAGATTAAGACACTCAATTGAGTAAAGCCAAAACAAATACAAACAAAACTTATGCCTTAAGGATTAAAACCTTCCATCAAATCAAAAAGAAACTGTTTAACCACAGTAGCTTGGAAGCCCTCCTTACAGACATACTGACTTCCTTAGGAAGGGAGTTCCATATTTGCTACAAAAAGGCCCTGTCTCACGTTCTCAGCAGCATAGGGCAATGCAATTAACTGTATATAATTAGATCAATATAAATATTTACTTCCAAACTCTGGGCTAGAGAGACAAGAGAAAGAATAGAAAAGGAATAGGATACTATCTTTAAGAAAAACTGTAGCAAAGAGGTATGATGAGTCCCGAAGTAGTTAGAAGTAACCCCCTGTTTTATGAAAATGAACAATATTTCAGTATATTAGACAGAGGATCTGAGTTCTATCTTTGGGGTTATTGGAGGAGGAGCCAAAATTTAATGGCAGATAACATGCTCTGCATGTTGAAGGCTTCTTGTTCTATTACCCTAACATCTCCAAACAAAAGGACCTCTGGTAGCAGGGATGAACTGGAGGCATCTGAAACCTTGCACAACTGTTTCCTGGCAGAATATATAGTACTGGCATAAACAGACTAATGGTATGATTTATTTTTTTGCAGCTTCATATGCTCCATGTATTAAAAATAATCTCATCCTGATAGGGTAGCAAAGCTGTTTAATGTCCTAAACGTTTAGAAATTCTCATACTAAGGAATTATGTAAAATGCTCATCGCATGCTAGATTGGCACCAGCTACAGCTTCTGTCAGCTTCTAAGGCAACATAACAGATTGATAGCTGCGAATGCCATGGTTATTAAGGTTGCTGATTAACCATGATCTGATATACTTTCACTTCCTAACCATCTGTTAGAAGAAATGTAGAAACTTCATTATTAGGCAATTGTTTCATAATTGTTCAGAGAAAATGTCTAATGTAGATTTCCTCACATACATTTGTGCTATAATATATTGTGGGAGATTTTTAAGTCTTCTGGATCTTTGCCTAATTGTTTTCTACCAACATCTGCTGAACATAAAAGGTAAGTAGGGAAAATTTAAAAAAAAAGAAAGAAAAAGCTTAAAATCGACCAATACTTTGCACAACATTCTGCAGACTCAAGAAATGTTTGGGAGCTAGAATGCAAAAGACAGCAAGGAAACTGGGAAACAAACATACAGCTGCTCCTGCTTTAAGCTGGTCCAGAGAGATCTCTATAGAGTATATTAGGATACTGTTTAAACAGCTGGTGTTTACTAGCTATAGATTAAATCCTGCTTGTTTAGTTAAACTAATAGATTCCCTAAAGTACATGGACTAGACCTGTACCTTCCTGATATTGTTGAACCACAGTTCCCATCAGCTGAAGCCAAGATGGTTGGGAACAGAGATGGTCACAGATGATGAGAGTGAAAATCCAATACACACAGGTCCACACTGTTACTCTGGATTGACACTGCACATCTCATGAAGACTTGGCATACCACCTAGGAGGTGCTTGAAACACGTTCTGTTTTAGAGCCCTGGATATGCAGCAAACCCAAATAGTTACCCAAGCAAAGCTTGAGAAATTTCTGTGCTTGGCTCTCCTGAGCGTCAGCTTTATGAGTGAACTAGCTTTATAGGCCTTAAGTAGATAATTAACAATGTTCAAGTACTATTGGTATTAAGATCATAGGCAGAAATTATCTGCAAACAACTCTGTGTATTCCCTATATTTCTACTGATTGTTGGTATTTCTTCAGCTGTTGTACCTCATATTATTATTATCTTTAAATGGGCTCTTTAATTTGTATTTTTCTTGATTTATATTGAGGTTTGTATTGTTAGTCACCAGGCAACTCTTTGAGTGAAAGGCTGAGGGTTTTTTTTTAAATCTTATCTAAAGAATCTCTCCCAGTCCCCCTCAGCTTACTTCTAATAAATTTCTTAAACCTTGTACTTCATTTTTTCTCTCTCTTTTTCTTATGTCTATATGCCACCTTTCTCCTAGAGTGGGACCCAAAGTAGCTCCCATAAAAGTTAAAAACATTAATAGATTATTAAAAAAAAATTGGAAAATATATGTAAAATTATATAAAACCCTACAAAAATTTGAAAACAATTTGATGAATTAAAAGCCTACTTGCTTACGTATCAAAAGCCTGCTTAAATAAGAATGTTTTTACCTGCCAGAGAAAGGAGATTAAGGGGGGGGGCAGCCTAGCTTCTTGAGGAAGGGAGTTCCAGAGAGTGGGATCAGCCACTGAGAAGCTTCTCTCCCGTGTCCTCACCAGGTGAGCCTGGGATGGTAGTGGGACAGAGAGAAAGCTTTCCCCTGCGATCTTAGAGCTCTGGCAGGTTCATATAGGGAGATATGGTCTTTGAAATAGTCCAGACCTATGCCATATAGGGCTTTATAGGTCATGACCAGCACTTTGATTTGTGCTCAGAAACAAACAGGTAGCCAGTGAAGCTTTTTCATAAGGGAGCTATGTGCTCCCTGTAACTGGCCCTGGACAGCAGTCTGGCTATACATTTTGAACCCACTTTTCTATATACTTGTAACATGTTCTTATCTTCCCTTCCTTACTCAGTCCTTCTGATGACTAAAAGAGTAACAGAGTTTTAAATGTTCAGAGAAAATAAGCCCAATTTTTGGGGAATTTCCACCATAAAGCATGGTGTAGAAATAGAAATATTATTTGAGGGAGAGATTTGGGGGTTGTCCATTTCTGGTCATTTTAGTGGGAAAGTTGTATCTCCCAAAACTGACAATAATACATTAATAATGCATTATGATATTAAATATCCACATGCATAATATTATGGGTAGCACATTACTCACAAAATTAGTGACCGAATAACATTGTTTCAAATTTAACAGCTACAGGTTTTGAGTTTTATCTCCCCTCCCCCATACACACATCTCCCAAGCATTCAGACAAAGACAAGACTCAGTTTGAATCCTGGTTTATCTCATTTCTTTGGAAAGTGGGCCAGTTATGCTCAGATTGCTTTACTCTGAAAGCTTAAGAGAGATCACAGTTCATTTCGGAGTAATCTGAAGAACATTTTAGTCAGTCCATACCAATTCTGAATTTTTCTGATGTGCTGAATTTCAGTTTTAGTTTCCTTCAGAAGCAAATGCATGTCCCCAGATAGTGATATCTGATTTTTACTCATCTGTTCATGTATGAATACAGGTTAGTGTTAGACTACTGTTCTGCCTTGTACATTATTCCCATTGCTGATGAGAGCACATGTGTGAGGTTGAATAGTTATCAGTCTATTTTGAGCTGACCTGGATAGCAATTCTGATTCGTGATAATTTAATGTGTAAAGAAAAAGCTGCACTGTGGCTTTGCTATCAAGTCATATGATAAGACCATCCACGTCCAGCATTGTAGATAGCCTATATCACATCTACACATCTGCTTCAACTCTGTAAGCTTTTTCCTCATTTGATATATGGCCATGAAGAGAGATTTTGAATGTGTCCTGTTCTACAGTGGGTTTTTTTCCCCCTGTAAGAGATTCCTGTTCACTTCATCAAGTAATGTTACCAGTAAAGAGAGTGCTGTAAATTATAGCAAGTATGATGACTGAATTTTAAAAGATTCTTCTAACTTCACTGGTCCTACAAATGGTGCTACCTTTCCACAGTGGAGGAATTTCATGTTCCTGTGAGGTGAGAGGCTATGCAGATGGCAATAGTGCTTTCGGTAGGGTCTCCCATGTTAGACAGACTTTTGCTGAGGATCCAGGCTAAATGTGCCAAACACCTATAAGGCAGCAGCAGTAGTCTCTCTCACTCTGTGTGTGTGTCGGTGTGTGTGTGTGGCAATGGCAGAGAATCTCTTAGAGAAAATGACAGTGGTACTAAAGCTGACTTGTTAGTATGGTGCAGATAGAGGCATAGTAAACCTTTGTTGAATGTCTTTTACCATCAAAACCCTATGAGGAGACAATCCACATTGAAACAAGAGATGTGATAAGATGGAACTCCCAGGTTGGAAAGCACTTGAGGAGCTACTGAGATACAGTAGAGCACAAGTAGTGCTGTAGCTAGTAATACAACTGGGCTCATGCTGAAATGATATTCAGGTGTTGACATGCTCAAAACTAAAGGGAAAATCCAAAGCTGTGCAACATATATTATAGGAACATAGAATGTAAGAAGCATAGATGAGGGGAAGCTACACCTACTAATACATGAAATGGAATATATGAACATTGCAACAGTTGCAGTGAGTGAGCTAAAGTAGTCAGGTATAAGACATTTTGCATCAGATACTTACACTGTGTTTTACTCAGGAAATGAAAATCTAAGAAGAAATGGGGTGTGATTAATAGTGAGGAGATGTAGCAAAAGCAGTCAAAGGATATAATGCAGAGTCTAACTCAATCATATCAATAAGACTTCAGAGAATATCCCTCAGTATAACCATAATCCAAGTTTAACCTCTGGCTACAAAGGCAGAAGAAGAAGAAATTGAATGATTCTGTGCTGGAGTTCAGAAGGAAATTAGTCACATACCAAAATAGGACTTCTTCTTAATCATAGATGTCAGAATTCAAAAGTAGGAGGCAGAGCAGTATAAAAGATTGTAGGAAAAATTGACCTAAAATCAGGAAATGAAGCAAGAGAGTGACTGATTGAATTTTGTGAGGCCAACAGTTTGCTCATTGAAAACTCATTCTTCAAACAACCAGATGACTGTATACAGGGGCATCATCTGATGGCCACCATAGAAATCAAATAGCATACATAACTGAAAGCCAAAGACAGAGAAGCTCCATTTTCTCTGCAGAAACAAAACCTGGAGCAGATTGTGGCAAGGACAATGAACTGCTCATATTACAAATTAGATTTAAGCTAAAGATGAACACTGAACCTAACCTTCCAGATGGTCTACACAACCTTAAAGTAGACACTGAAATAGTTCAAAATTCTCCATACCTTTCTTCAGTCATTAATCAGAATGGAGACTACAGTCAAGAAATCAGAATAATACTAGGACTTGGAAAGACAGTTATAGAGGAACTAGACAAGGTTCTGAAGTATAAGGATGTATCCTTGAATACTTAAGTTAGGATTGTACATGCCATTGTATTTCCAATTTCTATGTATGGTTGTGAAAGCTGGACAGTGAAGAAAGCTGATAGCAAGAATATCTACTCATTTGAAATGTGAGGCTGGAGAAGAGTTCTACAGATATTGTGGGCTGCTAAAAAGACAAATCAAGGGTGCTAAGGGAAATCAAGACACAACTCTTCCCAGAAGGTGAGGTGACCAAATTGAGACTGTTATATTTTGGACATATCATGTGAAGACTTGGCTCATTAGAAAGGACAATAATACTTGATAAGGTAAAAGAGAGTAGGAAAAGAGGACTACTGCATTACAGATGAGTAGATTCAAACAAGGAAGTCATAGCCCTGTGTCCTGTGGGATTTGAGCAGGGTTGTTGATGATGGGGTGACTTGGAGGTCTCTAATTCACATGGTCACCATAAGTTAAGGTTACCTTGATGGCAGTTAAGAACAATAACAAAACTTCATTGGTAGGTTCATCATCCAGTAAGACAGCTTTATGTTTTTAAAGCTGCTCCTTGTTGGCATGATTATTTTCATAGACCCCCGCCCCTGGAAGGTAAGATTTACAGACTAATTTTTAATGTAAATTTCCTCCAGCTCACTACTAATTATTGTAATTAGCAAGCATTAGACAACTGATGGAAAAATAAACCTATTAGCATTTCAAAATTGATTTTGACTCCATACATTTCTTATTACAGAACAATTGTAAAACCACAATGATTAGTTTCTGGGGGACACCATCACTTTGTCTCAGCTCTTGGATAAATGCTGCATAGACAGGTGAATGAATTTTTTTATAATAGCATTTTTTTTTCTCCTTGAAACACATCTACCTAGACATGGCCAATTTCATTCTCACGCTCTTTCCTTAGTGTGCCATGTTCCTCCAAATTTTGCCCAGGTTTTCTAGTGCCAATGTCATGCAGTGATTTTATCATTGGACTACAACCCTGGAGAGTGGGGCTCAGTTCCCACTGGATGAACCTTGGGCATGTCATATACTCTCAGACCTCAGAAAACCCTGTGATAGGTTCTCCTTGGGGTCATCATAAGTCAGAAACTATTTGAAGGTATATAACAACAACTTAAGATGTATTCCCCCATCTCAGTCTCAAAGCAAGGGATTTTGAAATTCAGAGGTCACTGTTAGGTATCTGAGATACGGAAAGTATTGTACAATTCACCTATACAGTACAGGGTGATGCACAAGTTTCAGCTTTGAGCCTCAGCTTGTGCTTTAGAAAACAATCAATTCAGGAAACCATTTGATTTGACTTGGGCTTCAGCCTCAACCTAGGTTGAGCTTCATGTCTCTGATAGAATTTCTTAGAACAGGAAATCTACAAATGACTTTGACTTTTTTTAAGTTAAGTAGAACAGTTTGTAGAATAGTCAAATACATTAAGAAATATATTTTAATAATTGAATAAAAATTGCTAAAATATTTGACTTTTGTGCAGAGATAAAGGCTTTTAAACACTACAGAAATAGCTCCAGTGTTGTTGGTGCTAGGATCTTTCTAAACTAGAAAAGATGAAGTGCCTACAACACCTTTGTTTCTGATTAAAAAAAAAAAAAACTTTGCCAGCATACTTCCTCCATTTGTGAAGTTATCTCCTACCAAATTCCAGACAGATAGATGTAAGGCTAGTGAAAGCTGGTAGTTCAATTGTTAATAAGGTAAAAAATCCACTCTAGTTATTGTGTATATGTTAAAGAATCTAGCAAAGTGCTGAATCTTGTCCACAAAATTTACTTGGCACCTTCAAAAGGAACCTTGAGGTCTGAATTCATTGGGGAGTGGATTTACTGATTCACTGGCATCACAGTCACCAGCCTTCACTTTGTGGGTGGTGGGTTCAAGAAGAGTACTTCCAGAACTGTGGTTAAAAAACAAAACAAAACACCACCACCAAATTCTTCTATTCATTCACAAGCACTTGCTATGAGGGGAGACACCATTGTAATGTTCCTCTTGAAAGGGTTAAGCAGAAAACTTTGCTGGGCAATCAGTGTTCTAACATACGTCAACAACAGGAAGGCTAGAACAGAACAGAACAGAGTCTGCTTGACGCAAGGTTCGCTCAGTTATCAGCAAGTATGAGGATGAGATGGGGAAGTGAAATGTCAGAATGACTTGTGTTGCAATTGTTTATAGTTTATAGTTTATAGTTATAGTATATAAGCACTGTAAAAATCTTTGGGTGGGACTCTGGTCTTTGGAAGCGATTCCATCAGGGTCCAGGTGGCTGAATAAACTCCTGATTTCCAACCCGAGTGTCTCCGCCTTTTGGGCTTCACCACAACACTCTTAGTAAGGAAATTGTCACCACCATCATCACCACCACCACCACCCACCACAATGATAGGTGCAGGGCCTGTTTATTCAAGGAGCAATCAAAATACACACACATGCTCTCACACACACATACACATCATGGGAGGCAACATAGATAAAACTTGTAGAAGTCAGAATAAAAATGGTCTGGAAAGAAGGAACGTGGCAAGGTCTGTGTAATTAGTTCTAAGGGAGATTAAGGAAGAAGAAGAAATGAAATGTGTCCCTAAAGTAGCTCTGGAGTCCCAAGGGCTTCACTGCTTTATTTTCAGCTCATCCAGGGCTCCAGAGAACTGCAGCATGTGATTGAAGATGCCATTTTGGTGAACTGGAAGTGATATTATATTCTTCTTGATTTGGGACTTTATGTGGAGTTTTCATGCTGCATTTGGCTTAAACAACATGGTGAGTAAATAAATTGAACAAGAAAATGGAGGAAGAGAACTGGGAAGTTGAAATACGAAGGCTTTGTTGAAAATGGATGGATAAGGATTCTAAAAGAATGTCCAAATCTAGACATAAAGCTCTTCACCATGTTACTTCTTTCATCTAAGGCAGAAATAACGGAGCAGATATCAGCTTTAAACAAAAAGTTTTATGTGACTCTAATTTATTTTGCAAGCATATTGTTAAAAAAACCCTCCCAGTTAACCATTGGCTGTGATTAGAAGGTAGATTTGTTAGTCCCTTTCCTTCCCAATCTAAGCCCACATTATCCCACATTATTGTTGGTTCTGAATAAAAAAAGAAGCCAAGTCACCTTTGTTTCATACTCAGATGCTCAGTTTCCCATTCTGCAGTCTGTCAAAGCACCAGTTTGCACGTAGCTGTCAATTTACTTTCTGGTCATTTTGGAAGAAAACCCCCCTTTTCTCAGGGTTCAAAATGTCTGAATAAACCTGATTTGACTTGATGTTCAACCAAACCCAGCACACATCACTGTTAAAGCATTTCCAAAGGTTACAAGACAATCTTTAATCAGAAGTGTGTGCCTAGTATTTGTAGCAGCCTTTTTTATTATGGGATTGAAATGAGCAGGAAAGAGAGCAGGATTGATGAACCTAACATTCTTACTTCAAGTAAGATGCTGCTGTTCCCACATCAACATGAGACATTCTTCATGCACAACTATGTATATTAATGGATCAGTGAAGGAGACTGATTTGTGGAATCTCCCATTTGTTTGAAAGATAGTCCATAACTCTGTCAGGTTATCTTTTCAGAAGAGATTCACAGCCAGAATTAAGGCTGTAGCTTTCCCTATGCCCCATTGAAAAGATACTTACTGCCAAATACTATTCCTTGTCTCTTTGCCAAAAAAACAAATAAACAATGTTATAGATGCAAATATATAACAAATTGTAGTATGTTTTCCTAAGAAAAATGTCTCATCAGCATTTTCAATGTAAATTCAAAGTATATTTTCTTTTTGCCACAAAAGTTTCAAATATTGCATTATATTAAAGATGCAAACACATAACAAATTACTTCTTTCTGAAAGCAAGAGACATGCCATCAATATATTCACAGTGTTAAGTCTAAAGTGTACCATTTAGCCATGAATTCAGAAATTACAATCATGTAACTATATGGAAAGAAGTGCTTCCAAGTAACAAGTTTAAACAATAGTCATATCTTTTGTATATATATTTTTTTTAAAATACTGCAGGGATAATCATTCAGGTGGGTGCAGCATAACTTAGGGAATATCTTCTGCCATCAGTGTTTCCCTGTATGTTAAGGTCCTTTGACGAAGAATATTTGACACAGTGCTTTATACACAAGAGATGGGGAAAATAAGAATGCAAATTATATCAGCATTGTGCTACAAAGCTAGAGAATTCTCTCCTAATAAAAGCTTTCCCCTAAATGCAGTTGGTAGCCCCAAATAATATAATCCCATTGAAGAGGAACAGGACAAGTTAACATGTGAGTATGCTTCATTAATTCATTCTAGCTGGAACTAGCAGTTGTATTCAGGCCTTCATCACCATAACCTGATAAATGATTAATATGTTCCATTAGGTTTCAATGTACATTGACAGCAATCCTATCTATTGTCCATTTACTCCAAATTCCAGTTATACTAGATGTGATTAATGTTTTATAAGGAATCCCGCCAAAGAAAATCAGCTGGCAGTCTGCATTGCAGTTGCAGATTCAAAGCCTAGAGTTCTGTTTTTGCAACTGCTTCATATTTACCCATATTATGCCATTATTGCTACAATTGCAAATCATCACAGAAACAAACTTGAGGGAGCTGCTCTGTGTGATGGTGGTTTACAGTGTGGTTGATCAGGATACTTCAGAATAACATGGCTACATTCCTCTCAATGTAAGCCTCATTGCATTGACTCCCTCCTGCCCTTAAACCATGGTGTGAGAAGCAGAAGATTCACATGGAACAGTTTGCTTGAGTTTAAAGTGGGTTCTGGAGGTCATTTTCTTAGCTCATTTGTAGCTTGCTATGAATGTGAGGTGGGAACTTGGCCAAAGCGTTAAATGTCATCATTTTCTCACCCCTTTGTTTTGACAACTATTTGAACTGAACTGCAATAATCACTGTTGTTATAAACTTGTACAACTGGTGGGGGAAAGGGGGGCTGAAGTGGACTTTATTTTTTTCCAAATGTGTAACTTTATTAGATCTGCCAAACCCTGTTCATACAACTAGGAATAATATTTTATACAACAAAACTTAGAAACCAAGGAAAATGGCATGCTGGACATAAATACTCATTAAAGAAGCATAACTGGAAGGCACACTGTTTCTCTTCCATGGATATAATGACCACATATGTGTTTAGTAACAGCTACATCTTCCCTGAGTCTTTGGGTTCAACGGTGCTGTCTGATCAAATTCACATCAACACTGACTTTTGAGTTGCATGGAATGGGCACTATTCCATATGCTAATATGATTTACTGAAGGAGTAAGAGAGGAGGGAAGTGCTTAAGCAAATGAAGCTTAACTAGGCATCTCAGAAAAACCTCAGCTGAATGTGTGATTCACAGATGTATCACTACATGCCATTCAAATTTAAACATTAGCTTCCATTTCATATCTGGTCCTTCAGTGGCACTGATTATATACAGGGTCAAATAAATAAATAAATAAACAAAACACACATCTGGGTTTGACATTCTCTGTGGTAGGTAGCAACTGTCGTCTATCACCATGTGCATTATTACTGCATTTTTTATCTATTTTTTTAATGCACTGGGAAAGGAGAACCACTTGGAAGTATTTAGTGTTGATTGAGAATTATTTAGATGAGTCATTGGAGGTTTGTGTGTGTGTTTGTGCGTATGTCACAACCTTTACTATGAATGAAGGGTAACATCATCAAAATTCACAGCTGAGACAAAGATCAGAACAAGCTGGCTAATCACAGAATTGAACCATAGCACTTCACATCTACCAGAATGGATCATTGGCAACAAATAATGAGCACTACTTTGGGTATTGTTTAAAAGAACATGGGAGATTAAGCAAGATTGCTTCCTTGTGTGTGAGAATGAAATGATGTTGTGCCCTGGGCAAAGCTACATCTGTTGAATTATTCTCTGCCAGCATGTTGTTAAAAGCATAGTTACGTTTGTCAGGATATCCTGACTGTTTACCCATCCTCCTTGCCTCAGGGTAGGCGCTCATATGGATAAAAGACTTTAAATCAAGATTCAGAAAATGCTAACTATATCAGTAGACACAGTATCTAACATATCGTGTCATCTGTAAATATTCAGACAATATGATTTTTTGTTTTTTGTTATAGCTTTAAATGTTCTTTAGATTTTCAGTAAAACTTTGAAGGTTAATTGCATTTTCATTTTCTATTCAGCCTTTTTTTCCTGTATCTTAATGACTGCATATCACAGACATGTTGTCATGCTACTCTGTGCCACCATCTACAAATGCACCTAATGAAAACAAATTAGCACACCTTTGGGTGCCAATACTGATAACAAGAAGTAATGTTATTATGGGATTAATGTATTCATTGAGATGCTACAAATTCACAAATAACAGCAGGTGAAATTTCACCTGCAGTAGTATCAACATCGTTTATTCAAAAGAAAACGCCATGACAGACTCTGCATTATGTTATGGTTAATGGCCTAAATTGGCTTATTTATTTTTATTATGTATTGTATTTTATTGACAGATGAAAATACTTCTTGTAGCAAATAGCTTTTTCATATTCACTATTCTGCTATTTGCATGCTAAAAGAATCACAGATAAATTTCTCTTATTTTTTTTAATATGTGTGTTTGTGTGTGTGTGTGTGTGTGTGTGTATGGGAAAATGAAGATTGGTCGTACATTTTTTTGTCTTTGAAGCAAAATGATGCATAAGATCTCCATGCATATCAAACATGAGCATATTATTTGCATCTATCTATCTATCTATCTATCTATCTATCTATCTATCTATCTATCTATCTAACTTATAGTGTCCCTCACTGAGATTTGTGCACTGTTTATTCACAAACAATTGTCAGTTTGTAACTTCTGGGTCCAGGTTACACAGTCATACACAGTCACTTCTCGTGTCATTACTAATTTAGTGTATCCAGCAGAATGGTTGTTTAAATCTCAAGAGGAAAACTCAAGAGATTGCCCAAATCCCACTTCTTCAGTTATTGTTCTGATTTGTCTCCATATTGGATTTCTGGATTGGATTGTTTGTTTGTTTCCATATGGACATTTGTGCTTATTTTGGGGTACATTTTTTGAGGGAAATATACACATGAACTGTGCACATTTCTCAAATGTACACATTTTCTTCAATTGACTATTGACATTTTTGAAATGCACACATTTTTCAAACTCACTGCTTTTGTTGTTCAATGCTAGTTCAGAAATTTAGACTTCGATACTACAAATTGTGTTTGAGTCTCTGAAGGTGGAACCTGGAGGCATTCTGGACAAGAACAAACTTAACTGAATGCTTCATTTCCCATACACACTAGTACCATATGCTGCACCACACATGCAATGATGAATTGCATATATACACCGAAAAGAAAAAAACTTGCTATGAGTCCTACAGATATGTACTGACATGCTATGTTCGGACACCAGTTACATGACTAACAATTATACTGAGAAATCATAGTACTATGTAGCATACAGTGTTTAACAAATGAATGGGCCCAGAATCACAATGTTTTGACTTCAGTCATATCCTAAAAGGATGTGTGAAAGAACAATGTAATGTCTATCTGTGGCAAGCTCATGTTACCTAAAGATATCTCAGGATGAAACAGCATAGAAGTGTGAAACTCTACCCCCCTGTGAAATATCACTAATCTTTATTTAGCTTTCTTTGGAAATCCTCAGGTAATTTCTTAAAGCAGAAACCTTCAACCTCACTTCTTCATTTCCTTTTAGGCAAAAATATCTGACAACAAAAGGATATGTGGGCAGCACCTGTTCTTCACTTTGCTTTTGATAGTTTCTTTCCCCCTTGTATTCCTTGAATGTCTCCGGTTTTGACAGAAAAATGCAACTCAGCGAGAAATCTAGTGACAACTTTTCTGTGACTTATATGAAATAGATGACATCCAGTGCTTTTATTCTGAAAGTCCATTTTGTATAAAGCCGACCGGGTACAGAGTTTTCCAACTTGAAGCAAAATAATCATTTTTTACCATCATCCTAATAAAAGATTGTTAACTTTAAAGGGTGTTTGAAGTCATTTGTTTTGTTCTTCAGCAGTTAATAAAAAGGAAATGAGATGTTCACCCATGGGAATATTCAAAATCTTTTATTACTATCTGACTTATTTATTTATATACATTTCCTTCATGTGCATTTATTGAAGATTCTCTTTGAAGAAGCAAGGTGACCTATTTTTAATTGTATGATGTTCATCTTGATATATTAGACAACACCACATTTAGACCCAACTCAAGCAATCCTTAAAAACAAAGAGATGTTCTACCACTGGTGTCTTTGAGAATTTAATTCTCAGTCCAAATCCTGTCACACAGTCATGACAGTGGTGTTGGGATCAGATAGAGATTCCCTTCCACTGACTGAGAGGACATTAAGATAAGAATTCACTTGTTACTGCCCTGGCTAGTCCGAGCTTTGGGGATATTAAAAGATATCCTCTTGATATCATAATTCGGCTTCACTTCTCTATTCCCTTCCATGTGCTTGCGAGGCCACCAGACAAGCACAGAAACAAGCTCGGCCGTTAATTGCCATAATATTCAAACAACAATACAGACAGGCCAGGAATAGCTGACTCGCTGCTTTAGCAGACCTCCAGGCAAGTACTCTAATTAGGTATGCTCGCAACCTACAAAAGAGCCTCTGCCCCATGCTGGCAGCTTGATGGGTTAACTATACAATACCCAAGTACTCTGCATTTGCATACTGGCTACTTTATTGAGAACCGCTATGATAACTCAATCATTCAGATTCTGACCTTTCGGAGGCTTTGTCTCCAACTCCAAATCTATTGTTTTCCCCCAAGTACGGCATAGCCTGCAGTCACAATTCTCCTTATAAAAATTCTTGATTCCGAGACCTTCCTCAGACTGCTCCCGAGTTCTAGACCGCCTTGCTGCCGCTTTGCTTGGCGAGCTTCCCCTCAGCTCCCGGTGCTGAGATACATCGAATCCCAGCTTCGCTCTCCATTTTCCTCCGGACTTCAGGACAGGTTTCGTATCACCTGAACCAACTATCCCTCTAAAAATCCCGCTATCTTACTCACAACTTTATTTTCCTTAGGTATCTGTGTGTTTGTTTCGCATACATTGTGTGCCTGCATTTAATAAAGACCATTCATTATTTTCCAACCGGTTTGCTTCTTGACTTGGCCTGACCCCGTAGACATTGGGTTGCAAGATCCTGCTGAGTTACCCTGCCTCTCGTTTTGCCAACTTGTGCTCTGAACTAATTTCCCCAACTTAGAGCAATTTGGTGTCCCTCCTGGGACCCCCAGAAAACAGGGTAACACACTCAAGGTGAATTTTAATGCACCCCTGGCTGATGACCTATCCCAGGAAAAAGACAGGGGAAATACTACCTTGTTGATCTTCCTGAATCTTTCAGCAACTTTTATAACATTCATCATAGTGTCCTAATGGATCAGTTGTATCAGATGGGAGTAGGAAGCACTATGTTGTAGTAGTTCTGTTCCTATCTGTGAGGTCAGTTCCAGAAAGCAGCAGTGAGGCACTCCCAAAACACTGTTTTCTCATTCAGTTTCCATAATCCTCTTCCAGCTGCTTTGTTCCAAATATTACATAGCATCAAACAGCAAATAACATGGAATGAGAGTGCACGGTAAATTGCAGGACATTTTGTAGTATGTAGTAGCAAAGATCAAAATAATACATGTCATTAGAACAGCATTAGGGTGGCATGTCAGGGAAAGAAAAGCTGGCCTGGCAGATAGATAGACAGACAGACAGACAGATAGATAGATAGATAGATAGATAGATAGATAGATAGATAGATAGACAGACAGACAGACAGATAGACAGACAGACAGACAGATAGATAGACAGATATCTATATCTATATCTATATATCTAGATGCTAAGATGACAATGATGTAAAGTTATGTAATGCATCTGAAGAAGTGGGTTGAAATAAAAAAAAATCAACTGAATCACTCTGGAAGGTGCTGTGAGATTTCAGACTTTATGTTCTTACTCTTACCCTCAAAGTAAAATGATGCTAGAAAGATCTACTTGTTCTTGCTATTTTACATATTTGTGCACTCTTTCCTGTGATTTATTCAAGAATTTTGAATGAAAATGGATAAATGTTCACAGATATAAGCAATGCAACTAAAACAACAACCTTCAAAACAAAATACCAAACTGGTTCAGAAAGATAGAAACGCTCTCCTTTGTTAATAAGCTAAACAGAGAACAATAAATAAATACATATATAAATAAATAAAATGTCCATTCTCTTGCAGACCTGAAGAGCAGTTACAGAAAACTAATTCCAGTAATTTATAACTGATCTTAGAAGACATATATGGCAAATTTATAGCGACAAAAATGGCATGGAAAATGGATCTGGGACTAACTCAGTTGATGAGTGGTTTAACACATGATCCTCTGGAGGCTGTAGGTCCAGAACTGCATTACTGAAATAACATATATTCAAAACATTTGACAGATAGCCCTGATGTCAACTAAATTAGCTGAAATTAATTAAGAATTATCTCTACAGTAGGTAAAGCAATGTGTAAGGCACTCTATATTTGGACAGATTAGCTTAAGATATAAAAAAAATGGGAATCAATAATCATGTGTTTTTTTCTAGAATGATTACCCAAAGTAAAACCTACTGTAAAAACTTAGTAGTTTTATCAATTTTCATTTGAGATAATGCACAGCTATTGCATTACTGGATACCAATTCAAGACAGCAAAAAGAGAATCAGAGGACAACAAATTCTCTGAATGTTGCTATCCATTATTCTTTTTGTAAATAGAGACAACTCCATCTGCCTATCACAGAACCAGGGAAATCTTTGGAGTAGGGATATAATTCTTCATTTTCTTCTCAAAGGAAGCAATGAGTAATGTTAGCAATCTGCCTCCTGCCTGCAAGATAGTCTTCAAAAGCCACACAATTTTCAAAGCCTGTTTGCAGTTTGGGACTCATTACGAAAAAAAAAAAGTGTGTGTGCACCCGTGTGTGTGTGAGAGAGAGAGAGAGAGAAAGAGAGAGAGAGAGAGAGAGGAAGAGAATTTTGCACAGAAAACGGGGTTGTTGTTGTTGTTTTTCTTTGAAAAAGAATCAAATACCAATTATGTACAGAATAGGACCTGAACTGTGAAGATTCTCATCAGTCTAGGATTCTTTTCTTCAGAGTTTTTCAACACTTGAAAAACATGTTTTTTCACCATTTTCCCAACGTTTTTTTAATATTCTCTCACATTCCCTACTGGGGAGAGAAACTTTTTAGGTGATAACTTACTATGGTTCCTGTGTATTTAGTTTCACAGTCTGGCTTAGGAATATGTAATACCTTAGACATTTAGAAGAAACCCTAAACAAGCAGGGGGAGGAGATGAAAACAGAGCAATATGTGCACATTTTGTTATACGTCTACTTTTTAATTGCTTTACTATGTTCTTTTTTGTGTGTGATATAAAATAGACAGGATACATTCAGTCTTTGGCAAGAAGCAACACAGATTTTTGTACTGTAGTAGATACTCATGCAGTAAGCCTTTAGAGTGAAATTATTACTCATAATTATGCACATGTGGTTTACTTTTTAAGAAAGATGTCTAAATTGGACTTTCTAATTACAGTAGGCTTTCTGAGACAAATTGTAGGAATCTATGCACGAAACGCAAAGAGTTAACAAAAAGCCAGCACAATGGAAAGAAAATACCAGGCGCACCATATGCTACAGGTTATGTAAAATCATAACATTCCAATTAGTGAATGGAGCTACCTATTAAGAAAAAGAATAGTGATGGTTGACAGCCATCTACAAAGTGAAAAGAGACCACCTCATTATTCTAAATGGTTCCCTTTATAGATAGCTCTCCTTAATGAGCTATACAGAGAGATATAATTCTCCCTGCACCTAATTTCCCTAACAAAATGAAGCTTTGGCAATGGAAAAGAAAGAAAGAAAAGATGAAAATATCAGAGCAAATGATTTTTTGTTGTGTCTTGTATACCTTCAAAAAGGCTGGGGGAGAGCAACCATCATAAAAGAGAATACTTTGCCATTATAAATAAACCAGGAGTTTCAGAAATGTATGGGCTAATTTGTTTTCCAGATGGATAGTGTGTTAATGAGGAGCCAGCATGATGAAATGGAAGCTAGGATACAATCCACAATCAACCATGAAAACCCACTGGGTGACCTTGGGCAAGTCATACATTCTCAGCCTCAAAGAAAGGCAAAGCAAAAACCTTCAGAACAAATCTTGCCAAGAAACCCCTGTGATAGGTTTGCCTTGGAGACACCACAAGTCAGAAATGACTTAGAGGCACACAACAACAAAACTCAGCAGAAAAAAACAAAAAACAAAAAACAAGAACAGAAAAAAAAAACAAAAAAAAAACCAACAGAAAAAAACAAAAAACAAAAAACAAGAAGCAGTCTTACGAGACCCCCAAAATTATGGCATATATTTCCATAGGCTGGAGTCAATTTCCTAAGAAGTAGATGTATTTACATTTGGGTACAGAAGAGAAAAAAATGTTGCAAGAGACACAAATCTCTTGGTTTAGAAGATTTGGCTGGGGGATGCCATTTTTGGAAGGACCACTTTGAGCAGGGGATATAACTTCCTCTCAGAAAGGGGTCAGGGACATCTGAGCAGTTAGGCAAACCTCAATGGTGTGGACGGATCAAGCTTAGATCTATTTAAATCCACTTAGTTAACAGGCATCCATTTTTGCATCTTGAGACTGACTCCTGGATGTGACATCCAGTGCATTAGAAAAACTATTACTGACCTCTGTAATAGCACTTAGCAGTTACATTATATAAGATTTATGGTTCCTGACTCTTTGTATAAGATTCAAGAACCATACATCAGCAATCACCACCAAAGAGACTGACAACAGATTCTACATTCCATTAAAATGTTCTATATATGCCCAACTCCCTCTTTCTAACTCCAGCTCCAGTTTCAGCTCAAGGATTATCAGGAATCCCAGATACGTAGGTCCAAAGGCCCTTCCACAGCTCCAAATAAAGTCCATTTAATTTGTGACAAGCTCCAAATTTTCAGTTATCATCATCCAGTTTCATGTCAATTATATGGGGAATTGAAGGTCATGAGAATAGCAAGAATTGTTAAGACATCTCTCTTTTCCTTGCTGAGGCATTGCATCTGACAGGGTATTTTTGAGGGAGCATTCTGATGTTCTTAAAAGTCTTCAGTGTCCTTCATCACCCATTTGAGGTGTCAGAAGTCATAGGTAGATTTCCAGCATTGGCAGGAGTTCTTCCAATGATTTGAACAGTGCAACATTTTGGATTCAGTTGCTGTTGCTTGAGGCTGAACTTCAGAGTCCCTCTTCTGACAGCTGTGGTTTTGCAGTTGTTTTTCAGGATTGTCAAGAGGTGTTTTGTCCTAGGAATGAGCAGAGGAAAGATATATATGAGATCTGATCTTCTTTTAAAAAAATCCCTATATTCATGAGTAAAGTGGCTCTGGTTTGAATTTTTTCCCAACTTTTTGGGAATTTTGACACATTGTGTAGAAAGTTAGTTGTCTTTCATCTAGAAACCTGCTTCGGTTATGACCTTTTAACATGTGATGCTTTTGCTTCAATATTTTATACCAAAAAAGGCACATGCTTAATATGAATATGAGATAGCTGACTCCTTATCATGTAATAAGATCATATCATTCTGTTTCTTGGCTTCCTAGGCCAGATCCCATCCAGACTCTATGCCACTGGCATTTTTGCAGATTGAAGGATTAAAGCTCATAGGACTATCAGTCATCCTTAGTGCCTTGTACCTGAGGGACCTATAATAAATCAGGTTGAGAGTGCTATCGGTTTGGAGAATTCTTAAGGTCCCTAAACTGTCGCCAGTTCCCAGAGATCACCTTTTCCAATTTTGTGTAAACTTGCATCAGAACGGATTGTCCATACAGACCTTGTGCTGTGGTTTTTGCTCTTGCCTTCTGACCCAAATCCAATGGGAGGAGGTGACCACACTGGTAACTTTCCTAATATCTATGGAATAGGCTGGCACACTTCTGCCTAAGAAAAATGCCCAGCCCACTTTCACTTGACATGTTTTTACGCTTGAAATCTCAGTGGGATGCACTGTAGTCTTCCCTCTTTATTATCCATGCTGTTGCCCCCACTTTTTCTGCCCTAAGAATTATTGGGATTCTCTACTTTCAAATTGTTTCTGGCACAATCTGATTGTGGAACTGCATGATTTGAACTGGAGTGATGCTTCTCTATTCTTCCCCTGAAGAATTCAGGCTCTGACTGGGAATAAAGTGATGCTTTTATTCAGTTGGCATACTCTGATCTGAAGGAGGTCTGTCTTGCCATAGCCCTCTCATAATACTTAACTGTTTGTGGTACTATCCAGAGGAGCTCTTTACATATTAACCAAAACTGCCATTTGATGCAGAACAGAACAGATTCATTAAAAAAGAAATAAGAGGGCCCAGGTTGGCCTTCAAGTTTGAGACCAATCCCAAACTGCACCCCCTTCCATCGCCTTTGTGGTGGGCATCACCTGATATGAATTAAAGCCTCGCTATACTCATTTCCTCCCAGTTTCATTTACACTTCATATGAAGGAGGTAATATATCTTGTGGGCAAGGAGACACACCAGTCTTCCATAGATGTAAAAAATAAACAAGGAGACTTAGGAATGTGTGATGAATCTGTTTTCAGTCTGAAGTCTAAAGGCCTTGTCTCAGTCTCTACTTTCTGAACTGTTTTCAGGGTGGATCCAGAATCCTCAGGTTGACAGATAGTAGTGGATATCTCCAAGAAAAATGTGTACATTTCTAATCCATGCAAAATGTGATTAAGTGTTGTTCAATCAGTGGATAACATATAAGTAAAATTTAAACATAAAGACCAATATGTGCAGAAATAATCTAGCAGGTCAAAGAATAGATATATTTGTTTTAATTCATAAACTGCTCTGTGTTCCAATTTGGAAGAAAAGGTGGGAGGAAGAAGAGGAGGAAGAGAGTAAGATGAGGATGGATATTGTCCACAAAATATTTTTTAAGAAAAAAAAACCTACTGAACAAAGCACGGGCAGGATATGGAAGGAAGTCATGAACTACAGATGTGCTTAATGAGGATATCTGGAACATTCCATTTAAACTGTGAGAAGTCTGAATACAGATTTCACTGTTTTACTGAAATGAACCTACTTCTCTAGTTCTGCAGGTAGATAGAAAGGAGTCACAATGGATAGAAACGAATGTATCTCAGGTGGATGTATAAATTGGCCCTGAGGCTTAAGCTTTACTGAGGATTGGTTCCTCTTGTATTGTAGAGCTTGTGGGTTTTATGCTTTCTCTTCTTAACAGATTTTCTTTTATCCACTCCTTCCTCAAAAGGATAAAAATACTACCGAAGGTGGTACAGCTCTCCTGACAAACCTGTTTCCTCCACAGTGGAATTCTTAAGCAGCTTTGAGGCTTATGTGGCTTCAGCGAGAACAGCAGAGCAGCAGTGTGGAACTACTCAGAAACACTCTCCTATTATTTTATAGGTTTAAACATTTACTAAATTTACAAATGATTTACTGCCTTCCTTCTGCCCTCCAGGTGTTTGCAAATATGATGTTACTGTGAAAGATTAATTTGCATTTTAGCAACCCAAAGTAGCTTTAATTTAATTAGTGAGGACAATTCTTAAATAAAGCTTGTACTGATAATTCCACAGTTGTAGCTATGGAGCCTGAAGGCAAACAATAATGTTTTGAGGAAATGTCCAGATGATAATACTGTGAGGAACTCTGTGCCCTAAAGATCATTATTATGTCTGGCTTTTTAAATTTTTTGGGGGGAGGGTCTGGAAAATTTTCATAACCTTCATAACTTGTGACACACAGAGGTAAACTCATCCTGCCAGGGACTCAGTCAATGTCTTGGTTTTGCTACTGGTAGCCAAGCATCTGGCAGTTCACATTATATGGTCAATGGACCATATCCAAGGTTGAGAATTATAAGTCATGCTGGCCTTTTTTAGGGAAAATCTTTTATTTTAAAGGTAGTGATGTTTTCAGGGGCCACATTTCAGTGGTGGACAGAACCAAAGACAAAAAGACAGAAGCAGCAATATTGACACATTTTCAGTTAAAGCTCTTACTGCCTGGGGAGACACATTTCAGTCTTTCTGCATAGGAGGAAAAACATGTGAAAACAGGAAAGTTTCCAAAATTAGTATAAAGGGGGATGGAATATAGGATTTAAATGATCTCAAATGGCTAGAATGGGACCCCAGAAAGACTATATTTGACCCTGAGGCTCCTCAAACCTATTTCAGAGGATTCAAAATAACAAACAGCTAATTAGCAATTGGTGAATCTTTCAGTAATGATTTTGCCAAATATCTCATTTCGTCAAACATAGTTTCATTTCTGTCTGTATTCATCTCAGTCTGCATTCATCTGGGTCTGCTTCTGTGTGGAACTGCCAGAAACTTTACATATGTGTCTATATATGAGAACGAGTGTGGTTTTTTATCATCGATGACAGCCATGATTTGTACCCACTTTTCCAAGACTTTTTCTAAGACAATTCACATTCCTTAATATATTATGTATTTTGTGCTCATTTTCTAAGCTTTAAACAAGAAAGCAAAATTCAGAAAATATAGGGTTTTTTCCCCATATTTTCTGAATTTTGCAATCTGGTTTGCAAGACATTCCTGCTCACAAGTATGTTCTGGTTTATGTCCCACATAGCTTCGGCCGTTCCAGATTTAGTAAATTTATACTAAAATATCAACTTGATGAAATTCTCTGTTCCCAATAATTAATTCAGCACTTCTGTTTGCAACATATTGAAAATAGATAATGAAAAGTGGCAGTTATTTTTGAGGAAGAAGGCTGAACTTCGCTACCAACTGAATACAACTGGGGGGAAAATCACTGTTAGTCATTTCCAAGCTGAAAAATGGATTTCCCAGTTCTCAAGAAACCCCACTGGAAAAAAGAACATGGAAGAAAGAGTTTTGTGTAGTTTTTTTTCCCCCTACAGTATTCACATCTTTCAATGTGTTTCGGGCAATATTTCCAAAACACATATGGATGCAAAAACATATATTTTTTTTAAAAGCAACTCTGTTTTGAGAAACACACATTTTTTTTCTATAAAATGTTATTTTTGTGCAAAACTATGATTTTTGCATCAAAAATCTATACGTATTCCTGAAAAGTAGTCTATATTCATGGGGGAAAAGTGTAACATGGTGAAAGTGGGACAAACAAACAAACAAAAATCATCCTGAGCTTTTCAGTACTAGTCTGGATTGGAATCTCTGTGTGTTCTGCCATGTTAGTATTGAATTAGGTTTGGCATATTTCTTTTCTGAAGGGCTTCTTATCTCTATCTCTGAGAAGTGCAATGTCTTTCTCTCCATGTTGTGAAGGTATGTCCCTTATAATTTTGACTGGTACAAATGGAGGACAATCTCATATCAATGTTCAAGAAGTTACAAAGGCCCAAAAGAAACACCTCAGCCCCAAGGGCAATCCAAATACTTGAGTTGCCCCCAAACCTATCATAATTGGAAGGTAATTCGGGGAACTCCTACCAAAGCTGCAGTGTCCTATAAGTGAGAGACCACATCTCAGGTTAGCTTCAATGGTAACCTCCTTCCCCATTCCCTGGCACATAGGACCCTATACGGGGAACTCCAGAGCCCTATCCTACACCAAAAGGGTGACAAAAAATGACCACTGAAGTCTTACATTTTCCCTTGCTACCTAACAGAGGAAGGACTATTAAATGACACCATGTAAAGCCCATTGTCTAAGTCTCCCAGATACAGTATGGATAGGATGATAAAAATGGTAAAAGAGGCAAGAACTCCTATCCAGACCTGAAGTGACCGGAGAAATCTCACATTGCACTGAGGACAGGACAGTGGGTCATGCTGACAAAATCAAAGAGAGCACCTGCAGGGGGACAATAAGGCTTAAATAGCCTCTTGTCTCACTCCTGCCACATGTGATTTTGCAGCAGCCATCAGCCAGCAATCACTCCAGTCTCTATGATGGACACCATCAAATAACTACCCTCCCCTGCAGCCTTGTTCACCACTCAGGCACAAATAAGTATAACCCATATAGAAAGAACTTGAGAGTTTCTTTTTCAAAAAAATGAATATTGGAGAATGTCACCGTCAGATTTCACCATCCCTACATGTGACCCACCAAACTATCTTAGCTGAACAGGCATTTATGGTATCCTAGCAGAATTCTTGTACTTGCCTTATCTTGATACCTTCTTTGGATTACAACAAACAAACTTCCAAGGGGTTATCAATCACCTGGCAGGTCACAATATACAGTTGATGTTTTCGCTCAGCTGGGCAGATCACATTATTTTGCCCTTCTCTGTTAACTGAAACCTTAAGCTCACTCCTTATATATTCTGGAGGCCTAAAAAGACCAATTGTATTCAACATGTTCAGCACATCTCTCATTTTGTTTCAATCAATTTTTTATGTCGCCCTTTCTATTGTACTTTATTGGTTTAATTTAAACTGGCAATATCTGTTACTGAATTTTATGATATTTATGAGAACTTCTTTTATATATTCATTAAACTTTACCCTCCTCATTAAGCAGTCAGTGTTTTTCAGCCAAAATCTGTATTTTAAAAAGATAAGATAAATATTTCATTAAAATGGTGTCTTTCTATACCAAACCCCATCCCCTGAAACCCAAACAATTTATGAGGTGAAATAAATCTATATTCCAATGCTCTACTTTTTTTTTAACCATATTCTGTGACAGAGGAGAAATGATAGTTACATCTTCCCTTGACTATGAACAACTTTGTATTAATATAGTGCATGTAATAAAATAGTCCATATGTACCATAATTCCCCCAAAGAGTTCATTTCAGGTTTACTTACACACATTCATATCTCTGGTATTTTTAACTTTTTTTAGAAATCATATATTTAAATGAAAGCTGAAAAAAATAGCACAGTTATTCTACAGTGTCTTAGACTTTTTCCTCTGTTGTGTCTGAGGAAAGGAAAGGTTGTCAGCTGCATATGAGCTAATATTCAGGCTGTATAATAGTTGTGAGAGTTCCTCTCAGAGGAGAACAATGTTTCACTAGCCATTCTTCACTGTGCTGTGATGAAGCAGAGACAATGTTTTACACTTTAATGATGTATGCCCGCCGTATGTGTGAGAGAGACAGCTGTGTGGAACCACCCTAAGATTTTTTTCTAGATGTTTACAGAAATTCTCTCAGTTTTGTACCCCACAACAGTCCCAATTTGCTAGGGACAGCCCTGTCATCTGACTTTTTCAGCTGCTTTTAAAATGTCCCAGTTTTTCTCTCCTCCTCCCACTTTGCTCCCTTGTCCCTGTCTCAACTCACTTGCTGCAAAATGAGTTCAAAGAGCTGAAGTATTTTGCACTCAGTTAACTGAACAAGGGGGAGAGAAAATAAGCAGAATAGAAAGAGTAGAATCTTGCCCTTCTCAGTAGGCTCAGACAAAAGCAAATTAATGCAGCCTCTTCTGGTTTGTTTGTTCTTTCTTATTAATACTTTCTTGTCATCTTGATCACACTCTAATGTTGCTTTGCCACAAGTGTCCCAGTTTTTATTTGTGAAATGTTGGCAAATATGCAGCTTCCCTCAAAAAAGTAAGTTGTTCTACTAAAGGAAAATTCCAATTCCACAAGGAAATATTTGTTATTATAAATTGGTTAATTGATTGATTTACTATTGTATCTTTCATCCAAAATGGGACCTAAGGCAGCTTACAGCTTAATGAAATATATGGCATGGGAAGGCTTATATTATCACTTGGAACCCATCTCTACTGTATTTGTCAACTTACATGAAGACATAAGCCAGGCTTCTACAAACACTATCTTGTGGTCGTCATGTTTTTCCTTTGGAGAATGTGGAATAAATCTCGGTACTCATCTTGGGTTTTCAATATTTCAATATTTCAATATTCCTTCTTCTTCTGGGCACTGTTGACATCTTCTGGGCACTGTTGGCAGTGTGTCCTCCAAACTCTTTTGATCTTTGGGATTCTTCTCTTGAAGCAACATCAGTGAAGTTGAAGTAACACAGGGTCTGTGTTTCAACTCTAGGAGCAGATCTCAGGAGAAGAAAAAGTATAGTGCCTAGTCCACAGTATAGCCAAGCAGTGGAGTCCAAGGCCATTTCGGCACTAGAGTGGAGGAGTGCTTCACCACATGTCATGAGTGGTGTTTTTTACTCTGACTTACCCCAATTCCTATCTGCACACCCTCTGGTTTCTATTGAAGTAAAGCAGAAAAAATTGTTTGTAGCTTCCACATTGTCAATTTTTGTGGAACTCCTATTCCCCTTCCTCGCTCCACCCCACCGCTGCTGATTGGTCAATCTCAAAAAAAAAAAAAAAAAAAAGGACAAACCGTTGCTATGTTTTAGTACAAGGGTGTGAATCAATGTAACGCTTCTGCGTGTAGGAAAAAAATGCAGCAGAAAAAGTTTGGGTTGTTTACATCAGAGTTTTTCTGTTTTTACAATACGGTTTAACATCAATGTTAACTGTGCTAAGACCTTGACTCATGCGGAACCACAGAGGACAGAACAACATCAAACAGGTTTAACCTGCAGATGTAAAAGCGACAATACAATGCTACGACGATGTATCAGCCTTGTGCGGAAAGGGCCTAAGTGGGCACATGAGCTGAAAAAGTTTGCTTCAGCTCCATCCCCACAGAATTGACACAACAGGACAGTGCCCATCCTTTTGATTGTAATATTTTATAGATTATGAGATGAAGCCTTTTTTCCCTCTTTCAAAGATTGATATGGGCTAACATTGATTATATCTTCTAATAAGGAATGACATGTGCATCAAAGCAAGAAATTAAAAGAAAGCTCTTTTATATCCTAGACCACAACATTAAATGGTATATTTGCAGATCAGCAAGACTATTACTATTCAGTGTTTTGACTTGCCACATAGGCATTTCAATTTCAATTGTCTGGAAATGGAGATAAATACCTTAGAAAATCAGTCTTCTGCTATGTTCCTAATGGAGAAAATTCTGGTTTAAAGTCCTGTTGATATCAAACTGGTCAAATCAGTCAAAGAAAACATAATGGCCATTGATTTCTCTTGAATATAAACAAAACTAACTTTCCAAAAATTGTAGCCCTAATCTTAAGCGACAAGTTAACTCTACCTCTCATGCATATATACATATCATCCTCTCACCTTGTTCTTAGCCTTTGGTGGATTGCCATGAAATTCCCCCCACATTATTTCTTAGAATATTTTAGGTGGGATTGAAAAAATGCAAAATTCTACCTAACAATATTATAAGAAACACTGTGGGAAATTTTATGGTAATGGAGAGAACAGAACACCCTGTGGGATGGATTGCCAGGGAAAGAAATAAAGCCTATTTTTACTGTAATGTCAAAAAGTTGTCAAAATTCCACATATAATTTTAAAGTATGCTCTTAAGAAACTGGGGAAAGCTAAAAAAAAAAAAAAAAAATTAAGGCTCTTCTGCTAAGATGGAACGTGATTGAAATGCACAAGACAGATTAGGCAAAAATGAATTGGAACATTGTTCCCTCTTGTGCAAGATACTAAATGTGGCAACAAGAAGTCATAATTGACAATGGATGTGATGGTAAGATGCATCCATATGTTCTAATTGTCACTTTTTTCTGGCCCATGTTCTTGATCAATTATTGTTCCCAGTGATTCTGTGATCAGTCACTATCTGTCTAGATTACTCTTTGAAAGCCTTTGCACATCATATACGCCAATGTGTGCATGTGTGTGTGTGTGTGTGTGTGTGTAGGCTATGAAGATATAAAATGTCTCTCTTGGATCGTTCTTGTAGCAGTGAACTCCAGTTACAGCTTAAAAGGTATTTTTGGTTAATTCATGTTTTAAATATCACATAAGAGTATATATGCACTTAATGTTTATAACAGTTTCATGCCACCTTAGTTATCACACCTCCATCCTATAAAATTGATGAGGTCTCTTAGAAGTCTCTGTAGACAGTCACTAGAGCATTTTAGGTAGGCAATTCAGAGAGCTTCACACAGCTAGAAAACTCAAGCAATAGCAATAGCATGTGTATTTCTCTATTGCTTATCAGCTAAGTGCTCTTTAAGCAGTTTACAATGTGTTAGCTAATTGCCCCTAACAAGCTGGGTACTCATTTTACTGACTTGCGGAAGGATGGAAAGCTGAGTCAACCTGGAGCCTGGGAGGATTGAACTCACAACCTCATGGCTGCAGTACCAGCATTTAACCACTGTGCCATCAGGGCTCCAAGATTCCACAAGAAATCACAATGATGGTAAAATGATTTAAAGCTGATATAGCTATGCTGTGCAGATATAGCCTAAGTTACATTATTATTATCACATAGTGCTGACTAATTTTACTGTTTTTTGCAATGTAATTATGATTCAAAAATGGAAATAAACTTTCACTGAACGATGGGACCATTCCTAGGAACATACAGGGAGATTGTAGTCAAGAAATCCAAAGAAGGCTAAATTTTAGAAAGGCAGGATTTTCCAGGCCATAGTTTTCCCAGTTTCTTTGCATGGCTGTGAAAGCTGGCCAGTGAAGAAAGCAGACAGGAAGAAGATCAACTGATTTGAAATGTGATGTTGAAGAAGAGTTCTGCAGATACCAAGAGCTACCAAAAAGACAAATAAATGGTTTGTAGAGCAAATCTAGTAGGAACTCTCACTAGAAGATAAAATGACTAAACTTAGATCATTGTATTTTGGCTTATCATGAGATGACATCTTGTTGGGAAAGAATATAATACCCTCTGAAATCAAAGTCAGTAATAAAAGAGGAAGGCCACACTACAAGTGAATTGATTTAATCAGGTAAGCCACAGCTCTGATATTGCAAGACCTGAGCAGGGTTGCTGATGGCTGGGAATCTCTAATTCATACAATTATCACAAGTTAAAGTTGGCTTGATAACAGGCAATAATAAGAAATAACAACAACAGTCATACCAACTCCTTGGGACTGTTTAAGAAAACGCACCTGGCATCTATCACTAATCCAAGTTCTTTTTCTTTCTGTCTTTCTCTTTCAGAAATCCCTCAAGGTTTAAGAACTGTTTATAGATTAGAATCTGATATGGTTTTATGGGACACAAGCATTGCATGCAGATTTTTTTGTTCTTGTGGTACGGAAAAAATGCCTCCCAACTATTGGATTACTCATTCCAGTAATTTTCAAGAAATAGGTGGGTAATGATGTGGTGAAGAGGTACTTCCCACTTTCTTCCCCCTCTGCACACAAAAGCTTCGCTGTAGATTGAAGCAGTGCTGCATCTGCCTGAACATGTCTTTATGGGAAGAATGTTATTTCATTGTCTAGTGAATAGGATGTGGACAACTTTCAGGTACACATCTTCAATATGCCTCTGTTTCTCATCTCCATCTCTGATCTTCAGTCAGTTCTGCTTTTTGTTTGTTTATTTGTTTAAAAAACAGGACTAAATAAATATAAGTCTATAGGTTCTGTACTTGAACGCATCCCTGCAACACACTAAAGGAGACTTAATTAATGCTCTGTGCATTAGAAATGTGCACATTTCTAGATATACTTCTTAGATCTATACATTTTTTTTCAAACATATTCACAGCCTTCTGTCATTATGTGGATGCCACTGTGAAAATTGTGTCCTGTTTGCAGATAGACTAGAAACCACAGTTTGGACAAAGTTTGGTAAAATGTTTTTTTTAAAAAAGTCCATCACCCCAGAGCAGCTTTCACACATTACCCTAACAAGAGGAGGAGACACATTCCCCCAAGCAATGCCCAAGAATGGCTTTGTTATGGTAGGACCACCAAGGCATTCTGAACAGTAGCTCTATCACCACTTGAAATAGTATAGCTCTATTACCACTTCAGGCAAAAAACAGCAGCTTTTGAAGTGCTGAAGTTAAAAGAGAGAAAAAGAGAGAAACCTTCTACAACCTTATATTTAATGTTAAATTCATGATGCCTTGGAACATGTCATGTGTGCAGCCAGGTACAGGAAATATCACCTGATAATATCATTTGCTAAGACCTGATGGAACACCTTAAAATGGTGCTCAAATTTTGGTCCATCAAATGTTTTGAACTTTAACTCCCAGAAATGCCAGTCTGTAAGGCCAATAGTCAGATTTTCCCGAAGTTGAGGTTGAAAACATTTGAACAACCAAAGGTTAAGGACTACTAACATGAGTGGAGAGGATTGATTTGTATGAAATACAAGTCCCTGTGCAGTCATAAGTCTCTATTTCAAACACTTCAAACACTATCTTTCTGCCTTCTTTCCTTTGCGGGTTGTGATTAAAGCAAGAATGTGATAACTCTTTACTGAAAAAAATGGAATAAAAGTGTAATAAATGAATAAAATTAATATATTTTTTTCCAGTTTACACAGGGAACTGCTAGAGAGAACAACACCTCTTGCTTATACGACCTGTTCTTCATTCTGTAAGTCTCAGTATATTACTCATTAAGTATAAGTCAGTGTAATGTTATGACTTCACATAAGTCATGTGGATCAATGTTAAGAGTTCTCTCTTCAGTTCCATCTATTTTAGTTAGCTCAATTACAAGCTGAGTTGTCCTCGACTGCTAGTTTGTGTACCATTTTTAGATAGTTCTAAGCTGTGTCAAGCTATCAAGTTCAAGCTTAAGGTTATGCCATAATCAAAGGGATATGGGTTTTCCTCTCTCGTGCTTTTTACAGATCTTTACTGTATTTATAGCAATTTTTTTCTTTCCACAAAGATGTTGAAGGTTTGTATAGAGATATTATAGGTCTCCAAGTGCTTCATATGTGTGTTACGTGTGCTAGGCTCCTGCAGTTAGCTTCTAAAAGCTTTGCATGACCTCTTAGAATAAATGTTCTCCTGTGTGTGTCAGAAGGTTAATCTCATTCCTGTTTTAAGATTTTTTTTCAGAGTATGTAGCCTATTATTGGGAACTACAGCTGCTGTGGACAGTTACTTGAAGTGCAAATAATGGTGCCCTGTAGCATAATATGAGAACACAATTTTATTTTATTTTTATTTTTTTTAAGATAGTACTGATGAAAATAACAGCAGTAACCTAAATATAGAGAAGATAAGTTATGTCCTATCTGGCTTCTTCCAGTATTTTCAAGACAGTAAGTTCTTTGGAAATTCAGGGCCTTTCCACACCACCGCATTATAATGCTATTAATCTGCTTTCAACATCCTGTGGAATTCTGGGCTTTGTAGTTTATTGAGCCTAAAGAGCTCTCTGACTGAGAATTCTAAAGGCCCCTCCTTAAACTGCAAATCCCAGGATTCCACGGGATGTTGAAACTGGAATAACAGCATTAAGAGTGTGATGTGGAAAGGACCTCAGTTTAGTGTTCTTTGTGTGTGCTTTGAAGCAAGGGAAACCTAATTAAATTTGTGCTGAAAATGAAGAAATTAGCATGTCAAAATAGAGGAAAGCCCCATTTTGGATGGACCAGTCCTATATGAGTAAACAAACAGTAAACAAATAGTCTCTGTTCAGGTGAGCCACTGATTCTGTAAGTGTGTGGAGGGCTTTAGGTCAGTTAGTCTTACCTTTGTATTTCACACTCTGAATAGTGACACCCAAAGACATTTATAGAATCTCAAAAAAGAAACAGCAGAGAAAAGGAAAGAAGAGAAAGAAAAGGGAAGAATAACTTGTAACAAAAGCTAAAACTAAACACTAATTAACTGAAACACAATAGGGCTCTGACCACTCCCCAAGCTTAACTCTAAAGAAAAGAAAAGAGATATAGAGAAAGGGAAAAAGTATATTATTCCACCATTACAGATCCAGCTAAATAATCCTCCTAATTACTAATAATCACGAGCACAGATTATTGCATTGTTAGATTTCTTATTGCTCAAAAAGTTCATAAACAGTTTCCAGTCTTTCAGATAATCTTCAGCTGGCTTATCCTTTAAACATGTTAATTTGGAAAACACTCATCATTATGATGGCTATGGATTCATACAGATGGATTTATACAGAAAAGCTGTCCTTCTCTGTGCGTGTACTAGGGAGGATTGACGATCATTCTGTCAAGAATAGTTGCCAGGCTCTGATCTTTTCCTGAACTGCAGTGTCACAGGAAGGAATGACATCTATTTCTTACACAGGTAGAAATGTAGGAATGCTATAATTGGAGGGAGACATTAAATTGTTAACCAAATTGGGGAGAGGCAGCCTGTCCAGCTGCTGGAAAGGTGGGGAAAATCATGTTTTGTGTGTACGTATTTCAAAGTGATGGTGAAGCTGCCATATTGTTTCTTCTCGGCTTCAGTGCTGACTTATATGAAACAGGAAATATTGTTTTCTGGGGGCCTATGTGCACTGCACTGTTTTAGTGCTATTATTCCACTTTCAACATCTTGTGGAATCCTGGGGCTTGCAGTTTGGGGAGGGGCATTTAGAATTCTCAGCCATAGAGCTCTTTGGCCTGAGTAAACTACAAACTCCAGAATTCCACAGGATGTTGAAAGTAAAATAATAGCACTATAACAGTGTAGCGTGGAAAAGCCCTTAGTCTATGGCAGCTTGACAGAGAGATTCTGGGAAGTGTTGTCCTAAAAAGTAACTTTTCCAAGCCTTTTTATAGCAAGGGAGAAACACTTAGCCTGCAAGCTGCATGCAGCCTCCACACTGCTTTATGTGTGTCTGTCTCTCCCCAGTCTTCAGATTTTGGCCCTGCTTTTTCAAACAATAAGAACTACATTTTTGAGTTTGAATTGGCCATCATGCTGCTGAATTTCCACAGAAAAGCACTAGCAATCTCCATCTCTCCCATTTTTTTTTTACATTAAAATAAGATCTGAAAGTCATGCACTACTTGTTTTAACATTTTTCCCCTCTGCCACTACTATATGGCATCACAGAAGGATATAACCCACAGGACATTCAGGTAGAAGCATGTGATATCCAGCCCCAGAAATTTCCCATGCCTGGTATGGAAGTATAATACAAAACAACCCAGAACTGCATAAAAAGACATATTTAAATTAGCGAACAGTATTTTTTTCAAAAAAAAAAAGTCCTGGTTGCATTTCCTTCACCCTCTACCCACATGTTTACAAGATCAAAAGTTTTCAGATCACACCAGTCAACTTTTTGATAGCAGGTCCCAAATGAGAAACATTGACAGGGCGTGCCAGTGCCTGATTTTCTGCATTTCCTTCTTGTCATTTGTGATAAACATGGCAAGCAGACTTTTTGTACAGAGTCTCTAGAGCTTTGTCAATTCCTCAAAGGAAGAGAATCATGACCCTGGAGATTTATCTCTCAGATGTTGGGGGGTGGGTAGGTTGGAGGGCAGCAACATTTTTCTGAGCATGACAAGAGATGCCATTATTACTTTCTCACAAAGAGAAACTTAGCAAAATGTATTTATGCAGAGGAAGCTCTTCTTTCCACTATGTGATAATTTCCTGTTTGATTTGGCCTCTGATCATAACAACCTGATGAGTCTAGCCATACTGGGAAGCAAAGGGAGACAAATGCCTCAGACAACAAATCTGGGATGCAGTGTAAAGACCATCAAACTGTTATTGAATTGTGATCATTGTATTTTTACTGCCAGATGTTTGTATGATTTTCTGTCAGCCAAAATAATTTGGCTAGCTTTGGGTGTGATATGTACTTTGACTTGGGTGGATGACAGCAATATTTGCTGCTCTGCTTCTGGCAGAAAAGAATGGCTCTATATTTTGACAAAATGATTAGAACCACACTTTTGCTCCCAGCAAGTTTGTCAGCAAAGGTATCATGCAGTGAGAGTGGCAGTGGGGTGTGAGGATGAAGGCTATCTGTTCCTCATCTTCACTGGAGCTATGATCCCCAGCAAATGTTGGGAAAATATTTTGTGATATGATAAGTGGAGGAGCCAAGACTTGTTCATCTACAATGTGATAACAGTAGCACTTCTGTACAAAGTGATCATGTCCCTTTTAGTATTTTAAAAATGAAAACCATGATCTGGCTGTATTAGATTGGCATCCCACCTATTGACTGCTTTGTAAAACTGTTACTAGTTTCCCTTGTTGTGGTGTGCCTTCAAGGTTTTTCTGACTTAAGACAACCCTAAGGTGACCCTGACCCTTTCCACATGTGGGGGGGAAACGCCCGAAAACAGAGCTTACCAGCTTTGTTTTCCAGCTGGCCGAGTCCGTCGCCACGAGGAGCAGCGCAAGTTCGCTGCTCTGCAGTCCTCTGGCATCCCAAATGGCAGCTTCCGTTTGGTGGAGGCTCTCCACCAACTGGAGAAGCTCGCCAGCCGAAAGCCCGCCTCCCGGAAGATCTGCAGGCACACACTTGCACACGCCTGCAAATCTGCTCCAGAGCCGGGCGACGGAGCTACACAGCTTCACTCGCTCCATGCTTTTTAAAAACCTCAAAAAAGAGGTTTTTAAAAACCACACTGCGCGACCACTTCTGGTTGCGCAGAACCGGACTGAGGTGTGGATCTACAGAAAGTAGTCCACCCCAGTCCACTCTACAGTGCAGAAGACCTCCATTGGAGGTTGCTCTGCACCATTTTAATTTCCCAGTGTGGAAATGGCCCTTATCTCAAGTTTTTCTTGGCAAGATTTGTTTAGAAGAGTTTTGCCATTGCCTTCCTCTGAGGCTGAGGGAGAATGACTTGCCAAAGATCACTCAATGGGTTTCCATGGCCAAGCAAGGATTTGAACCGTAAACTTTAGAATCATAATCCAACACTGAAACCACTACACCAGTCTGGTGTTCTCACAGATGTCCCTAGTGGTGGGATAACAAAGGGTAGGAATTATGCAGCCATCCAGATGATGTAGAGCTAAAACTCCTGACATTAGTGATTATTTGTCATGCTGGGGAAAGCCCTGGGAGTTGTAATCCAGGAACACAAATAGGGGTACATGATTCCCCCCGTGAAACCACAATGTAGAATTGCTTCCAAGGAGATTTCTGAGAGAAAGATGGCTGATTCATGGAAATAAAAGGGAAAAAAAACCTTGTTATATTATACTTTGAAGTGAGCAATGCTGCTAACCCATACTTTCCACTTCAGTGCCCCAAAGTCTGGACATCTCCCAAACTTTTGCCAAAACACAGCCAACCCCTCGAAAGAAGGGAGGAAGGGGGAGAAGGAATGTAGCATCACTTTTAAGGCTAACTGGTTTTTGATTTTGCATTAGCTTTTGTGGATATAAACCCACTTCTTTGGATGCAGTACAATCCATTAAAACTCCAAAATAATCATGTTTTTGTTTTTTGGTACATAGCCCAGTCAGCCTGTACATACAAAGATGAAGAGGTTAGTGGAAGGTAGAATAAACGACTGCCTAAGGAATCCAGTTTTTATTCTCCTTTGTGGGAAAGAACTCCCTAGATTTAGGGAGTAACTCTCTTATTCTTCTAGATTGCTACGTTTTTTAATGACTTATTGAATTATGAATAGTGGTGGTGATAAGAGGGAAAACAAAAAACAAGGGTAGCTGTGTTCCTCCATGACAACAAATTAAAACACAAATTCCAAAGGGAGACAATGGCTAACATCATCCTCTTAGTAAGTTATTCAGATCAAAAGTCCCAATGCTACTGTCATAGTGAAGGTTAAAATCCTCTACCAATTGTGCAGTGACAAAACTCCTACCATTTAAGCTGCTGCATTTGCTGGCTGGTAGAGAATGAGTGGTAGCAGGGGAGCAGCATCCAGCTCTGTTCTATGACTGCTTACACAGCAATAATAGCACTTTCTGGGAGTGATATAGGAGTGTAGCTTGATGCTTCTGTACCACTCTCTCCCTGTTTGTGATAGCCCATAGGTGTCCATATTTACTGTTGCAGCTGCAGCAGCCAAAATATTTGTTTTTGTTTTTTGGTGGGGGGGTGTGTGAGGAGGGAGATGTTTCATAGTAGTTCATATGCAGGACTTTACAATACATCTTCTAGTACAGGATCAGTCATTATCTTTACTAAGCCCATCTAAATTCCATAACATCATGCAGGTATCAGAGCACTCAGAACTATTTGTCAGGGTAGATGGTTCACAAAACAGGAAGCATAGAAATGTCAAAATCTGGCCAAATGTTATAAACTTGAGTGTGCTGCATGAATATTTGTTTTTTAAATAGGAATCACACTTAGATATATACAAGATGGATTGTGTGTTAAGTACCATATGTTTGCATCACTTTGAAATGGAGATTTATTAAGCCATGAAATCTAGAAGACTTCCTAGATCTTGTAGAACATTTCTTAAAGTTTCATGCTATTTTCCTTCTCCCATCTTTGTTATTTCCATTCCAGAAACAGTTGAAATAGCTTGGGGTAGAGGGAGGGAGATAATAAATTGATTTTCTTGTTTTCTTTTAAAATGTCTCTCTCTCTCTCTCTCTCTCTTTCTCCCCCTCACCATAGTTTGGCTTGAAACATTGCACAGGAACCTGTCAAATGGACAGATTTGCTGTGTGGCTGGCTGTGTGAGAAGAACTCCTAGTACTGCCACAATTTACAATGAGTTTAGTCAATTATTTGCATACAAATGTGAGCCATCACACTGTAAGCATCCCAAGTGGATGCTGCCATTCTATAAGAGACACACTAGTGTATTTTTTTAATCATTACAGATGGAGGAATTAAACATTTACCACCCTCTCAAACTTTGCCTGTTTCTTGAAGCAATTTCGTGGAGTGGAGAGTAAAGGGCATGGAAGGATCATTTGATTATATTCTTCTAGCTAGATGCACAACAGCAGAAGCATCCTCAGGACGTCTGAAACACCCACAGGAGGTGCTTGAGGACCTATTTGTCATTCTGTAAGCTATAGAAAGCTATAGAAACATAGCAAGACACTCATCCCACAAGGTCTCGCTCTCCACCAGCCAATAAATGATCATATCAGGAGGACTTCACAAGAGACAGGTAAGCCTTGGAGGAAGGGAGAAGAGAGAAGAGACATAATATTGCCTGGATGAGACTTTATACTCTATCTCCTTATACCTGATATTGGCCAGAATGTTCAATTGCTTCAGAAATATAGTGCCTTTGAGGGTTGATTTATATGTTACAAATAAGTGCATGTTTTGATTTTAGTTTTGTTTTAAAAATTGTTGTCTTCCTTCCATTACTAAAGAAAAACTTGGGAAAAGACAATTTGAAACAACAACAACAACAACAACAAAGAGTGGTGTCTATTTATACTGAACTCATTCCCATATTTTTTCTTTGCTGATTCGCTCCTTCTCAACAGTTTTCCCACTATGTGGTTTCAGATTTCTGTAAGTGTAAAAGCATTCATGTGTAATAGGAAAACAGCTTGGAAAATAGATTTCCACTGTAGCTCTCTGCTCTAAATCAATGTGTTCTGTAGCATATACTTCTAGCCTACAGATATAAATCCTGACTTGATTTGTCCTTGTACAGGAAATGGGATCACTTAAAAAAAAAACTTTGATCACAATCACTTTGAGATGGTGGACTTTCTTTTGGTTGGCCTTTGAGAAAATGGCTGTACTTTCGTGAAAGGATTTTCCACATTCCTACAAGATGGGCTGTATTGGAAAATATGAGAGATCATTGTCTTGTGTCAAACAGTAAAAGCAGTAGTATGGGATATGAAGTTTGTGTCTTTCTGATCGGTCAGCTAGTCCTCTTGTCTGTAGTCTATGTGTCTGTACATACCTTCCAAAAAGCAAATATACACAAGCTTTCATTAAAAAAGGAGTTTTGCACAAATTATGTTTCAGGCAAACTGTAAAAATCATTACCTTCTCAGCCTTGCACAGAGATGAGATCTCCAAAGAAGGTTATGGAGTGCTCACAATATATGCACTTCATACAGATATAACCAGAATCACATAATATCCAGGGAGTAGCAAGATTTTTTTTCCCACACCCCTTTTCCAGCCTAAGACTGCACTTGCTAAATATTCAAAGTTCCTCTCAGGAAAGGCCGCTGGTGGCTCAAACCTGTTCATTATTGCATGCATCTGAATAAATCCTTTTCTTTTGATTGACAAGGGCTGCACTCAGAACAACTGCTGATATTTTGGGGATATGGTTGAACCAATTATGGATAATTAGCTTAGAATTAATTGAAGAGTAAATGATTCACACATGGATTCATTAGTGCAGAAGGTCCAATGGTCATTTATCAGGGCCAGAGCACTGTGTCCTGCTAATAAGCAATGGCAAAATATATAAACATATTTCGCCAGAAACCATTCCCATTATAAAAAGCAGTATAGATGGAATTTATGCTTTAGTAACAACCTCTGTTTTATTCCTAATATATTTGTTACATCTTCCAGTCCTTTGGAGGCTTCAGTTTGCATATGGAATGCACACTATCTACGTTTATTTCATTGATTAGACTATCCACTTTTATTTCCACTGAGATGCCCTTTCTGCTTAGGCATCTCTTCAAAACTGTCTTTTCTCTATAGGTAGATTTCATATTCATGGAGTTCAATATGTTGAACTCTATAGAACCTCCTGCACTGTGTGCGAAGCAGACTGTATATGGAATTTGAGCCACCTTGAGTTCTGGGTTTGGGAGAAAGGCAGGGTGCATATAAAGAGATGATAATAACAATAATAATAATAATGGGGCTTTAGAACACAGCAAAACTGAAATTAATTAGTGGCTCACCTCAGATTCTCCTCTGGAAATGACAGTCCTGCATGTTCACTAGTTATCCAAATATGGAATATTTGCCAAATAGTCATCCAAAATTTGCTACTAGTACTTGACTTCTGTTACCGCCATAGCGAGCCCGAGCTTGTGGAATATAAAGATATCTTTTTGATATCAATAATTCGGCCTCACATACCCATTCCCCTCCACGTGCTTGCAAGGTCCCCCGGACAAGCTGGCAGACAGGCATGGCTGATAATCGCCGTAATATTCCAAAACAATACAGGCAGGCCAGAAATAGCCGACTCGCAGCTTCAGGAGACCTTAAGGCAAGTACCTCAATTATGTATGCACACAACTTTCAAAAGATCCTCTGCCCCACGCTGGCAGCTTGATGATCGGACTATACAGTGCTCAAGCACTCCGCGTTTGCATACTGGCTACCCTATTGACAATTTGGCTATAACTCAATCATTCAAATTCTGACCTTTTGGAGGCTTTGTCTCCAGCCCCAAATCCATTGTTTTCCCCAAGTACAAACTAGCCTGCGGTCACAATTTTCCCTATAAGAACCCCTGACTTTGAGTGCTTCCTTGGATCGCTCTTGGCTTCCATCCCGCCTTGCTGTCACTTTGTCCAGCGAGCCTTCCCCTCAGCTCCACGTGCTGAGATCCATGCTCCCCAGCTTCTCTGCTTCCAACTGGGCTTCAGGACAGGTGAAGTATCACCCAAACCAACAACTCCTCTAAAAATCCCTCTATCCCACTCCAACCTTTATTTCTTTAGTAATCTGTGTGAGTGTGCTGCATACACTGTTTGATTGTATTTTTAATAAAACAACATTTATTATTTCAACTTCTGTGTGCTCCTTGACTCGGCCTGACCCCGTAAGCATAGGGTTCAAGATCTCGCTGCGTTACCCTGCCTCTTGTATTGGTAGGCTGTGCTCTTGGCTAATTTCCCCAATTTATATAATTGAGAGTGCATTTAGGTGTCCCTCTTGGGACCCCAGAAATCACCGTAACACTTCCAATATTTGTCATTTTTCTTTGATAACAGTTGTCAATATTTCAACGTCAGCAATATTTGATAGATGGCACATAGTGGTGTCAATATCTAAGTAAGTTGAATAGCTGACTTGCCAAGCTACCAGCCTTGACATGCAGTTGACTTGTGACAGCTATATTTTAAAACTGGGGTCCTTTCACAATCTACAATTATAACATTATAATTTCACTGTTGGGACTGCATCCTATGGGATCCTGGGGTATATAGTCTGGTGAGACCCTGGACCTCTCTGGAAGAGAATTCTATGTACCCCTTCCTAAATTGCAAGGCCCAGAATTCCATAGGAATTGCCATGACAGTCAAAATTGAATCATAGCAGTATAACTGTGGAGTGTGAAAAGGCCATTGATTTTAGTCATTACATTCATTAATAACATTAAAGCATGTGAAATGGAAAGTGGAGTGTCATACATTAATGCCCTGGTTTGAAAATAAGTGAGAACCAAGAATCACTAGACAGACACATAACAAGAAGCTTTGGTTAGCTTCAGAGCAATAGTAGGACTACTACTGTCTTCTTTATGCATGAAAATAAGGAGAGGGAAATAGAACACCAGTTTGAGGTTCATTGGTTCTTGTTGGAGCTAGATTTTTAAAAATGGAGACTTCTATCAACTCTGATTGTAATGGGAAGTAAGATGAGATGTCTATGTGTATTTGAGCAACCTCCTTGCACCTTTATCCCCCTGGGCTCATACATTGGAAATGAAGCCATGAGATAATGTATCCATCTGGCTGAATGATGTCCCTCAAGTCTTATTTAAGCAATCATTTGGGTGGAGCCATCTTCTGCCCTTAATCAAGACAACTTCAATTTCAGACAAAAGTCTTCACTGTCTAAGTTCAAGCCTTTAAAGGACATTCCTCACACAAAAAGGAATGTTTCACCTGTCTACCGTACAGTTGTTTTAAGGTGAGGATATATGGTGGCAACTCTAATTCAGTACCACATATATGATTGAATATGCAGGGATTTGATGCCAAACCCTAATCCTGAATGATTTCTCCACTTATTTGAATTTCTTAAAGTTACAAGTTTTTTCCATCTTGAATCGAAATAAACATGAAAATGGTAGTTTCTTATAAAAAGCAATAAAATTCTTGCCCACCCTCCCAATAAGATTTACATGATGCTTTCTTATCTGAGCTCCTTGAGCCAGAACATCAAGTAGTTAATGCAGAATTTCTTCTCTGTAGCTGCTGTCAGTAACTGTAACAACCAGTTTATTTATAGTTCTTCAGTTTTTCATGGATGCTTCCTCCCCTTGTATGCATATATTCATCCTTCTTTTACTTGGTATAAATATAGCCCAACTTGATTGCACAAAGTTACATCATTTAGTGGGTTTGTGGTTGACTTTGTTGGGGTGCTCAGCAATTGTAGGTATACTGGCATATTTTTCCCCTATTATTATGCCATTCACTGTCATTTCCATTTGGTTGCATCCACAATATAGCTTTTAAAAAGTAGAGTTTTTATGCCAAGAGCAGTGACTCTTATACTGTTTATTAAGGATATCTGAATATTTTGTAATGTATGATTCCTTATATTGTTACCAGACTTTGCAAAGTGATGGTTGCAGGTGGAGGCGTCGTAGCCAACCATACATGCTCTGTATGTAAAAATTCCCCAAGATTTAGTTTCTGGTATTTTCAGTTAAAGGACTTCAGGTAAGATGGCCTGGAAAACACTTTTGGAGAACCACTGTTAAGCAAAATGGACACTACTGAGAAAGAAAAATTCATAATCTACCTCAATATAAAGCAATTTCCTTCATTTTCAGTTAACAGATTTTCACAGACCAAAAGTATCTTGCTTTTCAAAATGAGGCTCCACCGCACAAAATCAGAGCTAAAGCAGGTACCTGATCAGAGAAAGCCTGTGATTAGTAAAAATGTTACCATCTTACAGACGTTCTCTGTGGGTGGCCACCTTTTGCTTTAGCTGAAATTTAAATGGAAGTAACAAACATGTTGTATGTTGTATTGGGTATATAATGCATTATAGAGCATCTGGGACTTCCTGGATTGCTAGAGGAATCTGTGGATTAAAAATGTGGTGACATTTGCCCCAGTTGAAAATACATTTGATGAGCTTGTCATGGGATACCTGGGGAATGTCTGGGCAAAGTATGACTCATTCCCTAGGGGACATGGAGTTAAGGGCTGAGTCATGATAGTGAAATCATGGCAAGAGGTTGCATCATGCAAATGGTCCTGAGTGATGACATGGAAGCAGGTGTGTATAAAAGAGGGGCATGAATGTTTGCTCTCTGACTCTCTGCATCTGAATCTCTGACTCTGACTGTCTGACACTGAATCTCTGCCTGTGGATCTGCATATCCTGTGTACAGATGTCTATATTGCAACAGTGAAGATTAAAGCCTCCAGGTAGTTTGGATGACAAACTCTGTGTCCGTCAGTTTACTAACCAGTGGGTAGAGGGGTCAGTGCTGCTGCTGTAGTTGAATTCTGCTCCACAAGCTTGTTGCTGTTTTGAAGCTCTGCTATGTGTATGCTTGCCTCTTTCTGCAGGAAAGGAGATTCCACCTGAACCTCAGGAAGAACTTCCTGACAGTCAGGGCTGTCTGGCAGTGGAATATGGTGCCTCGGAGTGTGGTGGAGTCTCCTTCTTTGGAGGTTTTTAAGCAGAGGCTGGATGGCCATCTGTCGGGAGTGCTTTGAGGGTGTTCCTGCATGGCAGGGGGTTGGACTGGATGGCCCATGTGGTCTCTTCCAACTCTACATTTCTATGATTCTATGATTCTATGAGACACTGTTTTTGTCCAGAGAGCAGTGGTTCCAGGGAGGATTTTGTGCTGGTACTGTAAATCATCTCCCATCAGAATCTTCCAGTCAGTTGACTCATGCCTGTTTGTCATTTCCTGCTGTTATTGTCCTCTTGCTCATGACCAAAGCCATCACAGATAAGTTAATGCAAGTCATTTCAAGACACTACAGACAATAGGTGAAGAATATGTGTGTGTGTGCGCACGTGTGCACATGCATGAGTGTAAACCGACTGTGTCAGATTACTCTTTGCACAGGATAGAAAATGACAACTTAAAGAACTCTTTTTCTCTGTTTTAGGTCATGCTTAAGAAAGCATTGACTGTATATAGAAGGTGGAAATATTCTTGTAATTAGAAGATATATTTGGGAGCTAGATGGGAAGTCCCTGTGGTTCCAAGTGGGCCCCGAGCCTCCCTATTATTTATCCCTAATGTAAATGTACACACTATACAGCAAATGAGTACATCTGAGCAAAAGATTGCTTTTATTTCCTATACCCAGAAACTCTCTGATTCTGAATCACAGGCACAGGAATTTCTGCTACAAAAGACAGCACAGCAAACTGGCTCTGAAGGCATTAACAAAATAAATAGCAATCTCACACTTTTGGAAATAAAGCCTTGTAATAAGAAGAAAGGCAATTTAGCTTGGGATGAAAATAGGCTTGCAGGTCCAGGGGGTAGCTGTTGAGAGGACGCAGCAGGATCAGATTTCCTTTCCCACATCTCATGTTGCAGCTGTTCTGGTGGAAATTAAGATGAATGCTGTGAAGACAGCACATTTATTTCTGCAGTATCGCCTGGAGATGAATACCAATTATGGGTCAATTCATCCCTAGTTGATTACTGTTGGTTGTGCTGCGTGGAAGGTGAGCTGGCCTGGTGCTGTTGCTTGTCGCAAGTGATGACAGACCTATATCAAAGTCCCATGCTTCAAGGACTGAATCATGTGCCACCTGAGTTTCAATACAGCATACAACGGGGGTAAGCAGAGTCCAGCCCTTCAGAGGTTAGACTGTACCGCCTAGCACTCCTTACCATTGGCTCCGTGGCCTGCTGTCATCATCATCATCACCATCATCACCACCAGTCCACTTTTTTTCCTCCAGTGTTGGAATTCAAAGTGACTCACAATTTAAAAGAATAAAACAATTAAAGCATACAAAAATATTAGCAGTATTAAACTGCTTATGATATTAAAGAAGTTACACTTCACTAAAAGAATAAAATGCAGTTTAAAAAGATAAAAAAGTTTTTAAAAAGAACAATTAAAACAGTACAGTACCCCATAGCCTGTTCTTTAAAAACTTTCTGCTCTAAAAGATGGTCTGAATAAAAGATAACGAGGAAGAAGCCATTCTGGCCTCCCTAGGAAGGGAGTTTCAAAGTCTAGGGGTATCCATTGAGAAGACCCTCTCTTGCATCCCCACCAGTAGTGCTTGAGACAGAGGTGGGACTGAGAGAAGGGTCCCTCCTAATGATCATAAAGCCAAAACTTGCTCATACAGAGAGATATGGGCTGCCAAACAGCAGACAGCTGCACCATGTAGGGTTTTATAAATCATAACCAACACTTTGAATTGTACTTGGAAACTGGCAGCTAGTGGAGCTCTTTCAACAAGGGCATAGTATGGTCTCTGTAACATACCCCAGTTAACAGTATGGCTTCAGCTCGGTGAACCAGCTGAAGCTTCCAAACACTCTTCAAAGACAGTCCCAAGCAGAGCATGTTACGGTAGTCCAAATGAGGTGTAACTAAGCTATGTACTACTGTGGTCAGATCCAGCATCTCAAGGAAAGGGTGCAGTTAGCACACAAGCTTTAAATGTGCAAAGTAGTCCTGCCCACCACAGAAACTTAGGCCTCCAGGTTGAAAGCTGAGAACAGGAGTATCTCCAAACTGTGAATGTGTGTCTCCAGGAAGAGTATAGCCCTATCTAAAATAGCCTGAATCCCTATGCCCTGATCTACCTTCCTAATGACTAGAAGCACCTCTGTTTCATCTGGATTAAGTTTCAATTTGTTTCCTCTCATCCAGTCCATTACTGATGACAAACTGATTTGGAATCAGGATAGCCTCCTTGGATTGAAGTGAAAAGAAGTAGTAGAGTTGAGTGCTATCTCCATATTGATGGCACCACACCCCAAAACAATAGATCTCTCCCAGCTGTTTCATGTATGTGTTAAATAGCATGGGGGACAAAGCAGAAATCTGGGGGACCCCACAAGCCAACTACGAAGGCACCAAATAGGAATCCCCCAGCAACACCTTCTGACTTTGCTCCTCCTAGAAAGATCAGAACCACTGAGTAACAATGCCTCCAAGTCCCATTCCAGCAAAGCAGCCCAGAAGACATCATGTTCAATAGTACTGATAGCTAATGAGAAGTCCAGCATAACCAACAAGAACATACTCCCTCTGTGTAGTTCCAGGTGTAGGTCATCAGCCAAGGTAACCAAAGCTGTCTCTGTCCCATAGCCAGGCCTGAAACCAGACTGAAATGAACCTCGATAACCCATTTTTTCCAGAAACCTCAAATTTGAAAGGCCACCACACATTCCAATACCTTGCCCCAAAATAGTAGGTTGGATCTTAATCCACTATAGAGGCAGTCAGGGATGTCTTTTTCAACATAGGATTCATGACTGTCTCCTTTAGGCATGATGGAATAATGCCTTGTTATAAATAAGTATTGACTACCCCCTTCACCCACTCAGCCAGGCCCCCTCTGGCCTGGTTTGATAAGCCAGGAGTAGTAAGTCATGGAGTAGGCCTTCAAATAGTTTCTAGCCTGTGTTCGATTAGGCTCACGTCAAGTCTTTTACCAATGTGATTCTACTGTCCATATCACTTGATTCATCTCTGCAAACTTCTGGAAAACCAGAGAACTTGTTTTGCTCTCCTCTGTAAGAAGGGACACTCAGGAGCTATTGTGTCCACTGCCCTGACCATTTCCCAGTTCACTGGTGAGACGAAAACCCCCCAAATCCATCAGGAATCCTTCAAGATCCATCAGCCTCCTGGGGTGGACTATCCCAATTGGTTCCTCCTACCTCAGAGTCCCAATGGTAGTGACCAGGTAATGATCTGTCCACAACAATAGAACTGGAGAGTTCCTCCAGACCAAGATCATGATTACCCCATTCAGCACATAAAACAAAGTCTTGAGTGTGTCCAGCAGCATGAGTAAGCCCAGCTATCACTTGGGACAGATCCATGGTTGTCATGGAAGCCAACAGGGCAGTCTCAGCAAGGGTGTTGGAAGTTCCCCAGCACTAGGTAGCCGTAGAGACTCCAACACCAACACTGAGATCACCCCGGCTAGCTCGAGAAGGAAGACTGTTGGGCGGCAGGCTGCATAGTACTCCAGTGAAAACCCTCATCTGTTCTGGCTATCCACCTTTAGATATACACACCCTAAACCTTCAGGCTGTAGGCTAGGGCACCTGGTCATGGGAATGGAATTACAATAGACTACTGCAACTCTCCCTCCCTGCCCCCACAGGCCTCACCTGCTGCTGCACAAAAAAAATTGGTGGGCAGAGATTACCCCCATCTACCCAGGTCCCTGTAATACAAGCCGGGTTGGCACGTTCATCCAGAATCAAATCCTGACAGGCACTTGTTTTTTTTTTCCATTCACTGACCTAGCATTTTCAACCCAGTAGAACTTTCACTAAGGCTATGCAAAGCTATTTGACCTGAGAGATAGTTTGGGAGCAACAAGCACCCTGTTACACTCCCTGTTTCCATGATATTGCAATTGCCTCTTCCTTCCATATCTCCCTCTGCGGTGTATAACTCCAATGGCTTCTCTCTGAATCTGTGCAACCCCTTCCTCTCTTCCCTGAAAAACACATCCTTCCTATATTGGGCAACTGAAGCAGTAGCATTCAAAAACTGCTAATACAAAATATAGACAGGTAGATAGTAAAAGCAGATAACAAACCTTTGTCTCTGTTGGGCAAAAGGACAGGCCCTTCTCTCATGTACACCCAAAGTGGCAGCCTCCTTTGGTGGAAGACCTGCCCCCACAAGAATCCTGTTTTTATGTCCCAGAGAGGGAAGGCAGTTGTGCTACATGGTGAGAAATACCTGCTGACTCAAGAGATCAGTCCTTCAAAGAACAGAGACCCACTGGTGAAGCAGAGGTCCATGGCAGCAGCAAAAAGCAGCAACCTCTTTCTTCCTATAGCCTCCGGATAGATGGTCAGTCTCTCTTTCTCTTTCTGCTCAGCTGCTATATATCTGAGCCTTCCACAACAGTCCTGCTTTTATGGCCCAAGATAGGCAAGGCAGCTGTGTTGGATGATGAGCAGAGCCCCACTAGTGAAGCAGGGCTAGGACTGATGAGAGTTGTAACCCAACAACAATTTTCTGGAAGCTGATTTGCCAGCTGTGATTATAGGGCTTCTAGCTTATCCAACTTTCTTATGCACATGCTCCTGGACTTTGTTTACCTATTACTTAACACTTGAATACTCCACTAGCTGTGTGACTGATTGACTGAAGAAGCAAATACAGGTAATAATGAGGTTGATATGGGGGGAGGGATAATGCTGGGATGAATTAAGTAATGCATGGGATCCACTGGTTGAAAGACATCCACCTTCCTGGAACAGTGGAAAAAGCACACTAGCTTTGGGGAGCAATGGGAGACAAACTGAGGGAGGGAGGGAGGGAGGGAGGGAATGAATGAACCAACCAACCAACCAAGCAACCATCAGTAGCAGGCCAAGAAAGGGGTAGTGCTCCCCTCTGTATTTTCCTGGTGCGAGCTCAGGGAAATTTTGGACTTGTCCGGTTATTTGCCACAGATTGTCTCTCCCTTTCCCCCATTGAATTGCTTGATTTTGTTCTGATGAGCAAATTATTCCAGGATGTGCAAATCAGATCAGTTTATATCAGCACTTGCAAAAATCAAATTCTTCAAGCAGCCATCGTAGTTTCAATTATCTGCAGACAGAGGAATTAAGCTTACAGCTGTCTCCACCGATCTACAAATCTTATCCAGAATACCACCCTTCATTCAGTGATAACTTTGGCAAGGCAAGTTCAAAAGAAGCATAAAACAATTTCCCCCCTGCTCATACAAAGGGACCAGCAAAGATGGCAGAGGTATCTGTTGACTGACACAGTCACACTCTTATTCTGATGCCCAGCAAGAGCATACTTTGTTCCAGAAGAAATGCATACCTTATACTTTATGAACTGCTACTATTTGTTCCAATAACCACCCACATAAAATTTCTCATCTCAGTTTGATATAGTATAGCAAGAACTGCAGTAAAAATAATCTAGAAATCTTTTTATTCCTTCCCTACTGGTACAGTACATTATGCGAAAGTCTAAAACAATGTGTTAGTGCATTACTAAAAGCAAATCGGTAGAGAGCCTGAAGATGACAATAACTTTTTATTATTTCCCTATCTATTTTGCTACAGCAAAGAATTCATTTTCCACAGCCTTACCTTATACTAAAGGTGCAACGAAATTACATTTTGTAATTAATTGAAAATGAAATCAAACATAAGTAAGAGCTTTGGTGAGAGGTTTCTCCTTCAAATCAGTGTGTGTGCTTTTTATTCTTCAAATCTAGAAAGGGGATAAGGGAAAAGAAAATATTGCTTAACCATAGGACATACTTCAGAGTAGACATGGATTGTACTTTAAGGTCATCTCCGTCCTACACTCTTATAGTGCTACTATTCTACTTTCAACATTCTATGGAATTCTGGGCTTTGCACTTAGAATTCTCAGCCAAAGAGCACTTTGGCCTCAGTAAACTACAAACCCCAGAGTTCCACAGGATGTTGAAAGTAGAATAATAGCACTAAAACAGTATGGTGTGGAAATGGCTTAAGTTCGATTGGTTCTACTACAAGGACGAGTCACAATTGCTGTTAACTTTACAGAATTGTTTTGGATTATTGATTTTCACTATGCCTGTTGAAATGTCAATGGACTTAAACCTCTTAAAGACCCACGGTGGTCTTTACAGATCAGTGCAGCAATCCTTTATGGCCATTCCATAAGTAGCCCCGTAACTACAGTGTTATATAGTAGATTCCAACCAACCCCCAACCACCCACTTATCAATAAGCAGTAAGTACAATCAATGGGGGTCCATTCCATATTGATCAAAAAGTTTTTGCCTGGTGCTCCCACTTGTTCCTGTGAGCAATTTGTGGTGTAACAGGGCAGAGAAAGGACCTCTGTTGGAAATCCCCCTTGCATGGAAGATCACTTGCACAAAGGAGTAGATGAGAATGTCAGGCAGCCACTTCTTGATCAACAAGGATACAGAACCCTGTTGATCCAGCAGCTACTACTCTAAAGTGAGTTTGAGGAACTAGGATTGTGACTATATGGCACTATCTTTCTGTGATGGTAGGGCTGTTTGCCTCTGTAAGGCAAAAAACAATGCTGATGGCAGTAGTGCTGCTGGTAGTCTCCTATGTCAGGTTTTGCTGAGTAACCAGTCTAGATGTGCCAAATAGCTACATGGTAGCAGCAGTAGTAGAGGGCAACACTGGCGGAGGATCTGTCAGAGACAAAAGCAGTGGCATCCTGGCTAACATTTATTAGTGCTGCGCAGAAGGAAGTGTGCACAGTAAACTCCTTTTAAGTGTCTTTTACCATGAAAACTGTATGATGAGACAATCCAAAATTAAGCAAGAGATAGTGCCAGGAGGTGACATTACAGGTCAGAAGGCACTCAGCAAGCAATTGGGGTGCAACAGAGAATAACTATGAGTTGTGTGACACAACTGGACTCAAGCTGAAAGGATGTTCAGCTGTTGATGTACTTAGAGGTGAAAGGAAAGTCAAATTCCTGATGTTTTAAATGAAGATACTAGACAGAAGGCAGCACAAATAACATTTTTTCAGTAACTGTGTTACTGCAGTTTTCTAGTCCAAACTTGTGGGATATTAGATATCATTTGATATCAAGAATTTGGCCTTCACTACCCATTCCTCTCCACGTGCTTGTGAGGCCCCCGGACAAGCACACACACTGGCGCAGCCGAAAATAGCTGAACCATTCAAAAACAAGTCCAGGCAGGCCAGTAATTGCCGCTTGCAGCTTTAGGAGACCTCAAGGCAAGTACCTTCTAAGATGACATTATGTATGCACGCTGTTTACAGATGATCCCCTGCCCTGAGCAGGCAGCTTGATGAGCAGACTATACAACTCTCAAGCACTCCATGTTTGCATACTGTCTATGGTATTGACAACGCTGTCATAATTCAATCATCTGAAGTACTGACCTTTTGGAGGCTTTGTCTCCAGCCCAAAATCCATTGTTTTCCCCCTGGAACCGACTAGCCTGCGGGGACATTTTCCCCTATAAGAACCCCTGACTTTAAGCGTCTTGTTGGATCGCTTGTGACTTGCCTCCCGACTTGCTGCCTCTCCGTTTGACAAGCCTCCCCTCAGCCTCCACATGCTGAGAACCCACGCTCCCCAGCTTCTTTGCATATACCGGGCTATAGGACCAGGTGTAGTATTTCCCCACAAACCTCCTCTGAAAATCCCCTATCTATTTTCCTCTCTTTATTTCTTTAGGACTGTGTGTGTGGCTGTGCAATTGTGCAGTTTTTTTAAGTTTCTAACTGAGTGAGTGCGTACGTTTGCTGTGATTTTATAAATAAAGAACAGCAATTATTATTTACCTCTGTTTGATTATTGACTCGGCCTGACGCTGTAGACATTGGGTTCAAGATCTCGCTACATTGCCCTGCCTCTCGCATTTCTAACTAGTGCTCTAAGCTAATTCCCATTCCCCATTATTTTGAGCACATTAAGGTGTCCCTCCTGGGACCCCCAGAAATCAGGGTAACAACTGCATGGGGCTTTATCCCAACCATTCTACTATCTGAACTTCTTAGAGTCTGAGGAAGTATATTCACCCTCTTTTTCATACCCCTGATACTATCAGCCCTACCATTAGGCAGAGTGAGATGGTTGTCATGTGAAGGCAACAATTTTTTATTGTATAGTTTTGTTTATTATATTTTATTCCCAGGGAGGGAAAAATGTTTGTGGGATTTTCTGCTGCAGATGCCAAAATGAGAAGCAGGGTGTCATTTGCCGTTCTCCCTTGGGCAGCAAAATGTATTGGGCTAGCCCTGACACCTTTATGGAATCTTCACACAATGAAAGAAAGGGTGTTTTCCGGTGTTTCTCTTGAGTGATGATGTGTAAAGGCCTTGTCTTGTTCTTTATAACAGTGTTAGCAGAAACATTTTTAAACAGTATATTATAGGTCCTATTCTGCTTTGGTCAGGTCCCACCTAGAATAATGTGTCCAGTTCTGGGTACCACAGTTCAAGAAGAATATTGACAAGCTGGAACATGTTCAGAGTAGGGTGACCAAAGCAGTAAAAGGCCTGGAAAATCTGCCCTGTGAAGAGCAGCTTAGGGAGCTGGATATGTTTAGCCTGGAGAAGAGAAAGTTAAGAAGTGTCATGATAGCTATGTTTAAATATTGAAGAGATGTTAGATGGAAAATGAAGCAAGCTTGTTTTCTGCTGCTCCAGAGACTAGGATATGGAACAATGGCTTCAAGGTAAAGGAAAAGAGATTCCATCTAAACTTTAGGAAGACTTTCTGGATGGTAAGAACAGTTTGACAGTGGAATATCCTGCCTCAGAATGTGGTGGAATCTCCTTCTTGGAAGTTTTTAAACAGAGGTTGGATGACCATCTGGCAGGAATGTTTTTATTGTGTATTTCTGCATGCCAAGGAGGTTGGATTTGATGGCCTTTGTAGTCTTCTCTATCTCTATCATTATATGATTCTGTGATGAAACATAAAAAAAAAATACAAGTGGGGATGTATTAGGACTTCACTTCTGTGTATTTCAAAGGAAAATTCTGCATGTAAAATATGAAAAAAATCCCCATTTTGTATTCCAGTATTGATGTAACATAGACAAAAGAAGCCTGTTGGCCTGTTTCATCAGAAACTTTTCTTAAAGGTAAGGAACTTATTTGTAACAGCCATTGACCACCCAAGTGTTATACTCCCAAATGACAATGGCCAAAAGAAATCACAGGTAAGTCATTATTTGTGCACTTTCTTTGAACCATATCTCACTGTATCTTCTGATTATGTGCCCTTGTTTCTTCAGTCCTCAAATTTGTCAAGGTTTCCCCATGCTTTGGTAAGCCAATTCAGTATTCAAAGAACCTGTTGGTACACCTCTTTCTGTGAATATTAGCTCAGAATGCTGATGACAATTTCTTGTCTGAAAAGAAAAAGACTCTTCATAAACAAGGAAAGCTAATAGCTAGACTACATACCACAGTCGCCACATGTCACCAAAATGTCCTCTTGTGGCAAGTGAACCGGACAGGAGGTAGAGATACATACAATATGTCAGTCAAAGCCTTAACATAAGTAATGTGAATTATAATTGGCCTGACAACAATGGTATGCTATGGAGAGGTACTTTCTGAAAATGTTTTTGTGATGGCATAACACATATTCCTTCCATAATACTGTCAGAAGAATACAAATAAAGATAGAGTAAAAGGGAGAGGTAAGGAGAAGAAATTTGTGGATGCAAGTGAATTGGAAGGTACAGCTCCTAGCTGAGGATAAGCTCTGCATTTAATATATTCATTTGGGGCATTCAGGCGAGTTTACCTTTAAGGCTGTAGTTGTTAATAATTATTTATCTGATTCATGCACACTTGCCCACCTACCTACTGTTGCATATTTGACACATCAGTAGCTAGCAGGGATAAATAGCCAACCCACAGATAAAAGCCGATTATCATGTGGCTTAATAGCCACAGATCATGTTATTTTGAAGTATGAGATAATATAATAGATCCCCCAAAACAAATAGAGTATTTCTTGCACTGTTGTCAAATCACCAGCATCCTCTTTGTGCCTACACTGACAGATAGATTGAATGAGCTCTAGTCTTTTAAATCACATATCTCCAACAACTAAGCTCCATGATGGAAGCTGTCAGGCTGATTCCATCCATCTGTCAAACAAGTCTATCCATAACAAGTTTTTCTTTCCTGCATAGCTCTTCCTAAGTTTCAGCTAGCTAGGCTTCAACAATGTATTCAATGTAGCTAAAATTTATATGCTACAGCCAGAAAATCCATTTGGGCGTGCACAAGGACTTCTAAACACCCATGAGGACACAATGCTTTTCAATAGCTATCTTCTCTCCATGTCAAATCAGTTTGAAATCACTTTGATTTCCAAAAGTGACTTTGCCATGAAACTTGAGATGGCTGTTGCTTTATGTTGCCCTGCTCTTTTTTTCTTTTTTCTTTCTTTTTTTTTTCTTTTGACCTCCCAAAAGATGGTTTGGTTGGTCTTGTCAAAATTCTTTAGATTTCCTTCAAGTTTTCCCACTATTCTGTGTCAGCTACTTAGTTAAGTATTCTTAGTAACAGATGAGTAAATCTAGGGTAACAGTTCTGTATTCGCAATTGCTACCTAGTCATGATGGTAATACTGTTGCTATGATTGTAACTCTCTTTTGCCTATTTTACCAGACATCTACTGCATGAGGAAGAAGTCCCTTCTGTTGGTGACTAGAACATGAGCGAATGATGTTTTCATCAGGTTTGTGGGGTCCAAACCAGAAGAAGTTACTGAGGCCCTTTCCACAGAACAATGGCATCCCAATATGGGAACATGAGAGGAGTGGGACCGCAACAACACTTCCACAAGATGTCACAGTCCCATCCTTCTTGTGTTGCCAGCTGGCACAATCAAAGGGTAAATCATCAGCAGATTTTCTCTGTCAGTGACCCCTGATTGCATGACGCTCCCTCACTTATCTGTCATATGGAGGGCCAGAAGTGCAATGGAGGTGCTTCCTGTCCTCACACAGCATGTGAAAGAGCTGGCTGCACTGCAGAAGGAAGAGGCATGTCTCTCACACTCCCTTCTGCAGGGAGCTAGTTCGATGTGGAGGGGAGCATTCCCATTGTGCTCCGTTCTTGCCAAAGGCACTGCTGAGCTCATGACCAAAGGACAATGGGATAAGGTAAGATGTAAAAAAGGCCTGAGTTAAGTTAAGTAGCTGATACAGAATACCAGATATTTTGCTTAATGAAATGCCCTAGAATACATGCCTAATTCTGGTGTATGTAACATTATGATGCAAATCTAATGTTTTTGTGCCATTTTGAACTTGTTTGGCCACAATCATGGCTCCACCAGTTTAAATATAGCTCATCAGTTCTGCATGTTTGGTTTCCCTCCTTGCTTTACAGTGTGAGGCACACAACAAAAATAACTTTTGTCTAGTGGGCCTCCACATGTGGGTAATTGTATTCATCTGGTACAACAGGTCACAATTTGGTCAAGAATGACTTAGTTCTTTTCAGACACAGATAGCAGTGATACCCAAAATGCAGCATGCTCACAGTCTTTATTCAGGCAGAGATCTTGTTGCTACATGCCTTCAAGTCATTTCTAACTTATTTTCTGGGTTTTCTTGGTAAGATTTATTCATTTATTTTCCTTTTCTTTCCTTTGAGGCTGAGAAAGTGTGACTTGCCCAAGGTCACCCAGTGGGTTTTGATGGCTGAGTGGAGATTTGAACCCTGGTCTCCAGGTCCTAGTCCAATAACCAAACCATTACTGTATGCTGGCTGTCAGGCACAGATCTAGATACTATTAAAAGAATCAAATTACTCTGTCAACATACCTTTAGGGCAAACCAAAATTTATCATATGAGATCATACAGTTGAGATGTACCATCATCAGAATACATTCAACCCCAATTTAGGGATGTCTATAACCTCATGGGTTTCCAGTTTCAAAGGGCTAAAACTTTACCTAAAGAAAATTGAAGAAAAAGATGTGTTTTTCTTTTTTGTGACAACAGTCAGTTAATATGTTCAATGGGCTTATCAATATTATAGAATTTTTTTATACTTTTACAAACATATTTTCAGGAATGTTTTGATATTATTTTGAGACTAGGTACTTTTGCAGGGGAGGAACTGATGTATGAGAAAGTTAGGTTTTAAAAGCAATGTAAGAGTAAAGTTACTTTGCTTATATAATGAAAAATTGTTTCTAGTTGTTTAATATCCTTTTAAGAACAATTTTGATAGGACATTTTGAAGATTTATTCCCTTCTCACCAAAATTGTGTGGGGGTTGTTAATTAAAAAAGGAAGTAATGGAAAAGTAAACAGCAGTGCAAACTTAATCTAATTTCTTTAATCATCAGAATTAGAAGTATGTTACATTTTAGCAATAGCATTGTAACAGAGAAAGAAGCATATATTACCAGGTTTCTTACTTCCGACTTCTTGCTTTCATGCAAATACTGAGTGTCGCTCACTGAAGACAAAACTGTCAAACACATACCATGATACAGACATAAATTATTTGACCACCATTCTCCCTGGCCACCTCTGAAAGAAAACTGTCAGTACTTCTCCAAATTGCAGTCCCTAGCATTCTTGGGAAGAAGTCATGATATTTAAAGTATTGTCAAATTGATAGGAAGAACAGAGGATTCGGGGTGGGGGGGTTGATTCTTATGGCAATTCTTTCAGCTTCTTGTAAAATTCCTCACATGCTTTGTTTAGAGATGTTCCAAATCCATTAACTCTGTTCACTGCAAGAAGTGTTGATTCTTATATGGTTCCTCAAATTCCTTCAAGGTTTTTGCCTAGAGATTTGTCTCTCAAGAACATCTAATAGCAACTCTGAACAAAGATATAGAAAATTTCATTTGGTTCACTTAAAAAAAAAATGAGTACACCTAATTTGAACTTTCCAAACTTACATTTAGTTTAGAGGAAAGTAGAGACTTGGGGGAGATCAGGGGACTACAACTTCCATCGTTGCTGACCACTAGCTATCCTAGCTAGGTCAGCTAGGAAGAATATTAACAACATCTTGAGAGTCACGGTTTCCCTGTCTCCTCCCACCCCCCCACACATGAAAGTATATAACAGTTGCTGAGTTACATCATGTAAACACACCACCACACCCATTATTTTTCAGAGGGATTGTTCAAGATTAAATGTCTAACGAAGGTGGCTCCCATACGTGTTACAAGGAGATACGGCATTTTCAAATCCATTGAGCGTACTTTGAGAGCCATACCCTTGAAACTGAAGCGCAGTAGATTATTTGGCAAACAAACATTTTTTCACAAATCTGACTTGTCTTTTTCACAGCATGAAGAGTAGGGAAGAAAAATGTTGAAAGCCAAAAACATTTCTGTAAACCTGTGACTGACTTTTTCTTGTGTGGCAAGAGATAACATGGCCCATGGTTCACCTTTTCATCATCTTCTCTCTGGGAAAGGTGAAGCCTTTGGTGACAAGAGATTTGTGAAAAAATATGGGCAGCCAAGATTAAAACTCAAAAAGGCTATTGATTTCCTACACCATCGGTCATGACCGTCATGGCTGGAAATAGCAATCACAGCTTTATGGAATTTTTGGATGTGTTATCATTACTGTACTGGATATAGAAAGGGGTTGTGCCCTCTGAGTAAGAGAATTGATACAACTTTATTCTCTGGACAATACAGATTTTATGGATTTCTATTTGATAAAAGAGCCTAGTAAAAGAAAAAGAGAATGAAAATGGATGAGAGAAAATTCAGTGCCAGATATAGGTAATGATGATCCACTTTTCACAGTATTGATTTTGGGCAAAACTATGGTATGTGAGCTTTCTAAACAGTTTTCTTGGGTTCACTCCTTCCTCCTCCTCCTCCTCCTCCTCCTCCTCCTTCTTCTTCTTCTTCCTGTGGGGGAGATACAAATGCTTGGCAGTAGAGATGGAATACTATAAAATAAGTATAAGATACAGCTCTTGGTCTACAATTGTATACTAAATAATGGGCACATTTTCACCCTAACTGGATCTTTAGTGTATGGTGACAACAGACCTCTGAGCAATGTATTGAAGAGACCATCATCTTCAACTCTTGTTTGTGGTGTTTGGAGGTATTTGTTTGATATGCAGGCCCTTGATCTTATTTATCAAGGTAGTTCTAGCATTTTTATAAGTCAGAGCTGGATCATGGGCACAATCTGAGGTGAACCAGGGAACAAAAACCACAATCTGTGTGACTAGCCTCTCCCTCCAACGCGTGTAGATCAGGTGTAGGAATCAGGATGCCCTCCAAATGTTTTAGGCTGCATCTCCCAGCATTTCTCATCACTGGCTGTGCAGGATGAGGCTACCAGGATTTGAAGTCCAGCAACACTTAGAGGATGACTGTGATGAACCTGATGGGAGGGGGTCTTGACAACAGAGCCTCCTTGGCAACTGAGAGTGTTTAAGCTGATTGGCTGGTGAAATGGAACCATGGATAGCCCAGGGGAGGGGCTGGTGGAAAGAGGAAAATAACAGATTTTAACTGTCTGGGGTGTGTTTGAAGAGGTGTGTGATTGAAGAGGTGTGTGATTGTGGTGCGTTTGAGGGAGGTTGGAGATTTGAAGAGCTCTGTGGGAGAGAGAACTGAGAAATTGGATGTACAAGAGATAGTGAATGAATTGAGAAAGAGAGAAAGAAGGATGGTGTGCTGTTTATAAACATTTAGATACAAGACACATTTAAAGCAACAGTGTTACAATAAATGTTTGAAGTTCTGTGTTCCTTAAAACAGTGTCACAGAGTCTTATTTTGAATCCTGGAATACACACACTACCAATAATATCATCTTGACCTTCGTGCCAACAGTACCACAGCCTTGGAAAATGTAAATCACTGCTGATCCTTACACCTGGGAGAAGGGCAGATTTAGGGAAGGCAGTAAAGGAGAAGAGTCCTGAAAGGGAGAAGCCAAGGGGGGGGGGACAAGAGTGAGGACGGGACTGCGTTCTCAGAAGGGGAGAACTGAGGCAGACCTGTTTGTCCTGACCCTGGCTTGATTCAGAGATCTCCCTGGCTGTTCAGTTCTGATCACAAAGAGGTGTCAGGCTGGGCAGGCCTTGAGTGCGAGGCTTGGGTGCGAGGCTGGGCAGGCCTTTCACACTCGACACAGATGGGCGGTTTTTTCCCCCGCATTTAACAAAGATATTATTCCCACCCCTGTTCTAGATGATGCTATTAAGACAGTTGAGCTTGGCCTCTGTCGGTTCACAGAAGCCTCACATCTGACCATCTAGCTCAGAGAAAACGTTTTGATGGGTTTGGGGCCATCTGGGTCTCAGCAATGGCCTGATCCACTGTAACCCAAATTTTGCCACAAAGAGATACAAATTGTGGCTATTTACAGCTCCCTAGATTTTGTGTCATCCAAGTGATTTATTTATACCACAGAAAAATCAAGAGGAAAGGAAGGAAGGAAGGAAGGAAGGAAGGAAGGAAGGAAGGAAGGAAGGAAGGAAGGAAGGAAGGAAGGAAGGAAAGAAGGAAGGAAGTAATTTAACTTAACTGAAGCCAGACTACTCTGGATCCATCTCATGGCATAAAGGGATTCATTTGTGATGACTGCAATAGCAAAGAAATCATCCAAACTTTTATTGCAGATGTATTTAGAGGAAACAAACTATTCAGAAATAAATAAGAATTCCACTGAGAAAATTTGCTGGGTACACCATCTTCCAAAAATATCTTTTCAGAAAAATCCATCAAATTCACATGGAAAACTCTCAATGTTTTCAGAGAGGCGCTAGTCATACTCTTTTTGCACAAAATACCTTACAACTTTTATCTGCCCCATTGGGAAGAATGAGAGATTTCCATATCATCTTGTGCCTTTCCCATTCAATTCAACAAGGCTGTTGAAAAAGATGCTCCCAGAAGATTATGCTGAGAGAATAGGAATCAATTCCTTCTAAGAAGAAAGGCTCCAAAAACTAAATTTCCTATTAAGTTTATATGTGCCATATTTTGATTTGTGCATCACACAGAGAGCAAAAATAATAATATTGCCTAGTAATAACACCTAGCAGTTATGCAGTGCATACGCAAAAAGCAATTTCCAGGAAAACTAGTAATGCATAGTTAATGAGATTCAGATATACAGACAGATTCGAGTGAGAGAATATTCCATAATGAATGTTAATATAATCCCATAAAGTAGATGATTCTTTGCAGAAATACAGTAGAAGTTAAATGCTTGTCTTCTTAAAATAAAAATCCACATATGAAATATACAACTGAATTGCTTATGTCAAGTTAAATTAAATGGCAATTCATTTGCTTTAGACAGCATAGGAACCTCCACCCCATCCTTTTATACTTTTTAAGAAAGAGGAAAATAAATAAAATAAAAATTAAAAAATGTATGTGGATAGAAATCTTTTGCACATTGCAATCCATATTAAATAGTAATTTGTTGGCAGTACATTGACCATACTTTATGAGGGTAAATGTGGACATTGGGCCAGAATTACTATGATGAAAGAACCACTGTGAGAAATGAGAAAATCTCATTTTCTCCCACATTTAAATAATTTATACCTCAAGTTCTTTCTTCCTTGGATATGACAAACTCTGAATTTTAATAAATTCTTCCAAAAAAAAAGGAAAAGAAAAGAAAAGAAAAGAAAAGAATAGAAAAGAAAAGAAAAGAAACAACACTGCCAAACAAAAACCTGAAAAAGAATTTTCATCCATCTGCACCAGGCAAATGCATTGTATATCAATATTCCCAGCATGGAAAGGTACAGTTTGTACCTGTGTCCCAGGCAAGGTTAGAAAAGAAGAGCATATCAGAAGAAAATATATTGTAACTCTCACTCAACAAAACAAACATGGCTGAATACATGGGATATAAAAGCCAGTCTTTGGAGAGTTGAGCACTGAAATTTCTGGGCCTAGATGTACAGATCTGTTAGATTTACTGTTCACACTCTCATTTTGATAAACCTCATATTTTTGTCATTTGATATGTGGTGAATTTTTTCTTAAAAAAATGTTTTGAAGCAAAATTCTCACTCATCCATAATCCTACACTCAGCAGACTCCAAAATCCTAATGGTTTGTGTTCCTGCTGTTGAATATGTTTATTCTATAGTTCAGTTCTTAGTGCTACCTTTCTAAGATCTTAGACAGAGAAAAGGAAGAGGGAAAATCGAGAAAGGAACTTGGTAGGACCTGTAGAATTGAAACACATAATAAAGGTAGATATGTGTGTGCGCGCACATGCACGTGTTCACGTCTTCCATAATATGACATGATCCTTGTCAGAAACAAGCTACAGATGGGTGCCATCTTCCTGTCTCCAATCTGCATTCAAAATGAGCTCCAAGTTTGACCTTTTACATCAGGAGCAAAAATGTCTCAAGGCTGGTACTGTTTAGATCCCATGATAGTTGGTGTCAATCAGTCTTAAGTGGTTTTTATTTACTCCAGACATCCCATTAGGCGATGTGAATTGCAGGGTTTATTTATTTTCTCCAGGTAATGAATTCTTGGCCCTAGCTCAATGAGGAAAAAGAAAGTTACAAGAACCCTTTAATGAGATTAATCTGAACTCTAATTAGCAGCAATAGAAAACTCCAGTGTACTTGACAAAAATAGCACTGAAATTATAAACTGTAGTCATCACTAAGTGTGTGGTGGGGAGAGAGGGGAACTGAGATGGAAACACATTTCACTGTGGAAATGGACACAGGGAAATTAAGGTAGTCAGGCCTTGGGGAGTGACTGAGGAGGCAGGAGCACTGTAATATTTCTTTGTGGAAGAAATATGATGCTTAGAATGTTGCCTCTAGAGATGTGCAAAGTCCTCCTGAGAAATTTGCTGGGCTTATTGAAACTCTCTCATCTTCCCTTTGAAGGCTGAATTGCCTTCAAGAAAATTCCTTTGTAACATAATTCCTCTTCAGTCATTCAGTGAATGAGAGGGTAGCATCACAGTGCAAACATCATCCATCCAACCCTAGTGTGCTTATAGAATGCTTGACCATAGTCCCACACACTGGCCCCATGGGGAGTGACTCACAAATCCTGCAATAGGAATATTGTTCAGATGTTCAAATGTATAGGTTATGAACAAAGGCTAGATAGAATTCTGCTGGTTAATCATTGGACCTTTTCACAGGACATTGCCATCCTGCAATGGGGATAAGAGAAGGATGGGACTGTGACCACAGTTATGTGTGGCATCATTGTGGTCCCATTCTTCTCCCATCCCCAGGTGGCACAATCACAGAGTAAATCATTGATGGATTTTCCCCATCAATGACCCATGATCACACAGTCATCCTGCACTTGCCTGATGTGTAGAGGGTCTGGAAAAGTGCAATGGCTGCACTTCCCACCCCAATGTGGCCTGGGAAAGTACCCAGTTACACTATGGCAGGAAGAGGTGGGGCCGTCACATTTCCTGGATCATGGAGACAGCTGTGAGGAGGGGAGTACTCCCAGCGCACTCCCCTCTCTGCAGAGCTGCTGCCAGAATCCTCACCAGATGCCACTAGGAACAGGCAAGGTGCAAAAAGAGCCATTGACTCAGTTGGATTTACCTGTTTGTTGACTCATTATTTAGCAATTGTTTCAATGAGCCTACGCTAGTTGGAAATAATCATCAGGATTCAGCTGAAGTCTTTAACCCCTTCCCCACCTGTATTCACTTAATCTCACTGAAATGCATTGGAGATTTTAAAGCAGAGGTTGAATAGCCACCTGTCACAGTTGTTTTAGCTGTGGATTTCCAGCATCAGCAAGTGATGGACTAGAGGGACACTATGCTGCCTTCCAACTACAACTACATGATTCTATGACGGAGACATGTTTCTTACCTGCTTGCTTTTGGTTAGGATTCAAGCTGTAGTAGTCTTCAACCAGTGACCTGAAGGATGTCTGTAGGAATTCATCCTTCATTACACATGCATCTCAAGAGAACATACTAAGAGTTCTCCCTCACCCCTGCCCTACATAGACAGATGGTGAAAGGACATCTTCTTCAACCTGCAGTGGTTCAGACTGCATCTTCTGACACCTATAAAATTGTATGAATCGGGCTTCATTGCTGGCATAGGTAATTAGAAGATACATTTTTGGTGACAATATTCTGACCTTCTTCAAGTAGGCCTCAGATTCCAGGCTTATGTGGAATCTACCTTGCTTGTCCATTCTATTGAACTTATGATTATATGATTATTTCTCATATAGTTTATCAAACAAGAATTCCTGCAATTATGTTACAGTTTAGAATTGCTTTAAATTCTGAGTTTTGGAGCTGAAGTATTTTCACCTGAACACATGATCCACACTGAACAATACTTAGAGTAGACTCATGTATATCAGTAAGACTTGAGTCATGAACTATAGTAATTAATTTCATTGATGTGCATGGGTCTCCTTTAATGAATGCATTATCAATCAACTTTTCTACTTACCTGCTTTAGTAACATCAAAACAGCTCAACACAGAACTAAAAATAATGGGTGCAGTCCACCTTCCATTGAAACCATAACAAAAGTCTCATTAGATTAAAAATAAATTTTGTTCCTAGACACTTATTCCTGTCATATTAATCCCTCATGAGATTGTTCATCCTATAAATGGCTATGAGAAGACATTATCAAAAAAGTTCCTAAGGGTAACAACACAGCCACAACCTTACACACCTCAATTTTCTACCTTTCTTGCGAGCAAGAAGATAAGTGAACTCTGGTCTCTCAATTATAGGCAAACAGATGAGGAAGGCACTGAAAAGGATGACTGTGCTTATTTCATGGGCCTCTCCTTCAGGATACTGTAGGGAGGAATCCATTTATAAGCAACTTCCTTCATTCTTTTTATTTTCCACATAATTCACAGCGATAAGGAGCTGCATGAAGATATAATAGTCTGCCATTAGGAAGAATTCAATCACCTTTTCATATGATGATTGCTTTGACATTACCAGCCAAATGTAGGTTTCATTTAATTCGGCAGTTCATAAGGCTTGCTAGAGGAATGAGCATAGCATTGGAAGTAGGTGGGTAGGAAACTAAACAAGTATTTCATCTTTTTGGCTCATTAACTCTGAAATGAGGAAGTATCTTGATTGGCCATAAATGTGTCCCAGAGGCCCTAAAAGCCACAAGGCAGTAACTACAATTAGCTTCTCTTCAAAGAAATATACTAAGAAGATTATCCTCTGAACAGTAACCGCACTGAAATTACCAAGGCACCTTCAGAATTTCATCAACATTTGCATTTATTGTACCATTTACATGTTACTGCCTTATCAAGTGATGAAAATTCAAAGAATGTGTGTGAATGTGTAAGATTTAGAGCCATGTGTTCATTGTCCTAGTTATCTAAAGACCTAGGTGTACAGGGCCTTTCTGCACTACACTTTCAACATCCTGTGGAATTCTGGGGTTTATAATTTACTGAGGCCCGAGAGCAATCTGGTTGAGAATTCTAAAACCCCTCCCGAAACTGCAGATCCCAGGATTCCATAGGAAGTTGAAAGTTGTATAATAACATTATAATAGTATAGTGCAGAAAGGCTCATAAATCCATTCTGGCTGTCTAATGACCTGGATCTCTTCCAATCTATATATCCTCTTACTGAATGATGGCCGCTTACAGTCACGTCAAAAACTATAAAACAGTGAACCAATAACCTTTCAGAAATACACTCACTAACCTTTCAAACATAAACTGAACATGAAGTAGAAATGTAATTATTATTTTTTTTCCTCTGAGGAAGCAGTAGGCAATTCTAACAACTTTTTTTACTGCTGCTATTCGTATTTCGGGACTTATTCTGCACAAAATTCATACTTTTTTGTTAGTTTTGTTTACTTCCACAGAAAACAGCATTTTTCTGTGTAGAAAATAACATTTCTATTGAGATATATTGTTATTTTCTATGCAGTGAATATCTTTTCCTCTTCAGAAAATGCTGCTTTCTGCAGGATTAGGGAGAGGTGATAATTTTGCACAGAATTAGTCCTGACTGTGAAGATTCTTGTCTATGTTTCTCCTCATCAAAATTTTCCTGACATCCGAGGAACATGTTCTTCAGCTATTTACTACTTTTAAAAAATATTATTTCTATTCCTGTGGAGCAGGACTACATCTATCAGTCTGTGTCCACAACATTCATATGCCCTCTGGGCTAAATAAATAAATACATAAATACATAATTTAAAAAGTAGAGTAGGGCTGTTGTAGCAAGCAACCAATGTGTATGTCAGGGTGGGGCAGTTGGTGGTCGTGGGTATCTGGTCCTATCTTGATCTTATTAAATAATCACTAGTTTGGTATGAAGATTACTGATCTCAGGTCACATCATTCTTCTCCAAAGAGTTCAGTCAATCTTTTTTAAAAAAATAAAAAATGAAAAGTGATAGTTTCATATGGGATCTCATCTCTGTTGAATTTCCCAGCCTGTTCTCCTGCATAGTTTATATCTATCTGGATTTGCTTCTGTAATAAAGTCAAGGGATTTCTTTCCTTTCCTATCTCTCGCTGGTTTCCTAAAATATTTAAAAATTTCCTTATGAACATTTAAAAAAAAAAAGGACATGGAGCCAGAGTAATTTCTCCTGTTTTAGTCATCATCTTATTATGCTAGTCCATCACACTGTGTTTGCCTTAAATACCAGTTATTAGTATAGTCTGGCCCTGAGCTGTTAGAATCTACATTTTGAGCAGAACTCTGGAATTGAAGGCCTACTGGTATACAACTATATACTCTCCACTTGGCTCCCCACCTGACCAGTTAGTCCCAGGATATGATCACAAGACATCTGACGCAGTCCTTTAACAGAAGCTAAACAGGGTTGGGTCTTCTCAGTGCTGGTATGAGAGACTGCATGGGAACTCTATTCCAACTTGAGTTCCATCTTGGAACAATTCTGGTGTATAAATATATTAAATACATTAATACACACAGAAACATGATTGCAACACTGACTGTTATATAATAGACACCAATACATGCTGATAATAAAGGACAGTAAGCAACAACAACAGCAGAATAAGTAAAACAAAATGAAATAATAAAAGGACCCAATGAAACACATTAAAGCAGTATCCACATCAAAACCTGTCACCACTTTTTAGAGTAACAAAACTGATATCTGTGTTGCCACTATCTAAATGGCCTGAGAATTTCCATAACCATATAAATCCAAGCAAGGGGTAAAGAGCTGGTTCTTCCAAGCAGCATTTGTGATGCCTGATTCTAGTTTTTAACTCAGTGGAAGCTATCTTGCTCAAGCAAAATGACTTCCATATTGGGTTGGTTTTATGGATAAAAAAATTATAATGTGTAACTTTACAGCATATTTTCTTGCATGCCAGGTCAGGTCTGCAGACTTAAAGAATAAGTCTTGATGGGAAGAAGAACAGTATCTCAATACGTGTGAGGGACTAAATATTGGAAACAGATTTTAAAGGGTGAGGAGTGGTAGAATTTCTCTGTTTTGATATAAAGAGCAATATATCCTAAGGATCCTGACAATGCTAGGTGAATCCTTGGAACACAAGAAACAAGGCAAGGAGAAAAATGTTGTCTTGCTTCTTTTGCTTTTTGTTTTCTTCCTATACCTCTCCCTTATTCTTCTGGTAAGAAATTTGAGGCCTGAGGCTTTCAACTCCCCTGGAGGAATGTATCTCTGCAAAGTTTGCTACTCAAATTGAAGTAGAAGGCATGTGTACACATAACACTAGCACTGTCACTCAAGGGATGCCATACATAGGGATGTAATCTTCACTGATTTGCTTCTTGAAGAAAACAGTGGGTAATTTAGCAATGTCCCTTTCATTGTGAGAAAGTCTTCACAAACTGTGCAGTTTTCAAAGACTGCAGTTTTCAAAGATTTACAGTTTGGGACTTATTTGGCACAAAATTCACATGTGGTTGTTTAGTGCAGAAAGCAGCATTAGATGACTCAGGAACTGGACACTCCAGAAGGATTAAGGTTTTTCAAACATCAGTGTCATTCTGACCCCTTAAATATTTCAGCTGGAGCTGTAAATCGTTACTTCCACATTTGAATTTTTTTTAAAAAAAAAAACCTCTCAAGTTCTTTCCATCCTGGATATAAGGGAAAAAAAATACACAATTTGTATTTCAAATATATCCTGAAGCAAAAATACTACTCGTCAGCACTAGCCGAGTTCAAGATGTAAAGCTTTGCCCAGCATGAAGTTGCCCACACTGTGTTTACCATCTAGATATGTGTTAAAGGTCAAAGGGCTGTCAAAAAAAGGAAGTGTCTCTAATGCAGCACTGGTTGACTAGGTAAAGGCCCCAGTTCATTAGTGCCTTAGCTTAGAATAAATAACCACACGCAGACATATGTCACCACAGCACTACGAAACCACTATGTAGAAGAGCAACATAGGGCAGCACACAAACAAACCAACTCCACCACGGGGTAATGACCAAACTGTAACATGCAATGAGCAACAGCCAGAGATAAGGGACAGTTAGCACAAGGCAGGAGAACAAATTGCAAGAGACATGCTGCCAGATGAACAAAAGAAAAGGTTTACTAAGGCACAAACAAAAGGGGAAACACGGATCAGGCAAAAATACCCAATCTCTTAACCCCCAGCCCAGAATGCCAAAACCTACACTCCAAATGCCTCCAAACTCACATCCTCCAAAGCCCCACCACAGCACCCCCCAGAGCCTAAGCAGATAAACCCAAACCCCAAATATGTCACCACAAAGAGAAAGCCTCCCCCTGGGCAGCTGTTCATTGCCTACACAGTGGCAGAGAGGCAGGTAGGCAGAGGGCCAACTGGTCATGAGGGGCAGTGCCTATAGGTTGATCACCTGCTTCAGGGCAAGTGCCATGGAAACCTGGCACAACTGATGACATAGGCGGGGCACCTCCCTCCAGAAGCGGATGTGATTCACCCACAACCAGCAAATTGCAGAGGAGAAACAAAACAGAGGGATGGGGTCTATACAGCTGTAACAGACAATCAAGTACATAAACCAAACCAAAGACACCAACACACGCGCACACACACACACACACACACACACACTGCTCAGGTTCAGTGGGAAGTCAACCAACACACCCACCAGAGGCATCAAGGTAATGCACAATCTCCTGCATGTTAATCAAGATCAATGTAGAAGGCTGCCTAGGGACCAGGATCTGTTGGGGTGGCCCAACAAAGGCCTTATCACTGTCCATTTCTCAATACCCTGGTTGTCTTAAGGATGCCATGTCCTGGGATGCTGGAGGGTCCCACTGCTGCTGATGTCAGGCTGCCAGACAAAGCTAGGTGGGCACGGCTGCTGGGTCATCACCAGTGCCAGCAGATGGTATACTACCCTCCTCCACTTGCACATCCACCTCTGCCTGGTGTCCCCATCCAGTCTGGAATCAGGATGTAACAAGAACACATAGCTATGTCAGTTCAGGGCCACCACACATGCCACAAGTGCACCCCAGGACACCAGCTGAGACACACACCACAACTGCTCAAATAGCAATAGGCAATGTCAACACTTTAAATCTATCAAGAACTGGTGTCCACACCATGCTGGTTGCACAGTGGGGACCACATTCAGCATACCAGACCCATCATGTACCCCCACCCCTATTTTGATTGTGCAACAGGGGCCATTCCACAATGGCATCCAGATGACCATGATGTGGCAGCCAATGTTGTGTATGCATCCCACAGTGAGTCTCATCACATCCATGAAAGGATGTGAGCCTGTGCTGGTATGAGTCTTGACAATGACAAGTGTAAGACAGCCAGGCACTGTCCGTGTCCGTGTCTCCAGTTGCACAATGACACTTCTACAGTTGCCTCCTGAATGTGCCCATTGCTTAAAGTCATGCTCCATGGTTCTTTGTTTCCACCATTGTCTGCTGAATTCATCTCTTGTGCAAAGCTAAGTTCTTTGAACTGTGAGTGCAGTGTTCACTATGCATGCATATAATCTTTTCTGAATTCAAAGTCAAGATTCAATCTATTACTCTGAGAGTAAAACACTCACAGTCCTGTGCCTGGATCAACAGGTCTATCCATTTTGGTTCCTCCCATATAGAGGAGGAGGAGGAGGAGGAGGAGGAGGAGGAGGAGGAGGAGTCCTGCAAATTCCTTTGTTGTTGTTGTTGTGTGACTTCAAGTCATTTCCAACTTATGGTCATCCTCAGGTGAAGCTATCATGGGGTTTTCTGGCACTGACAGCTCTGCTGGCTGTTTGCCGTAAAAAAAATAGAATGACTGAATGAATGGCACTGACAGTATGTAACAAACTCCAGGTCATCCAGTAGGTTTCCATGGCCAAGCAAGAAATTTAACCCTGGTTTCAAGGGTTATAGTCCAATGCTCAAACCACTAATGTAAAGATATTTATGAATTCTGGCAAATTCTTAAAAAAAAGAAAAAAAAGATTCTTACCCACCTCTACTTGTAAAGCAACTCAGACAGAGTTATTTGAATCTTATGTGGCCCAGGAAACACATCCAATCTGGTTCTGATAGACATTGCTAAACACCAATCTGGTCCAGTTGTGTCAGTGACGAATAGTTGGTGCACTTTGCTAACTACAGACCTTCATTGAAAAACATAAGTGATATATCAGATGATACCACTATGTAAGGAAGGTGACCCTTGAGATTACAAAGCCATTTAGCTGTTCTTATGAATCTGATGACTTTTTCTTAACATGAATTTGTTGAAAAGAATAGACACATATCCTTCTCACCTCAAGAAAAGCAGAGACATCTTAAGGCTGAAACTGTCATGTACACCCCACTTACCTCCCTTGTACTGTACTTCTGAAGGAGCTCCATATTGCTAAGTCACATAATTTAGTCATTGCTTTTGTGATTTTGTCAAAATATAGGCATAAATTAAAAAAGACTTCTGCTACTAATACGACAGAAGGGACAGAGGACAGAACACATTCATTTTCTGGCTTTTAATGCAGATGGGGACATTCAAAGTTTGTGTGTAGGGTGAGGAAGCAGGGAGGTGCCTTCCTTTTTTCTTTTTTTTTAAATCTACTCAGTGTGCATGAAAGTGTTCCTTCTGTGTGGTAACTGAAAAGCTTTTGTTTCCACTTTTAAAAGAATTAAATGCAAGGCTCTGGAATGGTTGAGGACTGATGAGGGAGAAAAAAAATAAGAGGAAGGACTTAAAGACAAAGTACATATTTTTATGAATGGAGTCATATAGGCCATTTCTGCACTTCACTCTTATAGTGCTATTATTCCACTTCCTACATCTTGTGGAATTCTGGAGTTTATGGTTTACTGAGGCCAAAGAGTTCTCTGGCTGAGAATTCTAAATGCCCCTCCCTAAACTCCAAACCCCGGGATCCCATAGGAGGTTGACAGTGGAATAATAGCACTATAACAGTGGAGTGCAGAAACGGCCATAGACTCTTTCTTGCCAGAGTCCTAAATGTGTATATAAAGATATACATAAAATAAGACTGTACACTGAGGATGGGAATTCTCACTTCTTGGAAGATGCTGGGGAAAAGGCATCAGTATTTCTTTCTGTAAAGTCAAAACCCTTTTTTCTCACAAAGGATGGAAAAAATCACCACAACATTTAAAAAACTGCATTTTCAAGAAAATCCATTTTACTCAGAGCTGCACAACTTTCTGAAGAACAACTGCATAGTTGTAGGTCTGCCTCCACCCATCACTATTTCATTTTGCACAACTTTTTGAAAAAGAGGGACATTACAACACTTAAATGGATAGATTAGATACCAGGATTTCATTATTTTTTTTAATGTAATGCATACTGGAGTTTTGGGGCTAATTTTCTAGTCCTGCTCAATTGAGGGGCCAATTTGTACAACAAAAATCACTCTCTGATCTGAGAAAGGCCCAAACTACTGGGTTCTGAGTCTGCACTCCTATCCTTTCTTGACCTGTTTGCCTACTTTGATTCCCTGATTCCTTCTCACCTCTGCTAATTTGCTTTATCCCAGCCAAGGATGCTCCACTCCTGGCATCTCCTCCTCCTCAGATCTTTCACAGCTGCCTTGCAAGATTTGGAGTAGAAAGAAGGGCAGTGCAGACTCAGAGCCCAGAGAGTTGAGAGACCAAGCTGTTTTTTTAAAAAATACTGAGAAAGAGTGACAGAGGAGGGGGCAGCAGCAGGAGAGGATCAATCTTGGAAGGAATGAAGCAAATTAGATGAGAAAATAGTCATAATTTTCACTGTTAAGGTGCACAACTTTAGGGCTTAGCCTTCAAGAAATGTTTTACTCCATTTCCCTCCTTTCAATGATGAACCATTCTAAGGCATATAAAAATCGTACAGTTTTAGTTAGTATAGGTGCACAACTTTGTCTTGGGGAGTTGTGCTGTATTCCCACTGTACAACTTTTAAAGCTATGCAGAGTTGACATAGTTGTGCTGTTTTGCTGTGCAAAACCACCACCACCACCACCAACAATAACGTTATTGCAAATCGCAGGAACTTTCCAAGCACCATTTTAATTCTGGCCAGCTTTCCCCAAGTGGTTGGTAACACCAAATTTAGACCACTCTAGGGAAATTGTCAAATACCCATCCCATCCCTTCTCTATATGTAAAACATGACATCAAATTCAACCATAAATCCTGCGAAACTAGATTAATGTAAACATTATTCCCTAGGGGGAAAATAGAGATGTCAGGTACCAAAAAATACTCCCCCACTTCCTCTTTCCTTCTCTTCCCACCTTGGTGCTTTCTAGAGCTTGGAGAAATCATCATCATCATCATCTTTCCACTCCAGTTCTTATAAAGAAAGCATTACAGTTTTAAATACTGACAGGGGGATTCTTGGGGGCTCTGATCAAATCATCATCATCATTATCATCATCAGATCAGAGCCCTCAAGAATCCCCCTGTCAGTATTTAAAACTGTAATGCTTTCTTTATAAGAACTGGAATGGAAAGTGTATCATTTCTTGTAAACATCTTGTTTCCATCTCTTTCTGTTGCTTCCAACAAAATCCAAAATCCACAAAATTGGGCCAACTAAAATGCACAAAACACATTGTGAAAGCTAATGAAGCTTCACTGTCTTCTTCATCAGGCAAAGATGTCAAAATCATACAGGAGAAGAAAAGTGATGAAGTTAGAGTCACAGGCCTCCATTTTCTCTCAAATATTACTTCTGTTGCCAGTTAAGATGTTCTGTGGGGATTTCAATACAGGCAGAGACCATTCCCCTTCTTGGCCATGTGGGAACTAGGGACAAAGTACAGTAAAACACAAGTAATAAAATTTCAGCTCCCTTAGCAACAGAAAATTAACTGTCTCCGAATTACTTATAAAAGGGCTAAGATTTGCTTTGGGATCATTTAAAGTAGCTTGCTTCATCTTCGGCATTGTAGTGGACTGGAGCTCCTATAACCACCAGTCAGCACAGCTGATGTTGACCAGCAGGCCCAATAACATCTGGAAAGCAACACTTGCCCAATCCTGTTGTATAAGAAAGGCTATTGAAAATATGGACAATTTTACAGATTGATCTGATATAAGTTTAGTTGCATTTTCAGTCCTTGATTTCAGCAGAGGTTAGAGTGGCTAACATCATATTGGTCTAAGTATCATTCTAATTTTCTTATGACAAATTCTATCCCCTCCCCACTTCCACAACTTTCTGGAATTCAAGGGATGAAATACCAACACAGATAGATTGATAACCTTCTGTGTGCAATATGTGTTTGATCATTTGACTATTTTACAATTGTAACTGTAAAGGCACTTTTTCCTGTTACTCATTTTTTTTTCCTTTTCTTATGATCTATGGATTTCTTTTTTTTAATGATTATTTCAATTCAAATTGAATAAGATTATCATGAATCAATAGCTCACCACTGGCAGGTGTTTACCAAGCGTTCCAAGCAGTTTGCCGCTGGACTACAACTAAGGTTTGTACTATGCGGATGACTCCTTCCTACTACATTAGCACTAACATCTAAGCCTTGTCACGCCATAGGACCTGGACATTATGTAGTCAAGAAGCTGTACTACTCCTTCACAACTACATTCCATACCATGTGTGTAAGAGCTTCATTTATGCATCATACTGAAAAATCAAATGGTTCACAAAACAATATAAGTTTCAAATAACACGCTTAAAGGCTTTGGCCAAGGTTCTGCACCGGAAGACATAGCTACAGTGATGGAGTACTGCTGTAGTTTAATGTTCTGATTAGACCCCCCCAAAGCATCTTACAAGGCAGGCTGTACCACCAACATAGGGATTTCTTAGGTGGTGATAAGTGGATCAGTGGGTGCAGTTGCATAGGAACGTGGGGGTGGGGGAGTGATTCACCCCAGGTAGCAATATTTTTGGGGTGTTCTGGCCTGTAGCCATGCCCTCGTGTGTCCTGGCCACACCCCCATGTACCACAGCCACACCCCCATGCACAGTGGCCATGCCCCTTGTGCTGTAGCCCCACCCTCTCCCATCCCCCCTCCACCCTCTCCAAGCTCCGCCACTGAGTGGACGAAGAAGCATTTCATCTTCTCAAGACAGAGAAGCACTTTTTGACAGGCTGCTGTCATTTCCAATTAATTCAATAATAATTAGAACTCAAGATTTCAGTGACCATTCAATAGGCTAAACATCTAATAATAGGAAATATACAATAAGGTTCATATTCAATAGTACAGTCATCCCTCTACATTCACCAGGGACCCCCATGAAAGTGGAAAAACCATGAATAACTGTAGGCCCTCCCAAACCATATTTAACACACAGAAAAGACATGATCACCATATTCAACCCACCATGGATTCCTTTGAGGTATCAGGGGTCCTTCACAAGGCAGAAGTGGGTGGATGGTAGGGCTTACTGCCACCTCCACTACTGCCTCACACCATTTTTAAAAGGGACTTACAAACCTCATTCACAGTTTCTCAGTCTCACAAAGTGTACAGTCCTTATTAAAAATGGCCTAGGGAAGCAGCAGAGGTGATAGTAAATAATCCATGAATAATCAAATCCACAAAAGTGAAACCTGCAAATGTGGAGAGATGACTGTAATAAAAATGAAATGCCAAGAGAAAGAGTAAAACATCCAAATGTGGGAGCAAAACCACATTTTTTTCCAAAGCTAAAGATTACTTCTGTCATAATCTCTCATGACCTCAAGGCACCACCTCTCCTTTTTTTGATGCTGCTGTCTCTGTAGTCAGACAGGGCTACACTCTCCCAGACCTGCTGGAAATGAGCCAGACAGACAACCAGGGTCTACATCTTGTAGGTTGTTATCCTGATTTCTGGGGTCCCGAGGGGGATACCTAAATATGCTCCAAATAAATGGGGAATGGGAATTAGCCAGCGCACAAGCTGTAGCACTACTAGAGGCAGGGTAACCTAGCAAAATCTTTTCAACCCAATGTTTACGGGGTCAGGCCAAGCCAAAAACCATACCAACTCGCTATTTTTATTATTTTTATTTAAAAATCAGTCCTTGCACATGTTCACACTTATGCACTCACTCACTTAGAGCTAAATAGAAATAAAAGAGAGGAAAATTGATAGGGGATTTTGGAGAGGTATTTTCGGGGTATACTGCACCTGGTCCTGAAGACTGAAGTCGGAGACAGCAGCAGGGCGAGAGGAGAAACTCAGCACGTGGAGGGCTGAGGGGATTGCCGGGAGGAGAGACATGGAGTCAAGAGGAAACCAGAGCGATCCAAGGAACCGCTTGAAAACCAGGTCTTTTTATAGGGAAAAATATACCTGGAGGGCTAATCCTTTCCCGGGGAGAACAATGAGTTGAGGAGCTAAAACAAAGCTTCAAAATGTACATGATTTGGACAACAAAGCTCTGAAATGTCAGAGTTATTAGTTTGATTAGATTTGCCAGTGTTTGTCAAAAGCCTTGGCAGTACGTAAATTGCTCTCGCTTGACAGGCTATTTGTCCGGATTGCTAATCCTGTCAAGCTGGCTTCTTGGGACAGAGAACTCTTTGTTTAATTCTCATGTGTGCATGTCTGGAGGGCTCCTAGGGCTACGTGACAGATCATTTACTGGCCAGACCGGGTTTTTCCTGATTGCGGGCCATGTGGCCATGCCTGTCTGCATGCTCATCTGGGGGACCCTCTCAAGCATGTGGAGATATATTTAATATTTGATATTAATACATTGTAGACCCCGGGAGAGGGCTAACTACCACAGTAACAAAGTCCCAAAATTAGATGGTCTCTAAGCACCTTCTGTGATAGTAGTCTAAGAAAATTCCAAAATCTGAGACGAATTGAATTTAAGATTAGACACATTAGAAATGAGAGAAACCAATTTATCTACCTGAAAACTATTATACTACCTGATCTTTTGCTAAGCTAAGGTTATACAGGACGATGAGTGAAGGATGGCAATGTAGAGGCTTTGTATCAGATGATCCAAAAATGATGGAGGAGGGGCCAAAGCCTGATAATGTGAAATGCATAAAAAACAGATAATTATACTATTGCCATTGTTCTCTTACTCATGAATAATGCCTGCTAGGCAATGTTTCAGATGACATATTGAACCGTATCTGTTTTCTGTCCAGACCTAGCAATATGTAACACTTCTCTGGAGTAATTGCACTAGCTTTTTTTTTTTAAACTTCTCTTGAGACTCCCTGATTTGCCCAGGGAACCTCGACATTTCTCTCAAATTTCTTACTGATGTTCAGTTGCTCCCTGAGCTGTTTCATTAGTCTTCTCTTGCATTTCTCAGATGTTTTGCCAAAGCAGACATTTCCAATTCTGCCTTGGATTTTGCTTAAGACAACTCTGCTCACAGCACAAACACAGCTATGGGAAAGATGTTCTATATTTCTGTCCCGTAGGACTATTGACAGGTCTTAGGTGCATGCATGTAGTTGTATTTACAAGACTTGTCAAGTGATTGGCAGATACACAAATCTCTTCCTTTTAAGTGTGAACTGAAGAGTGAAGATGATTAAGATGACTAAAACTCAGATCACTTCTCTTCCCTTGCAAACAGCTCATCACTGCTATTTTAATACAGCAATCTTAATGATCCATTTTTCTTGGTTTGACTTATAATCAACCTGTATATTTTCCAGTTATTTTTAAAATTAATTATAATTATACACTCATAATGGCTAGATTTTATTTATTTATTGGTTATTGTAAGTCTTGAGTGAAAGATATCAGAAAGAAATGTAATCTCAGAGACTGTACTTTACAAGAATTTGAAGATATGAAACATTTTACATTAAACTGACCAATTTATTCAAACATAATTGAACAACATTAGGACTAAATTGTTGCCCAGGTTTCCTACTATGTATAGGTATTGATCTGTTTGTGAAAAGACTTAGATAAGAGTGTGACTTCTCTAGCTTATAACAGCATTAGAGAACACTGTGACCACAAAGACAGGCAATATTTGTCTCCATCAATTGTTATTACATAAAAGCATTCATAAAACAACACTTTAAGATGTCTTGGTGACCTTCACTCATAAATTTATGATTCTTGATGTATGATTATCTCTTTTATTGTACATTTGTAATGGCCAGACAACTATAAACAAATAGGATGGCTTAGCATGGAAGGAGGATATAAAATTCACACTCAGCGTGAACCTGAAAGAAATTTTTTAAAAAATGTTATATAGGTGGCACATGACACCACTGAAAATGAAGAAGACTTTACACATGGAAAGTGAAAAGTGCTGGAAGTATGATTGTGAAATAGGATCATATTACCATATGTGGTAGACATGTAAACAAGCAAACACGTTCTGATGATAGATACACAATCATATCCAAGATATATTAAAGATAAAATATGAGATGACACCCGAGCTATATTTATTGAATATGGTCACTGACCTTAAGGATTTAAAGAAACACAAAAAGATTTTGTTATATTTGATCATGGCCACTAGATTGTGTTTTCCACAGCATTGGAAGGGCGGGGAAACTCTATCCATCGAGGAATGGCAAATCAAGATTACTGATATGATGGAGATAGATAAATTATCATGTCTGTTAAAAGATAAGATGATCCAACAAACAGAAAGGGAATGGAAACTGATGTCAGACTGGATAAAGAAAAGATAGATAAAGGGATAAGATAGGCACAGAGATAAAAGATAATAATATAGACCAAAGATGATGCAAGCAATTAAAATATTTGATGTATAGACATATATCATATATAGATATGATGTATAGATATGATGTATTGATAAATATAATTATTCTTAGTAATGATAGTTAATAGGTGTACAGACTAGAAATTAATATTTATGGGAAATGGATAAAGAGAATATTAGGAACAAGGTGTAACTTTGGGGAAATGCAATTTAAAGGAATGTTGGGGGGGAATACAAGTAAAGAATGAGAACACGTGGGAAAAAGGAATGCAATTTTAACAGATGATGCAATTTTTATATATATATATATATATATATATATATATATATATATATATATAAATAAAACAAATATGATGGCTTGCTTGCTATTGATTCCAAGTCCAGAAGTTATACAAGGGAAAGGACTACAGCAACAGCACAATTTGCACATGCGCTTCCCCATCCAACTAACATAGAAGTTGTCTTCCACAAGTAGAATGATGGGGATTCTCAATTTCTGGATCAAAAGCAGAGGCTTTACAGTTCTAAGTAAAGACAGCAATATAGGACTGTGGGAACTGCCTTATACCAGGACAGACATTTTGTCCACCTAATTCTCCATTATCTGTTCTGAATGGCAACAAACATTTCAAACTGAGGTCTCTTCTATCACCTGCTACAGATGCCAGACACTGTTGTTCAGACCTTCTGCATGCAAATTATTTGCATTGTTGCATAGTCCTTCTTGTAACTCCATATGGGATAGGATCCAATAAGTGAAATCCATGTGTGTATGTACTTTTATGTATATAAATATTGAAATCTCAGATTATATAGTAAGATCTCTCAGAAGCTCACAATAATATTGATACAAACAATTTTAAATAGAAATAAATGAAATAATGTGAGGGTGAGAAAACACATTAAACTATTGAACAAATTAAGAAGTAAAAACCATCTAATTCATGTATATATGTAAATATATACATACATATATATCATGTATATATGTAAATTTAGGCCCTTTCTGCATCCTACTTTTTAGCAAAGACACCCAGTGGGGATTCCAGCAGCAGCTCTGCCAGGAGGGGAGCACAACGGGAGCACTCCCTTCCTCACCGGCTGGGTCTCTGTGGAAGGGAACACAATGGCCCTGTCTCTTCCTTCCTCAGTGCAGGCAGGTACTTTCCCAGGCTGTGCTGGGGCAGGAAGCACAGCCATTGCACCTCTGCAGCTTCTGCAGGACGGGTAAGTCCAGGATGGCTGCCCAATCACATGTCATTAACAGAGAAAACCCAGATTTAATATGTGATCATGCTGCCTGGGGATGGGAGAAGGACAGGACCACAATAACATCATGCAGAAGCATCGCTGTGGTCCTGCCCTTCTCCTGTCCCCCTTGTGAGATGGGAGGGTGGTACGGAAAGGGCCTGTGATGAAGCTGTTAGGCCACAAATGCTCTAATAACATGCCAAATTTTAACTTGGTGTCTGAAAAAAACCAGTTCCAGCACAAATTAAGCCTCACATGATAGGGCACTCAACAAGCAGGAAGCCACACCAGAGAAAGGCCACCTCCCAAATCCTCACACAATGTATTCTTCATACTGCTGGGCCAGAGACAGAGACATCTCAAGCAGATTATAGTCCTTAGACATTCAATTAAATTGCTCTTCCATCATCAAACCAGTAGGGGAATGATTTGTCTCCATGAACACATGCATGCTCTCCAAATCATCTTTTGAGGGGCAAGAGACTCACTAGAATAGATTTTTGGGGATGGACTGTCAGGACTGGAGAATAATGTCCTGCTTCACAAGAAGAAACTTATTCACATGACGTTGGATTCTGTGCAGTATATGTTGCATAATTGGATGCTCATGTAATTCTGTTTTCCCCTTTGGCTTACAAAAAATGAAGACTGAAATAATAGAATGTAAAAATTAAAATTTCACTGGCACTGTTCCTGTATCAAAAATTAAAAACACACACCTCATAATTAAAACTGCCTATATCTTTGGAAGAACCTTTATCTTCTCTCCAATTTACTAGAGGTAAAATTACTTTTTCCCTAAGTGCTGTGTGTTTCTGTTTTCAGCCTTAAAATCAATTACTGCTGGCAGAGAGTAATTAAACAAACTAATGAGATGTTATTTTAAATTACAACCTGACTTTCTTTCAGGCATCTTTGCAATGAGCCCTAACTACCCTTTTCTGCATTGTTGCATTTTAACCCCCCCTTTTGTCTTTGACGGTTTGCTTTCTGTTTCTTGTTTTCCATGACTTACCACCTACTTTCGTAGTAGGAAATAATTAGCTAAATATTTTAATTAGAGGTTTCTCAAAGCAACAGTAGGGCATTCTATAAATGGAAAGTTATTTGATATTGCGGGGGGGGGGGGATCTAGCTTACTATGGTATGTGGAGTTCTGCCATATGAGAAATTGCCTTCTGCAGTTAACTCCAACAGCAGGGTTAATTGTATTCCATTCATCTAAGAGCACCATTAAGTGTGCTGTGGAGTCATTTAAATGTGTTACTGACCCTTTTCTGCATTAACTTTTTTGATGTGGGTACTAAAAGGCTCTCATCTGAAGATGACGCAATACCATGGTCAGTTATTCTGATGGGTGATGTGTGAGAGAATAGTGAACTGATGCTTCTGTCTCTCAATCTTTCTCTTTCTCTCAGTAAACACCTATGAGCAAGAGTAGCTGAAGGACAGGTATATCATTAAATGATGACTTAGGTGGATTGGAAAAACTGAAGTTCAAAGTGTTACTCACCTATGTACACACTGGGACCATTTACTGTCTCACATCCAAGCCTATCTGAAGGAAAGCTGTGAGGATAAAATGGAGAGAGTTAAGTGTGCCTCCTTGAACTCCTTGGGCAGACGCAGAACATGAAGGAAAAAAACAAAAACAAAAACTAAAGCTTCTAGAATCGCTTATGTTAGGTGTGGGATTTTGGGAGCTGTAGCCCAAAAACAAAAATTTGTTTGGCTCTGGAGAAATGATGGAATGTATATGTGACAAAACTCATATAAAAGAGAGAATCACAACCATCACAAAGGAATAACATCTATAATAGTATTGGAGGGACCAGATCAGATGTTCTGAAATCCTCTGTACTTTGTTATCTGTGGAATGGACAACATGGTGAACATGTATATGAGAACTAGGCTCAGCAAAAGTCAGAATATCATCTGCATGCTCATCATGTCTTTTGCTACATAGAAACAGCTGTCACTTTTCAGCCAATGGTGGTAAAGGAATAATTCCAGTGTTCTTTGTTTTTCATCAATCAAAAGAATAGACTTCAGGAAGAATAAATGAGGAGATATCTCCACCTGATGCACAACTGTAAAATTACACTGTCATAAGAAAAATCTCTCCTGGTGATCTTGACAGCAGGCATACAGTCACAGTGGTATTCAGAGTGGATGTGCAAACATCTTTGAGAAACTTGACTAGTCTTATTCAAATGCTTTTAATTTTGTTTGAGATTCCTTGGAAGTTTTGGTAAGCAGATAGCTCCTCGGGCTCTCGCTTTAGTATGCCACTTTCCACCTAAACAATAAAATCAGTTTCAGAGGGAGTGCATTCTGGTGGTGGTTGGGGCCAAAGCCAAAAATGTGGGAACAAAAATCTAAGCATATTGAATTGAAAACTTACTGCCAGTAACAAAAGTCTTAATTGTCTTAGATGCCACAAAATTAAGAAATTAATTGGGTCTGATGTTTTTTTTTAAATGGATTCACCAAATTTGAATCTGCTGAACATGTAAGTGAAACAGAATATACTTGTATGCTTCAAATCCATGCTTTTTAAGAAATTAGCATGCTGATCTACAGCTTCCCAAAATGTGTACAAAAGGTACACAGTATACATAAAAGTAGGTATGTTAGGGCAAATTGCACAGAAGAAAAGCAAGATATTAAGGTAAAATGCTTGGACAAATGTACACAATAGGAAAAGTGTGTGCAAAAGATGTGAATGCTAAGAATGATGCACACAAAAATGTGTACAGATTTCTATGGTGGTTTTTTCTTTTTTTGGATCTCAAATGCCTCCCAGGGGTATTTAGATATATTTCCCACGTGCATATCTTTTGTGTGTGTGTGTGTGTGTGTGATGGGACAGTTCCTTATGCCTGGAAACTGGTGCAAGCCAGCACTAAAACAAACTTATGATCAAGGAAATAAGAAATTCAGTAAATTCAGTAAAACCAAAACAGGTAGATTTAGCCAGTTCTAGGTATGAGTATGTATGGTATCATCCAATGATCACATCTTTATTGTTGAAGACTGTAGTATCATTGGCTCAAAGTCTTTGTCTTGGTTTTGAACCCTTTTTAAATATTGCAAGTGAACAAATTCTGTCAATTTCTGACAACCCAGGAATAAATATAAGATGTGAATTCATCTCATATTATTTAAAGTCTGGATTTTTTGTTCCTTTCTCAGTTAAGAACTGGGTCAATTAAAACCAAGACAGAGTAAAATAGAAGTAGAGTTGGCTTATTTGCATTCATTTGTTTATTATATTTATATACCACTTTTGTTCCATTTAGCTGAAGGCAATGGTCTTGAACCTTCTCATGTCTATATAACCCTCACAACAACCCATATGTTAGACCACGCTAAGAAAAAGAGAGAGAGAGAGAGAGAGAGAGAGGATGACTGGATCAAGATCAGCATGGAGATTTGGACCTGGATGTTCCAAATACCACTCTTCTGACACCAAAGTTTCAAAAACAATAATCTGTACAACCAGTCCCCTATGGGCTTCATTCTGAACTCATTTGGGACTTAACCTACTGAAACAAAATAAAGTTTAATTGATTTAATTGTCCTTCAGATGAAGCTTGTATGTAAACACTATCAACACAGTTAATGATATTAGAGTCAGATCCTTGATTAATGTACCCAGTAGGCAAAGTTTATTTTTATTGGGTTAATTATTTACAGCATTCCTTAATTTAAAATAGAGCTGTCATTCCGCTAGCTACAAATGTGGTCATTACTTTGTTTCATTTTCATCTAATCAGATATTTAAAATTCAATGTCATCTTTTTCTTATTGGTGTCTCTTTAATGAATTCAAATAGTCACTTTAATTTAACAAAATAAAAATAAAACCTCTTCAGTCAAATTGGTGTCTGAATGCACTTGTACGCAGAATTGTAGATGAATGTTAGCCTGTCAAGGTGCAGCATTTTAAAAGGCAGGAGCTCCATCTTGTGGACATGTAGAAGCCAAGCAATTATGGCTTATACTTTTTTTTTCCCTCAAAAAAGCGCATTATTTCCAATAATCCTATATAGCATGATAAATACCGACCCGTATGTAGATTGTAAGTGTATATAAGCTGCACAGAGCAATATGATACTGTTTAACTCTCATAGCTCCATCCTATGGAATCCTGGGGACTACAATTTGGCAAGGCACTAAGAATTTTCAAAGCTCTGGTGCAGTAATTCAGCGAGTTTTGCTAGAGCTCTTGAAGGAAGATCAGTGCCTCACCAAACTACAAATCCTGTGATTTTTGTAGGATGGAACAATAGCAGTTTAAGCGGTTATCAGAACCTCTACAACTGTGTACTGGTAGGTTCATTATGCTTCTGGACAGCCACATTGTTTCTGCAGTTTCAAGTAGACACCAAAACTAGGAAATTGGTTCATCCTTTTATGGCAGGCCCATGGGCCACATGTGGCCTGCAGGGCCATTTTTCTGGCTTCCTTTCCATTTTTTTTTTCTTTTTTGGATCCCCAAATGCCCCTCGTCGGGGTATTTAGATATATTTCCTCCACACATACCATTTTAGTACTTGGGAAAGGCTTTTTTTCCAACAGAAAATGACCTTAAAGATGTGGTTGGTATGAGTGTCTTCATGATTCCCCAGCAGGGCCAATACAGCCCTTAATCCCTGACAGTTGCCAACCCCTGCTTTATAGATATATGTGAGTACTGACTTTGGCTTAAGGAGCTTCCGTGTTTGCAAGTCTATACATAGTAGTCTCCAAAGAGGGGACTGCATTTTAGACTCGGTTTTTGTGATAGCAATTATAAAGTTGTGATAGCCATTATAAAATGTGTGTGTGTGTATTCACAAATTGAATGACAATTCATGCTTTCTTTTCTTTTCTTTTCTTTTCTTTTCTTTTCTTTTCTTTTCTTTTCTTTTCTTTTCTCTGTCACTGCCCCTTGACCATCGGGCAGCTAAGTCTGTGAAAGTTTAACTATATGATAATGAAATGACAGCTTGTTTGAGGAGACTCTATTTTTGCTTTCTGCTCTCACCAGCCAGACTGGTGACATTTAGTGACACAGCATAAAGAAATGATGGGGAGTCAAAGGCCCTTTTCGCACAGCATTTTCCATGTGAAAGGGTGCCTGAAGCATCACACGATTGTGAGGAACGATCTGCATGACACACTCACAATCGCGTGACCCTCCAGGGTAGGGCAAGTGCCGATCGTGCACCTTTTCATTTTCGGGTAGAAGCCAAAAATGGTGTGTGATCACGCATTGCTCCTGGGGCCCATGCGCACTTACCTGGCATGGAGAACCTCCGGAGCTGCGCTGGTTGTACTTCCTGTCCCAGCGCAGCCTGGGAAACTCCCAAGCTGCACTGCAGAAGGAAGAGGTGGGGCTCTCGTGCGAGCAGGTAGCTCATGCAGAGCCGAAGGACCCTGGATGCGAGAGCCTCTCACCGGAGGCTGCTTGCATGATCCCCACACCCCAGCGCCGGAAGAAGGTAAGGTGCGGAAAAGGCCAAAGAGATGGTATCTTGCTTCTATTCAACTCCTAACAAAAACAACTAGAGACATGGGGGTGGGGGTGGCTTCACCACGTAAATATGGATTCATGAACAGATACATTAACAAAGAACAAATAAGACAAACAGAAGATTAAGATAGACTGTAGAAGAAAAAAAGAAAGAAAATGAAAGGGACAGTTTAGATGTCGATCAACAACAACTCCCATCTTTCACTATCTGCTACTAACATGTCTAAATGCAGACAACAAAACACAATATTGAGCAAATAATTATTTATACATCCTAAAAGGCCTCACATAACACCCCCCCCCCCGAAGTACAATAATGGGAGAGTGCTGATGAGATCATTGTTCCAGGCTGTATGATAGAACTCTCAACGAGCAAAGCCAGATGTGTCACATCCACTACTACCACTAATACCTATTCCTCCTCCTCCTCCTCCACATCCTCCCTTTATGGCCATATTGGTGACACCTTGTCTAATTTTTCCTGCTTAGTTTCAAAGTCTGTATCCCAGATCAGCCCGAAGTTCTCCACTCCACAAACAAATCTGATATAGAGTTTGCACAAATAATTCTCAATTGGCCTGATTCAGTTTCCTTCCAGATTCCTTCCTTATTCCTATATGAATCTAGGTAAACATTTGATTCACATTGGCCTCTGTTAAAGGCTGGTTCCCTGCTAAGATGAAGGCCAGAGATGACAGCCCTGAAGAAACTGAGATTCTGAACTGTAGAAGTTGAAAACTGAATCCAAAATGTTATCACTCAAAAAGGAACTAATCTTCCCATTATGCAAGGTCAATAAAATACTTATGCCTGAACTCTGCAGCCTAACAAACTTCTTTAATTCTCTTTGCTCTTGGCCAAACTTCTTAAATGCAGTTTACTCACTTCTTCAGCACATTATATGAAATGTGCAAAAAAATTACTTTCCTTACCATCTAGCAAAGACCTATCCTCATTAGAAATGTTTTCTTAAAATTAAACTCTAATCCTCAAGCAGCAGTGTTTGCAAAGATGTGCTTGAGTCTGACAGTGGTGATTTATGCTTCCAAAGTAATATTACTTTGCACTCAGCACTTCTGTCATTTTAAATAAAGAGTGTTAAATGAAACCATATGCTTTTGGAACCTCCCTTCCTTTTTTAATTTTACATATGAAGTTTTGATGTTAAAACTGAGGCTTTAGAAGAAATAGGAGCAAGAAGTTGTGGTCTTTGGATAAGTTAGATAGTTCAGTATTCTATTGATCCATTTCTTTGATTACTGAACAGCAAAGTTAACTTGCAAGGATCTATCATAATAGCAACTGACAGTAATTGAATGTCTTGATATTAAGATATGAGGTCTAACAGGACAAGTCTTCTTAGACTACAGATAATCTGTGATCAGCATTCTTTTTCCATTAATCCAATAATGAAATGTAGCTTAAATAAATTAAGGAATACATACGTACATACTTAAATAAGGAAACACTTGTAACACAGCTTCCAATAATGTGAAGGATTGTCCATATTTGTTGTTTCCAAATGAGCATATTTTTAAACTGCTGTTTAACTTCTACTGATTAGTTTAATTAGATTTTCACTTTTGTGATGTTTCTAGTTTGGAAATTCTAGCATTCTCTTTCCCCGCTCTTGTTCTAGGACAAATGGGGTTTAGATAGTATCGGATTAATTTTCTTTGAATGTAAAAACTTTCCTAGCCTCACAGCTAAAGTTTTAACTGTTCTTCTGTGTTATTTTAAAATGATTGGTTTGGTATCCAGACCATGTGACCGAGGATACACTCTGGTGTCAGTTATTGGTCATACTTAGAAGGTCACTTCTCTCTCTCTCTCATTCTCTCATTCTCTCTCTCTCTCTCTCTCTAGCAATTTTGCTTCTAGCGACTTCTCTCTCTATGCTAGCCTCTTCACCAAGAAGGTTGTGGGTTTAAGATGAAGATACTATCTTCCCAAATCCTTTTGTTAGTTAGTTAGTATCTAGTTTCTTTAATGGATATGTAATTATAAAGTTTATTAGTAAATATTTTAAATTTGGAACCTGAAGCCTCCTGCCTTATTTTTGTTTTCAAGTCAGCCTTCAGTTTAGGGAAAACACATAAAAATTGGGACATGCTTTTTCTTCAACTCTGCTAAAAGAAGGCTAATTCCTTACAGCTTTAGCTTTATAGAGTTTCCCCAAAGGGCTAAGCATGTCCCCTAGGAAACTCTAACTCCCAACACTAGTCATGTGAACTTTTACCTGCATCTGTTTTACTTTTTATAAGCTGCCTGGAATCTTGTGGGGAAAAGTCAAGAAATGCATACACACAGACATATATACCAAATACATACTGCATTAACAAAAACATAGGGGATGGAATTCTTTATCACAGTCCATGTTGCATAACTTTATGCATAGTAGCTACATAGCAGAGGTGCTAGGGAATGCTATTAGTGACTTGTGATGATGCGTAACACAACATATGGAAGAGTGTCTCAATGCGTATCAGTCCTGTTGTGCATTGAATCTCATTGTCATTGTGCATCATTCCCAATGCACAATTGTGCATCAGTCCACTTTGCATCTGCACTGAAGTGCAATGGTAACATTTTTGGCTCTCCTATATAATAATATAACAGTAGCCCCTTACTGAATATGGACTTTGTGAAACTACTTGATTTTATTTCCTGCAGATGCAAGACCAAGACTTTTTAATACATAAGTTACCAAATGAATTCTTAGGCCGGGTCTTAATCATAAGCAGTAATGGTGTTTTTTCTGTCTTATGTTAGTCATGCCATATTTGGAGTTCTGTGGCCATTTAGAAATATTTTAAAAGGGGCATTGATGAAAGTGTTACCCTGACTTCTGGGGGTCCCTGGGGGACACCTGGATTTGTTTCAAAAATACAAAGGTCGGGGAAAATTAGCAGAGCACTGCTTAGTGAAATGGAGGGCAGGGCAACATATCAAGATCTTTTATCCTATATTTACAGGGTCAGATTACATGAGAGAGTCCATTTTTAAAAAGTGTCTATTTAAAGATATTTTATTTAGCAAAACTGGCAGAAATTCCTCTCATTCACACAGAGTAGTCACTCACACAAGGACAACTGAGTTTGAAAGTCTAAAGAGCGGGAAAAGTTAAGGTAAAGAAAGCACTTATACTGCACCTGATCTTGAAGACTTCAGTTCAGGAAGAAATGAAGATAGATCAGCAGGCAAAGAAAAAGACTGACAGGAGCCTTAAAACCAGCAGACACTAGTCAAAGGAGCAAGTTCTTCCGAAAGAGAGCGAGCAAGTGAGTGAGAGAGTCAGAGAGTGAGAGAAAGCCCCAAAATGGAACTCAATTATAATGCAAAACATGCCTGGCGGGGGGGCAGACCCTTTCTGGAAAAGGACAAATGGCCGAATCAGGCAGATGGGGTAAAAGATTTTTGTGGTAGTGTGAACAAGGATCAGGAAAAGTATAGGTACGAGGATGCTGCAATTAGGGATTTGTTTGAAATCTTTGTGTGTTCTTGGAGCAGAATTACCAATAAACCAAAAACTCTTTCTTTGAATTTTCCAACAACTGGGTGTCAAATTAAGTTAGTAGCCAGTTTTTATGACTTGGTTTTCCAGAGGATATGCAAACCACAGGGGTTTTTGCTCTTCTCCAGAGATGCCTTTTGATCTCCTTGCAAGAGCCATTAAGTTGAACTCTGCCATGCTCTGGGATCATCTCTGACCTGTTTTTCCAGTCAGTCCCTCTTCCACATCGCCTTATATATGTATATGTATATGATTGTATTTTATGCCAATTAAACATATCTGCCTATGTGTATGTTTAGATAGAGAGAGAGAGAGAGAGAGAGAGAGAGAGAGAGAGAGAGAGACAGATAGAGAGAGAGAGAGAGAGAGCCAATTAGACTATCAGAACAGTGGAGTTACAAAAGTGAGAGTGAGAGGATCAAAGGAGAGCATCTGAAAACCCAGTCCTACATGGAATGAGTTCAGAAAGCTGGATATGCTTACCCTGGAGAAGAAATGATCGAGGATATAATATCATGATGTTCAGCTTTAAATAAATGACAAATTATCCCATAGGAGATGACACAGACTTATTCTCTGTTGCTCCCAAGAATAGCACTAGAAGCAGTGGATGAATAATTATGAGGAATCAGATTTAAACATTAAGGAAATCAATCAATCAATCAATTAATCCTCTCCAGTGTTACGTGTTAAGAGATCTGCAACAGGGAAAAAGACAGGTTCAAGAGGTGGTAGGCTCTCTGTATCTGAAAGTAAGAGATAGATGGCAATTTGTTGTGTCAATTTCTGTCAAATTCTGTCATGTCAAATTCTGTCAATTTCTCCATTGAACAAAAAGCTGGGCTAAGAAACTTACATTTATCAGATTCCAGAACTCCATGTCCAAGTGGCAGTCAGGCAGTAGCCTCCAGATGTTCATCCACAAGAAATGATTGAGAGGGACAGCCCTAGCTAAATGAAAACTGGTCATTGCCAACACTTGGGGGAGGGGCAGGTGATGTAAATCGGCCCTGCTAATGCTGTCCCAAGGATGTCCCCCCCCATCACCTAGTTATACACACAGAGACCCACACTCATTCCCCAGGGATCTTATCACCTGGCATGCACACACACACACCTCCAAACAACCAAATCACAGTAACCAAACCTTCAATCTGGAAACACTCATTAAAAAAACAAAAAACAAACTTGCAAATCACTCAGGCTAAAGCCACTCACTCAGAATCCTCACACAATCATCGAATCACTCAATATAAAGCTATTTATGCTGCCCTATTTGGATAGGCATACTCATCCAGAATACTACACTGACCAAACACTCAACAAACAATGCACTTAGCCCACAAACACATAAAACACATCGACTCTGTTATCTAGGGGAAAAAAAGTGGTCTTATTTCCCTGCTGCCTAACAGCCAATACTCTACACAGGGGAGAGAGATCCAAACTACTTTATTTGCTCAAGCAAAGAGGTGCCTGGGGATCAGTTCCTCAAAGCGGGCACATTAAACAAAAGGGTTATACATTCTTACATATTCATTAGCAACATTCTAAAATTATATCATAGCTACATCGTTAAGTGGGAATCAGGTGTCTTGCAGTATGAATATTTTGCTTGTCACATACTCCATTCCATAACACCAACTTGTTACTTTTCTTTCAACCTGAGGAATGTTTATGTACTCCTTTCACACCAGGTAAATGTCCTTCAGTTGTTACTACATGTCACATTTTGTTCTCCCAGCTAGCATGGTACTCCCTAAACTCCTTAGTTTCTTTCTCATGTCAGGAGTAAAACACATCAAGGCCACAGAGATGTCTAGCCTGGGCTTCTGATGCCTTATAAAACAAGCAAGCCTCTTATTTTTCCAGCTTTTAATTCTCATGGCACCACTCAGAGTTCCATCACACTCAGATTACCTCATCAATTCCACACATCCCAATGATCTCCAACACACACAGACACAAAGCAACTCACCCACGCCAGCTGCTTGAGCTCTGTGGAGATCAAGAAAACAGAAAATTATCTGCTCCACCAGCTCTGTGCACCCTGAAGCATCTCAAAAAGACAAAAGTAACAAGGGAAAAACAACAAATAAAGCACTGATCAACAGAAGCACTAGACAATGTGGGAAAGCCAAATCCAAAAGAGCCAAATAAACACAGACACAAGTCTGAAGCATACAGCTTAGCCCTCCACTCTGTCCTTACCACCAAACCCCAAGATCACAACAAGAAAGTTCCTTGAATCCAGTGATCCATTCAAGAACAAAGGTGATGACAGAGGTATGTGAAGGGACACACAATTTATAGCCTAACAGCCGAACTCTCTCATGTGCTATGTTCTGGCACCAACAACAGCTGCAGAGCTTCCTGGTCTCTCCCATGGAGGGCCTCAAGTCAGTACTTTCTTCTGCAGCATCTCACACCACACAAGTCCAGGTATGTATTGTGTGAACTGACTTCATTTTCATATTACGAGGGAAATTATGGAAGTGTTGTTCACCATCCTGTTTCTGCAATGGACCCCACACAAGCACATAATCATGATCAGTGAGCAGCAAACAGGCCTGTGTGGAAAAGCCATCAGAAATAGTCCTTAGCCCTATATACCACTAGGCAAAGTTCCACAGTCCTATCTACAGACAATATCTGTTTCTTTATTAATTTGGTGTCTCTCATGTTGTTTGGCCCATACAGGCAACATAAATACTTGTTTCATTCCACAGGCAAACAAAACCATGACCCAGCACAGCACATCCAGCCTTGAATCATCTCTCTGTGGGCTAAAGATGAGTTCAACATTACAATGTCTATTATGTCCTGTGAGTATTACGGTGTCCATTTATCTCCTGTGCAAGAGCACAAATCCTACCATGTAACAGCACATTCCTATTATGTTTACAGTACTTTCCCATTGTGCAGACTTTATCAAATGACCTGGATGAGGTGAATGGAAAGATAAGGCAGTGGCATAAGTTGTAGTGTCTAGTTGTTGGTTTGAATTGAAGCTATCAAGAACCTTAATATCACAAAATATTTAAAGGCTGTGTTCTCTGCATGCCTGCTGCTTTGTTCTTCACTCTGCCTTGCTTGTACTCTCTTTCAGGAAGGAAAACAACAGGTGTGGGGAATGAAATGTCTCACCTTTCTCTTGCAAATGTCATCCACTGATTTTTTAGACCACATTCTCTCTTTAGTTGCTGATAGCTTGCAGGAAATAATGGGGTAGAGTACAAGAGCAAATACTCTTGAAGCTCCCTAAAAAAATTCTAGAAATAGTATGTTAAGAACAAAAAGCATAGTGTCAGCTGATTGAATTAGAATGTGTCCTCTTTCCCAAAGAAATGGAGGGGAAGGTGTTTCTTTTTGCTTTATTCAATTCAAAAACTACTCAGAGGTGGGGGACAAATAAGCAACAGTCTTTGGGAACAAAATGTATACTATAATTTAAAGTTTTTTTCTTGTTATGCTATACAAACCCACATGCTTGATCACAGAGTAACAAAATTAGAAATATTATCTAATCAGATCTAAATGAAGACTCTAATAAGGTTTTGGACACAATCTCATCAATGGTCAAGATCCTGAATCATGGAGATGTGGTGTAGAGTTCCACTAGCTTGAACAACATCTCACTTCTTTTGTCACATCCTTGAAAACCCACCTTTTTCATGTTGTCTCTTCTCATCAGTACAACCATGTAGTTGCCAATGGAGAGCAGGAGATGACTTAGAAGCATCTGGCTATGTCACTATCGCTGGACACTGAATAGTGGATGTACCTTTGGAGGTCTTGCAGAATGCCTCCATCTTTGTCCATGTGTCTACAGGAACAGAGCCAAATGCTTCTAAGCCATCTCCTGTTCTTCACCGGCCACTACGTAGTCATGCCACAAGGGAAACCACATGTAAAAGAGGCTGTTTAATGAGCTCATCTCAACGTGCACAATACATCATTAGCAAGAAGAATAAACCACCAGATGCATGGAATGAAGTGCCAAGGAAAAGACCTATATAACTATGAATGAGCAGGTGGAACAGACGAATAGCAACAGAAATGCAAAATCTGTGGCTTGGGGGGTGAAGGGGACTAGTTCAGTTTTAATGATGGTTGTTGAGGACAAAAGTAGAAGGAAAATTTTTGCCTAAGGCCAAGGTGAATAGGTAACCATACGAAAGGTGGAGGGAGTTATTAGAATGATGCTATCTGGGAACCAGAAAGGAGATGTGATGAATTGGCCAAGAGAGTCCTCACAAGGCCAAGGATTTATCTACTGTGATAATATGCGTGGTATGCCAGGAAATGATTATCTCTGTTCAACCCATTGTCCATGGGCTGGAGTTTGTGGATATATTCCAATTCTGTTGTGAAAGCCTCTTTCTAGAAGCACGTTAAGTAATGAAAATGGAACAGATTAGTTGTTTCACAGATTGACACAAGGGGGTAGCATTTACTTTGTTGTGAAAAGCTTAATTACAAATGTGTTGTTTCCCTGGTTGATAATAACCTCATTTCAATTTAATATGAATTCTTGAATTCTTCTTTCTTGAATTAGACTAAATCACAGCTCCAAAGGGCCAGATCAGATTGTCTTGTCCTGCTCAACTGCATAACTCTTTTGCTTTATTTCTGACAGTGCAATTAATTTATGCAAACTTTATAAAAGCATATATCAAATTAGGCATGATAATTTGGGTAAAATGTTGTGAAGTCTATGTGCTTGTGTGTTAAGAAACTAGAAAAGATTATAATTGCAAGTATTAACATTTGTATTATCTTATATAATTTAGGGACATCATAAATAAGATGAAGTTGCCACTGAAAGTGTAGCTATATCCCTCATTCTCACCTCCACAGCCATGTGTAGTCTAACTTATCTCACCTTATGATGTATATTTCCCTTTGTTACTGCCCTGGCTAGCCCGAGCTTCGGGGATATAAAAAGAAATCTTTTGATATCACTAATTCGGCCTCACATACCCATTCCCCTCCACGTGCTTGCGAGGCCCCCGGACAAGCACACATACAGGCTCGGCCGATAATCGCCATAATATTCCAAAACAATACAGGCAGGCCCAAAATAGCCGACTCGCAGCTTCAGGAGACCTCAAAGGCAAGTACCTTCATTAAGTATGCACACAACTTTCAAAAGATCCTCTGCTCCACGCTGGCAGCTTGACAATCAAACTATACAACGCTCAAGTACTCCGCGTTTGCATACTGACTATCCTATTGACAATTTGGCTTTAATTCAATCATTCAAATTCTGACCTTTTGGAGGCTTTGTCTCCAGCCCCAAATCCATTGCTTTCCCCAAGTATGAACTAGCCTGCGGTCACAATTTTCCCTATAAGAACCCCGGACTTTGAGCGCTTCTTTGGATCGCTCTTGGCTTCCATCCCGCCTTACTGTCGCTTTGTCCAGCGAGCCTTCCCCTCAGCCCCACGTGCTGAGATCCACGCTCCCCAGCTTCTCTGCTCCCAACCAGGCTTCAGGACAGGTGAAGTATCACCCAAACCAACAACTCCTCTAAAAATCCCTCTATCCCACTCCAACCTTTATTTCCTTAGTTATCTGTGTGTGTGTGCTGCATACACTGTTTGATTGTGTTTTAATAAAATATCATTTATTATTTCAACTTCTGTCTGCTCCTTCACTCGGCCTGACCCCGTAAACATAGGGTTCAAGATCTCGCTACGTTACCCTGCCTCTCATATTGCTAGGCTGTGCTCTTGGTTAATTTCCCCAACTTGTAACATTGAGAGTGCATTTAGGTGTCCCTCCCGGGACCCCCAGGAATCAGGGTAACACCTTCCTTTTTGAGCATCAGCAAATGCTACAGAAAAGGCATCCACTTCAAGCTGTTTTAAGGGATACTCTCTCCACACACACACACACTACACACACACACCTGTATTATTTTGTTGACACTGCAAAATCTTTAGCTTCCTTCAAAGGCCTCCAGAAGGTTTCATTTCAGAAACTGTCCCATTTGTATTAAAATGTGGTTTTAACTCAGATTCAACAGTGACTCTCTGGCTATCACTTTTCCATACTACATGGATGGTTTCTTGATAGCTTACATCTTTCAAAAAGTCTGCAGTGGTAGATTATGCTCATACTGTCACTTTCCATTCTATGAGTGTATATGTAATACCATGCATGTTATTATCCTGTTCACATGTAGGATTGAAAGTGCACACAAAGCTTCCTGATACTTCCACCAAAATATTTTGTCCCCAGAGTCACCATGGCATCTTTTACAGTCTTCTCCATGGAGTCAACAAAATTTCAGGGTTGTGGAGAGGATGATTACAACCAGAGAATGGGCATAGGAAAGAGTTACGTTGCCCTTTCTGGGACACATAATTCTGGTCAAAATTGTCTAATTCCTAAATGTTGTTAGGCTGTTATAACTCAAAAATAGATTGACTACAGATCTCTTACTGTTACATCACATCAGACCTTTCATTTGATGTTTAGGAAGCCAACTGACATGCAGATTTGGGAAGTGGGGGGAAAAGTATTAGGCTCTGTTCCCAGGTAACACATGTGTGATCATTTTTTATCTTAATCTCCACATTCTTTGCTCTTGCATACAAGAACAAGCATCTTTAGGAATTTTCTCTCTGAATAATTATTTTATGAGAGATTTTGCAACATCATGTTTTCAACTGCATAGAAAGCTTTTTTAAAAAGCATTTTTTTCTGCACCTCCCCCCCCAAAGTTTTTTGCACAGAAAACTCTTTTGTGCATAAGACATTTTCTTTGGCACAAAGTATTGTGTATTTTTTTTATTCCCACAAAATATTTTTGACAAAGCAGATACACACACACATATACACACTTGTAGCAGTGTATTATTTTAGACAGCTTGCTTCATGATATCAAGGCACCCTTTCTTGATGAAAACAAGGATATTAATGAATATCTCTTATATCTCTACTAGATGTGCACAGTTCACTATCATGGTCTGACATGGCAACTAGCCTTTAAATTTCTAAGACCCACAGTGTGAAGTGATAAAAATGCCTAGAAAGGTCTAGCAAGTTTCTGGTGATCAGTATTGTCCAGAGTGGAACTTACATGTGCATTCATGTCCTGCCCTCATGTATTATTGACACAGTCATGAGTCCTCCACCCTTATATCTTTAGAAGATTGAAGGTTCTTTACCTTATAGCCTGTGTCTGATAGGATTTACTGAAATTTGCCTTATTGGTCACCTAGGCACTCAAGCCCACCACAGTACTACCTTTCCTTCGTGGTAGGATTGTATGCTCCTGTCAGGCAAGAAGCTATGCTGATGGTAGCAGTGCTGTTGAGTTCTACATGTCACCTAGGCTTTTGCTGAAAAGCCAGACTAAACGTGCCAAACAACTGCTTGCCAGCAGAAGTAGTGTGGATTGATACTGTTGGAGGATTTTTCAGAGACAACATCAGTGTCATTAGAGCTAGCAGTTGTTAGTACTGGGCAGGAGAAAACAATGGTAAATAACTTCTGAAGCCTTCTACATTGAAAATCTTATGATGAGACAATTCAAAATAAAACAAGAGATAGTGCCAGAAGATGAAACTCCCAGGTTGGAAGGCACTCAACCAGCTACAAAGGAAGAGCAGAGGGCAAGTATGAATAGTGCTGTGGGTCATGATGCAACTGGACTCAAGCTAAAAGAATGGTCAATTGTTGAATGCTCAAAGGTGAAAGAAAAATCCAAAGCTATACAGCACATATTATAGGGACCTGAAATAGGAGAAACATGTTTCAGGGGAGGTAGATAATTTAAAACAAGATGCGGAATATACAAACATTGCAATACTTGGGGTGAGTGAACTAAAATAGGCAAGAATGGGAATGTTTTGAATAAGTATTTTTTTTTCTTCAGAAAATGAAAATCTAAAATTAAATGGGGTGGGATTAATACTGAGGAGAAATATAACAAAAAAGGTCAAAAGATATAACGCAGGCTCTGGTCAAATGACATCAATAAGACTTCAGGGAAAATCCATTAGTATAACAGTAATCCAAGTTTATGATCCAACTACAGAGGCAGAAGTGTAAGAAACTGAAAGATTCAATGCTGGAGTGCAGGACGAAATTAATCACACAACAAAACAAGATGTGATGGTAATCATAGGCAATTGGAATGCAAAAGCAGGAGACAGAATAGAATCAAACATTGTAGAAGAATTTGGCCAAGATTAAAATAAAAACAAAGGAGGAGAGTGACTGATTGAATTTTATGAAACCAACAGGTTGTTAACAGCAAACACTTCCTTCAAGTAATCCAAGAAGTGATTGCATACATGGACATCACCTGATGACCAATATAGAGATCAAATAGACTACCTAATTGGAAGCAGAAAATGGAGAAGCTCCATTCTCTCTGCAAAAACAAGACGAGGAGCGAATTGCAGCACAGTCCATAAACTGCTACTATAAAAATTATGGTAAAGATAAAGACGAACACTAAATCAATCAATATAACAAAATAAAACCTGAAGAACATCCCCAATGAATCTAAAGATAATGTAAAAAAATAGATTTGCACTATTTGCACTATTAAGCCTAATTGCCTGGGAGTCAGAAGACCTCTGGGCTGAAGCCAGAGACATTGTCAGAGAGGAGTGCAAAAAGACACCATCTGCCTGTGGAAAGAAAGAGAAGCCTCAGGCCCTTTCCACAGGATGGTGGTGGCCTGGCATGAGACAGAAGAGGAGCAGGAAAGTGATGATGCTTCTGCATGACGTTGTTGCAGTCTTGTCCTTCTCATGTCACCAGCCAACACAATTGCAAGATATATCATCAATGGTGAAACTCTTGTCAATGATCCCTGATCGTGCAAGCCTTCTGTCACAGCCGGCCATGCAGAAGGGCTGGAAGTGCAATAATGTGCTTCTTTCCTTGCTGCAGCATGGGAAGAAAACCAGCTGCAGTGTAGAAGGAAGGAGTGTGTCCCTCACACTCCCTTCTGCAGGAAAGCCGGTCATGTGCAGAGAGGCGTGCTTCAGAAAAATTCCTATCCTGGCAGAGAGGCTGCCAGAATTGCAATATGGTGACTTGTAGGAGTGTCGTCCTGTGAAAAAGACCTGAATGTATGACAGATGAAATTCTTCAAGTAATTAGGGATAGATGAGAAGCAAAAGGAAAAGGTAAGATAAATAGAGTCAGAACCCTGAATGAAAGTTTTCAGCAGCTTATGTGCAGAGACAAAGAGAACTACTCTAGTAATCAATGCATAGAAATAGAAGATGATAACAAAAAAGGAAGAGGATCTGGGAAACCAAAAGGACATTTAAAGCTAGAGTGGGTATGCTCTGTGACCTGCAGAGGAACACACTGCGTGATCAAAGAGAAATAAAAAAGACAAAGGAAGCACTATACTGAAGAGCTATGGGAAAGAGATGCAAGGATGACAGATTCATTCAATGATGATGCATCTGAAGAAAACCCACAATTTTAGAAACTGAAGTGGAAGCTGCACTCAAAGCACTTGGGAGAAATAAACCACCAGTAACAGATGCATATCAATACAACTGTTTTAAGCAACAGAGACAGAATCTAATCAAATTCTTATTAAAATCTAGTAACAAATATGGAAAACAAAAGAATGACCCATAGATTGGAAATGTTCAATAAACATTCTCATCCCCAAGAAAGGAGACACCAGGGACTGCAGTAACCACTAGACCATTACATTAATCTCCCACACAAGCAAAGTGTCATTCAAAATTCTACAACAAAGACTTTTACCGTATATATATATATATATATAGAGAGAGAGAGAGAGAGAGAGAGAGAGAGAGAGAGAGAGAGATTGAGACTGAGAGAGAGAGAGAGACACAGAGAAATTCCAGATGTTCCAGCTGACTTCAGAAAAGAAAGAGGCACAAGGGATCATACTGCAAACATATGTTGGAAAATGGAGTATACCAAAGAATTTCAGAAGAAAATTGGCTTGTGCTTTATAGATTATAGCAAATCGTTTGATTGCTTAGATCATGAAAAACTGTGGATTGCTCTCAAAAAAATGGGTGTACCACAAAATTTAATTGTCCTAATATATAATGTCTACTCAGCACAAGCAGGCACTGTTAAGACAGAATAGGGAGAAAGGGGGTCAGGTAAGGCTGCATTTTAACAACCCATCTGTTCAACCTTTTCTTCCAAACATATCATACGCAAACCTGGATTAAACTCTGAGTAAACAAGTGTGAAAGCTGGAGAAAGAAACATCAACAATTTAAGATATGCAGATGACATGATGGTGCTATCAGAAATTAGCAAAGACTTGAAATGTTTACTGAAGAAATTCAAGGCAGAAAGTGCAAAAGCAAGTTTACAATTGAACAAAAATGATTTACATAACTTCAAATTGATGATGAAGACATTGAAACAGTTAAGGATTTCCCATACCATGACTCAGTCATTAGTCAAAATGGGGACTGCATCTAAGAAATGAGAAGAAGAATAGGACTTGGAAGGATTGCTATGACGAAATTATATATGATCCTGAAGTGTAAAGATAGATCACTGAATACTAAAGATAGGATTGTCCATCTCAGTGTATTTCCAATTTCCATGAATGCTTATGAAGTGAAGAAAGCTGATAGGAAGAAAATTAAATCATTTGAGATGTGGCTTTGTGAGAGAATTCTGTACTGGATTGCTAAAAAGACAAATCAATGGGTCCTAGAGCAAATCAAGCCCGAACTCTTCCTAGAAGCTTAGATGACTAAACTAAGACTGTCATACTTTGGACATGCCATGAGAATGTTACACTACCCTACATCCCCATCCTGCAGGATGTGCTTTTTCATATGGTTGGAAATACATAAATTGAAGGCATGCTGACCAGAAGAGGTCAAACTGACCTGAAACATGGCCAGTCCATAAGTTCATGGGGGATTAGGTGGAAAACCCTGACATAAAAGGGGTACAAGCTACTCTTTTCTTCATTCCCACATAAGGTAATCAGAAACCATATCATTTGATCTTACTGTATGGGAGCATTTCCTGACCCCCCAACAGTCCAGACTTCAAGAGGTTATCATGATTCCCATAAATTTTATTACTTGAATGTCAAAGCAATTACTTATTCTAGGACCCTTTGCCAATCTCATGAGAAAAGCTTTGCCAGAACATCTATTCAGGATATGGAAAAGGGCATATAAACCCTAACTTTGACCTCAGCAACTAGTAACATTTTGGAGGTAGCATTTTGGATGTAATACATGGTGTCCCGACTGCCGTTCATCCAGGCTACCCTCAGATGCTTTCTGAGCCTCCATATTTCATCCTTCTTCTCCAGGACTGGTAACTATCACCCTCTTCCCCAATTTCTCTCTCCATCCAACCTATCACACCCTACTTTCCAACAGCTTTGTATGCTTCTTAGATTTCTGATTTCCTATGTGTTGGATTCCAAATAAAATACTTTGTTTATCTTTGACTGAAGGGTTCTACAGTTAGTATTGATATACATAGGTGAAAAGATCTTGCCATTGCCCTCCTCTCACAGGCCTTCTTTGAGATGAATTTCTCAAAATTCTAATCAGATTCTGGCATTGTGGGTGGACCCCAACATATACCACTTTTTAGGGTAACAAGAACTCATTAGAAAACTCATTTAGAAGAAGAAGACTCATTAGAAAAGATAATGATGCTTGACAAGTTAGAAGATGGTAGGAAAAGGTTAAAAAAAATTCAGGTGGGTGGCCTCAACTGAGGAAGTCACAGCCCTGAGTCCGTAAGACCTGACTAGGACTATAGACGACAGGGTGACTTGGAAATCTCTCATTCATAAAGTCATCATAAGTTAAAGTTGACTCCATGGCAGTTGACATAAAGAAAGCTCCTAAAATTGTACAATTGCAATAGTCACACCAACTTTTGTATCTCCCTTCAGTATACCTCATATCTGATCTACCAGGAAATATAGGAGGAGAACTAGTTATACCTTTATAGCTCTTGGTTTTTTCCCTCATAACACAGCTAACACAGAAAAACACACTGTTCTCTTACATGGACCTGACACTTCTTATATCCAGAATTTAATCTCCATAGAAAGATGGAATGGAGTTACATCATCTTTGGCAAGATGATGATGATGATGATGATGATGATGATTAGAAACAGAGAGATATAGCTGTAATTAGAATCTAAAGAAGAAATAAGATTTGGAAAAGTAGAAGAATTGTTAAACTGTAATGAACATTATATTTGATATACATTTGATTTAGATATTGAAAACTAATACCACAATGTTTTCATTTGTTGTACTTTTTGTCATTGTTCATTGTTTGTCAAATTAGTATAACAGGAAACTAAAAATTAATATTTTTTTTAAAAAAAGAATTTTGGGTAATAATTCCTAGTAACTTGTATGTTTCTATTCATAAGCTGAATGGTTGTGTCTGTTTAAATCAGAGTTCCAGCGAACAATTCAAGGGCCTGCTAAAGTAGAATGTTTAATGGAGCTTAAAGAATTTTTTTTTCAAGCTTTCTGCATCGATGGGACTGTTTCATTTCAGGGCCTCAGAGAAGGTTCTAAGCCACAGTCTAAGCGTGCATTCAATTTGCACGAGGCATGGAGTAGGTTTAGTGGACTTCAACTTTGTGATCAGAAAGTAAGAATGAATTTGCAAGCAGGGTGAATAACAGATTGCCATTGAAAATAGCAGTCTAGTGTTGGCTTATTTTCTTACTTTCCAAAATATTTAGTCATTATACCACTACATTGTGCAATTCCTTCCTCCCTTCATTAGTTAATGGAATACTGGTTGAGTATTCTAAATGCTCCGCCCTAAACTGCAAATCTCAGTATTCCCTACCATGCATTAAAGTGGAATAATAGTGCCATAACAGTGTAGTGTGATAGGGCCCTAAGTTACACCTCAGTATCTCTGCATAGGAATTCAATGTGTTCATGAGTTATTTACTTCTGTTAAAAAGAACTCTCTTGTCAGTTGGCTGTTCCTGGCTGTTTGAATTGTAGTTAGTGTATTCATTGTAATGTAATTATATTCAGTAAATGATCACTGTCAAGTGGTTGCTATGTGTTGATTGAATTGCATTCATAGTGTATTTAATGCACTGTAATAGTACGTAGTCAACATTTTGTGCTGTATGGTGTGTAGTCAACAATTTGTGTATATTAAAAATTCCAGTTATCTGACATCATCATCATCATCATCATCATCATCATCATCAATAATAATAATAATAATAATAATAATAATAATAATAATAATAATTTCAGCATATTGGTTACCTGTCTATCTTTTTTATTAGCCCTAAGCGTTAAGCAACTATGACTTTTTCTGGTTTTTACTAGTCTGTGGAGCAGCAGAAAACTAGCATACTCCATCTTCTGCATGGCATCCCTTCAAATATTTAAAGACAGCTATCATGTCACCTCTCAGTCTTCTATTCTGCAAGCCAACTTACTCTTGTGCAGTGCTAATCCTCCCATACTCCACAATGAGGTGAATAGCTCAAGAAACAAATGCTGAATGGAAGCAGCCATAACCTCTTGAATGTTCCTTTTGAACTCCACAGTTATATCCTCCTGCTGGGGAACATTGCTGTGCATTCAATACAACCTTTCCTGAGCATTGTCAGCCTTTATATAGGGGCTGCTTAGAGGCACAATTTTTGCAGCAAAATGCTTGGGGGCAAGCCCACTCTTGTGGGAACAGCAAAATATCATGGAAATGTTTGGCTAAGGGATAACTACCCCAAGTTTACAGTGTCATCTAATGTTTCACTTAACTGGGAAGATGTTACTTTAAACCAAGAATTAGAAGGATGTTTTCTTTACTTCCTGGGTTTAAGATAGGAATATCTAGAAATACTGACAGAACTTACAACTTCTGTTGGTTAACTTATCTGTGAAATGGCTTTCACTTGCTTTATGATCATAGAAGACAGTGTTTTCATGCCAGTATATCTTAACTAAACATCTCCCGTCTGTTTTGTCAACAAAGGCTGTCTGCATCAGTCTGTCTATTTGGCAGTGTGATTCAATGAGACAAAAAAAAAGTCCATTTTGTGACTCAATTAGGATAAAATTTATTTTCTTCCTCAACTCAATTGGACAGCTGATCTCACAATTTTCAGCAACAGATTGCACCAGGTTGATGCAAACACTCTTTGACCACAACATTTAAAAAAAAGTAAATGAGCTCTGACAAATAGTGATTTGGCCAAGATGAGTGGAACTCTCTGCTTTTTCAACATACAGGTGGCCAACTTATTATCATGGTGCACATGGTCTAATTATTTCCAAAATGAACGCCTGGAACAGGAGATGTGATCTTGGCTGGTAGAAGCTCTGTAAATAAAACCTAAACACATCTTCCTCTTGCTATCTACATTTTTAAGTCTGGTTCTACTCATAAGCCCTATCCAGTGCTACTGAATAAATACATGACAATAGAGATTATACTATTCACCTCTCTGCATGTTTAAATTATTCTCCTCAACACAGATGGGAAGAATACTTGAAAATATTATAAAAAAATAGCTAAACATATTTTTAAATGTTTCTTCTCCTGATGAGGACTAAAGAGAATTTATGCAGTTCAAGACATATTGTACACAAAATTTGCACATGGTTGTTTTGCACAGAAAACAATGTGTTCTGTTCAAGAAAGAACATATTCTTTCTTTCTGAGGGGTCTCCTTTATGTGCCAAGGCTCTCCACATAATCCAGAACACTGATTTCCTTATGTTTTGAATCATATGAAGAGCTATCATTTATTGAGGAGCCTTCCCTATTCATAAAGTTGCTCTTCATACAAGGAAACAATGGGAATACTCAAGGAATTAGTAACCACAACATCAGATACTCTGAAAATACAAGGTTCCTGTGATGAACCCTGAGGGGAAGTAGCTTAGCAACAGAGCACCCTAGCAACCCTGGGGATTTAAATTGATTGGCTGTTGGAATTGGAACTTAGGCTAGCCATAGGGACAGGCTAGATGGGAGGAGTGAGTAACTGAAATTTAACTGAAAAACAGAGTTGAGGTTCTGAACAGAGATCTTGGAGTTGAGAGAGAATGAGAGATCCATCTGAGAGAGAGGGGGAGAAAAGAAAGTGTTTGCTGGTTTAAATATTTGCTAATCCTTAAAGTGTCCTTATCTTTTCCGTTGTCAGTGTGTTAAATAAAGAATTTTTTATATTTTTGTAAAGAACGTCTCAATTAAGTGTCTCTTTGCTTTGGCTTGGTTGTACATGCTAACACCAGCGACACAGTCTTTGGATAAATAAATCCATGCTTTGCCCTATATCTGAAAGGATGTGGATTTAGGGAAAGCAATAGAGGGAGATAAACTGGGAGAGGAAGCCAGTGGAGGACAAAAGTTTCAAAGGGTGCTGCATTCTCTAAGAAGGAGGAGTTTATAGAAGACTTTGAGTGCCATAGCCCTGGCTTGGTCCAAAGATCCCCCTGGTCCTGGTTCTTGACATTTCCTCCTCCAGTTTAATCTCGAATATATCCAGGAATGGAATTTTAAAACTTCATTAAGTTCTACCCATGATGGAAATCTGAAATGGAAGTCCTGCCATTTGGTGAATATGCATAACCATTTGCAATATGGTAACTATGTGTGGAAACATTTGACAAGCTTCATTGTTGGGTCACTTGATTAGGATAATTTAAAAGCCCCAGCTTTCCAAATTTCTGATCAGGCACGGAAGGGGACAAAATTCTCCTCATCACCACCAACTCACAAACTCCAGTATTATCTTTGCAAATGAAACAAAAGTTTCTCATACTTTGTTTGCAATCCTGCATGGCTCAGCATAGTATAGTAGTTATGCAAATAGAACTGCATTACTCTGAGCTGTTACCTATCCACAGATAGTAAGCCACTGAAACTCTACAGAACTACCATTTTGTGTTTGGGGGAGAGTGACGGATCACAGAAGCCTCTGGCTATATCCCTGTTGCCGTACATGAAGCAATCACATAATCCATTGGGATCCATAGAGGTTTTACCAACCAATATAATCATTTTGCATCTGACAATAAGGATATAGCCAAATGCTTTTGTGATTCCCCTGACTCTCCATCAAGCACAGTATGGCTATGAGCATGCCTTCAGCAGCTCTACAATAGGTAGTGGGAGCTCTTTGGTCATTGCAAAGGGAGGAGGGGAATACTAGCCTCCCCAATGAAACAGATATATTAAGACAGAAGATTAACTTGCTCCTGTATACACTGCTAACATAATGCCAGCCATACAGTAAGAAGTTGAGTCAGACCTAGTAACCTGACATTCCACTAGCCATAATTTAGGTAAATGCCATTCATGTAGCAATTGAAGGCTGTTGTGTATGTATACATAGGAAGGGATTCTGGGTGAGAACAAGGTAGTGGAGAATACAATAGATGGGTGAGCAAGGCCAGCCTTCATAATACTGTAAACACTCCTTCATATGTACTTTTATTGAATACTTGCTTAAGTCTCAAGTCTCCTACTGTTCTCTTCTCCAGAGAGTGAGGGACATGCATGAGTCTAGTATTGAGAACAAAATGTGCCCCCTAATACTATGGATCTTTATGGATCACAGGACACTCTGAGCTTCAAGTGTTCTGGTTGCTTCTCCCTATGAAGAACAGATAAAGACAGAAGTGTTGTCCAAGTGCCTACTCCAAACATACCAAGGTGCAATACTAGAATCTGTTCTTTCATGCTAGAGTCAGGCACTATTCCCTGCTGGCTAGGGATATAATTCTTCATTGATTTTCTTCTTGATGGTAGCAATGAGTTATTTTAGCAATTTTCCTTTCCCTGCCAGAAAGTCTTTTTAAAAATGCAGTTTTTGAAGGTTATTCACAATTCAGGACTAATTGTGTGCAAAATTCACACTTGGGTGTTTGGCACTGAAAACAGTATTTTCTTGCTCAGAAAACAACTGTTTCTGTGTAGAAAACAGTATTTTCTGCATGCAACATAATATTTCAAAGCAGAAATATTAATTTCTGCACAGAAAGTGCTGTTTTCTAAGCAAATCACTATCTGCAAATTTCACACTGAACAAGCCCCCAATTGCAAGTTGTTTTATTTTGTTTTCCTCTGCAGAAAGCAACATTTGTTGTACATGAATTATCTTTCTGCACTGCTATATTATTTTCCATGCAGACAATGCTATTTCCTACAAGAAAAAATGCTGCTTTCTGCACAAAGCAACTATGTGCAAATTTTGCACAGAACAATTTCTAAGCTACGAAGAATCTCATAAGTCAAGGATTCTTCTCACTCACTTAACAGATGTGTGTGTGCGTGCGTGTGTGTGTGTGTGTGTATAAAAATATATATCAAGCACTTTTCAAATATTTTCAAGTATTATTTCATCCCTACTCCTGGTATGGAATTACAAGGCTGAACCCAAAATGTGAACATTTTTAGCTAGATGACCATCATACTTCATCAGCTGATATCACTTTGCCATGACAGGGACTTCCTAGAAGGGTATCATTTGACAACCAAGCCAAGGCTTCCATTTGCCACAAATGTTGCTGCTAGGAAAATAGATTGATAGGCAGTGCAACAAAGGAAAGGGCTATTATTTGTTGCTCACTTTCTTTTCAAAATGTTTAGAGCCTTTTTTAAAAACTTGGTTGCAAATGGATAAGAATGGGTAGACAGATTATATTATGGAATAATCCCAAGGCAGAGACTCAGTGCAGTATTGTGGCTTCACCCAACATGGTATAGTGGTTTGAGCATTGAAAAATGACTCTGGAGACCTTCCTGCCTTCTGCTCCCTTCTTCCTCTGGTTTTAATTCAAAATAATGTCATCTGGGTTGTTCAAGATCTCCCTAAATATTTACCTGTTTTTCCCCCCATAGTTACCTTCACTGGCCATCAGTTTGGGCCAGGACCTGTTTCAAACTTTTGGTTCTGGAATTCAAGGCTTTGTGTTCTAACCTCCCTCAGTACCTTGCAGCTCAGTTAGTATGGTATGCTTCATCCAGGAATCTAAGATCTACAGACAAAAGATTACTAGTTGTTCCACCAAGGTGTACAGCTCTGTAAAGGCTGAGAATCTTTCAAGATCTGACTCCACATTTGTGGAATGGTCTTCCTTTGGACTTCTGGCTAGAGGAGGATCTCACTCCTTCTCATAAAGGGCTTTTTGATTTACCATCTTAAGTCATTGAGTTGTTTTTAAGGTACTGAGATGGGTAGCGACTGGTGGGGTGTTGGGGATTTCAGTCCACATATTGTTAAAGTGTTATGCTTATTGTCTTTGTTCCTTACTGTATATGTTGATGTTCCACACCTTGGTGAAAAGTGCATTATAAATAAATATTGTTGTTGTTACCAAGGTTCAAATCCCCATGCAGGCATGGAAACCCAACAGGTGACCTTTGGCAAGTTGTACTCGCTCAGCCTCAGAGGAAGGCTGACTCAATTGCCAAGGACACTGTGTGATAGGCTCACCTTAACATCACCATAAGTTGGACACAACTTGAAGGCACACAATAACAATAATTCTAAGGCAACCATATTTCTAAGTGGCCAGAATGGAGAAAAATATGGTCACCTGGCAACAATACAATGTGATTTCCTCCAAGCCTAGTAAAGTGTCTTTCCCAGACTAGGCCTGAAGCTACTTGCTGTAAGATGCAGTATGTCTAAAATGCTTAGCACCCAGAGATCTGGAATTTTTAAACCGAATGTTCTACCTGACTTACAAGATGGTCCTTAATATGAAATAATAATAATTAATTATTATTATTATTATTATTATTATTATTATTATTATTATTATTATTATTCCTGAGGTCTCCTGAGAAAGATATTAAGCATCACTCTGGATAAAGGTGATTGGAACACAGTCTGGCTACCACAAAATTGGAGATGAAATGTTTAAAAGTGAAACAAGTGCAATCACACTTTTTGAGCAGAAGGTTGCAGCAGAAGCTCATATTAGAAAACCTCAGGAAACTCTCTATCTAGCACTGCCAGGTAGATCAGTGGTTCCCTGCAGAAATGTTTACAGTGTTTTCAATGGGATTTGATTGCACATGGGCTGTTTGTGCAAATTCATGTCAATAACAGTAGGTAGGTTAATGCTGTGTATCTTGCAAAAGCAGTGTGGTGTGTTTCTGTTTAGTTGTTTTGTTTCTTTGCTGTCCAGCATATAATACATGAATATACATCCAGTCATCAGAAAACTTCATCTGAATTGCTTAGCAAACACTACTGGTGAAGATCTAGCAAAAGAAAACAAATAGGACTTGGATGAATATGGAATTGCAGATGTCATTTACAGAGAGATGGTCCAGAGCTTGGAAAGTTACTTTATTGGACTACAGCTCCCAGAAACAGCAAGTTAGCAGGCACATTTTTTGGAGAACAGTTAGTTTGGGCAGACTGGCTGGAGGATTCTCAGTCTCAGTCTAAAGAGGCAACTTTTCTAAGCTCTGGTCAGTTAAAAAAAATCACAAATATACCCCCTTGTGGTTATAATTTTCACATCAGTTTGTCACTATTGATGATAAGGAAAACGTTCTTACTCTGAATTAACTTATTTTCCTGTCATAATATCGTCATCTACTTCTCGCTGGTTATATCATGACAACATTACTACAAGAGTTTCTTTGAACAACAACAGCAACAATGACAACAAAAGCATAGTGAAATAGATTTGACATTTGGGACACCGTCGTGTATGACCTGGCCCATTAGGATAACTATCTTCTTTTACTGTACTGATGATGATGATGTGTGTCTTTGACTCATTTCTGACTTACGGTAACCATGAAGTTATAGTTATCCTATCACAGGGTTTTGTCGAGGCCGTCAGTGTGTAACACACTCAAGGTCATCCAGTGGGTTTTCATGGCCAAGTGGAGAATATGACCCTGGTCTCCAGGGCCATAGTCTGACACTTTAAACTGCAATACTATTGTGTTGAATCCCTGAAAAAGGCAGAATGTCATTCTATCCCTTCGTACTCAGGGTCGTTTCTGACCTTTCTTTTCCCATTTCTAATACACTTGACAGCTGCTAAACTTTCTAGCTATTTGGAGCAGCTGTATGTGTGTGTTTTAAATAAATGTGCTTCAGATTCCCCACATGAAAGTCATAACAGTGCATTCTAAAGAGGAACTCAAATTCTAATCCAATCTAATCCAAGATCACTAAGATGTACTAACCCAGTGAATATACTTTGGGATAATGACTCAATAAATTTGATGGGGAGGGATAAGTCAGAATATTTACTTTTTTTTTCAGAAGCATTTTTGGAATTCTTTTTCTGCTGACCTTTAGATGCTACTTCAGAAAATATTTGCATATTCATTTCTGTATCTCTTCCTTGAGCAGTGGTATCACACACACAAAGCCCGTTTGGCTACTGAGCATGGTGTATTCCGTTCTCCATATGAGCTAAGATTGGGGTAGGATCCCACATGTGAAAATCCAGACTGATGATGGGAAATGATTAGACTGGTAGCTCATCAATATATAGGTGAAAGAAGATTCTCTACCCCAGCTCTTTAGATTGCAGGGTTGAAAGAAAGCCAGCTACTGTTTAAAATCTAAATGGCCAAACAAAATTCCCTGACAGAGGGGAACCTTTCTTGACATGAATATCTCCAACGCTGAAGGTCACACATTTCCAGAATCTTTGGATTGCACTGCTGCATAAGGATGTGGTAGAGGCCACTATTCAACTGTTGGTATTGAAGGAGGATTCAGCTGCTAGTACAGTTATCTTCAGTACCTGGTTTGGGAAGAGGAAGCCACCTTATCCTTTGCCTCTCATGTCAAAATTCTTCAGCAGGTTCTCTGCATGAGCTTAGTATCAAAAGACAAGGACCAGAATCCTATATTGTCTTTAAGTATACATAAGCACCATAGTTTTGGTGCTGCACACTGTATCCTGGCATGACCCCTCCCTTCCCCACTTTCGGGCAGGACTTGCAATGATCAATGGGGGCCTGTTCTCCAGTCACTCTGAAAGCATCTGGCTGCTATTTCCACCCTCTTCCCTGACCAATCCCCATTGTGACAGACAGAAGCAGGGTTCTTGTTGCAATTTTCCCTCATGCCAGAGAAATATAAGGTGAGTGAGAGTGGCAGCCAGCTGTTTCCTGAGAGACAACAGAATGGATCCCCATTGATCACTGTATCTGCTTCTTGGTAAGTAGAGACTGTGGGACTTTTCTGATTACTACACGGACCCTAAACTGGAGGCTACAGAGGGACTGTAAATATGTAACAGTCATGAGTGAGTAATTCCACATTATTCATTTCTAACTGTGACACTGGATTCTGGCTAATGTATTGAAACCAGACTTGTTTTATCTCATTTAGATACAAAGTGGAAATCTCATGCATACTATAAAGCCCAGTACTTTCCACTCAAAACTGTAAAAGGAGATGAGGAAAAAATAAAATAAAAATGCAGAAAATCAATTTGCTTAAACAGCTTCCTCATAAATTAATATGTCATAGTATAGCTATTATATTGAAGGAGAAGCTAGAAAGACAGATTGGCATGTGGAATGTTCCTTCCTCGTCCTCCTCCTCCTCTTCCTCTTCTTCTTTCAATCACGAGAAGAAAAATAGCTACACGAGTTGAGAATGATAATGAATATGAGAATGAGAATGAGAATGAGAATGAATAATAAGAAAATGGAACATTGCCACTAAACTGTACACAGATTACATGTATTATATTCCTCAAGTTTCCTTGATTGCAGCTCCCTGGTTACCAAAGGATAAGGGTAATTTCTCATACAATAAATAAATAAATAAATAAATAAATAAATAAATAAATAATAATAATAATATTTAAATTCATAGGTCACAAAATCAGTTTCCTTTTATTGTCCTATTTTTTTCCCCCTCAATGATAGAATGAACCATGTGGTTACTTTTCCAAGAATATCCATTGTTTGTTTATTGATCATTTCATCACCAATAATAAGCATCATAATCATAGGCTCTTTCCAAATTTTACCACTATGGTTCCACTTCAGCTGCCATGACAACATCCTGACTTTCTAGTTTGGTGGGGTACTATTGCTCTCTGGCTAAGAATTCTAAATACCCTCCACTAAACTGTAAATACCAAGATAGTACTATCATTCTCTCATGTGAAAGGCTTCTAGTATTGTGCATATTTTTATCTATAAAAAGTCCTATTAAAATAAAGGGAATTATCATGAGTCATGTCACTTTTGAGGTAAGTATTCAGATAATTATCTGGCATTTCGTAGTGTTGTTATAGAAACTGGACTCCTTTCCATTCATCTTAAATTTGAACAATATGGGAGCACTGTGCCTACATAAAATACATCATTGGCTAATTCCTGAGAAGGGAGCTACAAATAATTCTAGAGACGTAAAGAACTCTGACAAAGTTTCTTGTTCTTAACCAGACAAGCTGTCAGCCTGCCAAAATTTATCATCCACTACAAGAGTTGTGTCCAGTACAAAAACAAAACAAGAAGCTTTTTTTTTTCTCAACAAGACTTGTGTAGTGTGTGTTAAAATGTCTCTGTGCAAAACAACTGTTGTATCCTTGTACGAAGCTGCATACATATACAGCAAGCACAGGAGAAGTGGCTGATCAGTGAAAATAAGACAGTTGCTGATGAAATCAGGGCTGATGAGATGGAGAGCAAGAATAAATCACTAGGGCTTAGTAGTTTAGAAGGTGTCTCAGAGTCTAACTATGTAGCATATGTTTTTCTATTTGTCAGTAGTATCCTTATTTGTCAATTGCTTTTAATATCCATTATAAAATTGGTGAATTTCAAAATTCTGACAGTCATTGGCCAAAAAAAAAAAGACTCTAATACACAAGCACTCAGATGCATGTGCAAGCACAAACAGGCACAGAAATAACTGACCACATATTAAGGACAGAATATAATTGCATTTGAATGCAATTCTTAACAAAATATGTATTTCATGTTCTGTGCACACATAGTTCTGAAAAGGGCTAGGTAGTCTGAGGATTTCTGAGTAAAGATTTTTAACTGGTATGACCTTGCTTATGGGACTGACATTCTGCCCCCTGCCCCCCCCCCCCCCCGGATTCTGAAACCACTTTCAGTGGTTCTAGGTGCAAATTTCTCAGTTTCAATCTCACTGCTGTCAAAATTGGGCTAAACATTTTTCTTTGTCCATTTCCTCACTAGACTGTTATAATTCCACTTTCAACATCCTATGGAAACCTGAGGTTTACAGTTTAAAAAGGGGTCTGTGAGATCCCTCCCTAAACTGAAAACCCCAGGATTCCATAGAATTCTCCCTGGAAAGGGCAGGAAAGATTTCATCACCTCACAGATAACAAATCTGTGGCAGCACAAGCATGGACTTTCATCCCTTGTTTGTTTTATATCAATAGTATGCAGTAAAATATTTTAATATAATTTTGAACTGTCCAGGAATTGGTTTTATAAGTGTGACTTATGAAAACAGAATTAATGGGCTTCTATCCACTATAATATACATTGATCACATTCATGTTTTACCTGAAAAACTTGTATGTCTCAAATGTCATAAATAGCCATGTGATTTACCTTAAGACTAGGAGTGTGAGTAATCCATAGCAGGCACCATCCACATGTTTTCTCCTACCTACATTTGAACCCAACCTGATCCAGCATTACCTTGCTAATCAACTCATCAGCTAGGCAACAAACTCAAATCTTGTACAACAGGAGCAACCATAGTGACAGTGTTACTTATAACCACTCCAAGTACTATGTTGTCCACATAATTCTTAAATAGGGAAGTAAAGCTTTGTGTGTTTCATTGGTGCAATGAAACAATGCAAATGTTTGTTACTTTTTTGGATGAGATCATGAGATGTTTTCTGCATTTTCCAATGATCTTTGGTATTCACATTTTGGTGAATATTCCAGAAAGTTCTCCCCCATAAAATAATGTTATCTTGTGCAAAATGCAAAATTGTGGGGTTTGTCCAAAATACACATTTTCTGCACAAATGACTGTTTTGCTCTGCATGATTCTGTTATTATTTTTAAAAAGCTGGTTATCTTTTTGTGACAATAAAGACAACTGGAATGACAGCTGAGTAAGAGATAATGGAGAAGATGCTTCTCCTGCATTCTGCTCTAGGTTGGCCCTTATTTAATTAACTGCTGACCACTGAGGCACATGACAGTAAAAAGGAATATAATCCAGTTATGTAAGAATGTCATGACCACTTCACAGTTGTAGGTAAGTCACAATGAGTTACAAATGAAAAAAAAGCAATGTAATCCAGTTATATAGGAATACCATGACCAGTGATGGACCACTATACACTTGTAAAGTCAAAATGCATTACCTCTGATGAAAAACACAGTATTAAATAATGTATCACATTCTGTTGTACAGAAGAGATATTCTGAAACACTTTATGTACCAAAAATCTGCAATCTGTTAAAATATGTTGATCCTAAAGGAGTTTGATCTTTATATTGTGGGGAAAAAATTCTCCATTTATCCTTCAATATTAGATTTGATATAACTGAATAGCAAGAATGAGGCTTGCAACAAAATTCTTAATTTTACCTGTTAGAGTTAGCCCACATTGCAAAGAAATCCAGTAAACAGAACAGCTGTTTACACATAGTGTAACACAAAAGTTGCTATTAATACCTTAGAACCTCAAACAACAGCACATTTATCATGCATAGTTGATATATTCACCAAACAGCTTTTTAATTCTGTTTCCCTTAAATCATTTCTTCTCCTCTTTACAGATCATGTTGAAGGTCAAGATTACTTGCCTGGAATTCAGATTTGGCCAGCTTGCAGTGTGTAAACACTGTATATAAATGATTCAAACATCATTTACACCGGATTTTTGTCTTGCTATTTTTTGCAAGAAATTAGATTTCTGTGCATGCTTAGTCAACATCAATCTGGGCCACAGGTGCATGTATAAAATCCATTACTGTTGCTTTTCTGAAGGTACAAGCACTGACGCTGTTTAGTATTAACCACTTGTCCTGAATGAAACTATAGTCAAGTTTTATAAAACACAGTGGACTTTCTAAATAAGACTGTAGTTTATGAAACACTCCATAGTAATATGTGAAAATTATTTTTATGATGCATGAGAATAATAATATGCTGAAGTCATCCAAAGCTAAACAATGAGGGAGAGATATCAAACTATGTAGGAATTTGTTAGCCAGTTCTACAATTCCTCTCATTTACCTTACAATCATTGCTAAGTCTTGATTCACAACAATCTAAAAGTTTTCTGCAGATTGAACTACACACTACAGTAAACACATCTACTGTATAACAGTGAATGCTTGTGAGTGAGTTTGTCTGTTTTCCTGCATCAGGCAGGCAAAGATCTCATATGATTGGCTTTGTGAGGTGAAGAGACCTCATATGATTGGCTGGCTATCAAGATTCTATGGAATCTTGGGGTTGGTAGTTTAGGGAGGGGCCTTGAGAATTCTCAGACAGATTGCTCTTGGGCCTCAGGCTGGTAGCTATGAAGATGAGGCCTAGCAGCAAGAAGGGGGGCAATGTATTCCTTCAGGAACACAACCTCTGTATGTTAACAATTCTGAATACAGACTGCATTGAGAAGTATGGGGAAAAGTTACAAGTACAGGAATAGACAGATGGCTATGGAGACAAGGTCAAGGAGCAAGGATGAGGACAGGGTATTCCCTCAGGAACCCAACCTCTGAATGTTAACAATTCTGAAAACAGATTGCGTTGGGAAATATGGGGAAAAGTTACAGGTACTGGAGAAGACAGTTTGGTGAGTTCTTAAGAGAAAAATAAAATCCTGGGCAATGCCAGGTAAATACACTAGCATTATAAAGTTTGAATCTGTGTGTCTGTGCATATGTGCGCATGCAAATGTATGTGCAATCATGTAGTAGTTTCAGTGTTGGACAAGAATTCTGGTAGACCAAGAATTGAATTCCCACTCAGCTATGGAAACCCATTAGGTGACCTCGGGTGAGTCATACTCTCTCAGCCTTAGAAACAAACAAGGAAAATTTTTCTCTGTATAAATCTTGCCAGGAAAACCATAGGATAGGGACTTTATCAGTCAGAACCAACTTAAAGGCCCATAACGACAAATATATTTTACTCTATATTCCTGAACAGAAACAGAAAAAAATGAAAATTATCCATGATAGGTAGAATTTCTGTAATTAAAATGAATATTCTTCCGAGGCTGATGCTTCTGTTCCTGACATATCCAGTGTGTTTTTTAATACTGCATTTCTTACATAATGGCAGAAGGAATTGAGTAAGTTTATATAGTTAGGCAAAAAGCTGAGAATCAAGTAGAAATTATTGACAGATACTAAAGCGAGAGGAGGGCTAGGTTTATCAGATCTAAAATACATTTTGTATCTTCTTTTATTACTTGGATAAAAGAATGGATAGTTCTGGAAAATAAAAGACTTCAGGGATTAACAGGACATGAACTTAGATTTGGATGGCATGGCTAGTATGGGAAGTATGGGAAGGGAAAGGTGGATGCCAATTGTCATGCTGTCAGAAGAAATTTGCTAAAAATTTGGGAAACAGTATAAAGACAGACGCTGTCCAATACATCCAAGGTGGCTATCTTCACAGGAGGCATTCTGTAGACAAGAACTGGATAACACTCAGAAATAGCTGAGATATAAAGATCTTCAAGATCATAGAGATTGGAGGTTTAAAGATATACAGGAGTTTGAAAGAGAAAGTCACAAAATGGAATGGCTAACCTACTGCCAATTTAGAAGAAGGTGGATAGAAGACATAAAAACTTCAGATGTGGCAAAAAGAGATCAGAATATGAGAAAATAATAGAAGCTGGTCATGCAAATTTGCTTGTCTAAATTTACAAATTGCTGTTAAGGTTAAGATTATATGGTGAAAAGCGCAAAGAATGTAGGCCACAATATTCAGCTAAAACAATGGGAAGATGTCTGGACTAAAGGTTTGAAATTTACATGCTGTTCTGGTTTAAAAGAAAATCTATACAAAATAGTGTATAAGTGGTATATTATCCCAGAAAAACTGTCTAAAATGTGCAAAGGTGTAAAAAGTATGTGTTAGAAGTGTGATAAGTGTGTTGGCTCTTTCTCTCATATCTAGTGGCCATGCACTAAAGCAAGGATATTTTAGATGAAAATTAGGTTAGTCATAGATTATTATTTTTTTAAAAAAAAATACATTAAGGTTTAGACTGAAATTATTCTTACTAAAAATTCTGGATCATGAGACTACTGTGGAAATAGATAATGAAGTATTATTAAATTATATAACAGTGGCTGCAAGACTGATTTATGCAAAAAAGTGGAAAAGTAAGAAAAGCTGTATGATAAATGAATGGATAGAGAGATTAATGGAATTCTCTGAATTAGATAAAGTAACATTTTTGTTAAAAGGTAAAGATTTAGATTTATATTTGGTTATATGGCAATGTTCTATGGACTATGTGAAAAAAGAAAGAGGAGAAATTATGACCATCAATTTTGATTACAATATAGAATTCTTTTGCATTAAGTAATGTGAATGGTAACAAAATAATGTAATCTATGAAAGAAAACTAGACAGTATGATTATTGTGAAAAGAGTAATTATAGGATATTAAGATTAGTAATATAATGTAATGCCTTTGAGAACAGATTTTGTAGATTTTTTTAGATATGGAAATTTTTAATAAAAAAAATAAAAAATGAAAATTGGATGGGAACTGCTGAAGTAGTCTTATGTCATTCCTAAATATTTAAATGTGATGCACAGTAGAGGAATTCCTGGATGATTTTGCCCAATACTTAAAAAAAAAAAAAAGACTGGTTGACCATTTGGAGTAAACTAGGTACCTTTAAATTTTACCCTACTCTTTGTGGCTTTTCATGCATTTATTTTCTTAGTACAGTTTCAGACTTGAATACTAGAGGGGTTGTTGAAGAAATATTAAAAGTCTGTGATATCAAAACTGGTTTTGATGGTTGTGATTTACCAGCTTACCAGAGCAATGACCAAAGGGCTGTCTCTGATCTGAATTTCTCCTCTGCTATGAATTCACCAGGCAGAGAAGCCACTGCCACTCAGCCTCAGCCTCTCCATGGCCAGTATCAAACATTCTAGTGTTACCCCAAAACATGGGTACCTCCATTCAAAAGTGGGGAATAATTAGCTCAAAATCAGGAGGCCTATGAGAGGCGGGTAACTTAATGAGATCTGCCACCTATGTTCACAGGGTCCTTGAAGGAAAGAGCCAGCCAGAGAGTTTAAATTGTAAACTAAACCAAACTAAATTAAAAATGTTCTTCATTGAGAGAGATTCACATAAGCACACAAAGATCCAAACACTCACACAAGCATACAAGGACTAGCTGAAGGAAAAGGGAGGAAAGTGTAATAGCAGACTTAATGTGATGATCTGTAATGACACTATAATTACCAGTCTGGAGAGCAGTGAGGAAAGCAGTGACACGGCTTCGGTAGGCACTTAAGGACAGTTCTTGTTTGGGAAGCAAGCAGACAGTGTGGTGTTCAGACAGGTGACATATTGCACTGGGCAGCTTGAAATCAGGGGTTCTTATACCTGAAAAATATCCTGCAATTATGAGTGTGAATCACCCTCCCAGCCAAGCAGACAATGGGAGTTACAACAGAAACAATGAAGTCCAGATGAAGCTAATGGTCTTAGTGTTTAGGTGACAAAAGTGTAATGGTTGTCTTAATAGCCCTGTATTGTGGAGAGGTGGGGAAACAATAGGGAAGCACCCATGTGTTTGGGGTCAGAGTTAGCACAATCACAATTTGGTGGGAATGTCCCTTTTCTGCTGTGAGATGTCCAGCTCATTATCTTTAAACCTGTGGTCTCAAGACAGTTCACCTAAGAGGTAGGTGTGGCTGTCCTGCCTGGTAATCTTACGTTTATAATGAGTAATATGCCTCTTCCAGAGTGACCTCACAGTCACATCAAGTGTTATTTATATCAACAACAATTAATAGTGTCAATTAAATAATATTTGCCAATTAAACCATGCCAATCATGGGGGGAGTGTTGTTACACTACATTACAACTAGGAGGAAAAAATGCACTGAACCATTGAAAGCCTGACATAAATCTCCTCCCCGCCTCCACCTCCTTCTCCTCTGTCTTCTTGATGTGTCTCACCAAAATGGTTACCAAATGAGTATTTCACTGTTCGTTCGTTCATTCATTCATTCATTCATTCATTCATTCATTCATGTTGATTTCTTTTGGGCTATCTATTATTATTATAGCTTTCAATAACAAATACATCTTGAAATATCTTGCATAAAAAGTGGGTTAAGTTAAAAGAGATCCCCTCTTCCGGGGGGGGGGGGTGAGTTGTTCGCATAAAGGAAATCTCATGAAGGAAGCTTTTGTCCAGTGATGGCAGCTTTGTCCATCAGAATGGAAACTTTGGACCCAGCCTGATGTTATCAATACATTCATTAGGAATGTCACAAACAGGACTTCAACCTACCTGTCCCAGTAGCTGAGTTGTCTCTTGCAAAGAGCCCAGTAACTCAAAAGTTAATCCTTGCTGACCAAGTGGAGGGATGAATTCTAAAGCCAATTTCAGAAGTATCTTCAAACAATGTTAATGCAACCACTAAAGAGCCCCTTTGCCAGTGCTCTGAGACAAATGAGGAGGGTCCATTAGTTGTTAAGTGGCTTGCAATATTAACAGAGGACATTGAAAATGTAAATGTGTTTGTACTGTGTATTTTCTCACTCTTAGTGAGAAAGGGTGTCTTGACACACCAAGTGATCCAGTCAAAAATTAAAAACTAAATAAATAAGTCATGCGATGTCAGCTTGTTTGCTTTTTTTTTTTTTTTAGGAGAAGGCAGAGGTAAACATTATGTTTCTTCAAAAGCCATTTTGTGTGTGTGAATGCGTAAACTCACACAGTGAGGATAAGACACTTTTGAAAATGTTCATTCTTACATGTGAGAATGGAAGAAAGCAAAAGAAAAAAGGTTTACATCCCTAACACTCAAATACTGATTTACTTTGAATTTTTAAGGTTCAACACAAGTGGTTTTATTTTCTGTTTGGTGTGTTTGTGACTGTAGGAGTGTATGTTTGATTGGCACTGAACATGCCTTGTTTTCTTATCAATAACATATTTTTCTGTAGTTAAATTACCAGCACACTGTCTGATTTCCCCAGTTGCACTGCTCACCTACTTCTTGTCCCTTATTCAGTATGCGGGTTTTGTTTTTCCACTCAGTTCTTTCACATGCAACAAAGCCAAATGTTATATTTTAGTATGCCAGGCAGCTGTTAAATGGAGCAGCACCAGTGTTGTTGTTGGTTAAGTGGCAACCCTAAATGATATCAAATATAGTAATTGTGGATCTGAAATCTCAACCTGTATATTCAGTCCTGCTGTGTGTTTCCTTGGAAAATCACATGAGATTTTAAAGGTCTGGCCTCTGGAAGGTCTTACTGAGCCTGTAACTCTGAAGTTCTCCCAGTTCAATCCCTAGTGCAACCATGTTACAAAATCACCTCACACCTAAATATCAGAATGACAGAGCAACAGTTCTATGTAAACATTCAGCTCTCTAGGAAAAGAGCTAGAAGGAACAAGAACAGTAACAACAGTCATGGTTTTTCAGTGGCATGGCAAAAGAGTCACAGAAAATGATGCACAGGTTCAGCCATCATCCATTAGATCTTCAGATGTGTGTGTAGCATACTCAAAGTCTTTTTCTGAAAACATAAGAATTTTTGGTGCTTTTTTTTAATCAAAAGAAAACTCAGAAACACATCCCAAGCATAGGATAGCAGAAGACTGAAACCTGTCTTTGCTTCCTTGAAATATGAAAAGGGTTCTGATTTCCAAACAGCTTCTTCTCAGATGTCTACATTGGTAGCCTTAATCTTGCCAGCTATTCTGCTGTGCAACTTAGAAGGAACAAAGTTTCCTAGAATCAGCTGAAGTGTATCCAAAAGCACTTCCTTGGATCTGTCTTTTCATTCTGCAGTTGGTTCATAGACTGGTTTGCAAACCACAATGTAATTATAGTTTAGTGTGGATATAACCTGATATTCCAGAATCTATACCTTCCTAAATATGTATCAGAGAAATGGTGTTTCAATTGTGTCAGACTAAATTACTGACTTTTAGAACTGAACTTCAAGCTCTTTGAACCTTCCATTAGAGCAACATTCTCATTTAGGAGACTGATATGTACAATTTAAAGTTACATTTTCTATAGCATTGCCTCATGATTTGTTTGCCCCCTTCTGTCCTGACCAGGGAGGGAATTTTCACTGTCTTTCCTCCTTTAAGTGACTGTTGCTTCCAGTCCAGTGTGAAAGACTATCAATATCTTGGCAAACACGGAAGCTGGGGAATAGGATCTGATTAAAAATAGAGAGAGCTTGTAATAAAATATTATCTTTAAAAAAAAAAGCCTTCAAATTTCATCATTTCATCAAGAAATTCAAGAATAGGTTTTCTTCCTTCTTTCTTTCTATTTTTTGGCAAGGTTTATCAAATTCCTTAGGTGGTTCCAGACATGACCAGTAAGAATACAAGACTATCCTATAGTTCAGCCCTTATCATGCCCGTGTTGTATTTCCTTTACATTTGTAAAATATGTAGTATGGGTGGGGAAAATGACATTCAACACTGATTCAAGATGATCTACCCTCCACAGCAGCTCTCCTGCATGAGGAACACTGATACTGCCTCTTGCACTACTCAGTCTGTGGATGCACTTTCCTTATCTTCAGCATCTGAGGAGTTCAGTCTGAAAATTACAATAAAGCCAACACATGGGAGAGATGAAGTGGGGACAGGGAGGGGGATAGACAGACAGACAGTTCAAGAAGGCATATACCTTATTGGTATTTGATTTAACTAATTTGATTTTAATTTTAAAATTACTTATTTAATTTATTTATTTAATTATTAGAATTATTTAATTTTAATTTTAATTGATTTAATTAAGGTAATTGATTTGACTCTAATCACAGCTCCATCCAATTACACTACATAAGAACTTAGCCTTTATCCTCTTGGCATTTGTGGTTGGTCATGTGATACTCATACATGGTGACCACTTGATGATTGGTCATGACCTCAGTGGAAACCATTTTGGGGTGTTGTCATAATACTTTCTCCAAAATTGAAATATGGCCTTAGTCCAAAAAGACCAAGGCAGGATGTAGAAGTCTCTGCATCCAATTAAGTGAAGCAAGAAAATAAGACTGGCATGTTTGCTTATGATTCCTCAGCCTGAATTTCGGTGGAACTGTTCAGAGTCTTGCCAAAACTTCAAGTTGGAACTTGTGCTTGAACAACTGAGAACAGAACAATTAGAAAAGAGGGGAGGGTTTGGACTAAGTGCTTGATGGCATTTGCACAAAGTATCTGCTCTTGAGAAGGAAGGAAATGACATAAGAAACTTATAAAATTGATGTAGACACTGCTCTGATAGTCCTTTTTTATCAGTCTAAAAATGTGGGGCAAATAATCCATGTAAAGACTACAAAGTAAATATGCCGAGGATACGGGGCTCAACTTTCCATATCTATTTATCTATCAATTTATCTATCTACCTCTCCATCAATCTATATATATAAAACTACTGAGCCAGTGTGTTGTAATGAATTAAATGTTGGACAAAGGACCATGGGAAACCAAGTTCTGAAGCTCTGCCCAGCCATGGAAACCCACTCTCTAGAAAAGGCAATAGTGCTTGGTACTTCCTACAAGATAGTAGAAAAAGAGGAAGAAAACATTACAGATGAATAGAGTCAATCAAGGAAGCCACAAACCTGAATCTGTAAGATGTGAGCAGGGCTATTTATGATAGGGTGATTTAGAGGTTTTTTATGCATAGGACCCTGACAAGTCAAAGTCAACTTAAAGCTAATTCATAAAAAAAAGAAGAACGGAAATGGCAGCAAAAGCACAGGTTTTAAAGTAAACTCCTTATACTACAGAAGCCTAATTTTAGCAGTTTTACCTCACTTTAGCTGCCATGACTCCATCCTATAGAATCTTAAAACTTTTCCTGGAAATGTGTAATCAGCTCTCCTGAACTACATTACAGCTGTCTGGCAGAGAATTCTAAGTGCCTCATGAAACTATACATCTGAGAATTTCTATAAAATGGGGTTGTGACAATTAAAGTGATATTGATCTGCTATTATTGCCAAATGTGATTATAGCCCTGAGAGCAGAAAATTCCACATGTAAATAAAACAAATGAAGAAATATCTTGCTTTAAGAGTAAAGCATTATTCTTGCTGCTGCTGCTGCTGTTGTCAGTAGTAGTAGTAGTAATATTCTGGCACACCAGCATTTTTAATTTTTTTTTAAATCATTTTATTCAAAATTCTCATTATAAAAAACATACATATTCAATTGTCAGCTTCATTAGAATTATATCTGATCTTCCACATTGATCTAGATTCCATTTTCCAGATTTCTACAAACTTAAGGTATTGTACAACATTATACTGTTAGTTTATCTGATAGTTCTTACATTTCATTCTCATATTTCCGCTTCATGATATATACCTGTCGCCCACTCGTAATATAACTTTAACCATGAATTACGTATTCCCAACTGTTGGAACCCAGCAATTACCCGTTACAATTTGCCATTCTTTCTGTATCTCGTCATCTGATTTCCCCTTTAATCTCTGGGAGACCATATCCGTATTTTTATTTTCAATAAATGTAGCCCACCATTGTTCTATTGTAGGTATTTGCTGAGTTTTCCATAACTTTGCATATTCAATACGAGCTGTTGTTATCATATACAGTAATATTCTCCAATGCTTCTTTATACTAGCACCCTCTATTATATCAATCATATTTAGCAAATACAATTCAGGTGTCTTAGCAAACTGGCCTTTCACTAATGTACAAATCACATTATGTTCTCCATTCCAATATTTCTTAGCTTTTGAGCATGTCCACCACATATGATATATCGTACCGACCTCCTTCTGACATTTCCAACACTGTCCAGTACCTGTATTATAAATCCTTCTCAGTTTATCTGGTGTCATATACCATCTGTGAAATAGTTTGTAATAGTTCTCTCTCAAATTCTGGGCTACTGTAAATTTCTGCGTTTTTTTCCAACTCTGCTCCCAAGACTCTAATTGAATTAAATGACCAATATTTTGAGCCCATAAAATCATTTTTATTGTTTCCTTTGTTGTTTCTTCTTGTCTCTCCTGCTGTAATATCTCTTGATGGATTTGAGCGAGTAGGTGAGGCGGATTTTCAAAAATCCATTTAACTACTCCAACTTTTTCTTTTAGTTCAATTCCGTAAGTTTTTATGTCCATATGAAACCTTTCAGTTAATTGTCTGTAAGGGAACCAACTCAGTCTTATTCCCTCTTGTTCTAGTTTTTCCCTTGTTTTCATCTTAAAATTATTAGATGCTGATCTCTCAATTATATCATCATACTGCTACCATTTATCTGTATCAGTCCATCTACCAAAAAAAGCCTCTTGCGGTGAGACCCATGTGGGGAGCTGCCTCATGTTTTTGACTTTATAATCATCCCAGATTTTCAAAAGCAATTTTCTGATATAGTGATGTGAGAAATCTTTATCTAATCTTGCTTTATCATAAAACATATAGGCATGCCACCCCATCCTCAAGTCTGCGCCTTCCAATGCCAGCGTTTTCATATCTTGAAGGTCTATCCAGTCTTTTAGCCACATAAAAGCCGCTGCTCTGTAATATAATTGCAAGTCTGGTAGTCCCATTCCTCCTCTACTTTTTATATCTGTCATAATGTTCCATTTTATCCTAGGCTTCTTCCCCTGCCATATAAATTTAGTGAACTCTCTCTTCCATTGTAAGAAAGGTTTCATATTTGTTATTATAGGTAGGTTTTGGAACAGAAAGTTCATTTTTGGCAAAACATTCATCTTAACTGCTGCAATTCTCCCCATCAATGGCAGCCGCAAAGAAGACCAATTTTGTAGATCTTTTATTATTTCCTTCCATTTTTTCTCATAATTATTTTGAAATAACTCATTATTTCTTTTAGCTATCCAAATTCCTAGATATTTTACCTTTAGTCCTGTTTTAAATCCTGTTTTTTGTACTAGTTCCCTCTCTTCTCTTTCAGACATGTTTTTGGTTAAAAGAATTGTTTTATCCTTATTAATTTTAAAACCAGAGAATTGTCCATATTCTTGCATTGTAGAATTCAATTTTTCTATAGATTTGCATGGATCGTCCAAAAAGAGGACCAAGTCATCTGCGAAAGCTTTCAATTTATAATGATATTTCTTAATTTGAACTCCTGTTATTTCTTTGTCTTTTCTTATAGCATTGTTAAGTATTTCCATTGTCAAGATAAACAGCAAAGGTGACAAGGGGCATCCTTGTCTCGTCCCTCTATGGAGTTCTATCTTTTGTGTTCTTTCGCCGTTGATAACCAATCGAGCTTGTTGTTGTCTATATATTTCTTCAATCCATGCAATAAATTTCTCTCCTGTCTGCATCTGTTTAACCACTGTCTTCATAAATGGCCAACTAATCATATCGAAAGCTTTCTCCGCATCAACAAAAACCATGGCCAATTTCCGTTCATTACGTTTTTCATAATATTCAATTATGTTTAGAACTGTTCTAATATTATTTCTCAAAGATCTTTTTGGTAGGAAGCCATTCTGATCTTCGTCAATTATCTCTGATAAGACTTTCTTAAGCCTCTCTGCTAATATTGTAGCGAAGATCTTATAGTCTGTATTCAAAAGTGAGATTGGTCTATAATTCTTAACATCTGTCAAGTCTCTTCCTTCCTTCGGAATCAAAACCACATTGGCTTCCCTCCAGGTCTCTGGTATTCCATCATTCATTATTTCATTTATAGTACTTTGCAGAGGCAGCACACCAGCACTTTTAATGATGGCCAAAGTGGTGCGGAGGTTTGGAATTTTTCATTGAGGTCCCCCAGCCCAGAGAAACTGTCCGCTCCTGGTACAGAGATAAGCAATGTTATATGTAGCACAGCTCTGCAGATCTGATGAACAACCAAGAAAAAAATGCACCATATTCACCATGTGTGATTTCAAATAAAGAGCCTGCCACCTGTTGCTTGTTGTTTTATTGCTTACCTGAAATAAAGACAAGCAGATGACAAAAGCCTAGCAGCTCAGAACACATGGCTGGTAACCAAGCTTTGTTTCATTTGTGAGTCACACAGTACATTGGCTGATTTTGAACATGTCTTCAGCCGAACTGCATCACTGTGTTTGTTGGACTCGTTTCTCCTGTGATCTAATGGCATTTGTTCCACATACAATAGTGGTTTGAGTGCTGGACTATGACTCTGGAGACCAGTGTCTGAATCCCTGCTCAGTCATGGAAACCTACTGGGTGACCTTGGGCAAATCATGCTTTCTCAGCCTCAGAAGAAGGCAAGGTCAAATTTGCTCTGAAAAAGTCTTGCCAATAAAACCTCTTAAGTTCGTCTTAGGGCCACTATAAGTCAGAAACAACTTGAAGGCATACAGTAACAACAACAACAACAACAACAACAACAACAACAAATTTTTAATAGCATAAGCTCAATCAGTGTTCAATTGTATAAAATGCATTTGAGCCAAAGAATTAATCTTTTTAATCTTTCAAGTGTAAAAAAAAATCCTCAAATGGCATAAATAAGTAACTCAAATGCTTATTTCCTCAGGTATGCATATTCGTTTGAGCAAGCTATGAAGCTCAGCAGATTTAAGCACTCCCAGTAGTGTCCCAAGTTATTTGAATATAAGTTTATCACTTGGAAAATACTTCACAGCTCAAGGACTAAATAGTGCTGCCTATAATTTTAGCCATCAGTGTCTTAAATGATTCCATAAAACACGTCTTGTCAGTAGGTAGACATGCATATAGCTGTTAAAATGCTCATTTCCACTGTTGTTTTTTATAGGATTTTTTTTCCAGATAGCTGTGAGAAGTAGCTGTGAGAAGTAGAGGTGGGAGACTTGAAAAACCATACGGAACCGATGGGTATTCCTGAACAATGTTGAAGTATTTATTGACTAAAAACTGTAAGAGTTTCATTTATAATAATGTGTTCTCTTTTGGTATGCCTTTTTTAAAGGCTGAATGCTTGGATTCTGTTTTTGTTACAGATAATAATTGTTGTTGTTTACCTTCAAGTTGTTTCTGACTCATGGCAATCCTAAAGCAAACATCCCATGGGGTTTTCTGGGGCATGTGTGATATGCCCAAGGTCACCTAGTGGGTTGCCATAGCCAAACAGGGCATCAAACCCTGATCTCCAGAGTCATAGCCTAACACTCAAACCACTACATCATACTGGCTCTCTACTACATAATAATGTATGGTAAAAACAAGCAGAGTCAGAAGACAATTTTAGAGACTGTACCACAAGAAGATCTGGGTTCCTACAAACTCCAGCTAACAACCATATTACGGTCTGGTAAAGCATTGGAGCCAGTGTAGTATAGTGGTTTGAACACTGGTCTGTGACCCTGGAGACTAGCTGCCCTATGCCAGCAGCCAGCTAAGTTTCACAGCTATTTATTCTTTATCAGCAGCCACAGACAAAACTTACAACAGTTTGTCATCCAATTATTGTTTGTTGTTTCAGCAGTTCAAGTCAGTAATAAATTCAGAGTGACAGTCCAAAGAAGTATCCAGTACTTAAGTCAGCATGCAAGGTGAGGGTCAAGGTTTCCAGGAACACGAGTCAGAGATCCAAATGTAGGACACATTGCTTCCACCGGTGACACTAGTTGCTTGCAGCAGATTTTTCCCCATCCTCTCCCTTGTATTTATGGATTGAGAGCCTCCCCCAGCTGTTTGCCTAATTAATATGTCTTCCCTATATAAATACTCTGAGTCTCATGGGCTCCCCCTTTTTCATCTAAGCTGGCTGCAGTAAGTATTGTCCTGTCCATGTCTCTGTGTTGTGGTTGTTGGGAAAGGTCCTGTTTGTGTTTGCACCTGAGTCCTGGGACTAGGGCATGACACCAGCATTTCATTCCCCACTTAGCCAGGGAAACCTACATGGTGACCTTGGATGTAAGACACTCTCAGTGCAGAAAGCCCCATGGTAGGTTCACCTTAGAGTTGGCAGAAGTCAAACAACTTGAAGGCATACCACCAGAACAACAAAGGGAGAAATTTGGCCTTCTCAAGTAAGAGTGTCACATGGTTAAGAAAAAATAAACTGGACTGTTCTTGTTCCTTCCACAACAACTATTATCTGGTGAGTGTGTATATGTTATGTTTATTTGCTTTGCTATTCAGTTCATTCTCAATGAAAAAGGTCTACTTTATTTCATTATTCAATTGTACAGATCACACTTATTTCACTACATTCACCAGTTGTAGCTGTTGGCTTTCATGAATCTGCTTGGATTTTAGTGCTACCTTTAATGGAACCATCCAATATGTTAAGCTTTACCCTCAAATAGGTTCTATTATGGTTAGCTCCTTTAAAGTTCATAAATTTAGAGTGATTTCACATCCCCACTGACAGGGAATCCACCAGACATCACTAGCATTCCTTAATATTTCCCTTCATGAGTAAAAAAGTCTGTCAGGAAAATAAAATTAAAGCCCATATTCCAACAACGATTATTATTGTTGAACAATGTCCTATTTTTGTGTAAAGAAAGTGATGTCTGCCAGCAGAGTTCTCTGGAGGAGATATGCCCCATCATCTCTGAGTAGAGTAAACAGGAATTAGAGCATGGATGGATATGAAAGATAAAAAAGTGTCCATTTAGAACCATTCTCTGTCAGTGCACAAGTTTCAGGACAGATCAAAACTGAATGGGCCTGTTAGGTAAACAAGACCAGACCTGCCATTAGGTGGAATGAAGTCATCACATCTGATAGCAGATGCTGGGAAGGGGGCAGAAAGTCATTGGAGAATAGAGCTGTGTCCTGACCCATGTAGCCTGCACTTTTCCCCTCAACTTTGCTTGTTCTCTTTAGGTATAGTTTAAGATAGTGTCCCATTATCAATGATGAGGAAAGTTTTAATGATAAATCTTTTTGGCTTTTGTACATGGGAAGGATGGGAACCATCATGTTCCTTGCCTCAGATTTTTTTTAAAAAAAAAAGTTTTGTGACATTCCTGACCCTCATGGTGTTCAATTTATCATTCATTCTGACAAGACTACACAAGACTACACACACCTAGCAAAAATTCAGCGAGAATCACTTTTCTTGACATAGATATAGGGATTGTCACTTGTCTGATCTGTCTGCAGATATAGTGGCTGAAGAACAGAGGCAGGAACTAGTAAATCCAGATTTCAAGAATAAAGTAAGCTGATATAAAAAGAGTATGGTACACTTTTCTGGGTCAGGCCACAACCATTCTCTGTGTGTACCTACCTGTCTGCAAAAATAGTTGGTACAGCAGATGTTTAGCATGCAGGAGCTAGAGAGACCATATTCAGTCCCTGCCATCTGTAGCTGAGAACATCACATATTTAACAACTCCATTATTCTCTGCACCAAGCTCACTTTAATTGTTTAAGTCTCTTAACCTTGTCTTGTGAGACTAATGAAATAAAGTGATATTTGCACTTATATATTTTGAATGAATGAATCATGGGTTTAAAAACTGGACTGGCTGAATGTGCAAATGAAGGACTATACCTTAGAGACGTATGCATTTCTCTGTTAGATCATCTGGGAAAAATGGGCTTATTAGAAGTGAATGGAGCAATCCTATCCTACTTATCTGGGGCTAAGTGTCAGTTAATTGAAGTTAAGATTTCCTCAGAAGACTAACTTCTGAGTAGATATTTTTAAAATAAAAGACATTACAAGGGGTGGCAAGATGAATTTTAATAGCTTTGTCTTTTTGCTCCAATCACTGACTATATCAATCCTCTCAAAGTGTGTGATCAGACCCCCTGAAGAAGGGAATGAGTGCAAAGAAGAATGGGAAAGGTGGGGAAAGGGGGAGGGGGAAGGAAGGAAAAAAAAAGAGAGAGGGGGAGAGAGGCAGAGAGAGAGAGAGAGAAATCAGGAAAGAAGGAAATCAGAGAGGGGTTTAAGGAATATTTTAGCTTCATTATTCAAGACCCAAGCACAATGTGGAATTATATAGCACACTAAAGAATTACGAATGGATTTAATGTAGTTCATCCCCAATACTATTCAAAATGTAACTCCGTGACTCAGAAAGACTGCCAATAGGTACATGGGGTGATGGAGACACCTGCCTCTCAGGCCTAAAAAGCCTGACATTCTGAAAGAGTCCAGATAATATTATGAAAGATTATCGTACAATGGAATAATAAATAATATTATACACTCAAACTGAGTTTAAAAATTTCATTTTCAAGCCTTCTCCACATATACTGCAAATCCATCAAGAATGGAAACGGAAATGAATGGATCTGAAATGTCATCTCTCATACCTTTAGAACCAGGCTTGGAGAAAGAGGGTCAGATATGGCATGATCCAGGGTAACACCAGTGAAGCTGTCATGTTCACTACTCTTGCCTATATTCCATATACATGGAAAGGAAGACTGAAACGAGTTTTTCATGAACTTGGAACTGATGATGATGCAATTGCAGCACTGGATTATTTCCGTCTCAGTTTTACCCTTCCGATTCACTTTATTGGAAAATATGTTCATTAAAAACATTCAAAAGAAAAAAATCACTGAAATTCCCCTGTGTGCCAGATTTTTCCTTTTTTTTTCCTTTTTGTTGTTACATTTGTACCCAACATTTCTTCCATTGAGCTTAAAGTGAAGTACATGACTGTTCTTACTTTTCATTGCTGCAAGAACCTTATGAGGTAGGTGAAGCTAACAGACATTGTCCCTAGGTCATCAAAAAAAATTTCTGGCTCGTGGATGACTAATGCCTGCTGCTGAGATTCTGTCTGAATTAGGTGAAATGTAAGGCTCTGCCAGAGAAATTACAGGGAAGTCCAGGCATAAAAAAGGGAAGATGTAGTTGCTCAGCCTTACTGCAAGGCAAACCACTTTTCTGGCACGTTTCTGCTGCCACTAAGTGGCTGTTTGGGTTGAGGGCAGAGCTGTGCTTTGGTGTCATTCAGCAGTTGTGCTGCTGACCAAAACTAATATGGGAGTATGTGATACCTCTTATACAACACCAGAAAAGCATTTCTGTTTGCTGTACCCCAGTTATGCTAACACAAAGCCTCAGGATATTCCTGACCAAAGTCTGCTAGGTCACAGTGCAACAGAGAAGTCACTACTCCATGATATTTCTCTTGCACTATGTTGCAGTTAGCTGTGTCTTGGTCTTGGCCCTGCAGTGCTGAGTGACAGGGAATGAGCTGGATCCCTGAGTGATGGGAGTGCAGGTTACTTATTACACAGTTTTCCTGCTCTGCCTTCAGCAAAGGTTCGGCCACCTCCATGATGATAACAAGGAAGAAGGTGATGCCAAAATGGGAGAAGCAGCTAGGATGGAACAAATTTTGTTGTGATGGGCACATCATGATGATCTGACAGAAGAGTATATTCTATTTGCCCCTCTTTCTTACTGTGACAAGTTGTGTCCTCTTCTTGGCTTTTGAGAGTCACTGCTTTGCTGTTAGTCTCTCCTTGGCCCCCCTTGTCTTTGCAGCCTTCTTCCTCATGTTCGGAATGGCTACACTCTTACAGATCAGTTTTAGTGATCCAGGGATGATTTCAGCAGCCCTGACAGATAAGACAACTTCTATTATTATAGTTGTGTCTGGTCATTCATGGTTTGCAGCAATCAAACGCCAGCTACCCTAGTTCCACGGGCTTCAATTAAATAAGTCCTGGGGACAACATTATGACTGACCTCCTTCCATTAGGCCTTTTCAGTTCATAATGCTTGGAGATCTGTAGAGGCTGCAGAGTGATGGTGAAATGTATAATAGAAAAGAGAAAGCCACCTTGCAAGGAGGAGGTAAACTTGAAAACATCATGAAAACATTATGAAAAGAAAATCTAAAATTACTTAAAGCTAGGGAAGAAGATTTTTTGTGAAGGAGAGAACACTTTGGGGAGTTTGGAAAACATATTTTGACACAGCCTTTGTTTAAGGACCATTAGAAAGAAAACAGTGCATAGCACATTGTTTTCACACGAGATAAGTCAGTGGTGGCACACAGGCTGGTACTCTGGTCCAATTAAACAAAATCATTAAAACACTAATGTAGATTTCTGGAAATATGCAATTAGACATTAGACCTTTCAGAAACAAGAGTAAGCTTTCAATTATCAGGGGAAAAACATCTTGTGGCATCTTCTATGACCCCTTCTCTCTCATTAGAGTTTCCTTTTTGTCATGTTAAAATGAACCATGAACACAACACTGCTCTCTTCAGGGAACAAGTGGGTGAAAAGAAAAAGCACATTCTGAAACCAGTTGCTAATTTGCCTCATCCTGACATCCTTGTTTTGTATAAATTATAACATATAAACTGAGGCTGAGATCCTGCTCTGGCAGGTGCAGTTATAATGATGGAGCTCTGTCATAGGTACTTCTGTGAGTGCTTCTTTACAGAAACCTACCTCTTAAGCCAGGGAGCATTCCCAACTGACGGGTTTCTGAGGTCCTGCAGATTAAGGGAAATGACAACTGTAGTGATCTCCTCATTGTAGGGTACATTGAAATAGGCAGCTACAGATTCCTCTTCCAGGTCCTGCCGCTACTGCCACTCTCAATGGACCTTGTGAATAGGAGAGTGCTGCAGTCATCACTTCCTAGTGCCCCTGTCTTTACTGCTTTGGAAATAATTTGGATGGGCTACTGATTGGCTTAAGAAATAGTTTTATTTGTATGGGTGGGGAGGAAGTCACATCAGTCATTAACAATCATTAGCATCAGTCTCAAAAGTTATGACATCATAAGTCTGGTATCTCTTACATACTCTGTGTTACATACTGCAATAATGAATAGGATGTGGGGTTTATTATTTCAGGGGAAGATAGATAGATAGATAGACAGATAATGAAATTATTATATGCAGCTATTTGGCATATGAATAAATTAGCTGTTGTCATAGGGGAAAAATAGATTATGTTTCTTTTGATTCCTGATCACAGTGGATACCTATCTAAACATCTTTCCCCATCTAATTACTGGTGTGGCTCCCCCGTCCCTTATTATCTGTTTGTGAGAACTACAAAGTTTTGTTTGTTTGTTCTAAAAAGATGAAAAGTTATGCCTGGTAGTCCCATGGCAGGACTCAGGAGAGTAAGTTTCTCATTATATCTCTGAAATAATTCTTGTGCTGCCTGCGACTTCAACATATATTTATATAGGTGTGTTTGCAACTTGTTTTACCTTTTAATTGTTCTCAGGGGAGTGTATTAGTGCCACTGAGCTTAATAAGCAGACATGGATCCACTCTCTGTGTGATTTTCCTTGCCCAGTCTGCCTTCATTATCAAACCAAGCAGGCTTGAGTCTGAACGACTGAAATTACTCATCAGCTGGTGCAATCCACAAAAGCTAAGCCTGATTTGCAGGACAGCTGGCAAATGGCCTTGGTTCACACATGCAGGGAGATTAGCTGATTCATTACACTGTCTTCAATTACTATGAACCAGATGATTGACAGCTAAATGTCTGGATCAATTGATTTCATAAAATAAAAAGCCCACCAGAATCACATGAAAGACAATATGAGTCTACCTATGGGTTTACAGCCATATTAACTCACTCTGACTTTTAAAGATGGCAAAATTGCCATCTCTTTTATTTTCTCCCACATCTGATTTTTTTAAAAAAAAAAATCTCAAGCTTCCCCCTGCTAAGGAGCCTAAAGAAATTTGTGGATTTGATTAAATTCATTTTAAGAAAAAGAGAGCAAGAAACAACCCCGCCTCTCACACACAGCCACTGAATTCAGTAATTACAGCTATTCCCGATACAGACAGGACCATGTGATACCTTAATGCCATATAGATGTTAAAAAACAGGAACTTCTTAGAAAACATTGACAGTCATGGTAATTCTAATTCACCAGTGACAGCAACAGACTGTTTGAATACACGGAGATTCACAGCCAGACTTTCTAGAATTAAACTCTAAAAGCCCTGTTTATGGCTTTGATAGTTTGGGTTTATCATGGATTCCTTCTAAAAAAAAACAAAACAAAAAAAACAAACCACAAATTCTTTTCACCCTAAATAGAAATGAATTTTAAAAGTTTGGAAATTCTAATTAAACATAATAGTCAAACCAAACAAACAGAAATCTCATCATTCTTAGTGGTGACATTCTGCATCCAACAAATGGTATATTTCCAGGCTAATGGTGTGGGAGCATAGGACTCTTTTGTCCACTTTTTAAAGGACTTAATTAATGATTAATTGACATAAAGTTTGCAGAAAGTGATAGGTTTGACTAATGTGAAAGCAATATTGCTAATTTATTCGGGGAATGTTCAGACACAGAAAGAAATATAAGCAACATTTTATTTCAAATGGCTGTTATATCTTGCTGCTTGCATCTTGCAGTTCATCAGAGAACAGAGGGAATTTCAATACAGAAGGCAGAATGGGGTCTTAATTTTTCTTTTAATTTTTGTTTAGGGACACAGAGGCAACAGGAGTTGAACAGTACAAAGGAAAATAAGACTAAAACCTAATTCATTTTCTTTCAGCATGCCTAGCCAGCATTTTGAGTAGAATGATGGAAAGTTTGTTGATATTTTCGACTCTCTTGCATATTATTTATATTATGGATAACAGGACTGAACATTTTGAGATGTATTAAATCTAAGATAGGTTGGTTGAAGTGGGAAGCCATTTATAAAGCATATGAATGTGACAATGTGCTTTACTAAGTTGATTTCCAGAAGCTTTACATTATATAGATATGGAATTCTTTATATGTTTCTGCCTTATCTCCTAGTAGTGTTCACATATGTTTAATTTCTTTAATAAAGTTCTATTGCACATTTCAGTACAAGAAATCCACCCTAGGTGACTTACACAAAGGTAAAGCAAACTATAACAATAATTTCAATGCAATTAAATCCAGTAAAGGTAACGAAATGTTTAAAAACAACAGCTAGCAGCCAACACATGGATAGCAACCAACACATATAGGAAATCAATAAAACATAGAGTGGAACTTTTTCAAGGTCCATTTAATGGACAAATTTTGATTGGTTGGGAGGGGGCAATTTTCCATTCATGGGACCCACTTCAGTTACATATGGTATTAAAATTGGTAAACAAGAAGGATAACAAAGCAAAACAGGAAGCAGACAGAAGCCTGCTTTTGGTTTTGAGAAGTGTGTATTTTTGTTTTGCTAAACTGTGCAGAGGTACCCTCAAATCTATTTTAAAAATAAATCATTGTGCATAGATGCTTCCAGGGGAGGCACTGTACCCTTTTAGCTTGTAAAAGAGTGGTTTTGGGGGGTTGGGATGTAGAAACAAATTTTGAGGCTGCGGGCACTCCCAGGACTCCACCGTCTACCTGTGAACCCCTCCTTGCTTGTTTCATATGGTCTTTGTAAGAGCTTTCCCACAATAGCAATCATCCTTCAAGCTCCAAAATAGATTTGAGGATGCATATTACATCCTGTGTGGAGAGCTGGACACTGACAGAGGCAGATCACTGCTACTATCAGAAGCAGTAGCAGCAACAGGAAAAAAAAAGTTGAAAGAAAAGGTGAAAGGCTTGGATTTTACCTTTGTTCCTGGGCTACAAAAGTGCACATTTAAACACAAAAATAGACTGCTCATGTGCACAGTGGAAGGCAGCTATATGGCAGTGATGTAGACTTGAGTTGACTGAGTCAGACTCAAGTCAAAGTTAAGTTGCTTCAGTGATTTGACTTGGACTTGTCTTGGTAATAAATGACTCACTGATTCGACTCGACTCGAGACTTGTATACTTTTAGTGACTGACTTGCTGCCCTTGGTTCAGTCACATAACACATTCATCCAGAAACCTTACAATTTTAAACAACACTTCCATCTCTTTTTGCCTAATTATTACATGAAGATCTGCCTCAAGACCAAAATGTAGGTAAATTTCACAGAGCAGCAAATGGGTTAGGAAATGAGCTTGAGGTGGGATTGAAGTCTGCTCACCAAATTGTCTTTGCTGCACATTGAAAGAATATTCTAAATCTTTTCCTAAGAGCAGAAGCTAGACTTGTCCTCAGGATGCATTTGTCAAAGGGGAACAGCAAATGTGTTAGGTAATGGGCTTGAAGAGGAAGGATCCTTCTTTTTAAAGCTTTTGGAGCTTTAGGGAGTTAGAAGGATCCAATTCCCCACTTCCAAAGCTGCAGGTTCTTTTATGCCCATTGACACAAAAGCCTCCACTTTTGGGAAGGGGAATGAGAAGCAGTGTATTCCCCACTTCTGAAGCTGCAGATGGCAAACTCACAAATGTGGATGGCTGATTCCACTTAAATTGTTAAAACTGACTTTATTCGACTCTATCTAGAAATTCTGGAATACAGGTTGGGATTATAAAGTTTGTTCCCAGACTTGAAGCTTGACTTTAGACTTGACTTGAAAGTATCTTGCAAGGATTTAAGACTTGACTTGAGATTTGAAGGTAGAGACTTCAGACTTGACTTGAGACTCGGAGTAAAAGACTTAATACATCACTGCTATATGGACTCATTAATGCATGTGAGGTAGGTGAAATTCGCATAGAAAATGAGCAGATGAATGAAAAGCAAACCTTCTAAAAGCAGTGGGAGAATTGCTAAGACCTGAGTAAAATTTCCACCAGATTTTACGTAAAGTGACATTTCCAAATAAATTTGAAGATGTTGCTGAAGAGAAACATTTTAACATTTCAAAGTAGAAAAAAAGGCTGGTAAAATTTCTGAAAAAGGTGCTGGGCATTCCTCCTCTATAAGACAAAGATAGGGGGAAAACTCATTTAGTATTTTATAGATAGATGGATAGTACTTTGCCTTTCATCATGCATTGTTGTCTGCCCTAACTTTGTAAGTATAAAGCCTGTCCTGCTAGAACATAAAATCAATTTAATACCACTCTTGAACCTTTATACATCCCAAGTAGGCAATTTATTCATGTTTAGTTTAATGAAACTAAATATAATTAGGACATTTATGTAACCAAGGGGATTTTTGCTTGTATGAATTGTGGCATTTCCTCTCTCTGTTTTCCAGGAACACCATTAATCTTAATGGTAGACATACATTATTAGTCATATTGAGTTATTGCACAATAAATCTGACAAAATGAGCTCTCGACATGGTAGAAAAGGAGACCATTAGCAACAAACATAATATTTAATAGAAGATGGCATAATGATAAAAATGTACTCAAATGGTGCATAATTATAGAATTTCACCACTAATCTTATCTGCAGATGGCTGGTCTAAAGTGCGAGATGGTCTAAATTTGGAGGAGTGATCAGGATATTAAAAAAAACAACAAAAAACTTAGCACTGAGCTGTTCACTTTTGCTGCATGACTGGATTTTCTGCCAAGCAATGTAGCTGGCTAGAGAAGGCAAAGAAATAAACGATCTGTCTTGGTTTCATAGTCATGCCCTGAATGTGTGCATCTTGTCATTTTGTGAGACAAAAGCATCAAGGCCCTGAAATTAGCTGCAAGGTGTCTGTGGATAGTGGGGGAAGCTTAACACTAGGAGAGATCACTTTTCTTGGACTACAACTTCAACCAGGCCATTGTCCTTAATGAGATTAAGAAAAGATGAGCTGGAATTAATTATCATAGTTAACTAAAGTATAACCAACAGTTACACAATTACAAATGGTGTCTATTCACTATCCTTGCCTATTCAGTAGCGTAGGGAATAACAGAGATCATGAAAATTTCCCAATCTGGACTTATCAGGCAGCAACTGATGGGAGTCTCCTATCCTGTTGATTGGGATGTAGCAGATTATTTCCACCCTCTCCTATGAGCAATTTTCAGTGTGACAGCCAGAAGTAGAATCCCTGTCATAATACCTTCTTTACTGGAGATAGCTTCAGTGAAGGGAGTGGAAATGTCAGGCCATTTGTGCACTACACTGTTATAGTGCTATTATTCCACTTTCAAAATCCTATGAATTCTGGGGTTTGTAGTTTATTGAGATCAAAGAGGTCTCTGGCTAAGAATTCTAAATGCCCCTCCTTAAACTACAACCCTCAGGATTCTATAAGATGTTGAAAATGGAATAACAGCATTATGACAATGTAGTACAGAAATGGTCTCAGTCTGCTGCATCCTGATTGACAGAACAGGTCTCTATTGCTCACAGTGACTGCTGCCCAGTGCATACACATTGGGGGAGCTAGAAGACACTACCTAGCTACATAAGTTAAGTAGTTCATGGCCAACATTTGGGAGGGGAGAAGATAAAGATCTGGGCAGAAAGATGTCTGGAATCAAAAGGGCAAAAGTTGGCCAATAAATGGTGAAATGATGGAATCTGGAATTAACATACTGGTTAGAACAGTGGCCTAATCTAAGGAACTTTGCCATGAAGATAAATTTTGCCTTTTATACATACACTAAATATGCGGTTGGGCGTTATTGCAATGTAGGTGAAGGTGGTTCAAACACTTGAAGGTTACTTGCAAGCTACAGTTTTGGTGACCAGTACTTTCTTATTGAAGACCAGGGATGAAATCATATTGGTAGCCCTGGATAGAATTAAACCTATACAGTCAGTTGAATTCACCTATGTGCTGACTGACCATTTAACAATTGATACATTATTCATTATACATTAAAGCATTTGGGACTAACCGACATGGTAACGGCCATAGATAGTTGCAGTAACAATGTGTATTGTTTATTACATTCTTATTTCATCCTAACCAATATAACCTGTTCTTCCTCCATAAAAAAGCTTGCAGTGATTCCCAGACAATCTCCCATCGATTTGGTTTCAGCAGAATAGCAACATTCACTGTTAGGAAATAATCAGTATACAGATGTCAGTATATCTGCACTTTAAGGTTGGAAAGAGTATATAAACATATTCAAAAACACTGTCCAAAAGAAGTTTTTCTCAACACTTTATATTATTAAATATAAAAGTTACTTAAAAGACAGTTAAACAGCTTACAAGGGCCCTTTCGGCACCAGGCAATTAGAACAGGGCAGTGCATCCTCGCACGGAGGTCATCTGCACCTTGGAGTGGACTAGGAGCGGACTACCTACTGGAGATCCACACCTCAGTCTGCTCCAAGATGACCCCAAGTGGTCTTCCAGTGTGTTTTTGAAAGACCAGAAAAAACAGGTCTTTATTTTTCTGGAATGTGCCATTGCATTCCTGCTCTCTTGTGTAGATTCGCAGGCTTGCACCAATGCAAGCCTGCCATCTGTGGAGGGTGGGCTTTAGGCATGGCAAGCTTCAGTGGTTGGTCAGGACCCATGACCAACCGGAAGCCTCCATTTTGGAAGCAGGAGCAGTGCGGATCTACAGACCTCCTGGACCAAGGAGGAGCCCTGCAGAAGGGCTTCAGGGACAGTCCGCGTTGCTTCCGACCCCAGAAGAAGCGGTGAGTAACGGCACGGAGTGATCCCCTCACCTCGTGTGGAAGGGGCCAAAGTTAAAAACATTAAAATTTATTAAAAGACTAGATACAGACTACACAACAGCATACCAAAATATCAATAGCCCATCTCAGTCAGTTTCTAAAAGACTGATGGCACAAGAATATTTTGACTTGCTAGCAAAAGGAGAGCAAAGAGAGGGCCATCCTAGCCTCCCTTGGAAGGGGATTGCAAAGTTTGGGAGTAGGCACCAAGAAGGTCAAACATGAAATAAGCCTGAGAATGTGATGGGAATTGAAAAGAGTGGGTCCAACCATACCCTATGTTTTTTTTAAGTTTAGCAATTCCTCATGTTCTTGAATTACACTATGTGATTTATCAAACAAAAAGTCACTTTCTAATAACTTACTTCTATCTATCTCAGTGAAAGTGAGAGTATTTGAAGGATGTTGCTCTAATTATATCTTATTGCACGCTTTTTGAGCAAAGTAGAGACATTAATAACAACTGAAGAAGTTTTCAAGAAACATTTTGATATTCCCAGGCTACTCATCTTGTGGTTTGTCTATGAATGTCTATGGATATTGAAAAGAGCCTCTCCTGAAGATCTTAGGGCTCTAATGGTCTCTTAAAAGGAGATATGGCACTTCAAATGCCATCTTTCCTTTCAGGGAGTTGTTTGAAAGTGAAGGAGCAGCACTATGGTTTGCAAAGCTGTTGATTCCTATTTTCCTGCAAGTTCACTTTGACATCTTCAATTTGCTGTCTCTGAGAAGATCTGAAGAAACTTGGGAAAACATTAAGCAGCCTGCACTGAGTTGGAAGGAATCATGAAATGAAAAGGGAAAAGAGACTTATGCCATTTCTGCACTATACTTTTACAGTGCTACTATTCCACTTTCCACATCCTGTGGAATTCTGGGGTTTGTTGTTTACTGTGGCCAAAGGGCTCTCTGGCTGAGGATTCTAAATGCCCCTCCCTAAACTGCAAACCTCAAGATTCCATAGGATGTTGAAAGTGGAATAATAGGGCTATAACAGTGGCCATTTCCACATGAAACTGTTATAGCGCAATGATTCCACTTTCAACCTCCTATGGAATCCTGGGGTTTGCAGTTTTGGGAGGGGCCAGACGGCCCCTCCCAAAACTGCAAACCCCAGGATTCCATAGAAGGTTGAAAGTGGAATCATTGTGCTATAACAGTCTCGTGCAGAGATGGCCAGTGTAGTGTGGAAACGGCCTTAGTTCATAAACCTTCCTTCCCTTTCTTTGGGAGGCTCTCACTGCAATCCCTGACTCCTTAATCTACAGCAAGTTTCTGTAGCTCATCATGATGTCAAACTAATTGCTGCTCTTAAAGGCACACAGGCACTTTCTCACCTTCAGCTCAGCACAAGCCTGCAAAGGGTAGGAACAAAGACCTACCGCTGGACAATCTCTGATAATTTACCAACCTATCTATTATTTTGCTGGTTTGCTGGCTGTAGCACATCAAATCCAAAGACCCCACCCCCCTTTTGCTTAAGTTTCCTTGATTAGAATTTCCTGACCTTACTAGTAGCCTGGAGGTGAGGCTGGATTGTTTGGAGTCTTTGGGAGGGACTGGGAGATCTGGAAATCTTATTCCCCAGACACTATATTACAGTGTTGCCAAACATCAACATTACACATCAATAGTAGACAATAGTAGGAAATCAAGGCCCTGTAATGTTTTTGGACTACACTTCCAACCATCCCTTACCATTGGCTGTAGAAGCTCTGGGTGATAATAGTTTCAGTTCAACAACATGTAAAGTGCCAAAGGGTTCCCACCCCTGCATGGAAATCACATGCAATGATCATGGACATCTAAGAAGTATGTAGCATGTGCAAATATCATTGTCATGAGGTAATTTCAGATGTATGATAAAACACAAAGTGAATGCTCCATACTCCCCAAAGTATCAGAAATTCTACCACTTCAGAATAACAAGCTAGAGTGAGAAATAGCTGAAAGAACAAAATGTCAAGTCATATACACATTACTTTGCAAGATTCATTGCCTACCCCAGAAATGATTTTACTTGCTAGCAGATGCTCTTTTCCTCTGAATATTTATATCCTGAATAAATCTTTCCCCATTGTTCCACCCTTTGCCACACCCACTCTGAAGGGCAGTTTCTTCATGGAACTGGGCAGTCTGACATTGATCGATCACTACAGAACATCTGCCTTGACAAACCTTCAGAAAACTCAAATTTAAGCCGACCTTCTTGAGGACATTGTTTTAGCTAGACTCCTGACTTTTCTGCTCTGCAAGAATAATTTGTGTGTGTGTGTGTGTGTGTGTGTGTGTGTGTAGTTTGTGAGATTTGTTTCTTTTTTATTCAACTGCATTTATGTAAAACAATTGTACTCTGGGGAGAAAGAATGTGGCTTAGCCACAAAGGGGTGAAATAAGTATGCATGCATATCATAAGCAAGTCAAGACAGGTTATTTTTATCAGAGGACCCTCAAAAGGAAAGGAATTAATAGTATCCATGTTCAATCCAATATTCAAGTGGTGTTGGCCTAATTCTTTAGGTCCATATTCCTATTAGCATTAAAAACAGTGGTTTGATGACCCTCTTGATAAGACAACATACTATTGGAGCAGGACCAAGTCTTTTTGGTCTAAGAGGAAGAGGAAGAAGTTACTTCCTGTTCTTGCTATCTTGGTTGTACAGATACCAACTGCATTGAACATGGGATCTTTCTTCAACACTGATCCTAGGACAAGAGAGTCTGAAGCTGGGATGGAGGAGTTTGTTTTCCATTTCCTTCTTTTCTTTTTTGATCTCTTTCTCTTCCCCCAGTTTCGATCCCCTCAGCTATTATGAATGTTCCTCTCTGTTGGAAGATCTTTCAGACTCAAATTCTCCCATGATCTTCCAATACTTTGGCCCCTTTTACATCTCCTATGTCAATGTTCCTGGACTGGGAAGGTGGATGATGTGGTACTCCCTGTGGGACCCAGAGAAGAGAATTCAAAGTTTGGTGGGTCAACATTTGTTTTCACCCTTGGAAGGAGAGATTGCATACATCTGAACACCACTGGAATGCTATCTAAGAATGCACTGGAATACATTCTACTGGAATATTATTCCCCTGAATGCCACTGGAATGCTATCTCCAAGTCCCTCCCAAAGTCTCCAAACAATTCAGCCTCACCTCCACTGAAATGCTACCTAGGATTATGCTTCAGACTTCAAGGGGATAAATAAATAAATGTCAGAGATTAACATGGAGATGGAACAAAATTATAAATGAAAACAAATTGTATTGTCCCTTTGCCATGGAAACCCACTAGGTGACCTTGAGCATGTCACATACTCTCAGCCTCAGAAAAGCTTATAATAGGTTTGCCTTAGGGTTACCATAAGTTAGAAATGACTTGAAGGCACACAACACCAACAAACTAGGGCCAAACCTCATTAGCTCCCCTGATGTAATTGTACTGCTAGCAAAGGGGTAGGGATGAGAGGTAAAAAGCCTATCATTGCAGCTACAAGTATGAATAAGAAGAAACATTTGGTGGCAATGGAAGGAGGCTGCAGAATCCAACCTACTAACTTTCTGAATGACTGCCTTGGTGTGGGGGTGGGAAGTAGTGCATTCATGGAGCCAAGAGGTGCCTCGGGCCCTCCATTGTATCCTAGGACAAGAATGGCAAGTTTGAAGCTGGCAGCTTCTCTTTCCAGCCACAGTCAAAGTGCTTACAGAACAATCTATTACGTGAAAGGTGGCTGAGCCCTTGTAGAATTCCAATTTCAGGATGAGATAGAATTTTTTTTTATATGTGTTTTTAGCTGAAATGTCTGATCTGCATTTTCTAGATTAATATTAATACTACAGTAATATTCAGCAATCAATAGTTATGTGTTAGATGAAGGGGAGGCAACTTCCAAGGGTTTTGTGGGTCATGTGGCCACCCTGCAGAACTCTGGAGAACCACATCTCCCATTTTCATCCTCAAAGGGGGAGGGGGATTTTTTTAAAACAAGAAAAGAAAAAACTTCTGAATGGCCAATGCCATGCCCATGCCCATGCCGATGTAAAAGGAACTATTGTCCATTTTCCCCATGGTTTCAAGGATTTTGGAGCCCATGAGTTTTTAAAGACCTCCCCTGATTTTTTTCCCCCCTGTAAGGGAAAGAAGTTCTTTTTTCCCAAAAAAAATATCTCTCAGGATTTTGATAAATTTATGACTCTTGCCTTGAGCTTCTGCAGGATGTTATAGCTTTGAGTAGCTCTGCAAATCTTTGTTCGCTCTGTTGGAAAGCAAAAGGCTATAGGCCTTTTTCTCACTTATCACTAAACTCTGTTTTTACACACATACACATTTTCCTTTCTCTCTCTTTCTGTCACACACACAGAAGCACACCACAAAATTAGATAATATTGATCTCTTTTTAACACATGTGCTGTATCAACTAGTTGATTTTTATAAGTGACAAAGAACAGCAAATTAACAAATGGTGCATGAACAGAGTACAAGTAAAGTGCACAAAATAACTTTAGAAAATAGTCTTAACCTTCTACACTCGGTTCTTTGGGCACTGTAAATGAGGCTTCCAATTTCCATGTCCTGCTGAACTAAAGGTAGGCCACCAGTGAGTTTATCAGAGATTATATGTGCTCAGGTACCACCAGGTGTTGATAGTTCTAACTCAAGAAGAAGATTTGGTTTCAAAAATCATTAGACTTCATTGCTATCAGGTTAGTACAATGTGCCAAAAGCACAAGGAAAGACACTAGAAATACAAATATTCCTAGAAACAGAAATGCAAAGACAATAGCTCAAATACATCATCTCGTTCATAGTTTATGTATCAAGGCCTGCAACCTATGGATACTGTGAATATATAATCAGGATTTTTTCTATTTTTTTTTTTACTCTGCCCTTGCAAGATAATAGGTCAAAATTCTGCTTGAAGCTGGCAGACTGTAAAGTTCCACCAACACACTTATGTAGTGATCTAGGTATTGGAAAAGGAGGAGCAGGAGGGAAATGGATGATAGAGGCCAACTTGGCAGTAGAATGAGGGAGCTTTCCCAGCTCATCCCTATATGCAATCAAAGGGCATTTGTTATACAAGATAGAACTGCACTCCCATTCTGTATGGCAGCCATTCTGCCTGACAGAACTGTTGCATATGAAGATTCTGAATGCCTCCTTACACAATTGTGGGGGGAAAAAATAGTTCCACAAGCATAATCACGGGTTATGCCAGTATATAGCTCCAAAATGGCACTAGTCCCCCAAATCTTCAGGTAACCCAGGTGAGCAATTCAGTATTGGGACCCTGACATAATTATACAAGCCCAGACTACTGTCTGATGTAATTTGCTAAACCATGGGTAGGACTCATTTGGGGACATCCACATTCATGAGCATTACGTATATGGTTTTTCGGGTGCTGGAGAGGTTGATATTCACTTCCTCAGCACCCAAAGCCTCTCTTTCAACTTACTGTAAAGTCCTGAAGCTGTCTTATATGGCACTCTGTGATTCATGTTGAACGGGTGTTAGCCCAAAGAATGGGGGATGTTGAGGTCCTCCAGCAGTGCCAGTATCTCCTTGACAGGTGAGGAATTAAAGCTCAAAGGATGCATGTGAGAGAGGGTAACCACAGGACCTTTTCACATGTTTACACCATCACTAAATGTAGGACATCAGTTGGAAATTAAAAAAGAATGTCTTTATTAGGGGAAATTCACACATACACAAGAAATCACACAGTCTCATGCATCGTATAAGGCTAGAAGAAGGAAAGAAGGGAAAGGTTCGATAGTGGAGATTTTGGGATGAAGAAAGCAATACTTACTATTTCTGAAGTAGAAGAGGATTGAAGCAAGGTGTCTCAGACTGGTGGGGGGGGGTCTGAGGGCAGTACAATGAAGAGAAATCTGGAGGCCCTCACATAGCATAACACACCAACATGTGTTCATAGTGCTAGCAAAAGTCATGATCTGAGCCAAGATTTAAGTACCATTTTTTTCTGCCCAGAGGGGAGTGTGTTAACAGTTCCCTGGCAGAGCTGACAAAGGGGTCTGGAAGGTTCTGATTGTCTTTGCAGCAGGTGACAAAGCACTGAGGGAACTCACAATAGCCTCTTAATGACTGTAAAGTTGGGAGAACAGAAGGATAGTTTCCATGGGAAGATGTAACAGGATGTCGGCTTTTTGGATGCTCCTTCTAGCAGCCTTGTTTGCTATTATTTCCTAGGCTTGGGTACTTTAGAAGACCATCTAAAACTCATTCGATCAAGCTCTCAGACTGATCGTTCTGAACTTATGACCTGACCATACTGAAGTCCTTTGTCCCAGCTTGAAAGCTTCCAGTCAGATTCCTTTCATTTCCATACAGTTTTAGCCACCAGTATAAAATTTATATTTATGTCATGCCAATTAAACAGTATTCATAGCCTATCATACTGTCTCATAGATTGGGGGTGTACAGCATGGAAACACAGGCAGGATTGGAGAAGCACCTGGCAATCTCCTACCCCCCTCCAGACACAATTGCAGAAGCACTGAGATTTCTGCAAGACTCCCTCACACCTCAGTGCTGATGTCAACATTGTGTGTGGCTATAAATAGAGGTAGCCAAACTTTTTCTAATCCTATCTGCCCTCCACGAAGCACAGAATGGCTATGCAGGGCAGTTTGGAGGCTTTACCGTATCTTAGTGTGTGCGGAGGTATAGATGAGTATAGTATGAGAGCTGGAATGGTATAGTGGTTTGAGTGTTGGACTACAGCCCTAGAGACCAGGGTTTGATTCCCCGTTCTACCACGGAAACCCAATGGGTGACCTTGGGCGCATCACATACTCTCAACCCCAGAAAACCCCATGATAGAATTGCCTTAGGGTTGCCACAAGTTAAAAATGACTTGAAGACGTGCAACAACAAGAAAACAACAGCATAAGTCCACTTGCAAATATTTATACTATGCTGAGTGGGCATTGGACTGAGGCTCAGTCCTGTCTCTGCTCCCTGAAGTTAATAGGATTCAGAGGCAGCATGCAACACATGATGTAGCATTGTTCTGGAATTACTGGATACAGCGTAATGGTGGCCAACAGAGCTTGGAAGACCTCCTTTAAGTTTCTCCTTGAAATTCATGCTGAAGCCTTGAACATTCCCTTACACAGCCTGTGAATGGGTAGGTGTGGGAAATTTCAACCCAGCTCTGCTTCATGATTTCAGTCTTGAAGATTATCCTTCTTCAGGATATCCTGATCGGTAGATGTTGCTTTTCCTACTAGAAAACATTAGAATAACAATGTCAATAGTATGTAACATGTAGAAGGTGATTTAACACAGAAAAGTTAAAAAAAAAGTAACTTTCAAATCTATCGACAGTTTCTGCACATATACTAGGGGCTGTGCAGCAGATTAGACTGATTCATGAACAGGTTGAAATTGATGTATTCCTTAAAGCTTGACATCTTTACTTTGAGAGTTTATTGTCACCCATGAGGCAGACTAGCTTTTCATCATGAGAATGATTCCATTCTGCTAGCATCGTGTTCTGAGCATGTTCTTTTTGTTAATCTTTTGTGTGCAAAGAAAGCCTGGGGCCAGACTGCTGAGATTGTTACAGAGAGCAAACAGTTTAGGGGAAAGGAAATAACAGGCCAAGCAATAGCAATGGGAGGAAAAATCTCAAGATTCTAGTACCTTACCAAAAGAGGAAGGAAGCATTATCTGGAGATGTAGCATTTCAAATTATCATGAAGCTTGTTGTTGTGGTTATCATCTTAGGATCTAATTAAATATGACGTTAAGCATTGATTAAATTCTATGTGTTTGGCTTTTATTTACTAAATAGCAACAGCTTGTAGATCTGTACAGGTATGATACAAGTCTGGACCATGATATAAGGTAACAAAGGATTTAACCTTGGTGTGGTGAATCCTACCCTCCAATGGGTGCTATTTACACGTAGAAAAGCTGTGATTGGCAGTTAATTCCTAGCTGCCTTTCCTGCCACCTTAACATCCAAGAGAGGAAGAAAAAAGCAATTATAATTTATCTCTGTTATAAGCCATCCCCAAAGCACAGTGACTGGAAATATCCAGGTAATGTTGCACCCTATAATTAGAAGGTAGATGAATCAGTCAATCAACCTCTCTTCCTGCTCCTTCACCCTCTGTACTTTCACAGAAATGAATCCTAAGAAGAAGCTATTTCTGGAAACAAAGGACAAGACCCAATATAATCCTAAGGTAACAGAAAGCCCCTAGTAGCATACTTATGTTATATCCCAAGAGAATAGAAGCACTGAGTAACAGTTGAGACATTGAGGGGCTGTTCCATCTTCTGTAGAGCCAGCTATGCACTTCCAGTGCTCTCATCAGTGGCCCTAGTATAGGATAGAACTGTGGTTGCCTGGCAGGGAGAAGGGAAAAATACTGCACCTATAGATGCACAAGGAGTTAATGCTTGCCTCTTTTGTGTGAGGTTTGAAAAGCTGTCCTCTCACACAGCTGGAGAACATAATGCCCCAGCTGGATCCTTGCCAAAGTTTCTCTACTTTTGAAGCATGAAGTGCTAATGAGACTCCATGTAGGAGACAGTGTTGGTTCTTGTCACTTCACTTTGAAGCCTTGGTTCAAAGAGGCTCAAATTTGGCTTGAAACCCATGTTTCTGGATTTGATACACATCCTTAGTATAAACATCTCTCTGGGAAGCTGGGAACTCTGCCTCGTATTTCAGAATATTCCATTTCCAAACGTGCAGTAGCATTTGATCATCTTGTATTATTATTGTTTACCCTCCTGTATTGTTGCTATTGTTGTTGCTTAGTCTTCCCTGATCAGCCAAGGAAAACCACTGGCTGATCTTGGGTGTGTCATGCACTCTCAGTCCCCAGAAAACCCTGTGACAGGTTTGGCTTAGGGTTGCCATAAGTTGGAAATGATTTGAAGGCACACAACATCAACTTGATCTGGAAATGAGAAATGCAGAGCTGTTAACCCCACAGTTGTTTGCTCCAACCATCCCCAATCTTTTTCTTCACGGTTGTGGTATGTTGCTTCTCTGATCCCGTCAAAAATGAATTATGAGTCCTATTTGGATACAGTAGAGTCTTCTACAAAGTGTAGTTGCCACAATGCACAGCCTTTACCAATAATTTTGATTTTCCCATTTGAGTCATTTTTAGGTTGACCAAACATAAATGATAATGTGGTAGCTTTACTTTTACTATTAGTACAGAAAAGGAATTTATTATGTGGGTAGACTGCAGCTGCTAATATCTCTTTCCCTTGACTCTTCTTTACCTCTGATCCCTCTATATGTTTTTATACAGGACAAATACACACACACACTGGTTGACTGCCCTTGTAATCTTAACAGTACTTGGGCTCAATAAAGTTTGTGTATAACCTTTCTTCCATCATATATTACATCACTCCTGGTTTCTTTGACTGTATATACAATGATTATAAACTGTTTTGGCAAATGACTGAATACACTAGTGGAACTGGCTTTTTATGTCATATCTCTCCCACAGTAAGATGCCAAGAAAGGATAGTGAAAGGAAATTTAATCTCCTCTATCAGATGGAAATCTACTTCCTCATTCTTGACTAGGGAGGACACACAGAGATGAGGCATATGGTACTTTTTCCTAGGCATATACCTGAGATGTTGTAATTCTAATTTGAGAATATAAAGGGTAAATAAGGAGGTAAATTTTGGATTCCAAGAAGACATATTTTTTTTAAAAAAAACTCATTAATGAACCAGGATCATTTAAGGTTATATATTACCCATAATTCCCGTGGCAAATCAGTATGGTTTTGCTTGATGTGCATAACAGCCCAGAAAAATCTTAACGCTAAATTAAGTAAAGTAAACATATTCTATGTGCAATACTTCCCATTAGCTTAGATTCGCAATACATGAGGGTTACTGCTGTCATTTGTTATCTCTTATACATTTCTTCGGACTTATCCTTTTATTTCTTTCCCTTGGTCTCTATATCAGTTCAGAACCTTTTCTCTTTGGAACTGTTTTATTTCTTTCTAACAATCTTCTAGCCTCTCCTTCCCCCCTTTTTAATGATGGCTTTTCTCTTTCCCTCTATTCCTCCTGTGAGTTTTGCTCTGCTTGTTATATCACAATATGTGTTGCTTTAGTGGCATGCCCTGAAGATGATTCCATCAAGACTTCAGCTTTTGGGACTGAATGACTGACAGGTGTTTTTCATTCTGCCCTGTTTATTTTATATCTTCTACAGTGCAGGTGGAAGAGGCAGGATATCATCATTAGGGCTCTGGTGTTGTCAGAATGATTTTGAGTAAGCTTTAGGACAGTGATGGAGGGAAAATATCCTCTTCTAGAAAATTTGCATTAAATATACCTGTCACAGAAGCAATCTGAAGATCTGAAGTGCTGATCACAGTGGTGCTCTTGGTTTAACATTTTCAGTGCCAGAGAGCAGGTGTCAGATCAAGAGCCATGCTGTGAACGAAGGCAATAGCTTGAGGTGAAGCCTGGTTTTTCATCTTTGTGTTTGACCTGCAAACCCAGCCCTTCCTTTAGCTAATATGTTTGAAATGTTTTAAGAGAAATATAAGTTTTGCTCATGTTTTGGAGGGTAGCAGGTAGGGAACATATGCCTTTCATATATTTTTTTTCTTCCTTTAATGAACCAATTCTACTTTTCAATATCTTTTATAAATTGCTCTTTTTCATTTTTTTTCCTCTTTATCTGTTGAAAATATCTAAAGCTTGGTCTCTGTAAGCATAAAGTCAATTATGTGAAGCTGGAAACACACCTGGCTCCTGTGTTTCATCAAATGAATCAAAAGCAAGTTAAATGTACCCTGAATTATATGGTATGTTTTGTAAAATAAAATCCTTAAAATACAACTGAGGTTTATGGGAGAACAGGCTGCCCATGTCCTCCTTCTCCTCCTCTTTATATCCAGCTCCCCCCCCCCTTCAGTACAAGGTGGCTTACATCATTAAAATAAATATATTATAGATAGAAACATAAAAAATATTATTTAGATGTAATTAATCTATAACGTTAAAAATGCAATCTATAGGGAAAAAAAGCTTAAAAGTTTAAACATAGTACATCTGTGTCTTCAAGTGATCTTGCTGACCTAGGGCAAACTCAAGAATTTACAAGTGTTTTCTTAGGAGGGCCGAACGATCCTAAAGGCACCAGATCCTGTCTGAGCTTGAAAAGTAAGCAGGGTCAATTCTTGTTAATACTTTGATAGGAGATCACTAACGAATACCAGGTGCTGTAAACTGTATTTCAGACAAAGGATCTGGCAAAACCACCTCTGAGCATTCCTTCCCTGAGACAATTGTATAGAATGTATGGAAATACCATAAGTTGAAGCAACTTGAAGGTGCATACAGACACACTCATGATCTCTAAGATCATCTGGAAAAAGATGGCTCTGTCAGTTTAAAGGCATTTATGCAGGCAGAAGAAGCTGGTGCATAATCCTTACATTCTGGATTTAGAAACAAGTTGTATTACAAAGTCCTATGCTTAACTGCCAAAATTAAAATGAATTAATTAATAAATAATAGCCATTCTCTGTCAAATGTTTAACTTTCTACTTTGTAGCTATAAGGAGTTGCGCCTTTTTAAAATTATAACTGCATCAATATTCCGTATAGGAAACTGATATAATATATTCCAATAGAAATGCCACAGTAATAAATGAAATGATCCAATCCACACTGAAGCCAATATCATATCTCATCTAATTCCTCAAGTTGATGGGAAGTAGTTTCCTTTCTTCCCTTCACTGGCTACAAAATAAAAAAGCTGACCTTTCCAAACATCCAAACCATGATTGTGTGTGTGTGTGAGTGAGTGAGTGAGAGAGAGTAAAATAACTGCAGATGCATTTGCATTACAGACTCTATGCAAGCAAACCATCCACAGTCAATTTCTGTCATATATTAAAACAGTATACTTTGACTCTTCTAACAGTATGCTTGGTTTTGTTTTTTTGTTTCCACCAGACATATACCATAAGTACTCTGTGAATGTGAAAATTCAATGTAAAATTGTTTCTCACTTTTCTGCCTCTCCTCCAGCTCCAGAAGTCCAAAAAATGTATACAAGTCATTGAGATCTTATAGCTTTGCTACATCTTAGAAGAAGAGAGAACACAATATATTATTTGTGTTTGCTTGATTTGTTATGCAGAGATGCCTAAGTGAACTTGATGGCATTTCTTCTATTCTGTTAACTCTGGTGAGATATAAAAGAAGACAGGCTTGTTATCATGTAAACAACTATATGTGGGGAAAAGGTTTAATTTTTTTCCATAACTTCATGATTCTAAACATCTCTGGGAGTTTTGTTTTATTATGGTAATATGCTATGGATTCTTGCTGGCTCCTCCTTAGTGGAATCACTCTGTGCTGTCAGGCAACTGCTGAGCTCAGTGAATTGCCATTTTATCTTGTCGGTGGAGAGTTGATGATATTTCTGGTTTAACATGACTTACCGTATTTGCTGGCGTATAAAATGCCCTGTTTTTCCTGGAAAACGACCTTTCAAAACAGGGTGCGTTTTATACACAGAGGCAAAACGGATGGGAGGGAACTTTGCAAGAGATCTCTTCCCTTCCCACCCCCTCTCCTCCCCAGCCATCTGTTTTCCTTTACTTCTCTGCATGGAAACTCCTGTAAGGAAAAAGGGTGAAAGTGGGGGGCTTCTCCAGAAACCTCTTCCCCCGCCTCTTATCCTCCTCTCCCGGCCATCCGTTCTGCTTTGCTTTGGCATGGAGACTCCTGTAAAGCAAAAAAGGTGAAAGGAGTGAACTTCCACCAGAAGCCTCTCCCTCCACTCCTTCTTCTCTTTCCCCGGCATCCGTTTTCCTTTGCTTCTTTGCACAGACCAGCAAAGCTAAAAATTTAGAAGGAGGAGGGGGGAAACTCCACCAGGAACCTCTTCCCCCACCCCTTCTTCTCCTTCTCTGGGCATCCGTTTTCTTTTACTTCTTTGCACAGAGGCTCTTGAAAAGTTAAACATTTAGATGGGGGGCGGACTCCACCAGGAGCCTCTTCCCCCACCCCTTCTTTCTCTGGGCATCCATTTCTTTTGCTTCTTTGCAGGGAGACTCTTGCAAAGCTCCTAGTATGGGTGTCAAAACAAAAATAGCACAAAAAATGCCATTAGGAGGATAAAGTTCTTGAGTTTCACAAATCCATCATTAACAGCAGAAAACTTGGACAATCTGAACTTTCACAGATAGCAAATACGGATGAGGTCCCCCTTACATTTGATGTTTCTTCAAACAAAACTGTGAATTCCGAAGGTGCAAAAACTGTTACTGTCAAAATATGTGGTCATGAAAAAACACATTATACTGCTGTTTTATCACGCTGTGCAGATGGAACAAAATTGCCACTTTCTTGATATTTAAGAGGAAGACATTACCCAAGGAAAGAATATCAACAGGAATTTTTGTTCATGTTCACCCCAAAGGTTGGATGGATGAAGCAGGAATGAAATTGTGGATAGAAACAGTGTGGTCTAGGCATCCTGGTGGACTGCTAAAAAAAACCTTCCTTGGTGGTATTGGATCAGTTTCTTTTTTAAAAACAATATTTTTTTAATTATTATTATTATTATAAAGAAATAAAAATGATATATAACAGAATGAAACAAAAAACAGCACATGAATATCATAAATCTGAAAAAGAGAAAAATTACAACACAAATAGCTTAGGTTACTATTTCTCTCCAGATCCTTTATCATCATATGTTTATTCTACATATTATATATCATATTGATTATATATTTTTATTTCCTGTATCTAAATCTCATTCTCCTTGTACTCATTATTGCTACAATAATTTCATTCTTAAATCTACTCTTTTCAACTATATTTAACCTATTGCTAATACTATATATGATCCAGTTATTAACCATAAACTCCACCCTAAATGTGAACCCATTCCCAGAGCCAATTATATTTCAGCTTACTCTGCTTTCCAAAATTGTAATTCTTTTTGTGGAGGTGTGACACTTCTCTCTTTTGTTAAAGCCTTTTCCACAAATATTTTCCATATTGCTTCAAAGTAATTCCTTTTCATTATCCCTTTTTAAACCTTAATTCAACATGTTAACTTTCTCATTGATCACAATTTTCTGCACTTCTTTATACCAATCCTTTATTTGAAAGTCTTCTTGAGTTTTCCATTTTCTTGGTATAATCAGCCTTGCTGCAGTTAATAAGTTTGTAATTAACTCCTTCATTTTCTGGGTACAATTAACCTTACCAAAGATAGATAGTAATGCTATACTCAGACATATTTTTAAATCAATTCCTATTATCTCTTTTATCTCTTTAAACACCATTTGCAAAATTTCTGTACACCTTCACATTCTACCACATATGGATATATGTGCCAATCTCTTGGCAACCCCTCCAACATAACCTTGAATTATTCTTGTCTATGTGGTTTAACCTTACTAGTGTTAGGTACCATCTTCAAACCAATTTATAATAATTCTCTTTTATCCTTATAGATAATTTTTTTAAATGACGCTGATTCCAAATTTCCCCCCAGTCTTGAATATCTATTTTTTGTACTAATTCTTCCTCCCATATTTTTCTAAGATATTCATCTTCATCTTCATCTTTTGACCTTATTTTATATATTTCTCTTGTGGTACCTTTCAATATTTCATTTTATTCCATATCATCTCTTTGCTTAATCATTTGTTCAGATCTAGTATATTCTCTAAAATCTTTGTTATTGCTTTTCCAATTCCTTGTCCACTGCTCCAGCTGAATGTAATTAAACCATGACATCTTAGTACCCTGCAATCTGTCCTTTATTCTATCTTTATTCATCATTATATTCATCCATTCTTTTAACTTACACATTTCCTGCTTTTTTAATTCCTTCTCTAATTCATCTCTCAAATTTATTGGGAATTTTTCCATCATCACTACTGAAGTTAATGGTGAGATACCCGGCATTAGTTTTTCCTTGTTTTTCTTCCATATTTCTAATATATTCTTTAAAAGGGGATTTTCTATTTTTTCTATTTGTCTCTTGACCAGATTAAAAAAAAAAGATATTCTCTAGTCTCTCAATTTCTATTGTTTCCATCTCTAACCATTATAAATCCCCTTCTCCTGAGACTCCATCTATAATATATCTCAATTGATTTGCATTATAATACCGTTTTAAGTTTGGGAGGCCCAATCCACCTTCTTTTTGGGATGTGTACCAAAATTTCTTATTAATCCTTGCTTTCTTATCCCCATTACAAAAATTGTTCAATAATAACTGCCAGTTTTTCAATTCTATTTCTGATACTTTTATTGGTAACATCCTAAATAAAAAAAGGATCATAGGTAATATTTTGATTTTTACTAATGCAGTTCTTCCAAACCATGATAACTTAATATTTTTATATTCCTCTAATTTCCATTTCACTTCTTGTCTTAATTTATTATATTTTTTTCCTCTAATCTTTGTGAATTTTTTGTAATGTTTATTTCTAAATATTTAATTATTTCTGTTATTTTAATATCTATTTTTCTTTCCTTTAAAAAGTCTTGGTCTTCTGTCTTGGTATAGTTAAACAACATTAACTCCGATTTTGCCCAGTTTATTTGTAACGCTGTCGTTTCCCCAAATTCTTTTAAATGTTCATTTACTCTATCTGTTTTCTTTATTGGATCTCAGATTGTCAACAAGGTATCATAAGCAAATAAACTCACTTTATTCTTTTCCTTGGTCCCAATTCGTTCCAAATTTTCATCATTTCTAATAATATTTGCCAAAATTTCTATAACAACTGCAAACAAAATTGGAGATAAGGGGCAACCTTGTCTTGTACCTCTAGCTATTTGAATTTGTTTTGTTAATCCACTTTTTGCTTGTAGTTCTACAATTTTTTTTACTTCTATCCGTTATATATTTATTCTCTAATTTTTTAATTTCCATTTCTAATTTGAATTTCTTCTCTCCTTGTTGTTTTTTTTAAATTATATGATTCCTTAATACAGAGCCCTCTTGCAACTGCTTTCATTGTGTCCCATAACACCGCTTGAGTTACCTTCCTATTATTAATATCCCAAATGTCTTTCCATTCCTTCTCAATCTTACTCACTATATCCTTATAATTAAGTATTCTAGCATCTAGCTTCCATCTTTTCACTTCTTTGTAATCCTTCTTACTTGCCATGTCCATATTTACCAAGGCATGGTCTGTGACTTTTATCACTCCTGTCTCTATATTTAATAACCTTGAGACTATATTCTTTGAAACAAAAATAAAATCTATCCTAGAATAGTTTTTATGAATAGATGAGTAATAAGTGTACTTCTTTTCATCTCCCTTTATCAACCTCCAAACGTCTTTTAACCCATGTCTGTTAATCACTTTATTCAGAGCTGTAATATTATTCAATCTATCTCTTATTGTTGGATCAGATTTATGTTTCCACTTATCCATAACCATATTGAAATCTCCTGCCATAATTATAAGGCCTCCCTGTATATCCTCCAACTCCTTAAATATTTTATCGTAAAATTATTTTTGTTTCTCATTTGGAGCATATACATTAACCAATACATACATTTCTTCCTCCATTTCCCCTTGTATAATTATAATTCTACCTTTTTCATCTTTTTTAACTCTCAATATATTAAAATTACATCTTCTAGATATTATAGTAGCTACTCCTCTTGCCTTGGAGGTACCATATGCTTTTTATAAGTAGCAGCCCAGTTCAGTTTAAGTTCATTTGTTTGTTCTCATGTTTCATGTGTTTCTTGTAAAAAAGTTATATCTGCTTTATCTTTTTTCAACAATGAATCTATCCATTTCCTTTTTATCACAGACCCCAAACCTTTAACATTCAATGTTGTTACCTTCAACTTATTAGCCATATTACATATTTTGAAAGTCCTTCCCTAAATCTTAATTGGATCTTTTGTGTAGTGCTCTCAATCTCCCCTCCCTTCCCCTCCCTCCCCCCCTTCCCTCATCCACCCACCTCCCCATGCCCACATAAACAGCTTTCCTCCTTTCTTCCTCAAAGTATCAATACCTGAACCTCCCTCATGGCTTTAACAAGCCCTCTGGGGGCAGGGAGAGATAGCCACATTCTCTGGCACAGAAGCAAGTTCCTCCTCCCACTTGTTTATTATACATATTCCTTCTAAGGTAACCTTTTTTTCCCATTATTTTTGTTATTATTTTTGTCTTCCTATTATATATGTGTGTGTGTATACACACGCGCACACACACACTTCTTATTAATACGATTATTCTTTCATCTTCTCTACATCTCCTTAGATCCTCCAGCTGCGCCAATCTGCGTAGATCCTTCAACTACACTCACTTTGTCCTTTTCTTCTTGCTGCATTAAATTCAGATCTTTCAGAAGCTCTATTCCCTGCTGGAGGGAATATATCCTATATTGCTTACCTGCCCTCTGGAATTTCAAAAAAATAGGGTACCCCCAATTCTATTTTATTCCAGCTCTTTGCAAAACTGTGGTACAGGGTTTAATTCCTCTTCTCCAATCAATTGTGTCCAGGCAGAGATCATTAAAGATTTCAATCATGGTATCACCATATTTTAGTGGTCCTGAAAGTATTCTAATTGCTTTCATCAAAATGTCCTTTTTATTAAAGCTTGAAATTCTCGTGATTACATCTCTGGGACTAAGGCCTCTCTCTATTGTTGTTGCTCTATGAATTTGCTACACATCTTGTTCATCCCAAGTGATCTGAGGAACAATACTTTGCAGCCATTTCAGGACTTCTTCCTTCAAACTTCTTGCAGTGTCATTCGAAATCTCTGGAAAACCGTGAATATGAATGTTGTTTCTGTGGTTCCTGTCTTGTAGATCAATAATTCCTGCTGATCCAATCTAGCTATAAGTTCCAATATTGCCTTTCGTTGGGAATTTTGCTTTTCTTGCAGGGTATCAACTTTCTTGTACGCATTTTTAATTTCTTTTGTTATCTCCTGAACAGATTCATTCATCTCATGCATTATTTTAGTGGTTATTGTAGTTGTAAGAACTTCATTATTCTGACTCAAAGCCTGTAGAAACCATTGTTTCATGTCTCCATTGCCTGTTTGATTCTCTCGCTCTCTCTCTTCTGACTGTTTGCTTGAAATTTTAGGTCTCGCAGCCATTTCTAATGCTTTGGTGGCTTCTTCTTTTTTATTGTTAGACATGAAACTATCATTTGACGTAGTTCGTTTTAGTCTTAAGTAGGTCTTATCTGTTGGTTTTTGGGGTTTTTGTCTCTCCCAAACTACAACAGGCTATTTAGGTTTTATTTCATGAACCTTTTGCGTTTTGGACATCCGCCAACTTGCCGAGCCGCAAGCAGGCTGCCAGATTAAAAATACAGCTTATTTTCTTTTTTCCAAATCTGCACTTCAGTTAAATTTCAATTAGTCAGTTTTTATTCCTTCCCTAAACCTTCCAGTGAATGAATTCACAATTTAAAGTTTTACTTTAATGTTCCGAGAGTTTTGGAAATCAGCCAGCTTTGTATGATAGACTGTCACAAAATCAAAACTAAAGTCTATTTATCTTTCTCTCAGTTTAAACTCCAATTAAATCACTCTTCTTCATGCCCCAGTCTTTTTGCTGTAAATATTTATAATTACTCACTGTCTTCTCTCCATTCTGGTTGGGTTATTTAACTCTTTTAATGGTTGGCTTGTAAGAGATACAGTTCCGGCCTCTTATGCCATCTCCGTGGCTCCTCCTCCCCTCATGTTGGATCAGTTTCGATGTCACAAAACTGAAGGTGTTAAGAAGAAACTTAGGGAGATGAAAACTCAGTTAGCTGTAATTCCAGGAGGTTTAACAAGCCAGCTTCAGCCTTTAGATGTTTGTATTTACAAGCCATTCAGAGGAATGATGAGGGAGAAGTGGGATACCTGGATGCAGTTTCCAGATTTTGATGTGACTCCAATAGGAAGAAGGAAGAAGCCAAGTATTTCAAAAGTGTGTGAATGGGTTAAAGACTCAAGGGATGCAGTGAAACGAGCAACTGTCATAAAATCATTTAAGAAATGTGGCATTAGTAATGCTCTTGATGGTTATGAGGATAGTGAATTGTTTGAAGACAGTGATAGCTCAGTTTCTGAGATTTCAAGTGACAGATTTGTTACCCTGATTTCTGGGGTCCCTTGGGGGACACCTCAATGTGCTCCAAATAATGGGGAATGGGAATTAGCCTGAGCACAAGCTGTAGCACTACAAGAGACAGGGTAACCTAGCAAGATCTTTAAACCCAATTTTTATGGGGTCAGGCCAAGCCAAAAATCAAGCAAAATTGTCTAATAAAATGATTTTATTGAGGGGAATTCACTCATCCATGCACACAAGATACACACAATCACACATTCACACAAGAGCTAGCTGAAAGAGAAAGAGAGGAAAAATTATAGAGAGGCTGAGGGATTTGGGGGGATTTATAATTACCAGTCCAGAAGAGTAGTGAAGAGTAGAAATGTATTTTGGCTTAGGTAGGACTTAAGGGCAGTTCTCATTCAGGTGCCAGATGGACAGAGTGACGGGTAGATCTTCAAGAGACTGCACTGGGCCTCCTCAAATCAGGGGCATTTATACCCTGAAAATGGCTTGTGGCTGTGAAGGTTCCAGATGCAAGACAAAGATCTTAATTGGATCTTTTGTGTAGTGCTCTCAATCTCCCCTCCCTTCCCCTCCCTCCCCCCCTTCCCTCATCCACCCACCTCCCCATGCCCTGTTGTGGAAAATGAGTCTTTCGCTTGTTGATGGACTTAGTGCTTTGATTGACAAAGAAATGATGGGTGTTGTAATAGCTGTCTATTGTGGGTGTTGTGAGGACAGATGAAAGAATCCAGGTGTACAAGGGATGGATATCTGTCAATCAGTGTCCTGGTGGGCTCCTCACAGTTGGATTCCCTGGAAAATTCCAGCTTCTATTTAAGTCTATTATCCACAGGAATGGTGTGTATTTGCCTGACAAATGACTCAAGTCTTACCTGGAGGAATTTTGGAGTTGACCCATGCTTCTCACATTTACAGTCAAATTCTTTCCCTCCCTTGGTTTGACCTCTCTGTCACCTTTCAGGTTTGAATTTGATATCAGAGCCAATAAAATGTGTTGCCAATTACATATGATGCCAATTAGGTATGGTGCCCATCCAAACCATACTGATATTGGGGACCCCCAAAGCGGGGCCTTACAGATTGCCTAGTTCTGAAGGAAACATCTCAGGTGAAGATGATGATGAGTAAAACATTCAACAGTAATCATATTGTTCTTTGTGTTTATTTATTGCTGTTGTGGCTTGCACTTGAATATTCTTTGTTTTGCACCTAAATTCATTTTAGACACCAATTGTATGAAAATTACAGTACTTTGTTTTTCAATACAGTTGATCAGAAATGTATTGGGACTTAAAAAAATTTTTCCTTGAAAATAATGCTTGAAAATGGGGTGTGTCTTATATGTCAGTGAATCTTATATGCCAGCAAATGCAGTATATTCACTTTCAAGTTCAAGACATGGGAGGCAGAAAGAGAATGGCCTGCATATTTCTTTGTACATGCATGTTTATCTTTGTATTTCTAGCCACTTAAAGTTATAGCTGCATCTATATGTTGCAATTCCAAAATGTCTACTTTGCTAAATTGTCCAGTCTGAACCAACTCTCAGTGATTAATATTAGTGTAAAGTTCCTCTCCCCCCCACCCGGTATTCTATGTCAGCATGCAAGCCAAGCATTAGGAGACCTTGTTTTTGTTAACTGCCACCAAATTGACTTCGACTTATGGTGACCCTGTGAATGAGGGAACTTGAAGCCACCCTGTCATCAACAGCCCCCCTCACGTCTTGCAAACTCAGGGTTGTGGCTTCCTTGACTGTGTCTATCCATCTGTAATGTAGTCTTCTCCTTTTCATACTGCCTTCCACCTTGTCAAGCATCATTGTCTTTTCTAATGAATCATGTCTTCTCAAGATACATCCAAAGAATGATAGTCTCGTTCTCACCATAGCACTCCCTGTGGTGGTAGGATTCTACATTCTTGTGAGGCAAGAGGCTGTACTAGTGGTAGCAGTGTTGCTGGCAGGGTCTCCCATGTCAGACAGGCTTTTTACGAGGAGCCAGCAGTGATGTAGGCTCAAGTCGATAGACTCGGACTCAAGTCAGACTTAAGTCACTTCAGTGACTCAACTCGGACTTGACTCAGCAATAAATGATGCACTGACTTGACTTGACTCGAGACTTGTATATTTTTAATGGCTGACTTCATGCCCTTGGTCCAGTAACATAACACATTCATCCAAAAACCTTACAATTTGAACAACACCTCCATCTCTTTTTGCCTTTTTGACAATCTGTTCTGAGTCCAAAGGGTGGGCGCATTTGTCAGAAGGGAACAGAAAATGGATTAGACAATGGGCTTGAGGTTTACTCAGCAGCTTGTCCCTGCCGCATATCAGAGGAGCCTTCTGAAACTTTTCCTAAGAGCAGAAGAAAAGACTTACTCCCAGAGTGCAGGTGCATTTCTCAGAGGGGAACAGCAAATGTGTTAGGCAACAGGCTCCAGGAGGAAGGATCCTTCCTTCTAAAGCTTTTGAATCTTCAGTAATAGGGAGTAAGATAGGATCGTATTCCCCAGTTCTGAAACTGCAGATGGCAAAATTGCAAGTGTAGAGAGCCGACTCTCCTTAAATTGTTAAAACTGAATTTATTTCACTTTATCCAATAATTCTGGAATTTTGGTTGGGGTATAAAGTTGGCTACCAGATTTGAGGCTTGACTTGAAAATATCTTCAAGGACTTGAGACTTGGAGGTAGTGTTACCCCAAAACGTAGGTGCCACAAGGGCCACCCTGTGATGCCAATGCCTCCTTGTAAAAGTGGGGAATTAGCTCAGAGAGGAGGTTTGTAAGAGGGGCGCAACTTAGCGAGATCTTTCCTAACAGCGTTTACAGGCTCATGCAAGAAAAGAACCAGTCAAAGATTAAAAATAAGCTAGAAATGTGTATATTGAGGGGAATTCACTCATGTATGCACACAAGATACACACAATCACACATTTACACAAGAGCTAACTGAACGAGAGGGAGGAAAGCAGATAGAGACTGTGAAGGGTGCGGGTGATATTTACCAGATCCGATGAGAAGCAGAGAAGTGGGACGAAGTGACTCAGGTACTGGACCCAAGGGCAGTTCTCAGTTCAGGAATCAAATGGACAGAGTGATGCTCAGAAAGGCAAGAGACTGCACTGGGCATCCTGAAATCAGGGATATTTGCACTCTGAAAATGGCTTGTGGCTGTGAAGGTTCCAGATACAAGACAAAGGGAACCTGTTGTGGACAATGGGTCTTTTGCCTCTTGATGGGCTTAGCGCTTTGATTGACAAAGACATGATGGATATTGTAATAGCTTTCTATTGTGGGTGCTGTGAGGAAAGAGGAAAGAATCCAGGTGTACAAGGGACTGGATATCTGTCAATCAGTGTCCTGGTGGGCTCCTTACAGTTGGATTCCCTGGAAAATTCCAGCTTCTATTTAAGCCTATTATCCACAGGAATGGTGTGTATTTGCCTGACAAATGACTCAGTCTTACCTGAAGGAAGTTTTGAGTTGACCTATCCTTCTCACATTTACAGTCAAATTCTTTCCCTGGCTCGGTTTGACCTCTCCGTCACCTCTCAGGCTTGAATTTGATATCAGAGCCAATAAAAATGTGTTACCAATTACATATGATGCCAATTAGGTATGGTGCCCATCCAAACCATACTAATATCAGGGACCCCCAAAGTGGGACCTTACAGTAGAGACTTGAGACTTGACTTGAGACTTGGAGTAAAAGACTTAAATACATCACTATGAGCTAGATGAAAAGTGCCAAACAGCTGCTGATCAGCAGCAGTAGTATGCCGTGACACTAGAGAATGATAATCTCAGAGACAAATGGCAAAGACACCATAGCGAATGCTTGTTAGTACTGCAGAGAATAAGGCAATAGTAAACCACTCTTGAAAGCCTTCTACCTCAAAAAGCCTGTGAAGAAGGTGGGAAACCTAGTGATTCATTATTCAAAGCCAAAGAATATGAGTTTCAGCCACATCATTACTTGAGAGTCTCTGCAGGCAACCATGCTATGAGCTATCAAAATAAGGCAGAAATTTTTAATCTTGCTGTTTGGTCAAAAAGTAAATTATAACATTTTTAAATAGAGTTGGGGGAAAATCTTCTTGATTAATAGGTGGTGTGCTATCCACTTGCCATGGTGAACTAATAAGTTGTTGGTTATGACACAAGTGAGGTGGAAATTAGAATGACATTGGCAGAAAACTCAGTGGATCCCGTCAAACATGCTGCAGCCTATTTAAGCACCTATTCCATTACAATACAAGTGGTAGAATTTTTTTTTCCTCTGCCACGATTGTGTCAGCAAAGATCTGGCCAACTGAGCTGTTTTGTATGGTGAGAGGCCTTTTACACATGGGTCCACAAGAGAAGGATCTAGACCACAAGACAGACCACTTGTCTGACACTTTGAAGATAAAATAGTTCTGACTCACTCTGACTTGGATGCTATAATTAATACAGATAAAATGGATGCAACTTTAGTCTCTGCTTGTCCAATGTTAATGGATACTTTTCAATTTGTACAGCTCGAGGATGTAGACAGGATTCCTGGAGAACTGAGAACCACCACATATGTTTTACATCCTTGCCTCTCCTGGCTTATCAAAAAAGCCAGAGGGGGACTAGCTGTGTCGGGTAGCCCTTCATATTTTAGTTATGGTATGTGTAGTAGGAGTTAAGTAGCAGCTTGCTTGTAACAAGGTATGAGAATCAGAGACCATTAGGTAAACAAAGCTAGGAATGTAGTGATAAGCGCAGCCAGGCTACACCAGACACTTCAAGGTCCCTTATGGGTGGGATGATGTATTCTTTGCATTTTATGTTTTGAATATTGCTAATTGCCTCCAGTTCACTCACTGAAGTCCTGTACGATGTATCACGCTCCTAATAAATAGTGGTTATGCACTGTTATATTTGTGTGTGTGAATTCAGTTCCTGACAAGCTGAGTAGGTAAAGGGGGTGGTCAATGCCTCCCTAAAATAACACTTGGTTCCATCATACCAACAGGAGGCAGTTTATAAGATCACTGCTGAAAAAGCCCTCCGTAGATCCCATGGTATTGAACAAATATCAGCCAGTTTCCAACATTCAGTTTCTGGGCTGCGTGCTGGTTCATGTGGTAGTCTACAAGCTCCAGGCACTCCTGGATGAGATGGATTATCTAGATCCATTTTCAATCTAGATTTGGCCCAGCTCTGGGACAGAGACAGCCTTGGTCACATTGATGGATGATTGATGCCAGGAATTAGACAAAAGGGGTCTGACCCTGTCAGTGGCTTTTGATACCATTGATCATAGTATCCTTCTTGCTTGGATGAGACTCAGAGGCACTATTTTACATTGGATCCATTCCTTCCCAAAGAGGCAAACCCCTAAGCGATGCTGGGCACTCCTGCATTACCTTATCAGTTTTCAGGGCACTCCTGCCTGACCCCTTAGCTGTTGGTGTGTGTGGGTTCCTCAGGGTTCCGTTTTGTCCCTTGTGCTATTCAACATATTCATAAAACTGCCAAGAGAGGTTGTCTAGAGGTTTGGGTTCCTGTACCATCAATACATGGATAATGCCCACCAATACGACTCCTTTCCACCTTAATCCAAGGAGGTTGCCTTAGTTTTAAATTTTTACCTATCATTGGTAATGGACTAGATGAGGGTGAATAAATTAAAACTTAATCCACACAAGACGGAGGTGTTGCTAGTCAATTGAAGGGCAGATCAGGGAAGGGATTCAGCTTGTGCTGCATGCAGGTTCACAGCTTGGGTGTCCTCCTGTGTTCAGCCCTTAGCCTGGTAGCTTAAGTTTCAGCAGTATAAAGAAGTACCTTTGCACAAATAAGCTTGTTCACCAGCTCTGCTCATTCCTAAAGAAATCAGAACTGGCCTCAGTGATATGTTCCTTAATTACATCTGGTTTGGACTACTGCAACTGGCTTTATCTACGCCTGCTTTTGATGAGTTTTTGGAAACTTCTGCTAGTCCAAAGAGCTGCAGCCAGATTGTTAACTGGGGCAGGCTGCAGGGCCCATTTAACTCCCTTGTTGCAACAGCTCCACTGGCTGCAGGCTCACTTTTGGGTACAATTCAAAGTACTGGTTGTGAACTTTAAAGCCCTAAACATCTGAGGTCCATGTTATCTAAAGGACCACATTCTCCCATATCAGCCTGCCTGTGTTTTGACATTCTCCACATAGGGCTTTGTTTCTCTGTCCTGTCACCCTCACAGGTACATATGGTGGGAATATGGGAGAAGTCCTAATTGGTTACAGCTCCTAGGCTCTGGAGCTCCCTCTCAAGAGAGGTTAGGACTTTCTTATTTCAGGAAGCATTTGAAGATTAGTGGCTCAAGGGGACTGGGCCCTTTAGAATTGTGTGGTATTGTCTGTGTCTTGTTTTGTTTTTTAATTGATTTTAATTTTATGGATTCCTTAATTGCATTTTGAACTTTTGTGGTTTTTTAGCTATTTGTCTTTTAAGAAAAATGGGATATAAATTAAACAGGAAAAAAGGTGGAATATAAATTAGCAACAACATGCTAGGACAGGAATTCTTTGGCAGTCTGTAGAAGAGTGTCAATATATTAGGCTAATACGGTAATAATATGGCACAAATTTGGTAGGAGAAAATCCTGCTCTGCTGTATCAGATAGCTGGAGAAGCACTGTGCTATGTTACAGAGATAGATAAAGACTATGAAAAACAGTTCAGGAATTTAGTGAACAGCCATGACAAGTGTCAGGAGAGGGATATAGTCTTCAAGGCAAGGCAACAGAACAGCAATGCTTCTCTGTGTATGTACTTTCAAGTTGTTTGTCAACTTAATTTCATAGGAAAGGAATACTCAAATGTGGTTTTGCCAAAAGGTGGGGGACCTTGAGGTCCTCCAGAAGTACCTGTGTTGTGAAAAGGTGAGGAAATATAGCTCAAAGGGGAGTCTGAGCTTGGCGGGTTAAGCTTATGGGATCTTTTCACCAAGGTATACCAGTACTAACTGTAGGACACCAGTTGGAAATCAAAGAAATAATGTCTCTTTTGGGGGAAATTCACAAACACACACAAGTAATCAAACAATCTCACAACCATATAAGGCTAGCTGAAAGAAAGGGAGGAAAAGTTGGATAGCAAAGAGTTAGGGTGAAGTGGGCCACCTTTATCTATCCTGAAGCAGCATAAGATTGAAGTGAGCTTTCTCAGACTGGGGGTGCTTGAGGGTGGTGCAATGAACTGAAATCTGAGGGTCCTCATGCAGCAGAAGATGCCACGTGTATTCAAGGTACTAGCCACCAACCAGCTGAGCCAGGATTTAAATGCCATTTTTCCCCCCTGAGGAAAGTGTGTGAATTGCTGTCTGGTAGAGCTGACAAAGGGGTCTGAAAGATTCTGATTGTCTTTGCAGCCAGGTAACAAAATGTCAAAGGCAATCATGATAGCTTCTTAATTACTGGAGAGGTGGAAGAACAGAAGGACTGTTTCTGTGGGGAAAAAGGTAGTAGGATGTGAGCCTTCTAGCAGCTTTGTTTGCTGTTGTCTTTTGACTTGGGTACTTTAGAGAACCATCTAAAACCAATCAGATTAAATTTTCCCAATTGATTCTTCTAAACTTATGACTTAGTCATGCTAAGGCTCAATTCTAGCTTCAGGAAGCTTCCAGTCAGAGTCCTTTGTCTCCATATAGCATTTCAGTCATAAGTGCAAGGTTTATACTTATTTCATGCCAGTTAAACAATATTTATAGCCAATTATACTGTAAGACAGATTTGGAGTGTAGGACATGGTAGCACCTTCCTCTGAAATATGGCCTATAGCTCCTGGCATTTGTTGGCAGTCTTCTATGCAGGCACTAACCAGAACTAACCATGCTTAGCTTCCAAGATTAGTACGGCATTTAGATTGCTAACAATGTCTAGTTGAAATAGAGGAAATAAATAACAACTTGTCAAATAATTAACTACTTGCTGGATTTTCTTTTCTTTTCTTTTCTTTTTTAAATGATCACATCTAGAATAACAAAGTGTCAAATTTTTGTTTCAGAGGTTTCATGTGACTCAGCAAAACTCTAGAGAAAAAACTGCATAAATCTTCTTGGAATATATTAGAATTTTCTGAGTTTGCCAGCCTAGGCTGCTTACATTGTATGTGCAGATCTGATTCTGGGTATTTAAGAATTCCCAGAAAGAGTGGCATTTGGAAATGAAAATGATAACACAACCTTTCCCAAAGTTCAGAATGGACAACTCATGAATGTAATTCTGCTTAATCTTTTTTAATCCCTCCTTGAATACCACACTGCAAAAATACTTTGAATTCTAATCCTTCTGGAAGACAGCACTGAAATTTTCTGCCAAGCTCTGTTTCTATATAACAGCAGCTAAAGGAAAATGGGACTCAGATGGGAGAACTATGTTCTTACTTAGGTGAGCAAAGCAGCACTCTGTGTGATTGCTTCAGAGATCTATTTTCTTAACAAAGGGATGAACATCAAGTAAGTATTGTCAAAGGTCATCACATCAGGATAAGCCATGCTTAACCCACAGAAACATAAGTACCCTTATGAATAATTGAATTCAATGTGATTTAAGTGCTTGGCTGGCTACTTAAGATTCAAAGATTTTAGAGGGAAAGGAGTGAACTTTTTTTTTCTCTTCATACTCGTTCAGATGAGCTATTCATTATGGCTCCTTACTGAATTCTTCATTACAGTGCAAGGCTTTAAATAAGACATGATTAAAGGTCTGAGATGACCATGGACATCCTGATGCATGAGGTAGAATATTTAAAAACCACTTTCCCCTCTAAAATAGGCACACTGTTGGCCCTCCACTTTTGCAGGGGTTAGGGGTACAGGATTCCCACAAAAGTGGAAAAATCACAAATTTCAGAAGCCCTCCCCCAAACCATGTTTAATATACACAACAAAGTACCTGTACTGATGGGGTGGCTGAGCACAAGCAAGTGAATTCCTTCCCCCCCTCACTTGTGTGGAAGGGAAGGGAAAGGGGATGGGATGGGGAATGGGAAAAGAGAGAAAGGAGACATTTGTCCCACTCCCTTCTCCCTACCTTCCATGTGTGTGAGTGATAGAAGTAATGCACATGCACTTGGGCCCCACATTTGTCACATCCACTTCCTCCTTCTCACCTGCCAATGTGAATTGAGTGAGTGAGTCCTCCCGTCTTTCCCCTCCCACTCACATGAGTAGAAATGTGCACACTCCCTTTTCCCATCCAATCCCATTCCCTTCTCCTCTCTCTCCTGCGTAAGTGAGGGGGTGACCAAATGCACACACTCTCCTTCCTTCCTTCCTTCCTTCCTTCCTTCCTTCCTTCCTTCCTTCCTTCCTTCCTTCCTTCCATCCCACTCCCTTCCCCCTAGTAATCTGTGAATAATCAAATCCAAAATGCTTAACCCTCAAAGGTGGAGGGTTGACTGTAATGCTGATAAAGTAAATAACTGTCAGCATGTTCCTATGAAGGAAAGGAGCTGTCCTTTGTTTTATATTGAGTCTGATCTGAAAGTTCAGAATAAGTTGTGTTTGCTTGGTTGCGTTCCTCAATTTTAGGTGTACAGCTAATGGCTTACAGTAGGTATGGGAAATTGCAGTGGGCTGGAGTCCACTTCTCTGTCCCTGGAAGCCTCTGGGGATCACATAGACTGTTAAGCAATGTTTAATTTGTTGTAAGCTGCCAAACCGAACCAGTCAATAAATTCCCTCCAACATAAGTTATTGGGAGTCCACTTCTGGTTTTGGGGGGAAAAAAGTGGGGGATTATGGATGGAAGCACAACAGTTGAGAGTCCATATCACACTGATGGAACGTACCTACCGCCACTAGGTATAACTCTATTCTCTTAATTTCCTATATTCACTCTTCTTCTGTTAGGTCCCTCACAGACACACATACACATACATACACATCCCATGATCACTTAGTGGACAGGGAAAGATAGGGAGAGTGGAGCAGTACCATTTGCCTGTGTTCCTGTAGCCAGATGGATGAAGATGACACCATGCAGGACTTCCCGAAAGTCCTTGTTAGGTTCATGAGGAAGCCTATTTCTCTGTGCACCTGGCTGCAATAAAACAACTGCCTGGCTCCCTGAGCCCAGTTCTCCCCTGCCCACTAACTGTCTGGGAAGAGGGGAACCTGTATTAAGAATAGTAACTAAAGTTGCTGAATTCCTTTTAGCTCCATGTGCATATGTCACTAACAGATGCCAGTCACTAATTTCTATTAACATCTGACATAGGATATTTTAGACATTAGCTCTTGCTGAAAAAGTCACACTTCCAGTGAGAAAAAGCAGGAGTCAAGAGCATATAGTCAAATTTATTAACATGTTTGTGTGTCTTTGTTCAATTCATTTAAAATAGCACTAATCCAAGTACAAAACCACTTGGAACACATTTTTGTATCTATTTCTTATTGGGCAATTAATAAACAGAAACTAGATGTTAACATCTGAATGGACAAAAAAGGTAAAAAAATGTATCCTATACGCAACTGCATTTGAAGACCTTGGCTATTATCATGTATTGCAATTACAGATTCACAACTGCTCCATCTTCACTAGCACTGTGTAGTACAATCGTGGCACTATTGGCACAATAACACAATCTTAAATGCCCTCTCAAACCTACCTTAACAACTAGCAGCCATGCTGAGAGATGGGAGTTTGTTTAGCTGGCACCTGGGATACAGAAGGATGATGTTTCCAGACCCCTCCTGCCTGATGCTGTGAGAAAAGAAATACAGCACGGGGGTCCTAATTTTGGTGGTTACAACCTGTATCCTGTACAGGCTAGAGTTTAGGACTTACCTAAAGAATTCTGAAATATTCAAATGAAGTCCCTCAAAGGGAACTAATTGAGATTTTTGTTACTGATCTGCAATATGCTCCATGGAGGAAAACAAACAGAGAAGACAATAGGCAGTTTACTTCCTCATCCCTACCTCTAAGGGTGTTGTAATCTAGGCAGTGAAGGCTAGTAGCTTGCTTTCTTTTTAAACAACACACACACACACACACACACACACAGAGGGAGAGAGAGAGGGAGAGAGAACGAGAGCACAATCCATAACCATGGCAAGAGGAGAAGAACAAAATAGAAAAAAAGAAGCAGTTACACACAAACATTCCATATACTGGTATTCCCCATACCAATTGTAAGGATATGGGAAAAAAATGATTAATATCCCTTCTCTTATTCTACCATTACAGATTTAAATAAAGTCAACTTACTAGAATTAATAGTGCTAGCCACATGTTATTATAGATTTCTTATAGCTTAAAAATCCATAACCAATCTCTAGTCTTTCAAAAAGTCTTCAGCTGATCTGTCTTTTAAAATTCATGTCAGTTTTGCAACCTGGCCAACATCTGCAACTTTAGCAACCCATTTTACTATTGCTGGTATATCAGTCTGCTTTCAAATTTGGGCAAATAGCATTCTTGGAGCTGTTATCATATTATTATTTTTTTTGGTCCAATTCTTTGTCAATAATTCCCAACAAAAATACTTCTTTGACATTGCAAAATCTATTTTTTAAAAAATTAGCATATAAATCCTAGACCAATAACTCTTCATTTTCTTGCAAATCCACCATATATAGAAAAAAGATCCTTCCTTATCCTAACAGCTCCAACATGGATTTGAAACATTCTTAGACTTTAGACTTTTCTGGAGTTAAGTATCATCTGTATATCAACTTATATATCTACTCTTTCAAATTACTGCACAAAGTAAATTTTATATATTTAATCCACATGTTGTCCCATGCCCCCATTTGCACGTTATGCCCAAAATTTTGGTTCCATCTTATCATAAACCCTTTTACGGGCTCATTGTTACCCTGATTCCTGGGGTCCTGGGAGGGACACCTAAATGTGCTCAAACAATGGGGAGGGAATTAGCAAAGAGCACTAGTTAGCAATGCAAGAGGCAGGGTAACGTAGTGAGATCTTGAACCCTATGTCTATGGGGTCAGGCCGAGTCAATGATAAGGCAGAAGTTGAAATAATAATAATTGTTTTATTGAAATACAATCAAACACATGTATGCAACACACTCACACAAGGAAGTATAGAAATAAAGGTAGGAGTGGGATAGAGGGATTTTGAGAGGAGGTTTGTTATGGGAAATACTATACCTATCCTGAAGCCTGATTAAAAGCAAAGAAGCTGAGGAGCGTGGATTCTCAGCACGTGGGGCTGAGGGGAGGCTTGTCAAACGGAGCAGCAGCAAGTTGGGAGGCAAGTCACAAGCGATCCAACGAGACGTTCAAAGTCAGGGGTTCTTATAGGGAAAACTGTGGCCGCAGGCTAGTCTGTACTTGGGAATAACAATGAGTTTGGGCTGGAGACAAAGCCTCTGAAAGGTCAGTACTTTAGTTGATTGAGTTATGACCAGATTGTCGATAGAGTAGCCAGTATGCAAACGCGGAGTGCTTGAGAGTTGTACAGTCTGCTCATCAAGCTTCCTGGATGGGGCAGGGGATCTTTTGGTAAGTAGCGTGCATACATAATGTAGTACTTGCCTTGCGGTCTCCTGAAGCTGCATTCGGCAATGACTGGCCTGCCTAGATCGGGATTTGAATGGTTCAGCTATTGTTGGCTGCACCTGTGTGTGTGCTTGTCCGGGGCCTCGCAAGCACGTGGAGAGGAATGGGTACAGAAGGCCAAATTACTGATATGAAATGATATCTTAATATCCCACAAGATCGGGCTAGAAACAGCAGTAACATCATCCTTCATCCTTGATTTCAATAGAGGTTTGTACACTTTTTTAAAAACAATTTACATGATCATCATCTTTGTTGTTGTGTGCCTTCCAGTTGTTTCTGACTTTTGACATTCTTAAGACAAATCTATCACAGGGTTTCTTGGGGCTGAGAGTGAGTAATGCACTCAGGATCCACCAGTGGGTTTCCATGGCTGAGCAGGAAATCGAATCCTGGTCACCAGGGTCGTAGTCTGATGCTCAGACTAATATACCATGCTGGCTTTCCATCACCCTTACACAATTCAAAGTAAAAATCCCTTTTTCCCTCCAGTCTCTTTAACTAGGTCCCTTTTATCTTGTTTAAATCTGTCTGTTAATAAGCAAACCAACTAAGGTCTATATCCTCCTTAAAGAGAACCTCTCTTAAATTAAGCTCCCAATTTCTTTCTCCATATACAAAAGATCACTATAATGTAATCACTTATCTATGTATGTATGTATGTCCCATTCTTTCTTCACAAAAGCTTCCTGTGGCAAGGTAACTAATGATATTTAAGGAAAAAAAGTTTTACTTATGTTTGCTTAGATCTGGACCAATTTTGATTTCTGAAAGAGGCTAGTTGCTTTCTTATCAGTGAGGCAGTAAAGGCACCTAAGAGCTAGGCACGTTGGGTGACTTATTTAACCTCAGAGCAGATTTTCCAACCCACTGACATGGAAGCTGGCATATGCCAGTGGCCATAATATTCTATACACAGAATTATGGAAAAGTACAAAAGAGAAACTGAGGGTCCAGACAAGAAGATGTCAAGAACAGAGCTGCTTTTGAACAACAGAAGGCCGAAAGCATCTTGGGGTATTTGATGTCCTTCTGATGACTTGATTTGGAGCAGTGGATTTTGCTCCTCAGACAATAATGCTGTTTCCTTTCATCAGTGCTCTGTCTGTATATAAGCAGACTCTAAAAGGACCTAAGTACCCTAAAGGCACCAAATCCCATCTGATCTTGGAAGCTAAGCAGGGTCAACCCTAGTTAGTACTTGGAAGGGAGACTGCCAATGAATACCAGGTTCTGTAGGCTATATTTCAGAGGAATGAACTCGCAAAACTACCTCTGACTATTCCTTGCCTAAGAAAACCCTATGAAATCCCTGGGGTAGTCATAAATCAACAGCCAACCTGAAGACATACACATACATACAATGCTGTAAAAATCCACCAGTAACTTCTTCATTCAAAGGAAACCAAATCTGGGAAGAACACTGCAGTCCTGAACTTTTCATCATCTAGGGATGTAAGGCACATGTAACACGGTATAATAGAGTGGTCTACGCTAGTAATCATTAAGAGGCTTTGCTTGTTCCCAAATATATTTGTATGAGAGAGCTTCACATGGAGGGATTTGAGGATGCGTGATAAAGTTTGGCCCAGTAATCCTGTGAAAAGGGTTGCACTTTTGTTTTTGCCTTAATAAATTCCAACACGTACTTGTCTCCTCTGTCCTACGAATTGGAAATATGTTTTCCAGAGATCTAACAGCCTAACTTTTCTTGGAAGCAAATAAAATTACTTATTCTTTTTTCTTCTTCTCCAAAATGTATCCCTCTGGTTCCTCCTGGTGTAAAGCTCACTTATCATTGCCCACAAGCTTGTCACCCATTCTTCTCGGTTGCTTGAAGCTGTGATGTGATGTTTTTTCCCAGGGGAACCTGAGTGTCTTCCTGTGTGGTGTTTAGACTCAATGGGTATTCCCTGGAGGTTTGTTACCTCAGCAGGACCTTTGTCCACTGAGGCTGACTGAAAGCTGTGTCAGTCCACATGTCACTTTGTTGATCTCCACATGAGAGCTAGACTGCTGAGCAGTCTTTCTAGAGTTTGTCAGTTTCCTTAACTCTGAGACATTTTGGTTTGTTTGTTTCAAATGTTTCAAAGAGTTACAGTGCTGTTTCTTTTTTTTTTTAATGTTCTTGGCATTCTTTTGTGTCTGTGTTAGGTGTGGTACTAATGCCAAATGAGGCAGGCACCAAATAACTGAGGTTAAGAAGTGTGGCTGGATCCTGTGTCTTTGAGAGACAGTTCACACATTAATGAAGAATCTTAATATTTTCCCTGGTCTGTGGGTATTTTTAAGCACACAATGTGAGTGTTCACTTACTCTTTTCTCTATATTCTATGGATGGGAGTCACTGATTTTTTTTAAAAAAAAATGTGGAACACAGAGGCCAAATGAAAGGATACAGTAGCCACATGAGGATGTGAATTTGGTTTCTCTTAAAGATATCTAATTGTGAGACATACCTTATCCATCAGTGCAACAGATTCATTGAGACAGCAAGATGTATGAGATTTTTCTGTTTCCATTAATTTCACTGAATGCTTCATTTTCTAACTTAGTGAGAGGAGGAGAGGATATTAAAATGGACACTCAGGTATCAAAACACTGTAGGCCTTGACCTTATGTGGCTTCTGTTCACTCTTTGCCAGACAGTATACCCCGGAGACCATTCCAGAAGATTGTGCTCTTGTGTAGGAATGGAACTATCTGGTATTTTTGAAGCCCACAATGCCGTGATGGAACTAAGCTAAAATTATCTCGTCTGAACAAAAAGATCGTGGGGGGGGGGGGGAGGACCTATGGTTCTCTACAAGTCTTTTAACTGCAACTTCCATCAGCCTCAGTCAGCACAACAGATGATCATGGGTGATAAGATTTGTAGGTGAAGATTATCTGAAGAGACAAATCTTCTCATATTCATGGTTTAGAAATATGAGAGATTGAGCTGATTCATTTTGTATTCCTCTCTTTTATTCATACCCACACCCACAGACTCTCCTTTCTCTTACAAAAAAACAGAAATGTAGGGATTTGAATGAGGTGTCTTGCGTATTTTTTTTCCTCTTGCTGCTCTTCTTTCCATTCTCTTAGTTGAAATCTTTATAAGTAAACATATGTGCACATTTTGTTAAGAAGAACACCATCCCTGGATTTGACAGGCATCAGTGGGCTTGACAAATGTCAACAAAGACACACCCTTGGTCTCTGTTTCCCTACTGCATCTTTCTTCCCTGTGTGATGCCTTTTCATACATTCATCTTGTTCTATAATGTGTTACTCATTTCTCTGAATAGCCTGGCTTACCTTCGCCTTCTCAATAGTGGTCCTGTTGACTAAAACCTCCAGCGGAAAACCAGAACTATGTGATTTTGACATTTTACATACTAATCGTTTCATTTGCCAGCACGCATAATTATGCCAGATATATATTTATAAATGTAGCTGACAGAATGAAAGCATTTTAATATAACAATGTCTTTAAAAAAAAAAACCTAGGTACAATTTACTTCACAGTATATGAAAACAATAATTGTACAATTATACAGTACTTAGCAGAAAGTAAGAAATCCTTTTTTATGGTTCCTTCAATCCTATTTGCATGTAATTTGCACAGCGTAAATAACAATATCTTGAGGTAATTACACAGTTACTTCTCAGAATGAAATTAAACTTTAATATGCTTTCCCCTGAAAACTATAAAATCTCTCCTGAAATACGTTTTATAGAAATCTAAAACCACAAGTGAATATCAAAAGTACATCAAACTACATTTATATACTGTGATTATAAAACATAAATTTGAAGTTCTGATTCTATGATGTACTGTTCTTATCAAACAGAGCTGGAGAACTTGTGACCTTCCAGATGCTCTCAGACTACAAATCACATCAACCCTCACAAATGGATTCTGCCCTCCTCAGCTTCAACTTCATCTTCTTTTCTTTCTGTTTCCAGTGTGAGATCTCTCTCTCTCTTTAAAAACCTTTACCTTATCATGGCTGCTTGCATGAGAATCTATAACTTATTTGGACATTATTGCTACATATGTGAAGTTTCATGCTTTGCAGAGTCCATGTGGACCAGAAAAGAGTAGTTTAGATGTGAGGGTGGAAGAATTAAAAAAAAAAAAAAAACTCGCTCAGACATGATATTACTGCACCTATATACTATGTCCTGAGGAGCATAATTATTTTATATCAAACATAGTGAGCCATAGAGATCTACTGGAAGGACATATAGGCAAGCAGAGCTATGGATGCAGATCAAAGGGTAGCCCTGTTTTCTGTTATGCATCCTAGGTGAATCTCTAAAATGGTTCACATAGACCATTTGAATGGACTTTCAGCACTAATAGTGCCAACAGGAGACAAAAGGTCTCTGGGATCAAATTAACCTTTCAAACAACCAGGAACGTGACACTTTGAAGGCATGCATCCCCGGATGAGATAGTCATCTTGCAGGAAACTACAAGGATGCCGAGCTGTATTTTCTTTGAACTACAAAGCTGAGACCCATCTTCATAAAAATGCAGCCATCTGGTCCCCAGTATATGTTCAGCCCTATAACCAGAACCCCTTTTTCTCCGCCATTTCGGTGTTGTTCCAGACTTGCAAGCAGTCTCTCTGCCAGTGGAAAGCTCCCCTAGCCCTTCCCTTAGGCTGAGTCGGGCTCTCCGCTTGTCTTTTCCCAGCTGAATACTTCTGGATTGGTACAGTATTACCCCAAACCCCTATGTCTCTCTCTTAATTTTCACCTCTTTCTAAATTTCTATAGCCTTATATGCTTGTGTGTGAGAGAGAGTGCTTGTATGGATTTTAACATACATTTCAATAAAATACTTAAATTTGAATAGTTAGCCTGATTCTCTGTGATTCAACTCTGTAAACGCTGGGCTCAAGATCCTTAATTACCCTGCCCTCTTTGCATTGCTACACCAGTGTTCATAGCTAATTTTCCCCACAAGTGATAATTTTGACAGGTGTTGGGAATTCCCTTAGGGACCCCCAGCAAGCAGGGTAACAATGAAATCACTTAGGTATCCTTGAATACTTTACTGAGTGTCAGTTTAACATCCTCATCTGCAGAATAGGTACCCTAGAGAGGAGTCTTCAGTCCTCCAGGCTAAGGGGCCCATGGATGTGGAGAACATGCTGTTCCACCGCTAGATACAGAGGTCTCTGTTGAAGCAGGAAAGAAAGAAAGAAAGAAAGAAAGAAAGAAAGAAAGAAAGAAAGAAAGAAAGAGACAGAGAGACAGAGAGACAGAGACAAAACAATATGTTCTCGGAATGTTCAGAAAATATATTAGAGTGGTGGTTCTTAACCTTTTCTTTAATATGGATCCTCCTTAAATATCTCTTGCTACCAATAGACAAATAAGACTTAACTGAAGATTTAAAATGCTAAAGTGCTTCAAATACTCAGTCATACTTGCCTATCAAGGGTCTTCAAATTTGGAGAGAAGGCATATCTAAATAAATGCACACCCTCCTATTATAAAATGCTTATTGGAATGGTCCCATACAAATTTGAACAACAATACCAACAATACCTGAACAACAAATCATAATCTAATTTGTTGATTTTAATTAATTAATTAACTATCAATTAATGCTTTAACGTGCCTAAATCCTGCTTTATATATTCATTCAGCATACAAGTTAAAAAGTTAGGGTAATAAAATGCTGCTTGCCAATTGGAAACCATTCTGTTTCTCCATATTCTGTCCTAACAATAGCTTCTTTTCCTGCATACAGGTTACACATTAGAACAATCAAATGTTGTGGTACACAGATTTCTTTAAGAGTGATTCATAGTTTCTTATGATCAACATGTTACCCTGACTTCTGGGGGTCCCATGGGGGACACCTTGATTTGCTCCAAGTTATAAAGATTGGATAAATTAGTGGAGCACTGGTATTAGCAAAATGAGGGGCAGGGTAACCCAGCAGGATTTTTTACCCAGCTTTATGGAGTCAGGCCAAGCAAAAAGACAGACAAATATACCAAATAAAATGGATTTTATTGAATGAATATGTTCTCATGCACCAACACACGCACTCACTCATGCACACAAGGCCTATTGAGAAGGAAAGGAGGATGGGGGATATAGCAAATGGATAGGGGATAAAATGAATAGGGGATATAGCAAAGGGAATGTAGAGGCAGTAATACTGCACCTATCCTGAAGTCTTTGGTCCAGGAAGCAGTGAGAAGAATGGAGCTCAGCGAAGAGATGGCTGAGGGGATCATTCAACCAACAGAGTGCCAGTCTGCTAGTGTGACAGGGAGTTCTCTGAAGACACCCTCCAAAACTAGGACTACTTATAGGGCAGAACATACCTCAAGGGCAGGCCCTCTGCCAGGAAGAACAATGGCCAAAACAAAGGAAGAAATGCCACACAATGGCAACTTGGTAGTTTGCATGATTGGTTTATGCTGGGTTGCATGACTGGTTTATGTAGATGGACCTCCCCTTGCAGGATTTTCCAAAGCCAAAGTTGCTCAACCTGGGGAAAACACACTAATCCCCTCAAGTTGGCTATACCTGGCTGAGGACCCTTTGTTTATGTGGATGTGTATAGCCTGAGGTCTCTTGGGCTACATGACTGAGGATCTTCCTGGCCTTGACCTGGTTTCAGTCATTTGATCTCTTTGCCTACGTACCCACCTGGGCAACCTCTCTGGCATGTTGGGCATATTTTATATTAATTTTATATCTTCCTGGGAAGGGGTATGCCAGTGGGATAACAAACAAAATCAAAGGCTTTGCTATAATCTATGAAGCATCAGCTGATTTTCTTCTGAAATTATTTGATGCACTCCATTATACAACATATGTTTGCAATATGATACTTAGTACCTCTTCCTTTCCTGAACTCCACTTGAACATCTGGCATTTCTAACTCCATATATGATAAAAGTCTTTGTTGTACAATTTTGACCATGACTTTGCTTGTATGGGAAATTAATGCAATGGTCCTTTTGTTACTGCAAGCCCTAGTATCCCCTTTCTTGAGGACTGGAATGTAATGTATATTGATGCTTCCAATCTGTGGCCCATTATTTTGTTTTCCACATTTGTTGACAGATTTTAGTTAGAAGTGGAGTAGATTCTGTCTCTGTAGAGTTGTTGAACAGTTGCATTCCGTGTTCTGACTATATTTCTATTAGCTTTTATTTTTGTTTCTCATCTGCACTAAACTGCTTGAAGAGTTTCATCTGTCATCAACTGAGGCTTCACTTTTTTTCTGACTACAGATAGTGTATTTTTGCATTCCTCCTTAAAACATTGCTGGCTTCACTTTAGCATTCTTCTGGCTCCTGGTCAATTAGGCTTAATAGTACAAATCTATTTTTCATTTTATCATTAATACCTGTGGGGATTTCTTTTGGTTTTATTTCAGTGTAATGGTTGGTTTAGTGTTCTTTTTTAGCTTTACTCTAACTTTTGCTATTGATAGTTCATGGTCTGTGCTGCAATCTGCTCTTGGTTTTGTTTTTGTAAAGAGAATTCTCCATCTTCTTCCAATTATGGAATCAATTTGATTTCTGTATTGGCCATCAGATGATGTCCATGTCCAGTTGCTTCTTGGGCTGCTTGAAGCACGTATTTGCAATAAATAAATGTTGGCCTTATAAAATTTAGTCAATTTCCTGCTTCATTTCTTGATCCTAGGCCAAAATTATGTCAATCTTTTTTTCTGTTCTGTTTCCTACTTTGACATTCCAATCACCTATGATTAACAAGAAGTCCTGTTTGTTGGATTAAAAATGCGGTGACATTTGCCCCAGTGAAAATACATTTGATGAGCATGTGGAACACCTGGGGAATGACTGGACAAGGTATGACATATTCCCAAGGGGACCTGTAGTAAGGGATGAGTCATGATAATGAAATCATGGCAAGATGTTGCATCATGCAAATGGCCCTGAGTGATGACATGGAAGCAGGTGTGTATAAAAGAGGAGCATAAATGCTTGCTCTCTCTCTGACTCTGACTCTCTGTACTGGAATCTCTGTCTCATGCTGAATCTTTGCCTGTGGATCTGCGTATCCTGTGTATAGATGTATATACTGCAACTGTAAAGATTAAAGCCTCCAGGTATTCTGGATGACAAACTCTGTGTCCGTGAGTTTACTAACCAGTGGGTAGAGGGATCAGAGCTGATGTTGTAGTTTTACTCTGCTTTTTCCTGTTTTGAAACTCTGCTATGTTTATGCTTGCCTCTGAAACACTATTTGTCTAGAGAGCAGTGGTTGCAGAGAGGATTTTGTGCTGGTGCTGTAAATCATCTCTGGTCACTATTTTGGTGTGCAATTAATTTCCTCCTCGACTCCAGTATACTGTCTTTCAATTTCTTCTTCTTCCTCTCTAGTTGGAGCATAAACTTGGATGATGGTTTCATTGACAGGTTTTCACTGAAGTCTTATTGCCATGATTCAGTCAGACCTAGCATTGTATCCTTTGACTGTTTTTACTATATGTCTCCTCACTATAAATGGCACCCCATTTCTTCTTAGAATTTCATTTTCCAAGTAGAATGCTATGTAATTATCAGACTCAAAATGTCCAATTGCTGTCCACTTTAGCGCACTCAGCTCAGGTATTGTAATGTTTATACATTCCATTTCTTATTTTATTATGCATAGTTTCCCCTGATTCATGCTTCTCACATTCCATGTTCCCATTATTATGCAATATATATATTACATATATATATGTACACACACACACACACACACACATATATATTATTGTTATTGTTGTTGTTGTTGTTGTTATTATTGTTGTGTTGTGCAGCTTCAGATTTACTCTTCATCTCTGAACATGTCAACAACTGAATATCCTTCTGGTTTGAGTCCAGTTGTGTCATTAGCCATAGGGCATCTCATAACTGTCCTCTGTTCTTCCCAGGTGGATCACTGAGTGTCATCTGACCTAGGAATTTGATCTTCTGGCACTATTTCTTGTTTCATTTTGCATTGTCTCATTATTGTCATGTCCAGGGCAGAGCAGACAATTAATCACCAAATGGCAGAGCAGGGTTTACTCACAAGGCCGGAAAATGTCCAAACAGAGTTTAGGTTCCAAAGCAAACAAATCCAAATCCAAAGGGCAAATCCAAGTTTGACTACAACAGGCAGATGCTCAAGGAAGTCCAGATACAAAAGAACATGGCACAGGGCTTCCACAACTGTAAAGATCAGTTGCTGACTGTGAACGGAAAGGGCCAGCTGAAAGCCTTTTATCTACTGATGCTGTCACCAGAGGTGTTCCTTCCTTAGGGTTCGTTTGTTACCTAAACACGCTGAGTAGTGCAGCCCCTCTTTTTGACGTTGTCTCTCTTGCACGGTAAGTGTCTGTGTTATCTCATCCTCTGATATTTGTTCTCCTTGCTCCAGCCCCTGCTGTTGCTTGTTATCTTCTCCTGAGCAAGCTTCTGGGGAAACTCCTGCCTCTGGGGAAACTTCTGCCTCGGATTCAGAATCCTCCTCCTCACTGCCACGGTCTCCAAGGCAGGGCATGATAATTATACAGTTTTGATAGTAAAAGACAATCAACAGCGGTTTACTGTGCCTCCTTCGGCACAGTACTAACAAGTGTTAGCTATGGTGCCAGACTGTAGGATGGTCCTAATTAATCCTAATTAATTCTCTGTCATCTCATTCTTTCAGCTGCTTTTAAAATATCCCAGTTTCTCTCTTCTTCTCTCACTTTTCCCCTTTGTCCTCAGCTTACTTTAATTGCTTCACATTGAAATCAAACTAGTTCGCACTTAGTTCAGCAGTGAGGATAAGACAGAGAGGGCATCTTACTCTCCCAGTAGACTCAAGCAAAATTTTCCATCTCTCCTAGCTTATCTGTTCCTCATTGTTAACAAATCTTGCCATGTTGACCATACTCTGATATTGCTTGACCACACGTGTCCTGGATTTCATCTGCAAAATGTTGGAGTGTATGTTCATATTCTGGCGCACTCTGTGACTAGAATTTCCTCAGTGCTCCTGATTAACTAACTCCATTTGAACAGCCATCTGATCCTTCTTGCCTTCCTCAGGAAAGTCCAGTCAGAGAGTGTGCCATAATATGAACATTCATTCCAACATTTTGCAGGTGAAACCCAGGACACATGTGGTCAAGCAATATCAGAGTACGGTCAACATGACAAAATTTATTAACGATGAGGAACAGAATCAGGTATTAAGGTATCAAGTTTGCAAGGCAAGATCTATAAGACTATAATGCAGTATCATAATACTGTAACCCACATTAAAGATTGGACTGCAAGATAATGGCCAAACATTAAGCTACCAGCTTGCCATTACTGCAACACTGCAATTGTCAAGATGAATCATTCAAAAGTTGTGAAGAAGAACCTGCTATGGAAACAGTTTAATAATAAATGTTATTTTATTTTGTTTTTTTGTCATGTGAATACAATTTTTTAAAAAGATCTTCCAAGGCATTGATACTACATGAAAAGTTTGAAAAAAGGAAGTACATTTTTAAAATATATAATGTGCTAATACAGTTGTTCTTAATCTTTTCTTTACCAGGGACTCCTCTTATCTTTTGCTGACTTGGACCCTTCCAGATTTAAGTTAAGATTTAAAATGTGAAAATGAATCTAATATTTATTTAAAATTGCTCATCAAGGGTCTTCAAATTGGGAGAAGAGAGAGAAATAAGTAAATGCACGCTTTCCTGTGAGGCACTGGATTAGAAAGGAAGATTTTATCCTACTTCTTCCCACTAGGTAGGAGTAGATTGAACAGTAATCTGCAGGCCCAGCCAGCATTTGCCCTCCCTCTCTCTCCTCTTTTCCAGTCATCCATTCTACTAGAAAAATTTCAAGCATGCCCCTTCCCCCCCCTTCTTCACCAACAGAAGAGAAGACCAAAATGAGCAAAAAAAGAAAAGAAAGAAAGAAAAAAAGGAGGGTGTTTGAGCATTTCTGATAGTAGACTGGACTGCTTTCCACTAGAAAAGAGGGGAGGGAGAGAGACAAAAGAAGGCAAAAGCTCAGTGACTGGCTGTCAGCTGTGCTGTCATTCAGCTACTGAGCCTGCCTCCATCCCACAGTCGAGCAGCCTTGTGACAGGCAACGTGCAGGCTCAGCCAGCCAGCCTCTCTCTCTCTGCCTCCTCTCATCTTGGTTCCTGTCATGTCACCACTCTGCTGTGGGGAAGGAGACAGGCTGAGCAGTCTTTGAGCCTTTTATGGCCACCCTGTGAGGACATCATAGACCCCTGGGCCTCTGCAAACTCCAGGGTAAGAACCACTGTACTAATTCATACAAGAAATATTTTGCCTTTGTTGAATAGGTTAGCAGAGCCCTAAACAACTTGATACTTGTCTCCAGTAGGCTGAAATATCTGGGAGAAAATATCTCACACAGACTTTTCTTCTCCATACTGTATCTAGAACAGATTAAGGCCCTTTCTGCACAAGGGGGCTGCACTGTTGTGGGGCTAGGATGGCAGAGGTTGGCTGGTTGTGCTTTGGCATGATGTCGTTGCCAGCCCACCACCATCTTGCCTTCAAGCGGCATGCACATGCAGTCTTTGCAAAACATAAAAAATCCATTTTACATCTCCCATCATGCAGCACTGCCGCCCTTCCCAACTGTGCAGAAGGGCAGAAGCGCGCTCGTGATGCCTCCCTCCCCAGTACAGCAATGGCAAGTGCCTGGCTGTGCTTTGGAAGGGAAAAGATGAGGCCAGCATGCTCCCTTCCACAGTGACCCAATGAGGTGCAGAGGGGAGCATTCCTGGCATGCTCCCCCTCCTTGCTGGGGCCACAATGGAAGGACTTCACAGAGCTCTGTCATGCAAAAATGGCCTAATTTGGTTTGTGGTAATTAACTGAGGCCCCCAAACTCCCAAGCAAAAGTATGTCTTTTGTTGAAAAATGACACACACATACAAACACAAGTTTATGTTACAGAGAGAGTGTAAACTGTACATATTGACTTAAAGAAGTAAAGTCACTGGCTGTGGTTCATGCATTTAAATGGCCATACATGTCAAGATACAAACAACCCCTCCACTCCTTTCAGGACAGCAGGAACCATTAAACACACAAAAGAAAACCAACAATGGCCTTCAAACATGTAAATAAGTCTATCTTGTTAAAACAATACAATTGTTTACTATTACCTATCAGATGTTTAGGTTTCTATCAGACTCTAAGCATGATCTTTGAAATGGTATATGAATGTTGTGACAAAGTCTGAACTTTCCTGCTATTTCTGTCCAAAAGTCCAGAAGAATGGGCATAGGAAGCTGCCATACTCATGACAGAACAGTGGCAGATGTAGCTCACTACTGTCTATGTTACCTTGGAGTTGCTCTTAGCATTTATAACCAGAAGCTTTTCTGAGTTGTACCTGGACATTCCAGGGGCAAAACATGAGATCTTTTGCCTCTGGTATAACTCAGCTATATCTGAATTGTAGCCAGGTTTATGTGTATCCCTGAAAGAACTGCTATTCTGCATTCAGTCAATCCAAATTATGTACCAAGAAAAACTGAATGCTGCCATCTGCTCCAGCTAAGTAAGTCTGACACGCGTGTTTGACGGACTTCACTTTGCATAATTTATTCTTGTTTGTAATTGTTTTGATGCATTGCTATAGAGCAAGTAGTTCTTCTGGGGAGGAACAAGAAGCTCCCTCCCTCTTTCTCACTTCTGAGATTTCAGCGGGCATTGCCTACATGGACAAATACTTCTTCCAAGTCATAGGCACTAAAAACTCAGGCCCTTTCTGCACGATGTTGCTGTCTTGTTTCTGCCTCGGGATGGCAGTGGTTGGCAGGTCGTGCTTCTGCATGACATCGTCGCCATCCCGCTGCCATCCTGTCATGGAGCATCATGCTCATGCAGTTTTTGCAAAACAGAAAAAATTTGTTTTGCATCTGCAATCGCGTGGTGTTCCCACCACTTCTGGCCATGCGGAAGCTGCGGAAGTGCTTTGGCGATGCTTCCTTCTGTAGCACAGCAATGGAAAAAGCCCAACTGCACTGCGGAAGGAAGATGACCACTAGGAACACCTTTAAATGAATTTTGATTCTTGTCTGAGGGATTCTGCACCCAGTGCCATCTTCTGTACTCCTTCTGAGTCCTTCTGAACTTCCTTGGAATTGATCCCCTGTCTTAAGTTGTATAACTGTACTGCTGAAGAAGTCAGTGAGAGAAGGGGAGGGAGAAAGAGAGGAGATGTAAAAGAGAAGACATTTGCTTTTCAGAGTTACACTTCAGAGATTTCAGAGGAGTACAATTAGCAGTATGCTGCCTAATTATGCTTCTCTCACAGAAATCTCACAGGCATTTTCTTTTCCCTTTGCAGATCTGAAACAAAGTTCCTTTCTTCTGCTCCCCCTACATGGCCTTCTTTTTTGTTTCCCTTGATAGTCTGCCTTAGTGCCTCCCTGGTGACTCTCAGGGCAAATCTCCCCCTTTTCTTTCTTTGACAGGAGCCTGCCTTGTCCTCAGTTTCTGTCAGTAGAATCATCTGACACTGTCACCATGTCCCTACTAAACTTTCCACAGCCTGACAGTCTCAAGGTCTGAAACTGTCACTTTAATCTCAGTAGACCACGGTACTCATTTTAAAGCCTATTGCTCCCACTACCACATCCTATAGCACTCCAGCAGTAAGTGTGAAAGGGCAGGATAGATGGCCAGCAAATGGGGAGGGCATCATTCTTCAGAAATTAGTCTCTGAAACTAGGGAAAGGAACAAGATCAGGTTCATTTCCTTGTTCTTAGTGAGAACTTGAGGAACAATTAAGAAACTTTGTTCCTCCCCTCCTTTGATCAATAATGATGGGGCACAGAAGGAAACTGCAACAAGATTTGTTACATTTGTTACAAATTGTTACAAGAATTTTTTTTAATATGCTACTTTTTGGATTGTAAAGGGGTAAACAATGTTTGAGCTGATAATATCATTCTGACCCTTCCCTTTTCCTAGAGATGACTTTTCCAGACTGCTTTTCCTGTAGTACACTTGTGGGACTGAGCTCTAAGTATCATGATTTGCCCATTAGGCTATGACCCTGGAGACCAGCGTTTGATTCCTTACTCAGCCATGAAAACCTGCTGGGTGACCTTGGGTGTGTCACATACTCTCAGCCCTAGAAAACAATGTGATAGGTTTGCCTTAGGGAGGTCAGAAAGGACTTGAAGGCACACAACAATAACAACAAATTTGTATAGATCTGCAAACTCAGATTGTCACTTTCTCCTTTGTCCTAGTTTTATGATGCCAATACAAGTGAAATTCTTCACGAGAAGAATACATAGATGTACAAGTTACAGTCCTATATGATTGCCCCTGGAGTTATCCGAGCCTAAGAGTTCAGAAAGGTTCTTTTTGTTCCCAGACATGAACTTCCAGAATACCTTAGCTTACATGCCCAGTAAAGTCCAAATAGACATTATTAGAATTGCATTGAGAATCATCAAACTGACTACCATGCATTGTTCAGATTTTAGTAAATTTTTGAGATGTACACAATTTATGTTCCAGCACAAATGATGAGCAGTTGGTTTAATATAACCTAAAAATTACAGTGAATTACTCTGTAATACATTAAACAGTTTTGTCCCCTTTTTATCAAATTTTTGTTTCTTAAAAATAGCAAGGGCAGATAAGTAATGGAAATTTATGTTAGAGGCAAGTAATCATCCCTGAATAATTTTTAAGCCTAACCTGCACTTAAGATTTTCAATTAATTTCTTGTTCTTTGCCTGTCATCACTAGGACAGAGTATTTCATGTTTTACCCAGAATTTCTATCAGTTGCATTATTACTGAGGTGAAAATGTCCAAATTTCAGTAAAGGACTGAAAAGTGTTTCTCTAAATTTGTACTGTGTTATATTAAACAATAAATCTCAGGCATTGGGAGGATTAGAAGGGTGTGCCAAAGAATAATTAGGCTATATGCTTCAGAAGTGGAGTGTTCGTTTGAAGAAAACTGTAGATACAGTAACTGAGTGCAATAAGGAGTAATGATTCATATACATATGAATGATACATATGCAGGAGCCCTTTAGAAGTAGGATTCTACAAGAAACACTGCAAAGTAGTAGCCAATTAAGCCTCTTGAGGAGCAGATTGATAAACTATTTCCAGGCAGTATCACTGATGACATACATAGTTGAACTGATTGCAGTCCTCCTGCTGAGCAGAACACGATCATCTCTTTGCTATATACCTGAACTGAGGACAATGAAGTAGGTTATGTGACCACTGAGGCCTTTTCCGCACTACACTCTTATAGCACGATGATTCCACTTTCAACATCCTCTGGAATCCTGGGGTTTGCAGTTTTGGGAGGGGGCAGCTGGCCCCTCCTAAAACTGCAAACCCCAGGATTCCATAGGATGTTGAAAGTGGAATCATCATGCTATAACAGGCTAGTGCGGAAAAGGCCTAAGATACAAGTGGAGAAGAACTTGTTATTAAACTGATTAAAAACAAGGAAGAACCTACTCCTGAGTATACTCCATGGAGATGATGATGACAAAGGAGTGTTTCCCGTCACTAATATTCTATCTTCATGGTGTTTCACACTACAATTGATTCAGAGTCTTGTGGAACTTGGCCCACACTGGAAAATTTGAATGAATCAAAATAATTGTGCTGCACATGTTAACTTAAGTTATACGGCCAGATAAAAGACTGTGAATTTAAACAAGAGATTCAGAGTGACCAAATCAGATGACAAGCAATAATCACCTGCCTTTAACTTTCACCCCAGCTCCTTCCATTTGCTACTAACAGCTTTTCAAATTAGTGATGACATGTCCATGACTGCCTCAATCCTTCCTCACAAGCACTATAATTGAAGAGAACAATCCATTATCAAAACCCAGCATGTCTCATCCCTTTCTTCATCACACTACTTTGGCATTTTCTAGGGCCATATTGGAGACATATCATTTGTCTTTAATAACTGCCTATGGAGTAATAAAGAACAGACACAGAAAACTGGGTTAAGTAAGGGAAACTTTATTTGATCTAACCTATTTAAGTTGCATTGGCCTGGAAATGAAGCATTAGCAGGGAGCAACCTGATGTGGGTCCAGTTGAGGCCAAGGCCCTTTCCGCAGCTTACCTTCTCATGCTGCTGGAGTGTGGGCCTTGCATGAAAGGCCTGGGCAGGCAGCTTTCGCAAGCCTCCTGCTTCCCTGCTACTTGGGCTCCACAGCTCCTTTCTGCTCATGCAAGAGCCCCGCCTGCACCCAGCCCCTTCCTTCTGCAGTGCAGCCTGGGAGTTGTAGGCTGCACTGAGGAGAGGAAGCGCAACAGGCCCGGCTCCAGAGGCTCCGCACTGCAGGTGAGTGCGGCCCAGACCCGTGAGCCTTGCGCAAATGCAGCTTATTTTCGGCTAAAAGCCGAAAATAAGAAAATGCGCATTTGCCATGCTTGAGGACCTTGAGCATGGCGGAAATGGGAGTGCATCATGCAGACCACTCCTGACATTTACGCAATGCTCAAGGGGCCTTTTCGCTTGTACACTGCCATGCGAAAAGGGCCCAAGTGTTAACCTCTTGACATCCTCCTCAGCCTTGCCTTGGGTGAAACACTTCAACCCTGAGGACAATCCAAAATACTTTTGGTTCTCCCCAGCCAGCTGTAATTGGAAGGTAACCCAATGGACTCCCACCAAAGCTCTAGAACTCTGTTAGTGAAAGCCTGGATCCCAGGTTAACCGTAGGGGTAGTGTCCTTCCTCAACTCTCTCCCCAGGCCTCAGAACCCTATCAAGGGAGGTCTCAGAGTCCCATCCTACACAAAAATGGGTGCCAAAGTAATCACCAAAGGGTTATATTTCTCCCTGTCCTCAGTACCTGCCAGGTAAGCACCTTTTGAATGACACCAGCAGAAGCCAATTATCCCACAGATACAGTATGGGATAGGGGGAAAACAGGTAAAAGAGAAAAAATCCTACCTAGCTCCAAGACAACCACACAAGTCTCATACTGCATTGAGGGCAGGAGGATGGGCCACACTGTGAAGATCCAAAGAGGCATGTGAAGAAGCAGTCAGACAATAAATAGCCTCTAACTTCTCCTGCATCACATGCAGTGTTCACCCAGATGCAAAGCACCTGGGTCTCTCCCACAAAAGGTGTGAAAGTCCCAGCCTCCTTTGCAGCACCGTTTACCACACAAGTCCAGATAAGTATTCTGCTGCTAATTTTTGATGTCCTGATCTCTGCATTGGTGTGCATTATTTTAAACTGTGCTGATCTGCTCCAAAAGTAAATTGAGCCCATCAGATTTAATCTGGAGCTCATAGAAATACGTGTGAATAGGACAATTTCCTTCATTATTTGGGATTACAATGTTTATCTCAGAACAAAGGAGAGAGATAGCAACTTTTATATGCCAGTACTCACTAGCTGTCAGTTTTTTAATTACTAATCTGCTAATTACTAATTACCTTTGCATGCCCATTGTCACTATAACCCAACAATCATGCTGAATGGAAGTTAAGAAGTATAGAGAGATCAAATGTTCTCCAGTCCAAAAACACATGAGAAAATGTAACTGAAGACTTGAATTGTTCCCAAGAGGTGAGTTTAGTTCCATCAATCAGAGGACAGACTGAAAACTCAAAAGTTCCAAATCCCATAGAAGCGAAAAGGCTCTGACAATTAAGTTCTTCCATTAGTCAAATATTGAGAGAAAGCCAGTCCAATGGCATTTTGGGGTATTCATGGGAAAACCTGTTTCTGATAACAGTAGATATAACTGAAGATACGTAGTGCAGCAATAAAATGCATTGTCATTTGTCACCAAGAACAATAATGAAAGTAAGGCTGTACAGTAGAGAATATTGGATTCCTTTAATTCTGCTTCATCATTACTCCATCATTCAATTGTGCTTTAAATTCCATTTTGGTTGTGTTCCAAAAGACAGAAGAACTTCAGTTTGATAAAAGATTAACATATTGCTGGCTTTTTCAGAGAAGTGCAGAACAATCTCCACTGCAGCATAAAATAACTTTTTTTAAAAAAATCCTCACCACTCCCCAAAACAATTTGCCTTAATGCAACATGGGCCATTTCTGCACGCAGTGAGGGAATCGCTCCCTGCCACTACTCACCAGATCTTCTGTCGGTCCGGTCTGGTCCAGGGTGAGGAGGAGCAGTGCGTGGTCGTAGATCCGCACTGCTCCGGCGTCCAAAATGCCAGCTTCCAGTTGGTTGTGGGTCTCGACCAACCACTGAAGCTCGCCAGCCTAAAGCCTGCCTCCGCAGATTGCAGGCTTGCATTGGTGCGAGCCTGCAAATCTGTATCGCGCCAGCATTTTGAAAGACCAAAAAAATCAGGTCTTTCAAAAACACGTTGGAGGACCACTTGGGGTTGTTCCGTAGCAGACTGAGGTGCAGATCTACGGTAAGTAGTCCGGACCCAGCCCACTCCAAGGTGCAGACATCCTCCGTGGAGGACGCACTGCACCGTTTTACTTACCCCGTGCAGAAATGGCCATGATTTATTAAAATACATTTTATAAGGTCTTTACAAGGTGATTAAAGCAACTCACAAACACAAACTGCAATAATTTAAACAACTAAAGTGGTCAATCAATTTTTTTTTTTTAATGTGCTGTCAGGTTGGCCTCAGACTACAATGACCCTATCATACAGTTTTCTTGGCAAGATTTATTCAGAAGAGATTTGTAATTGCCTTCCTCTAAGGCTGAGATAGTGTGACTTGCTCAAAGTCACTCAGTGGATTTCCAGTGCTGAGTGGGGATTTGAACTTTGATCTCCTAGAACTCTAGGCCAACACTAACATTACTACTACATCACACTGATTTCAATCAAAAATTAGAAGCCAGTTGGTATAAATAAATATTTTAGACAGTAATTTATTTTTGCTTTGTATTGATTTGCTTGAAATTTTAAAATACATAGTAAATTAATCTAATTTTAAAAAAAAATCACAGAGAGAAGGCACAGGTGATCAAAATGAAATTAGAACTACATTGAGACAGAAAGGTTTTGATTTTTGGCAGACACCAAAAGGGCTTCCTGAGCCACAGAACTTCATAGCATGGGGCATCACAATAGGAACTAAAAGCCTATGTCCCATCCTGTCATTCAAGTGACAGGGAATGAACTGATTCCCGCCCCCCCCCGCCTTTTCCTTCTTGAAGATTAGAGCCTGATGCTGCAATCTTATTTCTGTTGAGTCAGAAGTAAAGCACTTTGAGTTCAAAAGGATTTACTCCCACATATGTATAGGAATGCTGCCTTAATTTCGTTTCAAATTCAAATGAATGTTTTGCGTGTACTTAGTGCTGAAATTTTCTTACGTAAGAGATGAGTAACTGTTAGATTTTTGTCAAAAGGTGGTTAGAGAGCCATTATTGTTTCTTTGTGTGTGTAGTGTAGACTAATGTCTGCCTAATCCAAAGAAGGGAATCACAGAGCACCTCAGATTTTAGTAGAAAACTTCTAGCAGCCTTTATCATTGTCTTTGCTTCATAGGCCTGATGGGACTTGCAATTCAGTCAGATCTGGAGGGCTGCATGATTCCCACCTTTGATTTAACACCTTCTATACTCTTCTTTGAGAGGGTAACTGCAGACTGAGGGGCTCCAATGTCGTGACTGGGTTTTAATTTCACCTACACCGACCCCAGCCCCTTTTTGTTTCACATCCATCTTGAAGAAGGGTTCTGAGGAACACAAAAGCACACTCACAATTATGGTAGTTTTCTCCCCAGTGCAGGAGAAAGCAATTATTTCTCCCCTTTCTGCATAGAAACAGATTTCCTGCACAAGGAAATACCAGAAGAAATTTTTCCTCAATTCCTCTTTTATTCTTCCCAAAGGAGTTTTCCAACTGGCAGAAGATGTCTTCCATCTTTACATTTCGGAGGACAACCATGCAGCTAGATAGTGGATCTCCAACCATGTAATGCGAAGACACTTTTAAAAACTCAGTTTTTAATATGAAAAAGTTTTGATCAAATCTTGGATTTAGAATGGAAGAACAGAATCATTAGTACAAAAGGTCTGAATAAGTCCTCAAAGTACCTGCCTTATTTTTCAAGTAATGATGTGGAAAACCTTATACTTCTATAACAGGTGTCAGAATTAGTTTGCAATGTGCCTACGGAAAGCTACATCCTTGCAGACAGAGCCTTTGAACTGAATGACAATCATGAAATCACTTCTCCCAGTTCTCCATGCTGTATAGGGGAGAAGGCAGAACTGTTGGAGAAACGAAATTAGTGTTGAGCGTGGGATATATATTATAGGCTAATATATGTTATAGACTCTCTATACCTTTAAAGGTAATTAGCTTGGCTAATCTAGGAAGAACAGATAATTCATAAGAATGTCCCAAAATTTTGTGAATTTCTCCATATATAGAGTGAAAGATTAAGTAAGAAAGAAACCAAAACTGACAGATTTGAATGTCTGTGCCTAGGACTTTGAAAGCTTAACTCTTAAAAGTCTGGATTTGAATCCTTTGTATTTAACCATTTTAATACTGAATTAGAATTACCACATCTTTTCTCTCAAGATGTTCCTTATCACCTGTCATATCTGGGAAAGAAACCCAAAATGATCTTCACTGCACTGGGAGTAGATGGCTTTGTCAAACTGGGGCAGTGTAAATAGGCAAGAATTCTATTCAGCTTGTTTTTGAAGAAATTTCAATCATTCTCAAATGCCCAGGATAAGGAAATTTATTTGGGGAAAAAAATGAATGCAGAAGAAAGTGAGATCTAAATACTTCCTGCCGTCTGGTATAAACATTCACATCGTTGTTATTTTGATGCTGTTAAAAACATACTTCACTTTGACAAATCGTCCATCCATTTCCATCCTTCCATCTTTAGGTAACGTGGAAGAAGCAATTTGGAGCCATCAACAGTGTAGGCCAATTCAGACATTTAAGAATCAAGACATGAAAGGGAAATCCTGCCAACTCAGTTCCATCAGTTTCTTCACATGAACAGCAACAAATTTTAACAGGAGAGCATTTGCTTCATTCTTCCAGATTCTCTCCACAGGATTGGGAACTATAAAATTTTTCACTGTCAATGAGAGAAGATTTATGGAACAGGAGATAGAGAGGATGTGGAGTAGCACAACCTCTTCATTGTTGTATTGCTTCATCACTCTTCTTGTTTGCTGATTAGCTACCATTTGTAGCAGCTATGAAAGCCATGGGGCACATCACTATACAATTACCCTCTTTAATCTAGCACTGCTGCATGTTAAAAGTCTTTGTGTTGTGTGGTACATATGGCTAGTATTACAGATGAGGTTCAGAAACAATAGTTGATGGTCTCAGATTTTTTAAAAAACGACTTCCAAGTGCTGCACAGTGCTATGAGGCCTCTTACAGTTGACACAATTTAGATCTAAGACGCTGGTAGTACATCAGACCAATCGATCATTCTTACTTCAGTGTTTTCAGCTCTGTGCTCAAACTGCATATCACATTACATGGGAGATGCTGCATTTGCTGGCCTCCAGTGGAGAAAGGCTAGGTGACTATATGTCAGGAACAACTGTGCTTGGACATTGAGTGTTAGGAGCAGAGTTGGGGAATACTAAGGTCTTCCTTTGCTTCTGATTTTCAACAGTGAAGTTCAAAGCTTGAGCGTACAGGATCAGTAGGACAAAAGCAAGTGACAGTGGTTTCATTGCTGCTTTGTGTTTGTTGTTGGTTGGTTTGTTGTTATTTTGGAGTGTGGGATCAGTTGGCAAGTGAATGTGTCTGGCATCCTCTCTACATGATTGTGTGCTCCAGGAGTGCAGGGGTAGGCAGGGGGATGTGTCAGGCATCTTTGTCATGCAATTGCAGCTGTATACTCCTAGTGTGCCTGATCAGGTGGCAGCTGAGTGTGCTGGCCACCTTCACCATGTTACCCTGTGTACTGGGGGTCCCGGGAGGGACACCAAAATGTGCTCAAAATGTGCTTAGCGTTACGAGAGGCAGGGTAACGTAGCGAGATCTTGAACCCTATGTCTATGGAGTTGGGTCAAGTCAAAAAGCACACAGAAGTTGAAACAATAAATAAATAAATCTGCCAGGCCAGATTAGGCACTGTTGAGGCCTTTAGGTCTAGCAGTTCAATTTGAGTGTTGCACTAGGAGCTAGTCCTTTCAAATTCATATGTATGCTCTGTTGGGAATTTGGAATTTAGGATGCTTAAGCATATCAACCTTGGAAGTTCTGCCATAAATATTCTGTTTCTGGGAGTTCTCATCCTTTTCAGAACTGCCTGAAAAGAAAGGAGTGAGTTAACATAGGGAAGGTCCCAGGAATGGGGCAGCATGTCTGAAAGAAGCAAAACATTAAGGACATCACATGATGTCCTTAATGGATTGGTGGATACTTGCTCAACCATATGCACCTCTTATTATAACCCCTAGTTGTTGTTGTTGTTTTGTTATGTTTGAATACATTTGCAGGCCTGAGCCAGGTTGAGATCATCATAACCATCAAGCACCCGTAAACCCTCATACAGATAGCCAACATGTGGGGGAGTAGCAGGACTATTCATGTTAGCTTTCCTAGCCCCCAGCATTCACATTCTTCCTGTCCAACCACTGATATTTTGATATTGGAAAATGAGAGAGGGCCACCAAGTTCAACTTGGAATCCCAGCTGGACATGGTTCCCAAGGGTAGAGACAACCTATGAACCTAACCAGATGTATTCTTCAACATGTGGACATTGGAGTGTGGTCAGAAGGTGCCTAAGTAGAACAGAGATGCATTAGCTGCTTCCATGTGTGGAGGAAGCTATTGAGAATAGCATCATGTCAAGAAACAATGAGATTGTACATGCTGTTTCTGCTCTGACCTATGTACATTCATCTACAGCAGGGGAGGGCAACTGTGGTATATCAAGACCTAAGTAAATATGAACAATTTTCCCCTTAATGTGATTGACAAATTTATCACAGCAGGCAGGTCTCTGGAAATGAATGTGGATCAGCAGGGAACAAGGGCTCCCACAAAGATCTAGTCAACTTGGACTGAACATTTGAAAATTCTTCTGTTCTTAGGATGCTGAGCATCCACGTCAACAGCACAAATGGAACATAATCTGGATTTGTAAAGTTTTTAAATCCAGAAATAAAAGATACAGAATTAACTATAGGGGAGAGTATTTTTGCTGATTCATTCTTTGTATAAATTTTGTTAATGAAACACAAAATCATTAATCAGTTGATAAGTCCAGTGCAAACTAAGGGAAATTAATCAGACTTATAAATCTTAAGCTGCAGCATTTAGATTACAACCTTGCTTGAATCACCTATTTGCTGAGATATAAAGCCACCTTTTATGAGTGGCTGGAAACTTTTAACAGTACACTATTTATTAGAAAAAGTGAAGTCTACTACTTCTTTCACCTTAGGCAGCTGCATTCAGGTCTGTAGTCATGGATTTTGAAACACTGTTAGCCTTATTTCATGAAGACATCTTTTTCCCCTTGAAGCACCATTCATTATTAGCCTTCTGAAACTTTTTATTTTCCTAGCACGTGTACCAGTGATGGCTAGTGGCTACCTTGCCAGTGGGATGGTGAGTCCACTCTGTGTTTTAGTCTAAAGGAGGCACTGAAGGGACTGAACAGGGTCCCTCCAAATAGGTACACCACTGCGAATAGTGGCTTTAAAGTTCAGACTAAAGTCCAGATTAGATTCCACTGGCATGGAAGCCTCCAGCTGTCCCTGGTGTACAAGTATGCATGTGTAGGTATGTGCACCTACTATTGAGATGGAGAGTCTCTATCACTGTTATTATTGTTACTGTTATTATTTATTTATATGGCACCATCTGTACATGGTGCTTTGCAAGTAAAAGACAAGCCAAATAAGTAAATAAATAAGTAAGTAAGTAAGTAAGTAAGTAAATAGTTCCCTGCCTTCAGGCTTACAATCTAATTAAGATATGATACAAATGAAAAAGGGGGTGGCAGTGCATTATGTGCAGCAGATATTGCCTCTTTCTCTCTCCCTCCACAACCAGGAAAGTGGCAGCTGGAACAGGAGTCTTTATACTGCAATTATAAAACTTTGAAATATTTCCATGCTAAAAATTAAATTGCAAAACCCTTTTAACTGCCCTTTTACTCTCATAGTTTTCCTGGACAGAATTCTACTTTTTTTCCCTGTATCTTCCTTTAAGTGATCACCATGACAATTCTTCTCTATGAGGGAGCGTATTTTAGTGTCAGGAAAAGGGTTACAAAGCCCTGTGTAGCTACAGAGCTATAAAGCATATAAAAGTATTAGGTTCAATTGATAGCACCTCCATATACGGATCTCTTCCATCAGAGGTACCTGAAACCTTCCAGAGATGATCCTGGCAAAAGGAATCAGTAGTCTGACATTTGATTGGTCATACATTTGAAACATATACTCTTAAAGATGTCTTATATAAGGAAACATATTGCTTGAAATTTGACCAGGAACTGTATGTGTATATTAGTAGGAGAACAGAGTCATGAATTATTTGAAAGTCTTAACGATGATAGGTCAAAGGCTTGGATAACACTTGTATTGAATTTTGCCATGGTATGATAATGACACTTTTAAGAGAACACTATTTATCATACTGTATTAAGCGAAGTTTTTAAATCCAGCATATTCAAATTATTCTGCTTTTACTCAACATTTTCCATTATAATGAGCCTTCTACAGGGGTTTAGCAGGCTGCTTAAAATTCAGCTTGGCATCTTAGCCAATATATTTTTTATTCAGGAAATTCAATTAAGTTAGATCTATACTTCCTTGCTCTGACAAACTACCTCAGTTCATGTCTTTCTCTTTGTAATTACCTTAATGGTTTAGCTGCCTACCATTATCCAAGGCAAACTGAAAGTGCTTTGGCAAGTTTATCTTGAAAAGCTTCTAACAGCAAAGGCTTGTTAACCCAGTGTCAGGGCTCATTGAAATTTCAGTTAGACATTAATATATCACAAAAAGAAGAAGAAGAAATACAAGGGGGGAAAAAAGATTTGCATTGTCATTACTAATGAGATATAAGCTTCAGTAAGAAATCTGAGCAATCAGTGGTTTGTATAATCATTTCACATCATATGCCACTAGGTAGCTTTGGTATATGACAGAGATCCTACTTCTGTAAAGTTCCATTTACTGCGCAGGCAGTGAGATTTTGTTGGAGACTAAATATGTTACCACGGTGGCATGAGTGTAATTAAACGTTTTATTTAATATTTAAATATAATTTAAAAATATTTATAGCAGTACAACATATAGTAATATATAGTTTAATGCTTCAGAGATGGAGAAAAGTAGCTTAGCTTATAAAAAAAATATCAGGGATTGCCTAAAGATTTGCATGATAATTGGAAATGCTCACTGAACAATCAGAAAATTAGGGTAGGGAACATTTAGATGACTAGATCACTAAGAGGCTCATCAGTCTTCAATCTGTTGTAGTGTACTAGAATGGAAGATTAGGATACAATATGGGAAAGCCAGAGAGGTCAGGCTTTACAATGTAAATAGTAAAAACATTTGCCTTAAGCACTGGAACACAAGGGATACCACAAATGAAGCCATAGTGTAGGGCGTAGTGATGAAGAATACACAGGAGCCTAGTCGTGGCTTCAGAAAGAGGCATACCCATGTCATTGGGCATTACACTGTTTTGTGTCATGTCCCATAATCTTTCTTGTAAGACCATTGTGGAACTGAATGAGCCATCTTAAGAGGGGTAGAATCCCATCACTGGCCTGAACATTTGAGGGATCCAGGCAGATAGCCTTGATGAGCTCATCACTTAGACTGATATCCTCACAAAGGATAAGAGAAATAGAAGGAACATCCTCAGTAATCCCATCCCCATAATACAGACCCACCAGGACAATCCCCTGGATCAAGGAACTAAGACAACAATGTCTCTTGATACAGTCACAGAACTAGAAACACAGTGCCTATCTGGCAGCATAGCAAATATTCCTGTGCTCCACTTTTGCAAAGGAAGCATGTTTCAGATCTGGTCCCTAATGATAAGACATGAAGGGATGGGGCAACAACATCACCTAGAAAAGTGGGCAGTTGGTATCTAGAGTCATTGCTGGAACCTCTTAATTCCAGTAGTCCATGCTGAACAGCTCCTCTGCTAACCTGACCCCTAATAGAATGACCCCTAATAAGACAGGATTTCATCTATACAGATGGGGCTTGCCAGAACAGGGCAGCACTGGCTGCTTTCTCCCTCGCGTGAGTTATTGTAAGCAAAGATAATGGCAATAGCAAAATTTAATAAAAATAATGGGCTGGGAAATACTAGGAACAAAAAGAGGAGGAAAGACTAAGGATGTAAAGAATACTTAGAAACCTTCTTATCGTCAGTGACAAAGGACATTTCTGCACACCACTGCTATACCACCATATCAGTGAGTTGTTTCCAGGTCAGGAGTTGTGCTACTGCACAACATCATTGCCATCCAGCTGCTATCCTGTCCCAAGTGTTGCAAAATCACAGTTTTCTATTTCCAGGGGCGGGGGGGGGGGAGAAACTTTAAATGCCTCCTTTGGTGCTTCAATTCCATCAGTGGGCTCACTGTGGACCAGTAATAGTGCTTGATAGCAATTCCTGTTGTGATGGATCCAACAGTGGCTGGACTGTGGGCGTGCCCAGCTTGTCCCTCCCTCAGTGATTTCTATAGCATGGTAAGTTTGAAATCTATCACCTCTTCATGTTTATTTTAAAGTTCTCCTTTGAGTTAAACGTTTCTATTTTTTAAAATACATTTTTAGAAATTATAGTGTGAAAATACAATAGGGTACTGGCATGTTTAGTATGGCTTCCAAAGAGGGAAAAATGACTAATCAGAGGTGGTTGGGTGAGGTGAAGGTGGGGAAAGGGAGCGGCCAAGAACACTGTAATGCAGAAGGAACAATGTTAGCAATACCGCTACTCATTGGCTTAAGGTGGAAGGGTGCAGAAAACAGCATTCCTAATCTGTTAGCATTGTATGAGTGGCAATGCTGGGATTGTAATGGTATATCATGGCATCTAGTGTGGAAATGGCCAAGGAATGTTCCTACGTATCAAGAAAACTGTAACCCTATAAGTTGGGTTTATTTTTATTTTTTACTTTTTTTTTTTGCATTTGGGGAGACTTTTGTTGTAAAACAAAACAATAATCTGCATACAGACTCTCTCTCTCTCTCTCTCTGTGGGTGGGTGTGTAAAAAAGCAGGGTTTTATACATAATACTGTCTTCTGTGGTTTTTTGTGTTGTTTTGTTTTTTTTCCTGTGCTGCGTATTCCCAAAAACCATGTTTTTACACAAACTTTTTTTTTTGCAAAAATCAAAGCTCCTGAAACATAAAAAATCACAGAAAAGTAGTTAAAATTGACTCATGAAGAAGAAAAGTTTTGAAATTCTTCATTCTTGAATGTGGAAATAAAATAAGCAAAGGTTGACATCCCAAGAAGACACATTACCAACCTTCCACTCTGATCATTTCAGTTCTGGAAGAACTGACAGAAGAACATGGATATTTTCTTTTCAGAAGACAAAGGAAGCTACTATAAGAGGTATGTTTGGGCAGGGAGAAATAAAAAGATTCCCATTCCAGCCAAGATGAATTAGTGGAAAGAAACTTTGCTACAGGCAAAGTAGCTTAACCTCTATCTTTCGGCTGTTATCTTCCCACAACTTTTCACCCCATTATTTTCCTCTTTGAACTCCATACTTTTAGCTTTCAAACAGTGGCCTACTCTTTTACGCAACTCATCCCATTGTCTCATCAGCCCTTATGCCTAAAATCTTCCCAGAAAACCCGCCCCCGGAAATAGAAAAGTCTGATTTTGCAACACTTGGGACAGGATAGCAGCTGGATGGCAATGATGTTGTGCAGTAGCACAACTCCTGACCTGGAAACAATACCAGCCACCTCTGATTAGTCATTTTTCCCTCTTTGGAAACCATACTAAACATGCCAGTACCCTATTGTATTTTCACACTATAACTTCTAAAAATGTTAATTCAACTTCATCCACTAATCTCTCAGTCTAACTGAAATATCATCTTATGTTTTTTTTCAATGGTCCCTTAACCCTGTTGTGTTCCTTGATGACAACATTCAGATAGTTTCTGGTACTTTGTAATGTGCTGTATATATGAAACAACAACACCCCTTGACATTGATAACTTCTAACAGTATATTTGGATAAAACTTCCATGCTTTTGAATTTAGGTGGTTAAAGTAGAAGTTAAAATGTATTGCTTCCACTATATGTATGTATGAATGTATGTGTGTGTATATATATATATATATGTAAGTATATATATCCTACTTTTCTCTCACTGTGGAACTCAAAGCAATTTACAGCATGAATTACAATGGAATGCAGCTCAAACCAATGATTCTAGCAAATAAGAACAGGAACAATCATAATTTTTTCCCTCCTTCACACAGATGTAGTGTGGCTATACTTACCTTCTCCTCCCACCCCTACGAAACTAACGTAACACTGAATAGAGCAGAGCTGATTTCCCCTTTCAAAAATGATAGCTCTGTTGTAGTAGATCCATCAAACTAAGTTTCTTTCTAATGTTAGTTTTGCTGCCTTTAGCTGCCATCTTGTGGTAGGTTAGCTTCATCTCAGGCAACCCTCCTGAACTATGTGGGACGTCTCTTCTAGGCCTATGCTAGTAGTTGCCATGCAGCAGGAACAAAGTAATTTCACTCCCATGAGTCCTTGTGTAAAACAAAGGGATTTTCATGCCGTGCATTGTTATTGATTCTAGCAAGTGAAAATAAGAATGGAAAATCAGCCTATTGCAATGGCAGTTCTAAAACTTTTCGAGATCAGAGATGTTCAGAGGAAGCATTTTCCTGACTTACTTTTGTTGGTGGACGTAAAGTTGCTAGACTATTTGGTGAATAGCGGGGTTGACATTGGCAATGCAAATAGTGGGGTCACAGAAAGTATGAACAAAAATGCAACATGGACTCTTCTGAGCTCCGAAACTACCTACGAGTGCCTGATTGTGACACCCACTGATGTCAGACTGGCCCTGATCATTAACGTACACAAAATGGGCCAGACCTTTGATTATTTTTCACTTTGTATCCCTAGATTATCATTCATATTACTGAAATAGCTTAAGAAGTATTATTTACTGTGAGAAAAAAAAGCAGTTCTGTAAGAAACAATCCTAAAGCTGAGAAATCAGTTCCAACATGCAGTGAAGTAAAGAACACTACTTTCCAAGAGAAAGGCACTTCCCCAAATAGAAAATGTAACCACAGAAGAAGACTTGATTTCTATTTGAATGTGTGTGTGCATGTGTGCACACATGTGTGTACAAACACATTATCGTTGCTGCCAATTTCACTGTATAATATGATAGTTTGCATTCATATCACTTAGGATACTGTTAAACAGAAGATGTATCTAGACTTGTTTGAGTAGCTGTGGTTTGATGCCCTTCATGGGAGAGACCAGGGTTCTCTGCAGCTGATGCTTAGTTCCAGAAAGCAGCACATGTGAGGTATTGTGCTGTAAATTCCTTGTCTATCCCCCTCATGTGCCTCATTGATCACCTTCACTTCACTTTGAGACTACTGGCTACAAATGCCTTTTTTCCCCCTCTCTCTCTCTTTTTGCTTCACATTGCTTAAGGGCTCAGTGACAAGGATACAATGGAGGGCAGTGTCATCTGCTCTGTCCTTGCCAGTCATTTCCCTCCTTTTTTATTTCATTTATGTTGTTGTTCTTGATTTAGACTGCTTTCCCCCTAGTTGATTTGTTTTATTGGGATTGGTTGTAGGACATGTGGAGCAGGATTATCCTAGGCTATGCAGCCTCCGCACAGCTCCTGTGCTGGTGGGGGGCATTTGAATGGGTAGTGGGGCCTGTGTTTATGATCATGAGTGGCTTACAGTTTGAACAGTGGAGGCAGGTGTGTTAGTTTTTGGGGGGAGGGAGTGTATATGTTCTTGGGGATCTGGTGTATTTCTTTGGGGCAAGTGTATATTCCTTAACATGTCAGATTAGTGACTAGGGTGCCTTTGTAAGGTCATAGAGTGATCTTCCCCCCTTCCTGATCTGTCCCACTTCTTATTCCTTTCATTCTTGTTTGTGTTGTGTTTGTGGGTATGGGTCTGCCAGGTTTGCAAGAGTATGGGATTGTTGCAGCAGCCCATTCCCTTCCATTTAGGCCCCACTGGGACTTCCAGGGGTGGGGGAGTTAAGCATCATTGTTACCCCAAAATGTAGGTGCCACAAGGGCTACCCCATGATGTCAATACCTCCTTGCAGAAGTGGGGAATGAATTATCTCAAAGAGGAGGCTTGCAAGAGGGGGTAACTTAACAAGACCTTTTCTACCAGTGTTTACGGGTTCAACTGGGAAAAGAACCAGCCAAAGATTCAAAAGTAAGCTAAAAATGTGTTTTGTTGAGGGGAATTCACTCATACAAGCACACAAGATACATACAGTCACACATTCACATAAGAGCTAACTGAAGGATAAAGGCAGGGAAAACTATGGATAGAGAGGCTGAGGGTTTTATTTTTG